>JAYESA010000012.1:118931905-120276905 GCA_036927795.1 Iris macrosiphon | reverse complement strand
GCAAGGGGATGGTGGCAGTGGTTGATGGTAAGGGTGGCGGTGGTTGTGTTTTATATATATATATATATATATATATATATATATATATATATATATATATATATATATATATAGAGAGAGAGAGAGAGGGAGGGAGGTCGCGTGTCTGGCCAAGTGGGGGTATGCTGCTGGTAGGATAGGTTTAGGAATAGGTTTTCATTTCTTAATTCTTATCTTTTCCTTTTTCTATTCTTATCTTATTTATATCTATCATAATTTATATATAAATATATAGTTATACATATATCTATATGAACTAGTCAAACAATTATAGAAAAATTAGAAAATACATTATGTATATAATAAATGGGTATTTCTATAAATGGTAAAACATTATAAGAAAAATTATTATTATTAATAAAATAAAATTTTGTTAAATATTAATAAAATAGATGACACCATTGTATATATAAAAAATCTTTAATGCATAAGAGTGTTACTTTATAACTAGGTAGACCTTCAAAAATATCAAAATGTTAAGTATGCATTTAAAATAATTATAGTAACACTTTATTTATATAAGTAAATAATGCAAAGAATTTATTTTATATTTAACTTAGAAAATAATAAAAATCTCAACGATTAAATAAATAAAAGAATACTTAAAAGTACAATTAAAATTATGGGTTGCTAATTGTAGGAAGTTGGGATTGGAAACTAACCTTAAATAAATAATATATATAAAAATATCTAAATATTAAATGCAAGAAACTATGGTTATTACACTAATGCCATGATAATGCTAGATGATCGAATTTTGTGTCTCGGGAAGATCCTACGAGTAGTGTCTCCCGTATAGGTTACTTCCTACGAAGTGCGTTGTAGAATTTGGGGTCATCCTATGTCATTTATTTCCAAACCATGGTGAAGTGTCCTAATACAACAATTGAACTTTAATCGATAAAAATAATCTAAAATAATTATAATAAATACAAAATATAAAATACACACAAAATACCTATTTTAGTTGAGGGGATTTACAATTTATCCAACTTACAAGAATTTTGTCCTTGAAATTAAAAATAAGTAATGATTTGTTAAATCCTTCACATTCGTATCTAAGGTAAGTCAACCACAATCTTTCCAAAATTTTAAATAACAAAATATATTCAAATCCATCGCAATCTCTTCAAAATTAAAATAACCACTGTTTAAATTAAAATTCAACCTATCATAATCTCTTCTCGATTTTCAAATAATCAATATCCAAATTTAAGTCAATTATATACGACATCTTCAAGATTTAAATAACCCACATTAAATTTTAAATCAAGATTTTCAACTATCGTAATCTCCTCTAGATTTAAAATAGTAAACAACTATAATAAAATTTTATTCCTATTTTCAACCTCAGAATTTGGTACACTTCAAATTTTAAATTCAATTTATATCCTCAATATTTCAAATAGGTGATCAAACAATCAAAATTTAAACTTTTAATTCAAATAATCAAAATGTAAAAATTTGAATTCAATACATCAATGTTCATGTTTATAATTCTATTTTTATCCTCAAAATTTAAATCGTTGATTCAATCTCCAATATTCAAAATTTAAATTATGTGCTCAAATTATAAATATTTGTTCCGTAATATCAAATTTTCAAAATTTATTCTATAAGGCATTCTTATCTTTAAAGTTAAATCCTCATTATCATAATTATTCTTCTAAAAAAAATCTCGAAATTAAAATAACTTAATTCCCTCGATCTTATTTTACTTGATAACCTTCGTAACCATCGTCTAAGATCTTCATATAAAATTTTAGCTCAAGTTGACAATTAAACTTCTACCCAACTTGGAATTTACCCATCTTTCATAAACACCAGGCTATAAAAAAATTCCTCAATCATTCATTAGTGCTTACTAATCCTCAAAATCTTAATATAAAATATATCACATGCGATATGCCCTTAATTACAAACGATAGTCACAAAGTAATATGATTGGCCTATGGGGTATACCTAGTACTATCTGTGTGCCAAATTTATATCAAGTACGAGCGTTCATCTTTCTGAAATAAGGGAAGGTGAAAACATTAATAAAGAGTTCAAGGAGGAGGTAATAGAATACAAGTACGGGGTTCATAGCGATTGAAGAATTAAAAGAGAGTTGTCAAGGCAGTTGTGGATTAAAATCTTATTTTTGGTAAATTTTTATTCGCATGCTCATATCAGTACAGTTATGTAATCGATACAATATGCTCTGACCTATTTAGAGGCAAGTATATTTGTTTAACAAACTAAGTCAACTATATCTTAATCTATGTAAAGTAGTCATGCAAAGAGCGAACCAAGCGTACTAAGGTTAGCTAGACCATAATACACTGATTCTAATTAGATAATGTATTAGTGTGGCACCCCAATAATATATATGTCATGAAAAAGTTCAATAAAGAATAAACTTGCAAATCTAGACTGTAATAGCAGCATGAGTCAAGATAGTCCAAATAATAAAAGTATGTGAGATTATAATGAATGAAAGTACAATAGTTTGAGTTCATAAAAAATTGAAGACTCGTCTGGTGTTTTCCTCTATAGTTGCCATGCTAACTTCTCGTCTAAGTCTCTGGTCGACCGAATGGGGGTATGGCCTCTAAAGTTCTACAGTCTGGATAAATACTATATTCTTATGCTAGCATATAGTTAGTGTCATTCAATTACACTTCATTAATGGATCAAAAGGACTATGGGATACTAGGTTATGAGGCATGCTATCCAACTTACAAGAATCAACTAATAATGTAACTTGCGAATAGAGAAATTATTGGCTCTCAAGTGAGAGAGGATTTAACCTGTATTAAGATATGTGGAACATATTACTTGATTTAAAACTAAAGGATAATCATAAAGTCATAATCTAAATAAACAATTTCAAACTATAAAGTTCTAACTACTAAGCAAAAAAATTTAAAATTTAAGATTAACAAACTATAATCCTACCAAACTATATATCCTAACATAAAAGAAATATCCACTAGCCTACAATTAGAAGGGTAATGTGGCACGATCTGATTTCCATCATCGTTTAAGGTCAACGGTTATGGAATGAGATTGTGACAGTCACGTAGGAGAATAATGGGTATGCCTCAACGAGCAAAATGATTAGAAGAAGAAAAATATGAAATAGTATTGGATTCAGTAAAAATGGCAAAATTTGAAAGATTAAGGGAAATTTTTGTTATCGCATAAATAGCGAACGTTAAGGTTTCGAAAAAACAAGATATAAAAGTAAATAGAGAGGCTCTTGATAATATCATGGTTTCCTAAGGGGAGCTGGTATGCTAGTCTCTGTGTTTGAGGTATGATCAAGAAAAATGTTCTAATCATTCAATAGGTTTTAATTGGGTAAAGAGCTATGCCAATTGTTCCATGATGGAGGGAGGGATTAACTCAAGATGGAAAAGTATATAGATAGTTGGATGAAATGGCACGGTCGGTAACTCATGAAGACTTAAGTATGACTAAACGATGATCATAGGTTCTAGGGGATCTACTAAGCTGAAGGTAGGGTACCCTTGCTCCTACTAAGGTATTGGTTCATTCCTCTTGGTTTCCTAGGGTGCTGCTCGGCTAATATCAAGACAAGAATCTAAATTTATAGTCCTCTTATATTATCTCACCATGGAGGTTAGGTTTAGTCCTAATATTCGACCTTGGAGTTCTATTAGTTCCTCAATACTAGGGTCAAACAATATGGTCAACTTTTTAACTAACCCTAGTAGTGTCTATACTACTCTCAAGTAATTCCTAAATATATCAAGGGATAATGGTCAATTAATTTACATGTATTGGATGCTAGGGTTTATTAGGTATGGTAAACTTTTGGGGGCTGCCAATATTATAATTTATTTTTCTTAGTAGGTATGCTATCATAATTATCTTATAACCCTAACAGCAATGATTCATATATTCTGGCAGAAGGCTATACTCAAGGGAGTATTAAGGAAGTATATTAAAAAGGAATAGGTAAGAAAACAAGAATATCGATGTCAAGAGAAATAAGCGAGTACAATTTCGAAGGTCAAGGAAGGTAGGTGAGTTCAAGAATCTGGAACAAAAATAAAGAAAAAAGTGGAATATATGGATAAGACCTATACTCTTATCCTATTTGCAGGCTTGCTCGGAACAGTAATATAACCGACACAATATATTCTCAACCTGCATAGGCCACCACTAAAAATATGTCACGCCCAGTCCCAAAATATGTAGGACTAGGAATACATAAGCATGCCAGCCGTATGTACATAGCAACTCCAATATATAAAAATTATACACATACGTACGATGTTTTATGAATAATAATAATAATAATAATTCATAAGTGGTATATAACTTTACAAGTCATAGGCAATACTAATCTTATTCACAAAACCAAATAGAAATATATAACCAAATATGATAATGTACCAAGTAGGAAACAGTCGAGAAGAACAAATAGTTGGGTGGAGACAAATTTACTACCAAACTATAATATGAAAGACAACAAAATAAGTACATCATCTAGTGATAAATAAGCTCTAAGGGAATACCTCCTCGAAAAAGAAAAAAGTAGTCAGTCATTATCCGTGCTCCTACAAATAATCATGATCTTCTATACCTAGAAAGGGTGCCAGGTCTTCAGAGGAACATAACAAGTACATAAGAAATTGACATGCATGAAGGTAAAGCAGTAAACAATAAATATGGTAACTAAACTATCTATGTGAAATGCACTCGAGAAATCTCTAATGGCGCATGAGGGGAGAGAAATAGAAAGACAGTCGTCCCACCAGGCAATCCGCAGAACTCGGGAGTACACGATATACACCATTTATACCATTAGAAACAAAAATCTCATACGCTCACTAGTAGATTCTCTCCTCCCAATGAACTATCCGAACGGTATTACGCGGTGCAGACATAATACAATGACGTCAAATAATATCTAGAAAACTAAACCAATACCAACTACTAATACAAGACTCGAACTCTCGTACCGATGACCAGTCGATGCGCTAGTATATGCACTCACTCACTCAGTCAGAGAACGTGTTTGAAACAGTATCAGGTCAAAAGATACCTCGTACCTTCACCATAATCCAACCCCACAACCAGACAAGGACAAGGGTTGGACCACCATACCATGTGTTAGGTCAGAAGATACCTCGTATCTTCACAATATATTGGGTAAGTCGTCTACTCTAAGATGCATGCATATAGCTAACAAAATAAAAAAGAGCTAGGCATATGTAAACTGCACAATACAGACAAGGAAGGTGTACTTGCCTGGCAATAATTTGATGTTAGAACAACGCAAAGCAACATGTACAACGATCCTGAAAATATGGAAGCAGAACAAATACCTCCAGATGCTGCAACATATATCACCAATATTTCTAAAATATAAGAAATAGCTAGGATTGACTACCCATAAGTCCAACTTGGATATATAGACTAAAACGGTAATTTTGGGCCAAAACGAGGTCCACTTGTGGCCCACTTTGCACCAAAAATGTTCTAAAGGTAAATGTCTCTTAAATGGGACAAATTATAGGTTAAACAAATCTTAAACGATAATACAAACTCAACGGTATATCCAGTTTTGGATTTTGGTGAGTCGATCACAAAATCTCTCGTTAAATCAAATCAAGGGGCCCATGAAATAGCGTTCTGTCGACTAACTCAGAATCGAGCAAAACTCGGGTCACAGGACAAGTCAAATACTGCGAGTCCAGAGGCACAAGTTTTGTGGCAATCTGACGAGCGTACATAAACTAATTTGGTATTTTGTAAAACACCGATACATGGAACTTTCGACGGATACGGGTTGATTTCAGCGTACATACACGTCCCAATTAACTTTTACGAAAGCCTACACGTCCGGATAAACCAGACGCTCCTTTCAGTATAATTGGTATACGATAAAGTGGCCCCGTTTGGCGGGACACACTCCGTATCGTAAGATTTTGGGTTTTAAAAAATAAGTTTTTTCTTGATTTTGGAAGTTAATTTTATAGAAATTGGGGGCAAATAAAAATAAACTAAATGATGAGTTTTAAACTTGGTTATATTTTCTAAAAGTTTGTTCAAGTGGATTTGTAAAACATTAATCGAGTTGGTAGAAAACTGGACGTGAATAAGGGTAGTTGGACTGAAATATGACAGTTTTGAAAAATGGATTTTCATCCAACTTTTGATTCGATTCTCTCTTAAAATAATCTGTTTAAAATAAAAATACTTAAAGGGGATTAAAGAGGGCAGGGTTGTGAACGTACCAATAAAGAAAGATTAGAATTTTGTTAAGCAACAGAGGAGAAAAATTGCCGCAAAGTCAGGGTTGCAGGATGTTACTCGCGTACGCTACTGTCGCGCGACCTCTGTCCGAGGTGCTGCGGTAGCCGGAGGGCGGCGCCTGAGTGGGTAGGGGTGATGGTGGCGGTGGTTGATGAAAAGGGTGGTGTTGGTT
This sequence comes from Iris macrosiphon, assembly GCA_036927795.1. Lineage (NCBI taxonomy): Eukaryota > Viridiplantae > Streptophyta > Magnoliopsida > Asparagales > Iridaceae > Iris > Iris macrosiphon. Next base: position 120,270,421 of record JAYESA010000012.1, on the reverse strand, counting down.
GTGTTGATAGCTAGGTCCGTATATATATATATATATATATATATATATATATATATATATATATATATATATATATATATATATATATATATATATATATATATTTGAATAGAGGGAGGGAGGTCGCGTGTCTGGCCAAGTGGGGGTATGCTGCTGGTAAAATAAGTTTTTTTTCTTAATTCTTATCTTTTCCTTTTTCTCTTCTTATCTTATTTATATCTATCATAATCTATATATAAATATATAGTTATACATATATCTATAAGAAATAGTCAAACAATTATAGAAAAATCAAAAATTACATTATGTATATAATAAATGGGTATTTCTATAAATAGGAATACACTATAAGCAAAATAATTATTATTAATAAAAAATATTGTTAAATACTAATAAAATAGATAACACCATTGTATACATAAAAAAAATCTTTAAAGCATAAGAGTTGAACTTTATAACTAGGTAGACCTTCAAAAATATCAAAATACTAAGTATGCATTTAAAATAATTCTAGTAACACTTGTAACACTTTATTTATATAGGTAAATAATGCAAAGAATTTATTTTATATTTAACTAAGAAAATAATAAAAATCTCAACGATTAAATAAATAAAAGAATACTTAAAAGTATAAATTAAAATTATAGGTTGCTAATTGTAGGAAGTTGGGACTGGAAAATAACCATAAATAAATCATATATATATATAAATATCTAAATATTAAATGCAAGAACTACGGTTATTACACTAATGCCATGCTAATGCTAGATGATCGAATTTTGTGTCCCGGGAAGATCTTACGGGTAGTGTCTCCCATGTAGGCTACTTTCTACGAAGGGTATTATAGATTTGGGGTCATCCTATGTCAGTAATTTCTAAACCATGGTGAAGTGTCCTAATACAATAATTAAACTTTAATCGATAAAAATAATCTAAAATAATTATAATAAATATAAACTACATACAAAATACCTATTTTGGGTGAGAGGGTTTACAGTTTCGTTCATGTATTATTTGCTGTTTAACTTGGTTTACTCTTGGAGAGTGAAGGACGTATGGTAAGTTAGTAAATTTTGCCATGTTACTCTTATATTGCACGGCACACTGCAATATGAATAGGATCTATATCTTTGTCATAAAACTGATCATAAGGTAAGACTAGAAAGATAACATAATAGATGGTACACAGAATTATATAACGTATTTGGATTAGTCGAGCGGGTGAGAAGCCTCCCCACCAGTGCATTTAATGTACTGATAACCCACCAGATTGCTTGCAAGGTACGGGAGAACCCTGTTCAGTGTGGAGAATTCTCTCATGAGCGCTAAGCCGTAGAACTAACTCTGGAGCCTTGGAGCATTGCGGATGTAGCTGAAGCACATATACAGGACGTAATATTTTGTAACATCGTCTATGTATTCATCCTATATTGTAAGCCACTTGGCATGCCTTTATTGTTGAGAGAGAGAGAGAGCATGAGTGACTTGTAATCTCGGCCTAGTGCCGGTTGTAATACTTTTATTATCAATAAAGAAGCTTGGTTTTATTTTATATTTATGTTCATTTAATTTTTGCTGCATTGAGATTATCTGTACAAATTTGTGGCTTAGAGTTTCATCGACCATTTTAGGTGCTTACCTTGTGTAGGGGGCAACCTAGGCTAGCGCGGCATCACGCCCAAGCGAGAATATGCGGTCCTGTAGGACAGGAGCTTGATATATTGGTATCAGAGCACGGGTTTACGTCCTTGGTTTCGTATCAATTTCTCTACTTTGAACTTCATTCGTGGGTTATGTACGGATGCTCTCTCTCAATGTCTCTTAGAATATTCCACATAATAAGTCTAAATATTTTGAAAAGCTCATGTAGATGATTGATTGAATGAGATAAGCTATGCGAAGGCCTTTGTACCAAGCAGTGTTGGATTCTGTTAGGTAAACCCGTGCCAGAGTTAGCAAGTACATGCAAACTGGAATAGCCTATTGCTAAGACTAGCAGGCCATTATGCGAGTAGAATATTGTTCGGATGGGATAGCTATGCACATAGTCTTTTGGCTAAGTTGTGTCGAGTACCACGTACCTAGACCCTTGGGTGCGAGCAAGTTAGCATGTGAGAATGAATATCGCTCGAACAAGAATGAGTCGGACTTAGTATGGAAATCGATAGAGACATTATCGAATTTATCGCTAAGGAGAATATAGAGATCGTACTTGGATTTTAATGAATAGTTTGAACGGTTGTTCATGTTGATGAAAGTTATGAATCAAAACTATGGTTTGCTTGGATGACTATAGATAGAGTTATATATAAGACTAAGATTATCGAGGCGACGTGAAGGGATCGCACAGGAGATTGAGGAATGACTTGGATGGATATGCGAGCGACACGAACATAATTAAGGATTAATTTGGATGAATTGATCCCTAAGTAGTGTATGCGATAGCCTTGGGGATGAATAACTGTTTTGTGAATAGACTAAGTTTTTAGGATTTATAGAGTAGCTCAAACCCTGAGTGGTGTATGGATCATCTTGGAATTGTTCGAGCGAATCGAGGGATTTTGAGGTAGAAATGAGTCTATCAACAAGCGATGTGATTGCGCAAAGCCTTAGAACGAGTATCACTTAGTTGGTCATGAATTCGTGTGTCTTGAACGAGATTGGTTCGACGATAGGAATTGAGTTAAGAAAAAGTTAAGGACCTATATCGAATAGGAATTCTGAGTAATGAAATTGATATATTGGTCGAAGAAACTTAGTGGATCGTACGTACGATATTGAATTGAATTGAACAGATTAAAACTTGAGTTTGAGAGGGCATACTCGATGATGTGATCAAAGTAGTACGAATGGACTACAGCATGATCGAACGCTAGTGCGAACGAAAGATAGCACGCATAAAAAACTTGGATTGAAAAACATAGAATAACTCAGAGGATTACTATTGATGTTTTGGTTTTGAAGTTGAATTAGTTGATACGATATCGATAGTAGAAGATAGCATGATTGATGCAAGATAAGGAATTTTGTTGTTTGGTGATTTGAGTCATGCGATAAAGATTTGAACTTGAGTTGGATGAGTCGATCCTAAATCCAGTTCGAAAGATAGCACCCGACATCAGGCCCGGTTGAGAACGATTATCCCACGGGAGCGTTGGGGTGGTGATTTCACGTCCAGCGGGGATGATCGAACTTGCTGGAGATCAAGGCCTGACATGTTCGATGATTATACAGACAAACTCTAATATAAAAAAGGTGAATAGACTTTGGCTAGAGGATTTCTTAGTTGATTGAATGATAAGTAGGTTATCGAATTAAAGATTTAAACTTTATTATTTTTGGGAATACAAGATGTTTGACTATAGCTTAATCGAACGATAAAGTATCTTGGTCACTTCGATGATAACCATAATGTTTAAAGTTTTTGTCTTGTATGAGCGTAATCCAGGCTCGGATGGTGTTACGCCCGAATGAGGAAGATTATTTCGCGGGAGCGTTGGCTTAGTGATTTTATATCCAGCGAGGATGATCGAACTTGCAGGAGATCAGGAAGTAACAATTGAAGGATCGTTTGACTTGTGGTTTGATGCAAAAGCGAGCCTGTAAATACAAGTGTATCGAGGATGAGTTGGTCTAGAATTGAAGCAAAGTTAAGCTCAGTAGAATTGTGATCGAATACGTAGTGATATTGGATGACTTAGAGTTTGTGATTAAGATCGGCGAATTAGAAATGGAATCATAGTTTGGTGATCTAGATTTAGAAAATGGATAGGTGGATTATCGAATATATTTGAGGAGATAGAATATACGAATTTCTAGGTTTGTCATATGACCTTATTCTATCAAAGACTTGATTGAGCAGACTTACAATATGATGGCTTTATTGTACAGACTCGGATCCGGTGCAAACGAATGTGTTGATACGAATAACATCGTGCAACGAATTTGCACAGTGAGTCACGAATTCGAATTGTACCTATGACCTTGTGAGATGACCTAGTGGTTAGGCAGACGACCCTGTGACATGAGTTGAACCTGCATAACCGACTTTAGAGTATTGCTCGAGTAGGCATAGAACTGGGGTAGCAAGACTTAGAGTTAGGACTTGGAACTAGGAGTGTGCGCTAGAGACATTAATTTTGGCGTGAATGGAATGAAAGCTAAGACTTGGAATGTTTATGATAAGGATTGGTGATACTCAAGTAAAAGTTGGGATAATGAATTGAATCGTTACTTGAAAACGTACTTGATGGTAGTACAATGCTTGATTTTGAATTTGGATTGAAATTAACTTGGAATTTTGTCAACTCTGCTCGAAGTATCATTGTGATTTCATAAGACGTGAAAACTTAAGAAATGAATCATATCATCTCGAGGATTGATATAGACGATAACGAAATAAACTGGAGTTTGGTTAGTCGAGTTAGCGAAATGACCTCTTCTTAAACTTGCTCGGACCTCTTTTTAAACTCAGGAGACTCCCATAAGATCGTGCCTTCTTTCCTTGCTCGGACCTCTTCTTAAACTCAGGAGTATCGAGCTTCTTCAGCATCTTCTTCCAAAAATTATCACGGATCCAGGGTTTCTTGCCCTTTCCAGTATTTACCCTTTTTGTAAATCATCCTTCATGTCACGCCCCAGTACCAGAATACAGAGACGGACATGGCCAGCTCTCCCGTACAAGGTATAGAATATCGTACGACGGTTACGGATGTAACTAGACAAGGGCGGTGCATACTATATGCAAGTTACTTAGGGTCACATAAAACATCTATGTCTCAATCAGTCAAGTAAGGATAGTAAACATAGAATATATATATATATATATATATATATATATATATATAGCAAGAAAGTAAGGCATCCCAAACCCTACCAAAATATTCTAGAAACCAGCTGTGCAAAATGATAAGCTGGCAGAATATTAAAAGTACATTACCATGATCAGCTACAGTCTGATTAGTTACAATCATATAAAAAAACTAAATGTCCAAATTTACGGCTAACAAGTGTCGGTGGCTAAATGCTGAAAAGACTAAAATATACAATAACGAGTAGTGATCAAGAAACCCACACGTTTACCTCAATGGCCATCTGCCTGGTGTGCGCTATGGTTCAGGGGGAAGTACGTTTGATCCTTGGGTGTTGGCTCTAAACTTGTCCATGAAAAATCAGTGGGGTTAGACCCCAAATAGCAAGTACCACAAAGGAAGCACGAATGATGAAATAAAACTAGGTTATATATATATATATATATATATATATATATATATATATATATATATATATATATATATATTGTTCAGTCTCGTAGTTTCGGTTCATAGCCCATCATGACACAATAATTTAATCCTACAACCAAACAAGGACAAGGGTTAGACCATCGCACCATGATTCACCATATCCCTAGACTATTTGATAGTAGATACAATACATAAACAAGCTCAGTTACATAATCGGCCAATCACTTGTACGGCTTATTAGATGGAGTTCGGGTTATCCCAGAGATATTATGTATATAGGAGTCCTCAGATCGAACCAGGTACTACCAGGGTTAGCCAAGCCATAAATCGCCGTATAGCACATAGTATTGTGCACCGGTCCCTCGCAAGGCTACCGTGCTAAGATGGCATAGAACACATAGTATAATAAAATAGTCGGATATTGCCATCCACTAATAAGAACTTAAATAATATCCATGGGGACTAGCCTGCATACCCTAATTCAGATGACTGGAGGTGACTAGTTAGGCACGATCTCGAGATTCCATTCCCTCCCAATGCTCTACAAGTTAGTTGCTTAGTTAACCCTATTGTTAACTGAAATTACATGACGTGGTCACATGGTATTCCCCTTGTATAAAGTACTATAGTACAGCCATGCTAGATATGAATCCCTTTTGTCACTTGATAGTTAAATTTAGATTCACCCTAACGTGATGCAACAATCAATAGATCCTAGCCACACTTGGTCATTGACTAACCCTTATGTCCATGCTGGAGATTGAGTCATATCACATGTCACGTAGCTCTTAGGTACACCGCAGTATAAGCATGTAATATAATCGCATAGGAACACTTAACACATAGGAGCACATAGTACGTAGTAAGTGTATCAGCACAGATACAAGTCACGTAGCGCTTAGGTACACCGCAGTATAAGTATGTAATATGATCGCATAGGAACACTTAATACATAGGAGCACATAGTACGTAGTAAGTGTATCAGCACAGATACAAGTGGTCGGGTCATGGCTCAGTCCAATAAAATATGTGCAAGGGGCCGCATGTGCGCATAAGGATCAAGGTCGCATGGGGGCTAGCTACCTTATAGAATCAGTTCCCGCATATGAGACATCATCACATATAGTAAGTCAAAGTTTATTCTTCGGTTTAAGTACAAAAATGACGGGTAATTAATGCATGTCAGAAAAATGACTGATGTGACAAACCATAAAGTATGTCAGAAGAAAGGACAAAATTATAAAATTTTGTGTAAGGGCAAAACAGAGTTATGCGTCCAAAAGAGACTCGGCCGCATAGCCTATCTTGTCGCATGGTCTGTCCTGCCGCATAGGTGTCTCTTGGACTTTGCAAATTTTTTATTCGTTCAACGAATAAACACAAGGAGTCCCTTCAGAAAACATATGTATAAGTCAGTCATACGTCCAAAAGATATAGACGCATGTAGGTATCCGACAAGGAGTTCAGGCCGAATAGAATTTTTATGCCGTATAACACTCTATGTCGTATATGGTATTGGACACATGAAATCTTTATCGTCCCAACAGCAGGTTCAGCCATGCGAAAGCTCCAAAACCAAAAATTTATTTTCTTCATAAAAACTTTATTTTAACTCTGAATCAAATGAATCAAAAGCCAAAATGCTTAGAATGACGTCCTTTATCCATCGCAAAAAGTATTTTTTTGAAAACACCATATTTTAGTACATCAAAACCACCAAAAACAGAAGGAACCCATGAATATTCTAAGTTAGAAAAGTAGATCTACACAAGTCCACCCATAAAAACCAAAAACTTCAAGTGTTAAAAGTATTTAGAATCATCATGACCATAAAATAGACTAATAAAATACAAAGAAAGATCAAGAATCAAAAATTAAAAGATTTCTTCATGTAGTGCAAGGTGTACTTGCATACAAATGAAAGGAGGGGAAAATAAAGAATAAAGGAAGAGAGAGAAATAAGTTAGCTTATATAGCTAGGGTTTGAGGTTTAGACCATGGGTTCAACTCATGATCAAACCAACCCGATAATTAAACCATGGGTCCAATTGAACCAAATAATGGTTCTAGTCTCCATGACATGCAACCTAATTAACATGCAAGCAACAAATAATATAAGCAGGGAAACTTATATGTTCCAAATACGTATATCGGGAACGAGGAGTGACATCTCTACCCTCCTTAGAAAAATTTTGTCCTCGGAATTCAAACCCAAGGCTAGCTAAAGAAATCAGGACAAGCACTACACTAACTACAAGCTCATATATACATGCAATCAAATTCAAGCATATAAAGAAAAGCAGTATCACATACCATGGGTAAATGAATCACGAGATTCGAGATACGAAGGCATAAGAACGAATATAACTTCCGTGTCGAATAGGTACGAATTCTGAGATCGAATATTGTCCTTGCACTCCCACGTTGACTCTCCTGAAGGGTGATGACCCCAAGCAACCCGGACAAGATGGATAGTCCAATTCTTGAGCACCTTCTTCCTTCGGTCCAAAATGGATACGGGTTGCTCCTCGTAAGACAAGTCGGTACCAATGACTAGCTAGGAATGGTTGAGGATATGACTCAGATCTGGGACATACCTACGTAATTGAGACACATAAAATATATCGTGCATCTCACATAGCGAAGGCGAAGGGCAAGACGATAAGCAACATCGTCCACCTGCTCAAGGATATCGAATGGATCGACGTATCGAGGACTAAGCTTCCCGCGAGCCCCAAATCTAATGTGTCACGACCCGCACCCGGTATAGGGGCACGAGAGCGTGGGTACGTCCAGCCTACGCCACAGCATCGGCGGTAGAATACTGTCTAGGTCACAATACTATCTATTCACTCTCACATAAATATCTAACTCCATAAGGAGACACAGATATCATAATATAATATAGAATATACTCAATCACATAAGCTAAAGCACGATGAGACATCGAATAAAATAATAAAATACAAGACAAGTCTAAACAATAATAAATAGTCTAACCTGCAATCAATAACATCCGGTCTCCAAGTATGTCGGAAATAAGTCCTCTATGTCACAGTCTGGAAAAAATATTCAGTCAGGATTGGAACGAAGTACAAGCACTAACAGCAGTTCCACATATATTGATAAAATCTATAGCACAGTGTAAAAAAATACAAGACAGATATGAAAACTGGCAATAAGAAATACTGGAATAAAGGAATGCTGGAATAATAGATACTGGAGCATATGTCATCATCAATATACATCTAGAAATGAATAGAAATACAAGTACACGCTAGAACAATGAACTGGTATATATGTGAATGCTAGAATCATGACGAGAATATAAGGAATGCTATATCAATACACTGGAGATACATGTCAAGAACCATCTAACTAAGTTTGTGAAATATCAGCATATCATGTGATCAGCTTAGGACTAATAAGACTCATTACATTGATTAGCGATCATCCTTGTAAAGTCAGGCTAACCACATGTAACAGCGATGAGGCATGTAATGGTCAGGCTGCACCGACGTTAGATGTGGGTGAGCTATGATGCATGTAAAGTTGGGTATGATCACATAAGCTACTAATATTTCCCCCTTTTTTCCTAGCTAGCACGATGGCTTCCAATCATGACTCCTCATGACAGGTCTCAATGATGCCAACTCGTGTAAACAACAGTGTCAGAGTCATGTACGCTATACAACAAGAGTTATAGAGATAATCAACATAATGGAAACTGTCAGAGAATGTACTCGCCTGGGGTCCTTAGCTGGTATGAATCAGAATCCAAGTCACAGTCCAAATAGCCTATGTATTACAAATTTATCACGTCAAAAGATAATTTATTTTAATTTATTTAATTCTGGAAATAATTAATCTAAAATCCTATTTTAATCTTATTATTCTGATTTTTATGTTAATTTCTAAATTTTGTCCAAAGGAACTAAATTTTATCAACTCGAGACTCATGGCACGCAAATCGAGGCGATTTGTTGACCAAAAAGTCAACCAACACAAACTCGAATTTCATGCATGATTTCCTGTAGATTTCAGCATCAAAAACATTCTAGAATTTATGGATCGTCTGAATTTAAATTCGTTTGGGAATTATGGCACATACAAATTTTGTATTGTGCACCGATGGTTAAATTCTAGCCTAGAAGTTCTACAGAATTAACAGTATACAAATATTTTGAATTAAATTCCAGGAAAAACATATGTCAATGATATCAACGCTATCTTTCCAAAACTTTAAACGGTTCATGATTTTGATTCCTGGTTCTCCCAGAATCGTGAAAACATCAAAACACATCTATTTTTGGATATACTATGCTCTACGAATTTTCCAGAATTTAATACTCATAAATTCATAAAACAATTTATATATTCAGAAAGCTAACCTCAATATCATTCTAACGCAAGAAACTGGGCCTCGTTTGGAGTCCGGAGCTATGCGCAATGGCTTCTGGAAGATGAAGGAACCCTAGATGGCAATTCTCCCAAATTCGGCTCAAAGAAAATCCTAGAAATTAATAACCTAAACTATTATATATATAGAGGAGTGAGAGAGCAGCCGCGGCTCGGAGCTTGCCATGTGGCGTGCATCCATGCAGCCCCACCCAGATCGAACGGTCTGGGTTTGACCCGGCTTGGCTCAGCTGAGTCCGAGTCGAACTCTGACTCGGCAGGGCTCGAGGTCGGCTCGTCCGCATCCACACCCACCCCGCGGTCACTGACAGGCGGGCCCCGCCCAGTTGGCTGTGGGAGGCTGACAGGTGGACCCCTATTGGCTGACTGGGCAGAAATAATTACTTTTTGGGTTTTTATTTTCAGAAAATAGTTTTTAATTCAGTTTTCCTTAATTAACTCAAAATAAATGCTAAAAATAATCAAAAAATTTCCAAAAAATTCTAGAAAATATATTTGACTATTTAGACCTAAAATAAAATTTTAGGATATTTTTAATTATATTTAAATCTAAAATAAATTCTTACAAGTCCTAGAAAATTAGGGTTACTAGTTTTTAATTAACTAAAAATTATGGAAAAATTTTAATAGCCCCAAATTAACCTAATAACAACATTTAAGCAAGAATTTCAGGATACGGAGGTTCCATAATGTGTCCATGAGTTGGCAAAATCCGTAAGAACACGTGGTCGCTGACATTAAATTCTAAAGGCCTATGATGCTGATCTGCCCAATGTCGATGCCTATTTTGCGCAACCTGAAGTCGCTCTCTGATTTGCTTGACAACTTCTATTGTTTGTGTGATCATCTTTGGGCCTAACATCTTTCGCTCACATATATCATCCTATGCCAATGATGATCTATACTTTCTCCCATATAATGCTTTGAAGGGTGCCATCTGAATACTTGTTTAATAACTGTTGTTTGTATGAGAACTCAACGAGATAAAGGTAATCTTCCTAAGACCCTCCAAAATCTAAAGTATAAGCTCGTAGCATATCTTCCAGGGTCTGGATGGTTCTCTCAAATTGCTCGTCTGTTTGTGGATGGTAAGCGGTACTGAATCTCAACTTGGTGCCCAAACTCTGGTATAAACTCTTTCAAAAATATGAAATAAACCGAGTGTCTCGATCGGATATAATACTTACTGGGATATCGTACTATCTTACTATATGTCGCATGTATATCTCCGCTAACTGCTCTGTTGATTGCCCTACTCGGAAGAGAAGAAATTAAGTTATTTTTGTGAGATAATCCATTATTACCTAAACTGTATCACGACCAGCCGGGGATATAGGTAAACCGGTCACAAAGTTTATCATGATATGTTCCCACTTCCACTCCAGAATAGGAAGCGGATGCAATAATATAGCCAGTCTTTGTTGGTCGGCCTTCACTTGCTGGCATACCAAACACCGAGAAACGAATCGTGTTATCTCCCTCTTCATCCCGTTCCACCAGAAAAGTTACTTGATGTCTTGATACATCTTGGTGCCTCCTGGATGAATTGATACAGGAACTGTGTGCCTCGGTCATTACTTCTTGCCAGATATCTCCACTTGGTACACAAAGACGATTTCCAAACCTAAGGGTTCCATCTTTATGAATTGTCAACTCTTTCCTGAGACCAGACTCACATCCCGCCCGAAGCTTCTGAACTTTCGAATCCTCCGCCTGAGCAGCCTTAATCCTCTATATAATGGTAGACTATACCTGTAAACTAGCCAATACTCCTACGTCTTGCTGAAGTACTATCTCGATCCCTATTTCTCGAAGATCTTCTAAGATATGCACTACGATGTCAACATAAATATAGTACCTCTCATGCTAAGAGCATCTGCTACCATATTTGCCTTACCTGGATGATACTGAAGTTTCACATTATAGTCCTTTATCAATTCTAGCCACCTCCTTTGCCTCAAGTTCAAGTCCTTCTAGGTGAATACATACTTTAAGCTCTTGTGATCCGTAAATATTTTTACCTGATCGCCATACAAGTAGTGCCTCCACAGCTTAAGTGCAAATACTACCATCGCCAACTCCAAATCGTGAGTTAGATAATTTTTCTCGTAATCTCAAAGCTGTCGCTATGCATAAGCTATCATCCTTCCATGCTGCATCAATATACACCCAAGTCCTTTGCCTGACGCATCATAATACACTGTAAACCCTCCAGAACTTACTGGAAGCGTAAAAATCGGAGCTAAAATCAATCTTTTCTTCAATTCTTCAAATAATGTATGGCACTCTGCTGACCATTCGAACTTAGTCTCCTTGCACGTTAATCGAGTCAACGGTGCTAAAATTCTTGCAAAGTCTGCTATGAACTTTTTGTAGTGTCCTGCCAATCCCAGGAAACTATACACTTCAGCTACTGTCTTAGGAACTAGCCAACTCTCTACGGCTCAACCTTCTTCGAAGCTACTGCTACTCCTGCCCCAGATATGATGTGACCAAGAATGACACATGATCCAACCAAAACTCATACTTGCTGAGCTTTGCGTGTAACTGGTGTTCCCTCAAAATATGCAAGACCTTCCGAAGATGCTCTTCGTGCTCCTCTTCGCTATTGGAATAGACTAGAATTTTGTCTATGAAAACCACTATGAACTGATCTAGATATGGCATAAAAATATGGTTCATCAAATCCATAAATATCTCTAGAGCATTAATCAGTCCAAATGGCATAACTAAGAATTCATAATTCCCATATCGTAACCTACATGTTGTCTTGGATATGTCTTGCTCCCGAACTCTTACTTGATAATACCATGATCGAAGATCGATCATAAAAAAAATCTTGGATTTACTCATCTGATCAAACAAATCATCGATCCTTGGTAATGGATACTTGTTCTTTACTGTTATAGCATTTAACTGTCTGTAGTCGAACATAACCATGATGACCCATCCTTCTTCTTCACTAGAACCATTGGTGCTCCCTAAGGTGATCCACTGACTCGAATAAACTTCTTTGACTTCAGTTCCTCTATATGTTGGTACAGTATGTCTAACTCTGATGGTGCCATTTGGTAAACTTTGCAAGATATTGATCCTACTCCAGGAACCAACTCTATACAAAACTCAACATCTCTTACTGGGGGTAACCCTAGTAGTTCTTCTAAGAAGACGTCTAAGAACTCCTTAACTATCTTGAAAAGTTATCCTTCTGCTAACACTGTCACTGCGATCCTCTTTTCATGCTGGTCTTCGACAAATCTGTCAAAGCTGAAACCTTTCATGCCAGGGATACTAAATAGTACCCTACCCTTATGGCAATCTATTGTAGCATTACTGTCTCTTAGCCAGTCCATGCCTAGAAAAATGTCAAAGTTATCCATAGGGAACTCGATCAACTGTGCTGGTAGTAAAAACCCGTATACTATGATCGGACATGCTATACATATTCTACTAACTCCTATGAGCCCGTTACCAGTGAGTATATTCAACCTCTCTGGCAACGCCTAGTACTCCAATCCAATGCGTGTTACGAATCACGCATATATAAAAGAATAAGATGCGCTAAATCAAACAATGCTACAGTAGGAAAAGATACGATAGAAATATTACATGCCACCACGTCGCCCGATGCTAAAGCCTCCTCCAAAGATAAGGTAAATGCCTACCCTTGACCCTGATGTGCTCCTCGATGTTGTCTTCCTTAGTAATTTTGTTGTGGCCTTTGCTGGCCCTGCTGCTGATTCTGCTGCTACTGGTATATCTCAGCTTGTGTCAGTAACAGACGCTGAGCTAATGGCCTCACTACTGTCGTTGGCCCTCCTTGTTGCACTGCTCCTGTTGCTGGTAGCGCTGAGAATTGCTGAATTGGCCCTACTGGCCTTTGTATCATTGGACAATTGACAATCTGATGATCTGGACTGCCATACCTCATACATAACCTATTTGGTTGCCCTTCATACATCTCTAGTGTAGCCTCATTTGCCACAATAAGTATATTCTACCGGTGCTCCCTGGCGTTGTTGTTGTTGCCTTGGCTACTATCGAGCCGGTACTATTATCGTCAAAACTGTCGCCCTCTATGGTGCTGAATTATGGATGCGAACGCTAGGTGATGGTGCTGACGTTCGAGGTACTCCTCCACCTCTTATTCCACTGTGAGCATAAGACCTCTTCTGGCCTCCTGTCCTTGTCGATAATCTCTGCTTGGTAAATTTGTTCCTCGGAGCTGCTATCAGTACTTCTTCATAAGTCTGATAGTCGTGCCCCACTACCAGTTGTAGAATCTCCAGATGAAGTCCTTGTTAGAACCTTATTGCTCTATCTGACTCCGTAGCTACCATAGTCAGAGCGAATATACTTAGCCTACAAAACTCAGCTGCATATCCATCCACTGTTCTACCGGCCTGCTTGAGATCGATAAATCTCTGTTGGAGCTCATACTTTACACGACTCCAAAGTACTTGGCCCGGAATTGAGACCTGAAACTATCCCAGGCGATCGGATACCTCAAGCCAACCTCTACTGATGTCCACCAGTCACGGGAAAGGTCCTGAAGCTGCAATCGGACGTAGTTAACTTGTTCATCAGCCAAAACCTTCGTCGCCGCCAGAATGACTTCGATGTCTTGGAGCCATGCATCTGCTGCAATGGCATCATCTGTTCTATCAAAGTATCTTGGGTTAAGTCAGCAAAATCTAATCGACGCCCCCGAATCAGTCATTCCTCCTCTTTCTAGGGCTGTCTGCAAATCCTGACTAAACAAGATATTTTTCTCTTGTTGTTGAAACTACTGATGCTGTTGCACTGCCATCTAATGTTGTTGCATAGCCATCATTCGCCGGATGATCTCCAGTAATGTCGGGGTATCAAGTATCGCTGGTACTGCTAGTACTATTCGGGGTACGGGGATTTCAGGGGTTGGTTGCTCAATATGTCCAACTTTCGGTTCTACCGTGCCAACTTGTTCAACTACTAGCTCTATTCGAATTTAACTTTGAACATGTGCTACCTCACATTGTTGCCCAGGGGAACCCTATTCTGCCATACCTGCTGCTCTAGCAACTGATAAAGCCATAAAGAAAAAGACAAGAAATATCAAGAACAGGATGAGAAAGATCAAGGAAAATAATTTATTCGATAGTCAAGCAAGGCTTTGAGAAGAACGAATTCATGATTTCAAAGGCATATGTTTTATTGAGACTCCTATGATCATAACACCCCACAAGTCTGAAAATACAGACCTGTAAGGGCCACCAATAAAACCTTGTCAAGCCCCAGTACCGAAATATGGAGACGGACATGGCTAGCTCCCCCGTACAAGGTATAGAACGTCGTACGACGGTCACGGCTGTAACTAGACAAAGGGGTGCATACTACAAGCAAATTACTTAGGGTCACATAGAATATCTATTATTTTAATCAGTCAAGGAAGTACAGCAAACATAGAATATATATAGGAAGGAAGTAAGGCGTCCCAAATATCCTGCCAAAACATTCTAGAAACTAGTTGTGCAAAATGATAAGCTGGCAAAATATCAAAAGTACATGACCATGATCAGCTGAAGTCTGATTAGTTACAATCATGTAAATGAAACTAAATGTCCATATTTACGGCTAACAAGCGCCTGTAGCTAAACGCCCAAAAGACTAAAATGTAAAATAATGAGTAGTGATCAAGAAACCCACTCGTTTCCCTCAGTGGCCATCCGTCTGGTGCACTCCATGGTTCAGGGGCAAGTACGCTTTATCCTCGGGTGCTAGCTCTAAACTTGTCCATGAAAAACCAGTGGGGTTAGACCCCAAATAGCAAGTACCACAAACAAAGCACGAATGAAGAAATAAAACCAGGTTATGAAATATATATATATATATATATATATATATATATATATATATATATATATATAGTTCAGTCTCGTAGTTTTGGTTCATAGCCTATCGTGACACAATAATTTAACCCTACAACCAAACAAGGACAAAGGTTAGACCATCGCACCATGATAGACCATGTCCCTAGACTATTTGATAGCTGATATAATACAAGCTCAGTTACATAATCGGCCAATCACTTGTACGGGTTACTAGATAGAGTTCGAGTTATCACAGAGATATTAATCAGGTACTAGCAGGGTTAGCCGAGCCATAAATTATCGCATAGCACATAGTATTGCGCACTGGTCCCTTGTAAGGCTACCGTGCTAAGAACGCATAGAACACATAGTATAATATAATAGTCGAATATTGTCATCCACTAATGAGGACTTAAACAATATTCATGGGGACTAACCTGCATATCCCAATTTCGATTACTGGAGGTGGCTAGTTAGGCACGATCTTGAGATTCTATTCCCCTCCCAATGCTCTACAAGTTTAGTTGCCTAGTTAACCCTATTGTTAATTGGACTCACATGGCGTGGTCATATGGTTTCCCTTTATATGATATACCATAGTACAGCCACGCTAGATATGAATCGACTTTGTCACTTGATAGTTCAATTTGGATTCTCCCTAGCGTGATGCAATAATCAACAGATCCTAGCCACGCTTGGTCATTGACTAACCCTTATGTCCATGCTGGAGATTGAGTCATATCACATGTCACATAGCACATAGTACACCGCAGTATAAGCATATAATATAATTGCGTAGGAACACTTAGCACGTACATATCACGTAGTAAGTGTATCATCATGGATACAAGTGGTCGAGTCATGGGGCATAGATGGGTCTAATACCCTTGTGGTCATCAAAGTCATACATACAAACTATAAAGTCTAAATTAATATTTAAATAAAACTAGTCAAGTAAAATATATGCAAGGGGCCGCATGCGCACATAAGGATCAAGGCCGCATGGGGATCAGCTATCGCATAGAATCAGTTGCCGCATATGAAAGATTGTCGCAAAGAGTAAGTCAAAGTTCACTCTTCGATTTAAGTACAAAAACTATGGGTAATAAATGTGTCTCAGAAGAGTGAATAATGTGACTGATGTGATAAGCCATAAAGTATATCAGAAGAAAGAAAATTTTATAGAATTTTGTGCAAGGGCAAAATAGAGTTATGCGTCCAAAAGAGACTCGGCTATATAACATGTCTTGCCGCATGGTCTGTCCTGCCACATAGGTGTCTCTTGGACTTAGCGAATTTCTCATTCATTCAGCGAATAAACACAAGGAGTCCCTTCAGAACACATGTGTATTAGTCAGTCATACGTCCAAAAGAGATAGACGCATGCTGGTATGCGGCAAGGAGTTCAGGCTGCATAGCACTCTCTACCGTATATGGTGCTGGTCGTATGAAATCTTCATCGTCCCAATAGCAAGTTCAGCCATGACGAAAGCTCCAAAACAAAAAATTTATTTTCTTCATAAAAACTTTATTTTAACTTCAAATCAAGTGAATCAAAGCAAAAAATGCTCGAAATGACGTGCTCCATCCATCCCAAAAACTATTTTTCGAAATTTTCATGTTTTAGTAGATAAAAACCACCAAAAACTCAAGGAACCCACAAAAATCCTAAGTTAAAAAAGTAGATCTACACAAGTCCACCCATCAAAACCGAAAACTCTAAGTATTAAAAGTGTTTAGAATCATCATAAGCATATAATAGACTAATAAAATGCAAAGAAAGAGTAAGAATCAAAAATTAAGAGATTTCTCCATGTAGTGCAAGGTGTACTTGTATAGAAATAAAAGAAAGTGAGAGAAATAAAGAATGGGGGAAGAGAGACAAATAATTTAGCTTATATAGTTAGGGTTTAAGGTTTAGACCATGGGTTCAACTTATGACTAAACCAACCCAACAATTAAACCATGGGTTTAATTGAACCAAAGAATGGGTCTAGTCTCCATGACATGCAACATAATTAACATGCAAGCAACAAATAATATAAGCATGGAAACTAATATGTTCTAAATACATATATCGGGAACGGGAAGTGACACTTCACATCCGCATCTTCTTGTTATAGGCACCGCGATATGTATTCCTAATCTCCGTATCACGATGTTCGTACCACAAGTAGATTTTATGACATACATATTCAATTAACAATTAATATAAATAGATTAAAAAATAATTAATAAATAAAATAATAGAAAATATTATATATACCTTCATATGGTCAAGCCATATATTGTGCATGTCGGGCAGCACATCGAAGAATCTAAGGTAGGGGCCGTGGTAGTTCCTCTTAATGATTTCCCCAAGTGCTGGAGTAGCACTGTAGGAAAAAACCTACAAAAAAATAATAACATATTATTTAGTTGAATAAACAAATGAAACATATGAAATTAACTACATCAGATAAAACATATAAATTTACTTACAGCTCTTTGGTCGCGGGCCAAAGCTCCTTTCTAAACTGTCCATCTGATCTCTCTGGTTGTGTCAGAGGACTACCTGGTCGGGGGATATACCGACAACTAGCATCATACTCTAAGTTCGGATACTCCAGGGCCTATCGTACAACTGCTGGAGTATCTGGTGGACGAACTGACGGTAGGGTGCCGGGATCTGCATCAGATGATTACGGGGGCATAAATGCTAATGATGGAGAACCGGGGACATAAGCGACTAATGGTGGAGTGTCTGTGCCTGTAGTTAATGGCAGAGTGGAGCTGCCTGCGACCGACGAGGGCGCATCGGGATCATGTGATCGAGGAGATAATACATCCCTGGGTAGTATAAGATCACGACCACCTCGATCACGACCACGATCACCACGATCATGACCATGATGACCACCCATCTATGATCACGATTCACATATATAGACATCTAATAAATAGAATAACCAATAAAACAACTATAAAAACTGAGATAAAAGTATTTTCAGTAAGAGATAGAAGTATTTTTAGTAACAAAATCAAACTCTATCTCTAGGTACAACATGTAGACAACATAGGTAATCTAAGCATCTCCATCATCATCGTCATTGTCGCCATCGTCGTCATCATTGTCGTCATCATCCTCATCAAGCTCTTTTTTATCTTCTTCTTCTTCAGAGACATCTTCCTGGTCGTGGACAAGACCAATTATCTGGTTGTGAGGCTAAGCCTTGTATATCAACCTCTTTCTTCCCTCTATTTTTCTCGACAATAGCTTAAGCATCAATATTATCCATGGCATTTTCTTCTGACTGTTGTCCCAAATATTGAGGCTCTTCGACCCAGTCCTCCTGGTATGCTAGGTCTCCAATATTGAACGTATTTCTAGCTTTAGTCTTACATGCCGCCCACCAGTCAAATCGATCTCTATGACGCCTTGGGTAACTTATATAGTAGACTTGAACAACTTGACTTGCTATCACAAATGAGTCGGACCCTCTATATCTCCTGCGATGGTTTATATCGACAAATCTAAATTGTTTATTAATTTTTCATCCTTGATTTGGTGTTGTGTCAAACCAATCACATTTGAATATCATAATATTCATGTCATATGGGGCCGGATATTGTAACTCTAGAATATTTTGATGTACACCATAATAGTCAAAGTCTGGCTTATCATCATAGATGGTCCCTCTTATACAAACAATAGAATCCTTTGTATTCAAGCAGTCAGTAAGAAATTTAGAATTTATAGGATTTTTAGTTTCTTTAAACTTGAAGCCATTAGTGGCATAGGCTGTCCAAGTCCTTTCTTCCTTAATTGGTCCCAATGCCAAATAGCGAAGGCTCTCATCTATGAGTGTTGTTCCAGGCAAAAAAAATCTGTAAACACACGTTGATAATAGACATGTTATTAGTGACATATACAAAAATGGTAGCGGCAGTATATTTAACATATTATCTGAGTTGCTTAAATATTTGCTAAACCAGGACATAAAGTTATAATCGACCTCTCTTTGAAGTTCCTCCTCATTAATATTGGGTGTCCTCATTTTAACTTCATCTCTAAATACACTGAGAGATAGAATCAAAATGAGTTAGTATATTTTATTGACAATATTAAAGATAACTGTCAAAGTCTAGTCACTTACATATCCAAATCTCTCACTTTTTTTATGTCATAATTTAAAAATACATATCAATGAGCTGTATCCAACTCATTGTCACCTAACTATCGTTTCTTACTGGCCCTAATAGGCTTGCCCCTCATATTGAATATCGATAAGCCTCCATTGAAACGTGCATCTCCTATGGCTTCGTCATTCCTTGTTGTTTTATTTTGATTTGTTTTGACATAAGTATCGAAAAAATTAAGTAGAAGTTTAAGACCTCCTCGATAATATATGATTCACATATCGAAGCCTTTATATGAGCCTTGTTTCCAACTTTCTTTTTAAGATGGTGTAGGTACCTAGAAAGACACATTACTTTGAATTAATTTAGAGTAAAAAATCTACTTAATTTGTTAATCAAAATGCGTCTTATATTGATATTCTACCTTTTAAATGGATATATTCATCGATACTAAACAGGTCCACCAACACCTGCTTCATACGGTAGATGAATCGGCAGATGCTCCATATAGTCAAAAAATCCAGGAGAAAATACTTTCTTTAATTTGCAAATTGTCAAGACAATTTTCTCCTCAAGTTCAACCATATGTTGCAACTTCAGCTTACTTGAATAAATATTCCTGAAGAATATAGACAGCTCGGCCAACGAAATCCATACAGCAAGAGGCAACAACTCTCTAAGAGAAATAGGTAATAACCTTTCTATGAACACGTGGCAGTCGTGACTGTTCATTCCCGTTAGCTTGCATTCATTGAGATCAACGCATATAGACAAATTCAATACATAACTGTCGAGAAATCATAAACTGGATATCTAGTTGCATATTATCAATATATCTTTCCTGCTTAATATGAATGGCGCTATTGGCTTCACAGGTCCACTAGCTCTCTTTTATATTAAGTTTAACTGAGGATGCTTGCATATCTCGGCCATGTCTTGTCTTGCTTTGGAATTGTCCTTCATCTTTCCTATAATATCCATAACGGTATAAAAGACATTATCGAACACATTATTTTCGATATGCATGACATCAAAATTATGTCTTATAAGATTCTCTCCAATAAGGTAAGTCCCAGAAGATACTCTGATTGGTCCAATTATGTATATGTCCAAATCCCTCAACACGATTATTCAATATTAGATCTTCTATCATGGTCGACAAATCCTTTACATCTTCCCAAATATAGTATTCCGACAATCTGGTAGGTGGACAAGAAATTTCTTGGTTTCCATCTCTAATGCCTCCTGGTTCTTTCTCCAAGGATGTGACGCGAGTAAAAATTGAAGGTAACAGTTAAAGAATGAGGCTTTTCCTCCATGTTTAAGACATAACGCCTTACTCTTTCCTATACATATCGGACAAGACTTAGTGTCATGGGTACTCCATTCCGATAACATACCATATACAGAAAAATTATTGATAGTCCACATAAATGAAGTAATCATCTAAAAGTTCTATTTTCTCGAAATATCGTAGGTCGTGACGCCCAACTCCTATAATTGTTTTAGTTCATCCACCAATGACTACAAATATATATTGATATTCTTTATCAGATTTTTAGTACCGAGTATGATAACTGTCAAAAAGATATAAGGAGTCTTCATACACATCCATAGTGGTAGATTGTAAGGGATGAGAATCACTGGCCAACATGAGTATTGAGATCCCAACTATCCGAAAGAAGCGAAGCCATCAGAACATAATGCCAATAGGATATTTTTAGGCTTCGCGACAAAATTTGGATAACACTGGTCAAAATACTTCCACGCCTCTCCATCTGATGGATGTGACAATTCTCTATCATCCTTTGTACGTTCCTTGTTATGTCACGTCATATGTTCTGCTGTATTAAGGGACATATACATCCTCTGTAAGCGATTCGTGATCGACAAGTAATGCATATACTTGTACGGACGTTATTTTATTCTTTTTTACTTTTCTTTTCTCTGAACTGGCTTCTAATGATCCGCGTGGCAGAAACTGCATCTTTATTTGTCCTCATTCTCCTTATAGTACAACATGCATCCGTTTTGACAATAATCTGTCTTTTTGAACCCCAGTCCGAGATGTTGGACCATCATCTTTGATTTGTAAAAAATTTTAAGAAGCTCGTTTGATTCATTCGATAACACCACTTTGACTAATTGTTCGATCCGATCATATCAAGCTTGCGGTAAGTTAAAATCAGACTTCATGTTCAACAAGCACATCATACCAAAAATACTGAATGAGTCTCACAACCAGGATATATAGGAGTATCTGCAACCTTAAACATATCATAGAACTCCTTTGCATCGGGATTCAGATCCTCTGGATTAAAATTAGGCCCTGCCACATCATACACCATATCTTGTGCCAAGTTGTAGTCTCCATATTCAATAAAGTCTACATCATCTTCGATGGCAACATCTGTAGCAACATCCATAACAAAAGAAAATTGTCTTTCTGTATAAAGTTTACCTTGCGATGCCCACAGGTCGTAATCACGTACAAAACCCTTAAGGGTCAGATGCTTTCTCACAATCACCATTTCTTCGTAACGTCTATTACGACAATGAGCACATGGACACTTAATTTTTGGACCATCTAAGTAATCAGGTTTGCTAATGGCATATTTAAGAAATACTTCAATGTCTGCCTTAAAATTGTCACTCAGACCAATCATGTTCTCATGTTGTCACATGTACATCCATGTACGATCAACCAAGTAATGATCCATTGCTTGGTGGGTGTAAAAAATTATGTATCGTAAGATAAAATACACAGAAGCAATTAGATTTACATACGACATTAGATGGGCATTCTAAAAGCATTATAATTCGTACTTTGCGTATTCTACCAGAGCAAAAAGTAGAGAAACATGTGAAATAGAGCTTCACATCGAACGGATCAGACGAAAAAAGTTTTCCATAGCCGGTAGGTTATGTCAGAATCCTATCGATAGGAAATGTATCGATATGATTCGATTTGACCCATCACCTATTAAAAATATTTTTGTTGTTCAATATGAAGATCTGTGTCAATTGTTGAGGAGTTTTTTGCATTCTCTACCACCTCCATGAAAGTTATAACATCAATATTTATTCAATATAATGTCTTTCCGTATATTATCGACATTAATTCGGATATCAATGGCTCAGAATACTACCCAAAATTCATTATAGCATACATTAGTGTTAATCATCTAAGTTTTGTACATCAGTATAGTATATGTTCTTATCAAATATAGTATCTGAAGGAAATAATAGAATTAAGATGAACCCACATAATGTAATGCTAAGACATCATCTCATAATATAAAATATAGTGATGGGTTGTGGTATCATCATTGTCGAGGGATAGGGGTCGAAGTACAGTCAATTTTATCTACGGCTGCATGGTCTCTACCTCGCCAGTTAAATGGCTGTATAGACTATACCTCGCCATTTTTGGGCCAAGTCCTTGCCTCCTAGAGAAGTAATCAAAATTTTCTATATTACTTTGTAGGAGCTATTAATTGTGTTATCTAGACTCTAGTGTATATATTGGATTTGTACCTATAGTTTTAGTTGTGTTTGGGGATGAAGAGAATGTGTGTCATGGGAGTATCCTATAGTTAGAGGGTATCATAGATCTTCCCCTCTCCCCTTACATCAGTAGATTTGCACTTAATTGGAACCCGTGTTCCAAGCCTGTACACACAACCTGAGTACTATCCTCCATATCCTTCTCATTCACATGTATCACACTACTGATACACTCACAGAGCACCTGCTCAACCTCACAGTCCAAGCCCCATATCTAACTGCCTGTGTACCCCCTTCTACCACTGATACATCACAACAATTAGTCATTAAGATCTGTACACTATGATCTAATACACCACTACAATCAACAAGCCACTGCCCCAACTAATACCTAACCAACTGCCTGACTGAGCATTGTTCCCCTCTTTACCTATGCACACATATGCACAGGTCTGCATTTGTAGTGTCCAAGTGCACTAAACCCCTTGTCTTCATCCGACTCCCTCTAAATACTCACTGCACAAGGATTAACCCGAGCCTCCAACAGCCTGCCCCCAAATACACATAAGCCATAACATAAATACCTATAATGGTAACAAGAAATCATCACATAAATCATCCCCAAATGGTACACCCAAGAGTGTGGATAGTAATAGTGCAAAACGAAGAGGGGAACGGAGGAAAGAGAGGGGAGGAAGACTTACAGTAGAGCGGAGGAGAGGGAAGTACGGTGAGAGGGTAGCGGAGAAGAGGGAAGCACAGGCCAGAGGGAGGAGAGGGGAACACCGGCAAGAGGGGAGCGAAGGAGAGGGAAGAACGGGCCAGCGGGAAGCACGGGACTGGAGTAGAGGAGAGAGAGGAGAGAGAGACGAGGTCGATTAAAATAAAAATTTTGATCGACCGCCTAATTATTATAACCTAGGGCACAGTACTTGGCGACGGATATGCGGTATCCAAATCCGTCGCCAAAACTAAACTATCTAAGCGACGTATCTGTGATTTAATATCCATCCCCAGATCATCACTATGTTTACCCGCGTTGTTTCTGTAGTTGAATGCATAAATTGGTGATGATCTAGGGACTAATTAGCGATGACCTAGCGATGAATATTTATTTAATTTACAAATAGTGGTTATTAGTCGTCCAACCGACGGTGAATCGTTAATACTTGGCGACGGATATTGACCATCGCCAATATTTTGTCGCTAGATTACTGTATTTTTGTAAAACCCCTAATCCTAAAAATCGTATTAATATTTTTAAATTAATTATTAATTTAATTATAGTAATTAGTGGCTAATTAGGAGAAATAGATTTTATTTAATTTTTATTTTAGGAGTTTGTGCATTTAGGAGATTTATGGAGCAAGTATAAATTTTTTCTAATTTATTTCATGTAGGAGACCCTTTGGACAGTTGCAAGCTTAATGGTATGCATTAATATAATTCTAGATTTTCTATGTGTGTGTGTGTGTATATATATATATATATATATATATATATATATATATATATATATATATATATAAAAGTGAAAAAGAATGAAAAAGAAAACGAAAAAGAAAAGAAATGGATCTATTCCTAATGGGTATTAAACCCACTACCCGCACCCCTTAGTATACCCGCTCAGCCGCGTGCATATAAGAACGAAGCAGCAGTAGCTTCAACCCAACACCAGCCGCTCAAAGCCCCTATACAACCTCTTTCAACAAAACCGTAATCCTAATTCTTTCTTCACCATCTTCCCATCTGACCTAGCCGCATCTGACCGCCGTCCGACCGCCCAGCTGACCGCCCCAGACCGCCCGTCGACGCCGTGCGACCGCGCATCCCGCGCGCAGCAGAATTTAACTGCAACGAAGCCATGTTCATGCTCTATTTCCTGTGCCACCGCTCGACCAAACTCGATCCCGTCTTCTCCGGTATGATTCTCACCTATCCCACTTCCATATATGTATGATAGTTGACCTCGAACAGCGTAAAACCCTAGGCGAAACAGCGTCCAAGTTGACAGAAAAAGACCACTTTTTGGGGATCGCAGAAAACTGAGGTGACCATCCATGTTCCCGGATTCGTATCTCCCACCACAGAGATCTGAATTTAATTTTTCTTTTTGGTATGCGGAGACCACTTAACCTAATTTAATTTCTGTTAATTATATTAATTTATTAACTGCTGTATGTAGAATTAAATTTGTTGGAAAACCCCGAAAACCCACTTTTTCCAGATTTCCAAAAATTGTGAAACGGAGCGCGTCCAGTAAAACGGGACCGCCCCGCCATGTACCAAGTATACCAAAATGTGCACGCAATATAAGCAGACGTGTGAGAGTTCACAGAAACTGATTTGGATACGTGTGCGCGTCGAAATCAGCCCGTATCCGCGGACAATTCCCGTGTCGCAACTTTTGTGAAAGCCCTACGCAATTTGTGTTTGCTCGTCAGATTGTGAAAAAACTTGCGCCACTGGACTCGTGGTAACGCGCTGGTCCTGTGATCCAATTTTTACGCAATTCTGAGACAGTTGACCAAGTCGTCAATTGGCGGGCCTCACGGTTGACTCTTTGGGCGAAATTATGTTCGGCTTATCGGATTTCACATTTGGATATACCATTGAGTTCGTACTGACATTTAGAGTTTGTTTGACCTATAATTTATCCCATTTAGAGATCTTTACCCCTGGCACATTTTTTGGTACAAAGTGGGCCACACGTGGACCCCACTTTGACCCAAAATTACCGTTTTGCCCCTGTTTCTAAATTGGACGAAAGGGAAGTGCTTTCTAGCTATTTTGCTTATTCTGGGAACGTTGGTGATATCTATTTCAGTATACGGAGATATTTATTCTGAGGCCATAGCTTCTGATCCTGTGTATTTGACATCTGGACATTATATTTTGCAGCTTTTTGCCAGGCAAGTATACCTTGCCATTGTACTGTTATTTATATTCCATATGTTGCATGCATCTTTATTTTCTATCTTTAGTTCATATATTTTAATTGTTATATAAAATGCGCGCGACGGTGTCGTCGTGATATGTTTTTATTTATGTATTTGCATTGACCTTGTTTATGAGACTACCCCATTATCATGTAGCATCATTAGGTTCATTGGCCGTGACACAGTTGTTACATGAGTGTAAGTTTCATATAGATCATGGACTGCGTGACAGGTCTGGCCTCCTGTACGTACGGGTCGTGCGTTAGGGATGACTGCTGATAGAAACTTTGTATGCTAGAAGACTTAGCAGTTATTAGAGGTCCATGGACATAGCCTATTATAGTATGGTAGTCCAATCCTTGTCCTTGTTTGGTTGCAGGATTGGACTAGGGTACTAAGAATAGGCTATAAACCAAATTGTGTCATGGATGTGACATGCTTAGAGCATGGGGTGGGGAGAACAACAAGTACCACATTTGGGCTCCTTTGCACTTTTTCCTTCTGTAACCCGGAAGCTCCGCTGGAGATAAGGGCGGTGATGACCCCTATACAATTGGCGGCCTCTGCCGTTCAAAAGACGGTATGCTTTGAGGCCCCTGATTCTCCGAGAGATTCATGCCAATCCCATTTTTTAGCCAGATAGCCCACTTGTTAGGAAGTTGTTCTCAAACTGCATTCACATAGATGGTTTGGCGACCCATTGGATATTTATTTCAGTACTTTATTGGCATGCTTTTATGTATCTTGTTATGTCCCTCTGAGGATATGGCCCTTCCAGGTGTTGCTGTTTATGAGTATTCGCATGAGCGCAGATCCGGACTGGTTACTTATGTTTCGAGGAGGTCTTCTTTTCGAGTCACAGTGATAGTAGTTGTTATACTTATATTGTGTTTGTTATGTTTGCTTTTATATTCTAGTTCGGCAGTGGATTTGTTTCCATCCGACTGTCATCTTTAGATACTTATATTGAGATCTAGTTTCATAGAGTTCTTTATTTATATATATTTTTGTGGATGAGATTTAGATTATACCCTACGACTTGTGATAGATTTATACCACTTATGGATTTGATATTCATATTACAGCTTACGTATGGGTTTGGTTTCCATATATTGGAGTTGCCATATCCATGCGGCTGGCATGCTTACGTGTCCTTGTCCTACGTACTTTTGGGACTGGAGTGTGACATATTTTTGTGGTGGTCCATGCAGGTCGAGAGCATATTATCTCGGTTACATTACTGTACCGGGCAAGCCTGCACCTAGGAATAGAGTATAGGATCTCATCCACAATTAACTATGATTCGCTCTCCTTCCAATCTATTCTATTTGAATAATTGTATCATGCTTGATTCCTGTACTTTTTTGATAATTCCTTGAGTATATCCCCCTCCTAGAATATATAAGTCCATGTTGTTAGATGATAAGTAAGGTAACCTTCCTATTAAGAGTACCACTAGAGTGTTGACACACCATTAAGTTTAGAATATCTAGTGAACCCTAGAATTCCTTATCTATAGATTGGTTTACCATTACCCCTTGATGTATTATGAGGACTCGAGAGTGATATAGACACTACTAGAGTTAGTTAAAAGTTTTACCATAATGTTTGACCCTAGTATTGAGGAACCAATAGAAAACCAAAATTTAATATTAGGACTGAACCTAACCTTCATAGTTTAGATAGTATTAGAGAACTACAACTTTAGATTCTTGCCTTGAGATTAGCAGACAGTACCTTAGAAAGCCAAGAGCAATGCATAGAATATTTTCTTGATCATACCTCAAACACAGAGATTAGCATAGCATCTTCCCTTAGAAAACCATGCCATTATCTAGAGTCTTTCTATTTAGTTTTATGACTTGTTCCTCTGAACCCTTAGCGCTCGTTATTGGTGAGACGTCTAAATTTCTTTTCTTCATCTTTTAATTCGTGCCACCTAAACCTCTCTGATTATAGACCAAGTGATTTTATTCTGTGTTAAGGACATATAGTTGCTAGGATTATAGTTGTTAATCTTGATATTTGAATTATGTGCCTTATAGTTAGAACCTGATAGTTGAGTTATTCTTGTAGATTATGACCTGATGATTATCCCTTAGTTTTAAATCGTGTAACATGTACCCCCACCTCAATACGAGTTATATCCCTTTTCCCCTTGAAGGCCAGTAACCTTCCATTCTTACTATTGACGCTTGCTCTATAAGCGCTATGACTAAGACTTAGGACGACCATGACCTATGTAATGTAAGAGGATACCCTAATAAGTACCAAGATCTTTCTCTAACAATAGTTTATACTTTATTTACAAGGACTAGGTTATTCTGAAGAATTCCCTCAAGGCAATTACAGTATTAGTTTATTGTTATAAGTTGGGTAGTATACCTCACAACCTAGTATCACATAGTCTTTTGACCTATTATTAAAGTATAGCTGAATGATATTAACTGTGTGCTAGCATAAGAAAATAATGTTTTATCAGACTGTAGAACTTAGAAACCCATACCCCTATTTGGTCGACTATCGACTTAGACAAGGAGTTAGTATGACAACTGTAGAGATTGTAAGAGTCTTATCTTCTTGGAGAACTTGGATTATTTTGTAACTTCTCTCATTATAATCTAGCGTACTTATATTTTCTATACTACCTTGATTTATGCTGCTATTATAGCCTAGTTTTTGCAAGCTTGTTCTTTTATCGAGCTTGCTCATGATATATGCATTATTGGGTGCACACAATAATACAATTGCCTAATCAGAATCGGTGTATTAAGGTTTAGCTAACCTTAGTACGCTTGGTTCGCTCTTCGTATGACTACTTTACGTAGATTGAGATATATGGTAGTAGACGAATATACTTGCCCCTAGACATGTCTGACACATCGTATCGGTTACATAACTGTACTAATACGAGCATGTAAATAGAAATTACCAAAATTAGGATTTTAATCCACAACTGCCCTGAGAACTCTCTTTTCAAATTTTTTAATCTCTTTGAACCTCGTACTTGTATTATATCACCTTCACCTTGAATTCTTTATTATTGCTCTCCGTCTTCCCTTATTTTGGAAAGACGAAACCTCGTGCTTGGTATAAGTTGATACACTGATAGTACTAGATATACCCTATAAGGCTAATCACATGACTTAGTGACTCTCTTTTATAATTGATTAAGGGCATATCATAGGTGATATGTTTGGTGTTAAAACTTTGAGGATTGAATAACATAATTAAATAATTGAGGAATAGTTTTCCTAGATGTATAGCCCTAGGTGATAGATGGGTAAATTTTAAGTTGGTTAGATTGTAAAACCCTCACCCAAAATTTGACCTACTTGGCTTAGATAGTGAGACTAAGGCTAGATTGAATCCAGTTAGAAATAGAACACGGTATTTTTATTTAATTTTGCAATAATTATGTCACTTAGCGCACCTTACCGTGATTCGATAATTGGAGCACTACACTAGCCACTGCCTCCCTACAAATTCCACACCCTTATCCTAGACATGTCCATCTCCCATTCTGACCTTTGTGCAACTCATAATTATGCTTTCTTGTGCTATATTTTAGTCGCACAATATACATCGCAGACATTATTTCTTAACCCTAAAATAATTCTAACTTTGTATCCTTGTGCGTTCTAATTGAAATTGGAGACACAATTTTGACCCGTTTCGTACAACCCAATCTATGATAATATTCTATCATGAGCCCTCTATGTCCATGACCCTTGTGTCCCACCTAATGTTATCCCATGTACTTCTAATTAACTCAAGAATACCTTGCGCATTAATTTTGATTATTTAATCCAATTTCCATCTTTGTGTAACTTTTTAATTGTTGGGCGCTTTTATGCAAAAGAGCATTTAGGTGTCCACACTATTGGACATGACACATGAAAAAACCTATTTTTCGCTCATGTAGATTTTTTTTATGATTTTCGGAATGTGCAACGCGCAACATCGCCCACTCCTTTAAACCTAGCCTTGTATTTTAAACAATACAAATCTTATACCTCCTTGACTTTCTACCGCAGCTTAATTTTAATTTCGAGGACGAAATTTTTATAAGTTGGGTAGAATATAAAACCCCTAATCCTAAAAACTGTATTAATCTTTTTTAATTAATTATTAATTTAATTGTAGTAATTAGTGGCTAATTAGGAGATCTAGATTTTATTTAATTTTTATTTTAGGTGTTTGTGCATTTAGGAGATTTATGGAGCCAGTATAAATTTTTTCTAATTTATTTCATGTAGGAGACCCTTTGGACAGTTGCTAGCTTAATGGTATGCATTAATATAATTCTAGATTTTCTATGTGTATATATATATATATATATATATATATATATATATATATATATATATTAGGTGAAAAAGAATAAAAAATAAAAATAAAAATAAAAGAAATGGATCTATTCCTAATGGGTATTAAACCCACTACCTGCACCCCTTAGTCTACCTGCTCACCCGCGTGCATATAAGAACGAAGCAGCAGCAGCTTCAACCCAACACCAGCCGCTCAAAGCCCCTATACAACCTCTTTCAACAAAACCCTAACCCTAATTCTTTCTTCTCCATCTTCCCATCTGACCTAGCCGCATCTGACCGTCGTCCGACCGCCCCAGACCGCCCAGAACCGCCCGTCGATACCGCACGACCGCCCACCCCACGCGCAGCAGAATTTAACTACAGTGAAGCCATGTTCATGCTCCATTTCCCGTGCCACCGCTCGACCAAACTCTATCCTGTCTTCTCCGGTATGATCCTCACCTATCCCACTTCCATATCTGTATGATAGTTGACCTTGAACAATGAGAAACCCTAGGCAAAACAGCGTCCAAGTTGACGAAAAAAGACCACTTTTTGGGTATCGCAGAAAACTGCGGTGACCATCCATGTTCCCGGATTCGTATCTCCCACCACAGAGATCCGAATTCCATTTTTCTTTTTGGTATGCGGAGATCACTTGACCTAATTTAATTTTTGTTAATTATATTAATTTATTAACTGTTGTATGTAGAATTAAATTTATTGGAAAACCTCAAAAACCCACTTTTTTTAGATTTCTAAAAATTACGAAACGGAGTGCGCCCCGCCAAACGGGACCGCCCCGTCGTGTACCAAGTATACCAAAAGGTGCGCACAATATACACGGACGTGTGAGAGTTCGCAAAAACTGATTCGGACGCGTGTGCGTGTCAGAATCAGCCCATATCCGCAAACAATCCTCGTATCACGACTTTTGCGAAAGCCCTGTGCAATTTGTGCACGCTCATTAGATTGCGACAAAACTTGCGCCACTGGACTCGTGGTAACGCGCTTGTCCTGTGACCTAATTTTTATATAATTCTGAGATAGTTGACCAAGTCGCCAATTGGTGGGCCACACGATTGACTTTTAGGCAAAATTGTGTTCGGCTCATCGGATTTCAAATTTGGACATACGGTTGAGTTTGTACTGACATTTAGAGTTTGTTTGACCTATAATTTGTCCCATTTAGAGACCTTTACCGTTGGCATACTTTTTGGTGTAAAGTGGGCCACACGTGGACCCCACTTTGACACAAAATTATCGTTTTACCCATGTGTCCAAATTTGACGAAAGGGAAGTACTTTCTAGCTATTTTGCTTATTTTGGGAACGTTGGTGATATCTAATTCAGCATCCGAAGACATTTGTTCTGAGGCCATAGCTTCTGATCCTGTGTGTTTGACATATTGACATTATATTTTGTAGCTTCTTGCCAGGCAAGTATACATTGCCATTGTACTGTTATTTATATTCCATATGTTGCATGCATCTTTATTTTATGTCTTTAGTTCATATATTTTAACTGTTATATAAAATGCGTGCGACGGTGTCGTCGCGATATGTTTTTATTTATGTATTTGCATTGACCTTGTTTATAAGACTACCCCATTATCATGTAGCATCATTAGGTTCATTGGTCGTGACACAGTTGTTACACGAGTGTGAGTTTCATATAGATCACGGACTGCGTGACAGGTCTGGCCTCCTGTACGTACGGGCCGTGCGTTAGGGATGACTGCTGATAGAAACTTTGTATGCTAGAAGACTTAGCAGTTATTAGAGGTCCATGGACATAGCCTATTGTAGTATGGTGGTCCAATCATTGTCCTTGTTTGGTTGCAGGATTGGGCTAGGGTACTAAGAATAGGCTATGAACCAAATTGTGTCATGGATGTGACATGCTTAGAGCATGGGGTGGGGAGAACAACAAGTACCACATTTGGGCTGGAGATACGGGCGGTGATAACCCCTATACAATTGGCGGCCTCTACCATTCAAAAGACGGTATGCTTTGAGGCCCCTGATTCTCCAAGAGATTCATGCCAATCCTATTTTTTAGCCAGATAGCCCACTTGTTAGAAAGTTATTCTCAAACTGCATTCACATAGATGGTTAGGTGACCCATTAGATATTTATTTCAGTACTTTATTGGCATGCTTTTATGTATATTGTTACGTCCCTCTGAGGACCTGGCCCTTCCAGGTGTTGCTGTTTATGAGTATTCGCAGGAGCGCAGATCCGGACTGGTTACTTATGTTTCGAGGAGGTCTTCTTTTCGAGTCGCAGTGATGGTAGTTGTTATACTTATATTTTGTTTGTTATGTTTTCTTTTATATTTTAGTTCGGCAGTAGATTTATTTCCATCCGACTGTCATCTTTAGATACTTATATTGAGATCTAGTTTCATAGATATTGCTTCTTTATTTGTATATATTTTTGTGGATGAGATTTAGATTATACCCTGCGACTTGTGATAGATTTATACCACTTATGGATTTGATATTCATATTACAGCGTACGTATGGATTTAGTTTCCACATATTAGAGTTGCCATATCCATGCGACTGACATGCTTACGTGTCCTAGTCCTACGTACTTTTGGGACTGGGGCATGACAATTTTAGTAGTGGCTGAAGCAGTACATCCGGCGTCTGCTCGACACCAATGCCCTCACCTTGGATATCAATGACAAGACGGTTGTCGCTAACATGGTATCACTCCAATTTGGCAACTTTTCGGCTATAGAAGCCCAGGACGGGGTAATCCTAATTCCCAGGGCAATGATGGAGGTCGTCAATCTTCTGCCATCTTGTGACCAAACGATCGGGTTGATACCTCTCACCACGCCACGTGGGGTGCTCATGTGGGTTCACCCCTATCTTGCTCCAGATGTGATGCAGCAAACAACATCTTCTGCCACCAAGTCCAAGGACAAGAAGTCCAAATCCTGCTACATGGTTTCTCTCCCAACTGAGGAAGCTATAGCAGGAATAACAAGATCTATCCTGGCATACCAGCGAGAGTATGACATCCCTGACGATGGGGCATTTCCAATAGTCGCACCCGCAGCCTCTGATCTGGGTCCATCCCAGCCTCTAGCAGCGGATAAGTCCAAGAAGAAAGATACTCGCTTCGATAAACCACTGTGCAAAGACACAGCCCAGGGGCTGGAGAAGCCCTACAACTTTGACATCTTGGCCCAGTTCGCCAACACTCCAGCAAAGTTGTCTCTATTCGAGCTTCTTCGACTCTCCAAAGATACTTGGACTGCTCTTAGCGAGACTTTACTAAATACCAACACCTACCTGGCGCAGGTCAAGCTGCCAGCTGTACTGCAGCAATGTAATAGAGGCAATACCCAATATTACATTCTCGCAACAGGATATATTACTAAAATATAACCGACATGACCGTCCCCTGTATTACATGGGGTACATTGGTGCCATCAAGGTGGACCGAATACACATAGATCCTGGTTCGTCAATCAGCATCATCCCGCGGAGTCTGCTTCAGACCTTGGGCATTTCGATGTATTGTCTGGCAGCCACAAATACCGCTATCACTGGCTTCAATGCAGGCAGGAGCTACCCTCTGGGCAAGATTCGCTTGAAATGCCATATCAATAACTTAAAAATAGAGGTTACTTGCTATATCATTGACGTAGATGTATCCTACAACGTCATGTTCGGACGCCCATGGATACATGAATATATGATCATGCCATCGATCCTGCAGTAGTGCCTGAAGTACGTCGACAAGCACAACACGGTCAAAACAGGATTTATTGATGTTGACGCATTTAAATGATCGAAGCCTATTACTCTGATTTGATCCTTTACAAATAAGTCTACCAAGATGAAGGTGGCAATGATGTCGATGATGAGGTAGAGCCTGGGACAACACCAGAAGAGCCCTTGAGAGTCCGCCTAAAGGCACATGCTCCTGACATAACCTCTCCCCTTGTCGTAAAACTATACAGAAAGGCACCTGAACCTTTGGTCATCCGCCTTCGTAGGATGAATCGATCACTGAAGGAAGGTCCAGCATCATCCACCACGTATGAACCTCTGGTCGTTCACCTTCACAAGCTGAGTCAACCTCCAAAAGATGCTTTATCGCCTCCTACAATGTCAAGCCTCTGGTTCTAAAGCTGCATAGAAAACCTCTAAAGTTGTCGCACACACTAGGTTAGATCTCGGGAAGGATGAGCTAGAGGAGTACGTAGTTTCTCATGCAAACGTCCCTTCTGTGGACGATATAATTCCTGAAGAAAAGATACCTTATTTTATAAATAAAGGGCTATCTTTGAACAACTTTGAAGCTACACACATAAGCACACTGTATTCTATAAAGCACGGTCTAGGCCTGCAAACACAGGTGACTACTACCTATGCAGTAAACCAGATCCACCCTAGCCAAGATTTCTACTTCAAGGTTCTAGCAAGGAGGAGGGAAGACAAACCCATCATGTTTGACAGGGTTGAATGCACCCAGTCCTTTATCCCGGAGGAACAAGAGCCAGAACCCAATACTGGCAAAATACAACTCTATTGGTTCAGTGGTCAAGCCAAATACCTCATCCAGAAGATGGGTTATAATCTTAAAAATAACCAAGATCTGAATTACAGTAAAGGTCGATGACTGCCTTTGCGCCTCACCGTTCCGGCAGGCAAATCTGAGGACTACTACCATAAGACCAAGCATGGCTTACGGTATATTACGCCTCCCACAACCCCCAAAGGCTCGGATGAAGAAGATGAGTTACACTCTCACTCTTCAAAGTCTTTCTCTTGGGACTCCGACGTCAGTATCGGAGAGATAATCAAGCAAACATTGTCTGCCAACATGGTGTCAGCTGACCCTAAGGAAGACGATAAGGATCCATCGAAACTCTTTAAAGTAGAACTGTGGGCCCAACACCTAGACGCACAATGGGAGATGCGGTTCAAACAACGATAATCTTCTACCGAGGATAAAGTCATATAAGTTAATCTGGACGACGAATCCTCCACTAAACCTATCTTCATCAGCAAGAGTCTAACTGATGAGGATCGAAAATCCTTGCTACATCTCGTCAGGGAATACATTGATGTCGTTGCCTGGAGCTATGAAGACATACTGGGACTGGACCCACAAATTATGGTCCATAAGCTCAATATCTCGCCAAATGCTAAGCATGCCAAGCAGCAGCAACGACGGTTCCACCGAACATTATGAACGCCATCGAAGCTAAAGTCAGCAAACTGATAGCTAGTGGCTTTATCCACGAAGAACAATATCCAGATTGGGTAGCCAATATCGTGCCTGTCGTCAAAAAGAAAGAAAAGATTCGGATCTGCATTGACTTTCGTGATCTAAACACAGCCTGCCCTAAGGATGAATTTCCCCTTCTGATCACGGACATAATAATCGACAACACATGTGGCTTCGAGCGTATGTCTTTCATGGACAGATTCTCAGGCTACAATCAAATCAAGATATCTCTTGAAGACGAAAAGCATACATCATTTCGAACGCCGATAGGAGTATACTGCTAAACTATTATGCCCTTCGGTCTGAAGAACGTGGATGCTATATACCATCGAGCTATAAGCACCATCGTTCATGAGCATCTACGCAAGATGGTCGTGTTCTACGTTAATGACATCGCCGTCAAGAGTTGATCCAAAGATGATAACCTCAGGGACTTGAAGACTGTGTTTGACCTCATGTGTGCGCACCAGATCAAGATGAATCCCACCAAATCTTCCCTAGGAGTCTCCAGCGATAAATTCCTGGGTTTTATCCTAACTTCAAAAGGTATCCATGTAGA
This sequence comes from Iris macrosiphon, assembly GCA_036927795.1. Taxonomy (NCBI): domain Eukaryota; kingdom Viridiplantae; phylum Streptophyta; class Magnoliopsida; order Asparagales; family Iridaceae; genus Iris; species Iris macrosiphon. Next base: position 120,234,218 of record JAYESA010000012.1, on the reverse strand, counting down.
CCCTGAAAAGACTAAAGCAATCCTTGAAATGCGCCCACCGAAGAACCTCAGAGAACTTTGTAGCCTTCAAGAAAGACTGGCCTACATCAGGTGGTTCATATCAAACCTCTCTAGACGTTATTGTCCGTTCACTCATATTATGAAGAAGGAAGTCTCATTTGTCTGGAACAAAGAATGCCAATGCACTTTCGATGACATCATGGAGTACCTCATGAACCCCCAAGTATCGGTAGCCCCCATAATAGAAAGACCCTTCCTGCTATATGTGCGAATAATAGATCACTCCCTTGGCGCTCTACTAAGTCAGACAAGCAACGAAGGTCACGAGAAGGCCATCAACTATCTCAGTAGGATGATGGCCGGTGTAGAGCACAGGTATAACCCTATCGAGAAGGAGTGTCTTGCTCTAGTCTTCGCCATCCAGAAGACCCGGCATTACGTGGCAAGGCAACCCATCTACGTGATCTTACGGGTTAATCCTCTCAGGGTCCTCATGACGAAACCTGGAGCTCTCAACTCTCGCCTAACCACATGGGCAATACTACTGTCACCTTATGACATGGTATTTGTCCCACAGAATACGGTCAAAGGTCAGGCATTAGCAAATTTTCTTGTAGCCCACCCGGTGCCAGAAATTTCAAAACTCTACGAGGAGATGCTCAACAAAGTCACAGACTCCTACACCATGATGAACGTATAAGCCGTTTGGCGAATGTTCTTCGACGATGCTTTAAGAACAGGGCCCAAAGGTGACATCGTCGCTGGAGTCGAGATAGTGTTGATCTCTTCATATGATCTGGTTATCAACCGTGCCTACTTCCTCACTGAGACATGCTCCAATAATGTGGCAGAGTACAATGCTCTCATCATTGGACTCTAACTCACTAATTAAGTGGGAGTTTACCACATGGAAGCTTACGGCGATTCCAAACTGATTGTCAATTAAGTCCGAGGCGAGTACGAAGTTCGAAATAAAGACCTACTCCCCTACTACTAAGTCGCACTTAAAATAATCTCCACCTTCGAGGGGTTCTTCATAGATCATGTCCCTCGACTTCCAAATATTGAGGTTGACGGCCTGGCCAGGCCTTGCAGCCTCTCTAATATTCTGGTCAATACTCACGAACTGATTACCATGATCGGTCAAGAGCTGGTCGGCCCAAAGATTAACCTCTCTTTATGCCGGAGCTACTCAGTAGAGACGAGCACTAACTCACAAGATTGGAGACTTCCATTCATCTGCTATGCAGTCTATGGAATTCTTCCAGAGACCCAAAGGAAGCTACTTCGATCAGAAGACGTTCCCTCTGGTTCTATTATAATACAGCTACCAAAATAATTTATCGTCTCTCCTATGACGGTCTTCTACTACAATGCCCATCGAATATATAAACGAAGTAGGCTCTCCACGAGGCTCACGATGGGGTTTGCAGAACCCATCAGCCAGGGCCCAAGATACGGGACCTCCTCCATAGAATGGATTACTATTGACCAATAATGGTAGCAGATGTCGTTGACTACGCAAAAAAATGCCAAGCATGCCAAATTAATGCGGACTTCATCCACCAACCCTCGAAGTTTCTACACCCGACCATGGAGTCCTGGCCGTTTGAAGCCTGGGGCATGGATATCATAGGGCCGATCAATCCACCCTCGGTTAAGGGATATCGGTTCATATTGGCTATCACTGACTATTTCTTCAAGTAGGCGGAAGTCGTACCACTAGCTGAAGTTAAGACATCCAATGTGTTAAGTTTCATCAAGCATCACATCATATATCGCTTTGGCTTACCATAAAGGATCGTCCATGACAATAGTCCACAGTTCACTAGTCACGCATTCTATCAATTTTTGGACAATAACTGAATTCAGAATGTAGCCTCAACCTCCTATAACCCGACAGCAAATGGTCTGGCAGAAGCCTTTAACAAGACCATCATAAAGATACTCAAAACATTCGTGTCATTCAACAAACACGACTGGATTGAGAAGTTGGGTGAATATCTCTGGGCCTATCATACAACGGTCCAAACGGCTACTGGCAATATGCCTCTCTCTGGTATATGAAATCAAAGCGGTCCTTCCGCTCGAGATCCAAATCCCTTCACTCCAAGTAGCTCTCTCTAACCAATTAACCGTCGAAGACAATCACCGTCGACGGCTACAAGAGTTAGAATCACTCGACAAGAAATATTTCTTAGCTCAACATCACATCGAGTTATACCAAGCATGTATCTCGGGAGCCTTCAACAAACGGGTGAAGAAGAGGACCTACCAAGTGGGTGATCTCGTCCAGACCGTAAGATGGCCGATGGTTATGACCCACAAGATGGTCGACAAATTCTAACCCAAATGGGAAGGCCCGTTCGTTGTAGAATAAGTATTCTCTAACGGTGCCTACCAGTTCACAAAATTCAACGGCAACTTGCTCATGATGCCTATCAACGGTAAGTTCCTGAAAATGTACTACGTCTAAGCCAGACCTGTACTCTCCTTATCCCCAACTGGGCAATCAAGATGTAAAGTTCTTATACTCTTGGTTCTTCATCCACAATAAGGGCCTATGTACAAAATTCCCCTTTATTTATAACTTTATGTAAATGCCATTATCTGTATCTAGGAGTCCTGGATACGCAATAGATGATGGATCCTCAAAATCTTTCCAGCGGAGTAGTCCTCGGGTCCACCAGCATACTCTCACCTAGACCACCCAAAAAATTAGTCTCGTTAGACTCTAGTCTCCCCAGTGGAGCAATTCTCAGGCCTATCTTCATTCTCGGATAAACCACACCCACAAACTCACTCCTTGGTGAGTTTCTCGGATATTGGTTCACGTCCATATTACCTATGAACTACTATCCTAACATTCCTCCCCGACTGAGTTTGCTATATCCATATTACCTCTAAGCAAACCTTCCAGTCTTGGATATCGATCATTACGCTCATATTACCTCTGATATCGGTTGTCATCTCCACTTATCACCCGTACTTACCAAGGTACGCCAGCAGTGTTAAGTCCATAAAACCTGACACGTCCATATCACCTCTGGCAGGGCTTGTTCCAAATCTATTACTTGTACTCTGGTGCACAAGAAGTAGTAGGTCCATAAAAACTATCACGTCCACATTACCTCTGATAGAGATTGCTTTTGAACTTATTATTTACACTCAACGTGCGCAACAAAAAATAGGTCCACCTAAGTCCCCCAGTGGGACATCCTAGACAGACTGCGATTTTGTACTATGTCTATATTACCTCTAGTACACTCTCCAAAGTTTACACAAAATCCACACATCAAGACTGTGCACCGGTATCTCTGTGTCCTTAGCAGCCCCTATATGAGAAGCTTGGTGCTCTCTTACCTCTATCAGGAGGACACGGATCAAGGCCGCCCCCGATGAACTCCTCGATAAAAAAAGATTTAGCCATCAGCGTCCCTCACAGAAGAAAGAAATGAAGAAGAGATATAAAGTTATCTCTCTCCTCCCCGCCTCCTATTTATAGGCCTCAAAAACTGTGTGCAGAGATCGAGGCAATGAACCAAGTAGTTATGGGAATTAATCTAATGCCTCAATTTTCGTAATCATCTTTAATCTCCCTGGAAATTATTGCCTCGTACCCCACGTCAGGAGATGGGTCAAAATCCAAAAGTAAATCAGCTCCAAAATTGAAACAAATCTGTCAGTTAATGCAGCAGTGACACCCATGCGGCCCGCGACCAAGCGGTCCCAATGTCCATGCGACACAATATCCATGTGACAAGAAGTTCTTTTTCCTTCATGCTTCTTATTCAAAGTATTTCAAATTTGTCAGTTTAAAAACTTTGAAGGGGGTCCTGTAGAAGCATAAAAAATATGCATACATGCACCCCAAAGTAAAGCACAGAAGAGATCAGACAGCAAAGTCACCCTGCGACCCAAAAAGGCGACATCCATGTGTTCCAATCAGCCGAAGCAGTTTTGGCCGCAGATGGAACTGACACATCCAACTTTGAAGGATTTTTTGAATACCTAAAAAAATATGAACATACTAAAAGACAGAAGTCTCACGTCAGCACAGAACTTTACTCTCAATGGATGTACAGCACCACATGTACAACACAATTGGCCCTATGCTTACTGGACTCCATGTGTCCCATGCGTCTCTGGCCCCATGCGTCCCATGCCCCATGCGTCTCTGGCCCCATGCGTCCCATGCCCCATGCGTCACAGGCTCCATACGGTCCATGCATCACTGGCCTCATACATCCTAGACTCCATGCGTTCCATATATCTCTGGCCATATGTGTTTCAGACTCCATAAATATCAAATCTTGCGGTTATGACAAGAGTGATTCTCTCCAACCAAATACAAACTATGTGCCAAGCTGACCAAGTCACGCCCACAAAGGACGAGAACCACCCAGATCTTCAACAACAGAAGATCCTAACAAGCGCCAATGTGACAGCCTGGCCCGCTCACGGTTACAGCTGTACCCTATTAAGGAGGCACATGTGGCACCCTCTAGCATCCATACGGCCTAACATATGCGCGACCAAGGATGATTATATATACACAGGTGGCATGTCCAAAAGAAAAAAAGAGGGGAGGCAGGGGTCGCCCAATGCAGAGAGAGCATACCGAGACGAGAAAAAAGAGAACATAAGCTTCCTCACCCTGAATCGGATCATCAACAGAGTAAAGGAGCCGCTACAGCGCTCTTTGTTCATCATTATATCACAGATCAAAATATTGTACTTAGATAATTTTATTTAGGATTTTTTATACTTTTTTGTGTTCCTTGAATACAAAGTTTGCAAGAACTGCGAACAACTCTATTCTACAATGACAATCAATCCTAAGTCCATTCTAATAATTAAAACTCCGTTTTTTGGCTCAAGTATACATCTTGATTTATATTTTTGGAATACATATATCACTTAGCAGAAATGCTTCAACTGTTGAAACAATACCAATTAATTTCCTATACGTGTTAATATTATGCAATATAAGAATAAAGTAAACAGGGTATTCCAGAACCAAGGAAATAAAATTTGATAATTTGATCGCTTACGTATTTACATGTCCATGTCCTTATGAGTCCAAGACTCAGACAGTTGACATATAAGTATTTTTAGAGTTATCATAAGTCTGTCTCTAGTCGATATACAAATATCTAGAAGTTTGTCTCTAGTCAATATACAAATATCTAGGTTTAGATTTTTGTACGATACTACATCTTTTAAGATTCAAAATTAAGCTGTCTTCCAAAATTCTCAGAATTTCAGACAAAGACTCATTTGTATTTCGAGCTCCAAACACAATAATATAATATGACCCAGAGTAACTCTCCATAGAATTAACTTGGGTCAAAGCTCTTACGTGGAACAACTCTACACCGATCACACGCAATTAATATGATATATAGAAAATATATAAAAGTACAAAACTAAGTTTTACAAATTTCAGCAGGTATATCCTACGTTGCACAAAGAATAAATTTTATCATATAAATCTAAATACTATCATATTATATATGGTTAGAAAGCTTATCGAATCCTCTACGTTTTTTGTTTAGACACAATTAAATTTTGATAATTTTTAATAGGTCAAAACTGGACTACAAAATAATGTGTATAAGGTCCCAGATTTCAATTTTAGAATTCAACTTCCGTGGTGCATGGCCAGTAACTCTGAATATATACACCCAAATACTATCATATTATATATGGTTGGAAATCTTATTAAATTTCCTACAAAAGATGTTTAGACATATTCTAGTTTTGACAAAGTTTGATAGGTCAAAACTGTCTTACAAAATAGTGTGTACATATGTCTTAGATTTCCATATTGATGTTGTACTGCCAATAACTCCTAATATATACACCCAAATACCATCATATCATATATGGTTGAAAATATTATCAAATTTACTACAAAATATGTTTAGATATATTTTGATTTTGACCAGTTTTACTAGATCTAAAAAATATTGTGTAGTGAGAACGAATTCATCACCTATATTTCTAATTCTAATTCTAATTCTAATTTGTGTCCAATACTCCTATCGGCATGTCACATTTACAATTAATATTTAGAATCATGTTCTAAATAAAATATATTTAACTCAACATTAATCCATAATATAAAATTTATTTTGAATTAATAGAAATAACCAAGAATAATATGGAAAATATAAAAAAAAAATGAGATTTCTGTAAAGGAAAGGACTTGCCTTAGTTCTTCTAGGTTTATAATTTTTGTAGGGATAAAGAGCTAGGGTTAGGAGTGGTAGGAGGATATTTATGAAGAGGTGAAAGTGAAAGAGGTTAAAGTATATATATAAGGAAAGAAAACTTATATATATATATATATATATATATATATATATATATATATATATATATATATATATATATATATAAACCAATTCTTATACATAGAAACTATTAATCCATTTTTTCATACAAGATATTTTAAGTAAAAGGTCAAATGAAATGGAAGCAAACCATCCCAACCCCCCTGGGCCGACCACATATTGGCTTGCTTAGGAAGCCAAGGTAAGTTGGTAAGGGATATTTTGATAATTTTATAAGTTTAAGTTAATTAGGGTTTTAACTAGTCCAATTTACCTCCCAATTTAATTATTTACACTAATCAAACCCAAATCCATAAATGATAAGTCACATAAATAACACCTCAAATAAAATATTAAAGATTTATATTAAATAATAATAATATTATATTAAAAAATTTAAGAATCCGAGAAATTATATTATTAAAATAATAAATTTTATCGTAAATCTATTTTCTCGTAAAACTTGTATTTCCATATAAAAAAATTTAAACAACTATGACACAAATGTTTGTCCAAATCCAGAAAGAAATCAGGTCCTCAAAGGGATGTAACAATCTACAAAAGGTACATGCCATAATGTAAATACTGTGTAAACATAAGGGTGAACTAACCAACTAAGTGAATGGACTTTGAAGACAACCTTGGTGCATATGGGTAGGTCAAGGTAAGTGTCTGGCATAGCTGAAACCTAGATGCCAAAAATATATACGCAACCATTTATCAACAATCACATAGCTCAGAGCTAGTGACCATCACCTGATATACCGACTAATATTTATGCCCATAACCGAGTAACAATAACTATGTAATCAAGATAATAACCCCATAGTTTCCTTCTAAGACTAGGGTAGACAAATGTCTGTCTCATACACCTACTAATTATCTTTTCGCCTAATGCCAATGTAAAAGTCGTTAATACGACGTGGACATCTCGTAACTATAATGCAAAGTCACAAATAAACTAGAGCTAAATCAACTACGCGATATACCGACACACGTGCTACTTGAACCGATAGCCTATCGAGAGCGTAAGTCTGTTTCCTAACATAAACTCACTCTGTGTCATAAAATAATTTATGTCAAGGCCTTAGGAGATATAATTTTAACTCCACAACTTCAGGTACATCCACTAGAAAGTAGGGTCAATACACAAGACTAAACATCGACGCCTTCTTCGACTGCACCTGAGGCATTCTCAGACGCACGCACACACACACACACACACACACACACACACACACACACACATATATATATATATATATATATATATATATATATATATATATATATATAAACAAAGCAGAAGCATATGAAGAATACTAAACAAATTTAAATAGTTCAACAAGTCAAGGTATACTTACTTGGATATCCTAGATGAGAATATAATGATCCTGACCCCGCAACCAAGAAGGAATCATCCTGAGAGCCTATATTTTTTTCTACCTCCTACCCCCCTAAGGCTGGGTCGAAGCCCTCCCACAGGAAGACTCAAACCCCGCCCTCCATACCCCATGTCCGCAGCCTTACCGCCCTCCTGAAAACCTATATATATATATATATATATATATATATATATATATATATATATATATATATATATATATATATATATATATCATAATTTAACTATATTATTATTAGCTAGGTTAAAATAAAAATATAAAATTTGGGGGTGGGGGTTTACATCATTCCCCACTAAGAAGAATTTTGTCTCCGAAATTAAGACTAATGGCACAAAAGAAAGATGAGAATATAATGTTAAGGGTAACAAATGCAGTACGTAAGTTCATACCTCGGCCCCCAAATAAAAGAGAAAAACGTTCACGGATGGTATCCTCACGCTCCCAATTTGAATCACCTGGTGCATGATGATTCCATGCAATACAAACTAAAGGAATGGTCTAGCCTCTTAAGAATCTTCCTCCAGTCCAGAATCTCCACCGGTCGCCCTTCATAGGATAGACTCGACCCACCTGTGATCTCTGAGTGGTCCAGTACGTGGCTAGGATTTGGCACATATCTCCTCAGTTGAGATATATGAAACACGTCATGAACACCCTCCAATGTCTGCGATAAAACTAGCTTGTAGGCAACTTCTCCAATCCGAGCTAATACGTCGAAAGGTCCGATGTACCTCGGACTCAGCTTCCCTCTACCTCCAAATCTGATAGTACCCTTGGTAGGTGAGATTTTCAGGAATACATGGACACCTTCCTTGAACTCTAGAGGTTTAACCATCGTGTTAAGAGAACAAGGATATCTACACTAGATACATTGAACATAGAGGATATCATAAATGAAAAACTATCAGAGAATGTACTCGCCTAAAGTCCAAAGAATAGTCTCACAGATGTCTGATATGGTACCTCGAAGACCTTGATATGGAATACAACATCAATACAAGGTTTCGAAAAGAGAATAAGTTAAACTAGTCAACTTCTAGGTCAATAAGTCAATTCTAAGTCAAAAGTCAAACTATGGTCAACTATGGTCAAACTATCTATTTCTAGGTTGCATAAGTCTAACACAAAAAATATTGGGTCAAGATACTAAAGTCTAAGCTATAAAAACCATATCTTAAATATTAGGATACCGTATATCCGGATACGTGAATCCATAAGTAAAACCCCAATATATATATATCAAACAAATATTAATAATATAGAATCACAATTACAACATTAAATAGGTACCGTGGTTTTGAACCAACTCGGTATCTCAACAATAATTCACAAACTTGATACCCAAATCCAATATCTTGGGTATCCCCAATTATCTTGTTTCCTCAAGGTAATACCCAATACCTTGTTATATTAACTACCCGTAATACATATATATATATATATATACTATACTAAATATTATACATATACTAAAAAGAATTTAGCAATTAAGAATATATTTACATCTATAATAACTGCCAATATATATATATATATATATATATATATATATATATAATCTGTCAACTGTCACTAAAAACAGTGCTAAAAACCTGATATTCTGATACGCTGTCCCTTAAGTGACGGTTCTGACTGTCACTAAATCTGCTGTCGCTGTTGTTGCTGACTGTTTCCACTACTGCTGCTGCTTTGGTGACAGTTTGTAGCCGTCACCAATCTCATATCGCCACTGCTGTTTTGGTGACAGCTCCGGCTGCTGTCACCATTGCTGCTGCTACTGCTACAGCAGCTGCTGCTGCTGCTTTGGTGACGGCGGCTGTCACCAATAGCTGTTGTCGCCATAATATATATATATAATCTAATATATATATATATATATATATATATATATATATATATATATATATATATACATAATTACCCATAAAAACTATCCATACACCCTCCCTATTATTATGTACATAACTATGATATAGTAACATGCACACACATACATATTAATATATATAGACAATTATACATGTATATATATAATCATCGTATATCAGTTAGTCTAATCCTATTTTGATGTATAATATTGTATATTTGAGTGATACTTTTCACAATAGTTTATTGCAACTAATAGCCCACCATAAAGGTCAATGTCGGACAATTTTCAGAATTTGCCAAGTTATGGCAGACGTGGTTGTAGTCCATTTGCACCTCCAACACTAAGGCGAGCTTCTTTAGGTAAAGAAACAACAAGCCTATGAAGGACCGTTAGACAACTCAAGAGGGGTGAATAGAGTGTAGCAAAAAAAACCAATTAAAAATTAGACTAAGTAAAGACAGTTACCAAGTAGCAATAATGCAGCAATATAGCAATATTATATGGAAGTAAGTAAAGTTTAGAATCATAAACGCAAACACCGATATTTATACTAGTTTTTCTCGTTGAGGACTAATCCAGTCCCGAGAACTCTTGGTCAGTGCTAATCCACTATTTAATAAATAGTGTATAACACAAGCTTTGATTCGAAGGCTTGCATACTTCTTGCAATACGAGCTTTGATCCGAATGACTCGTGACTTCTGACATATGTGTTCGATGCTAAGGGCACATAGACTTCAAACACTTGAAACTTAGAAGTACCAAATTTTTATAACTCGATCAGACTTCTAAATTGGAACCGCATTGGCACTAGAAGGCTGGGGAGATGAAGCTTTGTGATTGGAAGATTTTTAGCTCGGAAATAGAGAATATGAGAGTGAATGGATTGATTTGAGAATGAGAAAGTGGAGATCTATTTATAGGGCTACTGGGGGACCTAGTTAGGGTCGAGTTCGGTTCCCCCAATGTTCATAAATTTAAACGTTGAGTTCCTGGAGAATAGGGTTTCCATCTGACTAGGAATCTGGTTATAGAAAATCGAGTTCGGGACGAGTTTGGGCAGAACTCGATCCGAGTTTAGTTGTTCCAATTCCAGAATGTTCCTGGTCTAATTTAGGCTTAATTTGAGCGGACTAGGTTCTGGTTTAATAAAGGTTTGATCTCCTAGTGCCAATATGACCAAATAAGCATTTTTCCTAACAAAATAAAAGAAAAATATAGAACAAAATGAAAACCAAGAGCACTTGATGATGCCAAACTTATGAAATGTCCGAGTGCGAGGCTCCAAAGATATCGTAGGACGTTCAGAGAAATCTTTTGGTATAACGTCGACTTTTGGCTCATCATAATTTTTTTGTTGCATATGTCCATGATGATCTTGCTTCTTGCTTTCTTCAAGAACATGTTAGACAAATAAGAAAATATACAGAAGCAAATACAACATTAATATTTAAGCATGTATGGACAATATTGAGTTTAAGTAGAAGTTACTATAGTGATTGATCATTAACATAATGCTAAACTTAATCGATTAGCCAAATTCAAAAAATCAACTTAAATATTGGACCAACAGCCTAGGGCCATCAACCCAACCACCTACAACATATTCAAATGAAAACTCATCCCCCCAATGGAACTGGGGTAGAAGTATGAATCCATATATAGATTCGTATTTCTATACACAAAGTGCCGGTTTAATCCTGATAGAGGGCCCAATAACTTTATTACCACTTCCCCTACGAAATGTAGTACATAAGGGAAAAGGTGGTGAAACCAACAAACGTTGGCAAAATAGTACAAAGAAAGAAAAAAGGGATATAGTTTTCTTTGTATATAAATGACATAATGTATGAAACACCATTGTTTGTATAGTTTATCAAGTTGTAAGCCTTGTAGCATTATTCATTGTATTGAAAGAGAGAGAGAGAGAGAGAGAGAGATAGTGATTTATAATTGAGTTGTTCTTGGCTTCGAGCTATTATAATTATGCTACATTATCAATAAAGTGAATCATTCTTTTGTATATGTTGTATCGATTCAATTTTTTTGCTTAGTATTTTTCTGTTATGACTATGTATCTTAGATATTCAATTGGCCTTTTTGGTGCTTGTCTTGTACAAGTAAAATTTTGACGTGTACGCATCACGCCTAGTAATGACGTTTGGTTCTGCAGAACCAGAATGTAACATTTTGGTATCAGAGCATGGTTTTACGTCCTTGGACCCTTATTGATTCTCTTTAGCTTTGAGTTGCTTTCGTAATCGATGTCATTGACTCTCGCTCAATGTACTGCTAGATGTTCCATATAATAAGTATATATATATATATATATATTATGAATCTCATGAGAGTATTTTGTGACTAGGGATAGCTTTGCAGAGCGCAGTGTTGGTTGAGTTATTTTGGGATAGTATATTTGGTTTGAGCAGTTGGTGTGGTCGAAATATTTTGGTTGAAAATATTTTCAACTAAGGATAAGTTGGATTTTAAGATGAGAAATAAGTTATTAGTGGGTATGTTGCAGTACGTTGCGAGTTTGGAAGGAAATATGCTTAGATTTTGATGAATAGAGTTGGATGTTTAACTGGATGGTTTAAATTTGATTTTTTTTGGGGGGGGGATTTCCAAAGTGGCATAATCCTTGTGTGGTGTATTGGATTGCCCTAGCTGTGTTTGATTGATTAAAATTTTGGGTTTCGATGAGTCTATCAGCAATGTATGGGGTAGTGTGAAGCCTCAGTTAGAGTTTTGTTTTGTTGATATAATTTTACACATATCAAATAATATATGTTCAGACGGTCGAGAAAGATTTGTGTCCATCTAGATTGTATGGATTATGACTCGGAATGGTAAAATGGATGGCATGGTCGAGTAAATCAACAAAGATCACGTATGGAATTGTGCCTTCAATTGAATATGATTTGATGATGTAGCGCCACGTTCTCCCGGTGCGGAGAGCGCGGCTAAGAAACACAAGACGGTATCGTTCGATCGGGATAAATTGAATTAAGAACTCGTCCTCGTTATGGATTTGTTTCTTCGGAATCGATTTCTATATTCAGTGGACCGCGCCCCAAGGATCGGCTTAGCGGCAGAGTCAGGAGGGACCTCTCCGCTGCTATCTTTTATTGCCTCGGTTTTCGATATCGCTTGTTGCTTTCGTGCTTTGAGTTAGTTTTGGGATTTGCTTGTTTTCCTTGAATGATTTTGATGATTTCATTATTTTCGTTCATTGAACTGCACTTCAATTTCGAGATTGGAAAAGTGGAAGAGGTATTGATCGAGCTGTTCGTAATTCAGGTGAACGAGCAGTAGGCGGCTTGCGAGCGGAGTCGTGAAGCACCTCTTTCCTTCTCCCTTCCAACATCTAAGTGAGTGGCTACCAACCCGATTAGCTAACCCTGCTTCCAAGCTTCACATCTAATAAATCTGCATTCTTCTTTGCCCCAATCAAACGATACCAAGTAATAATAAAAGAAACCAAGATAAAAGAGAATAGACTTGGTTATTATGCTTGTCAATCAAATATGTGAATTGTTATCTTATGGTATGCTTGTTCGTGCAAATGTTCTATAAACCTTGCTAAGTATAGATCACATCTTGTATATGCATAATTGTTCAGGGAGGCTATGCAAAATAAATCATGCAATACTGCTTGTCGTGTACTCGTGTTCTTGCACTCGTGTTGCCTCAAATGCATGACTTTTTAACTTGTTAATCGTGTTCGATCATGGACAACTTGTGCACAAGGTATTGGTTCTGCGGACGGTCGCTGGGGCACTGGCACCGATCCGATCCGGGCAGAACTCGTGTGTAGTCGTCGTATTCGGGACCGGATAGCTTGCAGCGCAATCGTGTACTCTCGTAGCATGCTATCCTTGTCCTCAGCTACATCCACTATGGCAATCATGCCAGTGATCATCGTGTATATTTAAACCTCTTGCAAACTAACTTGTGTCGTCGTGGCAGGGAAGGCATGGTAAGTATTATGCAGGTAATTCAGACGGGCAGGTAAAATCTACCGAACGGTAGCAAGTTCATTTCAATATCATACATATATACTGTTGCTTGTAAATAAACTAAGGCAAGATAGAAACCCACAAAAACATGCATGCTTCATTAAAATAACGTGTTGATTGGTATAGTTCGGCTAGCTCGCCTTCACCAATATGTTTTGATATGCTGACCCTCGTTGAAACAGGTTCTCCGCACTAAGGCAAACCAAATGAGGAGCCGAAGTCGTCTTCCCAATCCAGTCCAGCTGTTGGCGCATCTTCACCACGCCCTTTGAAGCATTTTGAAGATAGAAGCTTGCAACTCTTCATACACAAATGCAGCTTCGTGGCAAAGCCGTCCTCCAGCCCGGAGGTCCTTATCATTTTAAAGTTTATAAAAGGATGTAATGTACGGGACTGCTATCTCATTTTGAGTCAACACTTTTGTAAGCCCGTGCGGCATATTAGCTGACTCGTTCAGGAGTTTGTAATAGATATTCATTATCAATAAAGAGAACTTTTCCATGTTTCAAATCTGTGTTTCAATTTATCTGCGTACTCTGAATATGTGCTTGCTATGCAAATCATTAAAGCCTTGTGCGGGCGCAACCCCAGGCCCGCACGGTGGTCACGATTCAGGGGACGCCTCAACGATTCTACGAAATTGGGTCGTGATATAGTGGTATCAGAGCACAGATTCAAAGTTCCTTAGACTTCGTCCTAGAAAGGTTCCTTTAACGATCAAATTCCTGTGCGAACTCTTGAACTCGCTAGGCCAAAATGAGATACGTTCATGCAATAAGTCCATAATACATTATGATCCTAATGTAATTTACCTTCTTTTGAAGGAATAGCTCCAGCGCAACCTGCAGCGCAAGCACCGGACGAAATGCAAGGCCAAGGAAGTAGTTCGGACACTTCGGGAAGTTCAAGGAGCCAGCGGGCCACGCCAAGCATCGATCCCATCCAGCAAATATTGCAGATGTTGGAGGAAAATCAATAAAGGGACGAGGCTCGCTACGAACGGGCCGAGAAGCGAGCGAAAGAGAGTCAGCTCAAGTTTCAAGACAATATAGAAGCACGATTCTTAGTCCAACAAAAGCAAGTGGATGCCCGGCAACAGATCATTCAGACTTTGGCTTCCAACCATTCCACGGCAAGAGCGCCGACTCCGGTGGAACAGCCCGTGCTTGAAGTAGAGACGCCGCAAATTCCAAGGCCGAGGGACGTGACTACCTTCGACTTTGGCCACTTCAAGAAAGTCTGCAACACCCCATTCAACGGGACTGAGGACCCAGTCGTAGCTCTAGATTGGTTGGCCGAACTTGAAGATCACTTCACTCTGCTAGAGGTCCCCGAAGAGAAGTGCGTCGCCTGCGTGCAACTACAGCTCCGCCTCAACGCACACGATTGGTGGAACGTGCATCGACGATCTCTTTAATTTGATCACGGAGAGGAGGCGATCTCGTGGACGACTTTTCATGCCACGTTCGAAGAGGAGTTTATACCCCCTCCAGTACAACGTCAAATGGAGAACGAGTTCGTACAACTGAGGCAAGGCAGCATGACTGTTAAGCAGTACTCCGCCGAATTCAATCGACTCTCCAAATTTGCTAGGGCCTATTTACCTGATGCAGCGAGTCAAGCTAGAAGGTTTGAAGGTAGACTATGCCCTGCCATCAATGGGCACGTAGTCGTTCATCAGTATCGTACAATGCGTGAAGTCATGAATCACGCCTTATCTCTCGAACCACATTATCCTCACGTTCCTAGCGGCGTTGTGCATACCTACACTCACAAACGCCAAAGCGACGAGAGAGAAAATAATGCTGCAAAGCGAAGAAACGACGGTGGCAGCAAATAAAGCATTAGAGCAATAAATGTCAATTCTGCAAAAAGCTTGGACACGATGTAGAAGCATGAAAAATATGCTGGGAGGATCTACGCAGCCTCTTGATACAGAGCAGCGTAAACAGAGGCCTTCAGAGCCATCAAGCATGCAACAGAGCTTTTTCTGCTAAAACACAGCATGAAGTGTAAGCTCAAAGGACCATCCGCGTAAGTGTAGTACGTCCAGGCCACTCCAGCGTAAGACAGAGTTCTTCATTGTCTCCATGGCGTAAAACTCAGCCGCTCTCAAAGCAGCGTTAATGCGTACGAGGAACGCTTCGTTTTCTCTGAAATGAACCTGTCAAGTCACGCAGTGAACCTGGCCTCTGACTCCTGACAAAAAGTGCTGCACGGCTACCCAGACGACGGCTGGAAACAATGGCAGACCCCTCGGGACGCGCCCACAGTATGATGGCGGATCTCGGCATTTAATGCAGAGGATTTGGTTAAAATATCACCAAATCGTTGGTTACCAAAGCCCCCCAGCGTAAACCGCTCTTTCGCGTACAAGGAAATATGCCGCCTTGTTTTACACAGGCAAACATGAGCTGTTTTATGCTCCGCAGTAGACAAACCGCCTGCCACGTCAAAAGCTGCACTTTGTACAGGGCCCGAGGCACGTCTTTACGTCAAATTGCACAGAGCGGTGACAGTTTCCCTCAAGACACGTCTCTGCGACGGATGCACAGAAGGGCTGCAGACCTTCAAAACACGTCTTCGGATTTAATGCACAGGATGGTGGCAAATCTCTGTAAGAGATTTGATTACACCTTCGAAAGCCGTAATTTCGGCGAAGACGTCCACATCAACACTCTGGCACGGTACGCAGCGGCTTCTACGCCCATCCAGGATCTGTGCTCATTCAGCTTCAAACGCCCACTCAGTCTCTATGACCATTCGGCTTCTATGCCTGTTTGGCTTCTATGCCTGTTCGGCTTCTATGCCCATTCGGCTTCTACGCCTGTTCAGCTTCTATGCCTATTTTGGCTTCTACGCCAGGGGTGACAGTCATTTGGCTTCTACGCCAACCTCTTCTACACAAGGGATACCTACCTACGTGGCTTCTACGCCGTGATCTTCGCAGCAGATATACGCATTTTGTCCCCTTAGTTGGACACGTGTCACATGCTCACTCAAAAGGTCATTTATGTACAGGCATTGG
Organism: Iris macrosiphon; assembly: GCA_036927795.1. NCBI lineage: Eukaryota > Viridiplantae > Streptophyta > Magnoliopsida > Asparagales > Iridaceae > Iris > Iris macrosiphon. The sequence goes on along the minus strand of JAYESA010000012.1, from coordinate 120,217,558 downwards.
TTATTTTAACCGTTGTGTAAAAGGGTGCTGTACTGTCCACTCCTCGGTTGTTACACCGACGGAGTGGTCACTGTCACCAAAACTCTATAAATAGAGACCCCTATCAATGGAAAACAAGGTCGACAATTTGGAAGATCGAACCAGGTCGGAGAATTGGTAAAAAAAAGAGAAAGAGAGAGAGAGAGAGAGAAGGAGAAGGAGAGAAGAGTCCGGAGCTCAGGCAAAGAGTAGGGGTCGACGGCACTGGCACCGTGCATCCACCTTCCTTCGCAGCCTTCGAAGCCGCTACCCGTCTCCCACGGTACTTCTTCAACATCGTGTAGTCCAAGGGATAAAGTGATCGACTGCAGATCAGACACCTATAGCAATTTATACCCAGATTAAATAAATTGTACTCCCGCATCCTCGTATAGGATCGAATTATACAAGTTTGTTTGTAAACCAAAGGGCACGGGTCTCGTATAAACCCTGTCATTGAAATACACTTTCATTCTTTCGTTTAATACCACAAACAAGATGGCGACTCTGCTGGAGAAGTCTTTCTCTTCTGACGAGGAAGTAATTGCTCAACACGATGCGGTATCCGTGGGATCAGTAAAGAAGACACTGGTCGTCCAATTCGACCAGTCTGCCTACGAAGACATGCTTCGGACTAGGGGTAGCTCTCACTCTCTCTCCGTCCGAGACAACAGGAAGCTGCGCAAAGTGTGGATGCCCAAGACATCCTCCGCCGTTCCTGTGGACTCTCCGATCTCTCCAATCTCTCCGACCAATGAGGTGGTAGCATCGCTCCCTCCGTGCCCCGCACGTAAAATTCAGTCTCCCGCTACGCACGGTACAGACAAAACTTCGGGCAAAGCCTCAGCGCTAACCCAGGAGTATCCACTGCACTTTACGCACAGAAATCAGTCTCCCGCTACGCGCGGTACAGACAAAACTTCGGGCAAAGCCTCAGCGCTAACCCAGGAGTACCCACTACGCTTTACGCGCAGAAATCAGTCTCCCGCTACGCGCGGTACAGACAAAACTTCGGGCAAAGCCTCAGCGCTAACCCAGGAGTACCCACTGTGCTTTACGCGCAGAAATCAGTCTCCCGCTACGCGCGGTACAGACAAAACTTTGGACAAAGCCTCAGCACTAACCCAGAAGTATCCGCTGCGCTCTACGCATAGGAACCAGTCTCCCGCTATGCGCGGTACAGACCAAACTTCTGGTGATGCCTCAGCGCCAGGACAGACAACATCTGACCTCTACGAGGAACCAGATGAATGTCATGATTTCCGCAAAGGGAAGCAGGCAGCGGAATACTCGACTCCTCGGCCGTTATGCCAGTGAAGGAGCAATCTGCCTACCCTCCGGATTACGCGGGAAGCCGACGGCCAGCTGAGGACCTCTTCAGCCTTACGCCACTCTGAGCGAATCTCCAATTTATGCCAAGCACAGTCCCCCGGCGTAAAATAAGCTCAGATTGCGGAAAGATATCCCCCCCAGAGGATTATCCGCCGCCCAGATGGCGAACCTGTTGTATATAGGTGGTATAGGGAAAACTGGGGTGCCCGGTCTCTGCGTACCCGCTGAAAGGGATAGAAGATACAAGCCTTCGTCTTCCTCTCCGGCAAATCCCCTTGACCTGCGTGCGTACCCGTCTAATCCAAAAAGACAAAGACAGGAGCCGTAAACAGGTTTTAGAACCCCTGACCATCAAACGGGGGGAGATCGTATGGGAAGATGCATCAACATCTAATGTCATCATGATGTATGAACCATATGAAGATGATGCCTTTATTGTCCCTCCTACCCACGGCAATCAGCATCCAATAATCTTCAAACACAAGCAGAACGGTCCGGTTGAACAGGAAGAATTCCGCAAGCCTGAGAGTGGGAAAATACAAATCCACAGGTATAGCCCACAAGCTTTGAAGATTATACAGAACATGGGTTATGATCTGAAATTAAAGCAAGGCCTCAACTATGGAACCATTGCAGGGTAATTTTCGCCATCAGCAAGCTCGTTTCGGATTGGGATATGCTGCTAATCCTAAAACTTCAAAATCTAATCCTGTACGACCAGAGACAACTCCTGCTGAATCAGTTTCTACGACCAGGGACCACAGCGTGTCTGGGGGTAACTCGCCTCGATGAAACAAAGCAGCGTCCAAGGCTAGGGGCAGAATGTCCACAAGATCCGAAGATGGCGCAACAACGGCTATCTTCCCGGAAGACCGTGAAACTCAGGCATCAAAAGCCCCACGACCAAAAGGAACTTTCTCCTTCAAAGAAGATGACATAATTAAAATCTTCAATATATTAAGGAAGGAACGTAAGCTCCAGCTACCCGATATCTGATATCCTGAGAAGGCCGGCAGAATCGATGACCCAGATTATTGCCTCTTCCATCGGTACACTCATCACCCTACGAGGACCTGCTATGTGCTAAAAAGGAGAATTCAGGAATTAATCGATACCAAGGTCATCACTCTGCGTCTATGAAAAAAAATATAATAAGGGAACAGTCACTACGGCAGAGTAGCAGATATGTGCCTCCCTCCCCGATGGAGTCACAATCACAAAGTTTGTCATGTTCATATTACCTCTGAATAAACTTTCGACCATCAATTATCATGTCCATATTACCTCTGATATCGATTGTCGTCTACACTTAACATTCGTACTTAAATTCTAAAGTACGCCAGTAATGTTAAGTCCACAAAAATTGCCATGTCCATATTACCTCTGAGCAGATATGTGCCTCCCTCCCCGATGGAGTCACAATCACAAAGTTTGTCATGTTCATATTACCTCTGAATAAACTTTCGACCATCAATTATCATGTCCATATTACCTCTGATATCGATTGTCGTCTACACTTAACATTCGTACTTAAATTCTAAAGTACGCCAGTAATGTTAAGTCCACAAAAATTGCCATGTCCATATTACCTCTGAGGAGATATGTGCCTCCCTCCCCGATGGAGTCACAATCACAAAGTTTGTCATGTTTATATTACCTCTGAATAAACTTTCGACCATCAATTATCATGTCCATATTACCTCTGATATCGATTATCGTCTATACTTAACATTCGTACTCAAATTCTAAAGTACGCCAGTAATGTTAAGTCCACAAAAATTGCCATGTCTATATCACCTCTGAGCAAGTATATAGACCACTCCCCATGACGAAGTAGAACCAATAGCACAAAAATTCTTGGAAGCTATAAACTCCTACCGTCCGTATGTCTGGGAAGTGGCATCATCGTCCAATGTCGTCGCGACATATAGGCCACACGAGGATTCTATCTTCATCGTCCCACCTACCTGCAGCAGCCAACTTTCGATAGTCTTTGGCCGCGTGCGCAATCAATCGACTGCCCAGGAAGATCCTTTCGACAATGATACTGGGAGAATGCGGGTTCACCGATACAGCCCTCAAGCGCTGAAGATCATGCAAAACATGGGCTACGACTTAAAACGGAAGCCAAGCCTCAACTACGGAAGAGGCAGACGAACGCTACTACGCGGCAACACCCGCTATCAACATACCCGTTTCGGATTAGGATATGCCACCGCCCTTACGACTTCTAAGTTAGACGAGGACATCTCTTCCTCCTCCCAGAATGGCTCATCGCCCCCCGACTCACCTGATGCTCTCGAACAAACACTATCAGTAAATATGGTGGTGACAGATCCCTCAGGAGCAGATGAGCAAGATTCGGAGCCGTTTGAGAATGACTCTTGGGCTCAGCAAATGGATACACAGTAGGAATTCCGCTTCGAGCAAAGAGAACCTCCCACCAAAGACGAAGTTATCCAGATCGATGTTGGGGGTAAACTTTCGCCGAAGCCAATATTTATCAGTAACAACCTTCCCCCAGCTGAAAGGGAAGAAGTTATACAGCTGATAAAGGAATACATCGACGTTTTTGCATGGAATTATGAGGACATGCCAGGCCTGGACCCAAAAGTAGCTACTTACAAGCTCAATATATTGACCGATTCGAAGCCAGTAAAGCAGCACCAACGCCGGTTCCGCCCAGATATGATGGACGCCATCGAAGCTGAAGTCAAGAAATTGATAGCCTGCGGTTTTATCCGGGAAGAACAACATCCCGACTGGGTCGCCAATGTTGTCCCAGTCATGAAGAAAAATGGAAAGGTACGTATCTGCATCGATTACCGAGATCTGAATGCAGCCTGCCCCAAGGATGAATTCCCTCTTCCCATCACGGACATCATGATCGACAATACCTGCGGCTTTGAACGCATATCTTTCATGGACGGGTTCTCAGGGTACAATCAGATCAAGATGCATCCTGAAGACGAGAAGCACACCGCCTTCCGAACACCATTGGGAGTATATTGCTACACGGTCATGCCCTTCGGATTGAAGAACGCTGGGGCTACATACCAACGAGCTATGAGTAACATATTCTACGAGCATTTACGTAAAATAGTGGAATATTACGTGGACGACATAGCCGTCAAGAGCCGCCTCAAAGGTGATCACATTCAAGACCTGAGGACGGTATTCGAGTTAATATGCCAACATCAACTCAAGATGAATCCTACGAAGTCCTTTCTGGGTGTATCTAGTGGCAAATTCCTGGGATTTGTCATTACCGCCAAAGACATCCAAGTGGACCCTGATAAAGTCCAGGCAATCGTGGAAATGCGACTGCCCCGTAATCTGAGGGAACTCAGGGGATTTCAAGGACATCTGGCTTACATCCGGCGATTCATATCCAACCTCTCGGGGAGATGTCAGCCCTTCTCTCATCTCATGAAGAAAGGTGTATTCTTCGTATGGGATGAAACCTGCCAGCAAGCGTTCGGAGATATTGTAAACCCCCTCGACCAGATTTCAGTATTTATAGGATTATTTTAACAATTTAGGATTTATGGCAATATTTTAAATTATTTTGCCTACATATCCTGTTGACATGTGCACCTGTCCATCACCGAATTATTTGGAGCTTTACTTTGACTGTTATCCCCGAATAAAGTTCACATACCTGTCCTAGACATGTCAGACTATTTTCCTAAATTTTGTGCAACTCCCAGATGCTTTGTTTTGAGCCTCGAATAAGACGCACAAATATCGTTACAAAAGTCCGTATTTATTTCCTATTTAATTTCCTGCTCTTTACCCACCTCTGTACCAATAGAGATTTGAGGCCCAACCTGCACCTGTTTTGCCCAAACAAAAATACGTAAATTTTCTACACTGAGTATACTACATTTAGTGTATTGATACCGTAGAAAAATTATGACCCTAACTGCCTCTAAATAATTAGAGAACACCGTGCGCAGTATTTATTAATTAATTAAATACGGTGACCGTATCACCCAGAAACCAGGCCCAGCCCCTGCCCAGACTCACCCCCACCCCTCGGGACCTTCACACAGCTTTACCCTTCAATTCTGTGAATTTTAGCATTTTCAGGAATCGGGTATTTTCCAGACAATTTCATAAATTGCACAAATTCCCGAAATAGGACTATTATGCAATTTATGAAATTGCAGGGACTTTCCTGCAAATTTCAGTGCGAAGGGTCAGTTCCCTCACTGGCCGGTGAACCTGCGCCGTCCATTTGGACGCGGGACCCACCCGAAGAGATCCCGAAAATATCCCGGAAATATCCTAAAATATCCTACAAATATCTATAGATATTTTACATATTATATTAATATAAATTTCTATAAAACTAAAAGAAAAAGAAAAAGAAAATAAAATTAACCCTAAAAACTACCCCCTCTCCCCCGTAGCTGACCGACCCCCCCCTGGCGCCTCCGCCGCCCCTGGCCGGAGCTCCCCCCCTCGCCGCCGGACCCTCCCCCACCCTCGGCGAGCCCCCTCTCTCCTCGCCTCCCTCTCTCCTCCTCCTCCCCGCCTGTGCGTCCCCGCGGCCGCCGGAGCAGCTCCGCCCAGCCGGCCGCGTCCGCCCGCTGCCGCTCCTCTCTCCTCCCTCTCCTTCCTCCGCTGCCCCCCCCCCTCGGCCTCGACAGCGGATCCCCGAGCCCCCTTTCTCCTCCGCCACTCCGGCGAACACGACCCCGCACCACCTCTCCTCTCTCCCTGATCTCCTTCGACGGCCTCGACCTACCCCGCCACTCCTCCACATCGAACTCCACTCCACCTCCTCCGCCACCCAACCCCGCATCAGACCCCCCCGGCCTCGACAGCCACTCCGACTCCTCACCATGAACCACCCCCCATGGCCAGAGACTCTCCAGACCGAGGCTTCCCCGTCCGGTCGGCAGCACCCTCCCCTGATCCAGCTCCTCCATCGACGAGCAAACGACCCCGGAGCCCTCGACCTGGAAGAGAGCAGCGGGATTCCACGCAGACACGGACACAGCCCTTGGACACGTGTTGGACACGTGTCGGACACGAAGGATTCGCAGTTTCCGAAGCCCTGTTCAGGTAACGATATCTCTCTCCTCGTAATTCCGATTTCAATTCTGTCAGTTGCGTCGTGTAGACTATGTAACCACCTCGGTGCCCGTGCAACCGCTCGGAGCATCGCGTCCTGTGGCGATCGCGGCACGCGATCCAAAAACAGGAAAAACAACGACCCGATTCACCCCGGAACTGGGTACGCCCCGCCAAACGGGACGACTTGGTCGCACAAGGTCTTTACCGAAACGTGCGCGACGTTGATACGGACGTGTAGGAGTTCGGAGAAGTTGATTTGGATGTGTGTGCACACCGGAATCAACGCGTATCCGCCGACACCGCCCCGTATCCGTCAGTTCTGGAACACGCTACAACTTTGTGTACACACGTCGGATCGAAACAAAACTTGTGCCATCAGACTCGTAGAAATACGCTGGTCCTGTGAGCCAAGTTTGGTTCGATTCTGAGAACGTTGACAAAATCCCGTATCGTGGGCCCCACAGGCTCCACTTGACGGGCGATTTTGTGACCGGCTCATCGAAATCCAATTCTGAAAGTTCCGTTGGGTTCGTATCATCGTTCCTGACTTGTTGACACTAAGTTTGGCAAATTTGGAGACCTTTGACCCTGACACGTTTTTCGGAGCAAAATGGGCCCACATGTGGACCCCGCTTTGACCGAAAACTGTCATTTTTGCCCCTGTGTCCAAATTGGACTTAACGACAGGCGTTTCTAGCTATTTGATATTTTTTGAAACTGTTAGTGATATTTATTTCAGCATCCGGAGACTTTCCTTCTGAGGCCATAGTTTCTGACACTTGGTATTTGACATCTGGATATTATATTTGCAGCTCTCCCGCCAGGCAAGTATACCTTGCCTTGTTGTACTGTTTAAATTCAGTTATTGCTAGTTACATGTTTATCTATTTTTATATTATATAAATGTGTGCGTTCGAGAAAACTCGGGTGCAGTCAACGATGGCGTTGACGTTAGGACTTGTGTCTGACCTAGTGTCTAGTAGACCCACCTAAAGTTGTGAAGTTATTGATATAACTTCTCAGGCCTTGACACGTATCATTACACGTCACAGAGTGAGTACATATAGGGACGCGTGCCTCATGCGCGACTGGCCATCAGTGTGAGCAACACGTGTAGCGGTATTTAGCTCAGTTGTTTATTTTATTGAGACTTGCATCATAGTAGGAGGTGTCCACGTCGTTTTTACGACTTGTACATCTATATTGGGCGGGAAAGACATCTAATAGGCGTATGGGACACCCCCTTCATTGAGTCTTTATCCTTCGATCCATGCTCCTCGGAGATGGACGATTGCAGAGTTCCCTGCGTCGGGGGCATATGACACATATACTAGCCAGTCCCGACGATTGGTAAATTACGTCAGCATATGTCTAGCCACACATTCCCATGCGTACTGCAAGGTCTTTAAATTGCATTCACTTAGATGGTTAGCACACCCCATTTATTTATTCAGTATTTACATTATGGCATGTCATTTTTCTGTATCTTGCTATGTCCCTCTGAGGACCTGGTCCCCTGCCAGGTGTATATTTTCTTGGGTATTCGCAGGAGCACAGATCCGGACATGTTATGTTTATCCCGAGGAGGTCTTCTCTTCGAGCCTCGTGATTGTCAGATGTTGTTCTTATATGGTGTGTATCTGGTTCCTTTTTATATTCTATTTCGGCAGTAGATTTGATTTCATCTGACTGTCATTCTTAGATATCTGTATTGAGATCTATTTATATGGTTATTGGTTATCTTTATGTGATTTCTGTGGATGAGATTTAGATATAACCCTGTGACTTGTAATTAGTTTTACCACTTATGAATTATTGTTCATTATACAGCGTACGCACGTATATATGGTTTCCATATATTGGAGTTGCCATATATACGGGCCAGCTGGCATGGTTACGTGACCTAGTCCTACGTATTCTGGGACTGGGGCATGACAATATTTTTAGTGGTGGCCCATGCAGGTCAGAGCATATTGTCTCGGTTACGTTACTGTACCGAGCAAACCTGCACCTAGGATTAGAGGATAGGATCTCATCCATAATTGACTATGACTTATCTTTCTTCCAGTCTGTCCTGCTTACATAATTGCATCATGCTTGATTCATGTGCTTCCCTGATAAATCCTTAAGTATAGCCCCTACTAGAATATATGAATCCCTGTTGATAGTAATTAGAGTAGTATTCCTATTAAGAACACAACTAGGGCATTGACATATCATTAAGTTCAGATTACTTAAGGAACCCTAGTCTTCCATATTCCCTAATAAACCCTAGTCTTCCCTACTACCTAATAAACCCTAGCATCACTACCTATCAATTAACTTACCATTATCCCTTGACGCATTTATGTATAACTTGAGAGTAATATAAACACTACTAGGATTAGTTAGAGAATTGACCATAATGTTGACCCTAGTCTTGAGAAACCCATAGAAATCTAAGGTTGAACACTAGGACTGAAACCTCATCCTATGTTTAGATAAACCCAGTTTTACGCCAGAGATCCTTTACCCTTGTTGGCGTAAAACCCATTCGACCCTTGTTGGCATAAGAACCAAACAAACTGCCTAGTTGGCGTAAAAGCCAAATGACTTTATTGTTGGCATAAAAGCCAAATTATGCAGAAGATTATCTCCTTTACGCTGCAGTTATAATAACTGCTATCCACTTTCTCTTAGTATTCCTTATTCTGCATAGGATACGTCCTAAAAACCACGTAGGTAATTGCCCTACGTAAACCTGATGATTCTAGAATAATAGATAACCAGCCTAGAGTAACCTGATTAGGCGTAGAATATAAGGATAGGATGTAAGTGTATTTGTTACAGCCTTAGTTTTCCCCAGCCATGACCCAATCTCGTGCATTAAAGGCAGAGATACACCTCGAGCCCTGTGCAAAAAAAACAGCTTTCTGACAGGACATCTGATTTTGTCTCACCTCAAGCGTATGACTTATATCCAATCAGTCACTAAACGATAACCTGGGTCCCCGTGCAAATTCATCATCACAACCAACCACTCGATCGTTGTACAATTACTTTTGTCAGATGTCAGGATTCACTAAATTTGACTGACAAACTCACGAGTTACTCGTACAACTTTATGCTGCAACGAATGTTAGATTTTACGCAGGAGATATTTTTGGCAAATTTTAGCATAAAACTTTTACGCTCAGACTTTCACCCAGACTTTTACGCAGACTGTTACGCACAGGCTTATTATACGGATAGCTCTGAAGCTCTACCTTACACTTCTTTGTTTTACGCGGATAGTTCTGAAGCCATGCGTCACGCCAAATTATTTTATCCCTGCTTTACGCGGACAACCTCGAACCCCTACTTTACGTGAACTCTCTTGAAATCTCTGTTTTAGGCAGACAACCTATAGTGTATATTAAGATTGTAGAACTTAGAAGGCCATACCTCTTTTAGGTCAACTAGCGACTTAGACAAGGAATTAGAGTAATAACTATAGAGATTGTAGAGTCTTGTCTTTTTGTGAATTTGAATTGTTTTGTAATTTCTCGTATCATAATCTAGCATACTTATATTTACTATACTAGCTTGACTCATACTGCTATTATAGCCTAGTTTTGCAAGCTTATTCCTTATCGAGCTTGTTCATGACACATGTGTTATTGGGGCCTGATCCACTCCACTAATACAATTGTCTATTCAGAATCAGTGTATTATGGTCTGATCAACCTTAGTGCATTTTGATTCGCCCTTCGCATAACTACTTTACGTGGATTGAGATATATAGTGATTAGTAGACAGATGTACTTACCCTCTAGATATGTCTGAGCATATCGTATCAGTTACATAACTGTGCTGATCCGAATATGTGAATAAGAATTACCAAAAAATAATATTTCAATCCACAACTGCTTTGACAAATCCCATTGAATTCTTTAAACACCTTGATCCCCACACTTCTAATCTATTACCTTCCCCTTGAACTCTTGATTACTGTTTTCCGTCTTCCCTTATTTCGGAAAGACGAAACCTCGTATGTAGTATAAATACAAAAGTGTATTGTTTTTGTAGCCATTTTTGTTTGTTTCTTGGGTAATTACCAAACCCAATTATTAGATTAGATTACAGTTAAACTGTGCTATTTTTTAGAATGATCTTCGCTACCTACCTACATTCCTGGTACGTGCGCCACTATGGCAGCATGAGATTTTTAAATTTTGCCTCGTAACTTGGGTTAAGTTCAGAACTCAAGTATTACGATAAAGAATGTATCATTTTTGCTGTCAGGAGTCTAAATGAATTTTACCTGGATAAACAATTGATTGACTCCTGAATGGATAGCAGCACCTATGACTAGGTTGACTTATAAGAATTAAGAATTCCTATGGACCAACGAGTGTCAAGCCGCTTTCGAGGAGTTGAAGAAGCAACTGACCACAGCACCATATTGACTATTCCATCCGGATCAGGAGGTTGTGATCTACAGACGCATCCGAAAAAAAAGTTTGGGATGCGTATTAATACAGGATGGCAAGGTAATGGCATATGCAACTACACAATTATGAGTACATGAGAAGAATTTGGAACTTGCAACCATCGTAATTACTCTGAAGATACGAAGACAGTACTTATATGAGGCAAATCGTAAGATTGCATGGCATACCAATCAGCATTATACCAGACAAGGATACGCGTGACCAGAGTTGGTGGTCAACCCCGTAGAGACAGTTAAGTAATACAAGGACACTTGCGAGCAGTGCAAGACAAACAACAGTAGTAGACAGACCGTCATTATCGTCCCTTGGAATTCAAAAAGGACGATCATGTCTTCTTGAGAATATCACCTACTAGAGGCACCATTCGATTCGGAGGACGCAGCAAGTTGAGTCCAAGGTATGTTGGACCATTGACATGCTAGAAAGAGTGAAAGTAGTGGCAAATCAACTTGCGCTACCACCTTTACTTGAGGAAGTACTTGCTGTAATCCACGTGTCGCAACTCAGGTGATATGTGACAGACAGCAGTCATGTCCTCAACCATTCGTAGATCGCCATTAGGCCGAGCGTGTCGTATCAAGAGCAACCCGTGGAACTCCTTGATCATCGAGGAAAGGTATTGAGAAATCAGTCTATTCCCTTAGTCCGCGTGGCATGGAAGCATAGCGCGCCAGAAGAATCTACTTGGGAGCATGTGGACGGCATGCGTAAATATTTTTCGAACCTATTCGTAAACCAAGATATAAATTACTTTGTTAAATTATATCTTATGCCGTCTTTGACTTCTACCCCGGCTTAGTTTTAATTTCGAGGACGAAATTTTTATAAGTTGGGTAGATTGTAAACCCCCTCGACCAGATTTCAGTATTTACAGGATTATTTTAACAATTTAGGATTTATGGCAATATTTTAAATTATTTTGCCTACATATCCTGTTGACATGTGCACCTGTCCATCACCGAATTATTTGGAGCTTTACTTTGACTGTTATCCCCGAATAAAGTTCACATACCTGTCCTAGACATGTCAGACTATTTTTCTGAATTTTGTGCAACTCCCAGATGCTTTGTTTTGAGCCTCGAATGAGACGCACAAATATCGTTACAAAAGTCCGTATTTATTTCCTATTTAATTTCTTGCTCTTTACCCACCTCTGTACCAATAGAGATTTGAGGCCCAACCTGCACCTGTTTTGCCCAAACAAAAATATGTAAATTTTCTACACTGAGTATACTACATTTAGTGTATTGACACCGTAGAAAAATTATGACCCTAACTGCCTCTAAATAATTAGAGAACACCGTGCGCAGTATTTATTAATTAATTAAATACGGTGATCGTATCACCCAGAAACCAGGCTCAGCCCCTGCCCAGACTCACCCCCACCCCCTCGGGACCTTCACACAGCTTTACCCTTCAATTTTGTGAATTTTAGCATTTTCTGGAATCGGGTGTTTTCCAGACAATTTCGTAAATTGCACAAATTCTCGAAATAGGACTATTATGCAATTTATGAAATTGCAGGGACTTTTCTGCAAATTTCAGTGCGAAGGGTCAGTTCCCTCACTGGCGGGTGAACCTGCGCCGTCCATTTGGACGTGGGACCCACCCGAAGAGATCCCAAAAATATCCCAGAAATATCCTAAAATATCCTACAAATATCTATAGATATTTTACATATTATATTAATATAAATTTCTATAAAACTAAAAGAAAAAGAAAAAGAAAATAAAATTAACCCTAAAAACTACCCCCTCTCCCCCGCAGCTGACCGACCCCCCCCTGGCGCCTCCGCCGCCCCTGGCCGGAGCTCCCCCCCCTCGCCGCCGGACCTTCCCCCACCCTCGGCGAGCCCCCTCTCTCCTCGCCTCCCTCCCTCTCTCCTCCTCCTCCCCGCCTGTGCGTCCCCGCGGCCGCCGGAGCAGCTTCGCCCAGTGGGCCGCGTCCGCCCGCCGCCGCTCCTCTCTCCTCCCTCTCCTTCCTCCGCTGCCCCCCCCCCCCCCCCCGGCCTCGACAGCGGCTCCCCGAGCCCCCTTTCTTCTCCGCCACTCCGGCGAACACGACCCCGCACCACCTCTCCTCTCTCCCTGATCTCCTCCGACGGCCTCGACCTACCCCGCCACTCCTCCACATCGAACTCCACTCCACCTCCTCCGCCACCCAACCCCGCATCAGACCCCCCGGCCTCGACAGCCACTCCGACTCCTCACCATGAACCACCCCTCCATGGCCAGAGACTCTCCAGACCGAGGCTTCCCCGTCCGGTCGGCAGCACCCTCCCCTGATCCAGCTCCTCCATCGACGAGCAGACGACCCCGGAGCCCTCGACCTGGACGAGAGTAGCGGGATTCCACTCAGACACGGACACAGCCCTTGGACACGTGTTGGACACGTGTCGGACACGAAGGATTCGCAGTTTTCGAAGCCCTGTTCAGGTAACGATATCTCTCTTCTCGTAATTCCGATTTCAATTCTGTCAGTTGCGTCATGTAGACTATGTAACCACCTCGGTGCCCGTGCAACAGCTCGGAGCATCGCGTCCTGTGGCGATCGCGGCACGCGATCCAAAAATAGGAAAAACAACGACCCGATTCACCCCGGAACTGGGTACGCCCCGCCAAACGGGACGACTTGGTCGCACGCGATCTTTATCGAAACGTGCACGACGTTGATACGGACGTGTAGGAGTTCGGAGAAGTTGATTTGGATGTGCGTGCACACCGGAATCAACGCGTATCCGCCGACACCGCCCCGTATCCGTCAGTTCTGGAACATGCTGCAACTTTGTGTACACACGTCGGATCGAAACAAAACTTACGCCATCAGACTCGTAGCAATACGCTGGTCCTGTGAGCCAAGTTTGGTTCGATTCTGAGAACGTTGACAAAATTCCGTATCGTGGGCTCTACAGGCTCCACTTGACGGGCGATTTTGTGACCGGCTCATCGGAATCCAATTCTGGAAGTTCCGTTGGGTTCGTATCATCGTTCCTGACTTGTTGACACTAAGTTTGGCAAATTTGGAGACCTTTGACCCTGACACGTTTTTCGGAGCAAAGTGGGCCCACATGTGGACCCCGCTTTGACCGAAAACTGTCATTTTTGCCCATGTGTCCAAATTGGACTTAAAGACAGGCGTTTCTAGCTATTTGATATTTTCTGAGACTGTTAGTGATGTTTATTTCAGCATCCGGAGACTTTCCTTCTGAGGCCATAGTTTCTGACACTTGGTATTTGACATCTGGACATTATATTTGCAGCTCTCCCGCCAGGCAAGTATACCTTGCCTTGTTGTACTGTTTAAATTCAGTTATTGCTAGTTACATGTTTATCTATTTTTATATTATATAAATGTGTGCGTCCGAGAAAACTCGGGTGCAGTCAACGATGGCGTTGACGTTAGGACTTGTGTCTGACCTAGTGTCTAGTAGACCCACCTAAAGTTGTGAAGTTATTGATATAACTTCTCAGGCCTTGACACGTATCATTACACGTCACAGAGTGAGTACATGTAGGGACGCGTGCCTCATGCGCGACTGGCCATCAGTGTGAGCAACACGTGTAGCGGTATTTAGCTCAGTTGTTTATTTTATTGAGACTTGCATCATAGTAGGAGGTGTCCACGTCGTTTTTACGACTTGTACATCTATATTGGGCGGGGAAGACATCTAGTAGGCGTATGGGACACCCCCTTCATTGAGTCTTTATCCTTCGATCCATGCTCCTCGGAGATGGACGATTGCAGAGTTCCCTGCGTCGGGGGCATATGACACATATACTAGCCAGTCCCGACGATTGGTGAATTACGTCAGCATATGTCTAGCCACACATTCCCATGCGTACTGCAAGGTCTTTAAATTGCATTCACTTAGATGGTTAGCACACCCCATTTATTTATTCAGTATTTACATTATGGCATGTCATTTTTCTGTATCTTGCTATGTCCCTCTGAGGACCTGGTCCCCTGCCAGGTGTATATTTTCTTGGGTATTCGCAGGAGCACAGATCCGGACATGTTATGTTTATCCCGAGGAGGTCTTCTCTTCGAGCCTCGTGATTGTCAGATGTTGTTCTTATATGGTGTGTATCTGGTTCCTTTTTATATTCTATTTCGGCAGTAGATTTGATTTCATCTGACTGTCATTCTTAGATATCTGTATTGAGATCTATTTACATGGTTATTGGTTATCTTTATGTGATTTCTGTGGATGAGATTTAGATATAACCCTGTGACTTATAATTAGTTTTACCACTTATGAATTATTGTTCATTATACAGCGTACGCACGTATATATGGTTTCCATATATTGGAGTTGCCATATATACGGGCCAGCTGGCATGGTTACGTGACCTAGTCCTACGTATTCTGGGACTGGGGCATGACAGATATCAAGCGCTACATCACCAGTCCACCAGTTCTGGTGCCTCCCGTTATGGGAAAACCGTTCTTGCTGTACGTCCGAGCAATGGATCATTCGCTAGGAGCTCTTCTCGCACAGAAGAACGATGTAGGGCATGAACAGGCTATCTACTACCTCAGCAGGATGATGGTCGGAGCCGAACACCGGTACAACCCAGTGGAGAAAGAATGCTTGGCTCTGATGTTCGCTATCCAAAAGACGAGACACTACGTCACCGGCCAGACTATCCACATCATCTCCAGGATTAACCCTCTTCGAGTACTGATGAGCAAGCCGAGCATTCTTAATTCCCGACTCGCAACTTGGGCGATGCTGTTAACACCATATGACATGGTATGCGTCACCCGATCCCGGAGGCCTCCAAATTATACGAAGATATTCCCGACGAAGTTGCAGAATGTAATTTCGCAATGAAAGGTGACGCATGGCAACTGTTCTTCGACGGCGCCTCCAGAACCGGTCCTAAGGGAAACATCATTTCGGGAGTGGGAGTCGTCCTGGTCGCCCCTGATCAGCTCGTCATCTACCGAGCATATTCTCCTAGCGAGCCCTGCTCCAACAATGTGGCGGAGTACAACGCTCTACTAATAGGGCTCCAAGTTGCTAAAGAGCTGGGGGTAGAGTCCCTGGAAGCTTTCGGTGATTCTCTGCTTATCGTCAATCAAGTCAGGGGAATATATAAAGTCCAGAATCCAGACCTCATCCCCTATCACCAAGCGACGGTCGAGATAGCCATGACATTCAAGGAGTTCTTCCTAGAGCATGTACCTCAATCTCAAAATCTGGAAGCTGATGCCCTAGCCAGTCTAGCGGCAGATTTAGCTACTCCCGTAAGAAGGCAGGATTCGGTAATCCTTCTTAACAAAGACTTTTTATGTGTGAAGAACAGCTGTCACATAAAACACAACTACGCTGTCAACACCGATCCTCCTACGAGAGATTGGACAAGTCCCTTCATAGATCTCGTGGCATACGGAATCTTGCCGGAGGACCCCAAAGAAGCAGTATCCGTCAAGAGACGATCACTACGCTTCTACTTCGATGCATCTTCACAAAGCCTATATTGTCGGACCTACGACAGATTACTATTGAGATGCCTCTCTAATGACAAAGCACAGCAGATTATCCGTGAAGCTCACGACGGCGTGTGCGGAGCGCATCAACCCGAGCCTAAGCTACAGGATCGCATCAGGAGAATGGGCTATTACTGGCCTACTATGATCGCAGATGCAATACGGTATGCAAGACATTGCAGAGCCTGTCAGGTTCATGCAGACTTCATACATCAACCGTCCGAACATCTACATCCCACGGTCGTATCCTGGCCTTTCGAAGCATGGGGTATGGATATCATCGGTCCTATTCACCCGTCTTCTTCTAGGGGTCACCAGTTCATACTGGCCATCACGGATTACTTCTCCAAATGGGCAGAGGCAATCCCTCTCGCTGAGGTAAAGACATCTAATGTGATCAGCTTCATCAAGCACCACGTCATTTATCGCTTCGGGGTACCCCGGAGGATAATTCACGACAATGGGCCTCAGTTCATCAGCCAAGCATTTTATCGGTTTTGCGATAAAAATTGAATGCGCAATATTGCCTCTACGGCATACTACCCAGCTGCTAATGGTTTGGTGGAAGCTTTCAACAAAACCATTATCAAAGTCTTGAAGAAATTCGTCTCTTCAAACAAAAGAGACTGGAACGAGAAGCTGGGCGAATGTCTCTGGACATACCGCACAACGGTACGGATGCCGACAGGCTGCACCCCGTTCTCGCTGGTCTACGGGAGCGAAGCGGTCCTCTCCATTGAAATCCAGATCCCGTCGCTCAGGATAGCCGTAACTAATGAGCTGACTCAAGAAAAGAATAACCTGTTAAGGCTCCAAGAGCTGGAAGGATTAGACGAGAAACGCCTCCAAGCTCAACAGTGCATCGCGCTCTACCAAGCACGTATTTCTAGAGCTTTCAATCATAAAGTGAAGGAAAGGGTGTTCAAAGTCGGCGAGCTAGTTCTAGCCGTAAGAAGGCCGATGATTCTTACTCACAGAAGTAAAGGCAAATTCCAGCCCAAGTGGGAAGGCCCTTATGTGATCGAGACAACGTTCTCGAATGGCGCTTACAGGTTAGCCCAGCCTAACGGAGACCTGTTAATGGCTCCTATCAACGATAAATTCCTGAAGAGGTACTATGCTTAATCTTTTCTGCTCGAGTGAAGTATAGCGAGGATCTCGATTCTGACAAAACTACTTCCAGAATGCAATTAGTTGGGTTACACTCTATCATGTCCGTAAGACCTCTGAATAGATGTCCCGCTAAAAGGTTATCGAGAGTTTATCATGTCCATACTACCTCTGATATTACTCTCGCCTAAAAACTGTCATTTACATTCCAAAATAACGGGTCCACAAAAGTCAGAAAGGAATCGCCTTTATTTATTCCCAAAAGGGAGGCAGAATTACATCTAGGCAAGCAAAAAGGGAAAGGATACATCATAATGGCGGAGTAGTCAGATGGTGAATCAGCCGCTCCAGTGCAGCTATCCTCTCATTCCTAAGAGCCAAGGCGTCGGCGCGAGCCTGCTCCAGCCGTGCCTCGGGAGTGTTCGTAAGGGTCATATCGGCCTTCGTCCGAAGACAGCCCACACGAGCAGCTTCTGCACGGTCCAAATCCTGTCGCGCTGAACCTCAGACGACCAGCTGCTACCTCTAGACCCGCCAGCGACTGAGAAGCCCACTCCTCTGCCCGAGCGAGTTTTTCCTTTAGCTTAGAGACCCTCGCCGCATTTCCTTCATGCTCGGATCGACACTGCGTCTCAACAGCAAGAGCCTCTTCCACGATAGCTTTTCTCCTATCCATCTCCAGCTTATGCTTCTGGATGGAGTTGTCTAGGCCTTCCAGCTGTGTAGCAAGCCGCGCAGTCATGAGGTCGAACCGAGCCTGGACATCAGCATCGAGGCTGCCCCGAGTCAGCTGCGAGTATTCAGTAATGGGTTGCTCTAACCCATTAACCACCGCCTCCAGGGCGTCGGCTACCCCAGAATCGCCGAGCTCCCTGATGACCCCGATCGAAGCAAGAGAAGTCTTCTTCAGGCGCTCGAAATCTAGACTCTTCGCTAACACCATTGATATCATCGTTTTCAAACCAGTGTAGAAGAGGCTGGTATGTTGCTCGGTCAACGCAACTAGATCCGACTGGGCGCCGGGAGCGGCCGCAATATTAGCAAGTCCCTCTCCAGGGATAATTGCAGACGAGGTGGCCACAGGCGTCGCATCGACGCATGGCACGACCGAAGAAGGTGCGGCAACGGCGGTCGAAGTCATCGCCACACTCACAAGAGGCAAGGTCACGACGACGGGTTCATCCTCCTCTTGAGGTGACGAAACTACTCCAGGCGTACTGGCCCCCGAAGCCACTTCCTCATCGAAGTCGGACGCCTCCGTATCATCGTCAGGAGCCCGAGTGGAGCCAGAATGCGCTTCAACGCTATACTCCCCGTGGGCGCTATCCCCTGAAAAGAGGACAAGAAAGTTAATATCAGTATGATAATCTTTCTAAAAGGAGACATAAAGACGACATTTACCCGGAGCCAACGGCATATACGACGCATCCGCACCCGAGGTAGCTAAACCACGCCTTAATGATGCAATGCGAACCGTCATACCTGGAGAAGGAGGTGGGCCGACCGACATCACCAAGAGTTCCGTCAAGCCTCCACCGAGACGCGATCGAGGTTCATCAGCTGGAATCTCGCCAGACGTGCTCGCTGACACGACGGGAGTTTTTCCCGCTGCTGACCTGGGGAAAGACTCTCCCATCTGCCTCGGCCACACAAGCAACCTCGCTCCGCTACCTAGAGCAGCAGCCACGACAGCGACCTCTAGCGAGGATTCTTCGGCGCCGCCGGCCGGAACTTTAGAAGGTCCCTCTCTAAAAGGCGAGAAACCTTCAACCAAAGAATCATCCCTGATATGGGGAAAGGCAGGCTCATTCCCGGGAGCCTAAACACCAAGAATACAGAGAGGACGAGCAACCGTCTCCTTCCTCCTCTTACGAAGAGAAACTTTCTTCGGAGCAGAAGCCCGTCGCTTCCCAGAAGAGACTACCAAAGCCCCCGCAGGCAGAGGCACTTCGCACCTCGGCACCGACACCAGAGGCTCATCCGGAGTACCAGACTCCTCGCCCTCGTCCGAAGAAACCGAGGGGACGTCAACTCTTCCCCCAGGCTTGGGAGAAGGCACCCTGAAGCTTTCACGCGTGTCAAAATCACGATGGAAAGTGTTAATCGCCACATAGAACTGGGCGTAAGAATGGAGAATGCGGAGCTCCGTGGAGGTTGTAACGACCGGCACGATGAAGATTGCCCCCGTACAACCCATGAGGAAATACCGCCACCCTCTGGCTCCATCAATGAGTCCGCCCCTGGACCTAAAGCTGGTAATGGCATTGCCTACGTGCAACTGATCGTACCCAAACTGCCGGGCAAACCGACTAGGCAAGTAGGGCTCGAAGAAACAATGGTCTTCGCTCCTATACAGCAGATGGGAGGGTCTAATATAGACCAACCAGTTAAAAGCTTCCGGGAAAAGGTCGGTCTTCTCTCCACCTGAATTCTCAAGCCGCACCCCTGATTGATTGCGATGAACGGAGGGGACAATACAGAGGATCTTCCAGCCGTGGCTGAGGTTCAACACCAGCCGACAGTCTAAGACTGTGTTCACATTCCAAGAGAAATCCTTGTAATTCAGCAAGAATATACCCCCCGAGCTGCTACCGGAGCCAGGAGACATCACCCGGGGATTATGGAGAATTAACCATCCCATCAAGTATAGGTATGGTAACTCCACCCTGGAAAAACTCTCACGCCGAGCTTCGTCAACGAGCAACCCATCAGTTATGGCTCTCAAGCCAGCCTGTATACGGCACACCATGGCGGGAAGCAAGCCCAGTCTTGCCCCGAACACCAGGCGCACAGCCGGCCATAGGATGTTCCGGTAAATACGGTCCGCGGACGCTGTGCCGGGCACTACTACTCGACGCAGCCATATGGAGAGGAAACCAGCCAACTGGACTTCCTTAGACAGAGGCCGACGACAGCGCCTCAAGTAACTACAGGCCTTAGTGCCTTCGGGGTACTTTCCTACCCCCTCGACGAGAATCTGATCCGGAGCTGCAGCCTCCTCCATAAGACCCTCGACGACCTGGGCGCTAAGCACGCCCAAACAATTCACTGGCTCATTTTTGCCCCCCGAGGCTTTCTCCGACTTGGCAGCCCTAGCTCGGTGAAAGAAGAGGTAGGACATCCACTTTGTGGTATGAGCCAAATCAGAAGGCTCGTTATAAAAAGTGGTGCACGCGAAGTATTGACACATCAGCTCTGATATACTTTCGCCACCCGAGGGTCCAAATCCCCTAACTCCCGATTAGTGGGAACATACTCTTCATAGGGGGTATCCCCCATCGGCAGTCTTGAGACAACTGCCATCTCATGGAGCGCCAAACCCAACTCCCCCAGTGGAGTGGCAAAGGTCCCAGTGAGCGGAATGTACCGCTCCATCAGCGCCAGGAACAAGTTAGGGTTAGGAGGCAACCCGACGCTCGTCGCACTCACAGCGGCATATAGCCCAATGACCTCCAGCTCTCTCCGAAAGTGCTTCAAGGCCCAGCCCACTAGGCATGTCCATCGGGAGTTTGTTGGGGCGATCCACCCATTACATCGAGGATTCTCCTTGGGATATACCCCGCCTCGTCCCATGAAGTCGTTGCAGAAGGTCGGCAATTGGACCGGCTGGATCACCGAGCTGTCTTCACTCGGGACACTACCCGGGCACAGTCCCCGGAACAACGTCACAAAGCCGGAAGGGCGACTGACAAACGACCCCCGGTCAGCTCCTTTGAGATGAAAGATCTTCCCCGGCTTACCGTGAAGATCAGGAGTCAGCATCCACGACATCTTCCTGGGATGAGTCGCATGGAAGAAGGCCGAGATGGGATAATCCCTCGGCATCGTTGGCAAATACAAAACCAAATTCCCGGCAGAGAAAACCCAGGGCTCCCTCTTGGGCCTCGTCTGGGACTGTTTGTCAATCATGTCCCCAAAGAGGAAAGCCGACTTTATGTACTGCTCCCCGTCTACGTAGGTCAGGGGCTCGCCATTAATCATGCTCAGCAGCGTCCGCTCGCCCTGAACCGATATCAGAAACCCCCTTCCCTCAGGATACTGGGGTCCGGAGATAAAAAATGCCACGTGGGACAGATCCTCCAGGTAGTTCGAGTGCAGCATCCCAGCAGCGGAGCCCATCACCTCGGCCAGTGGAGACTCGCCCAGATCAACTGCAAAAGTGCAAGGGAAATATGTCATTACAAATCTTGCACAAACGTACAGACCAAGGAAACGACAGTCTGTGCTCTACGCAGGATCGTAACCATTTGGTTATTTTACGCCGGAAGTCCCCTCCACAAGCGTAAAACTCAAATTTTACGATATACGCCAACTTTCGGTAGCCAGAGCTTTTACGCTCAGGGCTACGAAAATATGGAGTCTTTACGCTGGCACATTAGAAATGTGGGCGTAAAAGATGAAAATGCCTCCGTGCATCATCTTCCTCCAAAGAGGCTATCAGCACAGAAGACGACCTAGCGCGGTCACGTTCAACGTGTGCGAAGGATTTTTCGTCATTTTTTGGTCACCCCAAAGGCTCTACCTCTAAGGCCGGGTGCGCTACTCGTCGGCGGGATACTTTGCTCGGAGGGAAGCTCGCCTTGCCCGACCAGAGACTCCCTCGCTGGGGCAGAAGAATGAGAGGAAGAACCTATGCTCTTTCCCTTAGCGGAGGGGGTTTGTTTCGGCGCCATTTCCGAAAGACTCAAAGTGCTCGGAGAAGGAACGAAGAAAAACTCGAACAGTCGAAAGCTCTCTTTCGCAGAAGACAGATAAAAAGTTTTTTCTCTCAAAAAAACTTGGGGTATATATAGTCCGGGTTGACTCCTCGAATCCTCGGACGAACTCCTCGAGACCCTAACCAAATCTCGCGGATTGGTTATGATTGGATGCTACGTCAGCCCACTACCCTTGGAAGACGGACAGTCAGCGAATTCGAAAGGTTTTTCGTGCAAAACGGTTCAGCGGGTTCTACGCTAAAAGAGCTTTCTACGCTCGACAGCAACGGATCTACGATTTTACGCTCGCAAGCTACAAGTCTATGGTTTTACGCCCGGATGCCTTTGTGCTCGGTAGCTTTTATGCTTGAGAGGCCACAAACCTACGACTTTACGCTCAGCAGATAACAAATCGTCGATCTCACGCTCGGTGGCGCTCAGTTTACGCTCAGAGGCAACAGATCCGCAAACTTCACGCTCGAAGAAACTTTCTTTTCAGGAGCTACAAATCAAACAGTTCTACGCTAAAGGAGCTTTCTACGCTCGACGGCTACGAATCTACAGCTTTACGTTCGACAGCTATAAGTCTATGGTTTTATGCCCGGATGCCTTTGTGCTCGGTAGCTTTTATGCTCGAGAGGCAACAAACCTACGACTTCACGCTCAGAAACCACAAGTCTACGATTTCACGCTCGATGGTGTTCTACGCTCACAAGCTACAGATCTCCAGTCCTATGCTAAAGGAGCTTTCTACGCTCGACGGCTACGAATCTACAGCTTTACGTTCGACAGCTATAAGTCTATGGTTTTATGCCCGGATGCCTTTGTGCTCGGTATCTTTTATGCTCGAGAGGCAACAAACCTACGACTTCACGCTCAGGAACCACAAGTCTACGATTCCGCGCTCGATGGTGTTTTACGCCCAGAGGTTACAGACTGATGATTTCACGCTCCACGACTTTCCGCTATTCGAAACAGTCCCCAAAGCGGTCAATTGCAAAGAGTTCACACAGAAGATACTCGTTCTTGACCCAAAGCATCCCAAGTACCCGAAGCATACAGAGTTCAAACATTGAGAAATTACTCTTCTCGGGTCCAAAATTGGAGGTTCATCCAGACTCCAGTCTGAATATCTCGTCTATCAAAAGATGGCAACTCAGTTAGACAGCCATTTCTCGACCCTATTCCAAGGGATTTCTCGGGAAGTCATTCTTGAAGACGAAGTCTGAACAAAAAAATTCTGTTTATCAGAAGCTCAGAGCTCTACGCGGTTCCTCAGTCCTAGCAACAGGACAGTTCTAAAAATGTTCAAAATGCTCTACAGCGTTCTATGGACTATTCGCTATGCGTAAAGGACAGGGCCTAGCACTCTTTCTACAGAGTCGGCGTGAAGATTCAGACGTGTTGAAGCTACACATATTCAGACTTCACAGCAACGTATGGCAAGATGATCATATGAAGAAGCAAGACGATTTTATTAAAAGATCAAAGTCATGATTACATATGAGGGAAATCCAATCTACAAGGGTTTTCTTTTCATTTTCATGATTACAACTGAGGGAAACTCCGTCGACAGGAGGGTTTTCCCATCATCGTCCGAAGATCACACCGAGAAGCCGCTCTGACAGGGTCTCGCGCTGGTGATGGTCTTCCTCTTCTTCCAAGAAGATGATCAGTGGCAGGAGGATACAAAACTGGGCAGATGGCCCATCCTCTAAGAGAAGAAAAGCAGGGTAATTCTGCTTTCCTACAGACCACTGCCACTCTAGCCGGTCTGTCTGCCTCTCGCCACCAGAAGTAACTGGAGAGGGCGCCGCTTGCAAACAGCGTGGTGAAATACGTTTCTTCATCCTTTCTGAAGAAACCACAACATAAAGTTGCTGATTATCCCGAGCAAGGGAGGCTAAGATATCCTTCTATGATCCATCGTTGCAGTGGACATTTGCTCGAAGATGCTGTCTTTTTCGGCTCCCTACATGCTGGAAGAACATGATCTCCTTCTTCCTCAGGTCGACCCGACAAACTCCGGCGATCATCTCTGCATGGTGATGGGAATGTGGTGAGAACAGATTTACCCCCCAGCCTTTTTATAGGCAAAAGAGATCACAGCGGTCCCCAATAAATCCGCCATAAAGTCCGCATCGACCGTTTTAGCGCTCCATTCAGAAATGTTTCGAGTTACGAGGGGCCGTTCATGCTTCATTCAAAGCGTTTCAAATTTCGAGAAATTTAAAAGCTTTGAAGGGGGTCTTGTAGAAGCATAAAAAATATGCTGGGAGGATCTACGCAGCCTCTTGATACAGAGCAGCGTAAACAGAGGCCTTCAGAGCCATCAAGCGTGCAACAGAGCTTTTTCTGCTAAAATATAGCATGAAGTGTAAGCTCAAAGGACCATCCGCGTAAGTGCAGTACGTCCAGGCCGCTCCAGCGTAAGACAGAGTTCTTCATCGCCTCCATGGCGTAAAACTCAGCCGCTCTCAAAGCAGCATTAATGCGTACGAGGAACGCTTCGTTTTCCCCGAAATAAACTTGTCAAGTCACGCAGTGAACCTGGCCTCTGACTCCTGACAAAAAGTGCTGCACGGCTACCCAGAAGACGGCTGGAAACGATGGCAGATCCCTCGGGACGCGCCCACAGTATGATGGCGGATCTCGGTATTTAATGCAGAGGATTTGGTTAAAATATCACCAAACCGTCGGTTACCAAAGCCCTCCAGCGTAAACCGCTCTTTCGCGTACAAGGGAATACGCCACCTTGTTTTACACAGGCAAACATGAGCTATTTTACGCTCCGCAGTAGACAAACCGCCTGCCACGTCAAAAGCTGTACTTCGTACAGGGCCCGAGGCACGTCTCTACGTCAAATTGCACAGAGCGGTGACAGTTTCCCTCAAGACACGTCTCTGCGACGGATGCACAAAAGGGCTGCAGACCTTCAAAACACGTCTCCGTATTTAATGCACAGGATGGTGGCAAATCTCTGTAAGAGATTTGATTACACCTTCGAAAGCCGTAATTCCGGCGAAGACGTCCACATCAACACTCTGGCACGGTACGCAGCGGCTTCTACGCCTATCCAGGATCTATGCTCATTCGGCTTCAAACGCCCACTCAGTCTCTACGACCATTCGGCTTCTATGCCTGTTCGGCTTCTATGTCCATTCGGCTTCTACGCCTGTTCGGCTTCTATGCCTATTTTGGCTTCTACGCCAGGGGTGACAATCATTTGGCTTCTACGCCAACCTCTTCTACACAAGGGATACCTACCTACGTGGCTTCTACGCCGTGATCTTCGCAGCAGATATACGCATTTTGTCCCCTTAGTTGGACACGTGTCACATGCTCACTCAAAAGGTCATTTATGCGCAGGCATTGGTTATTTTAACCGTTGTGTAAAAGGGTGCTGTACTGTCCACTCCTCGGTTGTTATACCGACGGAGTGGTCACTGTCACCAAAACTCTATAAATAGAGAGCCCTATCAATGGGTAACAAGTTCGACAATTTGGAAGATCGAACCAGGTCGGAGAATTGGTTAAAAAAAAGAGAAAGAGAGAGAGAGAGAGAGAAGGAGAGAAGAGTCCGGAGCTCAGGCAAAGAGTAGGGGTCGACGGCTCTGGCACCGTGCATCCACCCTCCTTCGCAGCCTTCGAAGCCGCTACCCGTCTCCCACGGCACTTCTTCAACATCGTGTAGTCCAAGGGCTAAAGTGATCGACTGCAGATCAGACACCTATAGCAATTTATACCCAGATTAAATAAATTGTACTATTGCATCCTCGTATAGGATCGAATTGTACAAGTTTGTTTGTAAACCAAAGGGCACGGGTCTCGTATAAACCCTGTCATTGAAATACACTTTCATTCTTTCGTTTAATACCACAAACACACGACAAGAAAGACTGCCGCTTGAGACTTGGGTTATGCCTCGCTTGTGGACGATCAGGCCATGCCATTAATTCCTGTCCAAACCTTCCTGATCGTCGTCCCCAACGAAATGCTCCCTAACGGTAGGTCCTATTCCTAAGTTTCGAGGACGAAACATCCAATTAGTTGGGTAGGATGTAGCGCCCCGTTCTCCCGGTGCGGAGAGCGCGGCTAAGAAACATAAGACGGTATCGTTCGATCGGGATAGATTGAATTAAGAACTCATCCTCGTTATGGATTTGTTTCTTCGGAATCGATTCCTATATTCAGTGGACCGCGCCCCAAGGATCGGCTTAGCGGCAGAGTCAGAAGGGACCTCTCCGCTGCTATCTTTTATTGCCTCGGTTTTCGATATCGCTTGTTGCTTTCGTGCTTTGAGTTGGTTTTGGGATTTGCTTGTTTTCCTTGAACGATTTCGATGATTTCATTATTTTTGTTCATTGAACTGAACTTCAATTTCGAGATTGGAAAAGTGAAAGAGGTATTGATCGAGCTGTTCGTAATGCAGGTGAACGAGCAGTAGGCGGCTTGCGAGCGGAGTCGTGAAGCGCCTCTTTCCTTCTCCCTTCCAACATCTAAGTGAGTGGCTACCAACCCGATTAGCTAGCCCTGCTTCCAAGCTTCACATCTAATAAATCTGCATTCTTCTTTGCCCCGATCAAACGATACCAAGTAATAATAAAAGAAACCAAGATAAAAGAGAACAGACTTGGTTATTATGCTTGTCAATCAAACATGTGAACTGTTATCTTATGGTATGCTTGTTCGTGCAAATGTTCTATAAACCGTGCTAAGTATAGATCACATCTTGTATATGCATAATTGTTCAGGGAGGCTATGCAAAATAAATCATGCAATACTGCTTGTCGTGTACTCGTGTTCTTGCATTCGTGTTGCCTCAAATGCATGACTTGTTAACTTGTTAATCGTGTTCGATCATGGACAACTTGTGCACAAGGTATTGGTTCTGCGGACGGTCGCTGGGACACTGGCACCGATCTGATCCGGGCGGAACTCGTGTGTAGTCGTCGTGTTCGGGACCGGATAGCTTGCAGCGCAATCGTGTACTCTCGTAGCATGCTATCCTTGTCCTCGGCTACGTCCACTATGGCAATCATGCCAGTGATCATCGTGTATATTTAAACCTGTTACAAACTAACTTGTGTATTCGTGGCAGGGAAGGCATGGTAAGTATTGTGTAGATAATTCAGACGGGCAGGTAAAATCTACCAACGGTGGCAAGTTCATTTCAGTATCATACATATATACTGTTGCTTGTAAATGAACTAAGGCAAGATAGAAACCCACAAAAACATGCATGCTTCATTAAAACAACGTGTTGATTGGTATAGTTCGGCTAGCTCGCCTTCACCAATATGTTTCGACATGCTGACCCTCGTTGAAACAGGTTCTCCGCACTAAGGCGAACCGAGCGAGGAGCCGAAGTCGTCTTCCCGATCCAGTCCAGCTGTTGGCGCATCTTCACCGCACCCTTTGAAGCATTTTGAAGATAGAAGCTTGTAACTCTTCATACACAAATGCAGCTTCGTGGCAAAGCCGTCCTCCAGCCCGGAGGTCCTTATCATTTTGAAGTTTATAAAGGGATGTAATATACGAGACTGCTATCTCATTTTGAGTCAACAATTTTGTAAGCCCGTGCGGCATATTAGCTGACTCGTTCAGGAGTTTGTAATAGATGTTCATTATCAATAAAGAGAACTTTTTCATGTTTCAAATTTGTGTTTCAATTTATCTACGTACTCTGAATATGTGCTTGCTATGCAAATCATTAAAGCCTTGTGCGGGCGCAACCCCAGGCCCGCACGGCGGTCACGATTCGGGGGACGCCTCAACGATTCTACGGAATCGGGTCGTGACAGATGATACGATTGAAAAATAGTATGAATGGAAGTTTTTTTGAAGGATTTGAGAATAACTCTAAGATTTGAGAATTGTATTGTTCGATAACTTGAGATAGTTAATAGCTGATTGATCTAAGTAGATAAGTTGATCTTATATCTACTTCAGAAGATAGAATTGGATGAAACAAAATTGAGTAGCATGTGGATGTTTCTTGTCATGTGTATGGTAGAGGATATTAAAGTGTAGCAAAGAATGGTAGATGTTGGTTTGGGGATATTGTGATTCAAATGAGCAATGATTATGTTGCATCTTGAATATTTGATTTTTGTTATATTGATGAACGATAGCTTATGGACTATGGGCAGATTGAGTGATAGTATTAAAGTTTCGGATGACTTGGTCGAAGTGACCATGATTCGGGACCTCCAGTAGAGACTAGCTACCGAGGCTGGAAAAAATCTTGTTTTACTAGAGAGTTAGGCTACATGCTAACTTCCATCTGCGTGTAGGCCTATCAGATATATTTGCAGGGAAATAAGTGTACATTACACTTATATTTTGAGTCTAACGAAGAGACAAGCTTGTGACACTTGAGTATAGATTGTAATTGATATTATTATACTAACAAAAAAGGATGGAAGGTAAGTATTTGGAAAGTTCAAACTCTGTTGCGTGACACATATATGCCTGTGACACAAGTATGCTTTATATTTCTATTATGCCATATAACTGATCCTAAGACAAGATTAGAAAGACCACATATATTTGGTTACAGTCACATAATGAATGTGTTGGTTATTAAGTGGGCGAGAGGCCACTCACTAGTGCTTTCCATGTACTAATCCCCCATCAGATCCTTGCTGGTGCAAAATTTTCTTAGACGGGCCGAGACATTGGAGCTTGGTTGGCGACTTGAAGCGCTACACCTTCTTTGTATATAAAGAACATAATATATGGAACATCGTTGTTTATAGTTCTTGAGTTATAAGTCTTGTAGCATTATTCATCGTATTGAGAGAGAGAGAGAGAGAGAGAGAGAGAGAGAGAGTGATTTGTAATAGAGTTATTTTTCACTTCAAGCCATTGTAATTTTGAGACATTATCCATAAAGATAATCATTCGTTTATATATCTTGTGTCGATTCAACTTTTTTGCTTAGTTCTATCATGATGACTTTGTATCTTAGATCTTTAATCGTCGTTTTGGTACTTGTCTTGTACAAGTACAAGAACTGGAGTGTGACACCGGACCTCTCAGGCCATGCACTATAGCGAACCGGGCCTAAGGGTGAAAATATGAGCCCAATCCAGCACATGACCTAGGGCAAGGTAGGCATCTAGCCGAGCCAAACAGGGTCGGGGCTAGGATGAACTACCATATATTTTTGATCATTTAAGCATACTGAGGAGGATGTACAGACTAAAGTGTTGAAGACCAGGGCCGGCCCTGAGTTCATGGGGTCCTAGGTAAACTTTCAAAATGGACCCATATATAATGTAAAATAAATTTAAATACTGAAATAAAAGTAACTAAAAAATATTACCACCAAGAATTGAACCTAGAACCTCTAGTGCACAAGTCTAACACATTAACCACTCCACCACAATTATTTTGTATTAAGGCCCATGTTCCTACTAGTCAATTTTTAATACAAGATTATATATATATATATATATATATATATATATATATATATATATATATATATATATTCCACCAAGAATTGAACCTAGAACCACTCCATTATATATACAAGACTCATTGTTGTGAATACTTATCATTTTATTCTATATGCTTGTTTCATAGTTGCTGAGTTTATTATTATTTGATAATACGCTTTAGTATGAAAAGTACAAAAAAAATTCTCTATCACCAAGAAGATAGATTTAAAGAGTAAGCATTTAAAGTTTGTAGAATCCTTCCTATGATATACTAGTATATATGCACGTACTTTGCACGTATATTGGAGTGAATAATGTTGATGAGTTAGTTTATTTCTACTGCTTTTAATTATATAGGTTAATGGTTCAACCCTTCGAATTCTTTTGTAACAATTTAAAAAACTTGACAATTAGCATGAACCCTTTAATTTTCGTAAATGGTTGTCATTATTGCATCTCTTAAATTGTTGTCAGTGAAATTTATTGTAAGTATTCTTTTTAATTACTAAATATGTTAAAGTGTATTTTTGGAACAAAATTTTTTCACGGTGAAGCCTAGTTTTGGCATTATATAGTAGAGATTTTGTATTAAGGCCCATGGGGCTAGGATGAACTACCATATATATATATATTCTACTAACACAATAACCACTCCACCCCAATTATTTTGTATTAAGGCTTTGTATTAAGAGAGGCCCATGGGACCTACTAGTTCTATTTTTAATATAAGATTATGTGTGTTAATATTTTGCGCCCTCCTATTCTATAGTCCTGAATGGTCGTACTGGTTGTCCAAGACCAAGGTTAGCCCAGTTGGAGACTAAAGAGATGAAGGAATCGGATAAAAAACAAAGACTAAGTATGCCAATTAAGCATAATGTTAACAATTACATACACTACAAAACTACATAAACTAGGGGCTAGGAAGATCAATTCCAACGTTCCATATTATCCAAGATTTGCTGATACAAAAGACTATCAAGACAAATTGTGTGTACCAAACTTCTCCAAAGTTTCAGGGTCCGTTTGAATATCTTTTCTAAAATTTAGTTCTGGAAACAGTTTTTTGAAAATAAGTTATAAAATTATTTTTTAAATATAACGATTCTAAATTTACATTTGGTAACTTTTATCTGAAAAAATAATTCTAAAAAAAACAGTTCTAAAATTTTGTTTGGTAAAATATTTCTAAGTCTTGACCCCAGCTGTGTCAAATCTTCAACTGTGTCCAATCTCCAAGAAAATATTGGACAATTGTGTGATGTCAACATCCCTACAGAAGATTGACATATATCGATTTGAAAAGCATGTAAGGTAGGCATCTTCTGTAGCTAGGGGCTCATCTCGCTCCGGGATGAATTAGATAGGCATACATCAATTTGAGAAGTAAGGTGCCTCTTCACCACTTCACTTAAACTTAGGTCCGAACCAAGTCAATGACGAGATCCTGTTGGGCTCAAATACTAACAAAAAAAAGTTACAAAATATTGTTCAAAAGAGAAAAAAAATTGCAAGACCAATACTCTTATTACCATATACCTCTATTCTTATATGGAAAAAATGTTGCAAAATTTACAAAATATGGAGAAAACAAATGAAAAAAATTGGAAGACCAATACTTTTATTACTATAAACATATAATAAGATTCGATGTATGCCTATCTAATTAAAAATGACTCAAAATCGATATATGCCTATCATCAATTAAAAATATAAAAAAAAAAATCTACCGCTTGTATTCTTACATAGATTGAAAAAAAAAAATCACCTGAACAAATAAGCCATAATAAAATATATTTAAATTTTTTAATTATATTTAAAGTAACTATAAGATATTTTTAAAAAAAAATTATAACAATTATAATTCAAATATATTCAAATCTTTAGAATATTCTAATATAATTTTAATTTTTATCTGTGTTTTTAATAATATCATAAAAAAATTTGATGTATAATGTAATTCTTTACATGACGAATGTAAAAAACATATAAAGCTCCACTAGCACAAAAATTGTCCCAATACCACTAATAAAAATATAGATTACAATTTCTTAGAATTTTATTAGAGACATGATCACAAAATCAAGCCACGTGTCAATGTGATCAACATTGACTCTCTCTATTTTCTAAATACATCTTCTATTATTGACATTACCATCAATCGTTTATTATTGGATAAATATTTTTTTTGGTCACCTAATGTTTCAAACCGAATGTTTCAAAATTATAAGTTTTAGCGATTCTTCAAACATATTTTTGGCCAGTGACAAAAACTTAAATTTTTAAAACATTTGGTGACCAGAAATAGTATTTATCCGAAAGGTACTTTTAGATCCTGATGATTTGTTGAATTGCCCAAATTCTTCATTTCCATGTAATAAACAACGAAATCTAACAATGAATTGCAAGCATCCACAAATCCCCCTCTCTACCATTGAGAGTAAAGCTTGTGATAAAGACCGAGAAATGTCATCACACTTTTAATTAATAAAATTGTTGAAGGATCATAAAAAATGAAAATTGGTTTTGAATAAACGAACAATTAGAACTCAAGAAATAAATAAATTTAAAATCTTCAGAAACAAGATAATAAATACGGAAAAAAAGAGAGGAAATAATTGGTCTCAGACATCCAAGGAAGGTAATAGGAATGAGCAGCATAAGCTCTCAAGCCTGGCGGGGCGAAAGCTCTCAGGCGGCCACTGCGAATGTTCTTTGAGAAACAAGCCTTTCCAATACTTCATCATAGACCAACAACAACAGCAACAATTCTTCCTTCTAGAAATATAAAAGTAAAAAAATATATATATATTTATATAAAATCATACTAGTAAAATAGGGATCAGAACCATTGGCTTGACTTCTCCCCTGAAGAAGGGAGAAGGAAATTGCGCATAGTATAATCTTAGTCGATCATCTGGGGAAAGGATCATCATCTCCCAACTAACCATTACTATTGTTTATTTTTACTAAATTAATAATCTATAACCAACTATATATTAATATAAAATAAAAAAATTTAACCAAACCAAACCTACATATAAAACTGGAGAGGAGAGAACAAGAAAAGACTGAAGAGAGAGAGCGGCGAAGTGATTGAACAAATGACTAGGCTACGGTATTTATAGAGGTCCAGAACACAAACCCTAATTCCCTTAGCAAGGGTTTACGGTTAAGATTATATCAGTTGGACGACCAGGATTGTTCTCTCTTTTCTTTTGAGGCGGCGGAACAGGGAGTTAAAATTTTCCTTTTGTGTGAACAATTAAATCTATCCTACAACATAATGGGAAACAAAAATTATGTTTAAGCGTATGACTTCTTCTTTTTTTCTAAATATATATTTACTAATTAAAATTATTGATTAAAATTATTAAGAACAGCTGTGTAATTACATAACATAATATAATAATAAATTTAAAATAATTAAGATATTTGTCTTTTAATCTTTCTAAATAGCCATAATAAAGATTAGAAAAATATCAAGTAATATAATAATCTATATTATTTGACAGTCCTTTCAATTGGTAGGACTGTCAAAATTTTGACAGTCCTGATTATAAAAAAAATCAATTGATAGTGGACAGTTCGGTGAGTAATTTTTGGAAATGACAAACATGTAAAATTATCAATGGTAAAATTTTGAAATGTTCTTAGTTATTTTTGTAGTGCCTTCATCAAGAGCCTTTTTATAGAGGTCCAGAACACAATCCTTAATTCCCTTGGCAAGGGTTTACGATTAAGATTATATCAGTTGGATGGCCAGGATTGTGTTCTCTTCTTTTGAGTCGGTGGAATGGGGAGTTAAAACTTTCCTTTTGGTGTGAACAATTAAATATTGTATAATAAGTGTCCTCTCTCTCTCTCACTCTCTCTCTCTCTCTCTCTTCTTAACTGCATTCTAAATAGGTTGCACCCATACAATCAGCCCATAGTAAGATGTTTATACAGCCACGTCATGTCCGGCCCTGAAGGTGTGCAAGAGGTGCGACGGAACATGATCTTCCAATAAAAAGGGCCCATTTTTTTTTCTTGCACAAATGTATTAGTTTTTTTTTTTAAGAGACATCAGCTATTTTGTTTACATAAAATCGAAGCTCTAGAGGGCCCAAGTTGGTCCAACTGCCCAACCATTAATTTACAGCAGCCAGGCTGTTAGGCTTCCAATGAGGAAAGAAAAATTTCAGCCTCCAATCATGCAAGATTGTTTGGTTCCAAAGAAGAAAGAACAAACAAGGCTGTTAGGTTTGATTGAAGAAAGTAAATGTTCAGCCGCCGGCCGCCATCATCTACGGCGTTTGGATGCTGTTAGGATTCCAAAATGTGGAAAGTCTTCCTCTTGGCATTTCCATTCATTCCTTTATAAATCGCCAATCAGATGAGAACCATGCACCGACAGCACAACAATATCCATATTCCATATCATCTTGATTAGTTCTCTCAAGCCAAGCCAAGCCAACCTCCAGATTCCTCCGGTGCTTTGATCGCCGAATAGTCCAAACACCTGCTATTCCATTGAAAGTTGAAACCAAAGTATTTGAGGAAGACTCCATAATCCATTCTCATGCTGCTACACGCCTCCACTCCAAAGATAAGGCACATCATAGTTGGAAGACTTCTTTGTTAGGTTAAAATTTTGACTTAGGTGAGATTTTTGAGTTTGGTTAATTTTCTTGGAATACCTTTAGATAAATCATTTTTTATTTAGGTGAGTAACACATTTTTTATTAGCTTTGTTATCTATTGAGAATGATTTTCTTTGTAATGTTGATATTCAAACCTTAATCAATGATTTTGCGTCTAAAAATGCAAGGAGGACAGTTTTTCGGTGATAATTTTTTTGTTTTTTTTTGTTGGTTACTTTTGTTATTTTTTTGTTTTTTAGATTTGCACTCATAAATTGTTAGAAGGTTTTGGCGGTTTAGAGGACGCCAAAGAGATAGATGAAGCTTTTAAAATTTTGAGTTATATTTTTTAGGTAATTTTTTTTATGTTTATATAAAATAGGGCCTCATTTCAATTTTTGAACATGGTCCTCTAAATCTCAGGACCGGCCCTGAGCCACGTAATCGTAAAAATTAAAAATTATGTATAGGACAAGACACGTATCGGACACAGAACTCGGTACGATGTCCGTGTCGATGTCGTTGAAATGTAGGGATTAGATTAATTAGGTTACAAATTCAACTACAATAATAGATCAATGTATAAAAAAATTTAGAGAAATTTTGACTTACCCCCCACTTTATTTACCATATTCAGGGTGCACCCCACATTGTTTCCATAATGTACAAGTCCCCCAACTTTTGACGGAAATTGTCTCGTTCTAACGGTCAACTCGTTTGACTCATTTTTTTGGACGAAAATAACTCCGTCTTCTTCCCTCCTCCTTGCTGCAGGCCCCCCCTCCTCTCCGCCACCGCCCCTTATCCTCGTTGCAGCCCCCCCCCCTCCCCCCTCTCCCCGTCGCTCGTAACCCCTCCCCCTCCCCGCCACTGCCTCCCCTCCCCGCAACCACCTTCCTCTAAGCCCCCACTCTCCCGCAGCAATAACAGTAGCAAGCGGCGCGACGGCGCGCACGAGCAACGGACAAAAATCTCGTAAAATGGTCGAGCGAGGAGGGCATTCTCGTACCTCAAAGATGGCTCGCGGGTTGAATGATGCTGCTGCTTCTGCTGTTGTTCGTGCAATTGCGCGCTGCGGCACTCCGGCGCTGCTTCTGCGCGGCGATGGCGACGGTGAGGGGTCAGGGTGGTCGACGAGGGAGGAGGCGTGGGTGATGGTGAAGGTAGTTTAGGATTAGGGTTAGGGTTATGTTAGTTTTTATATGTAGAGAGAGAGAGAGCCAGGGGTCGGGGAAGGGTCTGGGCTTGGGTAGTAGTTTTAGGCTTTGGGTTTGGGTAGTGGTTTTAAGCTTTAGGTTTGGGTAGTTATTTTATGGTTAATGGGTTTGGGTAGTGGTTTTATGGTTAATGGGTTTGGGTTTATTTAGGTTAGTATTAGGATTTGTTTTATTTCTTTTCTTTCTTTCTTTATTTATTTTCTTTTCTTTTTTCCTTTCTTTTGCTTTATTTTATTCAATATTTATATGAAAAAATTCCCAAAAATAGTTAGGTACTTGAAAAAAATTATAAATTTATATTTCTTCCAACAAATAATTTACAACCAAAATTATATCAATTCATAAGATATTTACTAAATATCAATGAATAATAAATTAATTAAATAAATCCATAAATTCTATTTTCTACTTAATATTATGTTGGAAGCATGCAAAGGTTCGAATAACGCAACTCGAGTGTCACGTGCATGGATTTAGTTAGAAGCAATGGGTTGGATGGCGTGTTAAAATCGTACGCCACGACAAAAGGGTTAATTAATTATCGTTTTCTCGTAATTGTGTCACGAAAGTTGTGCGACCAAAACAAAGCCTGGGATTGCGAATTTGTGACTGACAGTCATGGCAGGAGCCTAATTTGACTCATCTAAGTCGAGCATGCTAGGTTGGTTGGAAGAAAAAGGCAAGTGTTGCACTCAAGATCTTAAAACTATAGTGGTTGGTTTCCAATATCGAATAAATATTTAAAATAAAAATAATAATTATTAATTACCGAACTAACCCTATATAAAAACCAGGGTGCTCACAATCTACCCACTTTAAAAGAGTTGCGTCCTCGCAATTAAGAAAAATGAAACGTAACTGCTCAGGAAAGGTTTGCTATAGAAGAGATGACGCGGTTGTATGACATTTGTTGAAGCACGACACAAAGGATAAGGGACCATGAACAAGAGAAAAATTGAGAGAAAGAGTGAGGGTTTTGTTCAAGCAGAACACGTAGGAAAGCAATAAAAACTTTTTTTCTACACAATGAGAGATGAGTAACTCAAGAGTAAAGGAGTCTGATTAGAACGAGGGTCAACTACAGCTTCTGAAAACTTGGTTACCAATTACATATTACTAATCTAGACTAACAAGTTCATGCTAACTTAATACTAGGTATAGACTAAGGAATGGAACTAACAGGCACATGTTAAAGTATCACTAGGAATATTCGTTACTATAGCTAGCTATGATAAGACTAAATCTTACCCATACTCGCTACTCCTCGAGTCCGTGCCTCCTCCATTGTCATCACAAAAGCCTGTCCACGTCCCTGTGGTGGTGCCCTCTGCTATTGTTGGGCCTGCTAGAAGAGTGCTACCTGTGATGCCAAGGGTGGCCTCTGCTGATATTCTCCTGGTGCTGGTGGTCTGAATCCTCCATCTTCCGTCTGTGATGCTCCTAGTGCTGGATAAGCTGGTTGATGTGGCTGCTGGACTGGCTCCGGTGCTGGTAAAGTGGGTCGATGAACCATCGGTGTTCCTTTCCGATGCTCAGGGCAATCCTTGGCTGAATGCTGACTAAATCCGCAAGCTAAACATAATCCCAATTTGTGTCAGCATTTCTTGGCCAGGTCGCCTACCTTTCCACAATAATGATAAGTAGGGAGTCCTGGTGTTGGTGCTGGTGCTGGTAGGGCTGGTCGATCAATCATCAGTACTCCTCTTTGCTGTCCCATACAGTCCCGTACCGAGTGTTGTCCTGATCCACAAATCAAGCATAGTCCCAACTTGTGTCTGCACTCGCTCGCGTGGTGGCCTTGCTTGTCATAATATTGATATATAGGAAGTGTCGGTGGGGTTACTCTGGATGGCAGGTGCATGAGAGATCTCTTTGCAGCTACTCCCTGTTGTGCTCGGTCTGGTACTATTACATACGGCCACTTCTGGCTGGACTCTCTCCCGTTGATGCGTTCCATGCGACGAGTTGCTACAAGGACGTCCGTATAAGAAGTAGGTACAACTGTGCCAATCAACCTTTGTAACTCAAAGCTCAGTCCGTCAAAGAATTTATCTGCCTTCTCTTCTTTTGTCGGGATCAGTGTAGGGTCAAACAGTGGAATCAAGCATGATGCAAGTCAAGGAATTAAGTTTGAGTTTGATATATAGGTCAAGGACGTGTCAATATGTGGATGAGATCCTATAAATTTATTCTTATCCTAATCGTAGGCTTGTTCAGTCCCTTAGTTGAAACCAAAGTAATATATTCGTAGACATGCATGGGCCACCACAAAAACTATGTCACGCCCCAGTCCCAAAATACCTAGGGACTAGCCACGTGGCAATGGCCAGCAGCACAACTCTAATGGACAAACCCAATTTAATAGACCCTTTATAGTGCACTTAAACTGTAATACATATAAATGGTCTACAAATACCTATCACAGTCTATATATCTAATCTTATCCATAATAAGTAACAAAATCACAAAGAGACAAGTCCAGTCACAATAATATAAAATGATCTGTCCAACCAAAGCAATATAAATAATCTCACGCGGAACAACCCGTCATCAAAATAGAAAGGAAAATAGCTCCAAGTATAATATCCAGAAGTCACTACAGTATCAAATATCTAAGAACACTAAGCATAATAAATGAATGGTGAGAATACTTTGTGCTCAAGAGAAGTCCTCTGGAACAACCTCGTCCTCTGCAACCTGTATGTCTCCAATAGTAGCACATGCCCCATAAACCTCTGGATAGCTCTCCTCGTCTACACCTGGGGACATAATCCTGATCCAGGTCCTCAGGGGACATAGCAAGGTACAATAAACACTCAAGCCAAAATAAAATACAATAAGTAAGAACAGATCCTCAGGGTAAGCTATGTAACCTGCTAAGTGAAATACAAATTAGAGCATTACAAGTACTCAAGCTGATACCACTACATGCTCTGTGTCGGGGAGCCCATAGCCACAAGTAGTATCTCGTAGGGACAGTAAATGTGCCAAGCTCTAGTATAGAGACTAAAGAACCTCCAGTAACATAGTATATATATAACATAATCAGCCTATAGCATGTGTGTCTCTTCCCACCTAATGTAACCTCACGTCTCATGTCCACAACGTCTCATGTCTATAACACGCAAGATCATGACCTCTACCTAGTATAACGAGCATAATGATATCTATATAATATGCAAGTCTTATATCACGAATTCTGTAAGCATATACAGAATCACCATGAATAACTCAAGAAAGATTTTGTCGCATAAAATAGTATCAAGTGTCCTACGGTATGGCGTACTTGGTAAAGCAAGCACGTAAAAATAGGATCATGGAATCAACTCTCTAAGTGACGTTACACGACTCCGCGTACGGCGTCGACACCCGAATCTTGTTCGGATGCTAAGCAATGTCTCACGGTCCTAGGTTGAGTAGGTACATCACAAGAGTATATATATATATATATATATATGGAAAGAAACACAAGCAGATAATATAATAGGATCTACTGCAAGTTTGGCAAGGTACACTTGCATGGGTTCTGAACTCCGTCAACTACTCCTGAGAAAGTGAAATATGCATGTATACCTTCGGATACTGAAACAAACATCACCAATGTTCTCAAAATACTTGAAATAGCTAGGATTGACCCATAAGTCCAATTTGGACACAGGGGCAAAATTGACAGTTTTTTGTCAAAGCGTTTGTACCGAAAAATGTGTTGGAGATAAAGTTCTTCAAATTTGTCAAACTTAGTGTTTACGGGTCTAGAACAATGATACGAATCCAACAGAACATCTAAAACTGAGTTTCGATGAACCGATCACGAAATCACCCATCATGTGGAACCGTGGGGCCCACAAAATGGTATTTCGTCAAAATTCTTAAATCGAACCAAACTTGGGTCACAGGACCATTATAACACTGTAAATCCAATGGCATAAGTTTCGTTGCGAACCAACAAGTACACACAAGGTTATGGCGAGGTGTCAGAATAGGCCGATACGGTATTTTTCAGCGGATACGCGTTGATTCTGGCGTGCACGCACGTTCAAATCAAGTTCCACGAAAGCTTACGTGTCCGCGTTTACGTTACGCACCATTTGATGTAATCCGCATGTGACAACGTGGCCTTGTTTGGTGGGACATACCCCATATCAGAATTTTTTGGTGTTTTAAAAACAAGTTTTTGGTCGTTTTCAACACATAATAAATAAAAATTAAAACAGAAATAAATAAAACTATTTGAAGAGATTTAATCTTGGTTAGGTTGTCGTTACACAAGAAAAAGAATAAATCAGTTTGGCCTCACGGATTGAGAGTTGTAGCCCTCGAAATATAGGTGTTTGAACGGTTTTAAAATTGTTCGAAACATAGGTTTTTGGACCAACTTTCGGTTCAAATTTCTCCTAATATAAGCCATCAAAATTCTAACTTTTTAAGGGGTTTGATGGCCTTCATATTGCGAATGCATATGGACAAAAATATTTTAAAATGGTCGAACGAGGAGGGCATTCTCGTACCTCAAAGATGGCTCGCTGGTTGAATGTTGTTGCGGCTATTCGCGCGACTGTGGGCGGCGGCGCTCCGGCGCTGCTTTAGTGCGGCGACGGCGGCGGCGAGGGGTCAAGGTTGTCGATGAGGGTAGAGCTGTGGGTGATGGTGGAGGTGGTTTAGGATTAGGGGTTAGGGTTTTGTTAGTATATATATAGAGAGAGAAAGCGAGAGAGCCAGGGGTCGGGGAAGGGTCTGGGCTTGGGTAGTAGTTTTAGGCTTTGGGTTTGGGTAGTGGTTTTAGGCTTTGTGTTTGGGTAGTGGTTTTATGGTTAATGGGTTTGGGTTTAGTTAGGTTAGTATTAGGATTTGTTTTATTTGTTTTCTTTATTTGTTTTCTTTTTTTTCTTTTTCTTTATTTTATTCAATATTTATATGTAAAAAATCCCAAAAATAGTTGCGTACTTGAAAAAAATTCTAGAAAATTTATATTTCTTCCAACAAATAATTTACAACAAAAATTATATTAATTCAAAAGATATTTATTAAATATTAATGAATATTGAATTAATTAAATAAATCTATAAATTCTATTTTCTACTTAATATTATGTTGGAAGCATACAGGAGTTCGAATAAAGCAACTCTAGTGTCATGTGCGTAATAGGACCAGTTAGGCTCATAGCATGGATTTAGTTAGAAGCAATGGGTTGGGGTGGCGTGTTAAAATCGTACGCCATGACAAAATGGTTAATTAATCATTGTTTCCTCGTAATTATGTCACGAAAGTTGTGCGACCAAAACAAAGGCTGGGATAGCGAATTTGTGACTGACAATCATGGCAAGAGCATAATTTGACTCGTCTAAGTCGATCATGCTAGGTTGGTTGGAAGGAAAAGGCTAGTGTTGCACTCAAGATCTTAAAACCATGGTGGTTGGTTTTCAAAATTCAATTAAATTATCGAATAAATAATTAAAATAAAAAATAATTATTAATTACCGAACTAACCCTATATAAAAACCAGGGTGCTCACACCTGTAACTCGCAACAACACTAAACTATACTTCGAACATGCATGTAGCCTCTCAAACACGCAAGTTGACATCAAATAAAATTAAAATAAATATGAATTAATTTATGGAATTATTTTTTTATTAATTAAAATTACTAAAATAATTACCGTTTCATGCACAAAGTTTCGTTATGCGTCGACTAGGTGTTTTAGTAACTCAACAACTATTTTGGGCATGCAAAATTGTCAACTTGTATAAAAACTCATTTAATATGTGAAAATATATTAATTAATATTCTGAAATTTTTATATTTAATTTCTGAAAAAATAGTTTAATAATAAAGCAACAACATGCATCAAAACTAGGTTTAATATGGTTACCACATTGTCATGCCTTGGTTTCGTGTTATCTAAGAGTAGTTTTGCAAATAAAATTAGAGTTTCTCATGCATGAAGGTTTAATCATTTATCATATATCATTTTTATGGGTTCATACAAGGTTTCTCACATGGAAAAATAATTATTAAATAGAAGTTATGAAACTTACGCGATTGCGATTACGGCGGAGGCTTTTCTTCCGATACGGACCTTTCGGAGTGCCAAATGAACTCCAAATTTTATGAAACTTGAGAGAGTGATTGGGGGATTAAATTAGGATTTAAAGTTTCAATTTAGTGGTTTTGAGGATTCTTTTACATTCGATATACTGCTACAACCATCAGCCAAGTTTCGTCCTATAGGGAGGCCGAACATTTCCTATAGGGGGTTGGCGACTTGTGGGGATGAAGTGGGTGATGGGTAGAAAGGAAAATGAAGTGGACAAGGAGGGAAAATGAGAAAGAGGTTGTGGAGAAGAGTGGAGGGCTACTAGGGGGGCGGCCACAAGGGTAGAAATGAAGTTAGGGTTAGGGTTTGTGAGGAGGAGCCTATATATATAGTTGTTGGGCCCATGGTTGAGTTTTAATTGACTTTTAACCTATGGTTCAGATTTATGGAGTTTGGTTTAGACCTTAGTGAGGCTTTGGGTTCACTTAGATTAAGTTTTTTGGGTCTTTGTTAGGTTTGAGTGCAAGTGCACAAGAGGGTTCAATATTGGTGTCTCAAATAGGATGTTTGTTGTTTTTATTGGTTTGTTGTGCATGTACAAGGATTTGAGTGTGGGAAATATATATTGTTGATTAGAGGATGAGTGTGGGGTAGTGCACATGTCTCATAGGTACTGGTTTGAGATCCCGAGTATGGTGTTTGGGCTCAGTTGGGTCCAACAAGTCAAATAATGGTAGTTTTACAGTAATGATGGTTCGAAATATTTGTTAATATTTTTGGAGCATGGAGAAGATCAAATAAATACAAAACCAATGTCACTAGCATAATAGGTCCAGTCAAGATCATTAATATAAATTTTGTTGGAAGAAAAAATGTTGTGCATCGGTAAAAATGTCCAAGCCATGACAAGGTATCTTTAATATATAAAAGAATTTTAGAAATTAATACTTTAACTTATTTAATTAAATAAAATAATAAAAATAATTATAAAATACTAAAATAACCATATTCTAAAACGAGGGGGCTTACAATATATACATGTATATGGTCGATCAAAGAGTTGTGTACATGACATGGTGGATCAAGGAGTATTATTGACCGATTTACTATCCTAGTGATTTCTAGTACTAATACTTATAGATGGCTAACCTTGTTAGGTAGGATATATATTTTATATCTCGGATGTTATGGGACTTATCGACTGATAGAATGTGATCATTGATTCGGTTGATTCTCGTAAGCTAGAGGATCTGATATTGTTCATGGTGATTGGATTAGTGTTTGGTGATCGTATTTTCCTGACCTGATATTCATATTCCATCGTGGATGGAGGAACTGCTGATGGATTGATTCTCCTGGTAGACTTACTTGATGGATCAACCGATATGATTTATCGACTGACAGGCTATTCCTGTATACCATGCCTGATATGCATGCTACGATGTGAGTATAGTATTTTACTCGACTGAATAATTTATCGTGTATCCTGACATGACTACTTGTATCCGTACTGATATACCTTCTATGTGCTATATGTATTATATATCCTGTTAGTGCACTGAGGTGCCACTTGATCCTACGCGACATGTGATATTAAATTATCTTGATTTCTCTTGCATGGGTACCTTCATAGTTGGTCAGTGATCGTAGCTTAGCATGGTTGAATGATATGTATTAATTGTTGCTTTACGCTCAGGATGGATCTAGATTGGAACCGACAAAAACTAACATGGATTCGTACATAGCGTACCCATACTATGGCATAATATTCTAGGATGATGATCGTGTGACCACGACACTAGATTCTATATAACTATAGGGTTAATTAAGTAACTAAAATTAGTAGAAGCATTGGGAGGGAACAGAATCCCAAGATCGTGCATGCCAGCCACCCTAAGACATTAGTCATGGCATGCCAGGCTGGTCACCACAAATACTGTGTATCATTCATACTGGTGGAGTACATGACTATCTGATTATTATATGTAATATGCATTATATGCTGATCCATTTAGCACAGTGGCCTTACGAGGGACCGATGCATATTTTACATATGATGCATTATTATTTTGGCTTGGCTAGCCCTGCTCGGACATAGCACAATCTGAGAATTCCTATCTATTTTATTACTGGGATAATTTTGACTTCATATAGTAAGCCATAGGTATTTGAGTGGCCAATTATTCATATAATTATGTGGTATGTTGCTTGCTAGTCAGACAGTACATAGTCTGTCCCAGTGCAGTAAATTATTCCCTTGTCGTTGTTTGGTGTAGGGGTGGATTATCGTTCTGACGACAGATTACAGATTCTAGTTGATGATACAGGTATTAGTGGATGTTAGGATGATTATGATTGATTGTTGATTCCTTATTTAGGGGTGTTGCTTGCTAGTCAGCTGGTACGTAAGTTGTCTCGATGCAATGATTCATTCCCTTGTCCTTCTTTGGTGTAGGGGTGGATTACCGTTCTGACGACAGGTTACGGAATTCAGTTTACGATGCAGGTATTAGTAGATGTTGGATGTTACATTATAGCTACTATTTAGTTGATGCTTTATACTTTGTAATCTTGTGTTGGTACCGTACGATTCACTTACTCTGATTATTGC
The DNA here is from genome assembly GCA_036927795.1 of Iris macrosiphon. Lineage (NCBI taxonomy): Eukaryota > Viridiplantae > Streptophyta > Magnoliopsida > Asparagales > Iridaceae > Iris > Iris macrosiphon. The sequence continues at coordinate 120,173,413 of JAYESA010000012.1, read as the reverse complement.
TATTTCTATATATGTTTTATATTGTTTCTTGTTGGGTTTTTCTTCACCCGTCCTTGAGCCTTCCTTTCTAGTACTTGTCATGGTTATCCTAACCAACCCTGGATTATTTCCAGATTGCCTGTGACCGACCCTATGTTTCTTCTAGACCTTGCTTGGAGGATACGCTTCAGTTCCCGATCATATTAGGAACTGTGTGGGAATGTACTCTCGTCTACATATTTTTTTTGCTGTAGACTTCCTGATTATCATGAGTATTTTTGACCGTTTGGTCCTACTTGATTTTCATCTGTTATCATTCATGCTGCTTATTTTATTGTGGTTGCATGTGGATATGAGATTAAGTTTAGGCCATATATTGTATTACATGCTAGGATACCCAACATGACTGGCAGTCATGATTACCGTACAACGTTATATACCATGTACGGGGTAGCTGGCCATGTCCGTCCCTGTATTTACCCATTATTCTGGGAGCGGGGCATGACAATATTTTATTGGTGGCCCATGCAGGTCTTATTTTGAGATTGTTGGGTATCACATGATTATTGATCTCAATCCATAATTTCTTGGAATTCCTACTTGTTACACTTGCCCTTCGCTCCCTTGAACTTGTAAATTGGTCCCCCTCTCTACCTGGACCTACCTTGCTTGACCCATATCTATTCGTTGTTATATGCATTTATTCCTTGTTTTGAGAGATATGGTCCTGCAGTTGGACATGTCAATCACCTTATCAAATAAGATGTTGTCTTGTCTTAATCCTTGGGTTACTCGTTATTTATCTTAGTCTCTACACACTCTACCGATGTATCATCTTGGTTGATTATTCTGTTATCTCCTTCGTGCGATGACCTTATATTGAATTAGTATCCTTGTCGTCCTCTTCGTGCATTGATGTGGTATTCTTGGAAGGAGAATTATTTTAGAGCTCAAAATTTGTAGAGGAAGTCAGGGATTGAGATTTCAAACGCATTCGTTCAGTATTCAGTGAATATTCTTGTATCATTCAGCTCCTTTGACTCTAGATAGTTCCACCCTTATGTCTATCTGTTTAGATATTATTTTGATTATATATATATATATATATATATATATATATATATATATATATATATATATATATATATATATATATATTCTGTGTGATGATTACATCTTGATTTTGGATTTCGAGTATTTTTCTATGAACTATCTTGTGATCTTGTTAGATATTTTGTGATTTTTACTTAGTTAGACATTGGTTTATGGATTTAAATTATTTTGAGTATTTGTCAAGAGTGACTGGGTGACCCTTCTTACGATCCGCTCCCACTTTAGAGATACGAGTACACGGCCAAGCCCAGCTTACATCGGTGGTAGTACGTTGTCTATGATAAACAATGTTCCATAATAAGTAACAAGATACACACATCATCCACAAACTAAGTCATGACAAGGAAATTAACTAATAGTCTCAATAAATAATTTAAAGAAATAATCCACTACAACTTAGATCGTCTCTGGAACAAATCTGGTAGAAATAAAATAAAAGCAACTAAAACTAATGTCCTCTAAGCCTACTAGCTAAGAATAATACGAAAAAGCATAAAGAAGGAAATATACTACTCCACATCTGTGGAAGCAACCGGCACGTTGGTAACATCAGTGTCACCAAGGTACTCGCCATAGACCTCGGGATAAATTTTGTCGTCTAAAGCTAAAAAATAGTTATCCAGTCAGGATTAGAGCAAGTCACCATAATAGTACACTACACTACACAGTATAATATACAAGCATAGAAGAATGATGGTAAAAAAATGATGACTGTAACATGATACAATATGACAAAAAGAGTACCACTATAACATGGAAATAGTTTGGAAGCATAACTAAGGTATGAAAACAATATACGAGTACAACTAAGATAAGATGAACCACTAGAAAATATGTTAACACGAATCAAGTCATGTATACTTGTATTTTAGAATACATGTGTTTCGTATGTGGACGGGTTAGGACATTCGGCAGTCGGTATGTATGGTAAAACGACTGCTATTTAACATTGACATTGGGAAAATATGAACATTGCGTAGACCACATACATACTAGTTATATTTTTCCTCCCGACTCTCTCACAAGTAAACATGATCACTTTAACATTAACTTTAAACTTGAACATTGAATATTAAACATTGAACTTTGGACAAAAAATGTTATATGATCATGTATGATGATAAAAGGTATAACTCACGTGCGTCATAATAGAAAAGGTTAAATCAACAATGTCAAGGAAAGAACACATGCAGCAAATAATGCCGGCAATATAGGTTATAGTGATACTTGCCTGCTCCGAAAAAGGATGAAGTCCCAACTCATGACGTCGTCCAATCTACCCCCTCACATAAATTAAAACAATTTAGGCTTACAAAAGTGGTCGAATAGATTTTATATTCTAATATATTTAATTCTGAATAAAATAACCTAAAGTACTAATTTTATCTAATTATATTCTGATTTTAATGTTAACCCTATACTTTGGGCCAAAAATTATCAAGTTTACAAATTCGGGATCCGTGGCATACAAATTGAGGCATTCCGTTGACCAAAAAGTCAACTGACCCAAAACTATGATTTGAGTATGAAATCCTATAGATTTCAGCTCTATATGAACATTAGAATCGATCGTTTTATCAAAATCAAATTGGTGAAAAGTTATGACAATATGGCTTAAAGATTACAGTTTTGATAGTTCAATGGTTACCCCTAGGTTCAACAAATTAAACAAAATACTTAACTACTCTATTAAATTCTAGAAAAAGTATATGTTGTATTTATTATGTTAGCTTTTTGAAACTTCAAATGGTTCGTTAAAATAAGTTCAGACTCTCCCAAAATCTCAAAAACACCGAAACATGTGAGATTTTGGATAACTGTCACTTAAGAATTTTACAAAAATCTAGGTTCAGCATTTTATAAAAAAATTAATATCTGCAAAGTTTACCACAATACGGTTCCAATGCAAGAAATGGAAACACGTTTGGAGTCTAGAGCTAGGAGATATGGTCTTTCCAAGTCGTCATAACTACTAAAAAAGAGGCTAAATTTATGACAAATTTGGACTATTTTGGGACGAAAAAGAGTGAAGTTTGGGGAAAAAATATGAAAGATGAGTTTATTCCATAATTTTAGTGTATATATATATATATATATATATATATATATATATATATATATATATATATATATATATATATATATAATGGATATATATTATATAATTTGAATATGATTTCAATTGGTTAGTTTGGATAGGATTATGATTAGTTCAAATGAGAAAAACTTTAGATAAATATAGATATGATTCCAATGGCTCCTACCATCAAATTTAAATTAACCAAATCTTAATCAATAATAAATCACTATAATAATTAAAATAATTTTCTATATTTAATGTTCTTAAATAGTCACAATACTTAAAACTATAGTTTAGATAAATCTAAATTTTCATTAAAATATATTATAACTCCTTTAAGTTCTTTTATTAAACCAACATGATATTATTTTCAAATCTCTTCTTTAAACCAATTTAAGAATATAAAATATTATTTTAAATAATCTAAATTTCTATAAATATAAATTTGTAAAAAATTCTCTAAAATTCTTTTTATCAGTCTAAGATAATCTATTATAATTTTTTAATTATTTTTGTAAGCTAAACTTTTGAAATATTAATATGACACATTAAATCCCTTTTATAAAAAATTGAAACAATTTTTTTTTCAAAATGATATTCGAAAGGTAAAATTTAATTTAATTTTTTTGTATATTTGGAAAATAGTGGTTACAAATCTACACACCTTAGAAAAATTTTGTCCTCAAAATTTCAAACAAACCTAAAATTAAAATTTTAAACCCGAAAAATATGTTAGGAACTCAAAAATTCAATTGTCCACAAATCTCAATTTAAATTCAATCCTCAAAATTTAAAATTGAATATCAACCTTCAAAAATATAAATTTTAATCCATATCTATAGTAACATATACAAGGAATTTATATGATAATATAATAATGACTTCCTAGGTTGATGCATGGAGCAATAATGGGTTAAAAAAATAAAAGGAGACAATTAATGGGTATTTAAACTACTATAGTCTAACATTCACTAACTAAATATACATAATGATTAGGCAACCATTGCTAACTTAAATGAACGAATGGATAGAGTTAGAATGGTAGATGTAATTATATCGAAGAAATTACGGACATAATCAAGCAAGATGCAATGAGAGACAAAAAAATTCAAGGATACAACGGCGCATAAGGATGGAAATCCTATTTATGGATGATATAACTCTCCTTAGGTTATTCTAAACCTATCTTTAATTTTATTCACAGGATCATAGTAGTACAACTAAGTTGAAGTACGAACCATGAGTTCGCAATCTTATGTAAAATCGGAGATGCATGGGCCACCATAAAAACTTATCACGATCCGCTCTCACTTTTGGGATATGAGTATGCGGCCAAGCCCAGCCTACATCGCAGCATCGACGGTTGTACATTGTCTATGATAAACAATGGTCCATAACAAGTAACAAGATACGTACATCATCCACAAACTAAGTCATGACAAGAAAATTAACTAATAGTCTCTATAAATAATTTAAAGAAATAATCCACTGCAACTTAGATGGTCTCGGGAACAAACCCGATAGAAATAAAATAAAAGCAACTAGAACGAATATCCTCTAAGCCTACTAGCTAAAAAAAATATAAAAAAGCATAAGGAAGAAAATATGCTACTCCGCATATGTGGAAGCAACCGGCAGTTGGTAACGTCAGTGTCACCAAGGTACTCGCCATAGACCTCGGGATAAATTATGCTGGCTAAAGCTGAAAAATAGTTATCTAGTCAGGATTGGAGCAAGTCACCATAACACTACACTATACTACACTACACAGTATAATATACAAGCATTAAAAATTGAAGGTAAAGAAAAGATGACTGTAACATAATACAATATGACAAAAAGAGTACCAGTAGGACTGCAAATGAGCCAAGCCGTTCGCAAGCTGCTCGAAGCTCGGCTCGATAAAAGCTCATTTGAGCTCGGTTCGTTTAATAAATAAGCCAAGCTCAAGCTTAATTTTTGAGCTCGTTTAATAAACGAGCCAAATTCAAGCTTAGAAGTACTCGGCTCGTTTGAGCTCGCGAGCTGGTTCGTTTAGAAGCTTGTGAGCTGACTCGTAAGCTGGCTCGTTTAGAAGCTCGTTTAGGAGCTCGTTGCTGGCAGTGTACAAATTTATTTTATTATTTAAATTTAAATTTGTTCTTTATTGAATTCTAATTTTATGCATGTTTGTATTACAATATGGTTGTGTGCATTATATATAATTATATGTCCTTAATAATTGATATTAAAAAACTTTTTAAATTAAATTTTTATAAATAAATGATTAATATTATAGGTACTTGAATTCAAGCCTAACTAGCTTGAAATCAAGTTCGTTAAGCTCGAAATCAAGCTTAATAAGCTTGAAATAAAGCTGAACAAGCTCAAAATCAAGCTTAACGAGCTTGAGTTTGAGCTTATCAAGCTTGTTTATCAAGCTTGAATCAAGCTTGCTTATCAAGCCAAGCTCGAGCTCAAACCAAGCCAAGCTCAAGCTTAATATAAACGAGCTCGAGCCAAGCTCAAGCTCTAAAATAAAAAATTTATCAAGCTCGAGCTCGAGCTTGGTTAATTCTAATCAAGCCAAGCTCAAGCTTATGAAAGCTTGGCTCGGCTTGGCTCGTTTGCACCCCTAAGTACCACTATAGCATGGAAATAGTTTGGAAGCACAACTAAGGTATGAAAATAATATACGAGTACAACTAAGATAAGACGAACCACTAGACAATATGTCAACATGAATCAAGTCACGTGTACTGTGTGTTTTAGAATAAAAGTGTTCCGCATTTGGACGGGTTAGGATATCCGGTAGTTGGTACGTGTGGTGCAACGAATGCTATTTAAAATTGACATTGGAAAATTTGAACATTTCGTAGACCACATGCATACTAGTTGTATTCCCCCTTCCGACTCTCTCACAAGTAAATATTATCACTTTAACATTAACTTTAAACTTGAACATTGAATATTAAATATTGAACATTGGACAAAAATTATTAGATGATCATGTATGATGATAAAAGGTATAACTCTCGTGCATCATAATAGAAAAGGTAAAACCAACAATGTCAAGGAAAGAACACATACATCATAGAATACTGGCAATATAGGTCACACTTGCCTGCTCCAAAAAAGGATAAAGTCATAACTCAAGACGTCGCCCGATCTATCCCGTCACATAAATTAAAACAAGTTAGGCTTACAAAAGTGGTCGAATAGATTTTATATTCTAATCTATTTAATTTTGAATAAAATAATCTAAAATACTGATTTAATCTAATTATATTCTAATTTTAATGTTAATCCTAAACTTTGGGCCAAAAATTATCAAGTTTTTAAATTCGGGATCCGTAGCACGCAAATTGAGGTATTTCGTTGACCAAAAAGTCAACCGACACAAAACCATGATTTGAGTATAAAATCTTATAGATTTTAGCGCTACTGAATGTTGAAATTTATAAACACCCTAATTTTTTAGAATTAAATTTTATTATTTTATTATTGGTATTATGTAATTACTAAGATTAAGTAAGAATTTTCTGTATTTTTTAGCTAATTAGAATATTATATATTCATGGATTGATATTTATGTGTGTTTAATTAATTAATAATATTGCACAAAAAATATTTTTTTGGGTGTACAACTAATATTAGAGTATTGTAGAATTTTTCTGGAAATTATTTGGGGTTAGAACCTATTTTAAATGGCCATATATATATATATATATATATATATATATATATATATATATATATATATTTATATATATATATAAAGAGAGAGAGAGAGAGAGAGAGAGAGAGAGAGAGAGAGAGAGAGATTAATAATAAATAATAAACCCGGATCCTAAACCAACCCGCACCAAAAACCCTAAACTAAACCCGAAACCCACACCCCTAGCACCCGTTCGAACTCGACCCCTATAGTAACTCTTCCCCCTCCACTACAGTAACCCCCGCGTCCCCCTCTCTTCCCCTCCTTGTAACCGACGCTGACCCACTTTATTCCTCTCCCTGAAACCCCCATTCACACTCCTATATATAGACTAGAGGAGACCACCACCAGCAGCATCTCCCCAGCAGTCCAGACGAACGCCGATCGACCCCATCGACCGTCGGACCGCCGTCGCAAGCCGCCGCGAGAAGACCGGCCGAAGTCATGATCAGCACAGCAGAGTGAGGTACTCTTCTTCTCACCCTTGTTTCTTCCTACACAGTAAACCTAACAACGAACCATCGACTCCTATGTGAAGACCACATGACCTCCATGAACCATGTGTAAATAGTTTATCTTATCGTGTCCTGTGTCGATCGTAAATAGAGACACAAAACAGGGAAAAATGACCTAGTTGTGAGAAGAAAAACTGTCCCAGGTGCGCGTGTTTGAGCCCCATTATCTTCATAACGACATGCGATGTTAAAATTCTACTTAAACAGTAATTTAGACAACATAATCAAGTTTTAATCCCTTTAAACACTTTCTTTTATTTTGATATATGTTGTGATTTATTTGCTGTCGAAATATGTCAAAAACTTGATTTCCTAAACCCAATTTTTCTTGATACGGGATACGTCCCTCTAAACGAGGCGACTTCGTCGTATGCAAATTGTACCAAAAGGCGCTTATCGTCAACGCGGACGTGTAGAATTTTGTAGAATTTGATTTGGATGTGCGTGCACACCGGAATCAACACGTATCCGTCGAAAAGTACCGTAATGACATGTTCTGACACTTATCATAACTTCGTGTGTGCTTGTCGTTTTATAATGAAACTTACGCCAACGGATTCGCAGTGTTACGCTGGTCCTGTGACCCAAGTTTGGTTCGATTCTTAGAATATTGTCGAAACACCATTTTGTGGGTCCCACGATTCCACTTGACGGGTGATTTCATGACCGACTTATCGATATCCAGTTCTGGACGTTTCGTTGGGTTCGTATCATCGTTCTGGACTCATAGACACTATATTTGATAAATTTAGAGAAGTTTATCTTTGGCATATTTTTTGGTGCGAAGTTGGCCACAAGTGGATCCTATTTTGACCAGAAACTGTCAATTATGTCCCTGTGTCCAAATTAGACTTATAGGTAGTCAATCCTAGCTAATTCAAGTATTCTGAGAGCAATGGTGATATTTGTTTCAATAACCGGAGGTGTACTTGGAGATTCCACTTTTACAAGAGCAACTGACGGAGTTCAGAATCCAGACAAGTGTACCTTGCCAAATCTGCAGAGATCCTGTTACATTATTTTTTTGAGTTCTTTCTATATATATACTTTTGTGATGTACCTTTTCAACCTAGGATCATGAGACATTGCTCAGTGTCCGAACAAAATTTGGGTGTCGACGCAGTACGCGCAGTCGTGCAACATAATTTAGAGAGTTGATTCCACGATCCTATACTTTTGCGTGCTTGCTTTACCAAGTACGATATACCATAGGATACTTGATACTATTTATGTGATAAAATCTTTCTTGAGTTATTCATGGTAATTTTGTATAGGCTTACAGGATTCATGATAGGAGACTTGCATCTATAAAGATATCATTATGACTCATTGTACTAGCTAGAGGTCATGATTTTGTGTGTTATGGACATGAGATGTCGTGGATATGAGACGTGAGGTTATATTGGGTGGGGAGATACACACAGGCTACAGGCTGATTATATATATATATACTATACTACTGGAATAAATGATACTACTTGCTTTGACACTTATACTAGAGTCGTGATACTACTTGCTGCTATGGGCTCCCTGAAACAGAGCTTGTAGTGGTCTCAGCCTGAGTACTAGTGATGCTCTCATTTATATTTTATATAGCTGGTTATATAGCTTGCCTTGAGGATCTGTTTTTATTTACTGTATTTTATTTGGCTTGAGTATTTCTTGTACCTTGCTATGTCCCCTGAGGACCTTGATCTGGATTATGTCCCCAGCTACAGCAGAGGAGGATTACCCCAAGTTTTACGGGATATGAGCTGACGCTAGAGAAGTACTGGCACCAGAGGACAAGGTTGTGACAGAGGATTTTTTCTGAGTATTCAGTTACTTACTCAGTTATCTATGCTTATTGTTATTTCATATCTAGACTTATGGACATATGTATTGGTGATATTCTCTTTCCTTTATTGTGTCAGATTGTTCCTCGAGATACTACTTATGTTGACTTGATAATGGACTATTTCTTTTTATCTATTATCTTATCTGGTCTATCATATTGAATTGTGTTTCTTTCTGTAGATGAGATTAGAATTATACTGAGATAGATGGGGCAGACTTGTATTTATATTTGTTACAGCTTAAGTGCACTCTAATGGTCCATTAAATTGGGTTTGCCCATTGGAGTTATGCTACTGTCCATTGCCACGTGGCTAGTCCCTCGATATTTTGGGACTGGGGCGTGACATAGTTTTTATAGTGGCCCATGCAGGTCTACAACTATATTGCTTTAGTTTTAACTAAGGAACCAAGCAAGCCTACAAATTAGAATAGAATAAACTATAGGATCTCATCCACTTGTTGACCTGTTCATGACCTCTATATCGACTTCAAAATAATTTTTTGACTTGCATCCTGCCTTGATTCCTCTGTGTGTCTCTCATAGTTTACTTTTTATGCAGAGTAATGGATCCACGAGCCAGTGACGAGACTCCCGCGGGTACACCACAAGGTGTTATGGTCACCTATGACGATGGAGTGATTCCATTAAGTGGAGATCCCTCCACTCAACAAAGTAATCAAACATATCAGCATGCCTCAAGGTTCCGATGAGACGATATTCTACCGCCGTTGCAGTTTACTCCACCGATGTCCATTTTCCCACCATGACAGCCTATGGACGGACAACATATGTTCTAAATGTTCTATGCAATGATGCAAGCACAACAGTAGGTTCATCAAGAGGCCCAGCAATGCCAGGCGGAGAACTTGAGGAACAGCCTAGTGACCGCACTGGAACAGGCGAACCCACCAGCTAGACGGCCATCGACGGGATCTATCACTGATTTTTGCTAGCTGAAACCCCGTACCTTTTCAGGCAAGGAGGAGCCTACAGAAGTTCATGAGTGGCTCATAAATACTCAACACCAATTGGAAGCAGCTGAGCTTCCGAAGGAGCGTTGGATGACTGCCGTCAGGATGTAGTTGACGGACAATGCACATCACTGGTGGCTATCTGAGGAGAGATGGCTCGGACCGGACCGGGTTACTTGGAAGGAGTTCTCTAGACTCTTCCAGGAGATGTATATTCCAGCCATTGCCAGAATGTAACTTAGGGATAAATTTAACCGCCTCACTCAAGGCAACATGATGGTAGAAGAGTATAATGCAAAGTTCATCCATTTGAGTCACTTCGCCCCTACTCTGATTTCGACAGAAGAGAAGAAGGCAGAGAAGTTCTTTGACAGACTTAGCTTTGAGCTACAGAGATTAATCGGCTCTATTGCACCTACTTCTTATACGAACGTCCTTGCTGAAGCTCGACGCATGGAGCGCATCACCAGGAGAGAGTCCAACCAGAAATGGTCGTTCATATCAGCACCCGCCAGAGCACCACAGGGAGAAGCTGCAAAAAGATCTCACATGCACCATCCACCCAGAGCAGCTCCGCAGGCACTGCCTACATCTCAATATTGTGGCAAGCGAGGTCACTACGAGAGCGAGAGCAGACGCAAATTGGGATTATGCTTGATTTACGGATCCATCCAACATTCAGCCAAGGATTGCCCCGAGCGTCGAGAGGGAGCACCGTTGGTAAACCAACAAGCTTTACCAGCACCGAGACTAGCCTAGCAGTCACCTAGGCCAGCTTATCCAGTATTGGGAGCACCACAGACGAAAGTTGGAGGAGTCAGACCACCAGCTCCAGGAGGGTATCAGCCGAGGCCACCTTTGGCATCACAAAAAGCACTCTTCCAGCAGGCCCAGCAACAGCAGAAGATACCAGCTCAGGGACGTGGACATGCTTTTGTGATGACAGTGGAGGAGGCATAGACTCGAGGAGTAGCGAATATGAGTAAGATTTAGTTTTATCATAGATAGTTATAGTAACGAATATTCCTAGTAATACTTTAGCATGTGCCTGTTAGTTCAATTCCCTAGCCTATACCTAGTATTATGTTAGCATGAACTTATTGGTCTAGAGTAGTAATATGTAAGTGGTACCCAAGTTTTTATAAGTTGTAGTTGATCCTCACTCTAATTAGACTCCTTTACTCTTGAGTTACTTATCTCTCATTGCCTAGGAAAAAATTTTCATTGCTTTCCTACATGTTCTGCTTGAACAAAAGTTTTACCCTTTCTCTCAATTTTTTCCTTGTTCATGGTCCCTTATCCTTTGTGTCGTGCTTCAACAAATGTTATACAACCGCATCATCTCTTCTGGAGAAAACCTTTCCTGACCGGTTACGTTTTGTTTTCTTAATTGCGAGGACGCAATTCTTTTAAGTTGGAAAGATTGTAGACACCCTAATTTTTTTAGAATTAAATTTTATTATTTTATTATTGGTATTTTGTAATTATTGAGATTAAGGAAGAATTTTCTGTATTTTTTAGCTAATTAGAATAATATATATTCATGGATTGATATTTATGTATATTTAATTAATTAATAATATTGTATAAAAAATATATTTTTGGGTATACAACTAATATTAGAGTATTGTAGAATTTTTTAGAGAATTATTTGGGGTTAGAACCTATTTTAAATGGCTATATATATATATATATATACAGAGACTAATAATAAATAATAAATTCGGATCCTAAAACAACCCGCACCCGAAACCCTAAACTAAACCCGAAACCCATACCCCCAGCACCCGTTCGAACCTGACCCCTACAGTAACTCTCCCCCTACAGTAACCCCCGCGTCCCCCTCTCTTCCCCTCTTTGTAACTGATGCCGACCCCTTTTCTTCCTCTCCCTGAAACCACCCCCTTCACACTCCTATATATAGACTAGAGGAGACCACCACCACCAGCATCTCCCTACCAGTCCAGATGAACGCCGACCGATGCCATCGACCGCCGGACTGCCGCTGTAAGCCACCGCGAGAAGACCCGCTCGAAGTCACGATCAACGCAGCAGAGTGAGGTACTCTTCTTGACACCCTTGTTTCTTTCTACACAGTAAACCTAACAGCGAACCGTCGACTCCTATGTAAAGATCACATGACCCCCATGAACCCTGTGTAAATACTTTAGCTTATCGTGTCCTGTGTCGATCATAAATAGCGACACAAAACAGGAAAAAATGATCGAGTTGTGAGAACAAAAAATATCCCAGGTGCGCATGTTTGAGCCCCATTATGTTCATAAGGGCACACGATGTTAAAATTCTACTTAAACAATAATTTAGACAACATAACCAAGTTTTAATCACTCTAAACACTTTCTTTTAATTTAATGTATGCTGTAATTTATTTGCTGTCGAAATTTGATAAAAACTTGATTTTTTAAACCAAAATTTTCTCGATATGGGACATATCCCGCTAAATGAGGCAACTTCATCGTGTGGGAATTGTACCAAAAGGCGCTTATCGTCAACGCGAATGTGTAAAATTTTACGGAATTTGATTTGGATGTGCGTGCACACCAAAATTAATGCGTATCCGTCGAAAAGTACCGTATCAGCATATTCTGACACTTGTCATAACTTTGTGTGTGCTTGTCGTTTCACAACGAAACTTGTGTCAACGGTGTAATCACCCTAAAATTTCTAGTTATTTAAAATCAATTTTTGGGAATTTTCTGCAATTTTTCAGGAATTAACAGAGGTGCTATGTTGATTATATAATTTTTAATTGCTAATAACTAATATTAAAATATAATGAAAATATGATTTTATGGTGTAAAATAGAAAACCGGACTTAGGATAATTTTTCTGGATTTTATTGGGCCTCAGACCTATTTTTTTAATACCCAAAAACTATTTAAACTAAATATTAATTAATTAATTGTTATTGTTATTATTATTATTACTATTATTATTATTTTTTGTTCTTTTCGGTCCGGCCCGGCCCAGTGGGCCGAAGCCCAGCCAGCCCTGGTTAGCGGGTCGGGCGGGTCCGCCCAACCCGGAACCCGCGCCCGACCCGGAACCCGCGCCCGACCCGACCCGGTCCCCCATCCCTTCCCCACGATCGGCTGCAGCCCGAGTCCTCCGCGCCACCGCCCGGGTACTCCGCCGGCTCCGCCGGAGCGACCCACGACCCCCCCTCGGCGCGCCTAACCCGGCTACGACCGCCTCGCCTGAGCCCTATTAAAATCCCCCTCTTCTTCTTCCTCCTCCCTCACTTTCCCCTAAGCCCTAACCCTAACTCCAGCGACCCAGAACTCCGGCGGCCCTCACCTCGACCCGCCGTCCTCCTCCCTCAGCCGCCAGCGTCGGAACCCGTCGTCCAGCCTCCCTCCTCCTTCCCAGAGCCGTCCTCCTCCTCCATTTCCTCCGCCCGCCCGGAATCCTTCGCCCGCCTCCGCCTCCGGTGACCACTGCCGGCACCGCCCACGCCCGAGCCCAGCGACGCCACCCGCAGCCGCCCAGTCTCCGGCCACCGCAGTTCAGCACAGGCCGAAGCCCTAGGCCAGACACGTGGACACGTCCAGGACACAGGATCCGTGTCGGACACTGAAAACCTCGTTTCGAAGAGCCCAGTTCAGGTACTCGTATCTCGCGCCTCGTAGCTCCGATTTTAATTCCGTAAATTGCAACGCGTAGCCTGTATGACCCTCTCGGTGCCCGGACAAACCGCTCGGGGCATCGCGTCCTGTGCTGATCGCATACCGCGATCCAAAAAAGAAAAAAACCAGACCCTGTTTTACCCCGGAACTGAGTACGCCCTGCCAAACGGGACGACTTGGTCGCGTGCGGTCTTCACAGATATGTGCGCGACGTCGATACGGACGTGTGGGATTTTGCGGAAGCTGATTCGGGTATGCGTGCACACCAAAATCAACGCGTATCCGCGGACATCGCCCCGTATCCGACTTTTCTGTATTTTACCCTAACTTAGTGTACACACGTCAGATCGAGACGAAACTTGCGCCATTGGACTCGTAGCAATACGCTGGTCCCGTGAGCCAAGTTGGTTCGATTCTGAGAACGTTGACAAAATCGTGTGTCGTGGGCCCCACAGGCCCCACTGGACGGGCGATTTTGTGCTCGGCTCATCGGAATTCAATTCTGAAAGTTCCGTTGGGTTCGTATCAGTGTTCTTGATCCGTTGACACTAAGTTTGGTGAATTTGGAGACCGTTGACCCTGACACATTTTTCGGTGCAAAGCGGGCCCACCGGTGGACCCCGTTTTGACCCAAAATTGTCGTTTTTGCCCTTGTCTCCAAATTGAACTCAAGGACAGGCGTTTCTAGCTATTTGACACCTTCTGAGCATGATGGTAATGTTTATTTCAGCATTTGGAGACATCTCTGGAAATTTCCCAAGAACAGAATTGTAGTGGAATCCAAACAACAGGCAAGTGTACCTCGCCAAAACTTGCAGTCTTTGCTAAATATTTCTTGGCTTAGTTATACATCAGAGGGCAAGAATACCTTGCCAACTTTATAGTCTTTTTGCATATTTGCTTGTTTTATTTATAACTGTTGTACATGCTTAACCGAAGACCGTGTAACGTACTTAGCGTCCGATTATCAGTCGGGTGCCAACACCGTACGCGATGTTGGGTACGTCACCTAGAGATGAACATTTTGGACCCTTTACTTTCTTGTACTTGTCTTATCAAGTACATCATAACCCAGGATACTTGACACAATTCATGAGACAGGATCTTCCCGAGATATTCGTGGTGATTCTGTATAGGATACAGGACTTGACAGAGATATGTTATTTGTAGACAATATGACTTGTTGCATTAGCTATAATCCCGCTGACATGGACATGAGACGTTATGGTCATGATATGCGTGATTACATTGGGTGGGGAGAGACACACAGGCTACAGGCTGTTTCATATATATATCCACTACTATTGTGAGGTTGTAGACTCTCCAGCAGAGCTAGACCCTTTACCTATTATTACTACTACCGGCTCCAAGACACAGAGCTTGTAGCGATCTCAGCCTAAGTTCTAGTGCTGCTCTCATATTGCATATTACTTAGCTGGTTACATAGTTTACCCAATTATTTACTTATTGCTGCACTGCTTATTTATTTGGCTTATATTTTCTGTACCTTGCTATGTCCCCTGAGGACCTGGAATGGATTATGTCCCCAGGTTTAGCTGAGGAGCAGTACCCCGAGATATATGGGACATGAGCTGAAGCTATTACTAGACTTGATACTGGAGCAGAACTGAACCCTGAAGACGAGGTGACTGCCGAAGACTTCTCTTGAGTACCTGATCCCATACTCAGTATTTACTTTATGTTTATCTCTTTTGTTCTTGGCCTATTGAGCCAGTGTATTCAGACATATGTCGGATTGTTTCTCCGACCGACTTGTTGGGATTTGTTGCTACTTATTTCCATTTTATTATGCAGTTTATTTATTTATCTTTTATGGATGAGATTAGTGTGACTTATTGTAGTAGACCTTCTTTACAGCTTAAGTGCACCCTGATGGTTTCATTAAATTGGGTTGACCATCGTTGCGTGCTGCCGGCCATTGCCACGTGTCCAGTCCCTCGATATTTTGGGACTGGGGTGTGACATGGGTTTTTGTGGTGGCCCATGCAGGTCCAAACTAAATTGTTCTGTTTTAACTTAGGGACCGAACAGGCCTGCAATAAGATAGGATAAGTTATAGGATCTCATCCATTGATTGAATCGTTTTTGGACTCTATGTCGAATTCAATTTAATTGCTTGAATTGCATCATGTTTTGATTCCTTTGTGCGTTCTCATTGTTTCCTTTTGATGCAGAGTAATGGATCCCAAAAGTGGTGACGAGAACCTCTTGGGTACACCGCCTGAAGCTGTGGTTACCTGTGAAGCTGGAACGACGCCAGATACCAGAGGACAATCCTCTCAGAGCAATCAATCTGGCCAGCCCAGTTCCAGGTTCAGGCGTGATGACATCCCGCCTCTTTCCCAGTTTCCTCCTACGATGTCTGTCTTTCCCCCAAGGCAGGCAATGGACGGACAACAAATATTCCAGATGTTCTACGCCATGATGCAGGCACAACAATAGATCCAACAGGAGGCCCAACGTCATGAGGCCGAGAACCTAAGGAACAGCATAGTCGCAGCATTGGAATATGCAAATCCACCAAATAGGCGACCAGCAACGGGATCTATCATAGATTTCTGTCAACTCAAACCCCGTACTTTCTTGGGTAAGGAAGGACCAACTGAAGTTCATGAATGGCTTACGAACACGCAGCATCAGTTGGAGGCCGCTGAACTTCCAAGGGACAAGTGGATGATTGCCGTCAGGATGCAACTGACGGACAACACGCACCATTGGTGGCTGTCCGAAGAAAGGAGGCTCGGCCAGCTCTACCTGCACCTAGGCCAGCTCTTCCAGCTAGGGGAGCAACACAGACAGGGCCTGGAGGAGCCAGGCCACCACTACCACCTCAGGCAGCATTATTCCAGCAGGCTCGTCAGCAAAGGGGTCCAGCTCAGGGACGAGGACAGGCATATGCACTAGCAGTCACAGAGGAAGCTACTGCAGGCAAAGTGATAACAGGTACCATATTAGTAGCTTCAATTCCAGCTGTAGCTTTATTTGATTCTGGAGCCTCGCATTCATTTATTGCTGCTAGCTTCGTAGTCACACATAGAGTAGCTACCGCACCTCTCTCGAAGATGAAAAGAATTCTTACGGGAGGTAGAATTATCCCGGTTAGTGATATCTGTAGATCATGTTCGGTAGTGGTCTGTGGCCGAGAGATGCGAGCCCAATTCCTGATCTTTTCTATGCCTGATTATGATATTGTACTTGGTATGGACTGGTTAAGTCAGTACCATGCGACACTGGATTGCCGGCTTGGAAAAGTGATATTTAGACCCCCTAGCCATCCTGAGTTTGAATTTCTTCGAGGAGCTGTAGAGCAAGGTGTCCAGCCAACTCTTAGGGTATTAACTGTAGAAGAGGATTCAGGTTACCCAAGAGTCATAACAGAGTTTGTGGATGTATTTTTCGATGACCTTCCAGGTTTACCACCTGATCGGGAGATAGAATTCACAATAGACCTAACTCCAGGAGCCAAACCTATCACTTCATCAGTCTATCGGCTAGCACCTAAGGAGTTAGTGGAGTTGAAAGCGCAAGTGGACGATCTTCTGGAGAAAGGATTCATCCGGCCTAGTGTTTCACCTTGGGGAGCGCCCATACTTTTTGTACCAAAGAAGGACGGAACTGTACGCTTGTGCATTGATTACAGGGCTCTTAATGCTGTAACTATTAAGAACCAGTACCCCTTACCAGGCATTGATGACTTATTTGACCAATTGAGTGGTGCTAGGGTATTCTCAAAGATTGACCTTAGATCCGGTTATCACCAGATTAGGGTGAAGAAGGAAGATATCCCAAAGACGGCCTTCAGGACTAAGTATGGACACTATGAATTCCTAGTAATGCCGTTTGGTTTAACCAACGTACCCGCCGTATTTATGAGTTTGATGAACGGAGTCTTCCATCAGTACTTGGATAAGTTCGTGGTAGTATTCATTGATGATATTCTAGTCTACTCCAAGGACCACGAAGAGCACGAGGAACACCTAAGAATTGTGCTAGAGACATTGAGAAGGGAGAAGCTATATGCCAAACTCAGCAAATGTGAGTTCTGTATGGACAAGGTACCATTCTTGGGACATATCATCTCGGAAGAAGGACTGTCTGTGGACCCAGAGAAGGTCACTGCAATAGAAACTTGGCCTACCCCTACCTCTGTTGCAGAAGTGAGAAGTTTTCTTGGACTTGCTGGGTATTACCGGCGGTTCTTAGAAAATTTTTCAAGGATCGCAGAGCCGATGACGAAGCTGACACGAAAGGATCAGGAGTTCATATGGACGAAAGGATGCCAAAATGCCTTTGAAGAATTGAAGAGGCGTCTAACAACAGCACCAGTCTTGACTCTTCCCTCAGGGTCAGGAGGTTTTGTTGTTTATAGTGATGCGTCCGGTAGTGGACTAGGTTGTGTCTTGATGCAACATGGCAAGGTTATCGCTTATGCATCAAGGCAGTTGAAGGTCCACGAGAAGAACTACCCAACGCACGACCTGGAGCTAGCTGCAGTAATTTTTGCACTGAAGATCTGGAGGCACTATCTGTATGGAGAGAAGGTCGAAATATTCACTGATCATAAGAGCTTGAAATATGTATATACTCAGAAGGAGCTCAACATGAGGCAAAGGCGTTGGCTTGAGTTGATGGTAGACTTTGACATAGATCTGTAGTACCACCCGGGGAAAGCAAATATTGTAGCCGACGCCCTCAGCAGGAAACCCACGACTTATTTCTTAACGGAGCAGCCTCAGCTATTACAAGACTTACAAGATCTCCAGATAGAGGTTGTTTACCTGGACAAAATGGCTTGCTGGCTAACCTCGAAGTTAAGTCATCACTTGTGGAGAGGATCAAAGAAGCTTTGCCTACTGATGCTGGATTCCGAAGGCTGAGAGAGAGAACAGAAGCAGGCATGCAGACGAAACTTCGCATCCACGAGGATGGGACATTACGGTGCGGAAATCGCCTATATGTTCCAAATGGAGAATTAAGGCAGGAGTTGATGACGGAAGCACATAGCTCCATATACTCTGTTCATCCGGGGGGAACCAAGATGTACCGGGACTTAAGACAGTATTATTGGTGGCATGGAATGAAAAGGGAGATTGCCCGATTTGTGGCAAAATGTTTAGTCTGCCAGCAGGTAAAGGCCGAGCACCAAAGGACTACAGGTATGTTGCAGCCACTTCCCATACCTGAATGGAAGTGGGAGCATATTACCATGGATTTTGTCACTGGATTTCCAAGAAGTCCTAGTGGAAAGGATGCGGTATGGGTTATCGTGGATCGGCTCACTAAGTCGGCACACTTCTTGCCATTTAGAGTCGGACAATCCACGGAAGTACTAGCCGACATGTATATGCGACAAATCGTAAGATTACATGGAGTGCCGGTTAGTATTGTATCAGATCG
This sequence comes from Iris macrosiphon, assembly GCA_036927795.1. Taxonomy (NCBI): domain Eukaryota; kingdom Viridiplantae; phylum Streptophyta; class Magnoliopsida; order Asparagales; family Iridaceae; genus Iris; species Iris macrosiphon. The sequence continues at coordinate 120,154,156 of JAYESA010000012.1, read as the reverse complement.
AGACTCGAGATTTATGTCTCACTTCTGGCGAAGCATGCAAGAGAGTCTCGACACCAGACTCAAATTCAGTACTGCCTATCATCCTCAGACAGATGGCCAATCGGAGCGCACAATTCAGATATTGGAGGATATGCTGCGATCATGTATACTGGACTTTGGAGGATCTTGGGAAGATCATCTGCACTTAGTGGAGTTCTCCTACAATAACAGCTATCAGGCAAGCATTCAGATGGCACCTTTCGAGGCATTGTACGGAAGGAAGTGCAGATCGCCGATATGCTGGAGTGACATTGGCGAACGTCAATTACTGGGTCCAGAATTGGTAACGGAGACAGTGGAAAAAGTAAAGCAGATTCAGAATCATCTCCGTGCAGCCCAGGATAGACAAAAGTATTGGCCGATACGCACAGACGTCCCCTGGAGTTTAAGGAAGAAGAGCACGTATTCTTGAGGATCTCGCCCACCCGAGGTACCATCAGATTTGGAAGCAGAGGCAAGTTAAGCCCAAGGTATATTGGGCCATTTGATATCTTGGAGCGCATTGGTGAGGTGGCTTATCGTCTTGTATTACCTCCATCCTTAGAGGGAGTGCATGATGTATTCCACGTCTCACAGCTAAGACGATACGTGACGGACCCAAGTCACATAGTTGATCATTCTGAGATTTCGGTGGGCCCTAGCCTGAGATATGAGGAGCAACCAGTGGGTATACTCGACACCAGTGAGAAGACACTGCGAGGGAAGACAATCAGACTGGTTCGGGTAGCTTGGAAACAACACTCTCCTGGCGAATCGACCTGGGAACGAGAGGATATCATGCGCCAGCGTTATCCACACTTATTTGCTGATGCAGGTAAAACCTAAGCATTCTTTTACTTCCGTAGTTCGTACCTTTGTAGTTTACCCTTCGATTGCGAGGACGCAATCCTCTTAAGGGGGGTAGATTGTAATCACCCTAAAATTTCCAGTTATTTAAAATTAATTTTTGGGAATTTTTTATAATTTTTCAGGAATTAACAGAGGTGCTATATTGATTATATAATTTTTAATTGCTAATAAATAATATTAAAATGTAATGAAAATATGATTTTATGGTGTAAAATAGAAAACCGGACTTAGGGTAATTTTTCTGGATTTTATTGGGCCTCAGACCTATTTTTTTAATACCCAAAAACTATTTAAACTAATTATTAATTAATTAATTGTTATTGTTATTATTATTATTACTATTATTATTATTTTTTGTTCTTTTCGGTCCGGCCCGGCCCAGTGGGCCGAAACCCAGCCCAGCCAGCCCTGGTTAGTGGGTCGGGCGGGTCCGTCCAACCCGGAACCCGCGCCCGACCCGACCCGACCCGGTCCCCCATCCCTTCCCCACGATCGGCTGCAGCCCGAGTCCTCCGCGCCACCGCCCGGGTACTCCGCCGCCTCCGCCGGAGCGACCCACGACCCCCCCTCGGCGCGCCTAACCCGGCCACGACCGCCTCGCCTGAGCCCTATTTAAATCTCCCTCTTCTTCTTCCTCCTCCCTCACTTTCCCCTAAGCCCTAACCCTAACTCCGGCGACCTCCGGCGGCCCTCACCTTGACCCGCCGTCCTCCTCCCTCAGCCGCCAGTGCCGGAACCCGCCGTCCAGCCTCCCCTCCTCCTTCCCAGAGCCGTCCTCCTCCTCCATTTCCTCCGCCCGCCCAGAATCCTCCGCCCGCCTCCGCCTCCGGTGACCACTGCCGGCAACGCCCACGCCCGAGCCCGGCGATGCCACCCGCAGCCACCCAGTCTCCGGCCACAGCAGTTCAGCACAGGCTGAAGCCCTAGGCCGGACACGTGGACACGTCCAGGACACAGGATCCGTGTCGGACACTGAAAACCTCATTTCGAAGAGCCCAGTTCAGGTACTCGTATCTCGCGCCTCGTAGCTCCGATTTTGATTCCGTAAATTGTAACGTGTAGCCTGTATGACCCTCTCGGTGCTCGGATAAACAGCTCGGGGCATCGCGTCCTGTGGTGATTGCACACCGCGATCCAAAAACAGAAAAAAACTAGACCCTGTTTTACCTCGGAACTGAGTACGCCCCGCCAAACGGGACGACTTGGTCGCGTGTGGTCTTCACAGATACGTGCACGACGTCGATACGGACGTGTGGGATTTCGCGAAAGCTGATTCGGGTGTGCGTGCACACCGGAATCAACGCGTATCCACGGACATCGCCCCGTATCTGACTTTTCTGTATTTTACCCTAACTTAGTGTACATACGTCGGATCGAGACGAAACTTGTGCCATTGGACTCGTAGTAATACGCTGGTCCTGTGAGCCAAGTTTGGTTCGATTCTGAGAACGTTGACAAAATCGTGTGTCGTGGGCCCCACAGGCCCCACTCGACGGGCGATTTTGTGCTCGGCTCATCGAAATTTAATTCTGAAAGTTCCATTGGGTTTTAATTAGCGTTCCTAACCTGTTGACACTAAGTTTGGTGAATTTGGAGACCGTTGACCCTGACACGTTTTTCGGTGCAAAGCGGGCCCACCGGTGGACCCCGTTTTGACCCGAAATTGCCGTTTTTGCCCTTGTCTCCAAATTGGACTCAAGGACAGGCGTTTCTAGCTATTTGACACCTTCTGAGCATGATGGTAATGTTTATTTCAGCATTCGGAGACATCTTTGGAAATTTCCTAAGAACAGAATCGTAGTGGAATCCAAACAACAGGCAAGTGTACCTCGCCAAAACTTGCAGTCTTTGCTAAATATTCCTTGGCTTAGTTATACATCAGAGGGCAAGAATACCTTGCCATCTTTACAGTCTTGTTGCATATTTCCTTGTTTTATTTATAACTGTTGTACATGCTTAACCTAAGACCGTGTGACGTACTTAGCGTCCGATTATCAGTCGGATGCCAACACCGTACGCGGTGTTGGATACGTCACCTAGAGATGGACATTTCGGACCCTTTACTTTCTCGTACTTGTCTTATCAAGTACATCATAACCCAGGACACTTAACACTATTCATGAGACAGGATCTTCCCGAGATATTCATGGTGATTCTGTATAGGATACAGGACTTGATAGAGATATGTTATTTGTAGACAATATGACTTGTTGCATTAGCTATAATCCCGCTGACATGGACATCAGACGTTATGGTCATGATATGCGTGATTACATTGGGTGGGAAGAGACATACAGGCTACAGGCTATTTTATATATATATCCACTACTATTGTGAGGTTGTAGACTCTCCAGCAGAGCTAGACCCTTTACCTGTTATTACTGCTACCGGCTCCCCGACACAGAGCTTGTAGCAGTCTCAGCCTGAGTTCTAGTGCTGCTCTCATATTGCATATCACTTAGCTGGTTACATAGTTTACCCAATTATTTACTTATTGCTGCACTGTTTATTTATTTGGCTTGTATTTTCTGTACCTTGCTATGTCCCCTGAGGACCTGGAATGAATTATGTCCCCAGGTTTAGCTGAGGAGCAGTACCCCGAGATATACGGGACAGGAGCTGAAGTTATTACTGGACTTGATACTGGAGCAGAACTGAACCCTGAAGATGAGGTGACTGCCGAAGACTTCTCTTGAGTACCTGATCCCGTACTCAGTATTTACTTTATGTTTATCTCTTTTGTTCCTGGCCTATTGAGCCAGTGTATTCAGACATATGTCGGATTGTTTCTCCGACCGACTTGTTAGGATTTGTTGCTACTTATTTCCATTTTATTATGCAGTTTATTTATTTATCTTTTATGGATGAGATTAGTGTGACTTGTTGTAGTAGACCTTCTTTTCAGCTTAAGTGCGCCCTGATGGTTCCATTAAATTGGGTTGACCATCGGTGCGTGCTGCTGGCCATTGTCACGTGTCCAGTCCCTCGATATTTTGGGACTGGGGCGTGACATGGGTTTTTGTGGTGGCCCATGCAGGTCCAAACTAAATTGTTCGATTTCAACTTAGGGACCGAACAGGCCTGCAATTAGATAGGATAAGTTATAGGATCTCATCCATTGATTGAATCATTTTTGGACTCTATGTCGAATTCAATTTAATTGCTTGAATTGCATCATGTTTTGATTCCTCTGTGCGTTCTCATTGTTTCCTTTTGATGCAGAGTAATGGATCCCAGAAGTGGTGATGGGAACCCCTTGGGTACACCGCCTGAAGCTGTGGTTACCTGTGAAGCTGGAACGACGCCAGATACCAGAGGACAATCCTCTCAGATCAATCAATCTGGCCAGCCCAGTTCCAGGTTCAGGCGTGATGACATTCCGCCTCTTCCCCAGTTCCCTCCTACGATGCCTGTCTTTCCCCCAGGGCAGGCAATGGACGGACAGCAAATGTTCCAGATGTTCTACGCCATGATGCAGGCATAATAACAGATCCAACAGGAGGCCCAACGTCATGATGCCGAGAACCTAAGGAACAACATAGTCGCAGCATTGGAATATGTAAATCCACCAAATAGGCGACCAGCGACGGGATCTATCACAGATTTTCGTCAACTCAAACCCCGTACCTTCTCGGGCAAGGAAGGACCAACTGAAGTTCATGAATGGCTTACGAACACGCAGCATCAGTTGGAGGCCGCTGAACTTCCAAGGGACAAGTGGATGATTGCCGTCAGGATGCAACTGACGGACAACGCGCACCATTGGTTGCTGTCCGAAGAAAGGAGGCTCGGACATGATCAAGTCACCTGGGAGGAGTTCTCTAGACTCTTCCAGGAAATGTACATCCCTGCTGTTGCTCGGTCAGAACTCTAAGACAAATTCAACCGCCTGATCCAGGGAAATATGTCGGTGGAGGAATACAACGCCGAATTCATTCGCCTGAGCCGCTTTGCCCCTTCTCTAATTCCTACCTAAGAAGAGAAGGCAGAGAAGTTCTTTGATGGACTCAGGTTCGAGCTCCAGAAGTTAATCGGATCTGTCGCGCCCACATCTTACACCGACGTCCTTGCTGCAGCACGTCGTATGGAGCGCGTTACTCGGAGGGAGTCAAGCCTGAAACGTCCATTCTCCTCAGCACCGTCTAAGTCATCACCTGGGGATTCTGCCAAACGACCCCAGAAGAACCTGCCTCAGAAAGCAGCATCAAAGAACCTACCTACTTGTCATTACTGCGGCAAAGTAGGTCACATTGAAAGAGAATGTAGACGCAAGCTGGGACTCTGCCTGGTTTGCGGATCCGGACAACACTTCTCAAAGGACTGCTATGAATGTCGAGAGGGAGTTCCGAATCGACCAGCTCCACCTGCACCTAGGCCAGCTCTTCCAGCTGGGGGAGCAACACAGACAGGGCCTGGAGGAGCCAGGCCACTACTACCACCTCAGGCAGCATTATTCCAGCAGGCTCATCAGCAAAGGGGTCCAGCTCAGGGACGAGGACAGGCATATGCACTAGCATTATTCCAGCAGGCTCGTCAGCAAAGGGGTCCACCTTTGATTCTGAGAACGTTAACGAAACACCATTTTGTGGGCCCCACGGTTCTACTTGACGGGTGATTTCGTGACTGTCTCATCGGAATCCAATTTTGGATGTTCCGTTGGGTTTGTATCATTGTTCTAGACTCGTAGATACTTAGTTTAACGAATTTAGAGAACTTTATTTTTGACATATTTTTTGGTGCGAAGTTGGCCACATGTGGACCCCACTTTGACCAAAAACTATCAATTCTGCCCCTGTGTCCAAATTGGACTTATTGGTAGTTAATCCTAGCTATTTTAAGTATTCTTAGAGCAATGTTGATGTTTGTTTCAGCAACCAGAGGTGTACTTGGAGATTCCACTTTTACAGGAGCAACTAACAGAGTTCAGAATCCAGACAAGTGTACCTTGTCAAATCTGCAGAGATCTTGTTACATTATTTGCTTGATTTATTTCTATATATATACTTCTATGATGTACCTGTTTAACCACGTGGGACTAGCCACGTGGCAATGGCCAGCAGCACGCACCGATGGGCAAACCCAATTTAATGGACCCATCAATGTGTACTTAAGCTGTAAAACAATAATCAGGGTCTACTATACTAATCTCATCCATAGAATGAATATATCAATAACAACAAAAGGAAACAATATCATCATCAAATCATAAGTAAATAAATCGGGGAACAACCCGATAACAAGTCTGATACAACTGCCAAGATACAAGAATAAAGATATCAACAACAATACTGAGTATGGAAACAACATATACTCAGAAGATACCCGCAGAGATCACTCGTCTACCGGATCTGGTACTGCTCCAATGTCTGCTCCTGTTCCTGGTCCTGCTCCTGGTAATACTCCTGTCCCGTATACCTCGGGATCGATCTCGTCTGCTAATCCTGGGGACATAATCCGGATCCAGGTCCTCAGGGAACATAGCAAGGTACAAAATAACTCATGCCAAAATAAATGTAGTACAACAAATAAATAAAATAATAGGGTAATATATAACCAGCTAAGTGAAATGCAAGATGAGAGCAGCACTATAACTCAGGTTAAAACTACTACAAGCTCTGTGTCGGGGAGCCGGTAGCAGTGATATTATGTGGTTGTCTAGCTCAGAGAGAGACTGAGATGCCGGTATAATATAATCAACCTGTAGCCTGTGTAACTCTCCCCACCCAATATGATCATACGTCTCATGTCCACAATGTCTCATGTCCATGCCACGCAGGATCATAGCTAATGCATCCAGTCATATAATATCTAAGCAAAGGAATAAGTCATGAAAACTGTATCCTATACAGAATCACCATGAATATCTCAGGAAGATTCTGTCTCATAAATAGTGTCAGGTGTCCTGGGTTATAACGTACTTGATAATGCAAGCACGAGAAGTATAGGGTCTCGATATCCATGTCTAAGTGACGTTACACAATTCCTCGTACGGAGTTAGCACCTGACTATTAATTGGACTCTAAGTAAGTCACACGGTCCTAGGTTTAAGCATGTACAATATATAAATAAGGCAAGGAAATAAGTAGCAAAAACTGCAGAGTTTGGCAAGGTACACTTGCCTGGGGTTCTGGTTCCAATTGTAGCTCTGAATTCAGTGGGTTCTGCAGGGACTGCTCCGGTTGCTGAAATAGATATCACCATCAGATCCAAAAAATATCAAATAGCTAGAAACGCATATCCTTGAGTCCAATTTGGACACAGGGGCGAAAATGACAGTTTTGGGTCAAAGCGGGGTCCACATGTGGGCCGCTTTGCACCAAAAAATGTGTCAGAATCAAAGGTCTATAAATTCGTCCAACTTAGTATCAACAAGTTAGGAACGATGATACTAATCCAATGAAACTTCCAGAATTGGATTTCGATGAGCCGATCACAAAATCGCCCGTCAAGTGGAGCCTGTGGGGCCCACGATACGCAATTTTGACAACGTTCTCAGAATCGAACCAAACTTGGGTCACAGGACCAGCGTATTGCTACGAGTCCGATGGCATAAGTTTCGTTTCGATCCGACGTGTGTACACTAAGTTACAGCGAGATCCAGAAAGGACGGATACGGGGCGTTGTCGGCGGATACGCGTTGATTCCGGTGTGCACGCACATCCAAATCAACTTCTGTGAAATCTCGCACGTCCGTATCAACGGCGCGCACCTTTCGATGAAGACCGCACGCAACCAAGTCGTCCCGTTTGGCGGGGCGTACTCAGTTCTGGGGTAAAATAAGGCGTTGGTTTTCCTGTTTTTGGATCGCGGTTCGCGATCGCCATAGGATGCGACAAACCGAGCGGGTTGCACGGGCATCGAGAGGGTCACGCAGGGTTCGCGTCACAACAGACGGAACAGAAAATGGGGCAGCGAGGAGAGAGAACGGGTTACCTGAACAGGGCTCCGTAAAACTGAGATTTCTCGTATCCGTGTCGTCTCGACACGAGCTGAGTCGTGTCCGGGCCGTGTCCTGGCTAGGGCTAGGGCTGGGGGCTTCGCCGGAGTTGGGAGGCTGTTTGTGGCTGCTCGCCAGGGCTGGGTCATGGCAGGGGAGCTGCTGGCCCGAGGCACGACGGAGCGGGCTGCTGCGGGATGCTTCGGGGATGGCGCCGGTGGCTCGAGGCGGCTGGAGAAGACGGCTCGAAGTAGCTGTGGGAGGACGACGAGGCGGCCGGGGATCTCGAGGCGGATGAAGGAACAACGGGGACGGGGCTGGCCGGGATCGGAGGAGGGCAAAAGGAGGAGGAAGACTCAGGCGGAGGAGGCTGATCAGGAGGAACTAGGGTAGCGGAGGCTCGGCTGAGGGAGGAGGAGGTTCTAGAGGAGGAGGGGGAGTCGTCGATGTTGTCGGGGCGGCTGGGGACTGGTCGGCGAAGGTCAGGGGTTCGACGACGTGGGGATGTGGCGGCGCTGGCTGCGGGAGCGGCGCGGCGGTTATGCGGCGGGGGAGGGAAATGGAGCGACGTCGGGTTGGGAGAGAAAGGATTTCGGGCCGGGTCGATGACGGGTCGGGTCGGGTCAGGCGGATCCGGCCCGATCCAATAAGATGAAGGCGGGTCGGGTCTAGCGGGTTTCGGGTCGCGGGTTAGACCCTGATCGGACCCGCTAAGGTTGGGTTTGGGTTTATTAACCCGGTCCGGTTTAGGTTGGTTCGGTTTGGTTTATTTCAAATAAACCGGATTTAATTAGGGTTCATTTTGGTTTAATTAAATAATTAGTTTTTAGGGTTTTAAAATGCTTCCGGGGTCCAATAAATTCTCGGAAAATTATCCTATGTCTAGTTTTCCATTTTACACCAAAAAATATTATTTCCATAATATTTTCATATTATTTAATATTATTTAAAAATTATTTAAATTTAAAATACCTTAGTTTTAATTAATAAAAATCCCAGAAAAATTCCAGAAAATTGTGAAAAATCCAAATTAAAAATTCTTGAAAAATCATGGGGTTTATATAACATTATTTAGAGAGTTGATTCCATGATCCTATACTTTTGTGTGCTTGCTTTACCAAGTATGATATACCATAGGACACTTGATACTATTTTATGTGATAGAATCTTTCTTAAGTTATTCATGGTGATTTTGTATAAGCTTACAAGATTTTTGATATGAGACTTGCATCTATAGAGATATCATTATGACTCATTGTAGTAGCTAGAGGTCATGATCTTGCGTGTTATGGACATGAGACATCGTGGACATGAGACGTGAGGTTACATTGGGTGGGAAGAGACACACAGGCTACAAACTGATTATATATATATATATATATATATATATATATATATATATATATATATATATATATATATATATATATTAGAATAAATGATACTACTTGCTTTGGCACTTATACTGGAGTCATGATACTACTTACTGCTATGGGCTCCCCGACACAGAGCCTGTAGTAGTCTCAGCCTGAGTACTAGTGATGCTCTCATTTTTATTTACTGTATTTTATTTGGATTGAGTGTTTCTTGTATCTTGCTATGTCCTCTGAGGACCTGGATCCGGATTATGTCCCCAGGTATAGCAAAGGAGGATTACCCCGAGGTTTATGGGACAGAAGCTGATGCTAAAGCAGTACTGGCACCAGATGATGAGGTTACGCCAGAGAATTTCTCCTGAGTATTCAGTTACTTACTCAGTTATCTATGCTTATTTTTATTTCATATCTGGACTTATGGACATATGTATTGGTGATATTCTCTTTCCTTTATTATGTCGGGTTGTTCCCCGAGACACTACTTATGTTGACTTGATGATGGACTATTTCTTTTTATCTATTATCTTGTCTGGTCTATCATATTGAATTATGTTTCTTTCTGTGGTTGAGATTAGAATTATACTAAGATAAATGGGACAGATTTGTATTTATATTTGTTACAGCTTAAGTGCGCTCTAATGGGTCAATTAAATTGGGTTTGCCCATTGGAATTGTGTTGCTGGCCATTGCCACGTGGCTAGTCTCTCGGTATTTTTGGACTGGGGCATAACAGAATTGACGGTTTTATCAATCTCGAATTAGTAAAAATTTGTGGACAACATGGCTTATAGATTACAGTTTTGGTGGTTCAATGGTTACCCCTAGGTTCAACGAATTAAACAGAATATTGAACTATCTATTAAATTCTAGAAAAATATATGTTATAGTTTATCATGTCAGCTTTTTGAAACTTCAAATGGTTCATAAAAATGAGTTAAGGATCTCCCAGAATCTCGAAAACACTGAAACATGTCAGATTTTGGACAATTGACACCCTAAGAATTTTACAGAAATCTAGGTTAAAAATTTTATAAAAAAAATTAAGATCTGAATATTTTACCTCAATATGGTTCCAACTCAAGAAACGGGACACTTATGTGAGTTCTTTCAAAGAGTTTAAAATTATCCAACATAAAGCATTGCACTTCCTTGCGGTGTTATGCCGCTATGACATAGCCCAAAGCTAAGGTCCGCAACCCCTTTGTGGTGTCATACCACAGTAACATAAGGTCCCAAGCCTCTTTGTAGTATTGTACTACCCAATAGGAATTATTACGCTCCTTTGCGGTGCTATGCCGCTACGACGTATCCTAAAGTCGAGGTTTGCAACCTCTTTGTGTTATCGCGCCATTGTAGCATGAGGTCATCGGCCTCTTTGTAGTGTTGTGCTACTAATCTCCACATGTTCGACATTAGGCTATCTGCCTATATGTAGTGCTACTGCCGCTATGATATGGCTCTAGCCGAGGCTCTCACCTCATCGTGGTGTCATAATACTGTATTATAGGGGGTACCATCCCTTTTATGGTACCGAGCCGCCCGTACTTCCTGTAAAGTACGTCGAACATTCAAAATATTTGAGAACTCTTTAAGATACCTGGCCATTGTGAGACTCACCTCACTGTTCTAGAATTCGTACCCGGTATATGCATATTATACATGTATAACTTGCTTATTGATTAATTGCTTACATCTTGCTTTATGATATTCATGCATTCTTTATATTATTTTTGTAAGTTTTCCCTTAGTTGCATGCTTTGGACCGTTAGTTCCTTGGTTTTCTTGGTGGGTGGCTGTAATGAACCCGGATGAGAGGCATGTATTATGATCTTGTCACTACCACATTTCTAGAAAAGGATATTTTTCGTTTATCATATTTATTATTTAGTGATTAAATATTTATATATGTGCTACTAATTAATTATATTGTGTTGTGCTATTTATTTGTTTATTAGTGGACTATCCTATTTTATTTGGACTTGTCATTAGTGGACCTATTAGATTATCATGACACATTGAGCCCAACATTGGACTAGGCCCATTAGACACATTCCCTTAATTAGTTAAGAAGATTATATTAGTTTCATAAAGAATTAGAAGCTTCCTAATATAGTCCTTCCTAAATAAACCTCATGACTAACTAGTAGGGGTATCATGGACATTGTACATTGCATGGGAAGGGGGAAAGAGGGGGTCGGCCATTAGAGGGACTCTCTCTCTCTCTCTCTCTCTATATATATATATATATATATATATATATATATATATATATATATATATATATATATATATATATATATATATATATATATATATATATATATATATATCTTCTCTCATTAGTTCATTCATTCTAGATCCCCAATTAAGTTATTCCCTAATTGACTCATCCCTCCACCAGGTTCAACCTAATTCACTCTCATTCTCTCTTAATTTTATCATCTAAGAAGCATTGGATCTTGGATTGCAAGGAGCACTTGAAGCAAAAAGAATTGACAAGAAGATTATCTTAATTGTTTCCATTGAGCATTTCATTGGAAATCTATTTTCCAATAGGTAAATTCTGAATCTACTATATAATTTAGACTCTAATTCATGCATTTAACCATTAAGAAATATTTTTTAGGTTAGGGCTACCCATAGGATCAAGAACTAGGTTCATATGACTTGTATTATGAATTATACATGATAATTTATGCCCAATTAGGAGAAATTTTGAGATTAACATATCAAGTGTGTGTTATGAGACCAATTAGATCTAATTAGACTTAGATCAGGATTGTGGGACTAGGTACGTATCCATAATTGGATACGAGTAGAGCATATTATAGTATTTTTTGATATGTTATGATACGGGGTTCTTTTATTTGAATTATGCAATCTCTCTTCATTTCCTATTGTAATTAGTTACATTAGTCATATTAATATATAATTGAGTTGTGTTATGAGCATTAGTGGAGAATTGGAGGTTTTGGCATTCCATTTGGGTACGTATCATGAGTATCCTAATGATGCACTATAGGTGTTTGTTAAATTGGCTATTAAACAGTGTGGTTGAAATTGTAGGTTTAATTGTATGTATATATATATAGGTATGAATAGTAGGTATGTATGCACTATAGTGTATCAGTTGTTGTGTCTGTTCTCAAGGGAAAGGGAGTTCTCGGGTTGCTAACAATTGAGGGGGAGAAGTCTAATATGAGATGTGTGTGTGTGTGTGTGTGTGTGTGTGTGTGTGTGTGTGTGTGTGTGTGTGTATGTGTGTTTATTTAGAGAGAAGGGGCAAGTGTTGGTCAGCAGTGTACAATTAGGCAGCAACATGAAGCATTAATAGCAGCAAGATGGAGCAATACATCAGCAGCAAGCAAGCAAAATGCTTGGTGTAGGCAGCAATAGGTTCAGCATCAGCAGCAGTTGGTGGATTTCTAGACTGGTTTCAGATGTTACATTGTTGAGAGTGAGAGATCTGGATGTAGGTTGCAGTAAGTTTGGAGGGGTCAATATATTCAGGCAGTGCACCAGTGTGCATTGTATATGTTTAAGAGGAGGGAAGTGGACTGCATATTGCCATTATTGTACATTAGGTCGGGAATTTATTACAGACTGTTGAGGAGTCGATGGGTCAGTGCAGTAGCAAGCATGGCAACATGCCTTTAAGTGAAGCAGCAACAACAAGAGTAAGATCTGTGTATATGATTAGGAAGAGAGGGGAGAGACCCGGGTAGGTATAATAATAGAAGATGTCACTACCACATTTTCTAGGGAAGGGTATTTTGGTCATTTTATAATTAATTAAATATTGTGCATGATGAATAATTATTTATTGTATTAATTAATTATTTTTAGATGTTAGTTTATTGTTTTGGACTTATGTTAGTGGACCTAACTAGTTTAGTTTAGACTCATGGACCAATATTTACAACTAGTTAGAATTGAGCCAAATTAGAAGCCCATTGATTAGGAGAATGATTAATTTAATTAAACCATTAGACTAGAACCATCCCTCCTTAATTATTTCTTCATGAGAGGCCTCAAGGGGTATAATGGACATTACGTTGTGACTTGGGGAGGGGGTCAAGTGGTCGGCCTATACAAAGAGGGGGGGGGGGGGAGTTTCTCTCTCCTTTTTTTATTTCAAAACTAGATCTAGAATTTCTCTTAACCAAATTCCTTCATTCCCACATCAATTTCCTACCAAATTTCATCTCATTTTCTTTCCAAATCACCATTGTAGACTATTAGAGCAAGGATCTAGAAGGAGAAAGTAAGGATCTACAAAGAGGATCAAGGATCTACAAGTTGGAAGCCAATTTCATCAAATTTGGAGGTTGTATTAGGAATCCATCACCCAATAGGTACAATTCAGTTTTTTTCTTTAATTAGGTTCTAAATCTAAGATTTAACCATGAGAAACTATCCCATATGCATAGGCTACCCATAGGAATTTGAATTATGTTCATAGGAGACCTATGGAAAAAGTTATGGTACTTTTTGTGTCAATTTTGGGAGAATTTTGAGATTGACACTTGTTGTGTTTGTCAATTGGTCATATAAACCAAATTATTATGTGTTTTCTTGTTTGTGGCTAGTATCGTGTCCATAATTGAATACGTGTAGGTCGTATCCCAATAATTTGGTGATACGTGTTAATTTGGGGATTTTTCTCCAACATGGGGCTTTGTGTATGTCATATTTTGACACGGACACGTAGATGTATATTTTACTCCTCATATTGTTCATATATAGTAATTTAGACTTTCTCATGTCCTTTGGGGTACGTTTGGTTATGTGGTGGGCTCGTATCGCAAGCGTATCATAGATCTAGTGTGATACGGGTGCGATGCACTCCACGTGTTTGTTGTGTTGCATTCTAGAACCAATATCCATTGTTCTTAGCTATTGTAATAGATGTATTCATATATATAATATATATATATATATATATATATATATATATATATATATATATATATATATATATATATATATATATATAATTGAATAGTATGATATATGTATATATGTAAGTAGAATATATATGTATATGTGTATATATATATATATATATATATATATATATATATGGAATCTAGTAGTGTATATGTGTTATGTTCATATATGTATATATGTGTATTTATATATATATACTTATGTATATATGTGTGTGTATATATATATATATATATATATATATATATATATATATATATATATATATATATATATATATATATATATATATATATATACTTATATGTATAGTTGAGAGGAGTGTTATATAGATATATTGATCTATATTGGTATCTATAAGTACATAGGTGATATGTGGGTAAGTGGTTATATATATATATATATATATATATATATATATATATATATATATATATATATATCGATAGATGTAGAGGTTGTGTGTGTATAAGAGAGGGGGACTCGGACACAAAATAGCGACGAAAACAGTGACAGCAGCAGCCAATAATGACAGCAACAGCGACGAAAACAGCGACAACAGTAGCCAACAGCGACAACAATAACGTTTCAGCAGAGTCTACGAGTAGCAGCAACTTAGACACGAGCAACAGCAACTTAGACACGAGCAGCAGCATCAACAGTATGTATAGCTAGATAGATGGGTAGTTAACTTGATAGTTATTTAAATATGCATTGTTAGTTTGATAATTGGTAGATATGTAGCTATTTAGTGATAAGTATATATATCTCTTATGCATTCTAGTTATATATATATATATATATATATATATATATATATATATATGTGTGTGTGTGTTTTGTATGTTAGTAGTAGATATGTGTACATGTGTATACATATTAGTAGTTAGACTTTGGTAGTTGGTATTTAATATTCATGTTAGTATATACTAGAAACTATATTGGGTTGATATATACATGTCTTAGTATATGTAGCTAGTGGGGTAGCTACTATATATTAGAATCACATTTACCTTGAGATACCAAGGTAAGTGTCAAGGTATTGAGTATATTCATGGTATTTGGGTTCGAGTATCAAAATGGGTATTTAGTGGTGCGATACCGAGTTGGTTCAAAATCAAGGTATCCATTTAGTAATTGTAATTATGACTAGTATATATATTATTGATTGAATATGTATATATGTTATTTCCATGTCTCTTGTTTGCGTATCCTGAGATACGGTATCTTAGTGTGTTCTTAGTATCTTAGATTTAGCTAGTGTGACATAGTTTCATAATATATGGACCCAATACCCTAGAGATGGACTCATGCAACATAGAAATAGGTAGTTTGACCAAGGTTGACCGACGTAGAGTTGACCTAGTTTGACTATTTTGACTTAGACTTAGCTCTTTGACCTAGATGTTGACTAGTTTAACTTATTTTTATTCTGAAACCTTGTATTGATGTTATATTCCCTATCTAGGTCTTTGAGGCACCGTACTAGACATTTGTGAGACTATTTACCGGATTGCAGGAGTACATTATTTGATAGTTTCTCATTTATGATATTATCTATGTTCATTGTATCTAGTGTAGATATCCTTAATTTCTTGACACGATGGTTACACAGATTGGTATATTCGAATCTCGTCATGAGATGTTATTCTTTGGTATATATGGTATATCTTGTGCAAGCCTTGTTTCTTTATTTTTTATACATGTACAAACACTGATTCTCAGGGAGACTAGCTATCTTCCTAGAGAATCCTGTGCCATAGCGTACCATGGTTGGATCTTGGAGAATATGTAGTGTAGATATGTGATCATACCCTCCTTGTATCAAGTCTTGTTCATTGAATAGTGTTAATTATACACCGCACGTATGATTAGCCAGGCCATATATCTTGTATCAAGTTCCCAAGCTGATCACATGTTAAAGCTGGTACTCACTCACTTAGTCATTAGTATTCTTGTTCATTGCCATATTAGTCATTCTTGTATTTATTTCCAGTATTTTCTTTATTGTATATCTCTGATATCTATTATTATATCTTGTATATTCACATCTATTTACTATTATATAGTTTATATTATTGATTAGAACTACTATTAGAGATGTACTCTGCTCCTTTCTTGACTGAATATATTTTTTCAGATGACACTGAGGAGTGGTACCCTACTCATTACGGGCCTCAGGATATTGTGGGCTTAGAGGACCCGGGACTTATAGTATCTTAGCTATTCTCTTGTACTGGATTTGTCTCCAGCTTATTGTTTAGTATTTCTTTAGACTCATTGATGTTATAATTTTGACTCATGAGTTGTATGGTGTCTATTCTATTCTTTTATCATATTCGTGCTATTCTCTATCTTAGATCTGTGATTGAGTATATTGATATTATTGGTGGCATATTATATTGTTAGATAGATTACCCAAACAATGTTCTATCATCGATTCTGTGGCGTAGGCTGGGCGTTGTTCCTGACTTGCATCACTACACCGGGTGCGGGTGATGACAGAAGATTAGTAGCAGTAACATGAAGGAAGGTAGCTTGTGTATGCCAGGTTGTGCTAGTTGGTGTGCGTGTTAGGTTTGTGTTAGCATGTGTGTGTGAGTGTGTATCAGATAAGTGTGTGAGTGTGGGTATCCATGATGCATGAGTGGGTATATAGATATGGGATTTAGGCCTAGGTCTTGGTACTAAGTCGAAGGTGATAGTCGAAGTAAGAGAGTATTGGTTAACAAGTATCACAAGATAATTGATTATGTAATTGGGATTTGGGTATCTCATGGTATCATGAAGCAAGGTATTATGTATTACCTTAAGAAATGTCTAGGTAAGTAATTATTAGTGAGGTACTAGTGTATAGTATTATTGGTTAAGTATCAAGATACTATAAATATATAACTAAGATATATGTGATACTCACAAGTTAGTTAGGGGTATTATTATAGACTAAGGTATTAAGGTAAGCTATAGAAAATAAGGTTAGATAAGAGAGTTTGAGCTCGAATAGTGATATTAATGATACATGTAGTATACTAACAGAGTTGTAATACCTAAGAGGTGGGTCAAGGGTAATGAGTATGGGAGTTGAGCTAGGTAATATATATATATATATATATATATATATATATATATATATATATATATATATATGGGTAAATGGGATATGAACCATAGTGCTCATATTCATACATGAGCCATGCACATATGGACCAATAGGAATACACTCCTATATCCCATATGCACTAGTATACTATATTCCTATTGGTACACATATTCATGGCTCATGTAGGAATATGAGCACTATGGCTCATATCCCATTTACCATATATATATATATATATATATATATATATATATATATATATATATATATATATATATATATATATCACCTAGTTTGATTTAGTTTGACTTATATGACCTAGGAATGACCTAAAAAGCATATATTAGTGCATTTTTACTCATTTCTCATTCATTAAACTAAGTGACATGATATTTCCTATTTAGGTGTGTGTGACACCATCTCGGATACCGAGTTATACTTGTTGCTCAGGACCACAGATGAGTACATTCTCTGATAGTTTTCTTATTTGATAGTCTCTATGTTCCATGTATTTAGTATTGAGATATTTGATTCCTGACATGATGGTTACACGGATTGGTATACGTGGATCTTGGTCATGAGATGTTAGTGTTGTGATGACTCAGTGATCGTTGTGTCATGTTTCGTGATAACTCTATGGTTACCATGATATCTTAGTGATTATATAGACCGTGATCATAGTGCATGATATTATAGACCGTGTAGTGTGATATACGTGTTATAACATGTCGTGGTTTGGATCCGTATACTAGTCGGGAGTTGGAAAAGTATTAGTGGATATGTGATCATACCTTATAGCCCATAATTTAGTGTATCCCATGATAGTTAGTAGATCATGCAAATCACATGTTATCACGCTAGTTCACCTTTTATATATAGCCCGTGTTAGGCCCAAGCCGATCAGGTTATCTTACTAATAGTTCAAGGCATATTTACTATATTGTTTCCTTTATTCCAGTTCATTACATTGATATTCCTCACCATATTATTTTTCAGTTCTTACCATTATTTACCATTATGCTATTTCTCGTGATATTGCTAGTACAGTTACCTTCATCATTTATTTTCATTGCTATTGTTGTTTCATAGTTTCTGTCAATTATTGGAACTGCTATTGGGTTATACTTTACTCCAATCCCGACTGGATATATTTTTTCGATGATTCATTAAAAGACTGGTGTCCTACGTACTATGGGACACAAGATGGCGAGCCAGTTGAGATAGCACTCGTAGAGGCTATTGAGATAGTACTAGCAGTCGTTGAGACTTAGTTAGATCATTTATAATATTGTATATGTCAGTTAGATACTTTTGGCATTGTATTATATTTGAGATTTGTGTTGAGATTAGACTTGGACTTGTAATGAATTATGACTTTATTTTTTTTATTTATTCCATATCGTGCCATATTTTCCTCTAGTTTATTATTGTGATTGAGCATTGTTTACCACTATTATATTATCATATTGTCCTCCATTTGGGAGTTGAGATATCTTAACAGGTATATTATATATATTATGTGAGATATTTGATGGTATTATTGACTTAGACAGCGTTCTACCGACGATGTTGCGGTATAGGCTGGACGTACTCACGTACTCGTGTCCTTACGCTGGGTGCGAGTCGTGACACATTTTTATGATGGCCCATGCAGATCAAAGTAGTAGTACTCAGACTTAGAGTATTACTACAAGCCTTCTATAGGATATAGGACTAGGAATATAGGATGAGAGGATACTCAAACACAACTAGGAAATATTTTTAATCTATTTATTTTGCTATCTTTATCATTCAGAATAATTACTTTGTTTGAATATTACTGTCCTTCCTTGATGCTATCGTATCTTGTGCAATATTGATTCCTTTATTTTGAATAAGTCTTCAGGATGCAGCCGAAGACCCAATCGCAACGCTCTAGAACAGTTTTGGCGAGGTCAGTTACTTCGTCACCTCAGAGAGAGACATCAGCCACTATTCTGCCTTCTTTTGCTCAGAGGGTCGCCTCACCAGTCCAGGTGAGATTTTCAACAGCACCGTTTGGGGGGTGCTCCACCACAAGTTTCGATGATTATTCCAACAGTCACGGAGGACCTTCTACCCCCACCACCCATGCCAGCAGAATGGATGCAGATGTTTTCCATTTAGGAAGATGATGGCAGCGCAGCAGAGGCAGATAGATGTTCTATGTCAGAGCATCGAGAGTGCTCACCAGTTGGCACTAGCTACTATGGAGAAGGTAGCGCTTGACCAGCCACAGATTATACTGCCTCATCCCGTCCTACACCAGTCGAGGTAGGGTACCATCATCGATTTCAAGAGGATGGGGCCCAAGGACTTTAAGGGCATAAAAGGAATCTTGTACTCCGACGATTGGATCAAGGACATAGAGAGGACCCTACGGCTGGCAGCTAGATGTTCAACATTGCTTTGACATAGTTCCGTACGGACCCGAGGATCGCAGTAGCAGGACTGACTTGGGAAGCTTTTAAAGAGCTTTTCAAGGAGAAGTTATTTCCTAACGTGGCTCTGAGTGCTCTAGAGAGCCAGTTCCTAGACCTTGTCCAGGGGAGCATGACGGTGGACGAGTACGCCACGGAGTTCTACAGATTAGGCAAATTTGTGGAGGGGCAGAATCCTCTAGGAAAGGTCAGGAAGTTCTGAAAGGGTTTGATCAGAGAGATCAAATCTCTCACTAGAGGACACCATATAGCAATATTCAAGGAGATCCTGATTGATGCATGGAGGGATGATGTCACTCCCTGTTCCCGATATACGTATTTGGAACATATTAGTTTTCCTGCTTATATTATTTATTTCTTGCATGGTAATTAGGTTACATGTCATGGAGACTAGACCCATTCTTTGGTTCAATTAGACTCACGGTTTATTTGTTGGGTTGGTTTGGTCATGAGTGAACCCATGGTCTAAACCTCGACCCCTAGATATATAAGTTAACTTCTTTCTCTCTCTTTCCTCATCCACTCATTTTTTCCTTCCTTTATTTAGGCAAGTATACCTTTCATTACATGAAAAAATCTCTTAATTTTTTATTCTTGTATTTTATTAGTCTAATATGTGTATATTATAATTCTAACACTTTTAGTACTTTGAGTTTTCGGTTTTAATGGGTGGATTGAGTAGATCTACATTTAAAGTTTAGAGTTTTTATGGATTTCTTGAGTTTTTGGTAGTTTTGATCTATTAAAACATGGTATTTTAGAAAATCCAATTTTTGGGGTTGATAGAGCACTTTATTTCGAGTATTTTGGCTTTTGGTTCACTTGATTCAGAGTTAAAAATAAGATTTTTGTGAAGAAAATAATTTTCAAGATTTTTTGGAGTTTTTGCCATGGCCGAACTTGCTGTTTGGAGAAGACGAAGTCTTCATGTGGCCAGCGGGTTATGTGGCCGAGAGTGCTATGCGGCCTTAGCTCTTTACCGCATACTGACCATAATGCATCTATCTTGTTGGATGCATGACTGTCAACACAGAAGTATTCTGGGGCTAATCCTTGAACTCCTTATTTTTTTACTCGCTGAACGAATAAGAAATTCGCTAAGTCCAAAGTGCAATATACGGTAAGAAGGCATATACGGCCTGGAGAGTATGCGGCCAGCATTTCCTTGGACGTATGACTCCGAATCGTGGCACATGTTTCTAGAATTTTTGTCTTTTCTCTTTGTTACTTTATGGCTTGTCACATCCATTACTTCTGTTACTTCTCTGACATATATTAAATTCACGTAACTTAACACTTTTCACAAGGTGTAGACTTTTCCCTGTCATATGTGATATTGATCCTATGCGGCAACTATCCATATGTAGTCGAGACTTCCCATGCGTCATTGAGCCCATGCGGCACCGACCTATATGCGACCGACTTTATGTGCGACACATATCGTATGCGGCACTGACTCTATGCGTCCCTGATCCTCATGTGGCCTATGTGCATGTTTCATCGTTTAGCTTGGTTTGGATGCTTTATTGAGTTTTGGGATTCCACGTATGATTTTAAGGATTGCTAATGTATGTGAGCTACATGACCATGTGTTAGACCTGACTATGTGCTAGAGCCCATGTGATTTACCAATGATTGGTAACTTCACTCGACTATTGGTATCCGTGCTAAAATACTTACTATGTACTATGTGTTCCTACCTGCTAAGTATTTCTACGTGATTATGTTACATGTTTCGAACAGAGGTGTACCTACGTGCTAAGCGATATGTGATATAATAAATTTCTCCAGCGTGGACATGATAGTTGGTCAATAACCGAGCGTGGCTAGGATTCGTTTGACTGTTGTATCACACTGGGGTGAATCCAAATTGAACTGCTAAGTGTGTCATGACTCGCACCCGGTAAAGGGACATGAGTACGTGGGTACGTCCAGCCTACGCCATAGCATCATCGGTAGAATGCTGTCTAGGTCGACTATACTATCTAATTATCTCACAATAATATATAATCTACCAATAATATCTCAACTCCAAGAAGGAGGGCACTAAACTTAAAGCAACACAATACTCAATCACAAATCTATGGCATGAGAAGATATCAAAGATATCTAACATAATATCCAGTCTAAAAAATATAATAACAACAAATAGAAATAATATCCAAAACTTAAATATACACTGGAAACAAATCTGGTACCAAAATACTAAAGAAAACTAACTATGCTAACTAGTGATCCGAATAAACCTCCTGGCAATTACTCCTGAACTAGTGGGTCCACGTTTGCACCATCTATAGGCTGAGGTCCGTAGTATGTCGGACACAAATCTTCCGGATCCTCTGAAAAATGTTATCCAGTCGGGAATAGAGCAAAGTACAACCCAATAGCAGTTTTAATTAATTGACAAAAACTATAAAACAGGAAATTAGAGGATGATATCTACGATGAAAATATTAACTGATGATCAAGAATAATGAAAGAATAGCCAATACTAGCAACAAAAATATAATCAATGTGTACAAGAATGAAGGAATGAACTATAATGTCAGAAATAGAACAGGGTAATCAATGAACTGAATATGGAAACTACAATATACTATGTGATTTGAGATACTAACTAAATATGTGATCGGCCTGGAAGATTCAATGATTACACTAAGGAGCTAACTCAACCATACATGAATTGCATGGTTAGTTAGTAGCCAATGATTACACTAGTAGCCGATAGTTCTTGATCACATATTTAATTGGTATTTTTCCCGTCCCGACAGATACAATGGATCGAATCATGATACGTTACTAACCAATATATCCAATATTTAACCTACAATATTCAATGTTATCCAATACCAACAAGGACAGTATCCGATACCATCACAATAATTAAGGTAATATCTTATGACTGACGATTTAATAATAATACCAATCCATGTACCATTGTGTCAAGAATCATAAATAACATTTCTAAATACTTGAATTATAGAAGTAATTAAATAATAAAATTATCAGAGAATGTACTCGCATGTGGTCCAGAGCAAATAATGCAAAACAATGTCCAAACTGGTGTCACACAGACCTATATATGAAATATTATATTAATACAAGGTTTGGAATAAAAATCAGTTAAACTAGTCAACTTCTAGGTCAAAAAGCCATTTCTAAGTCAAAACAGTCAAACTAGGTCAACTCTAGGTCAAACTAGTCAAACTTGGTCAAAATAGCTATTTCTAGGTTGTATGAGTCTATCTCTAAGATATTGGGTCCATACACTATGCAACTAGGCCATACTAGCTATTCTAAGATACTATGAAACCAATAGGATACAGTATCCTAAGATACACAAATAATTAGATATGAGAATATCATAATATGTATATAAAATCAACAATATCTAATATTCCTAACTAAACTAATGCTACGTGGATACCTTGGCTTTAAACCAACGCGGTATCGCACCACTACACACCCATCTTGATACTCAAACCCAAATACCTTGAGTATCCTTCAATACCTTGACATTACCTTGGTATCACAAGGTAATGTGAATCCTAACATATAACTAACTACCCAAAACTTAAATTATAATCTAACATTAACTAAACTACTACAATACTACTAACTACCTAACATACCAATACATATATATCTCTGCTACTATATATACATACTACTATATATATATATATATATATATATATATATATATATATATATGGTATCCTAGTGTATTCATACAAAATACATATTACTTGCTTATCACCAATATCTTAGTACTACTTACCCTTCTATTAATATCGAGTATCTTGATACCCAATATTACCTTAACATGTGTTCTAATACCTTACCATTAATCTTAATACCTTGGTAATACTTCAAGATAATTAGAACTAATACTAACTAATACTAATACCTAACTAACTAATGTACATATACTAACATATAGTAAATCAAACTTTAATCCTTCTAACTAACTAGTTATGATACTATAACTAAATACTAACACATACTAAAACACAATAACATATATACACACTTCTACACCAACTAGAGATACAAATATATACATATACATATATATCACTAAGTAATACAAGTATATATATATAGACAACTAACTAAACTAGATAACTAACTAAACTAGATAACTAACAAGCTACTAATACTAACTAGGAACTTACCTATTGCCACTTGCTGATACCCTGCTGCTGCATTCGCTACGCAATAGCTGCTGCAGCTACTGTGTGTTTGCTGCTGCTGCTGCTACTGGCTGCTGCTGCGCTCGTTGCTGCATTGCGTTTGCTGCTGCTGCACTGCCTGCTGAGCTGCGATGCTCGCTGCAGCTGCTGGCTCGCTGCTCAAAGTTGCTGGTGCGTTGATCCCCCTCCTCTCTCACACACTGCACATACACACACACACACACATACATACATATATATATATATATATATATATATATATATATATATATATATATATATATATATATATATATATATATAACACAACACTCACACACACAAGTATATATAAATACATAACTACACACACACACACACACACACACACACACACACACATATATATATATATATATATGTATATATATATATATATATATATATATATATATATATACATACATATATATATATATATACATACATATATATATATATATATATATATATATATATATACACATATACATATACATATATATATATATATATATATATATATATATATATATATATATATATATATATATATATATATATATATATATATATATATATAAACTACCACTCATCATACATAATATACATATCTATATAATACTATAATAGCTATAAACAATTATTAAAATACAAGAAAACAAATACGTGGAGTGCATCGTACCCGTATCATACTAGATCTATGATACGCTTGCGATATGAGTCTACTACACAACCAAACGTACCCCGAAGGACACGAGCAAGTCTAAAATAGTATATATGAACAATACAATGAGTTAATTATACATCTACGTGTCGTATCAAAATGTGACAAGCACAAAGTCCCGTGTTGAAGGAAAACCCCCAAATCAACATGTATCTCCAAATTATCGGGATACGACCTACACATATCCAATTGTGGATACGACACTAGCCACAGACAATCAAACACATGTCTATTTGGTCTAATTGACCAATTGACAAACATAAAATGTGTCAATCTCGAAATTTTTCTAAAATTGACACAAAATACACCATAACTTTCTCCATAGGCCCCTATGAACCTAATTTTAATTCCTATAGGCATCCTTAGCATATGGGGTGGTTTCTAATGACTAAATCACAGATTTATAGTCTAATAAAAGGGGAAAACTGAATTATATCTATTGGGAGATGGATTCTCAATAAAATCTCCAAATTGGGTGAAAATAGCCTCCAACTTGTAGATCCTTGCTCCTCTTTGTAGATCCTTGCTTTCTTCTTGTAGATTATTTCTCTACTATCCTCTAATGATAATTTAGAAAGGAATTAAGAAACAATTTGGTAGAGATTTGATGTGGAAATGAAAAAAATTGGTTGAGAAAAATTCTAGATCTAGATTTAGAATGAAAAATAAAGAGAGAGAAAGTTTTTACCCCCTTATATAGGCCTCCTTTGTCCCCTCCCTCAAGCTACTATGTAAATTCTAAAATATCCCTTGGGGCCTCTTATGAAGAAATTAATTAAGGAGGAAAGGTTCTAGTATAATGGGTTTAACTTAATTAATCATCCTCCTAATGATTGGGTTATTATTGGGCTCAATTCTAACTAGAATTAAATGTTGGTCCATGGATCTAATCTAAACTAGTTAGCTCCACTAACACAAGTCCAAAAATAAATCTAATATGCTAATAAAAAATAAATAATACAATAAATAAATATTCAATATGCATAATATTTAATTAATTATAAAATGACCAAAATATCTTTTCCTAAAAAATATGGTAATGACAAGTCTACCCCCTTAGCAGAATTTTATCCTCAAAATTAAAACTCTCAGCCCTCTCTCTTGGGTTAGTCACACAAATTTTATTAGTGTCAAACCCCCATCAATCATAGTCTAAAATAGTCCTATCATATAACATATAATCCTACCATTCTACTGAAAGAGAAATCATACTCTAACTATCATAAATTTCTGTCTCTGCCCTGCTATGGTATCTCCCTCTATTGGTGCGGGGTAATCTGTTATGCCACATGTGGCCTATTCTATCACACACTAAGCATTCACTAATCATCAACCTAGTCAAGATATTTTTAATACTGAGGGTTACCAAATACTAGTGATATATTATAGTTCTAGGTCATGGACATACTTAACTTACTGGCACTTGCTATCTAGGATACTATACAAAACACCGCTAAGATACTACCTTCTTTATCTGTTTTAGTTCTTGTAATTGCCAAAATTTATCAACCATTCTCTTGCAAGGAACACTTGTATACTTTTTCAATCATGTATTTTATTAGCACACCCTTGTCCAACTTGAATACCCCCAGTAGGATGCCTACTCAAATCTTGTTACTGTCTACAAAAGGTACCGGTTCTTATTTTAGATGGCATCCTCATACCAAGTTACTCATGTCTCTCCTCTACTGTCTGGATTACTTGTACTATTACTTCCAAATAATTTTTCTATCCATATTAACTGATACACTAATCTAATATTATCACACAAGGTACTTACTGTAACTAGCACATTACTCAACTAATACCTGATATAGAAATACTAGCACTCTTTATATAGTAACACTAGCTTCCTAACTACACAATATATGTCCTTAATATTCTAGCTTCATCATTAGATCACCTCATCACGCTCACTAGAACTCATGATCACTTGCACTAGTTATTAACTTCTATAATACATATGTTTCACTTCACTCTCAAAGGCAGGGACATGGTTCCATATCTCTATTGATGTATATGTATCTCTCCTTAAATCTTTTATAGACTGATAAACTAATCAGTGATACACTATATATCTTCCATGACCAATCTTGATATTTCTCAACCCATGATACACTATTAAAATTTCTAATAGTCAGGCTTCCACTTTCTGATACGCATGAACTTCCACACTGACACTTATCACCCACTATGCATTCTGTACATAATTTCTAGACACTCTTACACCTATTACTTCTAACATATCACTAACCTCAATATTAGGTGGTATACCCATCAATAGTCATATACTGGTACACTCTTATCTACTCACATCAAGGCTCTACTTCTAAGTTAAAGAATGATGGGACAAAATCTTACAATAACAGGAGTAGATAAGTATTGAGATGATACTTTAAGAACCAATTTAAGATACAACCTGATAATCATATACGTCTGTCCGAAATTATGACACTCATAATCCTTGCCATGCTAGTAAGCATAGCTGCGATAAACGATAGATTCCATAACTAAGGTATGCAACACTATAATCATGTCATCTAGAATCCTCACCCCGCCAACCGGTATGGCTGCGAGAAACTCTAAATTTCATAACTAAGATATGTACATCCGAAGTCAGGTTTCTATGTTTCTGCCATGCTAGCTAATATGGCTGTGATAAACTCTAGGCTCCATAACCTAAGTAGACGTTTCACCATTCTTATTATCCTCATCAACATATGTTATCAGAAGATACCGTAATTTAGTCCATAAAATTCATCTCGATATGAAATCAAACTCAACAATGACACCAAGAATTAAATTCAACAACCGATTCACCAAGAATCAAATTCAATAATAACAAGTGAGAGCGGACGAAAACAAGGAAAAAAGATTTGAATTAGAATTTATAATAAGATTCTCAAGGTTCGTCCCAAGAATCTCTCAAGAAATTTGTGATTGAGTATCCTCTCATCCTAGTATCTTATATCCTATATCCTATCACAGGCTCGTAGTAGTACAACTAAGTCATCGCACTACCACGATATTGCACAACTTGTGAAGCCTGACCTGCATAGGCCACCACTAAAAATGTGTCACGACCCGCACCCGGTGAAGAGGCACAAGTACGTGGGTACGTCCAGCCTACGTCGCAGCATCGACGGTATAACATTGTCTAGGTCGACTATACTATCTAATCATCTCACAATAATATATAATCTGCCAATAATATCTTAACTCCAAGAAGGAGGACACTAAACTTAAAGTAACACAATACTCAATCATAAATCTATTCCACGAGAAGATATCAAAGAAGTCTAACATAACTATGCAGTCTAAAAAAATATAACAACAACAAATAAAAATAATATCAAAAACTCAAATATACGCCGAAAATAAATCCGGTACCAAAATGCTAAAGAAAACTAACTATGCTAACTAGTGATCCGGATAAACCTCCCGGCAATCACTCCTGAACTAGTGGGTCCACGTCTGCACCATCTATAGGCTGAGGTCCGTAGTATGTCGGACACCATTCTCCCGGATCCTCTGAAAAATATTATCTAGTCAGGAATGAAGCAAAGTACAACCCAATAGCAGTTCCAATTAATTGACAAAAACTATAAAACAGTAAAATAGAGGATGTTATCTACGATGAAAATATTAACTGATGATAAAGAACAATAAAAGAATAGGCAATACTAGCAACAGAAAATATAATCAATGTGTACAAAAATGAAGGAATGAACTATAATGTCAGAAATAAAACAGGGTAATCAATGAACTGAATATGAAAACTATAGTATACTATGTGATTTGAGATAGTAACTAAATATGTGATTGGCCTGGGAGATTCAATGATTAAACTAAGGAGCTAACTCACCATACGTGAATTGCATGGTTAGTTAGTAGCCAATGATTATACTACTAGCCGATATTTCTTGATCTCATATTTAATTGGTATTTCTTCCGTCTCGACTGATACGATGGATCGAATCATAACACGTTACTAGCCAATGTATCCAATGTTTAACCTACAATATTCAATGTTATCCAATACCAACAAGGACAATATCCGATACTATCTCAATAATCAAGGTAATATCTCATGACTGACGATCCAATAATAATACCAATCCGTGTACCATTGTGTCAAGAATCATAAGTAACATTAATACAAGGTTTGGAATAAAAATTAGTTAAACTAGTCAACTTCTAGGTTAAAATACCATTTCTTAGTCGAAATAGTCAAACAAGGTCAACTCTAGGTCAAACTAGCTATTTCAAGGTTGTATGAGTCTATCTCTAAGATATTGGGTCCATATACTATGCAACTAGGCCATACTAGCTATTCTAAGATACTATAAAACCAATAGAATACCGTATCCTAAGATACACACATAATTAGATATGAGAATATCATAATATGTATATAAAATCAACAATATCTAATATTCCTAACTAAACGAATGCTACCTGGGTACCTTGGCTTTGAACCAACGCGGTATCGCACCACTACACACCCATCTTGATACTCAAACCTAATTACCTTGAGTATCCTTCAATACCTTGACATTACCTTGGTATTACAAGGTAATGTGAATCCTAACATATAACTAACTACCCAAAACTCTAAATTATAATATAACATTAACTAAACTACTACAATACTACTAACTACCTAACATACTAATACATATATATCTCTGCTACTATATATATATATATATATATATATGGTATCCTAGTGTATTCATACAAAATACCTATTACTTGCTTATCACCAATATCTTAGTACTACTTACAATATCGAGTATCTTGATACCCAATATTACCTTAACATGTGTTCTAATACCTTAGCATTTATTTTAATACCTTGGTAATACTTCAAGGTATTTAGAACTAATAGTAACTAATACTAATACCTAACTAACTAATGTACATATACTAACATATACTAAATCAAACTTTAATCCTTCTGACTAACTAGTTATGATACAATAACTAAATACTAACACATACTTAAACATAATAACATATATATACACATCTACACTAACAAGAGATACAAATATATACATATACATATATATCACTAAGTAATAAAAGTATATATATATATATATATATATATATATATATAGAGGATAAGGGAGGTGAGATGGCACCTCACTCTAAAAACTAAGGTGGCGGTGACGTGGCACAATCCCAACCACACATTTCATAATTGGCAATTTGCACTTAACCCCCTCCCCTAGTTTGTGTGGTTGGGATTGTGCCACGTCACCGCCACCTTAGTTTTTAGAGTGAGGTGCCATCTCACCTCCCTTATTCTCTATATATATATATATATATAACTAAACTAGACAACTAACAAGTTACTAATACTAACTAAGAACTTACCTACTGCCACTTGCTGATACCCTGCTGTTGCATTCGCTGTTGCGTTCGCTGCGCAATGGCTGTTGCAGCTACTGTGCGTTTGCTGCTGCTGCTAGTGGCTGCTACTGCTCTCGCTGCTACTAGTTGTTGCTGCGCTCGTTGCTGCGCTGCGTTTGCTGTTGCTGAGCTGCGCTGGCTCGCTTCTCAAAATTGCCGGTGCGTTGATCCTCCTCCTCTCTCACACACTGCACACACACACACACACACACACACACACACACACACACACACACACACACACACAACTAAACACAAACACACATACACAAACACCTATGCACATAAACACACAACTATAAGTATATATATATATATATATATATATATATATATATATATATATATATATATAACACAACACTCTCATACACACACACAAGTATATATAAATACATAACTACACATATACACACACACACAAACAACTATAAACACTCATATATACCTATATACATATACATATATAACTCTCACTCACACACATATACATATAGATACAATCAGACTATATACATATATACAAACACTTAGAGATACTATACTTATCTATATACACACATACCTATATATAGATACATAAATCAATGTATACATATATAAACATACACACATACATATGAACATCTCTCTATATGTATACATAACACACACACACACACACACACACACACACACACACACACACACACACACACACACACATATATATATATATATATATATATATATATATATATATATATATATATGTCACATACATACCAATATACACATATCTAAGTATATAATAGAGATACCTATACATATATACACAATCATTTACACACACACACACACACACACACACACACACACACATATATATATATATATATATATATATATATATATATATATATATATATATAAACTACCACTCATTATACATATATATATACATATCTATATAATACTATAATAGCTATAAATAATTATTGAAATACAAGAAAATAAAACGTGGAGTGCATCGCACCCGTATCACACTAGATCTATGATACGCTTGCAATACGAGTCCACCACACAACCAAACATACCCCGAAGGACACGAACAAGTCTAAAATAGTATCTATGGACAATATGAAGAGTTAATTATACATCTACGTGTACGTGTCAAAAAATGACATGCACAAAGCCCCTTGTCGGGAAAAACCCCCAAATCAACCCGTATCTCCAAATTATCCGAATACGGCTTACACGTATCCAATTGTGGATACGACACTAGCCACACACAATCAAACACATGTCAATTTGGTCTAATTGACCAATTAACAAAAACAAAATGTGTCAATCTAGATATTCTCCCAAAATTGACACAAAATACACCATAACTTTTTCTATAGGCCTCTTATGAACCTAATTCTAATTTCTATGGGCAGCCTTAGCATATGGGTGGTTTCTAATGGTTAAATCATAGATTTAGAGTCTAATTAAAGAGAAAACTGAATTATACCTATTGGGAGATATATTTCCAGTAAAATCTCTAAATTGGGTAAAAAGAGCCTCAAACTTGTAGATCCTTGCTTCTCTTTGTAGATCCTCTCCTTGTAGATTCGTTCTCTACTAGCCTCCAATAATTATTTGGGAAGGAATTGAGAAAAAAATTGGTAGGAATTTGATGTAGAAATGAAAAAATTTGGTTAAGGGAAATTCTAGATCTAGATTTGGAATAAAAAATGAAGAGAGAGAAAGTTTTCACCCCCTTAGATAGGCCTTCTTTGCCCCCTCCCTCAAGATACTATGTAAAGTCTAAAATATCCCTTGGGGCCTCTCATGAAGAAATTAATTAAGGAGGAAAGGTTCTAGTCTAATGGGTTTAACTTAATTAATCACCCTCCTAATGATTAGGCTTATTATTTGGCTCAATTCTAACTAGAATTAAATGTTGGTCAATGGATCTAATCTAAACTAGTTAGATCCACTAACACAAGTCCAAAAATAAATCTAACATGCTAACAATAAATAAATAATATAATAAATAAATAAATATTCAACATGCATAATATTTAATTAATTATAAAATGACCAAAATATCCTTTCCTATAAAATATGGTAGTGACAAAGTGGATCCATATCTAGCATGCCCGTACTACAGTACGACATATCAGGGGAGTAACATGTGACCACACCATGTGATTCCAACTAATCGTAGGGTTAACTAGACAACTAAAATATGTAGAGCATTGGGAGGGACAAAATCCCGAGATCGTGCTTAACTAGCCACCCTCAATCATTATATGGGGAGTAAAGGGTGGCCCCCATGGATATTGTTTAAATTCTCATTAGGGGATGACAATATTCGATTATTATTATATTGTACTATGTGTTCTATGTGATCTTAGCACTGTGGCCTTACGAGGGACCGGTGCATAATACTATGTGTTATACGGCGATTCATGGCTCGACTAGCCCCTGCTAGAACATGGTTCGATCTAAGGATTCCTAGTATATACATAATATCTCTGGGATAATCCAGACTCCACCTAGTAAGCCGTACACGTGATTGGCTAATTTTTAACTAAGCATGATTTTTATTGTACCTTATATTAAATAGTTTAGAAACGTGGGCTATCATGGTGCGATGGTCTAACCCTTGTCCTTGTTTGGTTGTAGGGTTAGATTTTGTATCACGTTAGGCTATGAACTAAAACTATAAGACAGAACTATATATATATATATATATATAATCTAATTTTATTTCTTCATTCGTGCTTCCTTTGTGGTACTTGCTATTTAGGGTCTAACCCCACTGGTTTGCATGGCCAGGTTTAGAGCCAGCACCCGAGGATCAAGCATACTACCCCCTGAATAATGGCATGAACCAGACGAATGGCCGCTGAAGGCACAAGTGGGTTTCTTCTTCCCTGCTCGTTATCGTATATTTTTTTCTTTTTGGCATTTAGCCACTGGCACTTGTTAGCCATAAATATGGATATCTAGTTTCTTTTACATGATTATAATTAATCAGACTACAGCTGATCATGCTCATGTACTTTTGCTACTCTGCTAATTTTTTTATTTTTCACAGCTGGTTTCCAGAATATCATGGCAGGGTATTTGTGATGCCTTACTTTTTGTCACATATGTTCTATATTTACTATCCTTACTTGACTGATTGATACAATAGATGTTCTATGTGACCCTAAGTGACTTGCTTGTAGTATGCACCCCCTTTGTCTAGTTACATCCGTGACCGTCGTACGATATTCTACACCTTGTACTGGGGAGCTGGCCATGTCTGTCTCCGTATTACTGTTCTGGGGCATGACAAGATTTTAGTGGTAGCCTATACAGGTCTGTATTTTCAGACTTGTGGGGTATTATGGTCATAGGAGTCTCAATCAAATATGTGCCTTTGAAATTCTGAATTCGTTCTCCTCGAAGCCTTGCTTGACTATCGAATCAATTATTCCCTTGATCCTTCCCATCATGTTCTTGATATTTCTGGTCCTTTTCTTTAGGACTTCTTCAGTTGATAGAGCAGCAGGCATGACAGAAAAGGGTTCCCCTAGGCAACAACGGAAGGTATTACCTGTTCAGAGTCAAATTTGAATAGAGTCAGTAGTTAAACAAGCTGGTACAATGGAACCAGAAGTTGGACATATTGAGCAACCAGCCCCTGAGATCCACGTACCCCTCGTAGTACCAGTAGTACCAGCGGTTCTTGATACCCCAACATTGCTGAAGATCCTCCGGGGAATGATGGCTACGCAGCAATACCAGATGGCGGTATAATAGCATCAACAGTTTTAACAACAAGAGCAGAATGTCTTGTTGAGTCAAGGTTTATAGACGGCTCTGAAAAGAGGCAATTTTACTGATTCGGGGTCGGTTAGATTTTACCGACTTAACCTAAGGTACTTCAATGGCACGGAGGACTCTATCACAGCAGATGACTGGTTGCAAGATATTAAGGTTATTCTTGCAGCAGCAAGGGTTCTGGTGGATGAACAAGTTAATCAAGTTCGATTGCAGCTTCAAAACCTTGCCCGTGACTGGTGGTTGTCAGTAGAGGTTGGCTTGAGGCATCCTATATCTTGGGACAGTTTCATGACTTAATTTATTGCTAAATATTTTGGATTCGTAGCGCATTAAAAGCTCCAACAGAGATTTATTAGTCTCAAGCAGGCCGGTAGGACTGTGGATGGATATGCATTTGAATTTTACACGCTGAGTAGATTCGCTCCGACTATAGTGGATACGAAGTCGGATAGAGCAATGAGGTTCCAGCAAGGACTTTATTTGGAGATTCTACAACTGGTAGAGGGGCACGACTACCAGACTTATGAAGAAGTACTAATAGCAGCTCGAAGGCACGAGCTTACCATGCAGAGGTTATAAACAAGGATTGGAGGCCAGAAGAGGTCTCATGCTCAGAATGGAGGAGGAGGTGAAGGAGTACCTCGGACGTCAGCACCATCACCTGGCATTCGCATCCATGACTCAACGTCGAGGAGGGTGACAATTTTAACAGTAATAGTACCAGCTCGGCAGCAGCCGAGACAACAACAACAGCAGCAGCGCCAAGGAGCACCTGTGGGTTGCACTTACTTCAGCAAGAAAGGACATACTAGAATTGTGTATTGGGCAGCCAATGGGTTGTGTATGAGGTATGGCAGTCCAGATCATCGGATTGCCAATTGTCCGATGATTCAGAGACCAGGAGGGCCAGTCCAACAGTTACTAGCACTGCCAGCACCAGAGGCAATCCAGCAGAGAGGGCCAGCAATAGCAGTGAGGCCATTAGCTCAGCGTCCTCTACCGACTCAAGCTCAGATGTACCAATAGCAACACAATTGGGGATGGGTATGAATTGGGTTAAATTAGAAGCTTCATAATATAGTCCTTCCTAATTAAACCTCTCAATCCAAGATCCAATGCTTCTTAGATGATAAAATTGAGAAGAAATGGGTATGAATTAGGTTCAATTTATGGAGGGATGAGTCAATTTGGGGAAAACACAATTGGGGATATAAATAAAATGAACTAATGAAGAGGAGAGAGAATGAGGAGTCCTCATATGGCTGGCCACCTTTCCTTCCTCTTCAAGTCACAAAAAAATGTCCAAGATGCCCCTATTAGCTAGTTAAGAGGTTTAATTAGGAAGGACTATATTGGAAAGTCTCTAAACTAAAGAGGATTAAGCTAATCTCCTTAATTAATTAAAGAAAATGGTCTAATGGGCTTAGTCTAATGTTGGGCTCAATATGTCATAATAATCTAATGGGTCCACTAATGACAAGTCTAAATAAACATAGGCTAGCCCACTAATAAATAATAAATAGAACAACACAATATAATAATTAGTAGCACACATATAATATTTAATTACTAAATAATAAATATTCTAAATGACAATAATGCCCTCATCTAGAAATGTGGTAGTGACATCATCTGAGGATAGTTCTTGTCGCCCTCACTCTTCCAACTAGGGGTAGTTTGATAATTTATCATGGGTAAATAATTTTAGGAATAAATATTAATATTAGTTTGTTATAGTATTTATTTGATGATTGTATTAATTATTTAATTATTAGTGAGCTATAAATTATTTGTGACTTTTATTATTTAACTTTAGTTAGGAGGCTAGTCCAATAGTTAGACTTGTCACTTGTAAGCCCAATCAGACTTGTCATGACAACTAGTAAGCTTGACTTGGAACGAATCCCATTAGAACATTCTCACTAATTAATTAAGAATAATTAGCTTAATTAGAATTAGTTAGAAGCTTTCCAAAATAGCCCTTCCTTAATCATATTCATAATTGGATGGAGAAGGGCATCTTGGATATTTAATGAGACTTGGAGAAGGGGGAAGGGGGTCGGCCACCATATAGGCTATTCTTCTCTCTCTCTCTCTCTCTCTCATTTACATTCATTTTAGATCTAGAAATTAGATCCCCATTTTTCTTTTCTTTCCTCTATCAATTTCTTCTCACTTCACTTCCATTTTTCTCTCAAATTTATCCCTCAAGAAGCCTTAGAGCTTGGAGAAGAAAAGAGCACAAAGAGGAGGAGCTTTGGAGAAGAGATCGTGTATGGATCGTGTCCACTTATATTTTTATTGGGAATCCATCTCCCAATTGGTAATTTTTGAATTCCTTTTCATTATAGCTCCCAAATCATGCATGAGACCTCTTGGAACCACCCTAATAGCATAGGCTACCTATAGGAATAATTTCTAGGCTATTTGATAGTGTATTGTACTCTCTACATGGGTTTTTGTAGATATTTTGGGAAAATTATGAGGTGGACACACCAAGTGTGTGTCATGACACCAAATTAGTCATAATAAAATTAGATCGGGATTGGAATACTAGCTACGTATCTATAATTGGGCACGAGTAGGCCGTATCATGATACGATGCGATAACATGCGATACATAGCCTATTTTGTGTGATTTGTATAAATTCTCTTCAATTATTATTTCAATAAGTTTTATTTGTTATATAATAGGTTAATAGATTAGTAGGAATGAGGATTAAAAGAGATTTGGGTTTTTGGCTTCCTAATCGAATGTATATCTTGGTGTATTAGAAGAGTGAACATATAGTGTTTGATTAAATGAATAGTTCATATGGGTGTGTGTGTGTGTGTGTGTGTGTGTGTGTATGTGTGTGTGTGTATATTCCTATTGCTTGTGAGTTTGAGATATCACACAGTTGTGAGTTGTTGTATTAGTGTGTATAATGTGTCTGTGCTGAGTGTGTTTTACTCCAGTTCGGTGTTTGGGGGTGATATTGGTCGAGTACTAAGGCATCTGTGAGGAAACTCACATGTGTTAAGTGACTGGCAGGGAGGGTATGTGTTGTAGAGAGGGGCTCGATCTGGCAGTAATATCAGTTGATACTTGATAGGCAAGTATCAATATGAGTTTATAGCAGCAGTATGGTTGTGGAAGTAGCTGCTGCTACTTGTTGTGGTAAAGTATAAGAGATATTACCAGTACCTGGAAGTACATCAAGAAGTGGTAGCAATAGGGTGCAGATACGAGTGAAGAGGAAAATGAATTCAATTAGGCACAACTGTGTGATACCTGGGTGTTCACACATATGTGTTGACAGTGTATATGAGGATTAATTGCATGTATTGATAGCAGTTGCAGGAAGTATGTTGGAGGCCTGGAGAGTTCCCTGTGTTTGGGATTAGTGTAGTAGGTGAAGGGGGAGGCTCGAGTAATATTCACTGCAGCTTACTAATTGCAGTAACTGCAAGTGAATGTGTGCAGTATGTAGCCAAGGTTACCTACAGTTATTTTGCAGGTGCACTAGATGAGTGTGTACCTGCAGTTAGTTAAACGGTCAAAGCATGGTAGTTTTCAGTAGTACCTGGGCTTGACTGCAGTATAGTTAGAAGAATGATGGTGTTGTAGGTGTGTTTGAATCTGGATAATGAAGGGGCAGGTGGCTTCACTAGTTGTGTTAGTGTAGAGGTTATGAAGCAGTATCAGATTATGAGTATCAGCCTCTGATACTTGGGTACATTACAACCATGAGAAGATGTTGGGAGTACTGATTAAGAGTATTGGGTAAGCTAGTTCAGTTTTCAGTTTGAAAATAGATAGATAATTACCTGCAGTGGTATGTTATCAGTTAACTCAGTTGGTATTATTGGTTAAGTTATAAATTAAGTTTGATTGATGCTAGTTTAGATACTAACTATACCTATTTATAAAAAACTTAGTGTAACTAGTATATGGTGATGGGAGACCTTATAGACCAAACAACCATAGTGTAGACCTAGTATGACATAAAAATTGGCCAAAAGCATGCATTACTATATTTTTAGCCATTTATCATTTATTACACCAATTAAACTAATATTTCCTAAAATAGGATTGTGTGACACCAGCTTGGGCATCGAGAGGCACATATTGCTCAAGACCAGAGGCGAGTATATCTCTCTGTTAGTTTTTATTTTATGATAGTATATATATCACATGTTCTAGAACTGTATACTTGATTCTGACATATTAGTTACACGGACTGGTACTATATGGATCCTGTCAGGAGATGTTATTCCCTACCGTATTCAACGGATACTCCTTCACATGTATTTCATCATGTGTATCGGGTATGGATTATTGTGTACTTCATGTTCACACACTACTCGTGTTCAGTGTACCCATATTCGTGTTCTTAACGTGTCGTGATTGGATCCATTAATATTGGTTAGGGATGGGGGAGTAGGAGTTGGATATGTGATCAAGCCCAAGTATATTCGTGTATATGTCGATTACATATCACACGTGTAATCGAGTTACCATATTGTATTCGTATTCAACCCAAACCGATCATATAATGAACTTCTACTCTATGGAACATTAGCTAGTTTTATCTATTTTTATTTAAATTATAGTTATTCATATTGCATGTTCTTCATTTCAGTATATTACATGTTCACTCTAGTTCATTCTATTTTCTATTGCTATTTATCTTGTATTCTTTTCTATTATCTGTTATATATGCTCGATTATGTATTTGGAATAGCTTTCAGAGGTATGTACTTTGCTCCAATCCTGACTGGATATATTTTTTTAGATGATTGGCTTGTGGATTAGTGTCCTACTTACTACGGGCCGCAGGACGTTGAGCCATTAGAGGATTCTCCCCTAGAGCAGCAGGAGGACTTAGTGTTAGTATCTCGGGAGGATTATATATATTTTTGATATTGTATTAGTCCCATTCTAGACTCATGGCATGTATATATTATTTTGAACTTGTAGATGTGTTATGACTCTCTTTTTTCTCTTTTATTCTACATCGTGCTTTCATCCTCCTTTAGTTTTATATTGTGATTGAGTATAGTTTACCATTATCATATACCATATTGTTCCTCCGTTTGGAGTTGAGATGACATTGATAGGTACCATGTATATATTGTGTAAGATATTTAGATAGTATGGTTGACCCAAACAACGTTCTACCGCCGATGCTACAGCGTAGGCTGGGCGTTGTTCACTACTCGTGCCCTTATTCCGAGTGTGGGTCGTGACACATTTTTAGTGGTGGACCATGCAGGTGACCAAGAATAGTGGCCGGCCAATAAAGGAAGGGTTTCATCCTCTCTCTCCTATCTCTTTCCATTATAATTCTAGATCTAGAATAGTTCTTCCCCAAATTACCTCTTCCCTCCACAAAAATTACATCAAATATCTACCAAATCTCATCATAGTTCACCCCTACTTTACCATTGGAGACTCTAGGAGTAAGAAGAAGGCAAGGATCTACAAATTGGAGGAATTTGCACAAGTTGAGGCTTCTTGGTGGTCATTGGAGACTTTCATTGGGAATCAATTTTCCAATAGGTATAATTCAATTTTCCTCTTCTAATTAGACTCTAAATCTGTAGTTTAATCATTAGGAACCCACCTATGGACTAAGGCTACCTATAGTAAGAAGAATTAACTACTAGGGACCCATATTTTGGAAGTTATGGTGTATTTTGTGTCCAATTTTGAGAAATTCAAGATTGGTGCACCATATGTTGGTCAATATGTCTAGTAGACCAAATTGACATATGTTTAGTTGTGTGAGACTAGTGTCGTATCCAAAATTGGATATGTGTAGGTCGTATCATTATAATTTAGTGATATGGATTAATTTGGAGGTTTTTCCATCGACACAGGGGTTTGCACATACCATATTTTGACACAGACACGTAGTTGGGTATTTAGCACTTTGTGTTGCTTCTAATTATGATTCTAGACTTGCTCGTATCCTTCAGGATATATTTGGTGATGTGTTAGAGCCGTATCGCTTTCAGCAGCAGCATTAGAGACACTTCCAGCAGCTGAGGCAACAGTACCCTATACCAGCTAGAGCGCCAGTTCAGCAGGCATACCCGATCCAGAGGCCACCTATTCCTTGCCTATTCTGTGAGAAGTCGAGACATGGATGGGTGCGTCCAGGATGAGATTAGGCCAGTATTTATTCTGCGTATCAGGATACCACCAGTTTAGGGCTTGTCCGAGAGCTCCCGCTCATCCAGCTCAGGGCGGAGCTCAAGCACAGAGAGCACCCATGAGACCACCAGCGGGACAGCAGAGAGGACCTACATTGCCGACTCAGCAGCAGAGGTTAATACAGCACCACCATCAATAGAGAGGTGCGCAGTAGGGGCAAACTTTCACTGTAACCGTCAAGAAGGATGAGCCAGTTGGAGATGTCATTTTCGGTTCAGTCTATCTTGATTATTTTCAAGCTCATAGTTTATTTGATTCCGGTGCTTCACATAGTTTCGTATCTATATCTTTTGATTTGAAGCATCATCTTGTGACTGAACCGTTAATGAAGACTTGCAAAATTATGACCGGGAGTGGCATTATCCTGGTTTATGATTTTTGCAAGGATCGAAGAGTTTCTTTGGGAGGCCAAGAGTTGAGCGCGTGTCTACTCGTAATGCCACTTCTGAGCTACGACATAGTACTCGGGATGGATTAGTTGAGTAGGCACCATACTAGTATCGATTATCGTGGAGGCAAAGTTTTATTTCAGACACCAGGAGAGCCAGGGTTTGAGTTCGTCAAAGGAGCAGTGGAGCAGTACGAGGGAGTCTTTTGTCGAGCTATGGTGGAAGAGCATGACCCGCCATACCCATTGATTACAGAGTATATGGACGTCTTTCTAGAGGAGTTGCCTGGGTTACCATCAGACAAAGATGTGGAGTTCTCTATAGACTTAGTGCCAGGCGCAGAGCCGATATCACAACACGTCTATAGGGTGAATAACATCGAACTGGTAGAGTTAAAGAAGCAAGTGGATGAGTTGAAGGACAAAGGCTTTATCCGCTCCAGTTCATCTTGTGCTCCGATATTTTTTGTACCGAAGAAGGATGGGTCGGTACCTATATGTATCGACTATATATCTCTCAATAACCTCACTATCAAGAATAAATATCCGTTATCACGGATTGACAATCCATTTGATTAGTTGAGCAGAGTGAAGGTATTCTCAAAAATAGACTTGAGATCGGGGTACCATCAGGTGAAAGTGGAGAAGGAAGATATCCAAAGACAGCTTTATGGACTCGGTATGGGAAGTTTGAGTTCTTGGTGATACCGTTTGGGTTGACCAATGCCCCGGCAGTATTCATAAAACTGATAAACAAGGTGTTTCATCAGTATCTGATCAATTTATGGTGGTGTTTATTGATGATATATTGATATATTCAAAGATCCCAAAGGAGCATGAGAAGCATCTAAGGATAGTTTTAGAGATCCTCGGGAAGAAGAAGCTGTGTGGAAAGATTTCGAAGTGTGAGTTCTTCCTTGATAAGGTTGAATTTCTTGGGCATATAATTTCAGGAGACAGGATCTCAATAGACCCGAAGAAGATATCAGTAGTTGAGTCGTGGTCTACCCCAAGTTTAGTGGCAGAGATCGGGAGCTTTCTTGGATTCGCAGGCTATTACCAGAGATTTATTCAGGACTTTTCCAAGATTGTAGAGCCGATGACTAGGATGACCAGGATGACCAGGAAGGACATGGAGTTCATCTGGACTGAGAAGTGTTATGCTGCTTTCGAGGAGCTGAAGAAGAGGTTCACCGCGCAAGAAGACTACCGCTCTTTGGAGAACAGAACTCCATTAGCCAATGAATATATAGGTTAACGCCCGGAACCAATCATTGAAGAAGCAGAGTGGGTTCAAACTACGCGTCGTTCCTCCGGATCTTCTTCTCCTGGTGCGAAAGCAGTTGCTTTGACTATAGCTCCAGTGTTGATATTGCCATCGAGGACAGGAGAATTTTCTATATATTATGATACTTCGGATAAGGGTTTGGGTTGTGTGTTACAGCAGAATGGGAAGAAGATTGCCTATGCTTCCAGGCAATTATGCCCATATAAGAAGAATTACCCTACCAATGACTTGGAGTTAGTTGCAGTTATTTTTTCTCTCAAGCTATAAAAATACTACTTGTATGGAGAGCGGATAGAGATCTTCACATACCATAAGAACTTGAAGAATGTGTTTACACAGAAGGAGCTCAATATGAGGCAGAGGAGGTGGTTGGAGCTGATGAAAGACTTTGATATCTCGTTGCAGTACCATCCAGGGAAGGCCAACGTAGTCGCGGATGACTTGAGTAGGTATCCAGTGGCTATGTACTTGATGAGGACAAATACTTTTTGGCCGATCTGGATACCTTGGGTATTGAGGTGTTAGTTCCTGGAGTTGCAGCACAGATTTAGGGACTTCAGGTACAGTCATAGTTGATGGACCGGATCAGAGCCGCACAGTTCGAGGATGAGTCTCTGAGGAGCATCAGAGAGAAGGTCCGAATGGGATTGGCAGAGGATTTTAGTATTGCAGAGGATGGATTATTGTGATACGGTACCAGATTATGTGTGCTGAGTAGAGCATTGTGCGAGGAGGTTCTTCAGGAGGTGCATCGATCTCAGTACTCTATGCATCCATGTGCCAACAAGATGTATAGAGACATGAGAAAGAATATTTTGTGGTATGGTATGAAGCGAGAGGTGGCTAGCATCGTATCCAGATGCTTGGAATGCCAGGAGGTAAAGGCAGAGAGATAAGGCCAGGTAGATTTCTTCAGCCTTTACCTATTCCAGAGTAGAAGTTGAAGCATGTGACGATGGACTTTGTATCAGGGCTTTCGCGTTCTCCATGAGGGAAAGACGCAACTTGGGTCATCGTTGACAGGTTGACCAAATCAGCTCACTTCTTGACATTTAAAGTGGGTACGTCTATAGAGAAGCTTGCGGAGATGTATGTGCGACAGATAGTCAAATTCTATAAAGTTTTTGGGAGAATAGTCTCGGATCAGGATAGTCGCTTCACTCCCATTTATGGAGGAGTTTGTAGGCTAGCTTGGGCAGCCATCTCAAGTTTAGTATCGCATATCACCCTCAGACGGATGGACAGTCGGAGAGGACCATTCAAACTCTCGAAGATATGCTACGGACTTGTGTATTGGAATTTGGAGGATCTTGGAAGGATCTTGGGAGGATCACCTTCACTTGATAGAGTTTGCTTATAACAACAACTACTAGGCCAGTATAGATATGTCACCATTTGAGGCATTGTATGGACAGAGATGCCGCACTCCGTTATCTTGGGATGATATTGGTAAGAAACCCTTATTGGGACAGAAGATGTCGTGGATGCAGCTGAGAAGGTGAAGCTCATTAGAGATAGACTTCGGGTGGCGCAGGACAGATAGCGGCATTGGGCCGACAGCTACCGGAGACTTTTGGAGTTTGAGGTATAGGTTATATTTGCATTGCTTGAGTTTGCCTTATTTTTGATAGAGTGCCAAGGCTGTGTTTTGTACTAGGTTGACAACCTGGTGTTCTTGAGAATTTCTCCGACAAGGGGCATAATTCGTTTTGGTGGAGGCGGTAAGCTTAGTCCACCGTATATCGGACCCTTCAATGTTCTTGAGAGGGTCGGTGCAGTGGTCTACATACTAGACTTGTCGCCTACACTAGAGGGAGTGCATAATATGTTTCATGTATTATAGCTGAGACTGTACATGGTAGATTCCAGCCATGAATTGGATCACTCGGAGATCCAGGTGAGGCCGACTCTCAGCTACCCAGAGCAGCCAGTGGAGATTCTGGATCGCAGGAAAAATGTGCTGTGAAACTAGATGATTCCTTTAGTAAGCGTCGCGTGGAGGCATCACTTGCTAGGAGAGAGTACCTGGGAGAGATGCACAAGCGATATCCTTATCTGTTTGAGACGTGAGATATAATTTTTTCTTGCTTGTATTGATTGCTTTTGGTAGTTAGTTTCTTCCTTAAATTTCGAGGACAAATTTTTTCCAACGTGGGTAGGATTGTCACCCTCACTTTTTCAACTAGGGGTAGTTGGGTAATTTGGAATGGGTAAATAATTTTAGAAATAAATATTAATATTAGTGTGTTATAGTATTTATTTGATGATTGTATTAATTATTTAATTATTAGTGAGCTATAAATTATTTG
This sequence comes from Iris macrosiphon, assembly GCA_036927795.1. Taxonomy (NCBI): domain Eukaryota; kingdom Viridiplantae; phylum Streptophyta; class Magnoliopsida; order Asparagales; family Iridaceae; genus Iris; species Iris macrosiphon. The sequence goes on along the minus strand of JAYESA010000012.1, from coordinate 120,110,096 downwards.
TGACTTGTATTATTTATTTTTAGCTATGAGGCTAGTCCAATAGTTAGACTTATCACTTATAAGTCCAATTAGAGTTGCCATGACAACTAGTGAGCCCAAATTGGATCCAAGTCCATTAGACCATTCTCACTAATTAATTAAGAAGAATTAGCTTAATTAGAATTAGTTAGAAGCTTTCCAAAATAGCCCTTGCTTAATCATATTCATAATTGGATGGAGAAGGGCATCTTGGACATTTAATGAGACATAGACAAGGGGAGAAGGGGGCCGGCCACCATATAGGCTATTCCTCTCTCTCTCTCTCTCTCTCTCTCTCTCTCTCTCTCTCCTCTCTTTCTCTCTCATTTGCATTCATTTTAGATCTAGAAATTAGATCCCCAATTTCTTTTCCTTCCCTCCATCAATTCCTTCTCATTTTACTTTCATTTCTCTCTCAAATTCATCCCTCAACAAGCCTTGGATCTTGGAGAATCAAGGAGCACAAAGAGGAGGAGCTTTGGAGAAGAAATCATATTTGGATCGTGTCTACTTACATTTTTATTGGGAATCCATCTCCTAATTGGTAATTTCTAAATTTCTCTTCATTGTAGCTCCCAAATCATATATGAGATCTCTAGGAACCACCCCAATGGCATAGGCTACCTATAGGAATAATTTTTAGGCTATTTGATAGTGTATTGTGGTCTCTACATGCATTTTAGTGGATATTTTAGGGGAATTATGAGGTGGACACACCAAGTGTGTATCATGACACCAAATTAGTCATAATAGAATTAGATCAGGGTTGAGATACTAGCTACATATCTAAAATTGGGCACGAGTAGGCCGTATCGCGATACCGTATGATACCATATAATACCGAGTCTATTTTGTGTGATTTGTATCAATTCTCTTCAATTCTAATTTTAACAAGTTTTATTTGTTATATATAGGTTAATAGATTAGTAGGAATGAGGATTAAGAGAGATTTGGGTTTTTGGCTTCCTAATCGAATGTGTATCTTGGTGTATTAGAAGAGTGAACATATAGTGTTTGATTAAATAAATAGTTCACATGGGTGTATGTGTGTGTGTGTGTGTGTGTGTGTGTGTGTGTGTGTGTATATATATATATATATATATATATATATATATATATATATATATATATATATATATATGTATAACTATATTCCTATTGCTTGTGTGTTTGAGATATCACATAGTTGTGAGTTATTATATCAGTGTGTATATTGTGCCTGTGTTGAGTGTGTGTCACTCCAGTTCAGTATTTGGGGGTGAGGTTGGTTGGGTACTAGGGCATCTGTGAGGAGACTCACATATGTTAAGTGACTGGTAGGGAGGGTATGTGTTGTAGAGAGGGGCTTGATATGGCAGTAATATCAGTTGATACTCGATAGACAAGTATCAATATGAGTTTTTAGCAGCAGTATGGGGTGTACAAGTAGCTGCTACTACTTGTTATGGTAAAGTATAAGAGATATTACCAGTACTTGGAAGTACATCAAGCAGTGGTAGAAAAAGGGTGCAGGTCAAATAGTAGGAGTGAAGAGGAAAATGGATTCAATTAGGCACAACAGTATGATACCTGGGTGTTCACATGTATGTGTTAATATTGATTGTGTTATAACAGTATGTATGAGGATTAATTGCATGTGTTATTAGTAGTTGCAGGCAGTATGTTAGAGGCCTAGAGAGTTCCTTGTGTTTGGGATTAGTGTAGTAGGTGAAGGGGGAGGCTCGAGTAATGTTCACTGCAGCTTACCAATTGCAGTAACTGCAAGTGAATGTGTACAGTATATAGCCAAGGTTACCTGCAATTGTTTTTTAGGTGCACTAGATGTGTGTGTACCTGCAGTTAGTTAAACTGTCAAAGCATGGTAGTTATCAGTAGTACCTGGGCTTGACTGCGGTGTAGTTAGAAGAATGATGGTGTTGTAGGTGTGTTTGAATCTGGATAATGAAGGGGCAGGTGGCTTCACTAGTTGTGTTAGTGTGGAGGTTATGAAGCAATATCAGATTGTAAGTATCAGTCTCTTATACATGGGTACATTACAGCTATGAGAAGATGTTGGGAATACTGATTAAGAGTATTGGGTAAGCTAGTTCAGTTTTCAGTTAGAAAATAGATTGATAATTACTTGCAGTGGTATGTTATCAGTTAACTCAGTTGGTATTATTGGTTAAGTTATTAGTTAAGTATGATTGATGCTAGTTTAGATACTAATTATACCCATTTATAAAAAACTTAGTATAACTAGTATATGGTGATGGAAGACCTTATAGACCAAACAACCTTAGTGTAGACCTAGTATGACATAGAAATTAGCCAAAAGCATGCATTACTATATTTTTAACCATTTCTCATTCATTACACCAATTAACCTAATATTTTCTAAAATATGATTGGGTGACACCAGCTTGGGCATCGAGAGACACACCTTGCTCTGGACCAGAGGCGAGTACATCTCTCTGTTAGTTTTTATTTTATGAAAGTATATATATCATATGTCTTGAACTGTATACTTGATTCTGACACAGTGGTTACACAAACTGGTACTATATGGATCCTGTTAGGAGATGTTATCCCCTACTGTGTTCATCGGGTACTCCTTTACATATATTTCTTTGTATGTATCGGGTATTAATTATCGTGTACTTCGTGTTCACACACTGCTCGTGTTCAGTGTGCCCATATTCGTGTTCATAATGTGTCATGATTGGATCCATTAGTATTGGTTAGGGATAAGGGAGTAGGAGTTGGTTATGTGATCAAGCCCAAGTGTATTTGTGTACATGTCGATTACATATCACATGTGTAATCGAGTTATTATATTGTATTCGTGTTCAACCAAAACCGATCACATAATGAACTTGTACTCTATGACACATTAGCTAGTTTTATCTATTTCTATTTAAATTGTAGTTATTCATATTGCTTGTTCTTCATTCCAGTACATTACCTGTTAACTCTAGTTCATTCCATTTTTTATTGCTAGTTATCTTGTATTCTTTTCTATTATCTGTTATATATGCTCAATTATGTATTTGGAACTGCTTTCAGAGGTATGTACTCCGCTCTAATCCTGACTGGATATATTTTTTTAGATGATTAACTTGTAGATCAATGTCCCTCTTCCTACGGGCGGCAGGACGGTGAGCCATTAGAGGATTCTCCCCTAGAGTAGGAGGACTTAGGGCCAGTGTCTCAGGAGGATTAGATTTTTTTTGATTGTATTAGTCGCATTCTAGACTCATGGCATTTATATATATTATTTTAAACTTGTAGATGTATTGTGACTCTTTTTTCTCTCTTTTATTCTATATTATGCTTTTATCCTCCTTTAGTTTTATATTGTGATTGAGTATAGTTTACTATTATCATATACCATATTGTTCCACAGTTTGGAGTTGAGATGACATTGACAGGTACCATGTATATATTGTGTGAGATATTTAGATAGTATGGTTGACCCAAATAGCGTTCTACTGCCGATGCTGCAGCGTAGGCTGTGCGTTGTTTACTACTCATGCCCTTATTCCGGGTGCGGGTCGTGACAGTTCTGGAGACTCTCCGAAAAGAGAAGCTTTATGGCAAGATTTTGAAATATGAGTTCTTCCTTGACAAGGTTGAATTCCTTGGTTATGTGATTACAGGTGACGGGATCTCAGTAGACTCGAAGAAGATTTCAACGGTGGAGTCATAGGCTAATCCTAGTTCAATGGCAGAGATCAGGAGTTTTCTGGGCTAGCAGGTTATTACCGGAGGTTTGTACAGGACTTCTCTAGGATTGCGGAGACGATGACTAGGCTGACCAGGAAGGATGTGGAGTTTGTCTGGATAGAGAAGAGTCAGGCCACTTTTGAGGAGCTGAAGAAGAGGTTGATGACATCTCCAGTGTTGACGTTTCCATCAGGATTGGATGGCTTCACTATCTATAGTGATGCTTTAGGGAAGGGTTTGGATTGTGTCTTGCAACAGAATAGGAAGGTGATTGCCTATGCTTCCAGGCAATTACATCCTCATGAGAAGAATTATCCTACCCATGATTAGGAGTTGGCAGTGGTCATATTTTCTCTAAAGTTGTGAAAATACTATTTGTGCGGAGAGCGTGTGAAGATCTTCATAGACCATAAGAGCTTGAAGTACGTGTTTACATAAAAAGAGCTAAACATGAGACAACGACAGTGGTTATAGTTGATAAAGGACTTTGACATATCATTACAATACCATCCAAGGAAGTCCAATATAGTCGTTGATGCATGAGCAGGTGTCCAGTGGCTATATGTTTGACTACAGACATATATTTATTGGCCGATCTTAAGAGCTTGGGTATTGAGGTGCTGGTACCGGGTATCGAGATGCAGATATGGGGACTGCAGATACAGTCTAAGCTGATGGACAGGATCCGAGCTACTCAGTATGACGATGAGTCTCTAAGAAGCATTAGAGCACAGGTTCAGATGGGATTATCCGAGGACTTCACTATTGTTATGGATAGACCACTACGACACGGTACCAGTTTATGTGTGCCAAGTGACACATTGAGCGAGGAGGTTCTTCAGGAGGCGCATTGATCACATTACTCTATATATCTAAGTACCAAAAAGATGTATAGAGATCTAAGAGAACATATATGGTGGTATGGTATAAAGCAGGAGGTAGCGCACTTCGTATCCAGATATTTAGTGTGCTAGTAGGTAAAGGCAGAGAGGCAGAGGCTGGGTGGTTTACTTCAGCCTTTACCTATTTTAGAGTGGAAGTAGGAGCATGTTACTATAGATTTTGTTTCGGGGCTTTCGCGTTCTCTAGGAGGGAAAGGCATAATTTGGGTCATCGTAGACAGGTTGACCAAATCGGCCCACTTCTTGCCAATTAAAGTTTGTACGTCTACAGAGAAGCTAGAAAAGATGTATGTGCGACAGATTATCATATTGCATGGATTTCATGTGTGCATCATCTCGGATCGGGATAGTCGCTTCATATCCCATTTTTGGAGGAGTTTGAAGGCTAGCTTGGGCACCCAACTCAAGTTCAGTACCGGATATCACCCCCAGACAGATGGACAGTCAGAGAGGACTATTCAGACTCTCGAGGATATGTTTGCACTTATGTTTTGGATTTTAGAGGCTCTTGGGAGAATCATCTTCACCTGGTAGAGTTTGCTTACAACAACAGCTATCATGCCAGTATCAAGATATCACCATTCGAGGTTTTATATGGACGGAGATGTCGTGCTCCTCTATCTTGGGATAATATTGGTAAGAGAGTCTTGTTGGAACTGGAGATGATTATGGATGCAGCTGAAAAGGTAAAGCTCATCAGAGATAAATTTTGGATGGCACAGAATAGACAACGGCATTGGGCCAATAGCAACCGGAGACCTTTGGAGTTTGAGGTTTAGATTTTGTTTGTGATTGTTTTGTTTTAGGTTGAGTGTTAAGGCTGTATTTTATTCTAGGTTGGCGATCTGGTATTCTTACAAATTTCTCTGATATGGGGCATAATTCGCTTTGGTAGAGACGGAAAGCTTAGTCCACAGTACATCAGACCCTTTGGTGTTTGTTACCCCTACTTTTTCAAATAGGGATAATTTAGTCATTTAGCATAGTTATATTATTTTAGTGATTTAATAATTAATAAGTATGTTATATTAATAATTATGATTGTGCTATATTATTTATTAGTTTGTGGGCTAGACTATTATTTAGACTAGACACTTGGGAACCCAATTAGACTTGTCATGACAACATGTAAGCCCAACATGGACCAAGCCCAATAGACTCATTCCTACTAATTAATTAGAAGGTTTAGACTTAATTTGATTTAATTAGATACTTTCCAAATTAGCTCTTCTCTAATGTTATCCACAACTAACTAGTAGGGACATATTAGACATTGATAATGACTTAGAGAAGGGGGAAGGGGGCCGGCCACTTTAAGAGATGTCTCTTGTCTCTCTCCTCCTTATTTGCATTCATTTTGGATCTCCAACTCTAGATCCTCAATTCTCTTTATTTTTCTCCATCAATTTCCCTCTCAATATCGCCACATTCTCACTCATTCTCATCACTCAAGGAGCTTTGAAGAAAGAAGCACAAGGAGGAGGAGCATTGGTGAAGAGATCGTGTCCGGATCGTGTCCAATTATATTTTCATTAGGAATCCATCTTCTAATTGATAAATTCTGAATGTTTCATCATTCTAACTCTCAAATAATGCATTTGACCATTAGGAACTACCCCATAGTATAGGGCTACCTATAGGAACAAGTTCTAGGCTAATTGGGTGTGTATTATGATTTCTACATGGTAATTTATGTCCATTTTGGAGAAATTACGGGATTGACACATCAAGTGTGTGTCATGGGACCAATTAGATCTAATTAGACTTAGATCGGGATTGTGGGACTAGCTACGTGTCCACAATTGGATATGAGTAGGCTATATCAAGATACGGTGCGATACCGTGTGATACGGAGCTCATTTTGGGTGTTTGGAGCAATTCTCTTTAATCCCTATTATAGCTAGTTCTAATAGTAATTATGCTATATATTTCATATATAGAAATGGTTATCATGGAGATATTAGGATTTTGGTTCTCAATTGGGAGTGTATCATAGTATATTGGATATTGCACATATAGTGTTTGATCTAATAATTTATAGTGTCTATATGTGTATATGTATTAATAGTTAACTATACCTATACATATCCAAATTCTATAGTGTATGTGATGATTTTGTGTGTGTGATTTGACAAGTGACTGTGGATGTGGGAGCCAAGTGAAGTAAAGCGAAGGAGGGTCCTCAAATCTGAGCTTGTTGTATGTTAGGTTGCTTGTATCATACATGATATCAGTTACAACGGAAGTAGCAACAACACAGTGGGATATCTGGCAGTGTGGTATATGTGTGAAGCATTATGGGGATGGTGTAACTAATACTCACCTGTTAGTTGAGCAGTTATGAAGTTATGGGGAAAGTATACTCATACCTGGGCACTCCAGGTGAAGGTTCAGTTACATGCAGCACTACCAGAAAAAGTTAAATTAGCGACGTCTAAAAACGTCGCTAAATAACCAAAAATTGTCGCTAATTTGGTTTAGCGACGTAATTAGCGACGTTTTAAAGCAGTCGAAAAAACCAAGTCGCTAAAACAAAAAATGTCGCTAAACGTCGCTATGCCGACATTTTTTAGCGACTATAATGTGTCACTAAATTTAGCGACGTTTAGCGACGCCGCGTCACTAAATAGCGACGTTTATTAAAGTCGCTAAACGTTGCTGATTAGCGACTTATATAGCGATGTTACACCGACGTCTTTAATGACCTGGCAATACTGTCATGTCAGCAATTTGCGACATACAACGACGTTTTTAGCGACATCATTAGCGACGTATTTAGCGACTGGTTACAACATCGCTAATTAGCGACGTATTTAGCGACTTAAGTGAACGTCGCTAAACGTCGCTAAAAACGTCGCTAATTTTCAAAAAAAATATTGCATTTCTGGGTTTACCAACCCCCTTGGGTTCATTATCAGGTATATGATGGTAGTAGAAATAATTGAATAAAGAACACAGTAGCAGCACCAAGGGGAAAAATTCTAGTGCACTGGGTAAATACAGGCCAAGTATCAATCATCAGTTGTAAACCAAAATATAAATAATATAATAAAATTTGAAAAAAAAGAAAGCATTCAGCAAATCTTATCGTAAACGTAAAGAATATGGCAAATTTATATCCATACAATCGCATCCTAAATAATAAAAAAATATAAATATCCAGTAACTAACTATACTACTGCGAATCTGCAGGAGGCTGACCACCGGCGCGCTTGAAGGATAAGAACTCCTCATAATCGTCCCGTGGAATCGACACCGATGTCGATGGAGAAGGCAGTGACGTCAGTGGAGTCTGTGTCGATGTAGGCGCACCAGGAGGCCGTGCTGTCACGCCCCAGTCCCAAAATACGTAGGACTAGGAACACGTAAGCATGCCAGCCGCATGGATATGACAACTCCAATATATGGAAACCAAACCCATACGTACGCTGTAATATAAATATAAAATCCACAAGTGGTATAAACATATGTCACAAGTTACAGGGTATAATCTAAATCTCATCCACAGAAAATTAATATAAATGAATAACCAGCATCTATATAACTAGATCTCAACATAAGTATCTAAGGATGATAGTTGGATGGAAATAAATCCACTACCAACTCGAATGTTAGAGCAAATACAAAATAAGTACAATACAACAACACCATATAAGAATACCAGCTAGCAATCACGGGCTCGAAGAGAGGACATCCATGAAACATATATAACCATCCAAATCTGCGCTCCTGCAAATACTCAAGAACAGATACACCTGGCAGAGGACCAGGTCCTCAGAGGGACGTAACAAGATACAGAAAAGTGAGCCAACTTGAATACAGTAAACATGCATATTATTTGAAAATAAATAAGTACGCTGTACAAGACATCTATATGAATGTAAATGAGGACAACTTTTCGACGTATGGGCAAGGTTAGGCTACTCGATCTAATCCTCACAACTCATGCTCTTGTCAGTGGACACCATCAGCCGACATACCTCTGGGGTAGCGACCTTCGGACTCCATCAATCGACATACCTTTGGGGTAGCGACCATCGGACATGACCACCATAATGCGTGCTAGTAACTACGGTGTTACCAGAGTGGTTAAAAGCCCATACACCTAATGATTGTCCTCTATGATACTAAGTGTCAAGTGTGTGTCAACATATCTAATATATAGTAATGACAGAAAGGAACTACACATGCAATAAATATACAGAAATGAAATAAATATATAGAAATATACTAAGCATGCAAAATACTGTAAGCAATTTGGTAAGGTATCTTGCCTGGTCTAAAAAGGATGAAGTCCCAACTCAAGGCATCGTCCGATCTACCCGTCACATAAATTAAACAAGTTAGGTTACAAAAGTGGATAAATAGGTTCCTCCATTTAATCTATTTTAATTCTGAATAATAATCTAAAATAGTATTTTAATCTTATTATAATCTAATTTTATTGTTAAATCCTAATTTTGTCCAAAGAACTGAATTTTATCAACTCGAGACTCATGGCACGCAAATCGAGGAGATCTGTTGACCGAAAACTCAACCAACACAAACTCAACTTTCATGTATGATTTCCTGTAGATTTCAGTGTCAAAAATATGCTGGAATTTACGGCTCGTCCGAATTCAAATTCGTTTGGGAATTATGGCACATATAAATTTTGTATTGTGCACCGATGGTTAAATTCTAACCTAGAAGTTCTACAGAATTAACAGTATATAAATACTTCGAGTTAAATTCTGGAAAAAATATATGTCGATGATCTTGACATTAGCTTTCCGAAACTTTAAACAGTTCATGATTCTGATTCCGGGTTCTCCCTGAATTACAAAAACATCAAAATCCGTCTATTTTTGGACATGCTTTGCTCTACGAATTTTCTAGAATTTAATACTAATAATTAAAAAAAACAATTTATATAATCAGAAATCTAACCTCAATATCTTTCCAACGCAAGAAATTAGGCCTCGTTTGGAGTCCGGAGCTATGCGCAATGACTTCTGGAAGATGAAGGAACCCTAGATGGCAATTCTCCAAAAATTGGCTCAAGAAAAACCCTAGAAAATAACTTAAACTATTATATATATATATATAGTGGAGAGAGAGTGCAGCCGCGGCTCAGAAAGTGCCACGTGCAGCCATCCATGTTGTCCCGCCCAAATCGGACGGTCCGAAATTGATGCGGCTCGGCTCAGCTGAGTCCGAGTCGAACTCTGACTCGGCTCGGCTCGAGGTCGGCTCGGCTTCACCCCGCGGTCACTGACAGGCGGGCCCGACACTGTTCACTGCGGGAGGCTGACAGGTGGGCCCCCTGTTTGCTGACTGAGCAGAATTAATTACTTTTTGGGTTTTTTTTTCAGAAATTAGTTTTTAATTCAGTTTTTCATAATTAACTCAAAATAAATGCTAACAATAATCATAAAATTCCCAAAAAATTCTATAAAATATATTTTATTATTTATAATCTAAAATAAAAGTTTGGAATATTTTTAATTAAGTTTGAACATAAAATAAATTCTTCAAATTCTTAGAAAATTAGTGTTACTAGTTTTTAATTAACTAAAAATTATGGAAAAATCCCAATAATCTAAAATAGCCTAAAAATAATTCTAAATAAATATTTATATAAGTAAATATACTAAAAAATTTATTATCTAATTAACTAAGAGAATACTCTAAATAAATTCAACATCTATAATAAATATAATAATATAAAATATACACAAAATACCTATTTTGGGTGAGGGAGTTTACAATCTACCAAACTTAAAATAATTTCGTCCTCGAAATTAAAATAAGGCATAATTTATTAAATCCTTCACATTCGTACATAAGTTACGTCAATCGCAATCTCTTCCAAAAATTTAAATAACAAAATCTATTCAAATCTATCGCGATCATTTCAAAATTAAGATAATCATTGTTAAAATCAAAATTCAACCTATTGTAATCTCTTCTCACTTTTCCAAATCATCAATATCCAAATTTAAATTTAATCCATATAATATCTTCAATATTTAAATAACCCATATCAAATTTTACCTCACGATCTTCAACTATCATAATCTCCTCTAGAAGTAATTCGAGTCCAATATTATTCCTATTTTCACTTATAAATTTTTTTGTATTCTTCAACTTTTTAAATTCTATTCACATCCTCAATATTTCAAATAGGTAGTCCAACAATCAAATTTTAATTCTTAATTTAAATCATCAAATTAAAAAATAATTTAAATACAGTCCACCAATGTTCAAGTCTAAAATTATATATTTATCCTTCAAATTCAAATTGATGATTTTACCTTCAATACTCAAAAATTTAAATTATGTACTTAAGGTATAAATATTGGGTCCTCAATATCAAAAATTTTAAAATTCATTAATCCTCACCATCTTAGTCATTTTTCTAAAATTCTCAAAATTAAATGGCTTGAACCTCTCCCAATCCAATCTTACTCGATCACAATCTAAAAAAAATTCCTCTCGAGTTGCCAATGCACTGCTACCCAACTTAGAATTTACCCATCTATCACAGAAGGCTATATACTTTAAGAAAAATATTCCTTAATTTATTTACTCATGTCATTCAATCCTCAAAAACTTCAATGCCGATTATATCATATATGATATGTCCTTAATTACGAAAGAATAATCCTCAAGTATGTGATCGGCCTATGGGGTATATCTAGTACTCTCTGTGTATCAAACTTATACCAAGCATGAGGTTTCATCTTTCCGAAATAAGGGAAGACGGAGATCAATAATAAAGAGTTCAAGGGCGAGGTAATAGAATAGAAGTATCGGGATCAAGGCGTTTAAAGAATTCAAATAGGAATTGTCAAAGCAGTTGTGGATTGAAGTCCTATTTTGGTAATGCCTATCCACATGCTCGCATCGGTACAGTTATGTAACGGATACGATATGCTTAGACATATCTAGAGGGCAAGTTCATTCATCTACTAATCACTAGATATCTCAATCCATGTAAAGTAGTTATACGAAGGGCGAACCACGCGCACTATGGTTGATCAGACCGTAGTACACTGATTCTGAAATGTATTAATGTATGCATCCACTAATACATATATAGTGAACAAGCTTGATGAAAGAATAAGCTTACAAAACTAGGCTATAATAGCGGCATAAGTCAAGGTGGTACAACAATTATAGGTACGCTAGATGATGATGAAAGGAGGTACAAGTCAATTCAAGTTCACAAAAATAAAACAAAAAAAATAGAATAAGCAATAATAATAAAGACTCTACAAATCTCTATAGTTATCATACAACCTCCTTGTCTATGTCGCTAGTCGACCAAATGGGGGCAAGGACCTCTAAATTCTATTGTCTGAATAAACACTGTCGTCTTATGCTAGCATACAATTAATGTCATTCAGCTACACTTCAATAATAGGGCAAAAGACTATGTGATACTAGGTTGTGAGGTATGCTACCCAACTTATAACAATTAACTAATACTGTAATTGCCTTAAGGATACCGTAGAACTCCTGTTAAGGTCTACGGGAAGGGGTCTTGGTATTTATTAGGGTATCCTCTTTCATTACATAGGTCATGGTCGTCCTAAGTCTTAATCATAGCGCTCATGGAGCAAGTGTCAATAGTAAGGATAGAAGAGTTACTGGCCGTCAAGGGGAAAGGATCTAACTCGTATCGAGGTAGGGGTACATGTTACGCAATTTAAAACTAAGGGATAAGCACCAGGTCTCAATCTACAAGAATAGCTTAAACCATCAAGTTCTAACTACTAAGCACACAATTTCAAAATTCAAGAGTAACCACCAAAGTCCTAGCAAGCTATATATATCCTAACATAGAATAAATTCACTTGGTCTATAATCAGCAGTATCAGATGGCACGAGTTGAAAGATGAAAAATAGAGGAACAAAATTTGGTCGTCGCACAATTAGCGAACGCTAAGGTCGTAGAGGAATAATATATGAAATTAAAATAGGGGGCTCTATATAGCATCATGGTTTTCTAAGGGAAAGTGGTATGCTAGTTGCTATGTTCGAGGTATGATCAAGAGAAACGTTATATTCATTGCTCTTGGCTTCCTAAGGTACTGTCTGCTACTAATAAGACAATGATCTAAGTTTATAGTTCTAATATTATCTCACCATAAGTGTTAGGTCCAACCCTAATATTTAACCCTGGATTTTTATTGGTTCCTCAATACTAGGGTCAAACACTATGGTCAAACTTTTAACTAACTCTAGTAGTGTCTATACTACTCTCAAGTCTTCGTATTACATCAAGGGGTAATAGTAAAACAATTCTAGAGATAAGGAATTCTAAGGTTCACTAGATATTCTAAACTTAGTGGTGTGTCAATATTCTCGTTGTATTCTTAATAGGCGTGCTACCATAATTATCATCCTAATAACAGGGGTTCCTATATTCTAGCAGAAGGCTATACTCAAAGAACCATTAGGGAAGTACAGGAATCAAGCAGGATATAATTATTCAGATAGAACAGATAGGAGGAAGATGAATAATAGTCAATTGTGGATGAGATCCTATACTCTATTCCTAGGTGCAGGCTTGCTCGGTACAATAACGTAACCAAGACAATATGCTCTCGACCTGCATGGGCCACCACAAAAATATGTCACGCCCCAGTCCCAAAATACGTAGGACTAGAAACACGTAAGCATGTCAGCCGCATGGATATGGTAACTCCAATATATGAAAACCAAACCCATACGTACGCTGTAATATGAATATAAAATCCACAAGTGGTATAAACATATGTCACAAGTCACAGGGTACAATCTAAATCTCATCCACAGAAAATTAATATAAATGAATAACCAGCATCTATATAACTAGATCTCAACATAAGTATCTAAGGATGATAGTTGGATGGAAACAAATCCACTACCAACTCGAATGTAAGAGCAAATACAAAATAAGTACAACACAACAACACCATATAAGAATACCAGCTAGCAATCAAAGGCTCGAAGAGAGGACATCCACGAAACATATATAACCATCCAAATCTGCTCTCCTGCAAATACTCAAGAACAGATACACCTGGCAGAGGACCAGGTTCTCAGAGGGACGTAACAAGATACAGAAAAGTGAGCCAACTTGAATACAGTAAACATGCATATTATTTGAAAATAAGTAAGTACGCTATACAAGACATCTATATGAATGCAAATTAGGACAACTTTTCGACGTATGGGCAAGGGTAGGCTACTCGATCTAATCCTCACAACTCATGCGCTCGTCAGTGGACACCATCAGCCGACATACCTCTGGGGTAGCGACCTTCGGACTCCATCAATCGACATACCTCTGGGGTAGCGACCATCGGACACGACCACCATAGTGCGTGCTAGTGACTACGGTGTTACCAGAGTGGTTAAAAGCCCATACGCCTAATGATTGTCCTCTATGATACTAAGTGTCAAGTGTGTGTCAACATATCTAATATATAGTAATGACAGAAAGAAACTACACATGCAATAAATATACAAAAATGAAATAAATATACAGAAATATACTAAGCATGCAAAATACTGTAAGCAATTTGGCAAGGTATCTTGCCTGGTCTGAAAAGGATGAAGTCCCAACTCAAGGCGTCGTCCGATCTACCCGTCACATAAATTAAACAAGTTAGGTTACAAAAGTGGGTAAATAGGTTCGTCCGATCTATACCTTATCCCAAACACATGCCTGCAGACCCTAACTAAGTCTGCAACCTCTGATACTTTGCACTTATTCTGCAGTGGCTAAATCTTTCCTTCACTTAGTTGTTTTCAGCTGCCCTTAGCTACTGCCATGGCTCACAGCAGTGCTTGTTGCTGACTTGCCATTGCTCAAGCATGCATGTGTTTGATGCTGCTCAAGTGTGCACCAACACTCTTCCACTGCAGAAGATGGCAGGAACCAATCCCCTCCTCACAGTGCCAACCCGACACCACCGCAACACATTGCCAGCTTGCCTAATGCACTAGGCCAAACTGAATTGAGTTCTGTTCCTGAAGCCTCATAGTTCAGTAGTGACACCCACACACAACTCGACTCTTCTACCCTCTCCCACATCAAGCACAGCTAGAAGACACTATGAACACCAACACAGATAACAGTAGCTATATACCTATATATATATATATATATATATATATATATATATATATATATATATATATTGAGATACACCTATATATGCATATACTCTCTCATATGCAAATAGATAATACACCAATTTACATATACATATCATATGATACTCTAAGGCATAAATAGACATACACACACAACCACTAGTCCAATTCACAAACATTTGGTGTGCAACACCAAGATACTCTAGGATACATCCTCCATACACCACACCACCATGATACCAACCCTCAATTTACATGGACACATCCAATAGATCAAATATTGTGTGTGTGTCAGTATGTGTATGTGTCATGCCTGTGTCAGTGTTAGTGTCAGTGTCTGTGTGAGTGTATGTGTGTGTCTGCGTCTGTGTGTGTGTGTCGTGTGTGTCGTGTGTGTCTGTCAGTGTCTGTGTGCATGTGTCATGTCTGTATGCGTGTGTCATATTTGTCAAGTGTGTCTTGTGTCAGTGTCACATGAGAGAGAGAGAGATTACCTAGAGCTCGAGGAGGAGGAGGGGGATGCCGGAGTAGCCGCAGCCGTGGAGAGCCGGTCGCCGGAGAGGGGGGGAAATCAAAAAGTTTCAAATTTTTCGACAGATGGGGGAAAAGAAAACTGAGCCCTAATTAACCAAAATTTAGCGATGTTTAGCGACGTCAAATAAAAATGTCGCTAAAATAAAAATTACCGACGTCAAAGACGTCGCTAAATACGTTGCTAAATATTTTTGATACATACGTCGCTAATTACGACGCTAAACGTCGCTAAATCAGATATATTAGCAACGTTTAGCGACCTTAATTGAACTTATAGCGACTAATCTTTTAAATCTTAATAAAAGTCGCTAAACGTCGCTAAATGTCGCCATTTAGCGATGTCTAGCGACCTTTTTTATGGAGTCGCTAATTTAGCGACGTTTTTACTTGGAGTCGCTAAAATACGTCGCTAATTCCGCTTTTTCTAGTAGTGCAGTGAATGAAGGGGGGCTCACTGTAACTGATACTCGAGTATCAGTATACCAGGTTCAGTTGGCAGATCTTTTAGTGATGTGTATTCAGGTAATTGGTTCTAGGTGAGTTCTCAGTTGCAGTTCTCCGCTATAATGAATGTTAGTTAGTATGTATGTTAGTTGTTTGGTTAAATTAGTAGTAGAGTGCAGGTGAAGGAAGGAAAAAATTTGGCATATGCCATGCACATTAGTGCACAGCAAATGAGCTCGAGCCAGTGCAAGTGAGGAAGCTATGTCTACACAGATAGTAGACAATGGAAGTAGCCATATGTAGTGTCAGATACTGAGTAAGAGGGGTGTTGGTTTGGGTATCAGTAACTGATATAATGGAGGGGAACTAAAACACTAAGTTCATGTATTAGATTATATATGCTAGTGAGTTAAGTTAGTGTCAGTGAGATGTTAGTCACTTAGGAATTTTAGTTAGAGTTGAGTTATTATAAGTATGGAATCATTGTTATCTACTAATAGAATGTTAGTATATATTAGCTAATGTTTACTAGTTAGTTCTCAGTTGGATTTCAGTTAGTATATTTTAGTACCAGTTAGTTAATTAGTTAGTTAGTTAGTTAGTTAGGTTGATACACAGATATCAGTTGATATACCAATGTAAATTAGTTGATAGACTGATGTGTGTCAGTGGATACACATTATTAAGGATGCTAGTTAGTGATATTACCTCAGTCCTTATTAGTTATCTATAATTATTAGGGAGTTAGGTATTAGTTAGTGTTATGTATAGTTAGTTAATGTTGTATCTGTTAGTTAAGGTTCAGCTCATAGTTAGAAGTTAGATAATATATATATATATATATATATATATATATATATATATATATATAGCAGTTAGTATATGACCTAGTATCGACCTAGAAGCATGCATTAGTATATTTTAATCCATTTCCCATTCATCACACCATTTCACTTGATATTCCTCTATAGGGTTGTGTGACACTAGCTTGGACATCGAGATACACCCTTTTCTTAGGACCAGAGGCGAGTACATCTCTCTGTTAGTTTTTATTTCATGATAGTTATATATCACTTATTCTAGAACTGTATACTTGATTCTGATACAGTGGCAACATGGACTGGTACTAAATGGATCCTATCATGGGATATTAATCCATACTGTGTTCAATGGATACTCCTTCACATATATTTCATCGTGTGTATCGGGTATTGATTATCATGTACTTTGTGTTCACACACAGCTCGTGCTCAGTGTGCTTATATTCGTGTTCATAATGTGTCATGATTGGATCCATAAGTATTGGTTGGGGATGGGAGAGTAGAAATTGGTTATGTGATCAAGCCCAAGTATATTCGTGTACACGTCGATTACATATCACACGTGTAATCGAGTTACCATATTGTATTCTTGTTCAACCCAAACTGATCATATAATAAACTTGTACTCTATGGCACATTAGCTAGTTTTATTTATTTTTATTTATTTTTTGTTATTCATAATGCATGTTCTTCATTCCAGTATATTACATGTTCACTCTAGTTCATTCAATTTTCTATTGCTAGTTATCTTGTATTCTTTTCTATTATTTGTTATATTTGCTCTATTATGTATTTAGAACTGCTTTCAGAGGTATGTACTTCGCTCCAATCCTGACTGGATATATTTTTAGATAATTGGCTAGTGTAGCAGTGTCCCACTTATTACGGGCTGTAGGAAGGTGAGCCATTAGAGGATTCTCCCATAGAGTAGGAAGACCTAGTGCCAGTCACCGAGGAGGCCTAATTTTATTTTTTTGGATGTTGTATTAGTCTCATTTCTAGACTCATGGCATGTATATATTATTTTGGGAGTGTTTATATCCAGGCTTATGGATATGGACTTGTGGATGTATTATGACTATTATTTTCTCTCTTTTATTTTATAGCATGCTTTCATCCTCCTTTAGTTTTATATTGTGATTGATTATTGTGTACCTTTATCATATACCATATTGTTCCTCCTTTGGAATTGAGATAGCATGACATGTACCCTCTTATATATTGTGTGAGATGTATAGATAGTTATATTGACCAGACATCGTTCTACTGTCGATGTTGTGGCATAGGCTGAGCGTTGTTCACTACTCGTGACCTTATTCCGGGTGTGGGTCGTGACAGTGTCCTTGCGAGGGTCGGTACAATGGCCTACAAACTAGAATTGCCGCCTATACTAGAGGGAGTGCATGATGTGTTCCATGTGTCACAGCTAAAATAGTATGTGGCAGATCCTAGTCACGTATTGGATCACTCGAAGATCGAGGTGTGTCACGACCCGCACCCGGTGTATGGATGCAAGTCGGGAACAACGTCCAGCCTACGCCGCAGCATCGGCGGTAGAACGTTGTCCTAGTCAACTATACTATCTAAATATCTCACAATAATATAAAATCTGCCAACAATATCTCAACATAAAACTCAATCACAATTCTAAAAGCACGAGAAGATATGAAGGAAGTCTAATTATACATTCAAAATATATATTAACAATAATAGAAACAATATCCGATCTCATACTATATGCCGAAAATAAATTCGGTACCAAAATGCTAAAGAAACTAACTATAAAAAACTAGTAATCCGGATAAACCTCCCGACAATCACTCCAGAACTAGTGGGTCAAAGTCTGCACCATCTATAGGTCGAAGTCGATAGTATGTCGGACACCAATCTCCCGGATCCTCTAAAAAATATTTTTCAGTCAGGAATGGAGTGAAGTACATCTCTAACAACAGTTCTAATCAATAATATAAACTATGTAACAGTAAATAGATATGAATATACAAGATACAACAATAGATACAAGAGATATATAATAAAGAAAATATTGTGAATAAATACAAGAATGAGCAATATAGAATAAACATGAAATACTAATGACTAAGTAAGTGAGTACCAGCTTTAACATATGATCGGCTTGGGAAATTGTATAAGAAACTTGCACAAGAATAAGGGCATGGCTAGTCATACGTCCGGTGTATGACCAACACTCACAAGAAACAAGACATGCACAAGAAGGGTATGATCACATATCTACACTACGTACTCCCCGTCCCCGACTGGTATAGTGGATCCAACCATGGTACGTCATGACACAGGTTTCCACAAGAAGGGTGCTACTCTTCTCATGAACCAATGTCTGTACATGCAAAAGAAGAACAATGAACAAGGCATGCACAAGATACACCATACATACCAAGGAATAACATCTCATGACGAGATCCAGATATACCAATCCGTGTAACCATCTTGTTAAGAAATTAAGGATATCTATACTAGATACAATGAACATAGAGGATATCATAATTAAGAAACTATCAGAGAATGTACTCGCTTGTGGTCCAGAGAAATGAATGTCAAACTATATCCAAATTGGTGTCACATAGACCTATATATAGAATATTATATTAATACAAGGTTCTAGAATGAAAATAAGTTAAACTAATTCAATTCTAGGTCATGAAGCCATTACTAAGTCAAAACAGTCAAACTAGGTCAACTCTATGCCAAACTGGTCAAACTTGGTAAACTACCTATTTCTAGGTTGTATGAGTCTATCTCTAGGATGCTAGGTTAATACGCTATGAAACTAAGTTACACTAGCTATTCTAAGACACTAAAAAACGAACAAGATACCGTATCCTAAGATACGCAAGCAAAAATATAAAATAGTCATATATGCATATCCAAACAATATTAGATATACTAATCCTCACTACAAATGCTAAATGAATAACTTGGCTTTGAACCAATGCAGTATCGCACTACTAAATCCCCATCTTCATACCTAAACCCAATACCTTGAGTATCCTCAATACCTTGGCATTTACCTTGGTATCTCAAGGTAAAAGTGATATATAGTATATCTCTAACTACCCAATCTCTAGGTATATACTAATATGTACTAATTACCCAAACTAAACTATAAATTAACAACTATCATTATAACACTACTAGCTAACTACTACACATATACATATATACACGTATACACACATCTACATAACACTACTAGAGATATCTATACCTACCTAACACTTAATAGTATCACTAGCATATATCTAACTACTACTAACTAGCTAGCTATTAACTAAACTAGGTAACTTAACTAATCTATCAACTAGCCAATAACTAATGTTAACCAATACTAACTAGATAACTAAGTGGATAACTAATTACTAGAACTAGCAGTCACTTAACTAACTAACTAACTATACTACCCAACTCTGTAACTTGTTGTTTCCCATGCTTCTTGTCACGCCCCAGTCCCAAAATACGTAGGACTAGGAATACGTAACACGCCAGCCGTATATATACGAACTCAAATATATGGAAACCATATACACACGTACGCTGTACATGAATATCAATCCACAGTGGTAATATATGTCACAACAAGTCACACACAGTTCTATATCTCATCCACAGCACAAATAATAGAATAATGGAATCAATAAATGAATATCAAAGAAGCAGTCTCAAATAGTAATCTCAAAGTGTGATAGTCGGGTGGAAACAAATCCACTGCAAATCGACTATAATAAACTACTAAAGAGAGAAGAGAATAACTCTAATGTAAGAATAAATGTCTAAAAAAGAATAGCAACTAGAATCTCTAAACAGCTGCAATAAATCACATATAATCAGAAGGTAAGATCGCCTCCGACTGATAGGTAGCGTCAGGTCCAGGTCCATACTCCTGCGGATACTCCAGCTCACCTATATCTGGAAGGGACCAGGTCCTCAGAAGGACGTAACAAGATACAAAAAGCACATGCCAATAAAGTACTGAAATGTAAACATCCATTGGGGTCGTCTAACCATCTATGTGAATGCAGTTTGAGAACAACTTTCCACCAAGTGGGCTATCTGACTGAAAACTGGGATTGGCATGACTCTCTCGGAGAACCAGGGGCCTCAAAGGCATGTCGTCTTTTGAACGACAGAGGCCCGCCAAGTAGTATAGGGGTCATCACCGCCCGTATCTCCAGCGGAGCTTCCGGGGTACAGAAGGAAAAGTGTAAAGGAGCCAAAATGCCTTACTTGTTGTTCTCCCCACCCAATGCTCTAAGCATGTCATGTCCATGACATGATAAACCTCTAATAACCGTTAGGTCTACTAGCATGCAAAGTTTCTATTGGCAGTTATCCCTATCCGTCGCACGACCTATACGTACCGGTGTCCAGCCGAGTACGCAAGTCCGTGTCCTACATGTGACTCACACTCGTGTAAGAATAGTGTCATGGCCAATGAAACATAAATACCTCATAAAGATGGGGTAGTCTCATAAAGTAGGTCTAATACATATACATAAATAAAAATATAGTACGACGACACCGTCGTTGCACCCAAGTTTCCTTGGACGTGCAGTTTATATAGCAGTTAAAATAAATGAACTAAATAAACAGAAAATAAACATGCATGCCTCATATGGAATGTAAATACAGTACAATGGCAAGGTATACTTGCCTGGCAGGAAATCTGTAAAGTGTACGCGCCCAAATATCAAGGACACGAAACCTGGAACTAAGGACTCTGAACAAACGTCTCCGGATGCTGAAATAAATATCACCAATATTTCCGGAATGAGCAAAATAGCTAAAAAGCACATCCCTTTCGTCCAATTTGGACACAGGGGCAAAACGGTAATTTTGGGTAAAAGTGGGGTCCACGTGTGGCCCACTTTGCACCAAAAAGTGTGCCAAGGGTAACAGTCTCTAAATGGGACAAACTATAGGTCAAACAACTCTAGATGTCAATACAAACCCAACGGTATGTCCAAATGTGGATTCCGATGGGCCGAACATAATTTTGTCCAAAAAGTCAACTATGAGGCCCGCCAATTGGCGATTTGGTCAACCATCTCAGAATTGCGTGAAAATTGGGTCACAGGACCAGCGCGTTACCACGAGTCCAGTGGCATAAGTTTTATCACAATCTGACAAGCGTGCACAAAATACGCGCGAATTCCACAAAAGTTGCGATACGGGGTGTGTCCGCGGATACGGCCTGATTCCGGCGCGCACACGCGTCCGAATCAGTCCCCACAGATTTTCACGTGTCCGGTTATGCTGCGTGCACCATTTGGTATACTTGGTACACGGCGAGAGCGGTCCCGTTTGGCGGGACGTGCTCCGTTTTCCAACTTTTGGAAATCTGGAAAAAAGTGGGTGTGCGCAGTTTTGTGACGAATTTAACTATGTCCACAGCAACTAATAGCATAGGGTTATTTAACAAAAAATAAACTAGGTCAAGTGTTCTACAGGTATCAAAAAGAATCACCGAATTCGAATCTCTGTGGTGGGAGATACGAACTCGGCAATATAGGTGGTCACCGCAGTTTTTTGCGATTTCAGAGTTGGGTCTGCTCCGCCCACTTTGGACGCTATTTTTTACCTAGGGACACACGTTTTCCGAGGCTGGCTATAATACAACTATGGAAGAGGGTTAAGGGGTGAGCGTACCGGTGAAGACGGAACGGAGTTTGGTTGAGCGAGTCGATGGGAAATAATTTCGGAGCGAAGGTGCCTCGTGTGGAAATTTGTAGTGCGCGAGGTCGGCGTCGTCGGGATGGTTTGGATGGCTTGGCGGGGCTTCTCTGGCTGCGGTGATGGCTCTAGATGGGAAGAGGAGGTCTGGAAATTTAGGTTAGGGTTTTTGAGAGATAAATATATATATATATATATATATGATAGGAAGAAGGAACATGTAGAGGCGGGCCGCGTTCAAGGGGGAGAGGAATTGGGTTTACTGTGCTCGTTGCAAATAGGAGCGGGGTCTGGAGCTAACAAGTTACTAAAGGGGCGGGTCCCTGGGAATATGCTACGGCCAAAAAGGGGTTGAAAACTTAGCAACTTTTGCTAAGTGCTGAATGGTTCCCACAAAATTCCTAAGGAGTGGAAATAGTAGTATTATTAGTTGTTTTGTTATTATTATTATTATTATTAGTTACTTTCTTTAATAAGTCTTCTTTTACTTTCTTTCCTTTTTCCTTTCTAAATATATATATATACATATATATATTTGTGTATACATATATATTATATATATTCATAAGAAAAAATTATGGATTAGAATAATGCACACCGTTGGGCTAGCAATTGCTCAAGGGGTCTCCTACATGGAATAAATTCCGAAATTTTTTTGATGATCCCATAAGTCCTCTAAGTGCCCGAACACCTAAAATAAAAATTATTAAAAATCTATTTATCCTATTTAGACCTAATTACTACAATTTAATTAATAAATAAATAAATAAATAAATAAAGGGTATATACGATTTTCTAGGAAGGGGGTTTTACATTCTACCCAACTTGTAAAAATTTCGTCCTCGAAATTAAAATTAAACCACGATAGAATGCAAGAATGGTATAAGATATAAATTAATAATGTAAATTCGTACCTTGGTCTGCGAATAGGTTCGAAAAACGCTTGCGCATGTCGTCCTCGCGCTCCCAAGTTGATTCTCCTGGCGCGCCATGCCTCCATGCTACGCGAACCAAGGAAATAGACTAGTTCCTCAACACCTTCTCTCAACGATCAAGGATTCCCACGGGTTGCTCTTGTTAAGACAAGCTCGGCCCAATGGTGATCTCCGAATGGTCGAGAACATGACTGCTGTCTGCCACATATCGCCTGAGCTGTGACACATGGAATACGTCATGTACTCCCTCCAGTGAAGGTGGTAGCGCAAGTCGATATGCCACCTCTCCAACTCTCTCGAGCACGTCAAATGGTCCAATATACCTTGGACTCAACTTGCCGCATCCTCCGAATCGGATGGTGCCTCTGGTCGGTGATATCCTCAAGAATACGTGATCGCCCTCTTTGAACTCCAAGGGACGACGATGAAGGTCTGCCCACTGCTTCTGCCTGTCTTGCGCTGCTCGCAAGTATCCCTGAATCTTTTTGACTGTCTCTACAGTGTTGACCACCAACTCGGGTCCCAAAATCTGACGTTCTCCCACGTCACTCCAATACACAGGAGACCTACATTTTCTTCCATACAATGCTTTAAACGGAGCCATCTGAATACTCGCTTGATAGCTATTGTTGTAAGAAAACTCTACAAGATGTAGGTGGTCCTCCCATGATCCTCCAAAGTCTAACATGCAAGCCCTCAACATATCTTCCAATGTCTGAATAGTACGCTCTGACTGCCCATCTGTCTGCGGGTGGTAAGATGTACTGAACTTCAGACGAGTACCAAGACTCTCCTGCATGCTCCTCCAAAAGTGCGATGTGAGACGTGAATCTCTGTCTGATACAATGCTGACTGGTATGCCGTGCAATCTCACGATCTGCCTCATATATAAGTCAGCTAAAGCTTCTGTAGACTGACCCACTCTAAAAGGTATAAAATGGGCTGACTTGGTGAGCCGGTCCACTATTACCCACACTGCATCTCTCCCACTTGGACTCTTGGGAAAACCCGTGACGAAGTCCATAGTGATGTACTCCCACTTCCACTCTGGAATCGGAAGTGGTTGCAATAATCCTGCTGTCCTCTGGTGCTCCGCCTTCACTTGTTGACATACCAGACATTTAGCTACAAAGCGAGCTATCTCTCTCTTCATCCCATGCCACCAAAAGTGTTGTCGTAAGTCACGATACATCTTGGTGCCTCCAGGATGAATAGAATAAATCGAACTATGAGCCTCTGCCATCAGCTCCTGTCGAATATCTCTATTTGGAACATAAAGACGATCACCACATCGTAATGTCCCATCCTCGTGAATGCGCAATCCGGTCTGCTCTCCGGCCTCTGTCCTTTCCTTCAGCCTCCTGAATCTGGCATCTGTAGGCAAAGAAGCCTTAATCCTCTCTACCAATGATGATTGTACTTGTAAGTTGGCTAGTGTCCCATCTGCTCCAGGTAGTATCACTTCAATGCCAAGCTCTTGCAAGTCCTCCAATAGTTCCCTCTGTGCTGTCAAGAAGTAAGCTGTTGGTTTCCGGCTTAACGCGTCTGCTACCACGTTAGCCTTGCCTGGATGATAATGTAGCTCTATCTCGAAATCTTTTATCAACTTGAGCCATCGACGTTGCCTCATATTTAACTCCTTCTGCGTGAAGACGTACTTGAGGCTTTTGTGGTCTGTATAGATCTCCACTCGTTCCCCATATAAGTAATATCTCCATAGCTTCAGGGCAAATACAACGGCTGTAAATTCCAAGTCATGAGTCGGATAATTCTTCTCATGTACTCGTAACTGCCTAGATGCATATGCAATCACCTTGCCATGCTGCATCAATACGCATCCTAAGCCTTTTCCTGATGCGTCACTGTAGATCACATATCCTCCTGATCCTGACGGAATCATCAATACTGGTGCTGTAATCAGTCGCTTCTTTAACTCTTCGAAGGCTGCTTGACACTCGTCAGTCCATATAAATTCTTGGTCCTTACAAGTCAGACGAGTCATAGGTGCCGCTATTCTTGAGAAGTTTTTCACGAACCGTCGGTAATATCCCGCAAGTCTAAGGAAACTCCTCACCTCTGCTGCTGATTTAGGAACATGCCATGTCTCAACTGCTGAGATCTTCTCTGGATCAACAGAAATGCCATCTCCTGTAACAATATGTCCAAGAAATGAAACTCTGTCCAAGAAGAACTCATATTTGCTGAGTTTAGCATATAACTGCTCTCTCCTCAAAGTCTCTAGAATAATCCGCAGGTGCTCCTCGTGCTCCTTGTGGCTCTTCGAATAGACAAGTATATCATCTATGAAGACGACCACGAACTGGTCCAAGTACTGGTGGAAGACTCGATTCATCAAGTCCATGAAGATTGCTGGAGCATTGGTCAAACCAAATGGCATGACCAAAAACTTGTAGTGTCCATATCTTGTCCTGAATGCGGTCTTCGGAATGTCCTGCTTCCGTACCTTCACTTGGTGATATCCTGATCTCAAATCTATCTTCGAGAATACCTTAGCTCCACTGAATTGATCAAATAGGTCATTAATGTGTGGCAATGGATATTTGTTCTTCACTGTCACTGCATTCAAGGCTCGGTAGTCAATGCACATACGCACTGACCCATCCTTCTTGGATACAAACAACACTGGTGCTCCCCAGGGTGATGCACTCGGTCGGATGAAACCTTTCTCCTCTAGCTCTTTTAACTGTACCTTCAGCTCGTCCATCTCCTTCTTCGCTAGTCCGTAAACATGTGATGCTATAGGTGCCGCTCCGGGTGCTAGTTCAATTGAAAACTCTACGTCTCTGTCTGGGGGTAGTCCTGGCAAATCCTCTGGAAAGACGTCTAGAAATTCTGAAATAATAGGGTGATAAACAACATCGTCCATTGCGAGCTGCATACCATCAAGGATTTCTGTGGATCCTCGGACAAACTCAAGTTCAGGCTGGCCTGGTACCTTAAAAAGAATGCTTCCTCCAAAGCAATCGAAGAAAGCATGGTACTTGCTTAGCCAGTCCATTCCAAGCACAATATCAAAAGATGGCATAGGAAGAACTAAGAGTTGGGCGTTCATCTCTCTGCCACGTATCACTATAGGGCCCGATCTACAACTCGACTAACTAGTACAACTCCTCCTCCGGTTAAAATTCTAACACAACTAGATAATGGTGTAGAAGCAATGTTGTGTTTGGCAATAAAACTAGATGATATAAATGAGTGGGTGGCTCCTGTATCAAATAATGTCACAGCGGAAAAAGTAAAAGCAAGGGTAATACCTGCTATGACATCCACCTCATGATCCATGTCATCTACCTCCAATGCAAAAGCTCGCCCGTTCCTCTGCGGCTGTCCATGTCCGGTCCTCATATACTGCTCCTCCTGAGTGGGTAGCGGTGGTCCTCTCTGAAATCCTCCTGCTGTTGGGGGTCGAGGTGCTCCCGGTCCGATCATCTGCTGGGCTGGCTTTGGTGTTGGAAGCGCTAGTCTTTGTGCTGGCGGTGGTAGTGTCACTGTCTGCTATTTTGGACAGTCTCTTGCCAAATGCTGTCCGGAACCACATCGTAAAAACTGTCCCAAGCGGCCTCGACAATCCCTTAAAATATGTCCGATTTTCCCATAATAATTATATTGGAGTTTCTCCAAAATCTGGTACGGTCCGGCTCTGTGTTGCTGATGCTGCTGTGTCAAGGGACGTCGGATGGGTCCTCCCTGCTGTGTCCTTGTCGGTCCTTGCTGTATCCTTGCTGATCCTTGTTGTGTCCTCAGCTGACCTCCTTTTCCTCTGCTAATGGTTTCCTGAAATCTGGCCTCTGTCAGTAGTTCAGCGTAAGAGACTCGGGACTGCGAGCTTGTATAATGTTGCAGCTCCTGGGTCAGTCCTCGATGAAATCTCTTAGCCTTAGCCAAGTCATTTGGTATCAAAGCAGCGCCATATTTGCTGAGTCGACTAAACTCGGCATCATACTCGTCCACGGTTTGGTTCCCCTGCTCCAAGTGAAGAAACTGATCATACAAGGTGTCCCTGACAGTGTTCGGGAAGTACTTTCCCTCAAAGCACTCCAAGAACTGCTTCCAAGTCTGGTAAGTACCCAACTGACGCTCCATCGATTCCCACCAGTGATGAGCATTACCATCTAGAAGCGTCCGTACACCCGTCATCCATAGGTCCGTGGGTAACTGCGATGCCTCCAGTAGCTTCTGCGTGTGAGTGATCCAGTTGGTAGTCTCCTCTGGGCTCTCAGTACCCTTGTACTGCCTTGGGCCCATCTGAACAAAATCCTTTACTGATCCAACCCTAGCTCGAGGTACTGGAGCTAGTGCTTGGGCTGGTACAGTAGCATGTGCAGCCATCCTCTCCAGTGCTGCCAAAAATTCTTGCCTCTGCTCGGCTGCCTGCTGCCTCTGTTCCTGTATCATCATCTGAAAGAATTGGAACATCTGCGCTTGGCCATCTTGCGGTACTGGGACAGGTGGAAGGTTCCCAATAGGTGAAGCGGGAAGATCAGATGGAACTGGAGTGTGAGTCTGTCCATCTGGCCCTGGAAGCCTAGGAATCGTTGGGGTCCCTCCTTGAGTCTGACCATTGACTCCAGAAGTTGCGTCGCCATCGGCGGCAGTACATCCATTCTGTAAATCCATCTCTCTGTAGTTGATGTACGAAACGATTAGAAAAAGTACATGAATCAAACAGGATGCAAGTATTAAATAGGAAGGATGAGTTTCAATCAAGCGTGGATGAGATCCTTATACTCTATTCTTTTACGCAGGCTTGTTCGGTACAGTTACGTAACCGAGACAATATATTGATGACCTGCATGGGCCACCACAAAAATATGTCACGCCCCAGTCCTAAAATACGTAGGACTAGGAATACGTAACACGCCAGCCGTATGTATACGAACTCCAATATATGAAAACCATATACACACGTACGCTGTACATGAATATCAATCCACAGTGGTAATATATGTCACAACAAGTCACACGCAGTTCTATATCTCATCCACAGCACAAATAATAGAATAATGGAATCAATAAATGAATATCAAAGAAGCAGTCTCAAATAGTAATCTCAAAGTGTGATAGTCGGGTGGAAATAAATCCACTGCAAATTGAATATAATAAACTACTAAAGAGAGAAGGGAATAACTCTAATGTAAGAATAAATGTCTAGAAAAGAATAGCAACTAGAATCTCTAAACAGCTGCAATGAATCACATATAATCAGAAGGTAAGATCGCCTCCGACTGATAGGTAGCGTCAGGTCCAGGTCCATACTCCTGCGGGTACTCCTGCTCACCTATATCTGGAAGGGACCAGGTCCTCAGAGGGACGTAACAAGATACAAAAAGCACATGCCAATAAAGTACTGAAATATAAACATCCATTGGGGTCGCCTAACCATCTATGTGAATGCAGTTTGAGAACAACTTTCCACCAAGTGGGCTATCTGGCTAAAAACTGGGATTGGCATGACTCTCTCGGAGAACCAGGGGCCTCAAAGGCATGTCGTCTTTTGAACGGCAGAGGCCCGCCAAGTAGTATAGGGGTCATCACCGCCCGTATCTCCAGCGGAGCTTCCGGGGTACAGAAGGAAAAGTGTAAAGGAGCCCAAATGCCTTACTTGTTGTTCTTCCCACCCAATGCTCTAAGCATATCATGTCCATGACACGATAAACCTCTAATAACCGCCAGGTCTACTAGCATGCAAAGTTTCTATTGGCAGTTATCCCTATCCGTCGTACGACCTATACGTACCGGTGGCCAGTCGAGTACGCAAGTCCGTGTCCTACATGTGACTCACACTCGTGTAAGAATAGTGTCATGGCCAATGAAACATAAATGCCTCATGAAGATGGGGTAGTCTCATAAAGTAGGTCTAATGCATATACATAAATAAAAATATAGTACGACGACACCGTCGTTGCACCCAAGTTTCCTTGGACGCGCAGTTTATATAGCAGTTAAAATAAATGAACTAAATAAACAGAAAATAAATATGCATGCCTCATATGGAATGTAAATACAGTACAATGGCAAGGTATACTTGCCTGGCAGGAAATCTGTAAAGTGTACGCGCCCAAATATCAAGGACACGGAACCTGGAACTAAAGACTCCGAACAAACGTCTCCGGATGCTGAAATAAATATCACCAACGTTTCCGGAATGAGCAAAATAGCTAAAAAGCATATTCCTTTCGTCCAATTTGGACACAGGGGCAAAACGGTAATTTCGGATAAAAGTGGGGTCCACGTGTGGCCCACTTTGCACCAAAAAGTGTGCCAAGGGTAACAGTCTCTAAATGGGACAAACTATAGGTCAAATAACTCTAGATGTCAATACGAACCCAACAGTATGTCCAAATGTGGATTCCGATGGGCCGAACAGAATTTTGTCCAAAAAGTCAACTATGGGGCCCGCCAATTGGCGATTTGGTCAACCATCTCAGAATTGCGTAAAAATTGGGTCATAGGACCAGCGCATTACCACGAGTCCAGTGGCATAATTTTCGTCAAAATCTGACAAGCGTGCACAAAATACGCGCGAGTTCCACAAAAGTTACGACACGGGGTGTGTCCGCGGATACGGCCTGATTTCGGCGTGCACACGCGTCCGAATCAGTCCCCATAGATTTTCACGTGTCTGGTTACGCTGCGTACACCATTCAGTACACTTGGTACACGGCAGGGCGGTCCCGTTTGGCGGGGCGCGCTCCATTTTCCAACTTTTGGAAATCTGGAAAAAAGTGGGTGCGCGCAGTTTTGTGACAAATTTAACTATGTCCACAGGAACTAATAGCATAGGGTTATTTAACAGAAAATAAACTAGGTCAAGTGTTCTACAGGTATCAAAAAGAATCACCGAATTCGGATCTCTGTGGTGGGAGATACGAACTCGACAATATAGGTGGTCACCGCAGTTTTCTGCAATTTCAGAGTTGGGTCTGCTCCGCCCACTTTGGACGCTATTTTTTACCTAGGGGCACACGTTTTCCGAGGCTGGCTATAATACAACTATGGAAGAGGGTTAAGGGGTGAGCGTACCGGTGAAGACGGAACGGAGTTTGGTTGAGTGAGTCGACGGAAAACAATTTCGGAGCGAAGGTGCCTCGTGTGGGAATTTGTAGTGCGCGAGGTCGGCGTCGTCGGGATGGTTTGGATGGCTTGGCGGGGCTTCTCTGGCTGCGGTGATGGCTCTAGATGGGAAGAGGAGGTCTGGAAATTTAGGTTAGGGTTTTTGAGAGATAAATATATATATATATATATATGATAGGAAGAAGGAACATGTAGAGGCGGGCCGCGTTCAAGGGGGAGAGGAATTGGGTTTACTGTGCTCGTTGCAAATAGGAGCGGGGTCTGGAGCTAACAAGTTACTAAAGGGGCGGGTCCCTGGGAATATGCTACGGCCAAAAAGGGGTTGAAAACTTAGCAACTTTTGCTAAGTGCTGAATGGTTCCCACAAAATTCCTAAGGAGTGGAAATAGTAGTATTATTAGTTGTTTTGTTATTATTATTATTATTATTAGTTACTTTCTTTAATAAGTCTTCTTTTACTTTCTTTCCTTTTTCCTTTCTAAATATATATATACATATATATATATATTTGTGTATACATATATATTATATATATTCATAAGAAAAAATTATGGATTAGAATAATGCACACCGTTGGGCTAGCAACTGCTCAAGGGGTCTCCTACATGGAATAAATTCCGAAATTTTTTTGATGATCCCATAAGTCCTCTAAGTGCCCGAACACCTAAAATAAAAATTATTAAAAATTTATTTCTCCTATTTAGACCTAATTACTACAATTTAATTAATAAATAAATAAATAAAGGGTATATACGATTTTTTAGGAAGGGAGTTTTACACTTCTCCAAGTTATGGCTGCTACTGCTGCGGCTCCGAGAAGCTGCTGCTGCTTCTCTAAGATACTGCTGCTGCTGCTTCTCTAAGATACAGCTACTGCGGTTTCTTCCATAAGTTGCTGCTGCTGCTTCTTTAAGTTGCTACTGTTGCTGCTTCCTTAAGCTGCTGCTGCTTCTATAAGTTGCTGCTGCTGCTGCTTCCTTAAGCTGATGATGCTTCTTTAAGTTGTTGCTGTTACTGCTTCCTTAAGATGTTGTTGCTTTCTTAAGCTGTTGCTGTTGTTGTCGAACCCCTCCCCCTCTATTGCACATACATCCTTATACGTATATATATATATATATATATATATATATATATATATATATATATATATATATATATATATATATATATATATATATATACTCAAGTGAACTTCCCACATCATATACAATTATATATATAATCATGCACACATAGATATATATATATATATATATATATATATATATATATATATATATATATATATACACACTCACACATAAATATATAGATACTAGTGTACCATATACTGTGGATACACTCATATACACATAAATATATATATACTCTATAGATATCACATATATACATAGAACCATATATATATATATATATATATATATATATATATATATTCAACCATACATACATATACATATAGATATATATATGCACTCATACATATAGATATACATATACACTTTTATATATATATATATATATATATATATATATATATATATATATATATATATATATATATATATAAGTGTATATATATATATATATATATATATATAAGTGTATATATATATATATATATAAGTGTATATATATATATATATATATATATATAAGTGTATATATATATATATATATATATATATATATATATATATATATATATATATATATATATATAAGTGTATATCTATATCTATATATATATATATATATATATATAACCATATATATAGATATAGATAT
Organism: Iris macrosiphon; assembly: GCA_036927795.1. Classification (NCBI taxonomy): domain Eukaryota; kingdom Viridiplantae; phylum Streptophyta; class Magnoliopsida; order Asparagales; family Iridaceae; genus Iris; species Iris macrosiphon. Next base: position 120,078,017 of record JAYESA010000012.1, on the reverse strand, counting down.
ACACTTATATATATATATATATATATATATATATATATATATATATATATATATATATATAACCATACATATAGATATAGGTATATAAACACATATGCATATAGGTACATCTATACACCTAGCTATCTACACCCATATACAATATACTATAGGTACATACACAACACATATATATCATACATAATAACTCATACTAATATATATATACGTAAGCCATATTGAATTAAAGAGCAATGAAACAAACACGTGGAGTGCAAAGCACCCGTGTCACACTCATTCTATGATACGTTTGCTATACGAGTCCACCACACCACCAAACGCATCCAGAAGGACACAAGCAAGTCTAAAATAGTATATATGAATAATACAAAGAGTTAATTACACAACTACGTGTCCGTGTCAAAATGTGACATGCTCAAAGCCCCGTGCCGGAGAAAAAACTCCCAAATCAACCCGTATCTCCAAATTATTAGGATACGACCTACACGTATCCAATTGTGGATACGACACTAGCCATAAATACACAAACACATACCAAGTTGATCTATAGGACCAATTGACAAACACAACTAGTGTCAATCTCGAAATTTCCCTAAAATTAACACAAAAAGTACCATAACTTTCTCAATAGGCCTCCTATGAACTCAATTCCAATTCCTATGGGTAGCCTATACATATGGGTTAGTTTCTTATGGTTAATTCTCAGATTTAGAACCTAATACAAGAGAAAAAACTGAATTGTAATCTATTGGGAGATGAATTCCCAATAAAACCTCTAAAATTGGTGAAATTGGCTTCAACTTGTAGATTATTGCTCCTCTTTGTAGATTCTTGCTTTTTCCTTCTAGATCCTTGCTCTACTAGTCTCTAATGGTAATTTGGAAAGGAATTAGGGAAAAATTTGATAGAGATTTGATGGAATTTGGTTAAGAAAAATTCTAGATCGAGATTTGGAATAAAAAATAAAGAGAGAAAGTTTTTATCCCCTTTAAATAGGCCTCACTTGCCCCCTCCCTCAAGCTACTATGTAAAGTCTAAAATACCCCTTGGGGTCTCTCATAAAGAAATTAATTAAGGAGGGAAGGTTCTAGTCTAATGGGTTTAACATAATTAATCATCCTCCTAATGATTGGGCTTCTAATTATTGGGCTCAATTCTAACTAGAATTAAAGATTGGTCCATGGATCTAATCTACACTAGTCAGGTCTAATAACACAAGTCCAAAAATAAATCCAACATGCTAACAATAAATAAATATTCAACATGCATAATAATTAATTAATTATCAAATGACTAAAATATTCTTTCCCAGAAAATATGATAGTGACAAGTCTATAGGTCAAAGTCCATAGTATGTCGGACACCAATCTTCCGGATCCTCTGAAAAATTTGGTAGTGAAAAGTCTATAGGTCTAATGGTTCACAAGAAACTTGCACAAGAATAAGGGCCTGGATAGTCAGACGTGCGGTGTATGACCAACACTCACAAAAAATAAGACATGCACAAGAAGGGTATGATCACATATCTATACTACGTACTCCCCACCCCCAATTGGTATAGTGGATCCAACCATGGTACATCATGACACTAGTTTCCACAAGAACGACGCTACTATTCTCCTGAACCAATGTCTGTACATGCACAAGAAGAACAATGAACAAGACATGCATAAGATACACCATACATACCAAGGAATAACATCTTATGACAAGATCCGGATATACCAATCCATGTAACCATCGTGTCAAAAAATCAAGGATATCTATACTAGATACAATGAACATAGAGGATATCATAAATAAGAAACTATCAGAGAATGTACTCACTTGTGGTCCAGAGCAATGAATGTCAAACTATGTTCGAACTGATATCACACTGACCTATATATAAAATATTACATTAATATAAGGTTCTGGAATAAAAATAAGTTAAACTAGTTCAATTCTAGGTCATGAAGCCATTTCTAAGTCAAACTAAGTCAACTATATGCCAAACTAGTCAAACTTGGTCAAACTACCTATTTCTAGGTTGTATGAGTCTATCTCTAGGATGCTAGGTCAATACGCTATAAAACTAAGCTACACTAGCTATTCTAAGACAATAAAAAACCAACAAGATACCGTATCCTAAGATACGTAAGCAAAAATATGAAATAGTAATATATGCATATCCAAACAATATTAGATATACTAATCCTCACTACAAATGCTAAATGAATAGCTTGGCTTTGAACCAATGTGGTATCGCACTACTAAATCCCTATCTTGATACCCAAACCCAATACCTTGAGTTTCCTCAATACCTTGACATTTACCTTATTATCTCAAGGTAAAAGTGATATCTAGTATATCTCTAACTACCCAATCTCTAAGTATATACTAATATATACTAATTACCCAAACTAAACTATAAATTAACAACTATCATTACAACACTACTAGCTAACTACTACACATATACATACATACACGTATACACACATCTACATAACATTACTAGAGATATCTATACCTACCTAACACTTAATAGTATCCCTAGCATATATCTAACTACTACTAACTAGCTAGCTATTAATTAAACTAGGTAACTTAACTAATCTATCAACTAGCTAATAATTAATGTTAACCAAATCTAACTAGATAACTAACTACTAGAACTAGCTATCACTTAACTAACTAACTAACTAACTAACTAACTAACTAACCATACTAACCAACTCTGTAACTTGTTGCTGCCCTTGCTTCTCCAAGTTGCTGTTGCTACTACTGTGTCTCTGAGAAGCTACTGCATGTGCTTCTTTAAGCTACTGCTGCTACTGCTTCTCTAAGCTAATGCTACTGTTGCTGCTGCGTCCTTAAGCTGCTGCTGCTGTTGCTTCCTTAAGATGTTGCTGCTGCTGCTTCTTTAAGTTGCTACTGCTGCTACTTCCTTAAGCTGCTGCTGCTGCTTCTTTACGTTGTTGCTGCTGCTGCTGCTTCCTTAAGCTGTTGCTGCTGCTGTTGCTTCCTTAGGTTGTTGCTGTTGCTGCTTCTTTAAGTTGATGCTGCTGCTGCTTCCTTAAGCTGTTGTTGCTGCTATCGCTTCCTTAAGCTGCTGCTACTGTTGTCAAACCTCTCCCCCTTTATTGTACATACATCCTTATATATATATATATATATATATATATATATATATATATATATATATTCAAGTGAACTTCCCATATCATATACAATTATATATATAATCATGCACACACACACACACACACACACACACACACACACACACACACACACACACACACATATATATATATATATATATATATATATATATATATATATATATATATATATATATATATATATATATATACTCACACATAAACACATAAATATATAGATACTAGTATATCATATACTATGGATATACTCATATACATATAAATGTATATATACTCTATAGATATTTCATATATACATAGAACCATACATATATACATATATATATTCAACCATACATATATATACAAATAGATATATACACTCATACATATAGATATACATATACACTTTTATATATATATATATATATATATATATATATATATATATATATATATATATAAACACATATGCATATAGGTACATCTATACACCTAGCTATCTATACCCATATAAAATACACTATAGGTACATACACAATACATATATATCATACATAGTAACTCATATATATATATATATATATATATATATATATATATATATATATATATATATATATATATATATATATATATATATATATATACGTAAGCCACATTGAATTAAAGAGCAATAAAATAAACACGTAGAGTGCACCGCACCCGTATCACACTCATTCAATGATACGTTTGTGATACGAGTCCACCACACCACCAAACGCATCCAGAAGGACATGATTAAGTCTAAAATAGTATATAAGAACAATACAAAGAGTTAATTACACAACTACGTGTCCTTGTCAAAATGTGACATGCTCTGTCACTACCATATTTTCTAGGAAAGGGTATTCTAGTAATTTTATATTTAATTAAATTGTGTGCCTAAGAATAATTATTATTATATTATTTAATTATTGTTAGATGTTAGTTATTTATTTTGGATTTTTTTTAGTGGACCTAACTAGTTTAGTTTAGACTCATGGACCAACAAGTATTAATTGTTAGAATTGAGCCCATTTAGAAAGCCCATTGTTAAGGAGATGGATTAAATTAATTAAACCATTAGACTAGAAGCTTTCCTCCTTAATTATTTCTTTATGAGAGGCCCCAAGGGGTAGATTGGATAATTCATAGTGACTTGAGGAAGGGGAAGGGGGGGGGCCTATTTAGAGAGGGGGAAAATTATTCTCTCTCATATTTTCATTTAAAAATTAGATCTAGAAATTTCTTCAACCAAATTCCTTCATTCCCACTTGATTTCACTACCAAATTTTATCCTAATTACTTCCCAAATCACCATTAAAGACTAGTGGAGCAAGGATCTAGAAGGAGGAAGCAATGATCTACAAAGAGGAGCAAGGATCTACAAGTTGGAGGCCAATTTTATCATATTTGGAGGTTACATTGGGAATCCATCTCCCAATAGGTATAATTTAGTTTTTTCCCTTAAATTAGGTTCTAAATCTAAGATTTAATCATAAAAATCAATCCATATGCATAGGCTACCAATAGGATTTGGTTTTGTGTTCATAGGAGGCCTATTGAGAAAGTTATGGTGCTTTTATGTCAATTTTGGGGGAATTCCGAGATTGATAATTGTTGTGTGTATCAATTGGTCCTATAGATTAATTTGGCATGTACTTGTGTATTTGGGGCTAGTGTCGTGTCCACAATTGGGTACGTGTAGGTCGTATCCCAATAATTTGGTGATACGTGTTGATTTGGGAGATTTTCCTCCGACACGGGACTTTGAGCATGTCACATTTTGACACGGACACGTAGATTTATATTTGACTCTTCGTATTTTTCATAAATAATATATATGTCGTGTTCGTGTACTTTGGGTTACATTTGGATGTGTGGTGGACTCGTGTCGCATGCGTATCCTAGATATAGTGGGATACGGAGTGATACATTCCATGAGATGTGTAATTTATTGGTAGATCTAATTCTTTAGTGTTCTTAGTCATGGAGGAGTGTATTATGTTATATATATTGTTGTTACATATATTTATGCATTAGATCTATATATATATATATATATATATATATGTGTGTGTGTGTGTGTGTGTGTATGTGTGTGTGTGTGTGTTGTATATTTATGTAGTTATTATTTTACATATATAAGATCTACTAGTTATTGTATATACATATGTGGTTGTGGTGTGTATATGTGGATGGTGGTGAATATATATATATATATATATATATATATATATATATATATATATATATATATATATATATATATATATATATATATATATATATATATATATATATATATATTGTGTCTTAGATCTATGTACCTATAAATATACTATATGTATATATTTGTTGTAGCTATTCTTTTACATGTAGTATATTATATATATTGTAGTATGTATAGATATATTAATTAGATATGTATATGTTGTTATATTATGTTTATATAATGTATGTTACCTATTAGTGTATAATTTATTTATACATACATTTATGTGTGTTGTTACATGTTTGTACTAAGTATGTATAATTACTAGGTAGTTATTCTGTATGTATAGATGTTATAGAGTGTATGTATGTATGTATTTTTACATAGTCATAGTTATATATATAGATTATAGTTATATGTATATTATTATCTATTTGTGTTATATATATATATATATATATATATATATATATATATATATATATATATATATATATATGCATTGTATATATATATATATATATATATATATATATATATATATATATATATATAAGAGGGGAAGAACATGAGCTTTAGCGACAGCGAGATGCGTCGCAACAACAAATGTCACAGCAGCCGTAACATAGCAGCAGTGGCAGCTAGAGAAACAGCGACAGCAGTTAGCAACATTTGAAGAAAACTGTCGCTGAAACAGTAGCAGTAGCAGCAGACGTATCAGGAGCTTTAGCGACGACTTTGGCGACGGCAACATGAATCTGCCACTAAAACAACAGAGTATCAGCATCAACAGCAGTCTTCAGCGACAGTGGACAGGATTTTTAGTGACAGTTTGGCAGTTTTTTTATCTTTAGATATATATATATATATATATATATGTTTATGGTATTTAATATATATATATATATTCCTAAATGCTAATAGTATTTATTGTATACTATATGTATAATAATTAGTATAGTGTGTATATATATATCTACGGGTAGTTAGTATAAACAAGTTTGGGGTATTACCTTAAGATACCAAGGTAAGTATCAAGGTAATTGAGGATACCCAAGGTATTGGGTTTGGGTATCAAGAATTTGAGTTATTGTTGTGATGCCAAGTTGGTTCGAAACCAAGGCACTTATTTAATGTTATAAGTAGAATTTTATATATATATAATTGTTTGACATATATATGCAATGTTTTACCTATTGATTTACGTATCCGGAGATACGGTATCCTAGTATTTTAAGATATGGTTTTGTGACCTAGACTTTAGTTTTTAAACCCAATATCCTTGTGTTAGACTTGTGTAACCTAGAAATAGGTAGTTGACCATAGTTGACCATAGTTTGACTATAGTTGACTTAGAGTTGACCTAGTTAGACTTTTGACTTAGATTTGACTTGTTGACCTAGAAGTTGACTAGTTTAACTTATTTTCTTTCCGGAACCTTGTATTGATATTGTATTCCATATCTAGGTCTTCGAAACACTATACCAGACATCTGTGAGACTATTCTTTGGACTTCATGCGAGTAAATTCTCTGATAGTTTCTCATTTATGATATCCTCTATGTTCACTGTATCTAGTGTAGATATCCATGTTCTCTTGACACTATGGTTATACGGGTTGGTATATCCGGATCTCGTCATGAGATGTTATTCCTTGGTATATGGTGTATATGGTCCAAGTATTATTTTATTGGTTATCTTGTACATGTACAGACACTGATTCTCGGAAAGAGTCGTTATCTTCTTGGGGAATCTCGTGCCATAGCATACCGTGGTTGGATCTATTATACCAGTCGAGGGTGGGGAGTACTTTAGTGTAGATATGTGATTATACCCCTATTATATCAAGTACTGTTATTGAATAGTGTTAATCATACACCGCACGTATGAATAGCCAGGCCATATATATTGTATCATGTTCCCAAGCCGATCATATGTTAAAGCTAGTACTTACACACTTAGTCATTAGTATTCTTGTTCATTTGCATATTGTTCATTATTGTGTTCATTCCAGTATTTTCTTATTATATATATCTCTCGTATCTGTTGTGCATCTTGTATATTCATATCTATTTACTGTTACATAATTTTTATCAATGATTAGAACTGTTGTTAGAGATGTACTCTACTCTTTTCCTGACTGGATATATTTTTCCCAGATGATACTGAGGACTGGTACCCTACACATTATGGACCTCAGGATATTGTGGGCTTAGAGTCAGAGACCCTGGCTCAGGAGGGACTTATCCCAACTGAGATAGTTGACCCGGGTTTAGTAGTTTCTTAGTAATTTTTTTTGAATTTGTCTCCAACTTATCTGTTAGCATTCTTTCAGACTCATTGATGTATTATTTTTAGACTCATGAGTTGTATGTGACTATTCTATTCTTTATCGGATTTGTGCTCGTTTTTATCTTAGATCTGTGATTGAATATATTATTATTGTTGGTAGTTCATTATATTGCTAGATAGATTATCCAGACAGTGTTCTACCACTGATTCTGTGGCGTAGGCTAGGCGTTGTTTCCGACTTGCATCCTTACATCGGGTGCGGGTCGTGACACATTTTTAGTGGTGGCTGTTTGTGGTATTAAACGAAAGAATGAAGATGTATTCAATATGGGGTTTACACAGAACCCGCCTTCTTTTGTTTATAAACAAACTTGTACAATTTGATCCTATACGAGGATATGGGAGTACAATTTATTTAATCTGGGTAGATATTGCTATAGGTGTCTGATCTGCAGTCGATCACTTTAGCCCTTGGACCACACGATGTTGAAGAAGTGCCGTAGAAGACAGGAAGCAGCTTCAAAGGTTGCAGGAGAGGGTGGATGCACGATGCCAAAGTCGTCGATCCCTACTCTTCGCCTGAGCTCCGGGTGCTCTCTCTCTCTCTCTCTCTCTCTTTCTCTCTCTCTCTCTCTCGGGTTCGATCTTTCGATTCTTGTTGACCTGGTTCGATCTTCAAGTTTTTAGTTTTTCGACCTCGGATCTGATATTGGCTTTCTTGACCAATTTTCCTCGACCTTGTTCCTCATTGATAGAGGTCTCTATTTATAGAGTTTTAGTGACAGTGACCACTCCGTCGGTGTAACAACCGAGGAGTAAAAAGTACAGCATCCTTTTACACAACGGTTAAAGTAACCAATGCCTACGTATAGATGATCTTTTGAATAAGCGTATAACGCGGGTCCAACTAAGGGACACAACGCGTACTATTGCTATGAAGATCATGACATAAAAGCCACGTAGGTAGGTATCCATCGTGTAGAAGAGGTTGGCATAGAAGCCAAATGTCTGTCACCATGGCATAGAAGCCAAATAGTTATCAAACCGGCATAGGAGCCGAACAGGCGTAGAAGCCGAGTGGTCGTAGAGGCCGAACAGGCATAGAAGCCGAGTGGTCATAGAGGCCGAACAGGCATAGAAGCCGAGGGGTCGTAGAGGCCGAACAGGCATAGAAGCCGAGGGGGCACAGGGGCCGAACAGGCGTAGAAGTCGAGGGGGCACAGGGGCCGAACAGGCATAGAAGCCGAAGGGTCGTAGAGGCCGAACAGGCGTAGAAGCCGAAGGGGCACAGGGGCCGAACAGGCGTAGAAGCTGAAGGGGCACAATCGCTGGATGGGCGTAGAAGCCGCTGCGTACCGTGCCACAGTGCTGACGTGGACGTCTTAGCCAAAATTACGGCTTTTAAAGATATAATCAAATCTCTCGTATTAAATGCCAAGATTTGCCATCATCCCGTGCATTAAATGTGGAGGCGTGTTCTTTGACGGCCTGCAGCCCTTTCTGCGCATCAGTCGCAGAGACGTGCCTCGAGAAACTGTCACCGCACTGTGCATTAGGCGTAGAGACGTGCCTCGAACCTCGTACGGAGTGCAGCTTTTGGCGTAGCAGGCGGTTTGTCTACTGCAGAACATAAACAGCTCGCATTTTGCCTGTGTAAAATAAGGCAGCGTATCCTCTCGTGCTTTGAAAAAGCAGTTTACGCGAAGGGGATGGCGGTATTTGACAGCCTGGGTGGCAGTACAGTGCCATCATTATAGTCGTCGCTTAGGTAGTCGAGCCGTATCCCTTTGCCAGAAGTCCAGACGTCAGGTTCTTTGCAGGCTCTGATAGGTTCATTGCAGGATCTGACAGGTTCACTTCGGAGAATATGAAGCGTCTCTTGTACACCTCCATGCTGCGTATGAAAAGGGGATGAGTTTAACGCCCTGGAGGCGAAGAAGCACCCTGTTTACGCTGAAGCGGCTTGGACGTAGTGCCTTACGCGGATGGTCCTTTGAGCTTTTTTTTATGTTTCACGCTCTGTTCTAGCGGAAAAGGGCTCTGTTGCACACTTGATGGCTCTGAAGGCCTCTGCTTACGCTGCTCTGCACTGATACGCCGTGTATAGTCATCCGGCGTATTTTTCATGCTTCTACAAGATCCCCTTCAAAGCTTTCAAATTCCTCGGAAGTTGGAACGCTTTGAATGAAGCATGAACCGCACCTCGTGACTCAAAATATTTCTGAATGGAGTGTTAAAACGGTCTATGCTAACTTTATGGCGAATTTATTGGGGACCGGTGTGACCCCTTTTCGCCTATAAAAAGGCTGGGAGAGTTAGCCTGTTCTCCCCACATTTTCATCACCACGCAGAGATGATCGCCGGAGTTCATCGGGTCGATTTGAGGAAGAAGGAGATCATGTTCTTCCAGCGTGTAAGGAGCCAAAAAAGATGGCGTCTTCGAGAAAGTGTCCACTGCAACGATGGATCATGGAAGGATATCTTAGCCTCCCTTGCTCGGGATAATCAGCCACTTTATATGGCGTTGCTTCCAGGAGAAGGGAAGGGTCGTATTAGACCACACTGCTTGCAAGCGGTGTCTTCTCCTGTTATACTCTCTGGGATGAGAGAGAAGACAAGCTGTAACAGCCGTCTCCCCGGACTGAGTTGGGTTTAATACCTCAACCCAATCCGCCATGGTGCACGGAGCATGGGATCTGCATAATTTATGCGAGCCCCAACTCTGTCGTTTTCTCGCCACTGATTATCTTCTTCGAAGAAGAGGAAGACCCGCACCGATGCGAGAACCCGGTAGAATGGATCCTGGGGGCGATCTTTCGACGACGATGCTGAGGAAGCCCTTTGTAGACGGAGTTTCCCTCATATGTAATCACGAAAAATGAAAAGAAAACCCTTGTAGATTGGATTTCCCTCATATGTAATCATGACTTTGATCTTTTAAGAAAATCGTCTTGCTTCTTCATATGATCATCTTGCCATATGTTGCTGTGAAGTCTGAATATGTGTAGCTTCGACACGTCTGAATCTTTACGCCGACTCTGTAGAAAGAGTGCTAGGTCCTGTCCTTTACGCATAGCGAATAGTCCATAGAACGCTGTAGAGCATTTTGAACATTTTAGAACTGTCCTGTTGCTAGACTGAGGAACCGCGTAGAGCTCTGAACTTCTGATAAACAGAATTTTTGTTCAGACTTCGTCTTCAAGAATGACTTCCCGAAAAATCCCTTAGAACAGGGTCGAGAAATGGCTGTCTAACTGAGTTGCCATCTTGATAGACGAGAGATTCAGACTGGAGTCTGGATGAACCTCCAATTGACCCGAGAAGAGTAATTTCTTAATATTTGAACTCTTGTATGCTTCGGGTACTTGGGATATGTTGAGGCCAAGAAGGAGTATCTTCTATATGAACTCCTGTAATTGACCGTCTTGAGTTCGGATATGAGGAAAGTCAGATATCCGTAGCGTAGATGAGCTAAAAATCTTGAGTTCGTAGGCCTATTGAGCGTAGAAAGCCACCGAGTGTGAGATCATCGATTTGGAGCTGCTAAGCGTGAAGTCATAGGTTTGTAGCCTCTCGAGCGTAAAAGCTACCGAGCACAAAGGCATCCGGGCATAAAACCATAGACTGATAGCTTGCGAGCATAGAACCGTAGATCTGTTGCTGTCGAGCGTAGAAAGCTCCTTAGCGTAGAACTGTAGATTTGTAGCCTGTGAATGAAAGAAATCTTTCGAGCGTAGAGGTTGCGGATCTGTTGCCTCCGAACGTAAACTAAGCGCCACCGAGCGTGAGATCATTGATTTGGTACCTGCTGAGGGTAAAAAGTCGTAGGTTTGTGGCCTCTCGAGCATAAAAGCTACCGAGCACAAAGGCATCCGGGCTTAAAACCATAGACTTGTAGCTTGCGAGCGTAAAACCGTAGATCTGTTGCTGTCGAGCGTAGAAAAGCCCCTTAGCATAGGAACCGCTGACCTGCTTTTGCGCGAAAAACTCTTCGAATTTGCTGACTGTCCGTCTTTCGAGAGTAGTGGGCTGACGTAGCACCCAATCATAACCAAATATTAATTTGTGAGATTTGGTTGGGGGTTTCGAGGAGCCGCCTGAGGATTCGAGGAGTTAATCCGAACTCTATTATATCCCGAGCTTTGGAGAGAGAAACTTTTTATCCGTCTTCTGTGAGAGAGAGCTTTTGATTTTAAGTTTTTTCCCTCGTTCTTTCTCCGAGCACTCCAAGCTTCCAGAAATAGCACCGAAACAAACCCTCTCCACCAAGGGAAAGAGCATAGGCTCTTCTTCTCATCCTTCTGCCCCAACGAGGGAGTCTTCGGTTGGGCGAGGCGAACTTCCCTCTGAGCGAAGCATTCTGCCGACGAGTAGCGCACCCGGCCTTAGAGGTATAGCCATTTGGGAATGACAAAGAACTATAAAAAATCCTTCGCACACGTTGAACGTGACCGCGCCAGGTCATCTTCTGTGCTGATAGCCTCTTTGAGGAAGATGACGCACGAAGACGTTTTCATCTTTTACGCCCATATTTCTAATATGTCAGCGTAAAAACTCCATGTCTTCGTAGTTATGAGCGTAAAAGCTCTGGCTGCCGAAGACTTTGGTGTATACTATAAAATTTTAGTTTTATGCTTTGGATGGGACCTCCAGCGTAATAACTAGATTTTTGGCAGTCTGGCGTAAAGCACGGACGGTATACCGCCAATTACGCTTTTGGGATATGACTCCTGGCGTAGGAGGACTAAATTTTGTACAGTCTTGGCGTAAACCACCGACTGTCGCTTCTTGGCCCTTATTTTGCAATGTTCGTAATGACGTGTTTTTCTTGCATTTTTGCAGTCGGCTTGCAGGAGTCTTCGCTGGCCGAGGTGATGGGATCCGCTGCTGGGATGCTGCACTCGAACTACTTGGAGGATCTGTCGCATGTGACATTTCCTATCTCCGGATTCTAGCATCTCGAAGGGAGGAGGATCTTGATATCGGCTCAGGGCGAGAGAATGCTGCTGAGCATGATCAATGGGGAGCCCCTAACGTACGTAGATGGGGAACAGTACATCAAGCCGGTCTTCCTCTTTGGGGATATGATAGACAAGCAGTCCCAGACGAAGCCCAAGAGAGAACCCTGGGTTTTCCCTGCCGAGAGCGTGGTCTTGTATTTGCCCACGATGCCGAGAGATTATCCCATCTCGGCTTTCTTCTATGCCACACATCGCAGGAGGATGTCGTGGATGCTGACTCCTGATCTTCACGGGAAACCGGGAAAGATCTTTCACCTGAAAGGAGCCGACCGGAGGTCGTTTGTCAGCCGCCCCACTGGCGTTGTGACGTTGTTCAGGGGACTGTGCCCGGGCAGCGTCCCGAGTGAAGACAGTTCAATAATCCAGCCGGTGCAATTGCCGACTTTCTGTAATGACTTCATGGTGCGAGGGGGGGTATACCCCAAGGAGAATCCTCGGTGCAACGGGTGGATTACCCCAACAAATCTCCGATGGTTCTGCCTAGTTGACTGGGCTTTGAAGCATTTTCGGAGAGAGCTGGAAGTCATCGGACTGTATGCCGCCGTGAGCGTGACGAGTGTTGGATTGCCTCCCAACCCTAACCTCTTTCTGGCGCTGATGGAGCGATATATTTTGCTCACCGGGACCTTCGCCACTCCACTGGGGGAGTTAGGGTTGGCCCTCCACGAAATGGCAGCGATCTCGAGACTGCCGATGGGGGATACCCCGTATGAAGAGTATGTTCCTACCAACCGGGAGTTGGAGGACTCGGATCCTCGGGTGGTGGAGGTGTATCAGGAGCTGATGTGCCACTACCTCGTGTGCACTGCTTTTTATAATGAGCCCTCTGACTTGGCTCACACCACTAAGTGGATGTCCTACCTCTTCTTCCACCGGGCCAGGGCCGTCAAGTCGGTGAAGGTTTTGGGGGACAAGCACGAGCCCGTGAACTGCTTGGGCGTGCTCAGTGCTGAGGTCGTTATGGATCTTATGGAGGAGGCTAAAGCTCCAGATCATTTCCTCGCTGACGGGGTAGGAAAGTACCCTGAAGGCACTAAGGCCTATAGCTACCTGAGGCGCTGCCGCAGGTCTTTGTCTGAGGAAGCCAAGCTGGCTGGCTTTCTCTCCCTATGGCTGCGTCGAGTAGTGGTGCCTGGCACCGCGTCCGCGGACCGCATTCATCGGAATATCTTATGGCCCGCCGTCCGTCTGGTGTTCGGGGCAAGGCTGGGCTTGCTTCCTGCCATGGTGTGCCGTATACAGGCTGGCCTGAGAGCCATGGCTGACGGACTGCTCGTCGATGAAGCTTGGCGTGAGAGTTTTCCTCGGGTGAAACTACCATACCTGTATTTGATGGGATGGTTAATTCTCCACAACCCCCGGGTGATGTCTCCCGGTCCTGGTAGCAGCGCGGGGGGTAGTTTCTTGCTGAACTACAAGGGCTCCCTCTGGAACGTGAATACAGTCGTGGACTGTCGGCTGACGCTGGGCCTTGGCTATTGTTGGAAGCTCTTCTGCACTGTCCCTTCTGTACATCGTAATCAGTCGGGGATCAGGCTCGAGGATTTAGGCGGAGAAAAGACCAATCTTTCTTCGGAGGCCTTTAATTGGTTGGTATGCATCAGACCCTCCCACTTGCTGTACAGAAGCGAAGATCATTGCTTCTTTGAGCCTTACTTGCCCAGTCGGTTCGCCAGGCAGTTTGGGTACGATCAGCTGCATGTGGGCAATGCCATTACCAGCTTCAGGTCCAGGGGCGGACTCATTGATGGAGCCAGGGGATGGCGGTACTTCATCACGGGTTGCACGGGAGCAATCTTCATTGTGCCGGTCGCCACCCTTTCCACGGAGCTGCGCATCCTCCATTCGTATGCTCAGTTCTACGTGGCGATCAACACCCTCCATCGCGATTTTGACATGCGTGGAAGCTTCAGGGTGCCTTCTTCCAAGCCTGGAGGAAGAATCGAAGTCCCCTCGGTTTCATCTGACGAGGGTGAGGAGTCCGTCATTCCGGATGAGCCTCTGGTGTCGGTGCCGAGATGCGAAGTGCCTCCGCCTGCGGGGGCACTGGCGATCTCAGGGAAGCAAAGGGCTTCTGTCTCGAAGCAAACTTCCCCTCGCAAGAGGAAGAAGAAGACGGCTGGCCGCCCTCTCCGAATTCCTGGCATAGAGGCTCCTAGAGAGGAACTTGCTGCCTCTCCTGTTGGGGATGCCTCTTTGATTGGAGACTCCCGGCCTCTCGGAGAGGGACTCTCAGTTTTGGCTGGCGGTGTCGGAGAACTCCTGATTGAGACTGCAATTGCTGCCACTGCTGCCACTGCCTCTGGTAGTGGAATGAAATCGCCCGCGTGGCCGAGGCAAATGGGAGAATCTTCCTCTAGGCCAGCAACGGAGGAAACTCCTGCTGCGCCCGTGAGCATGACCAGCGAGGTTCCTGCTGACGAACCTCGAACACGTCTCGACGGAGGCTTGGTGGAGCTCCAGGCGATGTCGGTTGGCCCACCTCCTTATCCAGGTATGACAGTTTGTATTGCGTCATTAAGGCACGATATAGCTACATCGGCTGCAGACGCGGCATATATACCGTTGGCTACGGGTAAAGGTCATCTTTATGTCTCCTCTTAGAAAGATTACTATCATATTGATGTCAACTTTCTTGTCCTCTTCTCAGGGGATGGCGCCCCCGGGGAGTATAGCATTGAAGCGCATTCTGGCTCCGCTCGGGCTCCTGACGATGATACAGAGGCGTTCGACTTCGATGAGGAAGTGGCTTCGGGGGCCAGTACGCCCGGAGTAGTTTCGTCACCTCAAGAGGAGGAAAAACCCGTCGTCGTGATCTCGCCTCTTGTAAGTATGGCGATGACTTCGACCGTCGTTGCCGCACCTTCTTCGGTCGCACCCCCTGTCGAGGCGGCGGCTGTGGCCACCTCGTCTGCAATCGTCCTTGGAGGGGAACTCGCCAATATCGTGGCCACTCCTGGCGTCCAACCAGATCTGGTTGCGCTGACTGAGCTGTATACCGGCATCTTCTACGCCAATTTGAACACACTGATAACAATGGTGTTGGCAAAAAATCTGGATTTTGAGAGTCTGAAGAAGGCTTCCCAGTTTTCGATTGGGGCCGTCAGAGCGTTTGGCGATTCCGAGATAGCTGACGCCCTGGAGGCGATGGTTAATGGGTTGGAGCAACCCATTAATGAATACTTGCAGCTGACTCGGGGCAGTTTTGAAGCTGAAGTCCAGGCCAGATATGACTCCATGACTGCGCGGCTTACCAAACAGCTAGAGAGCTTGGATAGTTCCATCAAGGCGCATGAGCTGGAGAAGGATAAAAGAAAAGCCGTCGTGGAGGAGGCTCTTGCTGTTGAGACGCGGTGCCAATCCGAGTACGAAGGGAACGCAGCGAGGGTCAGCAAGTTGAAGGAGAAACTCGCTCGGGCAGAGGAGTGGGCTTCTCAGTCGCTGGCAGGTCTAGGCGCAGCGTCCGATCGGCTGAGCACTGCTCGACGGGAATTGGATCGTGCAGAAGCTGCCCGAGCTGGCTCTCTCCGGGCAAGGGCCGAGCTGGCCTTTACGAACAATCCTGAGGCATGGCTGGAACGGGCTCACGCTGATGCCTTGGTTTCCAGGGGAGAGAAGGTAGCTGCACTGGTGAAGTTGATTCGCGATCTGACTGCTCCCCCGCAATGATGTACCCTTCCTTGCTCTTAGCTTCCCCAATGTAATTCTGCTCTTTTTGGAAATAAAATGCATCTTTTCTGACTTTGTGGACCCATCATTTCGGAATATAAATGACAGGTTTAGGTGAGAGTGATATCAGAGGTAGTATGGACGTGATAAACTCTCGATAAACTTCTAGCAGGACATATCTATTCAGAGGTCGTACGGACATGATAGAATATGACCTAACTAGCTTCGTTGTGGAAGTAGTTTTGTCAGAATTGGGATTCCCGACGTATTCTACCCTGGGGTAGAGGAGGTTAAGCATATTACCTCTTCAGGAATTTATCGTTGATAGGAGCCATTAATAGGTCTCCATTAGGCTGGGCTAACCTGTAAGCGACATTCGAGAACGTTGTCTCGATTACATAAAGGCCTTCCCACTTGGGCTAAAATTTTCCTTTACTCCTGTGAGTGAGAATCATCGACCTTCTTACGGCTAAGACTAGCTCGCCGATCTTGAACACTCTTTCCTTTACTTTATGATTGAAAGCTCTGGAAATACGTGCTTGGTAGAGCTCGATGCGCTATTGAGCTTGGAGGCATTTCTCGTCTAATCCTTCCAGCTCTTGAAGCCTTAACAGGTCATTCTTTTCTTGGGTCAGCTCATTAGTTACGGCTATCCTGAGCGACGGGATCTAGATTTTGATGGGAAGAACTGCTTCGCTCCTGTAGACCAGTAAAAAGGGGGTACAACCTGTCGGTGTCCGTACCGTTGTGCGGTATGCCCAGAGACATTCGTCCAGCTTCTCGTTCCAGTCTCTTTTGTTCGAAGAGACGAACTTCTTCAGGAGTTTGATAATGGTTTTATTGAAAGCTTCCGCCAAACCATTAGCAGCTGGATAATATACCGTAGAGGCAATATTACGTATTCAATTTTTATCACAAAATCGATGAAACGCTTGGCTGATGAACTGAGGCCCATTGTCATGGATTATCCTTCGGGGAATCCTAAAGCGATAAATGACGTGGTATTTGATGAAGCTGATTACGTCAGACGCTTTTACCTCAGCAAGAGGGATTGCCTCCGCCCATTTGGAGAAATAATCCGTGATGGCTAGTATGAACCAGTGACCTCTGGAAGAAGACGGGTGAATAGGACCAACGATGTCCATACCCCATGCCTCGAAAGGCCAGGATATAATCGTAGGATATAGATATTCAGACGGTTGATGTATGAAGTCTGCATGGACCTGACAGGCTCTGCATTGTCTTGCATAGCTGATTGCGTCTGTGATCATAGTGGGCCAGTAATAGCCCATTCTCCTGATACGATCCTGCAGCTTAGGACCGGGCTGATGCGCCCCGCATACACCGTCGTGAGCTTCCCGGATAATCTGCTGTGCTTCGTCGTCTGAGAGACATCTTAATAGCAGTCCGTCGTAAGTCCGACGATATAGGCATTGTGAAGATGCATCGAAGTAGAAGCGTAACGATCGTCTTTTGACGGATACTGCTTCTCTAGGGTCCTCTGGCAAGATTCTGTATGCGACAAAATCTATGAAGGGACTCCTCCAGTCTCTTCCAGGGGGATCTGTGTTCACAGCGTGGCTGCGTTCTATGTGAAGGTTGTTCTTCACGCAGAATAAATCTTTGTTAAGAAGGATTACCGAATTTTGCCTTCTTATAGGAGTGGCTAAATCCGCCGCTAGACTGGCTAGGGCATCAGCTTCCAGATTCTGGGATCGAGACACATGCTTTAGGAAGAATCCTTTGAATGTCATGGCTATCTCGACCGTCGCTTGGTGATAGGGAATAAGGTCTGGATTCCGGACTTCATATATTCCTCTGACTTGATTGACGATAAGCAGTGAATCACCGAAAGCTTCCAGGGACTCGGCCCCTAGCTCTTTAGCGACTTGGAGTCCAATTAACAGGGCGTTGTATTCCGCCATATTGTTGGAGCATGGTTTGTTAAGGGAATATGCACGGTAGATGACGAGTTTATCAGGAGTGACTAGGACGATTCCTACCCCTGAAACCACGTTTCCCTGGGGACCAGTGCTGGAGGCACCGTCGAAGAACAGTTGCCATGCGTCACCTTCCATTACGGAAATACATTTTGCAACTTCGTCGGGAATGTCTTCGTATAATTTGGAGGCCTCCGGGATCGGATGAGCAGCTAAGAAGTCGGCCAGTGCTTGGCCTTTGATGGACTTCTGCGGTACGTATACCATGTCATATGGTGTTAACAGCATCGCCCAAGTTGCGAGTCGGGAATTAAGAATGCTCGGCTTGCTCATCAGTACTCGAAGAGGGTTGATCCTGGAGATGATGTGGATAGTCTGGCCGGTGACGTAGTGCCGCATCTTTTGGATAGCGAATATCAGAGCCAAGCATTCTTTCTCCTCTGGGTTGTACCGGTGTTCGGCTCCGACCATCATCCTGCTGAGGTAGTAGATAGCCTGTTCATGCCCTATATCGTTCTTCTGTGCGAGAAGAGCTCCTAGCGAATAATCTATTGCTCGAACGTACAGCAAGAATGGTCTTCCCATGATGGGAGGCACCAGAACTGGCGGACTGGTGAGGTAGCGTTTGATATCCCCGAATGCTTGCTGACAGGTTTTGTTCCATACGAAGGATACACCTTTCTTCATGAGATGCGAAAAGGGCTGACATCTCCCCGAGAGGTTATATATGAACCTCCGGATATAAGCCAGACGACCTTGAAATCCCCAGAGTTCCCTCAGATTATGGGGCGGTCGTATTTCCACGATTGCCTGGACTTTGTCAGGGTCCACCTGGATGCCTTTAGCGGTAATGACAAACCCCAGAAATTTGCCACTAGATATACCCAGAAAGGACTTCGTAGGGTTCATCTTGAGTTAATGTTGGTGCATTAACTCGAATACCGTCCTCAGGTCTTGAATATGATCATCCTTGAGGCGGATCTTGACGGCTATGTCGTCCACGTAACATTATACTGTTTTACTTAAATGCTCATAGAATATGTTACTCATAGCCCGTTGGTATGTAGCCCCGGCGTTCTTCAATCCGAAGGGCATGACCGTATAGCAATACACTCCCAATGGGGTACGGAAAGCAGTGTGCTTCTCGTCTTCAGGATGCATCTTGATCTGATTGTATCCCAAGAATCCATCCATGAAAGATATGTGTTCAAAACCGCAGGTGTTGTCGATCATGATGTCCGTGATGGGAAGAGGGAACTCATCCTTGGGGCAGGCTGCGTTCAGATCTCGGTAATCGATGCAGATACGTACCTTCCCATTTTTCTTTATGACTGGAACAACATTGGTGACCCAGTCGGGATGTTGTTCTTCCCGGATGAAACCACAGGCTATCATCTTCTTGACTTCGGCTTCAATGGCGTCCATCATGTCCGGGCGGAACCGGCTTTGGTGCTGCTTCATAGGCTTTGAGTCGGTCAATATATTAAGCTTATGAGTAGCCACCTTCGGGTCAAGGCCCGGCATGTCCCCATAATCCCATGCAAAGACGTCGACGTATTCCTTTATCAGCTGTATGATTTCTTCCCTTTTAGCTGGGGGAAGATTGTCACTGATAAATATCGGCTTTGGCGAAAGTTTACCCCCAACATCGATTTGGATAACTTCGTCTTTGGTGGGAGGTTCTCTTTGCTCGAAGCGGAATTCCCACTGCGTATCCATTTGCTGAGCCCAAGAGTCATTCTCAAACGGCTCCGAATCCTGTTCATCTGCTCCTGAGGGATCTGTCACCACCATATTTACTGATAGTGTTTGTTCGAGAGCATCAGGTGAGTCGGAAGGCGACGAGCCATTCTGGGAGGAGGAAAAGATGTCCTCGTCTGACTTAAGGGCGGTGGCATATCCTAACCCAAAACGGGTCTGCTGATAGCGGGGGTCGCCGCGCGGCGGTGTTCATCTGCCTCTTCCGTATTTGAGGCCTGGCTTCCGCTTCAAGTCGTAGCCCATGTTTTACATGATCTTCAATGCCTGCGGGCTGTATCGGTGAACTTGCATTTTCCCAGTATCATCATCGAAAGGATCTTCTTGGTTAGCCGGTTGATTGCGCATGTGACCGAAGAATATTGGGCGCTGACTGTTGCAGGTAGGTGGGACAATGAAGATAGAATCCTCATGGGGTCCATACGTTGTGATGATGTTGGATGATGACGCTACTTCCCAGACATACGGACGGTAGGAGTTTATAGCTTCTAAGAATTTTTGTGCTATGGGTTCTACCTCGTCACGGTGCGGGGATTCCTGATTTGGAATCTGAGCATTAATATACTGGAAAAGAGGGTATTTATTATCATCTGGAACTCCGTTCCTGATCGTGTTTACATCGGTCGGCTGCCCGTTGCGCCGAAGGTTGATGACCAAAGGTGGAGGCTTCTGATTCAGAGTGGCCGCTGGAGAATTACTTCCTCTTCCTGAGCTGGATTTGTTCAGGTGAATAGCCATAGGCTCTATGGCTTTTGGACGAGTGGTTCGTCATTTCACTCTGATCGACAGTGGCAGTGCGGCAGGGGGTTTTCCTGGCTCCCGGTGGGATTCCCTCTCTGTCTCGCCCGATACTTCTTCCGTGTGGTCTTGAGAGTACAACACAACATCGGAATAGTAGGACTTTACTCCTTTAAATGGGTTTAGGTCGGCAACCTCCGTTTGTACTATTCCTTGAGGGTCTAGATATTTAAGGCATTGATGTAGAGTTGAAGGAACGATGTTGTGATCGTGGATCCATGGTCTCCCCAGCAAAATGTTATAGGACACCTCTGAATCGATCACGTAACATGTGGCCACTGATCTGAGGTTGCCAATCTGGATCCTCAGGCGAATCTTCCCCAACGGCTTACTCCTTCCGGCGTTGAAACCCATGATTGTAGTGGAGGTGTAAGTCAGTTCGCTGGTAGGAATCCTCAATGGTCTGAGCAGACTGTGAGGGATGATGCTGATCGACGATCCCGGATCTATGTGAATCCGATCGACCTCCATGGAACCGACATACCCGGTGTAATAGAGGGGCCTGTCATGCTTATTATGTTTTAACAGCATGTCATCTTGGGTGAAGGTGATATTTGGGACCACCTCCATCATACTGTGGCATTGAGGACACGCCACTGGTTCTTCGTCGGGGGACTTGAGCTGGGTCAAGCATGCCTCTGCCTGCATCAGCGCTTCACTCAAGGCTAGACGAGTGTCTTGGGAAAGCCTGAGTAGCTCGAAGATGGAGAGCCTGGCTGGTCTATTAGCCAGTTGGGCTAGGATATCGAAGTTGTATGGCTTCTCAAAACCTTTATTTGGAATGTTTTTCACAGGTTTATCAAAGCGCACTTCTCTTTGCTTTCCTTTGTCTGCCGGCGTCGGTTTTGAAGGGCTGGCCTCTGGTACGATAGGGCCTGCTCCCGAAGGTTTGACAGTTAAAGCGTC
Organism: Iris macrosiphon; assembly: GCA_036927795.1. NCBI lineage: Eukaryota > Viridiplantae > Streptophyta > Magnoliopsida > Asparagales > Iridaceae > Iris > Iris macrosiphon. The sequence goes on along the minus strand of JAYESA010000012.1, from coordinate 120,056,252 downwards.
CGCCGGTGCATCCTCCTGACTTGCTCCGCAGTCATTGAGGTAGGCTTTCCCTGAACGGGTTGCAGCAAGTACCTCATCCTCGTCTGATGGCGAAGAAGTTGCGACCATGTGGCATGGTTTGCGCTTGGAGCTTCTTCTAGACGTAGCTTTAGTAGCTTTAGTCTCTTCCTCGAGCTCTGACACCAAATCCGGATGAACCCACATAATCTTACCCTGCCGGGTGGTCAGGGGTACCAGGTCTTAATTTTGATCTCTAGATGGAGGGAGATTGACGATGTCCATCGTAGCTCGGGAAATGGGCGTGACAGCGTTCATGACCTCTTGGGAAGGCAGATCGCCGAACCATAGAGGGATCATGTTGGCCGTGACCGTCTTCTCGGTGTTGTGCAGAGTGATGGCCTTAGCATCGATCAACCCCTGGATCCTCCTCTTCAGTATGTAACACGCCTTTGTTGGGTGGTGTACGTATCTGTAGAAGATGCAGTATTTGGGATCGTCAATACTGCCGGCTTCTTGGGGCCGCCTTAGCTCCGGAAGGGTGATCTTGCCGCTTTTGACGAGACACTCAAATATACTAGGGATATCGTCGTCGTCGAAAGAGTAGACTTCGACGGGCCTGGAAGTCCCGGGCTTCGTCTGCGTGGTCGCCATCGTCTTTTGTCTGGACGTATTGACTGTCAGAGCTTCTTTTCCCTTGTCGCTGCGAGGATGGTCGCTGCTGGGGGATGTCCTTTTGCCTCTATCGGAGGCGGAGATCATGATGCCATTGTCGCGTGCCTTGCGACTGTTGTCTTCGGCAGCCACTGCCGAGACGATGAACGAAGGCCACTCATGGAACTGATATGGTCCTGTAAACACCGAGACTACGGGAAGGAGGTTCTTCCTGCAAATGTCTACTAACGCCGAGTCCGGAACTCCTGGAGGCATTTGTAAGGTGGCCTGACAAAAACGTTCGACGAAGGTGCGAACGTCCTCCTTTTCCCTTTGTTTGACTTCGATGAGAAAGGACATAGACATGTCCATCCCACCCTCGTAGAATCGCGTGAAGAATAAAGCTTTGAAGTCTTCGAAGGAAGTAATGCAGTTGTCCGCCAAGCTACGGTACCACTGATAGGCTACTCCTGAGAGGCAGCCTTTGAACACCCGAGTGAGGAGGGCGTCGTTCCCTTGTAGCAACACCGTCATCATACTGAAATAGTTCATGTATTGACTTGGCGATGTTTTTCCTTCGAACAGAGCCATAGTCTGAGACTTGTACTTCGAAGGAAAAGGGACTTCTTCCCAGATAGCTGGGTAAGGCTGGTTGATTCCCAGTTTCTTGAGCTGATCTTTGTGCTTCAAGGCGTCAAACTGGGCTTTCAACTCCCGCACTGCCTGCATCAGATTTTCAGTTGGAAGCGGGGCTACAGTGTAGTGTGGAGTTGGTTGTATCGTGACTCCAACGGGAGGTAATATATTCACCGAGTGAGGAAGCGGAGGAACTGCTGACTCTTGATATAGAGCAGGCTCTTGGCTTGGGTTGGATGGTGGCAAGTTCACCCCCGCACGTATCTGAGTTGGCGGGACCGACGCTTGAGCCATGGCAGTTGCGTGCTGAGTTAGCATCATCTGGTGCATGTTCTCCATTATGGATTGCATTTGTTTCAGAGACGTTTCTATCATAGTGATGCGTTGTTCCGTGTTTCCTGACGGTGAAACTTCCTCGCGTTCATCTTCAATGGCGTAGACTCCCATTTTCCTGGGCGTCCTCGAAGGATAAGTATAGGTCGCTGTAGAAGTTGACTCTATACTCTCAGCATCTGATCTGGGAGATTGGCGACCCCCAGCGTCGGAATCAGATGAGTACGAAGCTGGTTGTTGTGACCTTGCACGGGTATTTTGGAACACCCCAGCTTCAGTGTTCCTGAGGAGGTCTTCGAATCTTCTTCCGCTCGGAGGCCCTGAGGGATGACGTCTTGAGCTCGGCCCTCCTCTAGGTATGTGAGAAGCCATGTTCACGGACGCATACGCGGGCTCTTCTTCCGGGAAAGACTGAGAGTAGCTCAATCGGTCAAAAACCGACCATTTTGTTTTAGAACAGCAACAGTCAATCATAATTTTATGACTATTACAATATTGCTCGCTAGGGGGCGTAATAGACATATTAGAAGGTCCCCTCTCCTTACGCTTTTGGATTAGGTATTTGCGCAGGTCAAGGGGAGTAGCAACTTGAGCTTGCTTTACGTCATTGGACTTTGCCTGGCGTAAATTGGAGATTCGCTCAGAGTGGTGTAAGGCTGAAGAGGTCCTCAGTTGGCCGTCGGCTTCCCACGTAATCCGGAGGGTAGGCAGCTTGCTCCTTCGCTGGCGTAACGGCCGAGGAGTCGAGTATTCCGCTGCCTGCTTCCCTTCGCGGAAATCACGGCGCTCATCTGGTTTCTCGTAGATGTCAGATGTTGTCTTGTGCCTGGAGCATGATTTGTACTTCTGTCCTGGTGTTGAGGCATCACCAGAAGTTTGGTCTGTATCGCACGTAGTGGAAGACTGGTTTCTGTGCGTAGAGCGTAGTGGATACTTCTGGATTAGCGCAGAGGTTTTGCCTATAGTTTTGTCTGTATCGCGCGTAGCGGGAGACTGGTTCCTACGCGTAGAGCGCAGTGGATACTTCTGGGTTAGCGCTGAGGCTTTGTCCGAAGTTTTGTCTGTACCACGCGTAGCGGGAGACTGGTTCCTACGCGTAGAGTGCAGTGAATACTTCTCGGTCAGCGCTGAAGCTTTGCCCAAAGTTTCGTCTGTACCGCGCGTAGCGAGAGACTGAATTTTATGTGCAGGGCACGGAGGGAGCGGTGCTACTACCTCATTGGTCGGAGAGATCGAAGAGTCCACAGGAACGATAGAGGATGTCTTGGGCATCCACACTTTGCGCAGCTTCCTGTTGTCTTGGACGGAGAGAGAGTGAGAGCTACCCCCGGTTCGAAGCATGTCTTCGTAGGCAGACTAGTCGAATTGGACGACCAGAGTCTTCTTCACAGATCCCACGGATACCGCATCATGTTGAGCAATTGCTTCCTCGTCAGAAAAGAAAGATGTCCCCAGCAGAGTCGTCATCTTGTTTGTGGTATTAAACGAAAGAATGAAGATGTATTCAATATGGGGTTTACACAGAACCCGCCTTCTTTTGTTTACAAACAAACTTGTACAATTTAATCCTATACGAGGATATGGGAGTACAATTTATTTAATCTGGGTAGATATTGCTATAGGTGTCTGATCTACAGTCGATCACTTTAGCCCTTGGACCACACGATGTTGAAGAAGTGCCGTAGAAGACAGGAAGCAGCTTCGAAGGTTGCAGGAGAGGGTGGATGCACGATGCCAAAGTCATCAATCCCTACTCTTCGCCTGAGCTCCGGGTACTCTCTCTCTCTCTCTCTCGGGTTCGATCTTCACGTTTTTAGTTTTTTGACCTCGGATCTGATATTGGCTTTCTTGACCAATTTTCCCCGACCTTGTTCCTCATTGATAGAGGTCTCTATTTATAGAGTTTTAGTGACAGTGACCACTCCGTCGGTGTAACAACCGAGGAGTGGAAAGTATAGCACCCTTTTACACAATGGTTAAAGTAACCAATGCCCGCGTATAGATAATCTTTTGAATGAGCGTGTGACGCGGGTCCAACTAAGGGACACAACGCGTACTATTGTTACGAAGATCACGGCGTAAAAGCCACGTAGGTAGGTATCCATCGTGTAGAAGAGGTTGGCATAGAAGCCAAATGTCTGTCACCATGGCATAGAAGCCAAATAGTTATCAAACCGGCATAGGAGCCGAACAGGCGTAGAAGTCGAACAGGCGTAGAAGCCGAGTGGTCGTAGAGGCTGAACAGGCATAGAAGCCGAGTGGTCGTAGAGGCCGAACAGGCATAGAAGCCGAGGGGTCGTAGAGGTCGAACAGGCATAGAAGCCGAGGGGGCACAGGGGCCGAACAGGCATAGAAGCCGAGGGGTCGTAGAGGCCAAACAGGCGTAGAAGCCGAAGGGGCACAGGGGCCGAACATGCATAGAAGCCGAAGGGACACAATCGCTGGATGGGCGTAGAAGCCGCTGCGTACTGTGCCACAGTGCTGACGTGGACGTCTTAGCCGGAATTACGGCTTTTGAAGATATAATCAAATTTCTCGCATTAAATGCCGAGTTAGCCATCATCCCGTGCATTAAATGTGGAGGCGTGTTCTTTGACGGCCTGCAACCCTTTCTGCACATCAGTCGCAGAGACGTGCCTCGAGAAACTATCACCGCACTGTACATTAGGCGAAGAGACGTGCCTCGAACCTCGTACGGAGTGCAGCTTTTGGCGTAGCAGGCGGTTTGTCTACTGCAGAACGTAAACAGCTCACGTTTTGCCTGTGTAAAATAAGGCAGTGTATCCCCCCGTGCTTTGAAAAAGTAGTTTACGCGAAGGGGATGGTGGTATTTGACAGCCTGGGTGGCAGTGCAGTGCCATCATTATAGCCGTCGCTTAGGTAGTCGAGCCGTATCCCTTTGCAAGAAGTCCAGACGTCAGGTTCTTTGCAGGCTCTAACAGGTTCATTGCAGGATCTGACAGGTTCACTTCGGAGAATACGAAGCGTCTCTTGTACACCTCCATGCTGCGTATGAAAAGGGGATGAGTTTAACGCCCTGGAGGCGAAGAAGCACCCTGTTTACGCTGAAGCGGCTTGGACGTACTGCCTTACGCGGATGGTCCTTTGAGCTTTTTTTTATGTTTCACGCTCTGTTCTAGAGGAAAAGGGCTCTGTTGCACGCTTGATGGCTCTGAAGGCCTCTGCTTACGCTGCTCTGCACTGATACGCCGCGTATAGTCATCCGGCATATTTTTTATGCTTCTACAATGGCCCATGCAAGTCTAGCTTCTCAAGTATGTGATATCGTGGTAGTGCGACAATTTAGTTGTACTACTGCGAGCCTGCGATAGGATATAGGATGTAGGATATAGACTGAGATACTCAATCACATCTAGGAAAATTCTTTTGATTCAACTGTTCTCCTTTGATATTGATACTTGATCTCTTAAACTGTCCTTTCCTTGAGTGTCTTACATTATGTGCCATATTAATTCTTTCTTTTGCTTTATCTCAGGATGTCACCTAAGACTAGATCATAGCAGGAAAGAGCAGTTTCTGAGAGGTCTGAGACATCCCGAGGGCCTGCACCAGTCACTTCTCTAGTGATTGAAGTGTCAGCTGCTTTCGGAGGTCCACCACCTACTTAGAGGACTATGCCAGCTATATCTGAGGGGCTTCCATCTCCACCTCTACCTCATGTGCCAACAAAGGTGACACAGATATTTACACTGTTTCGTGAGATGCTCGAGGCATAAAGGGCTCAGTTAGAGGCACATCAGAGGCATCGAGAGTGCTCATCAGCTTGCTTGTGCCGTAGTCGAGAGAGGAGTTCCGGTCCAGCAGCAAGTTGCTCCTCAGGTTGCTCAGCTTCGGCCAGGCAACATTCAAGATTTCAAGAAGTTGGAACCTAGGGTCTTCAAGGGGACGGAGGGCATCGTCTATGCTGATGATTGGCTCGAGGACATTGAGCATCTTATGAGGGTGTCCCATCTTTCTAAGGATCTGAAGGTTAAGGCGGTAGGACTTCAACTGTTCGACGTTGCTCGTACTTGGTTCAGAAATTAGCCGATTCTGGTTGACGCAGGACAGTCTTAGGAGATATTCAAGGACCTCTTCAAGAAGAAGTTTTTCACTCGGGCAGACAGGCTAGACTTGGGGAGGCAGTTCAAGAGTCTCATTCAGGGGAGCATGTCTGTGGAGGTGTACGCTGCGGAGTTCGACAGGTTGAGCCAATTTATAGAGTATTTGGTGAGAGAGCCGGAGGTTCGGGCTATTCGTTTCCCTGAGGATATAAACTGGGAAGTGAAGATCTTCATTCTGTCTTTTTATGAGACATACTCGGAGATACTTGCGGAGGCACGCAAGGTTGAACGGGAGTTGGGTTTGAAGCCCAAGAGAGACCGTCATTTTTTTCTAGGGGCCAACGGCAGTACAATATCTGCTAAACATCCTCATTTCTAGTCTAGACCTTTCTAGCAGCCACAGCAGAACCAGACTCCAGCTAAGGCACCTTTTCACCAGGCACCCCAGCAGCAGAGACAGTTACAATAAGCTTCCTGCCACTACTGCAAGAAGCCCGACCATATCTGGGAAGTTTACAGGAGGAGGCTAGGAGTTTATTTATATTATGGTACTGAAGGGCATCAGTCGAGAGAGTGTCCTCGTCGTACAGTTCAGGGAGTAGCTTCAACTCCGAGGACACAGACGAGACCACCTGCAGTACAGCTGAGGGGACCGCTTCCGACGCAGCAACAACGTTATGTCCAGCATCAGCAACAGGGAGGTGCACATCAGGGATGAGCGTTTGCTATGACCGTTGAGGAGGACGAACCCACCAGAGATGTCATCGTAGGTTCTATTCTTCTTGATTCCATTCCAGCTTTAGCTTTGTTTGATAGTGGTGCTTTCCATAATTTTGTATTTGTTTCTTTTGCTCTGAAGCATGGTTTGGTAGCTGAGTCTTTACTTAGGACTTACAAGATCATGATCGGAGGAGGCATTATCCTGGTTAATGATATTTGCAAGGATCGAAGAGTTACTCTGGGAGGCTGGGAGTTGAGTGTGTGTCTACTTGTAATGCCACTTTCGAGCTACGATATTATACTCGGGATGGATTGGTTGAGTAGGCACCGTGCTAGCATCGATTGTAAAGGAGGTAGAGTTGTATTTGGTCCGCCAGGAGAGCCAGAGTTTGAGTTTGCTAGAGGAACGACAGAGCAGGAAGAATGTATTATTTATGGAGCTATGGTGGAAGACAAGAAGTTGTCGCATCCGTTGATAGCAGAGTTCATGGATGTATTTCCTGAAGAATTGCCAGGATTGACGCTAGATCGAGATATTGAATTCACTATAGACTTGGTGCCAGGTGTAGAACCAATTTTGCAATATATCTATAGAGTAAACAACAGCGAGCTGGTCGAGCTAAAGAAGCAGGTGGACGAATTGCAGGATAAGGGATTTATCAGATCGAGTTCTTCACCGTGGGGAGCCCCAATATTGTTTGTACCAAAGAAGGATGGATCAGTGCGAATGTGCATTGATAACAGGGTATTGAATAATCTCACTATCAAGAATAAGTACTATTTGTCATGGATTGATGATCTGTTCGATCAGTTGAGTAGAGCCAAGGTATTTTCCATGAGAGATTTAAGATCGGGCTACCATCAGGTGAAGGTAAAATCGGTGGACATACTAAAGACTGCTTTTAGAACTCGGTATGGTCAGTACGAGTTTATGGTGATACCGTTTGGGTTGACTAATGCACCAGCGGTATTTATGAACTTGATGAACAAGGTGTTCCATCAGTACCTTGACAAGTTCGTGGTGGTGTTCATCGATGACATACTCATATACTCGAAGACACCGAAGGAGCATTTGAGGATTGTGTTAGATGTGCTGAGGAAGGAGAAGCTGTATGGAAAGTTGTCCAAGTGTGAGTTTTTCCTGGACAAGGTAGAATTCTTGAGACATATTGTGATTGGTGATGGTATTTCAGTAGATCCGAAGAAGATCGCAGCAGTGGAATCTTGGAAGACCCCGAGTTTGGTAGCAGAGATCAGGAGTTTCTTGGGATAGGCAGGCTACTACAGGAAGTTTGTGCAAGATTTTTTGAGGATTGTCGAGCCGATGACCAGACTCACCAGGAAGGATGTAGAGTTTATTTAGATGGAGGATTGTCAGGTTGCTTTTGAGGAGTTGAAGAAGAGGTTGACGTCTGCTCCTATTTTGACGTTGCCATTAGAGTCTGGAGGTTTCACTATTTATAGTGATGCATCGAGAAAAGATTTGGGTTATGTTCTTTAGCCGAATGGGAAAGTGATTACCTATACATCCAGGCAATTGTGTCCTCATAAAAAGAACTATCCTACCCATGATTTGGAGTTGGCAGCAGTCATCTTTGCTCTGAAGTTGTGGAAATATTATTTGTACGGAGAGCGTGTGGAGATCTTCACAGACCACAAAAGCTTGAAGTATATTTTCACGCAGAAGGAGTTGAGCATGAGGTAGCATCGGTGGTTAGAACTGATGAAGAATTTTGATATATCTTTGTAATATCATCCTGGAAAAGCTAATGTAGTTGTTGATACTTTGAGTAAGTATCCGGTAGCTATATTCTTGATGCAGGATCAATATTTGCTGAAGGACTTGGAGAGCTTGGGCATTGAGGTGATAGTTCCTGGTTGTGTTATGCAGATGTGGGGATTGCAGATACATTCAGATTTGATGGACAGGATCAAGGCAGCACAGTATGAGGATATATCTCTGAGGAGCATCAGAGCTCAGGTGAGAGCAGGATTGGAGGATGATTTCACCATTGCTGCGGATGGATCTTTGAGGCATGGAGTTAGATTGTGTGCCTAGTGGGGAACTGCGTGAGAAGGTATTGCAGGAAGCGCATCACTCTCAGTATTCCATGCATCGGTGCCAACAAGATATATCGGGATATGTGAGAGAGTGTGTGGTGGTATGGCATAAAGAGGAAAGCGGCACAGTTTGTATCCAGATGCTTAGTGTGCCAGCAGATTAAAGCCGAAAGGCAGAGGCCAGGAAGTTTACTTCAGCCATTACCCATTCCAGAGTGGAAGTGGGAGCACATTACTATGGATTTTGTGTTCGGACTTCCACGATCTCCAAGAGGGAAAGACGCGATTTGGGTCATCGTTGATTGGTTGACCAAGTCAGCCCACTTTTTGCCTTTCAACGTAGGTTTGTCTACGGAGAAGTTGGTAGAGATGTATGTAAGGAAGATTGTTAGGATACATAGAGTTTCTGTCAGCATAGTCTCGGATCGGGATAGTCATTTTACTTCTCATTTCTGGAGGAGTTTGTAGGAGAGTTTGGGCACTCAGCTCAAGTTCAGTACTACATATCATCCCCAGACAGATGGGCAGTCAGAGAGGACTATTTATACTCTCGAGGATATGTTATGCACTTGTGTACTAGATTTTAGGGGTTCTTGGGGGGACCATCTCTATTTGGTAGAGTTTGCTTACAACAACAGCTACCAGGCTAGTATAGAGATGCCATATTTTAAAGCTCTGTACGGTCGGAGGTATCGTACTCCCTTTTCATGGGACGATATTGGAGAAAGAGTTTTGCTTGGCCAGAGATAGTTGTAGATGCAGCAGAGAAGGTTTAGTTAATCAGAGACAGACTTCGTGTGGCGCAGGACAGATAGCGGCATTGGGCCGATAGCCACCGAAGACCTTTGGAGTTCGAGGTATAGTTTAGATTTTTTTGTGCTTGTTATTGGTTGTTTGTTATAGATTAAGTTCTTAAGATTGTGTTTTGTTCTAGGTGGGTGGTTTGGTGTTTCTGAGGATTTCTCCGACACAAGGCATGATTCGCTTCGGTGGAGGCGGGATGCTTAGTCCACGATTCATCAAACATTTTACTATTCTAGAGAGGGTCGATGCAGTTGCTTATAGACTAGACTTGCCACCTGTATTGGAGAGAGTGCATAATGTATTTCATGTATCGCAGTTGAGACGGTATGTGGCAGATCCTAGTCATGTATTGGATCACTCGGAGATAAAGGTGGGCCCTACTTTTAGCTATCCAGAGCAGTCAGTTGAGATTCTGGATCGGAGAGAGAAAGTGCTGAGGATCCAGACTATTCCTTTGGTGCGCGTCGCATGGAGGCATCACTCTCCAAGGGAGTCTACCTGGAAGAGAGAGGATGAAATGCGAGAGCGTTATCCATATTTATTTATGCTTTGATGTATGTTCTTTCCTAATCATGTTATGTTCTTTCATAGTTAATTCTATTCTCTAGTTATGTATGTTCTGGGGGTAGTTTTCGTCTTTGAATTTCGAGGATGAAATTATTTTAAGGAGGGTAGACTTGTCACTACCATATTTTCTAGGAAAGGGCATTTTAATAATTTCATATTTAATAAAATATTGTGCAAGAAAATAATTATTATTGTATTATTTAATTATTGTTAGATGTTAGTTAGTTATTTATTTTGGACTTGTGTTAGTAAACCTAACTAGTTTAGTTTAGACTCATGGACCAACATGTATTAATTATTAGAATTGAGCCCATTTAGAAAGCCCATTATTAAGGAGATAGATTAAATTAATTAAACCATTAGACTAGAAGCTTCCCTCCTTAATTATTTCTTCATGAGAGGCCCCAAGGGGTAGATTGGATAATTTATAGAGACTTGAGGAAGGGGAAAGGGGGGCCGGCCTATTTAGAGAGGGAAAAATTATTCTCTCTCCTCTTTTCATTTGGAAATTAGATCTAGAAATTCCCTCAACCAAATTCCTTCATTCCCACTTTATTTCCCAACCAAATTTCATCCCAATTCCTTCCCAAATCACCATTGGAGACTAGTGGAGCAAGGATCTAGAAGGAGGAAGCAATGATCTACAAAGAGGAGCAAGGATCTATAAGTTGGAGGCTAATTTTATCATATTTGGAGGTTGTATTGGAAATCCATCTCACAATAGATAAAATTCATTTTTTCCCTTAAATTAGGTTCTAAATCTGAGATTTAACCATGAAAAATTAACCCAAATGTATATGTTACCCATAGGATTTGATTTTGTGTTCATAGGAGGCATATTAAGAAAGTTATGGTATTTTTTGTGTCAATTTTGTAGGAATTTCGAGATTGACAATTGTTGTGTGTTTCAATTGGTCCTATAGATCAATTTGGCATATGCTTGTGTGTTTGGGGCTAGTGTCATGTTTATAATTGGGTACGTGTAGGTCATATTCTAATAATTTGGTGATACATGTTAATTTGGGAGGTTTTCCCTCCGACACGGGACTTTGAACATGTCATATTTTAACATGGACACGTAGATTTGTATTTGACTCTTCGTATTATTCATAAATAACATATATGTCTTGTTCATGTCCTTTGGGATACGTTTGGATGTGTGGTGGACTCGTGTCGCATGCGTATCCTAGATCTAGTGAGATACGGAGTGATACGTTCCATGAGATGTGTAATTTATTGGTAGATCTAATTCTTTAGTGTTCTTAGTCATGGAGGAGTGTATTATGTTATATATATTGTTGTTACATATATTTATGCATTAGATCTATATATATATATATATATATATATATGTATATATATATATATGTATATATATATATATATATATATATATATATATATATATATATATATATATATATATATATGTGTGTGTGTGTGTGAAAGAGGAACCATACTTGGATATAGTCTCTAACTATCATGAATTTCAGTCACTGTCCTGCTGAGTGTCTCCCTCTACTGGTGCAGGATAATTTGCTATGCTACCTGTGGCCTATTCCATCACACACTAAGCATTCATTAATTATCAACCTAGTCAAGATATTTTTAATACTGAGGGTTACCAAATACTCGTGATATACAATAGTTCTAGGTCATTGACATGCTTAACTCACTGGCACTCGCTACCTAGGATACTATACAAATAATGCTAAGACACTGCCTCCTTTATCTGTTTTAAATTCTTATAATCACCAAAATTTTTTAACCATTCTCTTGTAAGGAACACTTGTATACTTTTTCAATCATGTGTTTTATTAGCACATCCTTGTCCAACTTAAATACTCTCGATAGGATGCCTTACTCAAATCTTGTTACTGTTTACACAAGGCACCAGCTCTCATGTGCATTTTTAGATGACAATCTCATGTCAAGTTACTCATGTCTCACCTCTATACTATTATACTAAAATGCTTGTACCTAAACTTTCATAATACATGAGGTACTCCGGCTGTTGTTACTAGGGTATCTCTTTCTATCTGATACTTGGTGAAACTCATGCTCTAACATTTGTTAATCATCCTAAGGTTCTTACCTATACATTAGTATCATAATACATATACAATTTTCTTCTAGCCATTATAACACTATGATATCTCACTGGTATCCTTATACCCCTCGTATTATTCTCTGATACATACGACATCTATACTCAAAATTAGCAAGGTACTATACCTACTAAACTTAATCATATATATATATATATATATATATATATATATATATATATATATATATATATATATATTGTCTCTCTCCTTTACTGCTTGGATCACTTGTACTATTACTTTCAAATGATTCTATATCCATATAACTGATACACCAATATAATATTATCACACAAGGTACTTACTGTTACTAGCACATTACTCAACTAATCCCTGATATAGAAACACTAGCAATCTTGATATAGCAACACTAGCTTCCTAACTACACCACATATGCCCTTAATGTTCTAGGATACCAGCTTACCGGATCACCTCATCACACTCACTAGAAATCATGATCACTTGCATCCAATGCACTAGTTATTAACTTCTATAATACACATGTTTTACTTCACTCTCAAAGGAAGATATATGGTTCTATATCTCTATTGATGTATATGTATCTATCCTCAAACCTTTTATAGACTGATACACTAATCAGTGATACACTACATATCTTCCATGACCAATCTTGGTATTTCTTAACCCATGACACACCATTGGAATTTATAATACTCAGGCTTCCACTTTCTGAACTTTTACTTTCTGATACTCATGTACTTCCACACTGACACTCACCACCCACTGTGTATCCTGCACATAATTTTTAGATACTTCCACCTATTTCTTCCAACACATCACTATCCTCAATATCAGGTGATAAACCCATCACTAGTTATATACTGGTGCACTCTTATCTACTCACATCAATTCTCTACTTTACCTGCAATACAAGTCTTACTACTTACCACAATATATTCTTATTCTCTCACACTCTCATATACACTTATGAGTACCATTCTACTATGGCACACTCACTAATACCCTTTATGCATATATATTTTCTTACTCTTGACGCCCATGAGTATCAACCACCCAATTGAATATCATGCTCCATTGTTTTCTAACACAATTTCCTTGATACTTAATTGTTACATGACTCACCCAACTACCTGAATTCATGACTATCCAAAATTGGCATGCTGACTCTGATACTAACTCTTGGAACCACTACTGATACTCTCTACTCCCCCTTCTACCAATAGTACCAATACTAACTATAATGATACCTATCATAGAATTATTGCTACAAGGTACTATGCTATGGGTTATCTCTAGATTGATGCATATTGCTCACATGCCCAACCAAGAACCACTTACAGACTCACAAGCCACACTCCCAACAGTCAATACTGATACTCAAAACACAGACCTAATTGCAAGTCACCAATTATCACACTAAAAAGGAACCCTAATAGAATGAAGCTCTATAAGGAATTGGACTAAAGAACTGAAGGTATTCCTACTGCTAAGCTAAAGAATGATGGAATAAAGTCCTATAATAACAGGAGTGGAAAAGTATTGAGATGATACTTTAAGAACCAATTTAAGATACAACCTGATAATCATACACGTCTGTCCGAAATCATGATACTCAGAATCCTCGCCACGCCAGTAAGCATAGCGGCGATAAACGATAGATCACATAACTTAGGTATACACCTCTATAATCATGTCGTCTAAAATCCTCGCGGTGCCGACTAGTATAGCTGCAAGAAATTATAAATTTTATAACTAAGATATGTACATCCGAAGTCAGGTCCCTACGTTTCTACCACGCCAGCTAATATGGCTGCGATAAACTATATGCTCCATAACCAAAGCGGACATTTCACATTTCTCTCTGTCCTCATCAACATATGTCATCAAATGATACCGTAATTTAGTTCGTAAAATTCCTCTCGATATGAAATCAAAATCAATAACGAACACCAAGAATTAATATTAATGGATCACTAAGAATCAAATTCAATAACAACAAGTGAGAGCGGATGGAAACAAGGGAAAAGATTTGAAATAGGAATTGTAATAAGATTCTCAAGGGTCGTCCCAGAAATCTCGCAAGAAATTTGTGATTGAGTATCCTCTCATACTAATATCTTATATCCTATATCCTATTGCAGGCTCGCAGTAGTACAACTAAGTCATCGCACTACCACGATATCGCATAACTTACGAAGCCTGACCTGCATGGGCCACCACTAAAAATGTGTCACGACCCACACCCGGTATAGGGATGCAAGTCGGGAACAACGTCCAGCCTACGCCGCAGCATCGGCGGTAGAACGTTGTCCTGGTCAACTATACTATCTAAATATCTCACAATAATATAAAATCTGCCAAAAATATCTTAACACAAAACTCAATCACAATTCTAAAAGTACGAGAAGATATGAAGGAAGTCTAACTATACATTCAAAATATATATTAACAACAATAGAAATAATATCCAATCTCATACTATATGCCAGAAATAAATTCGGTACCAAAATGCTAAAGAAACTAAGTATAAAAATTAGTGATCCGAATAAACCTTCCAACAATTACTCCAGAACTAGTGGGTCCAAGTCTGTACCATCTATATGTTGAAGTCCATAGTATGTCGGACACCAATCTCCCGGATCCTCTGAAAAATATTTTCCAGTCAGGAATGGAGCGAAGTACATCTCTAACATCAGTTCTAATCAATGATATAAACTATGTAACAGTAAATAGATGTGAATATACAAGATGCAACAATAGATACAAGAGATATACAATAAAGGAAATACGGTGAATAAATACAAGAATAAGAAATATGGAATGAACAAAAAATACTAATGACTAAGTGAGTGAGTACCAGCTTTAACATGTGATCGGTTTGAAAACTTGTACAAGAAACTTGTACAAGAATAAGGGTCTGGCTAGTCATACGTGTGGTGTATAACCAACACTCACAAGAAACAAGACATACACAAGAAGGTTATGATCACATATCTACACTACGTACTCCCCACCCCAACTAGTATAGTGGATCCAACCATGGTACGTCTTGACACCGGTTTCCACAAGAATGACGCTACTTTTCTCATGAACCAATGTCTGTACATGCACAAGAAGAACAATGAACAAGGCTTGCATAAGATACACCATACATACCAAGGAATAATATCTCATAACGAGATCCGGATATACCAATCCATGTAACCATCGTGTCAAGAAATCAAGGATATCTATACTAGATACAATGAACATAGAGGATATCATAAATGAGAAACAATCAGAGAATGTACTCGCTTGTGGTCTAGAGTAATGAATGTTAAACTATGTCCGAACTGATGTCACACAGACCTATATATGAAATATTGCATTAATACAAGGTTCTGGAAAAAAATAATTTAAACTAGTTTAATTCTAGGTCATGAAGCCATTTCTAAGTTAAAATAGTCAAACTAGGTCAACTATATGCCAAACTAGTCAAACTTGGTCAAACTACCTATTTCTAGGTTGTATGAGTCTATCTCTAGGATGCTAGGTCAATACGCTATGAAACTAAGCTACACTAGCTATTCTAGGACAATAAGAAACCAACAAGATACTGTATTCTAAGATACGCAAGTAAAAATATGAAATAGTCATATATGCATATACAAACAATATTAGATATACTAATCCTCACTACAAATGCTAAATGAATACCTTGGCTTTGAACCAATGCGGTATCGCACTACTAAACTCCCATCTTGATACCCAAACCCAATACCTTGAGTATCCTCAATACCTTGGCATTTACCTTGGTATCTCAAGGTAAAAGTGATATCTAGTATATCTCTAACTACCCAATCTCTAGGTATATACTAATATATACTAATTGCCCAAACTAAACTATAAATTAACAACTATCATTATAACACTATTAGCTAACTACTACACATATACATATATACACATATACACACATCTACATAACACTACTAGAGATATCTATACCTACCTAATACTTAATAGTATCACTAGCATATATCTAACTACTACTAACTAGCTTGTTATTAACTAAACTAGGTAACTTAACTAATCTATCAACTAGCTAATAACTAATATTAACCAATCTAACTAGATAACTAAATGGATAACTAACTACTAGAACAAGTTATCACTTTACTAACTAACTAACTAACCATACTACCCAACTCTGTAACTTGTTGCTGCCCTTGCTTCTCCAAGTTGCGGCTGCTACTGCTACGTCTACGAGAAGCTACTGCAGGTGCTTCTCTAAGCTACTACTGCTGCTTCTCTAAGATACTGCTACTGCTGCTTCCTTAAGCTGCTGTTGTTGTTGCTTACTTAAGGTGCTGCTGCTGCTGCTTCTTTAAGTTGTTGTTGCTGCTTCTTTAAGTCGTTGCTGCTGCTGCTTCCTTAAGCTGATGCTGTTGCTGCTGCTTCTTTAAGTTGCTGCTGCTGCTGCTTCCTTAAGCTATTGTTGCTTCCTTAAGCTGTTGCTGCTGTTGTCGAACCCCTCCCCTCTATTGCACATACATCCTTATATATATATATATATATATATATATATATATATATATATATATATATATATATATATATATATATATATATATATATATATATATATATAGGTAGCCTATGTATATGGGTTGGTTTCTCATGGTTAATTCTCATATTTAGAACCTAATACAAGAGAAAAAACAAAATTGTACCTATTGGGAGATAGATTCCCAATAAAACCTATAAAATTGGTGAAATTGGCTTTCAACTTGTAGATCCTTGCTCATCTTTATAGATCCTTGCTTCCTCCTTCTAGATCCTAGCTTTACTAGTCTCCAATGATGATTTGGAAAGGAATTGGAGAGAAATTTGATAGGAATTTGATGGAATTTAGTTGAGGAAAATTCTAGATCTAGATTTGGAATGAAAAATGAAGAGAGAGAAAGTTTTTAACCCCTTTAAATAGGCCTCATTTGCCCCCTCCCTCAAGCTACTATGTAAAGTCTAAAATATGCCTTGGGGCCTCTCATGAAAAAATTAATTAAGGAGGAAAGGTTCTAGTCTAACGGGTTTAACATAATTAATCATCCTCCTAATGATTGGGCTTCTAATTATTGGGCTCAATTCTAACTAGAATTAAAGATTGGTCCATGGATCTAATCTACACTAGTTAGGTCCACTAACACAAGTCCAAAAATAAATTCAACATGCTAACAATTAATAAATAATATAATAAATAAATATTCAACATGCACAATATTTAATTAATTACCAAATAACGAAAATACCATTTTCTAGAAATATGGTAGTGACAAGTCTACCCCCCTTAACATAATTTTATCCTCGAAATTAAAACTCCCACCCCTTTCTCTTGGGTCAGTCATACAAATTTTATTAGTGTCAAACCCCCATCAATCACAGTCTGAAATAGTCCCATAACATACAATCCTACCATTCTACTGAAAGAGGAACCATACTTGGATATAGTCTCTAACTATCATGAATTTCAGTCACTGTCCTGCTGAGTGTCTCCCTCTACTGGTGCAGGATAATTTGCTATGCCACCTGTGGCCTATTCCATCACACACTAAGCATTCATTAATCATCAACCTAGTCAAGATATTTTAAATACTGAGGGTTACAAAATACTCGTGATATACTATAGTTCTAGGTCATGGATATGCTAAACTCACTGGCACTCGCTACCTAGGATTCTATACAAAATACTGCTAAGACACTGCCTTATTTATCTTTTTTAAATTCTTGTAATCACCAAATTTTTTTAACCATTCTCTTGTAAGGAATACTTGTATACTTTTTCAGTCATTTGTTTTATTAGCACATCCTTATCCAACTTAAATACTCTCGATAGGATGCCTTACTCAAATCTTTTATTGTCTACACATGGCACCAGCTCTCATGTGCATTTTTAGATGACAATCTCATATCAAATTACTCATATCTCACCTCTATACTATTATACTAAAATGCTTGTGCCTAAGCTTTCATAATACATGAGGTACTCCAGCTCTTGTTACTAGGGTATCTCTTTCTATCTGATACTTTGTGCAACTTATCCTCTAACATTTGTTAATCATACTAAGGTTCTTACCTTTACATTAGTATCATAATACATACCCAATTTTCTTCTTGCCATTACAACACCATGACATCTCACTGGTATCCTTATACCCCTCGTATTATTCTTTGATACATACGACCTCTATACTCAAAATTAGCAAAGTACTATACCTACTAAACTTACTCCTATATATATATATATATATATATATATATATATATATATATATATATATTCTCTCTCTCCTTTACTGCTTGGATCACTTGTACTATTACTTTCAAATAATTCTCTATCTATATAACTGATAAACTAATCTAATATTATCACACAAGGTACTTACTGTTACTAGCACATTACTCAACTAATCCATGATATACAAAACACTAGCAATCTTGATATAGCAACACTAGATTCCTATCTACACCACATATGCCCTTAATGTTCTAGGACACTAGTTTATCATTAGATCACCTCATCTCACTTACAAGAAATCATGATCACTTACATCTAATGCACTAGTT
The DNA here is from genome assembly GCA_036927795.1 of Iris macrosiphon. NCBI lineage: Eukaryota > Viridiplantae > Streptophyta > Magnoliopsida > Asparagales > Iridaceae > Iris > Iris macrosiphon. Next base: position 120,037,723 of record JAYESA010000012.1, on the reverse strand, counting down.
ATTAACTTCTATAATACACATATTTCATTTCACTCTCAAAGGAAGACATATAGTTCCATATCTCTATTGATGTATATGTATCTCTCCTCAAACCTTTTACAGACTGATACACTAATCAGTGATACACTACATATCTTCCATAATCAATCTTAATATTTCTTAACCCATGATACACTATTGGAATTTCTAATACTCAGGCTTCTACTTTCTGAACTTCCACTTTTTGATACTCATGAACTTTCACACTGACACTCACCACCCACTATGTATCATGCACACAATTTATAGACACTTCTTCCACCTATTGCTTCCAACACATCACTATCCTCAATATCAGGTGATATACCCATCACTAGTCATATACTGGTGCACTCTTATCTACTCACATCAATGATCTACTTTACCTGCAACACAAGTCTTACTACTTTAGCACAATGTATTCTTATTCCCTCACACTCTCCTATACACTTATGGGTATAATTCTACTATGGCACACTCCCTAATACCCTTTATGCATATATATTTTCTTACTCTTGACACCCCTGAGTATCAACCACCCAATTGAATATCATGCTCCATTGATTTCCAACACAATTTTCTTGATACTTAATTGTTACATGGCTCACCCAACTACCTGAATTCATGACTATCCAGAACTGGCATGCTGACTCTGATACTAACTCATGGAACCACTACTGATACTCTCTACTCCTCCTTCTACCTATAGTACCAACACTAACTATAATGACACCTATCGTAGAACTATTGCTATAAGGTACTACGCTATGGGTTATCTTTAGATTGATGCATATTGCTCACATGCCCAACCAAGAACCACTTACAGGCTCACAAGCCACACTCCCAATAGTCAATACTGATACTCAAGACAAAGACCTAATTGTAAGTTACCAATTATCACACTAACAAGGAACCTGTCAGGACCCGTACCCGGAAAATCGGGCATGAATAGTGGGTATCCAGCCTACGCCGCAGCATCGGCGGTAGAACGCTGTCTAGGTCAACTATCTAGATAACTCACAAAAAAAATCTGCCATAACCTCTCCAAAAAGGAGGGCAACCACGCAATCAATATATAAACCTGTCAAGATCTCAACTCCAAACGGAGGAGCAATATCATAATGATAAACAAGTACTCAATCACGAATCTAAGCACGATAAGATAACAAAGAAGACTAACAACTCCAGAGTCTAACCAACAATAACTACTACAACAACCACAACATCAATAATAATAATACATCATCCAAAATAATATACAAACAAGGTCTCAATCCAAAACCGGAGATAAATCCGGTACTAAAAGCTAATAAAACAACAATAAGGTCTTAGTGATCCCGGCTACCAACCCGGAAATTACTCCTAAACTAGAGGGTCCCTGTCTGCACCATCGACAGGCTCAGGTCCATAAAACGTCGGACACCAATCCTCCGGATACTCTAAAAAATATGTCCAGTCAGGACTGGAGCAAGTACATCTCTAACAGCAGTTCCATTTAAATGATAAAAACTATAAAATAGTTATAGCAAGTAGCAAGAAGAATGAAGCAAGTATGAAACAAGAAATATATAAATTACTAGTGCATAAAGGTAAAGATGCATGGATATCAGAGCAAGATAGTAATAACTGCAAGATACAGGAAATCTAAGCTAAGATCAAGTCCGTACACATGAACGTGTAGTGAGCCCAGCATGAAATACATGTAGTGAGTCAAGTCCAAAAACATATAAGTGAGACCAGCAAGAAATGTAAGTGAGTCCAGACTATAAAGAATGAACTCGGTGTCTTTGAAATACTTGTTTCGACATGTAAACGGCTAGAGGTAAGTACGGCTCATCGCGCACTGGGTGCGCGGCTGCTATCATTCCAGATTAGACCAGAGGGAGTGATTTCTGATGATTCCAGATGGGAATGTTTACATGTCTACTCGAGTATTTCTTCGTCCCGACTAATACAAGTGAATCCAAGACCCGACACATAAATCAAGATGAGTCTAGCCTGAAATATGAGTGATGCCTATAGTGATGCCTGTAGGTGATGCCAGTAGTGATTCCAGAATAGAGGCCAGAAACATGAAATATACGTGTCGCAAGTAAATGAATCCAGAAATGCCAGTCAGTGTCCCGTGTTGTGCTAGAATAATCAGATGATACTATACTAGAAGCTGAATCATAATAATTATCAGATAATAAAAACTATCAGAGAATGTACTCGCCTGACGTCCTGAGCAACTGGTGATCCGAACCGGTGTCACAAGGACCTATTGCAAAAAGCAAGGTTAAATAGGGTTTTAATGAGTTAAACAGATATAAAATAACTAAAAATAGGCTTCTAGGGTCGTTCTAGGTCAAACGGGTCAAACCGATGAAATCTAGGTCAAAAGTCAACTATAGGTCCAAAAAGTCAACTTTGGGTCAAAACTGGGTCAAAAGTTGACTTTGGCAGTCAACCAAGTCAACTACGGTCAAGTCTAGGTCAAACTAGGGTGCTCCTAAAATTCTAGGTCAAACCGAGGTCATTAAGCTAGAAAACTCACAAATTCGCCTCCTTGAGATACCGGGATACCCTCGGTATCCAATACCTCAACCTACGCTATATACCCCGCCTATACCCTCTAAAACCTATGATAGCACGCGTAAATATATACACATAAGCATATAAAAATCACTCCAATACTATTTCTTGGCTATTGCTCAAATACCCCGCTCGAAACTCAATACCTTGGTTATCTCAAGGTATTGAGATACCGCTCTAAACTCAACCCGACTACCCCTCTAGCTAACTAACTATGCATAAACATATATATCTAGATATAATCTAGGCTAAAATATATATATCTAATACATATATGCATATACCTATATATATACCCAACATATATACCTTACCTTACACATACCTTACACATACCTTACATATATATATCTATACCTAGATATCTAACTATCTATCTAGCTATGTATATATCTATTTATAAATCTATCTCTCTCTCTCTAGATATCTATAGATATATATATATATCCATAGGTATATATATCTATACCTTAGATATATATATAACTATCTATCTATCCATTACCTACCTATCTATCTTATTACCTATCTATCTAATAATCTAACTGCCTATCTATATATATATATATATATATATATATATCCATCTAGTATCTATATATATATATATATATATATATATATATATATATATATATATCTCCCTAGCTAACTATTATCTATCTAATAATCTATCAATCTATTTATCTAGTATCTATCTAGTACCTATCTAACTAACTAACTATCTATATATAGATACCTATTTACCTAGATACCTATCTACCTATTTGTCAATCTATCTAATAAACTACCTATTTACCTATCAATCTATCTATTTATCTATGTATCTATCTCTCTAATCTATCTACGTATCTATTTATCTATTATATCTAGGCATCCATCTATCTAACATCTATCCATCCATCTAGCTATCTATCTATGAATCTATATATCTATCTAACTATAGATCTATCTATATACTTATCTATTGATTCTAACTATATATCAATCTATCTATATATATATATATATATATATATATATATATATATATATATATATATATACCTCTCTCTCTCCCTCGTATTTGCTGCAGCTGCTGCCCCTTCAAATTGCTGCTGCTGCTGCATCCTTGCTGCTGTGGCTGCTGCTCCTTGCTGCTGGAGCAGCAAAGCTGCTGCTGCAGCTGCTGTTCTCAGTATGGGCACCCCCCCTCTCTCAAACACACACACACACACACACCCCCCCTATATACATATATATATATATATCACTATATATATATACACATACATATATATTTCTCTAGATATATTTACCACTATATATATATATATATATATATATATATATATATATATATATATATACACACACACTTATATATAATCTAACACATACACACACTCAAACACATATCAACACACACACACACACATAATTATATACATATATTTATATATATATAAACACACATCTACATATATATATACACACATATATCTATATATATCTATACACTAATATATATATATATACATATACACACTCACACACTTAACATATATATATATATATATATATATATATATATATATATATATATATATATATCCTCACACACTCTCACACACACTAACACACACACTCACTAACACACAAACACTCCTACATATATATAAATATACATACATATATACACACAAACTTATATACATATATATATATCTAAACACTCACTCACACTCACACACACTCTCACCTACACACATACACTAGCACCAACACACTCACACAAGCACTCACTAACACACTCACACAAGCACTCACTAACACACTCACAAACACATAAAAACACACATATAAATAGAAAAAATATATATATAAAAGCATACACAAATATATATACATATATATATATACACAACACCACAACGCACAACGCTCACAACGCCCCACCAATGCACGCCCAACGACCCCGGCACGCACAAACACCTATAAATATATAAAATATAGCCCAAAAATTCTAGCACACACTCCCCGATACTAACCCAACGTGCGCACAAGCCCGAAACTAGGAAACTACTCCAAATTGTCCGTTTGGTCATTTCGACGAACGTGCGGTGTGCGGTTCGAAAAGCCTCCTGAAACGCACACCAAACCAACTCGAAATTGGCCCAAAATTTACCCACAGGTCCTAAACGATGTCTAGATCCTAGAAAAAATGTTACCGCATCAATTCTAGGTCCGTGGCGGAAACGCGCATGCACTCAGAATCGGCGACGATAAAAACCCCAAAAACGCCGGAAATATACGTTTCTCCATGACACGGCTTCCCGTGTCCGAACGGAGATGCGCACTCACCCTCAAGACACCCGACAATGTCTACCTAGGTCCGTCTAACCTAGGGCATCACCCAAAATTGGACCAAATTCAGATTTCACCCAAAATTGACACAAAACCTAGTGTTAAAGTCTCCAAACCCAACCAAACTAGTTCCCACTTCCTCCCACGGGTAGCCTAAGGGTTTAGGAAGGTTCTAAACTATTAATTACACTATATAAAAGTAATTACAAGGGGAAAATTAGGGTTTACCTCTTGGGAGTTGGAATCCCAAGCCAAAATCTCCAAAATGCTCTAAATCTACCAAACCAAGCTTCCAAGCTCCCAAATCTAGCTCCAACACCAAATCTAGGCTCTACCCACCTAGGTTGGGGAAGAATGTAGGGTTAGGGTTCACATAAAAGTAAGAAATGGAAGAAGGAAGAGAAGAAAAAGAAGAAAACTTACTTGGAATCTAGGTGGGAAGAAGAAAAGAAGAAGAAGGAAAGAGTGGAGAAGAAGAAGAAGTGAAGAAGAAGAGAATGGGGAAGAAAGGGGCTGCTGTGTATGCTGCGGGTCTGGGAATGGAGGGGCCGGCCACACCATAAAGAAGGGTTTCCAAAGTCAAAAATGCCCAAAATGCCCTCCTAACTTGGGTTTTGGGTTTCGGGGTTCCAAAAGCACTCAAACTAACTCCAAAATCTCTTCCACTAACCCACTAAAAATATAATAAATATTCTAAAACCCAAAATAAGTCTCACAGGTGTGTGGGCTGGGTCGGACATGGGTCCACTAGGGTCTGACATGGGTCCAGGCTAGCTAAAATCCTAAAACAATCAATAAAAATATAATACAATCATTAATTAAATATAAATATAATTAATTATAAATAATACACAATTAACTAAATTTAAAAAAAAATACCCGGCTCTGGAAATGGGGTGGTGACAAGCCTATCCTCCTTAAAAAAATTTCGTCCTCGAAATTTAAAGTCAATCACACTCCCTCTAGGTCAAACCCCCAACAATCACAGTCAAGAAATTATACCTAAACAACATACAAGATCAGGGTCCTACTGGTCGTGTTATCATAGTCTCAATCGGGGTCACTACACTATCTACCACAGCACAAGAAAGTCTAACAGGTACTAATGAAGCACACCACAAGGAATGGAAAAGGACAGGAAGAAGAACAAAGATACAGACCTGCTAACCCGACACCCGTAGCATCGGTCTCCTCGACCGTCAACGCATAAGCCCTGCCCTGCTGGGGTGTATCCCTCTGCTGGTGCGGGGCATAATGCTGTGCTACAGGTGGCCTAGCTCCAACTCTCTGATCCTGTGCTCCACCCAATGGAGGTACAGTGGGGCAATCTCGCATCTGGTGAGCAGCGGATCCACAGAACAAACACACCTTCAGCCTCCTCCTACAAACATCCCAAGTGTGTCCTGCCTTCCTGCAGTAGGCACAAGTGGGCACCCTCTGATCCTGACCCTGCTGCGCTACCTTCTGCACATAGGGACGCTTAGCCGGTCCCGCACTACCACTGGCACTGCATGAATCATCCCTGCCTCTCTTGGACTTGAGCTCCAAGTCATCCTCTGCCCTCTGAGCATCTCCTACTATCTGCTCGAAAGTTGCCTCGCGGTCGCTCCAGGTCAAAGACTTGACTGCCATAACCAAACCCTTGTGAAACTTCCTCGCCTTAGCTGCCTCACTCAAGCCATCTACAAATCTGCCCAGACGGCAGAACTCCGCTGCGTACTCGTCCACTATCATGCTCCCTTGGACGAGTGCCTCAAACTGGCTCTCCAAAGCACTAAGCACCACATCTGGGAAAAACTTCTCCTTGAAAAGCCTCTTGAAAGCCTCCCAAGTAAGCCCTGGCACCGCAATCCCCGTATTTGTGTGATACCATGTCAAGGCGAGGTCGAACATCTGACTGCCCGCTACCTCTATCTGTATGCTGTCTGGAATCTGCGCCAGCCTGAAGATCCCCTCGATCTGCTCTATCCAGTCATCCGCGTACAGGATCCCTTCTGTACCACGGAACTCCTTGGGCCGCATCCTCTGAAAGTTAATGATACTACCCGGCCTCGGACGCTTAATCTGATCTGCCTGTGGCTGAGTCTGTGCCACCCTATCTACTGCCGTCATGGCCACCTGGTGGGCGTTCTCAATGCCCAGCCTCATCACATCCATCTGACGGTGCTGCGCGTCCATCATCTCCCTGAAGAACGCAAACAACTGCGCAGCATCTACTGGAGCAGGAAGTTGTGGAGGAACCACCGGAACGACTGGGGTAGTCCTCGGATCGACAGGTGAAGGAGGATCCCCGAGAGAAGCAGATGCTCCCTCAACCGCAGGAGTGGTGAGTGGAGCGGTAGCAGCTGCCTGAATACGAGCTGGACGAGAGGTAGCAGACCTCTCAGTAGCAACTGCTGGAACGGTTTGATGGGATCGTGTCTTCGGAGGCATCCTGAACACAGATCAAAAGAAGTCAATACGGTGCAAGATACGATATCATCAAAGAAGGACGGTAATATTTCAAAAGAAGCAAATTCAGAATAATTAGATTGGAATTGTTCCTAGTCGTGATTGAGTATACTCTCATCCTAGATCCTAGATCCTATAGCAGGCTCGCAGCAGTACAACTAAGTTGTTGTACCACCACGACATCGCACTAATTGCGAATCGAGACCTGCATGGGGCCGTCACCAAAAACGTGTCACGACCCGCACCCAGAAAATCGGGCATGAGTCATGGGTACGTCCAGCCTACGCCACAGCATCGGCGGTAGAACGCTGTCTAAGTCAACTATCTAGATAACTCACAAAAAAAATCTGCCATGACCTCTCCAAAAAGGAGGGCAACCACGCAATCAATATATAAACCTGTCAAGATCTCAACTCCAAACAGAGGAGCAATATCATAATGATAAACAAGTACTCAATCACGAATCTAAGCACGATAAGATAACAAAGAAGACTAACAACTCCAGAGTCTAACCAACAACAACTACTACAACAACCACAACATCAATAATAATAATACATCATCCAAAATAATATACAAACAAGGTCTTAATCTAAAACCGGAGACAAATCTGGTACTAATGTAAACTCCCTCACCCAAAATAGGTATTTGTGTATATTTTATATTATTATATTTATTATAGATGTTGAATTTATTTAGAATATTCTCTTAGTTAATTAGAAAATAAAATTTTTAGTATATTTACTTATATAAATATTCATTTAGAATTATTTTAGGTTATTTTAGATTTTTGGAGATTTTTCTAGAATTTTTGGTAATTAAAACTTAGAAAACATAAATTTCTAGGACTTCTATGATTTACTATACGACCATACTTGCATGTCCTTCCTACCAAATATTTATTTTAGTTTAAAATATTTAATTATATTTTTTTATAATTTATTTAAAATTTTAAAAAATTTATTTAGATTTTTTAAAATTATTTAGGATTTATTTGGATATATATAGTCTTAATATTAGATAGATGCTAATTTAGTGTTAATAGATATTAATAAGATTTTATAAATTATTTGTATTATCTTTAATTATATTTAAGATTATAAATTATTGAGATAAATTCAAACTCTATTTTAAATTAATTCAAATCCTGAACCTACTAGGAAATCAACTTCATGCATATCCTATCCTTATTTAAATTCATCATAATCCTATCCAAATTAACCAATCCTAGTCGTATTTAATTAAGTAGTGTCCACCATTATAAATACCTCATCCTTCATATTTTCTTCCCCAAATTTCTCTCTTTTTCGTCCAAAAATAGTCAAAATTTGTCATAAATTCAGCCTCATTTTCTACTAGTTATGACGAATTAAAAAGACGATATCTCCTAGCTCCGGATTCCAAACGCGCTCCAGTTTTTTTTGTTAGAACGATAATGAGGTTAGCTTTCTGATTATATAAATTGTTTTTTCTAAATTATTAGTATTAAATTCTGGAAAATTCGTAGAGCCCAGCATATCCGAAAATAGACGTATTTCGATGTATTCGCGATTCCGGGAGAACCAGGAATCAGAATCATAAACCGTTTAAAGTTTCGAAAAGCTAATGTTGAGATAATCGACATATATTTTTCCTAAAATTTATTTCTAAGTATTTATATACTTTTAATTTTATAGAACTTCTAGGTTAGAATTTAACCATCGGTGTACAATACAAAATTTGTATGTGCCATAATTCCCAAACGAATTTGAATTCGGACGAGCCGTAAATTCCAGTATATTTTTGATACTGAAATCTACATGAAATCATGCATAAAAGTCGAGTTTGATCGGTTGACTTTTCGGTCAACAGATTGCCTCGATTTGTGTGCCATGAGTCTCGAGTTGATAAAATTCAGTTTCTTTGGACAAAATTTTAGAATTAACATAAAAATCAAAATAATAAGATTAAAATAGGATTTTAGAGTAATTATTCCAAAATTAAATAAATTAAAATAAAGTATCTTTTGACGTGATAAATTTGTAATACATAGGCTATTTGAACTGTGACTTGGACTCTGATTCATACCAGCAGCAGGACCCCAGGCAAGATACCTTGCCAAATTGTTTACAGTACTTTGCATGCTATTTATATTTCTGTTTATTTATTTTATTTCTGTATAGTTCTTGCATGTGTAGTTTTTCTCTAGTCATTACTATGTATTAGATATATTGACACACACATGGCACCTAGTATCATAGAGGATAATCATTAGGCGTATGTGTAAGCCCCCTGATTTTTAGAATTTTAAATTTGGATTTTTCCCCAAATTATCTGAATTTTCGGGAATCGTGACCTAGGCCTTTGTTGATTCAAGGATTTTTAATTGCGGTTAATTCCTACTAAAATATTATGGAAATAATATTTTATGGTGTAAAATAAAAAACCGGACATAGGGTAATTTTCTGCGGATTTATTGGACTCCGAAAACCCGTTTAAAGCCCTAGAAACCAATTTAGAATTAAACCGAATTTAAATCCGTGCCAACGCCCGAAATCCCCATGAGAGCCGAAGCCCAGCCCGAGGAGCGTTGACCCGTTGACCCAGCCCGAATCCTAGGTCTAACCCTATTCCAATTTCTGCATGTATAAATACAGGTTCCCCTAATTTTTCCACAAACAAAGAAAAAGAAACACAAAAGAAACCCTAATTACCTAATTTCAAATCCCTAACCCTAACCCTAACCTAACCCTAGCCCAGCCGCTCCTCAGCCGATCCCCGGCCGAGTCCGGCGCCGCTCCCCCGCGACCTCCTTCCCGCGGCCACGTCGACCCCCTTCCCCGCCGTCGACCACCACCGCCTTCCCATCTCGTCCACCTTCCCCGACTTCATCCACCCATCTCCACCGTCCCAACTCCCCTCGTCGGAACCCTAGCCACCCTCACCTCGAATCCCGACGCCTGAGCCCTAACCTCCTCCTCCGCTTCAGCAGCATCCCCAAGGGCCTCCCTCGCCGCGAGCCGCCGCAGCCGCCAACATCACCCCGCCTGCCGTTCCCTCCCGCAGGGCCTCGAGCCCCTCGACAGCCGAACGCCCTCGCCACTCCGCCACGTGCACCGACAGCCGTCGACTTCTTCCTCCGCCACCCAGGTCGACGACCCCGCCTCCTTCAGAGCTCCGCCTCCCCTTCTGTGCAGCACCGGCGCTGTCTCCACCCACGACCGGCCGACTCCCAGCCATCAACAGCAGCAGCTCCGCCCAGCCGCGCCGTCCTCCTCCCGAGCAGCCACCCCGGCCGCCCCAAGCCAAGCCACCCTCCGACGAGCTCCGGACAGCAGCACCGAGCCCTAGCCCTAACCCTAGCCTGGACTCAGCAGCGGAAATGGACACCGCCTGGACACTCGGATACGATTCGGACACAGAATTCTCAGTGTTACGGAGCCCAGTTCAGGTATCAGTAACTTTTTGTTCGTAGCTCGGTTTCCTATTCCGTCAGTTTTATCACGAAGCCTATATGACCCCCTCGGTGCCCGTGCAACTCGCTCGGTGCATCGCGTCCTGTGGTGATCGTACACCGCGATCCAAAAATAGGAAAACCAACACCCCATTTCACCCCGGAACTGAGTACGTCCCGCCAAACGGGACGACTTGGTCGCACGCGGTCTTTACCGAATCGTGCGTGACGTTGATACGGTCGTGTGAGATTTCGCAGAAGTCGATTCGGAGGTGCGTGCACCCCGGAATCAACGCGTATCCGCCGACGACACCCCGTATCCGTCCTTTCTGGAACACGCTGTAACTTTGTGTACACACGTCGGATCGAGACGAAACTTGCGCCATCGGACTTGTAGCAATACGCTGGTCCTGTGGGTCAAGTTTGGTTCGATTCTGAGAACGTTGACAAAATTGCGTATCGTGGGCCCCACAGGCTCCACTTGACGAGCGATTTTGTGATCGGCTCATCGGAATCCAATTCTGGAAGTTCCGTTGGGTTCGTATCATCGTTCCTGACTTGTAGACACTGAGTTTACGGAATTTGGAGACCTTTGACCCTGACGCGCTTTTCGGTGCAAAGCGGCCCACATGTGAACCCCGCTTTGGCCCAGAAATATCATTTTTGCCCTTGTGTCCAAATTGGACTCAAGGACAGGCGTTTTTAGCTATTTGGTATTTTCTGAATCTAATGGTGATGTTTATTTCAGCAACCGGAGTATTACCTACAGATCACACTGAGACCAGAGCTACAGTTGGAGCCAGGACCCCAGGCAAGTGTACCTTGCCAAATCCTGCAGTCTTTGCTACTTATTTCCTTGACTTAGTTATGCATCAGTGGGCAAGTATACCTTGCCAACTTTACAATTCTTGTTGCATTTCCTTGATTCATTATATTGCTGTGCATGTTTGACCTAGGACCGTGTGACGTACTTAGCGTCCGATTATCAGTCGGGTGCCAACACCGTACGCGGTGTTGTGTATTGTCACCTAGAAATGGACATTCGTGACCCCTTTACATTCTCGTACTTGTCTTACCAAGTACACTATAACCCAGGATACTTGACACTATTCATGAGACAGGATCTTCCTGAGATATTCATGGTGATTCTGTATAGGATACAGACTTTATGGCATTGACATTATATTCCTAGATACTCTATGACTTCTGCATTAGATACGATCGTGCGTAACATAGACATGAGGCATCATGGACATGAGACGTGTGATTACATTGGGTGGGGAGAGACACACAGACTACAGGCTGATCATATATATACACACCCCTATTATCGTGAGGCACAAGACTCTGAAGCCCGAGCTTGGTCCATTACTCATTATTACTGCTGCTACCCGGCTCCCCTACACAGAGCTTGTAGTATGCTTCAGCCTGAGTTCTAGTGCTGCTCTCATCTTGCATATCACTTAGCTGGTTATTTTAGTATTCCCTTATTGTTCCATCTATTGCTGGAGAGACCCGCAGCTACAGGTTGTTTCAACCTGAGTACTTTTGATGTTCTCTCTTTTGCATTTCACATAGATGGTTATAGCTTACCCTATTTATTTCATTCTCTGCTGCACTACATTTATTTTGGCTTGTATTTTCTATACCTTGCTGTCCCCTGAGGACCTGGATCCGGATTATGTCCCCAGGATTAGTAGAGGAGATCCACCCAGAGTTATACAGTACAGGAGCATTAGCAGGAGCTGATACAGGAGCTGTACCGACACCTGAGGACGGGATTATGCTAGAGGACTTCTCCTGGGTATTGCCTTGTGATACTTATTTATTTCTATTTCCAGTTCCTTTATTTCCAGTCTATTGTATTGATGTATCAGACTTGTTCTCGGATTGTTCTCCGAGACACTTTTATTGAGATTTGTTAGTTATTCCTATTTGCATTATTCTTGCATTTGATATGTGATTATCTGTTGTGGATAAGATTAGCTTAGACTGTGACTTGTATCATTGAACCTACATATTCTTATATTACAGCTTAAGCATGCCCCGATGGATCCATTAAATTGGGTTTGTCCATCGGTGTGTGCTGCTGGCCATTGCCACGCGTCCGGTCCCTCGGTATTTTGGGACTGGAACGTGACATAGTTTTTGTGGTGGCCCATGCAGGTCAACGACTAAATTGTTCGATTTCGACTTAGGGACCGAGCAAGCCTGCAATAAGAATAGGATAAGTTTCTAAGATCTCATCCACTTGCTTGAATCATCCTTGATATCTATATCGAACTCGAATTTAAATTCTTGACTCGCATCCTGCCTTGAATCTTGTGCGCCTCTTATTGTTTATTTTGGTTGCAGAGTTATGGATTCACGATCAAACAATGAGACTCCTATAAGGTCACCACGAGATGCTGTGGTAACCAACGAAGATGAAGTAACACCAGTTAGTGAAGGTCCATCCTCACAACAAGCAAGTCAGCATGCCTCGAGAATCCCGGAAGATGACGTTCCACCATCGATGCAGTTTGCTCCACTGATGCCTACCGTCCCACAAGGGCAAGCTATGGACGTGCAACAGCTGTTTCAAATATACTACCCGATGATACAAGCTTACCAGCAGGCTCAGCAAAGCCAAACGGAGGAGTTCGTTTGCAGACTTAGCTCAGAGCTACGGAAGTTAATCAGCTCCGTTGCAACGGACTTTGTTACTGCAGCACAACCTATGGAGTGCAACACAAGGATAGAGTCCAGCCAGAAGCGGCCGTATGCATCAGCACCGGACCAACACAATAGGAAAGAGCTATAAAGCGACCACAGATGAATCCACCACCGAGAGCAGCACCAAGAGCCTTAGTTCTTCCAACTTGTCACTACTGTGGCAAGATAGGCCATATTCAAAAAGAATGCAGACGCAAGTTAGGATTATGCTTGATATGCGCGTCCAACCAACACTTAGCCAAGGATTGTCTTCAGCATCGAGAGAAAGCAGTGAGGATTCATCGACCAGCCACATCAGCACCAACCGGAGCACCACAGGAAGAAGCTACAAAGAAGTCTCACATTCACCAGCCTCCAGAAGCATCTCCGCAAGTACTACCTATTTGTCAATATTGCCGCAGACGAGGCCATATAGAGAACGAGTGCAGACGCAAAGGGAAATTATGCTTAGCTTGCGGATCCAGTCAGCATTTAAAGAAGGAATGCCCCGAACGCCGAGACAGAGCACCAATGAATAAACAACAAGCACTACCAGCACCGAGGCCAGCCTCTCCAACATTGGAAGAACCGCAAACGAGAGTTGAAGGAATCACACCACCAGCCCCAGGAGGAAATCAGCCGAGGCCACCCTTGGCACCACAAGCAACACTTTTCCAGCAGGCTCAACAGCAACAGAGGAATCAACTGCAAGAGCGTGAAAAGCTCCAGCGAGGACTTTAGAAGACGCACAGACTCATAGAGTAGCTAATGCGCATAATTTTTTGTAGTTTTCTGTTTCTAGATCTGTTTGGTCTCATGCCTATTGGTTCGTGACCTCAGACTTAACCTATGTAATTTTTGAACTTGCTTATAATTGATAACAGTAGAGATCATAGAGTCTTGTGTGATTGTGCTTATCTTGTGATTGTTTTGTGAACTTGAATTAAGTGTACCCCGTTTCATCATCATCTAGCATACTTATATTTGTTGTACCACCTTGACTTATGCTGCTAATATAGCCTAGTTTTACAAGCTTATCCTTTTATCGAGCTTGTTCATGACATCCGTATTAGTGGGTCGACACACTAATACAATTGTCTATTCAGAATCAGTGTATTACGGTCTGATCAACCTTAGTACATTTTGGTTCGCTCTTCGCACGACTACTTCACGTGGATTGAGATATATAGTTGACTAGTATACTTGCCCTCTAGATATATCTGAGCATATCGTATCAGTTACATAACTGTACTAATACGAGCATGCAAACAAAGGATTACCATAATAGGATTTCAATCCACAATTGTCTTGACAAATCCTATTTGAATTTGTTAAACGCCTTGATCCTGATACTTCTATTCTATTACCTCGCCCTTGAACTCTTTATTATTGATCTTCGTCTTCCCTTACTTCGGAAAGACGAAACCTCGTGCCTAGTATAAGTCGATATATAGACAGTACTAGATATACCCCACAGGCCAGTCGCATTGTGACGACCCTTTTATATATGATTAAGGGAATACCATAGGTGGTATGTTTGGTGTTAAATACTTGAGGATTCAATAACATGATTCAATAAGTTGGGGCATAGCTTTCTTAGATATATAGCCTTAGATGATAGATGGGTAAAATCTAAGTTGGGTAGAGACCGCAATGGTTACTTGAGAGGAATTCTTTGAACCCTACTCTATTTTAATTTCGAGGACGAAATTTTTATAAGTTGGGTAGATTGTAAGCCCCCTGATTTTCAGAATTTTAAATTTGGATTTTTCCCCAAATTATCTGAATTTTCGGGAATCGTGACCTAGGCCTTTGTTGATTCAAGGATTTTTAATTGCGGTTAATTTCTACTAAAATATTATGGAAATAATATTTTATGGTGTAAAATGGAAAACCAGACATAGGGTAATTTTCTGCGGATTTATTGGACTCCGGAAACCCGTTTAAAGCCCTAGAAACCAATTTAGAATTAAACCGAATTTAAATCCGTGCCAACGCCTGAAATCCCCATGAGAGCCGAAGCCCAGCCCGAGGAGCGTTGACCCGTTGACCCAGCCCGAATCCTAGGTCTAACCCTATTCCAATTTCTGCATGTATAAATACAGGTTCCCCTAATTTTTCCACAAACAAAGAAAAAGAAAAACAAAAGAAACCCTAATTACCTAATTTCAAATCCCTAAGCCTAACCCTAACCTAACCCTAGCCCAGCCGCTCCTCAACCGATCCCCGGCCGACTCCGGCGCCGCTCCCCCGCGACCTCCTTCCCGCGGCCACGTCGACCCCCTTCCCCGCCGTCGACCACCACCGCCTTCCCATCTCGTCCACCTTCCCCGACTTCATCCACCCATCTCCACCGTCCCAACTTCCCTCGTCAGAACCCTAGCCACCCTCACCCCGAATCCCGACGCCTGAGCCCTAACCTCCTCCTCCGCTTCAGCAGCATCCCCAAGCGCCTCCCTCGCCGCGAGCCGCTGCAGCCGCCAACATCACCCCGCCTGCCGTTCCCTTCCGCAGGGCCTCGAGCCCCTCGACAGCCGAACGCCCTCGCCACTCCGCCACGTGCACCGACAGCCGTCGACTTCTTCCTCCGCCACCCAGGTCGACGACCCCGCCTCCTTCAGAGCTCCGTCTCCCCTTCTGTGCAGCACCGGCGCTGTCTCCACCCGCGACCGGCCGACTCCCAGCCATCAACAGCAGCAGCTCCGCCCAGCCGCGCCGTCCTCCTCCCGAGCAGCCACCCCGGCCGCCCCAAGCCAAGCCACCCTCCGACGAGCTCCGGACAGCAGCACCGAGCCCTAGCCCTAACCCTAGCCTGGACTCAGCAGCGGAAACGGACACCGCCTGGACACTCGGACACGATTCGGACACAGAATTCTCAGTGTTACGGAGCCCAGTTCAGGTATCAGTAACTTTTTGCTCGTAGCTCGGTTTCCTATTCCGTCAGTTTTATCACGAAGCCTATATGACCCCCTCGATGTCCGTGCAACTCGCTCGGTGCATCGCGTCCTGTGGTGATCGTACACCGCGATCCAAAAACAGGAAAACCAACACCCCATTTCACCCCGGAACTGAGTACGCCCCACCAAACGGGACGACTTGGTCGCACGCGGTCTTTACCGAATCGTGCGTGACGTTGATACGGTCGTGTGAGATTTCGCAAAAGTCGATTCGGAGGTGCGTGCACCCCGGAATCAACGCGTATCCGCCGACGACACCCCGTATCCGTCTTTTCTGGAATACGCTGTAACTTTGTGTACATACGTCGGATCGAGACAAAACTTGCGCCATCGGACTCGTAGCAATACGCTGGTCCTGTGGGTCAAGTTTGGTTCGATTCTGAGAACGTTGACAAAATCGCGTATCGTGGGCCCCACAGGCTCCACTTGACGGGCGATTTTGTGATCGGCTCATCGGAATCCAATTCTGGAAGTTCCGTTGGGTTCGTATCATCGTTCCTAACTTGTAGACACTGAGTTTGCGGAATTTGGAGACCTTTGACTCTGACGCGCTTTTCGGTGCAAAGCGGCCCACATGTGGACCCCGCTTTGGCCCAGAAATGTCATTTTTGCCCTTGTGTCCAAATTGGACTCAAGGACAGGCATTTTTAGCTATTTGGTATTTTCTGAATCTAATGGTGATGTTTATTTCAGCAACCGGAGTATTACCTACAGATCACACTGAGACCAGAGCTACAGTTGGAGCCAGGACCCCAGGCAAGTGTACCTTGCCAAATCCTGCAGTCTTTGTTACTTATTTCCTTGACTTAGTTATGCATCAGTGGGCAAGTATACCTTGCCAACTTTACAATTCTTGTTGCATTTCCTTGATTCATTATATTGCTGTGCATGTTTGACCTAGGACCGTGTGACGTACTTAGCGTCCGATTATCAGTCGGGTGCCAACACCGTACGCGGTGTTGTGTATTATCACCTAGAAATAGACATTCGTGACCCCTTTACATTCTCGTACTTGTCTTACCAAGTACACTATAACCCAGGACACTTGACACTATTCATGAGACAGGATCTTCCTGAGATATTCATGGTGATTCTGTATAGGATACAGACTTTATGGCATTGACATTATATTCCTAGATACTCTATGACTTCTGCATTAGATACGATCGTGCGTAACATGGACATGAGGCATCATGGACATGAGACGTGTGATTACATTGGGTGGGGAGAGACACACAGACTACAGGCTGATCATATATATATACACCCCTATTATCGTGAGGCACAAGACTCTGAAGCCCGAGCTTGGCCCATTACTCATTATTACTGCTGCTACTGGCTCCCCTACACAGAGCTTGTAGTATGCTTCAGCCTGAGTTCTAGTGCTGCTCTCATCTTGCATATCACATAGCTGGTTATTTTAGTATTCCCTTATTGTTCCATCTATTGCTGGAGAGACCCGCAGCTACAGGTTGACTATATTATGCCGGCTACTCAGTCTCCCGCTGAGCTAGACCACCTCATGATATCACTGCTACCGGCTCCCCTACACAGAGCTTGTAGTTATTTCAACCTGAGTACTTTTGATGTTCTCTCTTTTGCATTTCACATAGATGGTTATAGCTTACCCTATTTATTTCATTCTCTGCTGCACTGCATTTATTTTGGCTTGTATTTTCTGTACCTTGCTGTCCCCTGAGGACCTGGATCCGGATTATGTCCCCAGGATTAGTAGAGGAGATCCACCCAGAGTTATACAGTACAGAGCATTAGCAGGAGCTGATACAGGAGCTGTACCGACACCTGAGGACGGGATTGTGCTAGAGGACTTCTCCTGGGTATTCCTTGTGATACTCATTTATTTCTATTTCCAGTTCCTTTATTTCCAGTCTATTGCATTGATGTATCAGACTTGTTCTCGGATTGTTCTCCGAGATACTTTTATTGAGATTTGTTAGTTATTCCTATTTGCATTATTCTTGCATTTGATATGTGATTATCTGTTATGGATGAGATTAGCTTAGACTGTGACTTGTATCATTGAACCTACATATTCTTATATTACAGCTTAAGTATGCCCCGATGGATCCATTAAATTGGGTTTGTCCATCGGTGTGTGCTGCTGGCCATTGCCACGCGTCCGGTCCCTCGGTATTTTGGGACTGGGGCGTGACAGTATGGGCTTTTAACCACTCTGGTAAACCGTAGTATATAGCTCGTACTACGGGCGTGTGTCGCGCTGGTCGCTACCCCCGCGGTATGTCGATTTCTGGAGTCTCGCTAGTCGCTACCCCCGCGGTATATCGATTTCTGATGTCCATTGACGTGTGTGTGAGTTATGAGGTAGATCGAGTAGCCTACCCTTGCCCATACGTCAAAAAGTTGTCCTCATTTGCATTCATATAGATTGTCTTGTACAGCGTACTTATTTATTTTCAAACCATATGCATGTTTACTGTATTCAAATTGGCTCGTATTTTCTGTATCTTGTTACGTCCCTCTGAGGACCTGGTCCGCTGCCAGGTGTATCTTTTCTTGAGTATTTGTAGGAGCACAGATTTGGATGGTTACATGTGATCCGAGGATGTCTTCTCTTCGCGCTGTGATGGATAGCTGGTATTCTTATATTGTGTTGTGGTGTTGTACTCATATTGTATTTGCTCTTATATTCGAGTTGGTAGTGGATTTGTTTCCATCCAACTATCATCCTTAGATACTTCTTATTGAGATCTAGTTTCATAGATACTGGTTATTTATTTCTATATGATTTTGGTGGATAAGATTTAGATTTTACCCTGTAACTTGTATTACATTTTATACCACTTGTGGATTGATATTCATGTACAGCGTACGTGTGTATATGGTTTCCATATATTGGAGTTCGTATACATACGGCTGGCATGTTACGTGTCCTAGTCCTACGTATTTTGGAACTGGGGCGTGACATATTTTTGTGGTGGCCCATGCAGGTCGAGAGCATATTGTCTCGGTTACGTTACTGTACCGAACAAGCCTGCACCTAGGACTAGAGTATAGGATCTCATCCACAATTGACTGTGATTCATCTCCTCCTATCTGTTCTATTTTGAACAATTGTATCCTGCTTGATTCATATGCTTCCCTAATAGTTCCTTGAGTATAATCTTCTGCTAGAATATAGGAACCCCTGTTATTAGGATGATAATTAGAGTAGCACACCTATTAAGAATACAACGAGAATATAGACACACCACTAAGTTTAGAATATCTAGTGAACCTAGAATTCCTTATCTTTAGATTGTTATACCATTACCCCTTGATGTGTTAAGAAGACTTGAGAGTAGTATAGACACTACTAGAGTTAGTTAGAAGTTTTACCATAATGTTTGACACCTAGTATCACATAGTCTTTTGACCTATTAATTGAAGTGTAACCGAATGATATTTATCGCATGCTAGCAAAAGACGACAGTGTTTATTCAGACCATAGAAATTAGAGGTCCTTGCCCTATTTGGTCGACTAGCGACTTAGATAAGGAGGTTGTATGATAACTGTAGAGATTGTAGAGTCTTTTATTATTATTGCTTATGTTATTTTTGCTTTTGCGAACTTGAATTATTTTGTACATTCTCTCATCATAATCCAGCATTATATTTTCTGTGCTACCTTGAATTATGCTGCTATTATAGCCTAGTTTTTGCAAGCTTAATCTTATATCGAGCTTGTTCATGACATATGTGTTATTGGGGCCTGATCAACCACACTAATATAAATTGTCTAATCAGAATCAGTGTATTATGGTCTAGCTAGCCATAATACGCTTGATTCGCCCTTCGCAATAGTATTTTACGTGGATTGAGATGTATAGTGGACCAGTAGACAAATATACTTACCCTCTAGATACGACAAAGCATATCATATCAAGTACATAACTGCACCGATGTGATCATGCGAATAGGAAATTACCAAATTAAGATTTCAATCCACAACTGTCTTGACAATTCCCATTTGAATTCTTTAAATGCTTTGATTCCCATACTTCCATTCTATTACCCCTCCTTGAACTCTTTTCCGTTGCTTTCCGTCTTCCCTTGTTTCGGAAAGACGAAATCTCGTGCTTGGATATAAGTGATACACGGATAGTACAAGATATACCCCATAGGCCAATCAAATTATTTGATGACTATCTTTCATAATTGATTAAGGGCATATCACATATGATATAGTTGGTGTTAAAGTTTTGAGGATTGAATGACATGAGAAAATAAATTGAGAATATTTTTCTTAAGTGTAAGAGTCTTATGTGATAGATGGGTAAATTCTAAGTTGGGTAGAAATTGCATTATTAAACTTGAGGAGAATTCTTTTAGATTGTGATCAAGTAGGATTAGATTAAGAGATTAAGTCCTTTTAAATATGGAGAATTTTAAAAGAAGGATTAAGATAATGAGGATTTAATGAATTTTAAAAATCTTGATATTGAGGACCCAATATTGATACTTTGAGCACATGATTTAAATTTTGAATATTGAAGGATGAATCATCGATTTAAATTTTTAGGATAAATATAGAATTTTAGACTTGAACAACTGGTGAATTAGATTTAAATTTTATAATTTGATGATTTGAATTAAAAGTTTAATTTTGATTGTTGGGTCACCTATTTGAAATATTGAGGATATAAATTGAGTTTAAATATTTGAAGAGTACAAAATTCTTAATTTGTGAATAGGAATAAGATTTTATTAGAATTGTTTATTGTTCAAGGTCTAGAGGAGATTATGATAGTTGGAAATGGTGATATAAATTTTGATGTGGGATGTCATATAGACTTGAGTTAGATTTGAATGTTGAAAAAAAAAATCGAGAAGAGATTACGACAGGTTGAATTTTGATTTAAACAGTGGTTATCTTAATTTTGAAGTGATCGCGATAGATTTGAATAGATTTTATTATTTAAATTTTTGGAAGAGATTGCGATTGATGTACCTTATGTACGAATGTGAAGGATTTAACAAATTATATCTTATTTTAATTTCGAGGACGAAATTATTTTAAGTTGGGTAGATTGTAAACTCCCTCACCCAAAATAGGTATTTGTGTATATTTTATATTATTATATTTATTATAGATGTTGAATTTATTTAGAATATTCTCTTAGTTAATTAGAAAATAAAATTTTTAGTATATTTACTTATACAAATATTCATTTAGAATTATTTTAGGTTATTTTAGATTTTTGGAGATTTTTCTAGAATTTTTGGTAATTAAAACTTAGAAAACATAAATTTCTAGGACTTCTATGATTTACTATATGACCATACTTACATATCGTTCCTACCAAATATTTATTTTAGTTTAAAATATTTAATTATATTTTTTTATAATTTATTTAGAATTTTAAGAAATTTATTTAGATTTTTTAAAATTATTTAGGATTTATTTGGATATATATAGTCTTAATATTAGATACATGCTAATTTAGTGTTAATAGATATTAATAAGATTTTATAAATTATTTGTATTATCTTTAATTATATTTAAGATTATAAATTATTGAGATAAATTCAAACTCTATTTTAAATTAATTCAAATCCTGAACCTACTATGAAATCAACTTCATGCATATCCTATCCTTATTTAAATTCATCATAATCCTATCCAAATTAACCAATCCTAGTCGTATTTAATTAAGTAGTGTCCACCATTATAAATACCTCATCATTCATATTTTCTTCCCCAAATTCCTCTCTTTTTCGTCCAAAAATAGTCAAAATTCGTCATAAATTCAGCCTCATTTTCTACTAGTTATGACGAATTAAAAAGACGATATCTCCTAGCTCCGGACTCCAAACGTGCTCCAATTTTTTTTGTTAGAATGATAATGAGGTTAGCTTTCTGATTATATAAATTGTTTTTTCCAAATTATTAGTATTAAATTCTGGAAAATTCGTAGAGCCCAGCATGTCTGAAAATAGATGTATTTTGATGTATTCGCGATTCCGGGAGAACCAGGAATCAGAATCATGAACCGTTTAAAGTTTCGGAAAGCTAATGTCGAGATAATCGACATATATTTTTTCCAGAATTTATTTCGAAGTATTTATATACTTTTAATTTTGTAGAACTTCCAGGTTAGAATTTAACCATCGGTGCACAATACAAAATTTGTATGTGCCATAATTCCCAAACGAATTTGAATTCGGACGAGCCATAAATTCCAGTATATTTTTGATGCTGAAATCTACATAAAATCATGCATAAAAGTCGAGTTTGTATCGGTTGACTTTTTGGTCAACAGATCGCCTCGATTTGTGTGCCATGAGTCTCGAGTTGATAAAATTCAGTTTCTTTGGACAAAATTTAGGAATTAACATAAAAATCAGAATAATAAGATTAAAATAGGATTTTAGAGTAATTATTCCAGAATTAAATAAATTAAAATAAATTATCTTTTGACGTGATAAATTTGTAATACATAGGCTATTTGAACTGTGACTTGGACTCTGATTCATACCAGCAGCAGGACCCCAGGCAAGATACCTTGCCAAATTATTTACAGTACTTTGCATGCTATTTATATTTCTGTTTATTTATTTTATTTCTGTATAGTTCTTGCATGTGTAGTTTTTCTCTAGTCATTACTATGTATTAGATATATTGACACACACATGGCATCTAGTATCATAGAGGACAATCATTAGGCGTATGGGCTTTTAACCACTCTGGTAAACCATAGTATATAGCTCGCACTACGGGCGTGTGTCGCGCTGGTCGCTACCCCCGTGGTATGTCGATTTCTGGAGTCTCGCTGGTTGCTACCCCCGCGGTATGTCGATTTCTGATGTCCATTGACGTGTGTGTAAGTTGTGAGGTAGATCGAGTAGCCTACCCTTGTCCATACGTCAAAAAGTTGTCCTCATTTGCATTCATATAGATTGTCTTGTACAGCATACTTATTTATTTTCAAACCATATACATGTTTACTGTATTCAAATTGGCTCGTATTTTCTGTATCTTGTTACGTCCCTCTGAGGACCTGGTCCGCTGCCAGGTGTATCTTTTCTTGAGTATTTACAGGAGCGCAGATTTGGATGGTTACATGTGATCCGAGGATGTCTTCTCTTCGCGCTGTGATGGATAGCTGGTATTCTTATATTGTGTTGTGGTGTTGTACTCATATTGTATTTGCTCTTATATTCGAGTTGGTAGTGGATTTGTTTCCATCCAACTATCATCCTTAGATACTTCTTATTGAGATCTAGTTTCATAGATACTGGTTATTTATTTCTATATGATTTTGGTGGATGAGATTTAGATTTTACCCTGTGACTTGTATTATATTTCATACCACTTGTGGATTGATATTCATGTACAGCGTACGTGTGTATATGGTTTCCATATATTGGAGTTCGTATACATACGGCTGGCGTATTACATGTCCTAGTCCTACGTATTTTGGAACTGGGGCGTGACAACTAAAAGCTAATAAAACAACAACAAGGTCTTAGTGATCCCGGCTACCAACCCAGAAATTACTCCTAAACTAGAGGGTCCCTGTCTGCACCATCGACAGGCTAAGGTCCATAAAACGTCGGACACCAATCCTCCGAATACTCTAAAAAATATGTCCAGTCAGGACTGGAGCAAGTACATCTCTAACAGCAGTTCCATTTAAATGATAAAAACTATAAAACAGTTATAGTAAGTAGCAAGAAGAATGAAGCAAGTATGAAACAAGAAATATATAAATCACTAGTGCATAAAGGTAAAGATGCATGGATATCAGAGCAAGATAGTAATAACTGCAAGATACAGGAAATCTAAGCTAAGATCAAGTCCGTACACATGAACGTGTAGTGAGTCCAGCATGAAATACATGTAGTGAGTCAAGTCCAGAAACATGTAAGTGAGACCAGCAAGAAATGCAAGTGAGTCCAGACTATAAAGAATGAACTCGGTGTCTTTGAAATACTTGTTTCGACATGTAAACGGCTAGGGGTAAGTACGGCTCATCGCGCACTGGGTGCACGACTGCTATCATTCCAGATTAGACTAGAGGAAGTGATTCCTGATGATTCCAGATGGGAATGTTTACATGTCTACTCGAGTATTTCCCCGCCCCGACTAATACAAGTGAATCCAAGACCCGACACATAAATCAAGATGAGTCCAGCCTGAAACATGAGTGATGCCTATAGTGATGCCTGTAGGTGATGCCAGTAGTGATTCCAGAATAGAGGCCAGAAACATAAAATATACGTGTCGCAAGTAAATGAATCCAGAAATGCCAGTCAGTGTCCCGTGTTGGGCCAGAATAATCAGATGATACTATACTAGAAGCTGAATCATAATAATCATCAGATAATGAAAACTATCAAAGAATGTACTCGCTTGACGTCCTGAGCAACTAGCGATCCGAACCGGTATCGCAAGGACCTATTGCGAAAAGTAAGGTTAAATAGGGTTTTAATGAGTTAAACAGATATAAAATAACTAAAAATAGGCTTCTAGGGTCGTTCTAGGTCAAACGGGTCAAACCGGTAAAATCTAGGTCAAAAGTCAACTCTAGGTCTAAAAAGTCAACTCTGGGTCAAAACTAGGTCAAAAGTTGACTTTGGCTGTCAACCGAGTCAACTACAGTCAAGTCTAGGTCAAACTAGGGTGCTCCTGAAATTCTAGGTTAAACTGAGGTCATTAAGCTAGAAAACTCACAAACTCGCCTCCTTGAGATACCGGGATACCCTCGGTAGCCGATACCTCAACCTACGCTATATACCTCGTCTATACCCTCTAAAACCTATGCTAGCATGCGTAAATATATACACATAAGCATATAAAAATTACTCCAATACTATTCCTAGGCTATTGCTTAAATACCCCGCTCGAAACTCAATACCTTGGTTATCTCAAGGTATTGAGATACCTCTGTATCTCAAGGTATTGAGATACCGCTCTAAACTCAACCCGACTACCCCTCTAGCTAACTAACTATGCATAAACATATATATCTAGCTATAATCTAGGCTAAAATATATATATCTAATACATATATGCATATACCTATATATATACCCAACATATATACCTTACCTTACACATACCTTACACATACCTTACATATATATATATATCTATACCTAGAAATCTAACTATCTATCTAGCTATGTATATATTTATTTATAAATCTATCTATCTCTCTCTCTAGATATCTATAGATATATATATAGCCATAGGTATATATATCTATACCTTAGATATATATATATATAACTATCTATCTATCCATTACCTACCTATCTATCTTATTACCTATCTATCTAATAATCTAACTACCTATCTATATCTATATATCCATCTAGTATCTATATATATCTCTCCCTAGCTAACTATTATCTATCTAATAATCTATCTATCTATTTATCTAGTACCTATCTAACTAACTATCTATCTAACTATCTAGTATCTATATATAGATACCTATTTACCTAGATACCTATTTGTCAATCTATCTAGCAAAGTACCTATTTACCTATCAATCTATCTATTTATCTACGTATCTATCTCTCTAATCTATCTACGTATCTATTTATCTATTATATCTAGGCATCCATCTATCTAACATCTATCCATCCATCTAGCTATCTATCTATGAATCAATATATCTATCTAACTATAGATCTATCTATATACTTATCTATTGATTCTAACTATATATCAATCTATCTATCTATATATATATATATATATATATATATATATATATATACCTCTCTCTCTCTCCCTCGCATTTGCTGCAGCTGCTGCCCCTTCAAATTGCTGCTGCTGCTGCATCCTTGCTGCTGTGGCTGTTGCTCCTTGCTGCTGGAGCAGCAAAGCTGCTGCTGCAGTTGCTGTTCTCAGTCTGGGCACCCCCCCCCCCTCTCTCAAACACACACACACACACACCCCCTATATACATATATATATATATATATATATATATCACTATATATATATACACATACATATATATATCTCTAGATATATTTACCACTATATATATATATACACACACTTATATATAATCTAACACATACACACACTCAAACACATATCAATACACACACACACACACACATAATTATATACATATATCTATATATATATAAACACACATCTACATATATATATATACACACATATATCTATATATATATATCTATACACTAATATATATATATATATACATATACACACTCACACACTTAACATATATATATATATATATATATATATATATATATATATATATATATATATATATATATATATATATATATATATATCCTCACACACACTCACACTCACACACCCTCACACACACACACACTCTCACACACACTAACACACACTCACTAACACACAAACACTCCTACATATATATAAATATACATACATATATACACACAAACTCATATACATATATATATATATATATCTAAACACTCACTCACACTCACACACACTCTCACCTACACACATACACTAGCACCAACACATTCACACAAGCACTCACTAACACACTCACACAAGCACTCACTAACACACTCACAAACACATAAAAACACACATATAAATAGAAAAAATATATATATAGAAGCACACACAAATATATATACATATATATATATACACAACACCACAACGCACAACGCTCACAACGTCCCACCAATGCACGCCCAACGACCCCGGCACGCACAAACACCTATAAATATATAAAATATAGCCCAAGAATTCTAGCACACACTCCCTGATACTAACCCAACGCGCGCACCAGCCCGAAACTAGGAAACTACGCCAAATTGGTCGTTCGGTCATTTCGACGAACACGCGGTGTGCGGTTCGGAAAGTCTGCTGAAACGCACACCAAACCAACTCGAAATTGGCCAAAAATTTACCCACAGGTCCTAAATGATGTCTAGATCCTAGAAAAAATGCTATCGCGTCGATTCTAGGTCCGTGGCAGAAACGCACGCACTCAGAATCGGCGACGATGAAAACCCCAAAAATGCCCGAAATGCCAGTTTCTCCGCGACACGGCTTCCCGTGTCCGAACGGAGACGCGCACTCACCCTCAAGACACCCGACAACATCTACCTAGGTCCGTCTAACCTAGGGCATCACCCAAAATTGGGCCAAATTTGGATTTCATCCAAAATTGACACAAAACCTAGTGTTAAAGTCTCCAAACCCAACCAAACTAGTTCCAACTTCCTCCCACGGGTAGCCTAAGGGTCTAGAAAGGTTCTAAACTATTAATTACACTATATAAAAGTAATTACAAGGGGGAAATTAGGGTTTACCTCTTGGGAGTTGGAATCCCTAGCCAAAATCTCCAAAATACTCTAAATCCACCAAACCAAGCTTCCAAGCTCCCAAATCTAGCTCCAACACCAAATCTAGGCTCTACCCACCTAGGTTGGGGAAGAATGTAGGGTTAGGGTTCACATAAAAGTAAGAAATGGAAGAAGAAAGAGAAGAAAAAGAAGAAAACTTACTTGGAATCAAGGTGGGAAGAAGAAAAGAAGAAGAAGGAAAGAGTGGAGAAGAAGAAGAAGTGAAGAAGAAGAAGAGAATGGGGAAGAAAGGGGCTGCTGTGTATGCTGCGGGTCTGGGAATGGAGGGGCCGGCCACACCATAAAGAAGGATTTCCAAAGTCAAAAATGCCCAAAATGCCCTCCTAACTTGGGTTTTGGGTTTCGGGGTTCCAAAAGCACTCAAACTAACTCCATATCTCTCCCACTAACCCACTAAAAATATAATAAATATTCTAAAATCCAAAATAAGTCTCACAGGGGTGTGGACTGGATCGGACATGGGTCCACTAGGGTCTGACATGGGTCCAGGCTAGCCAAAATCCTAAAACAATCAATAAAAATATAATACAATTATTAATTAAATATAAATACAATTAATTATAAATAATACACAATTAACTAAATTAAAATAAAATAAAAATATCCGGCTCTGGAAATGGGGTGGTGACAGAACCCTAATGTAATGAAGCTCTATAAGGAACTGGACTAAAGAACTGAAGGTATTTCTACTGCTAAGCTAAAGAATGATGGAACAATATCCTATAATAACAGAAGTGGAAAAGTATTAAGATGATACTTTAAGAACCAATTTAAGATACAACCTGATAATCATACACGTCTCTCCGAAATCATGATACGCAGAATCCTCGCTATGCCAGTAAGCATAGCTGCGATAAATGATAGATCCCATAACTTAGGTATGCACCTCTATAATCATGTCGTCTAGAATCCTCGATGTGCCGACTAGTATAACTGCGAGAAATTCTAAATTTTATAACTAAGATATGTACATCCGAAGTCAGGTTCTTACGTTTCTGCCACGCCAGCTAATGTGACTGCGATAAACTCTATGCTCCATAACCAAAGCAGACATTTCACCTTTCTCACTGTCCTCATCAACATATGTCATCAGATAATACCGTAATTTAGTCCATAAAATTCCACTCGATATGAAATCAAACTCAATAACGAATACCAAGAATTAAAATCAACCAATCACCAAGAATCAAATTCAATAACAACAAGTAAGAGCGGACGAAAATAAGAGAAAAGATTTAAAATATGAATTATAATAAGATTCTCAAGGGTCGTCCCAGGAATCTATCAAGAAATTTGTGATTGAGTATCCTCTCATCCTAATATCTTATATCATATATCCTATATCCTATCACAGGCTCGTAGTATTACAACTAGGTCGTCACACTACTACGATATTGCATAACTTGCGAAGCCTGACCTGCATGGGCCACCACTAAAAATGTGTCCCGATCCACACCCGGTGTAGGGATGCAAGTCGGGAACAACGCCCAGCCTACGCCGCAGCATCGGTAGTAGAACGCTGTCATAGTCAACTATACTATCTAAGCATCTCACAATAATATAAAATTTGCCAACAATATCTCAACACAGAACTCAATCACAATTCTAAAAGCATGAGAAGATATGAAGGAAGTCTAACTATACATTTAAAATATATATTAACAATAATAGAAACAATATATAATCTCATTATATATGCCAAAAATAAATTCGGTACCAAAATACTAAAGAAACTAACTATAAAAAACTAGTAATCCAAATAAACCTTCCGACAATCACTCAAGAACTAGTGGGTCCAAGTCTGCACCATCTATAGGTCGAAGTCCATAGTATGTCGGACACCAATCTCCCGGATCCTCTGAAAAATATTTTTCAGTCGGGAATAGAGCGAAGTATATCTCTAATAGCAGTTCTAATCAATAATATAAACTATGTAACAATAAATAGATGTGAATATACAAGATGCAACAATAGATACAAGAGATATAATATAGAAAATACTGTAAATAAATACAAGAATGAGCAATATGGAATGAACAAGAAATATTAATAACTAAGTGAGTGAGTACCAACTTTAACATGTGATCGGCTTGGGAACTTGCACAAGAAACTTGTACAAGAATAAGGGCCTGGCTAGTCATACGCACGGTATATGACCAATACTCACAAGAAATAAGACATGCACAAGAAGGTTATGATCATATATCTATACTACGTACTCCCTGCCCCCGACTGGTATAATAAATCTAACCATGGTACGTCATGACACAGGTTTCCACAAGAAGGGTGCTACTCTTCTCATGAACCAATGTATGTACATGCACAAGAAGAACAATGAACAAGGCTTGCACAAGATATACCATACATACCAAGGAATAACATCTCATGACGAGATTCGGATATACCAATCCTGTAACCATCATGTCAAAAAATCAAGGATGTCTACACTAGATACAATGAACATAGAGAATATCATAAATAAAAAAATATCAGATAATGTACTCATCTGTGATCCAGAGCAATAAATGTCAAACTATGTCTGAACTGGTGTCACACAGACCTATATATGGAATATTGCATTAATACAAGGTTCTGGAATAAAAATAAGTTAAACTAGTTCAATTCTAGGTCATGGAGCCATTTCTAAGTCAAAACAGTCAAACTAGGTCAACTCTATGCCAAACTAGTCAAACTTGGTCAAACTACCTATATCTAGGTTGTATGAGTCTATCTCTAGGATGCTAGGTCAATACGCTATAAACTAAGCTACACTAGCTATTCTAAGACACTAAAAAACCAACAAGATACCGTAACCTAAGATACGCAAGCAAAAATATGAAATAGTCATATATGCATATCCAAACAATATTAGATATACTAATCCTCACTACAAATGCTAAATGAATACCTTGGTTTTGAACCATTGTTGTATCGCACTACTAAACCCCCATCTTGATACCCAAACCCAATACCTTAAGTATTCTTAATACCTTGGCATTTACCTTGGTAACTCAAGGTAAAAGTGATATCTAGTATATCTCTAACTACCCAATCTCTAGGTATATAATAATATGTACTAATTATCAAAACTAAACTATAAATTAACAACTATCATTACAACACTACTAGCTAACTACTACACATATACATATATATACGTATACAGACATCTACATAACACTATAAGAGATATCTATATCTACCTAACACTTAATAATATCACTAGCATATATCTAACTACTACTAACTAGCTAGCTATTAACTAAACTAGGTAACTTAACTAATTTATCAACTAGCTAATAACTAATGTTAACCAATACTAACTAGATAACTAAGTGGATAACTAATTACTAGAACTAGCTATCACTTAACTAACTAACTAACTAACTAACTAACTAACCATACTACCCAACTCTGTAACTTGCTGCTGCCTTTGCTTCTCCAAGTTGCTGCTGCTACTGCTGCATCTCCGAGAAGCTGCTGTTACTGCTTCTCTAAGCTACTGCTGCTTCTCTAAGCTGCTGCTGCTGCTACTGTTGCTTCCTTAAGCTGCTGCTGCTTCTTTAAGTTGCTACTGCTGCTTCCTTAAGCTACTGCGGCTGATGCTTCTTTAAGTTGCTGCTGCTGCTGCTTCCTTAAGCTGCTGTTGCTGCTTCCTTAAGCTGTTGCTTCCTTAAGCTGCTGCTACTGCTACTTCTTTAAATTGTTGTTGCTGCTGTTGCCTTAAGCTATTGCTGCTATTGTTGAACCCCTCCCCCTCTATTGCACATACATCCTTATATATATATATATATATATATATATATATATATATATACTCAAGTGAACTTCCCATGTCATATACAATTATATATATAATCATGCACACATAGATATATATATATATATACACTCACACATAAACACATAAATATATAGATACTAGTATACCATATACTATGGATACACTCATATATACATAAAAATATATATATAATCTATAGATATCGGTTATATACATAGAACCATACATATAGGTGTTTTGGCATTCCATTTGGGTATGTATCATGAGTATCCTAATGATGCACTATAGGTGTTTGTTGAATTGGCTATCAGATAGTGTAATCACAATTGTAGGTTTAATTGTGTGTGTGTGTGTGAATTGTATATATATATATATATATATATATATATATATATATATATATATATATATATATATATATATATATATATATATCAGGTATATATGCGGTGTAGTGTATCAGTTGTTGTGTCTGTGCTCAAGGGGAAGGGAGTGCTCGGGTCGTTAACAGTTGAGGGAGAGAAGTCTAATGTGAGATGTGTGTGTGTGTGTGTGTGTGTGTGTGTGTGTGTGTGTGTATCTTTTTAGAGAGGAGGGGGAAGTGATGGTCAGCATCAGTGTGCAATTAGGCAGCAACATGAAGTATTAATAGTAGCAACATGGAGCAATACATCAGCAGTAAGCAAGCAAAATGCTTGTTGTAGGCAGCAATAGGTTCAGCATCAGCAGCAGTTGGTGGATTTCCATACTGGTTTCAGATGTTAGATTATTCAGAGTGGAAGATTTGGATATAGGTTGCAGTGAGTTTGGAGGGGTCACTATATCCAGGCAGTGCACCAGTATGCACTGCATAAGTTTAAGAGAAGGGAAGTGGACTGCACATTGCCATTGTTGTGCATTAGGCTCAGGAATTTGTTACAGACTGTTAAGGGGTCGATGGGTCAGTGTAGTAGGAAGCAGGGCAACATGCCTTGAAGTGAAGCAGCAACAGCAAGGGTAAGACATATTTTTATGATTAGGAAGAGAGGGGAAAGACTTGGGTAGGTATAACAATAGAAGAGCAGCAGAAGTAACATAAAGGGAGGAAGCTTGTGTGTGCCAAGTTATGTTAGTTTGTGTGGGTGTTAAGTTTGTGTTAGCATGTGTGTATGAGTATGTATCATGTAAGTGTGTGAGTGTGGGTATCCATGATGCATAAGTGGGTATTTAGATATTGGATATAGGTCTAGGTCTTGGTATTAAGTTGAAGGTAATAGGCGAAGTAAGAGAGTATTGGTTAACAAGTATCACAAGATAATTGATTATGTAATTAGGATTTGGGTATCTCATGGTATCATGAAGCAAGGTATTATGTATTACCTTAAGAAATTTCTAGGTAAGTGATTATTAGTTAGGTACTAGCGATATGGTATTATTGGTTAAGTATCAAGATATTATAAATATATAACTAAGATATATATGATACTCACAAGTTGGTTAGGGGTATTGTTATAGACTATGGTATTAAGATAAGCTACAGAAAATAAGGTTAGATAAGAGAATTTGAGCTCGAATAGCGATATTAATGATACATTTAGTATACTTACAGAGTTGTAATACCTAAGAGGTGGGTCAAGAGTAATGAGTATGGGTGTTGGGCTAGGTAATAGGGATAGTAACATATAACCCTATATATATATATATATATATATATATATATATATATATATATATATATATATATATATATATATATATATATATATATATATATGGATAAACGGGATATGAGTCATAGTGCTCATTTTTCTACATGAGCCATACACATGTGGGCCAATAGGAATAGAGTGTACTAGTGCACATGGGATGTAGGAATCCATTTCTATTGGTCCACATGTGTCTGGTTCATTTAGGAAAATGAGCACTATGGCTCATATTCCGTTTATATATATATATATATATATATATATATATATATATATATATATATATATATATATGAGTCTAATACTAGCCAGTATTGACCAATATACCATGAATTACTCAAGAAACTTAGGTATGACTTAGTACCATCTAGCATCAAATAAATTAGACTTGTAATCAACCTAGGAGCTAGAGTTGGATCTAAAAATTTAGATAACACCTATTTTTACCTAGTTTGACTTGTATAACCTAGAAATGTCCTAGAAAGCATATATTAGTGCATTTTTACTCATTTATCATTCATTACACTAAGTGACATGATATTTTCTATTTAGGTGTTTGTAACACCAGCTCGAATACAGAGTTATACTTGTTGCTCAGGACCACAGGCGAGTACATTCTCTGATAGTTTTTTTATTTGATGGTCTCTATGTTTTATGCATTTAGTATTAAGATATTTGATTGCTGACACGATGGTTATACGGATTGGTATACGTAAATCTTGGTCATGAGATATTATTATTGTGATGACTCAGTGATCGTCGTGTCATATTTCGTGATTAATCATTGGTTACCATGATATCTTAGTGATTATAGAGACCGTTATCATAGTGCATAAAATTATAGATCATGTAGTGTGACTGATATATGTGTTATAACATGTCATAATTTGGATCCGTGTACTAGTCGGGGGTTGGAGAAGTATTAGTAGATATGTGATCATACATTATAGCCCGTGATTTAGTGTAGCCCATAATAGTTAGCAGATCATGCAACTCATGTGTGATCATGCTAGCTAACCTTTTATATGTAGCACGTGTTAGGCCCAAGCCGATCACATTATCTTACTAATAGTTCAAGACACATTTACTATATTATTTCCTTTATTCTAATTTATTACATTGATGTTCATCACCATATTATTCTCAGTTCTTGCCATTATTTACCATGATGCTCTTTCTCGTGATATTGCTAGTTCAGCTACTTCCATCATTTATTTTTATTACTATTATTATTTCATAGTTTATGTTAATTATTGGAACTGCTATTGAGTTTTACTTCGCTCCAATCATGACTGGATATATTTTTCTGATGATTCATTAGAAGACTGGTGTCCTACGCACAATGGGCCACATGATGGCAAGCTAGTTGAGATAACACCCGTAGTGCCTATTGAGATAGTACCAGCAATCGATGAGACTTAGCTAGATCATTTATGATATTGTATATGTCAGTTAGACACTTTTGGCATTGTATTATATTTGAGATCATTGTGCTGAGATTAGACTTGGACTTGTGATGAATTATGACTTTGTTTCTTTCCTTTTATTCCATATCGTGCCATATTTTCCCTTAGTTTATTATTATAATTGAGCATTGTTTATCACTATCATATTTTTATATTGTCCTCTATTTGGGAGTTGAGATATCTTGACAGGTATATTATATATGCTATGTAAGATTTTAAGATAGTATTGTTGACCTAGACAGCGTTCTACCACCAATGCTTTAACATAGAATGGATGTATTCACGTACTCGTGCCCTTACACTTAGTGCGGTCATGACAGATCCAATGGCCTACAATCAATCCCTTGGCTATATAAGAAATCATATTCTCTTTCCTCCACTTTTCTTTTCCTTTTATTTTTTCCTTCTTCATTTCTTCCCCAGGAGAGAGCAGCAGCTAAACTTGGCCTTGGCCATGGGTGACCTTGGTAGTATTGGTATTAGGCTAAAACTTAACCATAGAAAAGTACATCTTGCCAACTGAAGAAACAACCTTGGATCTTGCTTTGATTCTTAGTATAGCTTATTTTAATTATTTTGATCGATTTTATTTTTGGGTAACACTTAGGACTTGTCTCATTGATGATTTTATTTTTTCTTTGATTGGATTTTTTATGGAGCCCAAGAACAGCAAGTCAGAGAATGCAAGTTGGCCTGAGGATGCATACAAAAGTACGCAGGGAACCCTTATCGCATAAGCGAAGTTCCAGTGAGCGCACTTGTCTGTGTTTTAAAAATTTCTTAGAAAGTGTGCCAAGATAGGTTAAGTACTCTAGAAGCACTTCTCTACTCCTATATATATTTCATACTAAGGAAATTCCTTTAGAAGTATGCTAATCCCACTTGGCGCACTTTTGAATGGGTCTGCAAGTCATCAAGAATGTACGATATTGCTTAAAAAGCCAAGTTGGCGCACTTTGCAGATATTACAGAGTTGGCACATTTTGGTGATCTTTTCTTACCAGAACACTTTGTCCCTTCGGAGAATGGCACACTTTGTTATATGGCGCACTATGTGGCATTCTCCAGAGACGGTACACTTTGTAGCATTTCATATTACTTAATGACTAAGCAATAATTTCTGACCATTTTCGAGAATTTTTCTCTCGACTACAGGGTCATCTCGACTGTGCCATGTCTTAGGACTTGTGTTTTATTTTTTAGTAGACCTTCCTACGTTTTTTTGTGCGCCAAATCTAACTACTGGCATACTAGATAAAAGTGCGCCAAGTTTATAGCTTGGGTACTTTCATTTGTGCGCCAATGATAGATTTATGCCCCAAGCTCCTAGCTCGCGCACTTCTATCATTGTGCGCCAAGGTCCTAGAGTACGTTTTAGTACGAATTGTGTGCCACCTTTTGCTCGGATGCAATTTTGTATCAAAGTGTGCCAGAACAGTCTGAAATAGTAATTTGTGCGCCAATTCCCATTTGTGAGTTAATGGTGGTTTTTAATCCATTGTGCACGGATGTTATTTTCTTGCCTGATTTTATGCGCCTACCCTGAATTGTTAATTTATGCACCTGTATACCAGTATTCTCTTTAACATACTTAACTATTGATGATTTTCTAGTTCTTTTTTATCCCTTTATTTTAGTTAATCCTGGTTATTTCCTGAACATAATATTTTTTATATTGATCCTGATGTCCTGATGTCCTGACATGATCTAGTGATTGTACATTATAAATAAACTATTGATCATACTGATACTATACTGATAACCCTGATACTCCTGATATTCGCTCAATGTAGCGCACTATCCTGATAATCCCGATCCTGATAATCCTGATAGTGGCTTGACATAGCGCCCTCCTGACTTGAGAATTCTTGTAACTATCCGGATTAAGGCTATTAGTAGCAACTGTATTACATGACATGTATCCCCGTGGTTGATTTTGATTGTACTCGTTAAGTCAATATCCTGTCTTGCATCATGTCTAAGGCAGATTCCTTAGTACCACGGTCAGGAATGATTGATAATTGTCTAGCTTAAAAACTAGAATAATAATCTAGAAAGCATTTAGAAATATTTTTTTGCTACATGTAATCCAAGTATCCCAGTGACACCGAATGGATTTGGAGCTCTCTGTCGTAAGGGGCACACTTTCAGCACACCATCGAGTATTGCACTATCAGAAAAGATAAAAAATGAATAAACCTGATAAATCTATACTATGTAACTGTTCGTCTGGATAACCCGGATAGTCTGCAGGGTATGTGGCCGTAAAGAATCTCAAACTGCATGTGTTAATAACTAGGACTGTGATAACCCTAGTTAGCTAATAATAGCAAGTCGTAGGGCATAATTGGCTGCAATCGCTTGATTCCAGTCTAGTCTAGTCATGTTATGATTTCATTGACAGCTGATCCAGAAATGATAACCGGAGTGGTAATTCCAGATGCCCTTGTTTAATTACTCCAGAACTGATTAACTTTTATCTTATCCGTTGCACTTATTTAGCTGTTCCTTATGATATTTCTTATTGATTTTTCTTACATGCTAATTTTAGTTCATAAGTTTAGCTCCCTTGTGGTACTTACTGTTTTGGGGTATAACCCCACTGGTTTTGTATGGCCATATTTTGGAGCAGAACCGCAGGATCTCCCGTACTCCCCACCTCAAGATGGTGAACACGATGAGCACCCAAGGACATGAGTGGGTTTCTTCTTCCTTACCCACTTGATCTTGTACATTATTCTTTTGAGGCGTTTAGCCATCGAGCACGTATTTAGCTCGTATTTTGGGACTTGACATTTTAACATGCGAGCCTACATGTAAAGCATATTCTAGACTATAGCTAGAGCTAATCATATAACATTGTATGCTTCTAGTTCTTCATTTTTGGTTCTAGCTTCATGATCATCTAGGTATGTATAGTTTGGGACGTCTAACTATTATATGTTGGTGATCATACAACTTGTAAACTTGTTGCTTGCTCGATATTGAGATACCTAGGATTCTTGATCCAGGATTGCCTGATACATTGTAGAGTAAACCCTCACATATCTAGACAGTCGTGACCGTATCTCAGGATATGGAGTACTCTGGTATACGTAGCTGGCTTTGTCTACCCCTGCTATCCAGTATTTTGGTTCTGGGGCTTAACACGGTTTGAATGGTGGCCCATGTAGGTCTTGTTTGCCCATCTGGTCTCAGTCAACTTGATTTTGATAGTTAACTAAACTATGCATTGATATATCACAATCTGAAGCTTCAACACAATGATTATATGTTATCTGTATTATGTCTATTCAAATATAATCTTTTATTTATTTGAGTCTAGGACTGATGTAAGCTGAGTCGTACTAGCAAAACCCAAATACCTATACCCAGATACCTAATCCACTCAAATGAACCAAAGAACCTATCCACCAAATCAAGCCACATTCATTTACAAAGTCTACCATACTAAAAGACCGAACTTAGACCGAACTCGTGCCAAACTCGGACCAAACTCGGTTACCCTTTTGGTATGAAATTAATCAGTTCAATAAGCTCCAGATTTTTTGGCCCAACGGTTGGAAATTTGAATTAAATCTCATTTGAATTCTGGCCGAATTTTGTTTACCTACACCCTATAAATAGGATTGGAAATCTTTATTCTTACTCACTCAACCATTCTTAAGTCTTCTATTCTATTGTTAGCAAACCCCGAAAGCCTTAAATTTTCTATTTAAAAGAGCAACTCTCTAGCCTTCCTAATGCCAAGTGTGATCTCGGTCTAGAAGTCTTCTGAGTTGTAAAGAGCTTTGTTCTATCAGGTACTCTCTCTCTATATAAGATGTGAAGTTACAAGATTTTGGATCAAACCTCATGGTTTAAAGAAGTGGCAAGCGTTCGGATCAAATCTTGTGATTCGCTATTAATGATTATAGTGGATAAAACTCCGAGCTTGAGTTCTCGGGACTGGATAGTCCTCTCAGAGGGAAACCAATATACATCTTGGTATTTGTTTTATCTCTCTACTTTACTTCTTTACTTTATAATCTTTATATACACTGTTAGTTAGCAACTGCCTTCATTCTAATAATCTTAAATTGGGTAGATTATTCTGCTGTACTCTATTCATCCCCCTCTAAGGTTGCCTCATGGTCCTTCAATTGGTATCAGACCTAGTTCTCTTGATATTTGGCTTAACATCCTAAGAGACTTATGGAAATTGTTAGATCTATCCACACCAACAATGGTGAAAGCCAGTCCACAAATAGGCCACCCTTATTTGATGGTACTAACTACACATACTGGAAGACACATATGAGCTTCTACCTAAAGTTACTTAATTTTGACCTTTGGGCTGTAGTAGTAGAAGGAAACAAGAAATCACCTAGAATAGTCATAGATGGTAACCTCGTAGAGAAGTCTCATGCTAAGTACACAGACACCGAAAAGAAACAAGGTAGTCATGATGCTAAAGCTATCAACGCTCTATTTTGTGTTGTAGACAGAATTAAATTTAACAGGGTCTCCACTTGCGGAACTTCGCACGAAGTATGAAAACTTCTTGAGGTCACTTATGAAGGAATCTCCCAAGTGAAGAAATAAAAAATAAGTTGTCTAACACAAGAGTATAAAGCATTCAAGATGGAGCAAAATGAGATGATCACTCAAATATTCACGAGATTCCTCGACATCGTCAACCGTCTATTATCACTCGACAAAGAGTACAGCAATCACGAGAAGATTTGCAAGGTACTCAGGGGACTCACCAATAATTGGAATCCCATGGCCACAGCAATCATAGAAGAGAATAATCTTACCACGATGACCCTCGAGATGCTCATGGACAAGCTGATGACTCACGAGCTGGATCTCAAAGAATTTGAAGAACCCACTCCCAAGAAGAAGACGATTGCTCTTAAGGCACATCACAAAAAGGTCACCAACTATAACTCCGACGATAATAAGTCTCAAGATGAGGAAGTTGCCCTGACCACCAGAAACTTCAAGAAATTTCTAAAGCTTAAGAAATCAAAGAAGAAGGAGCCAACTGACAACAGTGATGAAGAGCCTATATGCTACAATTATAAGAAGACAGGTCATATAAAGAAAGATTGTCCAACCCTAAGAAAAAAAATTACCATAACTACTCATCCAGAAGAACATCATCACAGAAATATGCAAATACTAGAATTTGGCACGAAAGTGAAGCTAGTGAATCCGAAGAAGAGAATCCTCGAGAAGCAGCAAACCTATGCTTCATGTCGTTAGCTGATCAAGTAACGGATAATAACTCTTATGATGATTTTACTTTTAATGAACTAGGTAATGCTTTTATGATTTTAGGAAACTTAGAAATAAGTACAAGCATGCTAAGAAAGATGTTCAAGAATGTCAAACTGAAATAGAGAGACTAGATGTTCAAGAATGTCAAACTGAAATAGAGAGACTAACTTCTCTACTAAGTAAAGTAAAGGATACCTCAAAAGATTCAGACGAGAATTCTAGACTTAAGCTTAACCTCCATGAGGCGCTTGTCAGTCTTGACAAGAGCTCTCAGAAGAATGCTAAAGTTAAGAAAGAACTCAAATCTGAAAAGAAGAAGTATTCTATTGCTGCACGTAGAATAGATGCTCTCACTGCTAAATATGATAAAGTATATGCTACCTCTAAAAAGTTAAATATTAGATTGGGTAAACAGGTCGAACAAACCTCCACCTAACCTAACACGAGACACGTAGCAAGACAAAAGAACACTCACAGCTATGATCCTACCTACATGTATAACAGTTCTTGCAATCATATGTTCAGAACACATTATGTACATAGAACTAAACATAATCATGAATTCTATTATAAAAGACCACATAGAAATGTCCCACACAATCATACATACTATCCACATAGACTACAAAGAACTGCTTCACACAATCATCTCTATCATGCTGCACCAAGCACCAATCACACAGCTATATGTCACTACTGTGGTAAGAAATGACATATATCTAGATTTTGTAGAACAAGAAAGTTAGTATACATGAATGTTTATGCATGGATACCAAAAACTAACACAGCAGGACCCTCAAGGAATTGGGTACCAAGGGTTACATCTACAACTCGTTTTGTAGGTGGACCAATCCTCTCATGCTAGAAGCAAATAAATTCTCGATAGTGGTTGCTCACGACATATGACCGGTAATGCTAACCTATTTGCAACGCTATCGATAAAGAAAGAAGGTTATGTCTCCTTCGGCAATAACCTCAGAGGATACATTATTGGTAATGGTAATATAGGTATTCCTCCCTATCCTATCATAAAGATGTTTGTCTAGTAATGGAATTAAAATATAACCTACTCAACATCAGTCATCTAGCTGACCATGGATATGGTATTAACTTCGTTAAAAACCAATAATCTATTTAT
This sequence comes from Iris macrosiphon, assembly GCA_036927795.1. Taxonomy (NCBI): domain Eukaryota; kingdom Viridiplantae; phylum Streptophyta; class Magnoliopsida; order Asparagales; family Iridaceae; genus Iris; species Iris macrosiphon. The sequence continues at coordinate 119,996,533 of JAYESA010000012.1, read as the reverse complement.
GAAAGGTCCACTGGTAAGATTATCTTTGAAGGGATCAGGGAAGACAATATATATTTTTTCTATCTAATAAAAGACACTGACAATGCAAGCAAATGTCTATACGCCAACAAAGATGACAGCTGGCTATGGCATATGCGTCTACGACACGCAAACATGGACACTATTGCAAGACTATCTACGAAGAAACTCATAAGAGACTTACCAGAGATTACTTTCAAGAAAGATATGGTATGTGTTTACTGTGAAAAGAATAAAGCTACTAAATCTTTCTTTAAATCAACAAACTCTGTAAGTACCTCTAGACCTATACAACTCTTGCATATGGACTTGTTTGGACCCAGTATAGTCGTCAGTCTTGGCGGTAAGCTTTATGCTTATGTTATTGTTGATAATTTTTCTAGATACACATGGGTTTATTTTCTCACAAATAAAAATAAAGTATTTTCTGAATTTGTCACTTTTTGCAAAAAAAGGTTCAAAACAAAAAAGTTTTCATGATTACTCGTATCCAAAGTGATCATGGAGGCGAATTTGAAAATAGTGATTTCAAACGATTTTGTAATAAAAATAGTTTTTATCATAAATTTTATTATCCTAGAACTCCACAACAAAATGGTATTGTAGAGCGGAAGAATAGAACTCTTGGCGATACGGCTAGAGTCATGTTAAATCAGTATAACCTTTCAAAATACTTTTGGGCTGAAGTTGTAAGTACTTCATGTCATATTTTGAATAGTGTGCTTATTCGACCTATATCGAAGAAAACCCCCTATGAACTTTGGTTTGGTAGAATTTCCATAATTATTTACTTTAAAGTTTTTGGCTTCAAATGTTTTATTCTTAATACCAAAGATAATCTAGGAAAATTTGACTCCAAGGTCGATGAAGGTATTTTTCTAGGTTATGCCGCCAAAAGTAAATGATTCAAAGTATTCAACAAAACCTCATTGACTATTGAAGAATCAATCAATGTAATATTTGATGAACACAACACTCAAGCACTAAATGAAAGCGGCGATCAAGGTAGTCAACCCGCAACCAACAAGACATTAGAAGATACAAACAGTATAAGTCATCCGGAAAGTCTGTCAAGGAGGCTAAAGTTCTCCACAGATCATCCTGAGGACTTGGTAATAGGTAATGTATTAAAAGGTATAAGTACACATGCCTTAAATAGAGATATCATTGCAAATGTTGCTTTTATTTCTCAAATAGAACCTAAAAATACTGATGAAGCTTTTGCTGATCAATTTTAGATTTCTGCTATGCAAGAGAAACTCAACCAATTTGAACGCAATCAAGTTTGGAAACTTGTTCCTAAACCTACTGATTATCCGATTATTAGTACTAAATGAGTTTTCCAAAATAAATTAAATGAGGATGGTTCAGTTATACGTAATAAAGCACATCTCGTAGCTCAAGGATACAACCAAGAAGAAGGTATTGACTATGACGAGACTTATGCTCCTGTTGCTATACTTGAATCTATCTGAATGCTTTATGCTTTTGCTAGTTTTCATAACTTTAAACTTTTTTAAATGGATGTTAAAAGTGCTTTCCTAAATGGAGTTATCAAAGAAAGTATTTTTGTCAAACAACCCCCTGATTTTGAATATTTTAAACACCCTGACCACGTATTCAAGTTATAAAAGGCTCTATACGGACTCAAACAAGCCTCTTGTGCTTGGTATGAACGTCTTAGCTTCTTTCTACTTGAAAATAATTTTTCAAACGAAAAAATTGATACTACCTTTTTTATAAAATTATCTACTGATTCTTTGTTATTGGTGCAAATATATATTGATGACATCATATTTGGATCTACTAATGAGACGCTATATAACGAGTTTACTAAGTGTATGCAGAGTGAATTTGAGATGAGCATGATGGGAGAACTGACTTTCTTTCTAGGATTGTAAATCAAACAAGATTCACAAGGAACCCTTATCCATTAGGCTAAGTACACGAAGGATTTGCTCAAAAAGTTTGACATGGACAATGCAAGCCTATCGAAACTCAAATGGAAACATTCACTAAGCTTGACCATGATGAAAGCAGTAAACCAACAGACATACGTAAGTATCGAGGTATGATTGGTAGTTTGTTATATCTAACTGCTAGTCGTCTAGACATTGTGTTTAAAGTATGTCTTTGTGCTAGATATCAGGCTAATCCTAAGGAGTCACATTTATGCGCAATTAAGCGTATCTTTAGATACCTTAAAGGGACTTTGCCGTCAAGCTTATGGTATCCCAAAACAAAGTCCTTTGACCTTGCTTGTAACTCGGATGCTGATTTTGTTGGATGCAAAGTCGTTCAAAAAAGCACCAGCGGCACCTGCCAGTTCCTAGGAAAGTTTCTAGTCTCCTAGTTTATCAATAAACAAAATTCTGTTACATTATCAACAACTGAGGCAGAGTATATCGCCGCAGGATATTATTGTGCTCAAATATTGTGGATGAAGCAAACCTTAGAAGACTTTAATCTGCACTATAAGAATATTCCTATTTTTTGTGATAACACTAGCACCATTAATCTCACCAAAAATACAGTATGCCACTCACAAACTAAGAACATAGAAATTCGACATCATTTTTTAAGGGATCATCAATTACACGGAGATATTTGTTTAGAGTATGTGGACATGGAACATCAATTAACAGACATCTTTACTAAACCTTTAGCTGAAGATCAATTCAACTTTATCCGTCGAGCATTAGATCTTTTGGATTCTCATAAAATATAAGAATCATAAGATGCTTTACAATTTTTTTGTCACACTTTTTAAAAAGTTTTAAATTTTTTGGATACAAGCCGAAAGGGCCCTTCTGTCAAAAAGGTGTAAATAACCTTAAGCGACACGGTATTTAAGTGTCTTCGGACCACCGCTAGCTGGGATCCGGCCTCTATAGCTACTCTGAGATGATTTAAACTCTTGGAAATATACAATTTAAGTTCAACACTTATTATTTTGTATTTATATCAAGTCAAGAAAAGCATAATATTGATTAAAGCTGTATTGAGATTCTGGAAATAAATGTCAACAGAATTCGGACCAAACTCGGGCTGAGCTCGGACCGAACTCGGTTCATTTAATTCCAGAATATGCTATGTCATTTAATTCTCTTCCTAATTTAGGTTTTTGCTACTCTATATATAGATCATTTCGTTGCTCATTCATTCAAACCAACAAAAATCTTCTCTCATCCTCTCATAATGGCCCCTAAAAGTAAACTAGATTCCTTTTCTGACTCTCTTTTCTGTCCCATTATGCCAATCTTAGGAGAATTCAACGGTTCCACCATTAGAAGCCTCAAAATTTTAAATGATTGGTTCAATGACTTCTCGAAGAGACATATCTGTTTTGGCAATCCTATTACCGGACAGAGGCTAGGGCTGCTTCCTTCCCACCGCGTCCTTCCTTGTGTGTCGGAGATACAAAGCGAGTGCACTGGAATAGATTCTTTCAAGAATATCCTTTGTCACCCTATTGAATGTCCACCTGAAAAATTTTATGCTAGATATTTGAATGGTCACTTCTTTGAAATGTATCATATTATCTTTTCAACTTTTCTACCTAAGAAGACTTAATTTGATGAGGTCTCTTTATATTACTTGAATTTTGACATTAACTTCAATGTCCCTCAGACCATCTTATCTCAAATGGTTCAATGTCACAAGAAAGGGCGTCCACTACTATACGCCATGTACTTGCCAACCATTTTCAGCTATTTCGACATTCCTTTGGATACTTGTCCAAATCTTGAGGAACCTTTATACCTTAATTGAATTCGGTGAATTGAGCCAACTATACTTCTACCATATAACTAATCATCAAACTCCAACGCTCATCCTGTTGATTCTGTCCCTCCTGTTGATGAACAACCGCAAATCTTAGAGTCTATTTTCAATCTGTTGCGTGATTGCTTTTACAAAGAAGATATACGTAATTGTGCTACTGATCATCGCCAAACTCTTCAGACTCGGGCTCTTGGCAATAATTTGATAGACATCCAGTACACCCTATCGAAGCACCCAGCCAGACATTTTTCGATTCTCCAGAATCCAAATCAACAAGGATTTCATTTTGATCACTCCTATGTTCAGCGACATTTGGATCCAGCTAATGCCTTCTTTGATCCAAATAAAATAGTTGAACCTGATGATGAAGATGAAAAAAATAACAACTAGTTACTCAATGGATTTAAATGTTTAAAAAGTTTACTTTTAGATGCTCTATATTATGCTTTTACTACACATATGTTTTTGTATGTTTCTTTTCAAATAAAAAAATTAATGCACATTTTTTTATCCTGTATACACTTTACTCTCTTATTTTTCTTGTCATCTCATCGATTTCGGGGGAGCATGCCATTTTGATCAAATGACAATGGGAGAAAAAGACATATATGATACTAGCATACAAGATGATACTTGACAGACGTTGTCTTCAGCATATCAACTACTCCACAGTTATGGTGTAGCCTTGCATATCAAGACTTGCAGTATCATTCATAGTTTGTCAATTATCAAAATAGGGAAGCTTGTTGGTCCATCCGATCATAGTCAACTTGATTTTGATAGTTAACTAAACCATGCAATGATATATCGCAATCTAAAGACTTAATACTACTATTATATGTTGTTTGTATTACATCTATTCAAATATAATCAATTATTTATTTATTTGAGTCTAGGACTGATGTAAGCTTAGTCGTACTGGCAAAACCCAAATACCTATACCCAAAAATCTAGTCCACTCAAATGAACCAAAGAACCTATCCACCAAATCAGGCTACATTCATTTACAAAGTCTACCATACTAAGAGACCGAACTCGGGCCGAACTCGGTTACCCTTTTGGTATAAAATCAAACAGTTCAATAAGTTCCTGATTTCTTGGCCCAACGGTAGAAAATTTGAATTAAACCCCATCCGAATTCTGGCCAAATTATGCTTGCCTATACCCTATAAATAGGATTAGAATTCTTCATTCTTACTCACTCAACCATTTTTAAGTCTTCTATCCTATTGTGAGAAAACCCGAAAGCCTTAACTTTTCCATCTCAAAGAGCAACTCCCTAGCCTTCCTAGTGCCAAGTGCGATCTCGGTCTAGAAGTCTTCTAAGTTATAAAGATCTTTGTTCTATCAGTTACTATCTCTCTCTCTAATCTGTAAAGTTGCGAGATTTCGGATCAAACCTCATGGTGTAAAGAAGTGGCAAGCCTTCGGATCAAAGCTTGCAATTCCTATTGGTGATTATAGTGGATAAAACTCCGAGCTTGAGTTCTCGGGACTGGACTAGTCCTCTCAGGGGAAAACTAGTATATATCTTGGTGTTTGCGTTTTCTTTCTCTCTCTACTTTACTATTTTACTTTACTGTCTTTATATATATTGTTAGTTAGCAAATGCCTTCATTCTGATAATCTTAAATTGGGTAGATTATTCCGTTGCACTATATTCACCCCCACCCCACTCTAGAGTTGCTTCACGGTCCTTCAGGTCTAAAAATTCAAAGTGGGGGGGGGGGGTTTACCAATGCATTTTAGATGTCTCAATCAAGATACTCCTTGATATCCTCTAGTATCAAATTTATATCCCTGAAATCTTGATTCAACATCTGATTTGATCCTCGATCAAATTTTGTTATCCATTTGATGATCCTTGTGTCCTTTATCTTTCAGGAATATTGTTCATGGTCCTTCTAATCATCCAGCCCGAGTTCCTCCAGTAGAAGGACAATATCACGATGTTTAGCAAACCCTTGAGATTCAGCCTCAGCATTTTGGGGCCGGGTCCAGAATAGCTCAAGATGAGGAACCTCAGATCCAGCCAGTATCTCCTGTGCAACCAGTACCTGATGTAGGAGGGGACAAGAGTGTGCTAATTGGTATCCTTCAGGAATTATTGGCATCTCAAGGACATCAAGAGGACATACTTATTTAGTCAATATAAGGAGCTTTGGAAAGAGGCGAACCTCATACCAAAAACTCGACAAGCAACTTCAAGCGCCTCCAATCCTCGTATTTCTATGGCGTCGAGGATACTATTTCATTAGATGCTTGACTTTGGGACACTGAAGATATTCTAGAGATAGTCAGAGTTTCGGCTAGAGAACAAGTCTCGATGGTTCAGTTATAGTTGTTAGATTTAGCCCAAGACCGGTGGACAGCATAAATGGTTTCACTAACAGTACCCGTCCCCTGGGTCGTATTCAGTGAAAGATTTCAGGACATATACTTTTTAGCAATATCGCGTTATAATCTGCAACAGAGATTTAATAACTTAAAGTAGATGGGCAGGACTGTCGACGGCTACGCTGCGGAATTTTGTACACTTAGTCGGTTTGCTCCCACCTTGGTGGCGACCAAATTAGACCGAGCAAGGAGGTTCCAGCAGGGACTTCATCTGGAGATTATATTAGCAGTGGAACAACATGAGTTCCAAACTTTTGATGATGTATTAAGAGAAACAATGAGGCATGAGTATACCTCCCAGAGAATAATGGATATGACTGGAGGTCGTAAGACGACCTATACTTTAGGTGGTTCTTACACCCAGTCTTCAGTACCAGCTCCAATAGTACAAGCTTTGACAATTGGAACCCCGACCAGGACAACTTCGGTAGCATCATTTCAGTGACCATCCCTGACACATCCTCAACAGCAGATGTTATCTCCTTCAGTGGGATATTCTTATTATGGAAAACCAGGGCACGTTTTATCAGAGTGCCACAAAGTACAAGGGTTGGGCTTAACATGTGGAGCACCAGGCCACAGAGTGGAATCTTGCCCAAATAAAGCTAGTTCATCATCATCCTCCCCGACAGGACCCCAGCATAGGGCTCCAGTACCGGTTCAGCAATACCAGGGTCAAAGGCCTTTGTCAACCCACTCTCAAGTATTCCAGCAGTAGAGGCCACAAGAATATACACAGGCCCAATATCAAATACAAACCAGGCAAGGAGGTCTGCAACAGCAAGGACCAGCACCGAGAGGATGAGGCCAGGCTATGGCTGTAAACCCCCTGATTTTTCAAGATTTTCAAAATCGAATTTTTCGGAATTTTTGGGATTTTTCGGGAATTTTTGCTAATTAAAAACAACGTATTTTTGGCATTAAATAAAATAAAATACTTTTAAAATATATTAAAATATTATAAAAATAATATTTTTGGGTGTAAAATGAAAAACTGGACTTAGGATAATTTTTCTGGAATTTATTGGGCCCCGGACCTATTTTTAATCACCTCAAAACTATTTTCAATTTTAATTAAAGCCCAAGCCCAACCCAAACCAACCCAGCCCAAATCCATGGGCTATCGGGTCAGGTCGGGTCTGCCAGACCTGAACCCGCCCGACCCGTTCTGACTCTCTCCCCTGACCCATTCCTTCCCCGCATCAGCCGCCGACGGCTCCAGCCACGTCGCCGGAGCCCGCGCTTGACCCGCCCACGACCCCGCGGCCACGTCGCCTGCTCCGGCCCGCCTCGCCCGGAGCCCCGACCGCCTCTTTCCCCTATATAAACCCTAGAACCCCGCCCCTCCGGCCAGATCAACCCCTCCGGCCGCCTCCCCTCGCCACGCGCCGCCGCCGCGTCCCTCGCCGCACACCCGCCGTGCCCCACCTCCCAGCTCCGCCGCACAGGCCCGCAGCTCCCTCCTCCGCCTCCTCCTTCTTCCTTCCCCTCTCTCATCCCAGCACCTCGAGCGCCGCCTCCGGCAGCCGCCGGCGTCCCCCGCCCGCTCCGGCTAACCGCCAGCGCCGCCCCTCCGTCCCTCTATTGCCGTAGTGCCGCCCTGAGCCGCCGGAGCTCCGGCAGTGTCCCCCAAACCCTAACCCTAGGGTGGACACAGGACACTTCGTGTCGTGTCGGACACAGAAATTCCAGTTTCCAGGAGCCCTTTTCAGGTACCTGTATCTTTCTCCTCGTAGCTCTGTTTTCGATTTTGTCAGTTGTGTCGCGTAGCCTGCATGACCTCCACGGTGCCCGTATAATCCGCTCGGGGCATCGCGTCCTGTGGCGATCGCGAACCGCGATCCAAAAACAGGAAAAACAATGCCCTGATTCACCCCGGAACTGGGTACGCCCCGCCAAACGGGACAACTTGGTCGCGTGCGGTCTTCACAGATACATGCGCGTCGTTGATACTGACGTGTGAGATTTTGCAGAAGTTGATTCGGGTGTGCGTGCACACCGAAATCAACGCGTATCCGCAGACACCGTCCCGTATCCGTCAGTTCTGGAATGCGTCCTAACTTTGTGTACACATGTCGGATCGAAACGAATCTTGCGCCATCGGACTCATAGCAATACGCTGGTCCTGTGACCCAAGTTTGGTTTGATTCTGAGAACGTTGACAAAATCACGTGTCGTGGGCCCCACAAGCTCCACTCGACGGGCGATTTTGTGATCAGCTCATCGGAATCCAATTCTGGAAGTTCCGTTGGGTTCGTATCATCGTTTCTGACCTGTTGACACTAAGTTGGATGAATTTGGAGACCTTTGACCCTGACACATTTTTTGGTGCGAAGCGGGCCACATGTAGACCCCGCTTTGACCCGAAATTGCCATTTTTGCCTTTGTCTCCAAATTGGACTCAAGGTCAGGCGTTTCTAGCTGATTGATATTTTTTGAATCTGATGGTAATGTTTGTTTCAGCATCCGGAGACGTTCCTGGAGATTGCATAAATACCAGAGCTACAGTTGGAGCCAGAACCACAGGCAAGTGTACCTTGCCAAACCCTGCAGCTTGCTACTTATTTTTCTTGACTTATTTATACATCAGTGGGAAAGTGAACCTTGCCAACTCGCAGTGATTCCTGATATAGTACTTTACTTGAGTTCTTGTAGATTTCATATATAAACTTGTTTTAACTATTCAACCCAGGACCGAGTGACTTTACTTAGCGTCCGATTAATAGTCGGGTGCCAACCCCGTACGTGGAGTTGTGTAACGTCACATAGATATGGATACCGAGACCCGATATTTTTTGTACTTGTCTTATCAAGTACATCAGAACCTAGGATACTTGACACTATTCATGAGACAGAATCTTCCTGAGATATTCATGGTGATTCTGTGTAGGATGCAGGATTGACATAGACATTATATTCATAAATATTAGATGACTTGTTGCATTAGCTATGATCTTGCGTGTCATGGACATGAGACGTGTGATTACATTGGGTGGGGAGAGACACACAAGCTACAGGCTGATCATATATATATAAAACCCCTATTATTGTGAGGCTCAAGACTTTAAACCCGAGCTTGGCCCGTTACGTGTTATTACCGCTACCGGCTCCCCGACACAGAGCTTGTAGTGGCTTCAGCCTGAGTTCTAGTGATGCTCTCAACTTACATTTCACATAGATGGTTACATATTTACCCTATTTATCTCATTTACTATTACACTGCATTTTGGCATGTCAATTTCTGTACCTTATTATGTCCCTCTGGGACCTGGTCCCCTGCCAGTTTTGCAGCATAGACCATTGTGGAGCCTGTCTGGAGTTGATGGTGTGAGATCTACCCCGAGGTAAACAGGATATGAGCATTAGCAGGAGCAGGAGCAGACACTGGAGTAGTACCAGATCCAGTAGACGAGTGTCCTCTGCGGGTATCTTCTGAGTATATGCTTTGTCCATACTCAGTATTTGCTGTGGTTATCTTTATTCTTGTATTTTGACAATGTATCAGACTTGTTCTCGGATTGTTCCCCGAGACACTTTTATTGAGACATGTCAGATTATATTTGTTTGCATTTATTCTGGCTTTTGATCTGTGATTATCTGTTGTAGATGAGATTAGAATAGTCTGTGACTTGTAACAATTGTTCTATTTCTTGTTAGACTACAGCTTAAGCATGTCCTGATGGATCCATTAAATTGGGTTGTCCATCGGTGCATACTGCTGGCCATTGCCACGTGTTCAGTCCCTCGATATTTTGGAACTGGGGCATGACAATAGCACTCACCATAGAGGAGCAGGTAGCTTCAGGTGAGCTGGTGGTAGGTACCGTCAACTCGCATTCAGCTTCATTATTGTTTGATTCTGGTGTATCACATTCCTTTATGTCTGGAAGATTTATAGCACGAGTTAGATTAGAACCCAAATTATTACCAGTAAGACTCAATATACTTATTGGTTATAATATTGTGGGAGTAGATAGAGTTTATACCATGTGTCGGGTCGTAGTGTGCAGGAGAGATTTTTTTGTTAGACTAATAGAGTTTTCTATGGGATATTATGATGTTGTCCTAGGCATAGATTGGTTGAGTTCCCGATACACGATGATAGATTGCCATGCTGACCAGGTTATCTTTTATATCCCTATAGTGGAAGAATTCTCATTTTCTAGAGGAAAGATGGAGTCTGTGTCAGCAATCATGAGAATGGCAGTAGCAGAAGGAGTACCATTCCCCAAAGTGGTTAGTGAGTTTCCAGATGTGCTCCCAAAAGAGCTCCCAGGCATGCCACCAGAAAGAGGGAGAGAGTTTAACATTGATCTACTACCATGAACAGCACCAGTGTCAGAGAGAGTCTATAGGATGGCACCATCAAAGTTAGAAGTCTTGTACCGAATGATTAAAGAATTGAGAACCAAGGAATTTATTCGTGCTAGTGGATCGCCTTGGGAAGCCCTAATGCTTCTAGTGAAGAAGAAGGATAAAACTTCCCGTTTGTGTGTTGATTATCGTACCCTCAATATGGTAACCATCAAGAACAAGTATCCCTTTCCAAGGATCGATGACTTGTTCGATCAACTTAGTGAAGTAGTAGTATTTTTCAAGATTGATCTACGGTCGGGATCTTATCAAATCAGAGTCAAAGAGCAAGATATGCCCAAGAACAAGTCATCGATCCTTGGAAAGGGATACTTGTTCTTGATGTTCAGAATAAGATATAGACATTGGGAGTTTCTAGTAATGTCCTTTGGAGCAACCAATGCGCCAGCAGTATTTATGGACCTTATGAATCGTATTTTCATGTCATACTTAGACAATTTCATAATTGTGTTCATCAATGATATCTTGGTTTATAGTCAGAGTGAAGCAGAGCACGAGTAGCATCTTCGTGCAGTTCTTTAAGTCCTTAGAGAGCATAAATTATATGCTAAGTACAGCAAGTGCGAGTTCTGGCTTGATCATATTTCATACTTAGGAAATATTATTGCAAAAGGTGGAGTAGAAGTGGATCCCCAAAAGATAGGAGCAGTTGAGACATGGCCAGTACATAGAACAGTTGCAGAAGTTCATATTTTCCTGGGACTAGAAGGATATTATCAAAGATTTGTGTCAGACTTTGCTAGAATTTTTGCACCCTTGACACAATTGACTCGTAAGGATGTGCGCTTTGATTGGAAAGATGAATGTCAAACCTCTTTCGAGAAGCTCAAACATAAGTTGATTACGACACCAATTTTGACGCTTCCAGATGGGACATATAGTTTCACCATATATTATGATGCGTCAGGCAGAGGATTGGAATGTGTACTTATATAGCATGGCAAGGTTATATCTTATGTGTCTCGGTAGCTTTGAGACCATGAGAAGAATAATCCTACACACGACTTGGAGTTAGAAGCAGTTGTCTTTGCACTCAAACTTTGAAGGCATTACCTATATTAAGATCGAGTAGAGATCTATACTGATCATAAGAGTTTGAAGTGCATCTTTACTCAGAAGGATCTCAACATGAGACAGAGAAGATGGCTTGAGTTGATGACAAACTATGATCTTGACCTTCAGTATCATCAAGGGAAGGCCAATATCGTAGCAGATGCTTTGAGCCAGAGAGCATGAGCTTATTTTCTAACGCCATAGCAAGAAATTTTAGAAGATCTTCAGGATATGGACATAGAAGTAGTATTGCCTGGCAACACAGTATTGATGGTTGCTTGCAAGTTTAATCCAGTATAGTAGAAAGGATCAGAGCAGCACAGTCAACGGATATCAAGCTTTAGCGACTTAGAGCATAATTGTAGAAGCATAAAAAAGATGCATCTATGCACCCAACATCCATGCGCCCCAAATAAAACTCAACAGATAATGGACCACATGGACACCATGCGGCCTAGAAAAGGGACACCTATGCGCTTCAAATGAGCGTCCTGACAACTGGCCGCAAGTCGAACTGACATAATGTCCTAACAACAAAGATGACGCCTGACACAGAATTCTGACAAAAAGGATTTTCCTGGTCGCCTCGAAGGACGAGAACACACTAAGAGACAGAAGTCTCAAGGATGGTGCAGAGCCATGTGAACAATACGACAAAAAGAATCTATGCGGCTCTGGCCCATGCATCCCAAACTCTATGTGGTCCATGCATCTCTGGCCCACACATCCCAAACTCCATGTGTCCCATGAGACTCTGGCCCATGCGTTCCAGACTCCGTGCAGTCCATGCATCTCTGGCCCTGTGTGTTTCAGACTCCGTGTATCCCGTACGTCTTTGGCCACATGTGTCTCAGATTCTACGTCAACCAAGTCTTTCTATTACAACTGAGTGGTCCCCTCCAACCAAATAGCAGCCCCATGTCTATTTGACCAAGTCGTGCCTACATAGTTAAGAATCTCCCAGATACTCGACAAACAAAAAATCCTAACTAATGTCCACGTAGCAGCGGAGCCCGGATTCCTGTGCACGGCTGTAGCACCCTTCCGTTAAGTGGGGACACGTGGCAAACCCCGCCATCCATACGGTCCAAAATCTATGCGGCCACAAATATGACTATAAATAGTAGGGTACCAGATCCGGACAAAAGGCTGGCGTGCTATCTATGAATCAAAACTCAAGGGAGAGAGAATAGCTTCTGTATCAGATCGTCCACAGAGTAAAAAGAGTTTCTACACTCATAATCCTCCATCGACACCCCCTAGAAAATAAATTTATACATCGATTGTCTCCTAGGACTCTTCTTTGTACTTTCTTAGTTTGTTAAATCAAATCCAATTCTCTCAGTTTTTATTTGATATTAAATGGCAAACACGGTGGCGACTATGCTGGGGACTTCCTTCTCCTCTGTTGAGAAGTTGGTGACGCAATCTGATGCGGCCAAACTCGAGGATCAAGGCGTTTAAAGAATTCAAATACGGCCAAACAATAATAAAGAGTTCAAGGGGGAGGTAATAGAATAGAAGTGTGGGGATAAAGGCGTTTAAAGAATTCAAATAGGAATTGTCAAGGCAGTTGTGGATTGAAATCCTATTTTGGTAATTCCTATTTACATGCTCGTATCAGTACAGTTATGTAACTGATACGATATGTTCAGACATATCTAGAGGGCAAGTACATTCATCTACTAATCACTATATACCTCAATCCACGTAAAGTAGTTATGCGAAGGGCGAACCAAGCGCACTATGGTTGATCAGACCGTAATACACTAATTCTGAAATATATTAGTGTAGCACTCCAATAATACATATGTCATGAACAAGCTCGATAAGGAATAAGCTTGCAAAACTAGGCTATAATAGCAGCATAAGTCAAGGTAGTACAGCAAATATAAGTACGCTAGATTATGATGAGAGAAATTATAAAATAATTCAAGTTCACAAAAAGATAAGACTCTACAATCTCTACAGTTGTCATACTAATTCCTTGTCTAAGTCGCTAGTCGACCAAATAGGGGCATGGACCTCTAAGTTCTATAGTCTGAATAAACACTATCATCTTATGCTAGTATACAGTTAATATCATTCAGTTACACTTCAATAATGAGTCAAGAGGACTATGTGTTACTAGGTTGTGAGGCATACTACCCAGATAATAAACTAATACTGTGACAGTCTTAAGGAAAATCTACAAAATAACTTTGTTCTTATAAATAAAGTATGAACTCTTATTAGGGTATATGTGGAAAAGATCTTGGTACTTATTAGGGTATCCTATTACATTATATAGGTAATGGTCATCTTAAGTCTTAATCATAATGCTCATAGAACAAGGGTGTCAATAGTAGGTATGGAAAAGTTACTGGCCTTCAAGGGGAAAGAGGATATAACTCGTATCGAGGTGGGGGTACAAATTGCGTGATTCAAACTAAAGGATAATCATCAAGTCACAATCTACAAAAATAACTCAAACTATTAAGCTCTCACTACCAAGCACTAAATTTTTAGAATTTAAGTTTAGCAACTATAATCCTATAATACTATATATCCTAACATAGAATAAAATTACTTGGCCAATAATCATAAGAGTTATGTGGCACGAGTTGCAAGATGAATAAAAGAAGAACATAATGTAGTCATCGCACAATTAGAGAACGTTAAGGTTGCAGAAGAACAAGATATGAAATTAAAATAGAGGGACTCTAGATAATATCATGGTTTTCTAAGGGGAAGGTGGTATGCTAATATCTGTGTTCGAGGTTTGATCGAGGAAAATATTATATTCGTTCCTCTTGGCTTCCTAAGGTACTGTCTGCTAGTATCAGGACAAGAACCTAAATTTATAGTTCTATAATACTATCTCACTATAAAAGTTTAAATTTTGGTCCTAATATTCAACCTTGGATTTCTATTGGCCCCTCAATGCTAGGGTCAACCAATATGGTTAAATTTATAACTCACTCTAGTTGTGTCTATACTACTCTCAAGTCATCCCTAATTATCAAGGGATAATGGTCAATTATTCTACAGGTAAGGGTTGCTAGGGTTCATTAGGTAGTCTAAACTTAATGATGTGTCAATGCCCTAGTTATATTCTTAATAGGAATGTGACCCTAATTATCATCCTAACAACAGGGATTCCTATATTCTAGCAGGGGCTATACTCAAGGAATCTATTAGGGAAGCACATGAATCAAGCAAGATGCAATTATTCAAATAGAATGGATGGAAAGAAGATGAGTTATAGTCAATTGTGGATGAGATCCTATAATCTAATCCTATTTGCAGGCTTGCTCGGTACAGTAACGTAACCGAGACAATATGCTCTTGACCTGCATGGGCCACCACTAAAAATATGACATGCCCCAGTCCTAAAATACGTAGGACTAGGACACGTAAGCATGCCAGCCGCATGTATAAGGCAACTCCAATATATGGAAACCATAACACATGCATACGCTGTATTATGAACAATAATTCATAAGTGGTAAAACTATCACAAGTCAAATTGTATAATCTAATCTCATCCACAGGAATCAAATAGAAATAACTAACCAATATCTATGAAAACTAGATCTCAATATAAAGTATCAAAAGATGGCAGTCGGATGAAAACAAATCCACTGCCGAACTAGAATATAGAATAAACAAAAAAAATACAATATAAGTATAACATCTAACAATCACGAGGCTCGAAGAGAAGACCTCCTCAAAATATAAGTAACCAGTCCGGATCTGCGCTCCTGCGAATACTCATGAACAGCTACACCTGGAAAAGGACCAGGTCCTCAGAGGGACAAAACAAGATACATAGAAGCATGCCATAAAGTAAATACTGAATAAATAAAGGGGTGTGCTAACCATCTAAGTAAAATGCAATTTGAGGATAACTTTGAGTGTATGGGAAGTGTAGGCTAGACATATGCTGACGTAATTCACTAATCATGACAACTGGCTAGTATATGCCACATATGCCCCTATAACAAGGGCGCTATGTAATATAATAACGTCCATACCGCTCTGTAGAACGGGGAATCTGCATAGTATAATGTCCATACCGCTCCGTAGAACGGGGAATATAAATAAAGAAAGTGGGTATCCCAAACGCCTACTAATCGTCCTCCCCGCCCAATGATCTATGCATTTTGTATCCACGACACGCTGTAGCTACCACACTAAGACGGAGTGCAAGTATCGGTGTCGTAACTCTAGCTCATAGTCTATCATTAGAACAATAGTCCAACCTTACAACCAAACAAGGACAAGGATTGGACCTTCGTACTACAATAGTCTATGCTCCGACTACTAATAACTGCTAAGTCTTCTAATATGCATCACTATTAGCAGTTATACCCTATCCGTCGCATGACCTACACGTATAGGTGGCCAACCGTATACGCAAGTCCGTGCCCTACATGAGACTCACAACACGTGTAAGAAATGTGTCAAGGCCTGGGGAGTCATACCGATAACTCCACAACTTTAGGTGGGTCCACTAGACACTAGGTCAGATACAAGTCCTAACATCAACGCCTTCGTTGACTACACCCGAGTCTCTCTCGGACGCGTACAGTTTATATAATCTAAAACAATAACATGCAACTAAAATAATAACTGAATTTAAACAGTACAACAAGGCAAGGTATACTTGCCTGGCAAAAAAACTGTGAAGTACCCATAACCTGCTCCTGAAGTCGTGCAGATAAATCCAATATCCTATATACATATGATATAATATAATACAACATCAGTCATTATACTAGCATATACACAACCATATATACACTGGACTCGGGGATACGCTAGGGGTAACACTGGTCAACTAATATGGTCAATTGCGCGACTAATTACGCGGGTGTCCTATATTAAATGTGGTATCAATATCAGACAGTCAAAATAATATGTGTCTAGGCCAGTACGTGAATGTACACAAGGCAGTCATCTAACATGTTCTTAGGGTTAACATAGTCAAGGTAAACACGGGATAATCTACAGTGTTTTAGGGTCGTACAATATAAATATATATATAGTCATAAGCATATAATTACTTATATAATACATCCATCTATATATGTATATATATATATATATCACTTAAATTCTAATATGCGTATGTGTACGCGTACAAGTCATTGAGACACCAACTCAGGGTCCGATATCAACTAACAGTCATAAAGCAATACCCATGTCCTAATAGCATATACACAAGCTCACATAAAAAGGAGGAGAGGGACAGGTTCGAACCTCGGGGTACGCGTACGGGAATGACGGTGACAACGATGAAGTTGACGATGATGACGACGATGCGGTTGACGACGATGACGATGACGATGATGATGACGATGATTGGGTTTATGATGAGATGATAACTACGATAATGGCGATAATTATGACTACGGCAAAGATGGTGATGCTCATGGTGAAGATGATGGTGATGATCATGATGGTGATTACATGATGGTGATGATGAAGTGGACGATGGTGATAATGAGGACGATGATGTGGATGATGGTGATTGTGTTAATGATTGATGATGATGATGTTAATGATGGAAGAATGATGATAGTGATGATGGGGGGTTGATGATAATGATGATAGAGGGTTGATGATGATGATAATGATAGGTTGATGATGATGATGGTGATGCTCACCAAAATCTGGCCAGGGGAGGTCCGGCCAAGGAGGTCGAACAAGAAGGAGGACAGGGAAAGGTGGAGGTCGGGGAGGAGTGGTGGTGATCATGCTGGTGGTGGTGACTGGTGGCTATGGGGTCTCCGACGGGTGTGATGGTGAGGAGAAGGAGGTCGATGGTGATCCAACGATGGGGAGATGATGAAGGTGGCGGTGGTGAAGTCGGGTCGGGATGGCCAGGACAATGAGAAGGATATGAAGGAGTTGTGGTCGGGGCTCGGGTCGTCTCCGGCGAGGGGAAAGGAGGTCGGTGATGGCGATGGTGCTGCTCGGGCGCTCAGGCGGTTGGGATGAGGTATTAATGGTGGAGTTGGGAAGAGGACAGGGGCTTCAGGCGGTGGTGGGTGGATCCGATCGGTGTTCAGTCGCCGGGGGAGAGGAAGACCCGACGAGGTTGAAGTCGGGCGGTGTCGTATAGGCCGGCGGGTTGGTCGTCATATGGAGGCGGGGATGGCAGCAGGTACAGCGGGTTGGCGAGCTCTAGGCGAGCGGCAGGGAGAGAAAGGGAGGTCGGCGGGTTCAGGCGAGGTCACGATGGGTTCAGGCGGGAGAAGGCCGGCGACTCTGGTCGAGCACAGGCGGCTCTCCGGCGAAGAGGGATAGGGAAGGAGATGATCGGCTGAGCTTTAGGTTTAGAGAAGAAAAAAGGAAAAAAAAAAAAGGAATATTTATATAGGTGGTGTTAGGTTGACCTAGAACTATTTAACTTGGTCAACACTTGGAAAAGGCCTTGGCTTTCCATAGAGATATTTCAAGGGCTAGGATTTGGTTTGATTCAAAATGAATGGCTCGGATGCATTGGGTTCAAAGTTTGGAGGGCCATGGTCTTAAGGAGCTTGACGTTGAATTACACACTCCCAAAAATTATGAAAAAATTCACATGAAGGAGAAATGGATTTATTTATGTGTCATATCCAATGGAGGTGGATATCTTAATACATTTTTGCATAAAAGCGCCCATCAATTAGAAAATTGAATAAAGCTGGAAATTAGATTAAATTAATTAAAAATTAATGCGCAAGGTATTCTATAATTAATTAGAAGTACATGTGGATAAAATTAAGTAGGACAGAAGTATCATGGACATAGAGGACTCAGAATAGAATATTATCATAAATTGGGTTGCACAAAATGGGTCAAGATTGTGTCTCCAATTTTGATTAGAACGCACAAGGATACAAAGTCATATTTATTTATAAATAAGAAATAACGTCCGCGACAATTATTGTGTGCCTAAAATGTAGCACAAGAGAGTATAATTATAAGTTACACAAATATTCGAATAGAAGGTGGGCACGACTAGGACAAGGTTGTGAAATTTGTTGGACGGTAAAAGCTAGTGTAGTGCTCAAATTATTGGAGCAACGGTAAGGTGCACTACATGATATAAACATTGTATAATTAAATAATATGCCATGTTCTATTTCTAATTGGATTCTAATTAGCCCTAATCTCTCTATCTAAGCCAAGTAGGCCTAATTTTGGGTGAGGGGGTTTACAGTTTTTGACTGTATCTCTTGTGGCGCAGATCCTATGTGACCCACTGAGAATAGTAAAAACCTAAAGCTGGGCCCTTCATACTACGCACTTGTGGCAGCTAAGCTAAAAAAGCCCAGGGCAATACGAGCCCGTTAAGCTCAAGCAACTGCACATACGACCGGCCGCCAACAGGCATCGCTAGTTATTATGTGAGCCTCTGATGGACAGTTATACAAGACTGACTCGTGCGTCCAGTCCACAGGGACCAATAGACAGGGACAGTCTCAAAGTCTTCTACCAGTACCTTGGAGCAAGTTCGTATACGAACTCCAGGCCAGGGAGCAAAGACAGCACCTACGCATCCGTGTGCCCGGGACACCCGGACTCACAAAGAGAATGCAAAGGTAAAATACCCTTCGCATAATTTGCGTAACGTTATTACTCATAAGTGAAAATCAAGGGAAACTACTACGGTGTGTGACGTGCCCTCTCCGAGGCATGGCTGTGCCAGCATCATTATCAATTTTTGCTGCAATAAAGCAGTAGTGCTCATAGGCAGGCAGGCGGTCTTCCAGCGACTGCAACTAAAAGCCCCTACCCGATGACAACCCGGAGATCATGTACAATTATCAAAGGAGGAGGAGTTGACCTTCGTCTTATGATACTTAACTAGAAAGCTTCCCGCTACCAAAGGAAGAAAGCAGGCGGATACCTCCATTTTGGCGCTCTCTACCAGGGAATCGCGAAGGCGATTACCTAGAAGGCTGACGATGGCACCCGCGGAAGGCATCTTCCAAGGCACCCGCTCAAGTAAGAAGTGCTAGCGCCTGAGGGTAGTTCATCCTCAGAAACCCTGGGGGTGGCCCAAGCTAGGGGTAGTATCCCCCTGGAACTATGCGATAACCCGTCTTTCCGAGGAAACTATGATTCTCAAGGGACGGATGCTGAGATCCTCCGTAGATGGCTACTCCCAACAAGATGACACAATCTTCTACACTGGGGGTAGTATCCCCTCCGAATCTGAGGAAGACATAATGTCTCTTGCCCTCCTTGAAGACCACTCACTACAAGGGTATGAAACAGGAAGCACATCATCCACGGCTGTCACTACCATATTTTCTAGGAAAGGGTATTTTAGTTATTTCATAATTAATTAAATATTATGCTTGTGCATAATTATTTATTGTATTATTTAATTATTGTTAGATGTTAGTTTATTATTTTGGACTTGTGTTAGTGGACCTAACTAATTTAGTTTAGACTCATGGACCAACATGTATTAATTATTAGAATTGAGCCCAACTAGAATGCCCATTGATTAGGAGGATGATTAGTTTAATTAAACCATTAGACTAGAACCTTCCCTCCTTAATTATTTTTTCATGAGAGGCCCCAAGGGGTATAATGGACATTACATAGTAGCTTGAGGGAGGGGCAAGGGGGGTCGGCCTACATAAAGAGGGGGAGAAAGTTTTTCGCTCCTCTTTTTATTTTAAATCTAGATCTAGAATTTTCCTCAACAAAATTCCCTCATTACCACATCATTTTCCTACCAAATTTCATCCTAATTCCTTCCCAAATTACCATTCGAGACTAGTGTAGCAAGGATCTAGAAGGAGAAAGCAAGGATCTACAAAAAGGAGCAAGGATCTACAAGTTGGAGGCCAATTTTATCACATTAGGATGTTGCATTGGGAATCTATCTCCCAATAGGTTACAATTTAGTTTTTCCCCTTCTTTTAGGTTCTAAATCTGAGAATTAACTATGAGAAATCAACCCATATGTATAGGCTACCCATAGAAATTAGAATTGAGTTCATAGGAGGCCTATTGAGAAAGTTATGGTACTTTTTGTGTCAATTTTGGTAGAATTTTGAGATTAACACTTGTGTTTGTCAATTGGTCCTATAGATCAACTTGGCATGTGTTTGTGTGTTTGTGGCTAGTATTATGTCCATAATTGGATACGTGTAGGTCGTATCCCAACAATTTTGTGATACGTGTTGATTTGGGGGTTCTTCCTCCAATACGGGGCTTGGTGCATGTCATATTTTGATACAGACACGTATATGTGTGTTTGACTCTTCATATTGTTTATAAAAAATATATTAGACTTGCTCGTGTCCTTCGAGGTACATTTGGTTGTATGGTGGACTCGTATCGCAAGCGTATCATAGATCTAGTGTGATACGGGTGCGATGCACTCCACGTGTGTGTTGCATTTTATTTCTAGATCTAATTTCTATTGTTCTTAACTATAGTAGTAGATGTATTCATATGCATTTATATATATGTGTATTGTTAAGTATACATATGTATTTATATGTGCTAGTGTATCATATATCTATATACATATGTGTTAAATATATATGTAGTTATGCATCTATATATATAATAGCTATTTGAATAGTTATGTATATAAATACTTGGATGTTAGATATATATGTATATGTGTATGTGAGGCTATATATATATATATATATATATATATATATATATATATATATATATATATATATATATATGGGATACTATATCTAGTAGTGCATAGGTATATATACATATCTATATATATGTGTATGGTTATATATATATACAATGTATAGATAGGGGCATAATTACTTGGGTGTATATGTAAATATATATTGATAAGTATATATATCTATGTATATATATAGTGTATATATGTAGATAGGTATTTTAAAATGAGAGGTTGTGTGTTCAAAGAGCAGCAGCAACGGCTAAATAAAGAGCAGTAGCAGCGGTTAAACAGAGCAGCAGCAACGACTAAACAAAGAGCAGCAGCAACAGCTTAACGAAGAGCACAACAGCAGCCAACGCAGTATCAGCAATGTGTGTTCGTGCAGTGCACAGCAAAGAGAGGAACAGTACAAGCACTCTGTAGCATATCATTGAAATAGTTCAGCACAGCGTTCAGTTCAGTTCAGTTCAGTTCAGTTCAGTTCAAGGTATTTTGGATTAACATTTAGTTTAGGGTTTTGGTTAGTCTAGTTGATTACTATATTAGCTAATTGCTATAGTTAGTTAATAATTAGTATAATAGGTAGTTAGTTATGTATGCTATTATATGTGTGTTATGTATATGGATTAAGTTAACCAGTATAATATTTATATACTAGTAGGTATATGTTAGTAGTTAACTATATTAGCTATATGTAGATATGTATGTGTTGTATTATAGATAGTTCTATATTGTATTGATATATATTATAGTAATTAGCATATAGTGTATTGGGGGGTTTATATATTTATTAGCTATATGTTAAAGGTTTGAATTACCTTGGGATACCAAGGTAAATGCCAAGGTATTGAGGATATTCAAGGTATTGGGTTTGAGTATCAAGATGGAGATTTAGTAGTGCGATATCGATTTGGTTCAAAACCAAGGTATCCATTTAGAAATCATAATTAGGATTATTATATTTAATATAGTTTGGATATATATATACTATTTCCTATCTCTTGATTGCGTATCTTGCGATACGGTATCTTAGTATCCTAGATTTAGCTTTTATGGCCTAGTTCATAGTGTATGAACCCAATATCCTAGAGAGAGACTCATACAACCTAGAAATAGGTAGTTTAACCAAGTTTGACCGGTTTAACTTAGAGTTGACCTAGTTTGACTATTTTGACTTAGAAATGGCTCTTTGACCTAGATGTTGACTAGTTTAACTTATTTTTTTCATTCTAAAACCTTGTATTGATATTATATTCCATATCTAGGTTTTTGAGGCACCGTATCAAACATCTATGAGACTATTCACCAGCTTCAGGCGAGTACATTATCTGATAGTTTCTTATTTATGATATCCTCTATGTTCATTATATCTAGTATAGATATCCATGATTTCTTGACACAATGGTTACACGGATTGGTATATTCGGATCTCGTCATGAGATGTTATTCCTTGGTATATATGGTATATCTTGTACAAACATTATTTTATTATTCTTCTTGTACATCTACAGATACTGATTCACGGGAAGACTAGCTATCTTCTTATAGAATCTCGTGCCATAGCGTACAATGATTGGATCCACTATACCAGTCGGGGTTGGGGAGTATGTAGTGTAGATATGTGATTATACCCTCCTTGTATCAAGTCTTGTTCTTGAATAGTGTTAATCATACACCACACGTATGATTAGCCAGGCTATAAATCTTGTATCAAGTTTCCAAGTCGATCACATGTTAAAGCTAGTACTCACACACTTAGTCATTAGTATTCTTATTTATTGTCATATTGTTCATTCTTGAATTTATTTCCATTATTTCCTTTATTGTATATCTCTTGTACCTATTATTGCATCTTGTATATTCACATATATTTACTGTTATATAGTTTATATCATTGATTAGAACTGCTGTTAGAGATGTACTGTGCTCCTGTTCTTACTGGATATATTTTTCTCAGATGACACTAAGGAGTGGTACCCTACACATTATGGACCCCAGGATGTTGTGGGCTTAGAGTCAGAGACCCTGGCTCAAGAGGGACTTATCCCGACTGAGACAGATGATCCGGGACTTGTAGCTTCTTAGTCATTCTTTTGTACTGGATTTGTCTCCAGCTTATTGTTTAGTATTTTTTTAGACTCATTAATATTATTATTTTAGACTCATGAGTGTATTGTGACTATTCTATTATTTATCTTATTCGTGCTCATTTCCATCTTAGATCTATGATTGAGTATATTGATACTATTAGTGGCTCATTATATTGTTAGATAGATTACCCATACATCGTTCTACCACCGATTCTGTGGCGTAGGCTGGGCGTTGTTCCCAACTTGCATCCCTAAATCGGGTGTAGGTCGTGACAACGGCCCCCTCTATTTCTTCCCGTATGAGGACGATGTACATGAACAAAAATGACAACGAAGGCCCCAGCGACCGACACCACCTCGAGATGCTTGAAGCCATGATGCACACGATGAGTGCATCAATGCAAGTTTTGACCCTGACAATGTTGGAAATCAAGGAAAACATGGCCTCCCAGCCAGCAAGGGCCTCTAGGCAAGCAAACCTGGACCCCGGGACCAACGTGGATTCAAATACGACCATTCTACCTGCGGGCGATGATCCTCTCCTACCTAGACCATCGGCGCCTTCTGCAAGAGATGAAGCTAAGGAAGCAAGGAGAGAGGTCCGAGAACTTTGGGCTTGCCTAGACTCTATGAGCAATCGGGACTCACTCCATGATCTCGGGGTACGGCAACCATACCCGATACATTGGAGGGACGTACCTTATCTGCCCAAGTACAACCCTTTTAAAATTAATTTGACGGGAAGTCCCTCCCCTCGCCGCTTCATGAGCTACTTCGAGATCACCATGGGACACTTACCCTACAGCGATGCTAGCCTTACCAGGCTCTTCATCGGATCATTGGCAGGGGTAAATTTTGATTGGTTCTACAGTCTCGAAGATAACTGCATCTTATTATTTGATGACCTCAAGGGTCTGTTCCTTAACAGATTCTATGAGGCAAAAAATGATATAACGATGTCTTCTTTGATGGACATCACCCAGGGTGAGAAGGAACTGACAAGAAACTACATCGAGCGGTTCCATCAGGCCGCACTAAGGTTGCCTCCTGGCAATCCCTTAGGCCACACTCATGGAGATGTGCCGGAAGAACATGCTCCCAGCAGTCAGCCTCTGGATGGGCGAGATCCAGTTCAAGGACTGGACAAAGTTCATTATAAGTGCTGTCAACACTGAAAAAAAAGCTCAAAGATGCTCGGCACTTGGGGATCCATATCCCTATTGCTGAGGAAAAGGGCAAGTATCCTAGCAACAACAATGGCAAAAATAGCAGTAGCGACGGAAAGGGGAAACATGCTATGGTCGCTACCTTGACCAAGAAGTCTGAGGAAAAGTCGGCGGAGCCTCCAAAACCCAAGGAGACTTACTCTTTCAAAGATGCTGATGTTAAACCCATCTTCGACATGCTGATGTAGGGAGGCATAATCTGGCTCCCCGATGTCAGACGTCATCCTGAGGTGGCAAAGATTGCCAACCCGAAGTACTGTCGCTTCCACCACTACGTCCATCACCCGATGCAGGAGTGGTATACCCTGAAGCGGTATATCCAACGTCTGATAGACACCAAAGCTCTTTCTCTGGACTTCAATGAAGTGACGGTCCCCGCTAACATGGTGTTCCTCCAGTTTGACAACTTTCCACCGACAGAAGCCCAAGACAAAGTAGTCCCGGTCCCTAAGGCAACCATGGAAGTGGTTAACCTTCCACCAGCTCAAAACCAGATGGCCGAGCTAATACCTCTTGCCACACCAAATGGAGAGGTCATGTGGGTCCATCCCGACCTCGTGTCAGACTTGACACAGCCCGCGGCATCCTCCACCGCCAAATCCTAAGGCAGGAAATCGAAGACCTGTTATATAGTTTCCTCCTCGGCTGAAGAGCTGGCAGTAGGTGCAACAAGGTCAGGTGCAATATACCAACCAACGCATGGCGATACGCCCCCAGTTATTGCACCTACCACCATGGGTCCTGGGCCATCTCAGCCCCACCGGTGGACAAGTCCAAATAGAAGAAGACGTGCTTCGATAAATTGTTGCACAAGGATGTACCACAAAGGCTGAAAAGGCCCTATAGCTTCGACATCTTAGCAAAATTAGCCCACACTCAGACAAAATTGTCACTATCTGAGCTTTTGCAGCTCTCTAAAGACACTCGAGCTGCCCTGAGTGAGGCACTGCAGAACGTCGATGTCTAGCTGGCGTAAGTCAAGCCGCAGACGAAGATCCTGCTGCTTGTCCATATTGCAACAACGTCGTGGATGCGATACCCAATATCATCTTCTCGCAATAGGACATGTTGCTCAAGAACAATAGGCACGATCGACCCATGTACTACACCGGGTATATTGGCAAAATTAAGGTAGACTGAATGCATATTGACCCAGGATCATCGATCAGCATCATCTCGAGAAGTTTGCTTCAAACCTTAGAGATCTCGATGCATCATCTAGCGGCCACCAATGCCGTTAGTATTGGCTTCAACAAGGGGAGGAGCTAACCTCTGGGTAAAATCTGCTTAAAATATCATATTGACGACTTAAAAACAGAAGTCATCTACTATGTCATAGACGTAGATACATCCTACAATATCTTGTTGGGGCATCCTTGGATACAAGAACACAGGATCGTGCCATCCTCCCTCCATCAGTACCTAAAATATGTAGACGAACACAGTTTCGTCAAAACGGAGTTCGCTGACATCGATCCTTTTAATGGTATCGAGATCTACTACTCTGACTCAATCCTCTACAAGAAAATCTGCCAATATGAAGGTGGCAACGAGGCTGACGATGAAGCCGATGCCACAATAAGACCCGAGAAGCCTATAAAAATCTGCCTTAGGGATCGTACTCCCGATGGGGCCGCACCCCTCATCGATAATTTGTGCAGGAAGACACCTGAATCTCCGGTACCTTTGGTGTTGCCAGAACCAATGGTCGTCTGCCTTCGCTGGCCGAATCGACCACCAAGAGGAGATTTTGTCCTATCTACGCCTTTCGAACCAATGGTCGCCTTCACATACTGAGTCGACCACCAAAGGGAGACCCGATCGCGGCTGCAACTTCCGGACCTTTGGTGGTAAAATTACGCAGAAAACCACCAAAGCCTTTGCTTACACTGGGGGTAGCCGAGGAGAAGGATGAGCTGGAGGAATATATATCTGCCAATATTAACATCCCTTTCCCTGATGATGTAATCCCGCCGGAAGAGATACCTTATTTTCTCAATAAAGGACTATCTTTGAACTATTCGGAGCGTATGCATATAAGTACACTCTACTCCCTGGAGCATGGTTTGGGCTTTTACCTGCACACACAAGTTACCACTATATGCACCGTGCACCAGCTTTGCCCTAGTCAAGATTCTTATTTCTTAGTCCCACCCAGAAAGAAGGAAGATAAGATCATCATCTTCGGCAGAGTGGAATGCCCCCAGTCCTTCATCCCAGAAAAAGAAGAACCAGAATCTGAGATAGGTAGAATGCCACTCTACCGGTACATCACGCAAGCCCTGTATCTTATCTAAAAGATGGAATATAATCTGGAGGTCACCAAAGGATTAAACTATGGCAAAGGCCAAAGGGTGCCTTAACGACTTCTCTCCCTTGTGGGCAAGCCCGATGATTACTATCATAATACTAAGCATGGCTTAGGATATGTAACACCTCCTACAACCCTCGAGGGCTCAGATAAAGAAGATGAAGAGCGCTCACACTCTTAAGAATCGTCATCTTGTGGCTCCATCGTCAGCATCAGGAACATGCTCAGACAAACACTGTCCTCCAACATGGTGTCTGCCAAGGAAGACAACGAAGATCCACACAAGCTCTTTGAGATGGAACCTTAGGTCCAACACCTGGGTTCACAATGGAAGATATGATTTGAGCAGCGAGAACCTCCTACTGAGGATGAAGTCGTTCAAGTCAATCTAGGGGACGAGACATCCCCAAAGCCTATCTTCGTCAGCAAAAGTTTGCCCGACGAAGACCAAAAATTTC
Organism: Iris macrosiphon; assembly: GCA_036927795.1. NCBI lineage: Eukaryota > Viridiplantae > Streptophyta > Magnoliopsida > Asparagales > Iridaceae > Iris > Iris macrosiphon. Next base: position 119,969,171 of record JAYESA010000012.1, on the reverse strand, counting down.
TATTACAACTCATCAGGGAATACATCGATATCTTTGCCTGGAGTTAAGAAGATATGCCAGGACTAGACCCCCAAATCATGGTCCACAAACTCAATATTCGGCTAGACGCCAAACCAGTCAAGAAACAGCAACGACGGGTCCGACCAAACGTGATGGATTCCATTGAAGCCAAAGTTAATAAGCTTATAGCTAGTGGCTTCATCCGCTAGGAACAATACTCCGACTGGGTATCCAACATCGTGCCCGTCGTCAAGAAGAATGGAAAGATCCGAGTCTGCATCAACTTCCATAATCTAAATACGACATGTCCCAAAGACGAATTCCCTCTTCCAATCACTGACATAATAATTGACAACAATTGTGTCTTCGAGCGCATGTCCTTCATGGATGGCTTCTCGAGCTATAACCAAATCAAGATATTTCTCGACGATAAGAAACATACGTCATTCGGACCTCAATAGGCATATACTGCTATACGGTTATGCCTTTCGTCCTGAAGAACAGAGGTGCTATATATCAGCAAGTTATGATCACCATTTCTTGTGAACATCTGCGCAATACGGTGTAATGCTACGTCATCGACATTGTCGTCAAGAGTCACTCTAAGGATGATCACCTCCAAGACTTGAGGACTATTTTTGACTTAATGCGCGCACACCGCCTCAAGATGAACCCTACTAAGTCCTTCCTGAGAGTCTCCAGCTGCAAATTTTTGGGTTTCATCATCACTTCCCGGGGTATTCACATAGACCCTGACAAGACCAAGGTCATCCTGGAGATGCACCCGCCCAAGGAACCTCCGGGAACTCCGAGGCCTCCAAGGAAGGTTGGAAACAATAGGAGGTTTGATATGAACCTCTCTGGATGTTGCCGGTCTTTCACACAGCTCGTGAAGAAAGGTATCTCCTTTGTTTGTAATAAAGAATGCCAATGAGCGTTCGACAACATCAAAGAATACCTATCAAACTCACCTGTACTGGTAGCCCCGATCATGGAAAAGCTATTTCTTCTCTATGTACACGTAATAGATCACTCTCTCGGTGTCTTGTTAGCCCAGAATAGTGATTCAGGCTACGAGCAGGACATATACTACCTCAGTCGGATGATGGTCGGCCTAGAGCATACATATATCATCGTCGAGAAAGAATGCCTTATACTGGTATTCGCCATCCAGAAAACTTAACACTACGTGACTGGATAGACCATTCATGTAATCTCGCTAGTCAAACCCCTCAGGGTCCTCATGACCAAAACTGGGGCACTCAGTTCCCACTTGGCTACCTGGGAAATACTATTATCTCCATATGATATGGTATTCATCCCGAAGGCCGTCAAGGGTTAGGCATTGGTCGACTTTCTGGCAGCCCACCCGGGGTCAGAAATATCAAAGCTCTATCAAGAGATTCCAGAAGAAGCAGAAGACACCAACATTACCTCACACAAAGCGGTTTGGCAAATGTTCTTTGATGGTTCTTCAAGAGCAGGGCCCAAAGGCAACATCATCACTGGGGTCGGGATAGTATTGATCTTCCCATACGACATCATCATCAATCGCGCATACTCTCTCACGGATCCATGCTCCAATAATGTGGCAAACACAAAGCCCTAATCATTAGACTCCAGCTCGCCAAACAAGTCAAGGTAGAGTACTTGGAAGCCTACGAAGATTCTCAGGTAATCGTCAATCAAGTTCATGGAGTATATAAAGTTTCGTAGATGAAGACTTGATACCGTACCACCAAGCTGCACACAGCATCATCGTAACGTTCGAGATATTCTTTATTGAGCATATTCCTCGGTTGTAAAGCATTAAGGTGGACGCTTTAGTCGGCCTCGCTGCTTCCAAGGTAGACCCAGACAACACCTATCAGTTAATCACAGTAATCGGTTAAGAGCTGGTATGTTCCATAAGTAACCTATGCTTATGCCTCAACTATACAGTGGAGGTCGATATCGATACTCAATATTGGAGGATTCCAATTCATCGACTATGCAGTCTATGGAATTCTTTATGAAAACCCAAAGGAAGCTACTTCAATCAGAAGACGCTCCCTCTGTTTCTATTACGACACGGAGACCAAAATATTATATCATCGGTCCTACGACATTCTTTTTCTCCGATGCTTGTCAAACACAGAGGCAAAATAAGCCCTCCGTGAAGCTCATAAAGCGTCTACAGGGCACATCAATCCGATCCAAAGCTACAGGACCATCTTCGGAGAATATGCTACTATTGGAAGATGATGGTATTAAATGCTGTCAATTATGCAAGAAAGTGCCAAGCATGCCAAATCCATGCGGACTTCATCCACCAGCCATCCGAGTTCCTACATCCAACGGTAGCATCTTGGCTGTTAGAGGCGTGGAGAATGGACATCATCGGGCCAATCAGTCCGTCTTCATCAAAGGGATATCGGTTTATCCTAGCGATCACTGACTACTTCTCCAAATGGGCGAAGGTTGTTCCTCTCACTGAAGTCAAGACAGTGAACATGATTAACTTCATCAAGCATCTTGTCATATATCGCTTCGGCTTGCCGCGTAGGATCATCCACGACAATGGTCTACAGTTCGTAAATCACACCTTCTATCAGTTTTATGACAAAACTGAATCAAAAACATAGCCTCCATGACATATAATCCCGCAGCAAACGGTTTGGCGGAAGCTTTCAACAAAACCATCATCAAGCTCCTCAAAAAATTAGTATCTTCCAATAAACATGACTGGAACGAAAAGCTAGATAATGTCTCTGGGCCTACCGTACAATAGTCCAGACAACTACTAGAAATACGTCATTCCCTTTAGTGTACGAAAGTGAGGCAGTACTCCCGCTGGAGATCCAAATTCCTTCACTAAGAGTAGCTCTCTCCAACTAACTAACCACGAACGACAACAACCGCCGACGGTTATAGGAGTTGGAAGCACTCAACGTGAAATGACTCTTAGCTCTACAACGGTTATAGGAGTTGTATCCTTAAAAAGCTATTGTATGGTGCTACATTCATATGACCTCTAGCACTAGCGCCGCAAATGTCACAACAGCAATTAAAGTAATTTCTTCGTTTATTAAAACAAAAAGAAGGAAAGAATACAAACATCAAACGGAAGAGGAGTCAGAGTCCTCCAAATTATTAATGTACATTGCCAGAAAATGGAAGAAACAAGCGTATGAGGACGCAAATGATGGACAAGAAGCGTCTACGAAAGCCCGCTCCTCTGAGTTGGCAGGGAACTCAAGGAGTTCTGGGAAGATATCCGTCTTCTGCACTCGGGAGACAGACGTTTCTCTGGCAGGTAGCGGCTTGGGCTCGCTAGAGTAAGAGTCAGAGACCACCAAGGCCGTGGAAAGAGACATGTTGGTTTCCTTCGAAGCACTTCCAAAAGCCATCACGCCTAAAAATATGAATGGATGCAAGTAACCTACAAATCGTTCGCTATTTATAGACAAATAATCGGTGGCTCACCTAGTGAATCATGACGATCTCCTTAGTGGGACGCGATGATTCATCCCTACCCAACCAAAACTGCGATTTTCGAGATCTGACGTGATCCTCTCAAAGATTCGGACTGACCCAGTGGTATAAACACGTTAGGCGCACAACGGAAGGTGGGCGCAAGAAGAGGTTATTTCTCTTTCAGGGTACAAATCAAGTCAGCCAGACAATTGTGACAAAAAAGAAACTTTTATTTTATAGAAGTAAAAGACACAAACTACAAGAATAAAAGACAAAACTCAGCAAAAATAAGATATTCTCTTTATTTCCCTCAAACCCTTATTTATAGGCCACCAAAGGACGAAAATAGACCCATCGAATTATACCCTCATCCACTGACAGCTATGCTAGGTTGGGATCCCTCCTAAAGCCGTTAGTATTGGGATCCGTGTGAAAGGGTGGCTCAGAATCTGAACAAAATTTACCTAATTATCAAGGCAAAATCTGGTAGTTAATGAATAAGGAACAGCCTGGCAATGTTCACCCATGCAGCTCAATGTCCATACGGCCTGGACATACCCCATCCATGCTTCTTATTCAAAGTATTTTAAACTTATCAGTTTAAAAACTTTGAAGGGCGTCTTGTAGAAGCATAAAAAAGAGGCATCAATGCGCCCAATGTCCATGCACCCCAAATAAAACTCAACAGATAATGGATCGCATGGACACCATGCGGCCCAAAAAAGGGACACCCATGCGGTTCAAACAAGCGTCATGACAACTGGCCGCAGGTCAACCTGATATGATATTCTAACAACAAAGATGGCGCCTGACACAGAATCTTGACAAAAAGAATTTTTCTGATTGCCTCGAAGGACAAGAACACACTAAGAGTCAGAAGTTCCAAGGATGGTATAGAGCCACATGGACAACACGACAAAAAGAACCCATGCGGCTCTGGCCCATGCGTCCCAGACTCCATGTGGTCCATGCGTCTCTGGCCTATGCGTCCCAGACTCCATGCGTCACATGCGACTCTGGCCCATGCGTTCCAAGCTTCGTGCAGTCCATGCGTCTCTGGCCTTGTGCATTCCAGACTCCGTGCGTCTCGTGCGTGTTTGGCCACATGTGTCCCAGATTCCAATTCGACCAAGTCTTGCTGTTATAATTGAGTGGTCTTCTCCAGTCAAAGAGTAGCCACGTATCTATTTGACCAAGTCGCGCCTACACAGTTGACAACCGCCTAGATACTCAGCAAACAATAAAATTCCAACAAATGATCACGTGGCAGCGGAGCCAAAATTTTTGTGCACAACTGTAGCACCCTTCCGTTGAGAGGGGACACGTGGCAAACTCCTCCATTCATACAAACCCAAAATCTATGTGACCACAAATATGACTATAAATAGTAGGGTACCAGACCCGGACAAAAGGCTGACGGGCTATCTGTGAATCAACACTCAAGGGAGAGAGAAGAGCTTTTGTACCGGATCGTCCATGAAGTAAAGAGAGTTGTTACACTCCAAACCCTCCATCGTCACCCCCAAAAAATAAATTTTTACTTAGATTATCTCCTAGGACTCTTCTTTGTACTTTTTTAGTTTGTTAAATCAAATCCAGTTCTCTCAGTTCTTATTTGATATTAAATGGCAAATAAGAATGCGAGGCTGAGCGTAGAACAGAACTAAGCATTCACAGTGACGAAACTCTTCGATTTGGTAATTGTCTTTGTGTACCAAGTGGAGATATCCGTCAAGAGATTATGTCATAAGCCCACAGTTCTCAGTATTCCGTTGACCCAGGAGGAACGAAGATGTACAAAGATATTCGTCAGTATTTCTGGTGGAATGGAATAAAAAGGGAGATAACACAGTTTATCTCCCGATGTTTGGTTTATCAGCAAGTCATGGCTGAGCATCAGAGACTAGTGGGACTTCTTCAACCTTTACCAATTCCAGAATGGAAGTGGGACCATATTACTATGATTTTTTGCTAAATCGATAATCGTCCCTCGGGCGTGATGTTGTGCACGCGTAAGGCGCGAGTGCACAAGGCCTAGGAATAATGATATACTTTAGAACAAATACAATATTTTTATTATGTGATATTTCTATCTTGTCTTAGTTCAATTCTTTATATGCGATAGAATGGAATGACATAACAAAATGTGCCACCGTTCGGTAACTTTATCTTTACCGTCCGGACCACTTGTACAAAACTTACCATGAACTTTCCTGCCACGAAGACATAGTTAATCTGTACAGTTTAAATATACATAAATATTACTGTCTTGATGATCCATCATAGATCATAGTCTGGGTAGACGGCGATGCTTGCAGCACGGGTAATGAGCCCCGCTACAAACTCCTGCCTCACCCGCGCTAAGTTTCTAACACGACTGACTGATGTTCCGCCCGGGACGAATAGGCCCCGATGCCCCGACGACCATTCACAGGAACCAAGACCCTTATGCACAAGATTATCCATGACCATTGACGATCTAAACACTAAGTTAACATACGAAGCATTTCAAACATCAATATGAACGGAACTGCTTTAGCACAATACGATGACATAGTCTACTGGCTGTTATGATCAATTCATAAGTTATGTACTATCCATTGAGAAATCATAGATGAACAAGTTCTAACTACAACTGAACACAAAATAGTTATATGTATAATGGACATGCACGCATCAATGTGATCGCATAGAATTATGTGTGACAAGCATTGTAAGTGTTTCAAGTCTACTTCTTCATTCTGACTCAATTTTATTATTTTGGTATCGTTTGATCGGGATGCACAAATGAGTCAATTTATTAAGAATGAAGACTTGGAAGAAGGGCACTAATCGAAGTAAAGCCACTAACAAGTTGGTGAACTTGGAGAGAGAAGGGGAGATCTTCAAGACTCTGCTCGTACGTCGCCTACACGATCACCTGCACGCACCAATAGATGATCAATATCTTATATTTCAGTCTCTAAGGGTTCGATACGAATTATGAAATCCTAAGAATGAAGGCAATAAAATCCATCAAAATTGTTCAAGAAAACGCAAGTCACAAAACCAACAAGAAAGCAACCAAGCGGCATCGAAAACGGGCAAGAAAACCAGGGCAATAGAAAGGCCTCTCTCGACTATGTCGTCGAGTCCTTCCTTGAGGCATGATCCGTTGAATGTGGGACCTGATTTTGAAGAAACTAATCCATAATGAAGAAAGGATCTTGATTCAATCTGTTCCGATCGAACGGTACCAAATATTTCTTAGTCGCGCTTCCCAAATAGGGGGAACGGGACGCTACATCATAACCAACTAACAAAAAATTTCATCCTCGAAACTTAAGAATAGAAACTACACCTAGAAAATAATGAGGGAAATCATTCACTCATGTCTGATTTGTGTTCCCAGGTCGATTCCTCAACCGAGTGGTTCCGTCAGAGAAAGCGCACTAGCGAGACTGCCCGATTCCGCAACTGCTTCTTTTTATGATCTAAGATTTGAATGGGCTCTTCTACGTATGATAAGTCTACCTGCAGATCCAGCTAACTGAGGCATGATAGACAGCATCATATAAGATAGAGATTCCAGATTCATATCTCACATTTGACAGAGTCTACAGCAGAGTTTGGGTACCCGTCTAAAATACAGAATAACTTATCATCCCCAGATAGATGGTCCGTCAGAACGTATGATCCAAACTCTAGAAGATATTCTTCGATCATGTACCCTTGACTTTGGTGGTTCGTGGAAGGATCGCTTGAACTTGATCGAATTATCTTACAATAATAGTTTCTAGGCAAGAATCCATATGGTACCCTTCGAGGCAATATATGGCAGAAAGTGCAGATCCTCTGACATTGGTGAGAGAAAATTACTTGGTCCTGAGATGATAACTCAGACAGTTGAGGTAGTCAAACAAGTCCAGAAGCATCTTAAGGTGGCTCAAGATCGTCAGCGTCATTGGGCTGATTCGCATCGGCGACCTCTTGAGTTCTCTGTCGGCGACCATGTATTCCTTCAAATTTGCCTACCCGAGGAGTCATCAGATTTGGTGGGCAGAGAAAGCTTAGTATATGGTATATTAGTCTGTTCGATATCCTCAAGCGAGTGAAAGATTTTTCTTATCGCCTTCCTCTTTCGCCATCGCTTCGTGAGATACATAACATTTTCCATATATCACAGTTACGAAGGTATATACCGGATTCAAGCCATATCTTGGATCATTCGAAATTGGTCGTTGGTATCGACCTTTCGTATAAGGAGAGTCTTGTATCTATTTTGGACCGGAAAGAGAAGATTCTCAAGAACCAGACTATTCAGTTAGTCCGAGTTGCTTGAGGGCATCACTCGCAGAGCGAGTCAACTTAGGAGCGAGAGGATGATATCCGTGCTCGATACCCATATTTTTTTGACTCATGAGGTATACTTGTTCGTATATCTTGTACCCTGATCTTGTCTTATGCATGCTTGTCTTGTTCTAGGATATGTTTGATTCCATATGCCCTTGCTTACCTTGATTGCATATCCCTATAGTTTTCTTGCTATACCCCGTCCCTTATTAAAATTTTGAGGACAAAATTTTCTAAGGATGAGAGAATTGTGAGACTCATATCACTATTCTAGTATTCGTACCCAATATATGTGTATTATACATGTATAGCTTGCTTATTGATTAATTGATTACATCTTGCTTCATGTCATTCATGCATTATTTAGATTATTTTTGTAATTTTTTTCTTAGTTGCATGCTTTGGACCGTTGGTCCCTTGGTTTTCTTGGTAGGTGACTGTGATTAACCTGGGTGAGAGGCATGGATTATAATCCAATGGCCTACAATCAATCCCTTGGCTATATAAGCAATCGTATTCTTTTTTCTCCACTTTTCTTTTTCTTTTATTTTTTCTTTCCTTCTTTATTTCTTCCCCAGTAGAGAGCAGCAGCCGAGCTTGGCCTTGGCCATGGGAAACCTTGAGAGTGTTGGTATTAGGCTAGAACTTGACCATACGCAAGTACATCTTGCCAACTGAAGGAACAACCTTTGATCTTATTTTGATTCTGAGTATAGCTAATTTTAATTATTTTGATCGGTTTTATTTTTGGGTAACACTTAGGACTTGTCTCATTGATGATTTTGTTTTTCTTGGATTGGATTGCTCATGGAGCCCGAGAACAGCAAGTCAGAGAATGCATGTTGGCCTAAGCATGCATACAAAAGTAAGCAGGGAACCCTTGTCGCATAAGCGAAGTTCTAGTGAGCGCAATTGTGTGTGTTTTAAAAATTCCTTAGAAAGTGCGCCAAGATATGACGCTGGGTGCACTTCTCTACTTCTACGTACGTTTTGTACTAAAACAATTCCTCCATAAGTACGCCAATCCCAGTTGGCACACTTTTGAATGGGTCTGTAAGTCATCAAGAATGTACGTCACTGCTTAAAAAGCTAAGTTGGCACACTTTGCAGATATTGCATAGTTGGCTTACTTTGGTGAACTTTTCTTACCGGCACACTTTGTCCCTTTTAGAGAATGGCGTACTTTGCTGTGTAGTGCACTATGTGGCATTCTCCAAAGATGGCGTATTTTGTAGCCTTTCGTATTACTTAATGACTAAGCGAGGACTTTTGACCATTCTCGAGAATTGTGTTATTGATTGCAAGGTCATCTCTACTATTGTGCCATATCTTAGAATTTGTGTTTTGTCTTTTAGTAGATCTCTATGCGCTTGTTTGTGCCCCAAACCTCACTACTGGCATACTGGATAAAAGTGTGTCAAGTTCATAGCTTGGGTACTTTCATTTATGTGCCAATGATAGATTTATGCCCTAAGCTCCTGGCTCGGGCACTTTTATCATTGTGCGCAAAGGTCCTAGAGTGCGCTTTAATATGAATTGTGTGCCATATTTTGCTCGGATGCACTTTTGAATCAAAGTGCGCCAGAACTGTCTGAAATAGTAATTTGTGCGTCAATACCAGTTTGTGCGCTAATGGTGGTTTTTAATCTATTGTGCGCGGATGTTATTTTCTTGTCGAATTTTATGCGCCAACCCTGAATTGTTAATTTATGGACCTGTATACCAGTATTCTCTTTAACATGCTTAACACTTGATGATTCTCTAGTTCTTTTTTAACACGTTATTTTAGTTAATCCTGGTTATTTTTTTAGTATGACATTCTTGATATTGATCATGATTTCCTGACATGATCTAGTGATTGTATATTATAAATGAACTATTATTAATCCTGATACTGTACTTATAATCCTGATACTCCTGATCCTGATACTCCTGATAGTGGCTCGACGTAGCACACAATTTTGATAATCCCGATCCTGATAATCTTGATAGTGGCTCGACATAGCGCCCTCATGACTTGAGAATTCCAGTAACTATCCTGATCAAGGCTATTAGTAGCACCTGTATTGCATAACCTGTATCCCCGTGGTTGATTTTGATTATACTCGTCAAGTCACTGTCCTGTCTTGCATAATGTCTAAGACAGATTCATGAGTACCATGGTCAAGAATCCTTGATAATTGTCAAGGCTAATAACTAGAAAAATAATCTAGAAAGCATCTAGAGAGATTTTTTGGCTACATGAAATCCCAGTATCCCAGCGATACTTGATGGATTTGGAGCTCTCCTTCGTGAGGGGCACACTTCCAACACAACGTCGAGTGTTGCACTACGAGAAAAGATAAGAAATGATTAAACCTGATAAATTTGTACAATGTACCTGTTCGTCTGGATAACCCAAATAGTCTGTAGGACATGTGGCTGTAAGAAATCTCAAACTATATGTGTTAGTAACTAAGACTGTGATAACCCTAGTTAGCTAATGATAGTAAGCCGTAGGGCATGATTGGCCGTGATCGCTTGATTTCCAGTCTAATCTAGTCATGTCCTAATTTTATTGACAAATGATCCAAAAATGCTAACCGGAGTGCTAATTCCAGATGTCCTTGTTTAATAACTCCAGAACTGCTTAACTGTTATCTTACCTATTGTAATTATTTAGCTGTTCCTTATGCTATTTCTTATTGATTTGTTTGCATGCTAGTTTTAGTTCATAAGTTTGGCTCCCTTGTGGTACTTACGGTTTTGGGGTCTGACCCCAGTGGTTTTTATAGCCAAATTTTAGAGCAGAACTGCAGGATCTTCCGTACTTCCTGCCTCAAGATGGTGAACACGAGGAGCACCCGAGGACATGAGTGGATTTCTTCTTCCTCGCCCACTTGATCTTATATATTATTATTTTTAGACGTTTAGCCACCAAGCATGTATTTAGCTCGTATTTTGGGACTTGATATTCTAACCTGCGGATCTACATGTAAAGCATATTCTAGACTATAGCTAGAGCTGATCATGTAATATTATTCTCTTCTAGTTCTTTATTTTGTTACTAGCTTCATGATCATCTGGGTATGTATAGTTTGGGATGCCTTACTATTATATGTTGGTGATCATACATCTTGTAAACTTGTTGCTTGCTCGAGATTGAGACACCTGGGATTCTTGATCCAGGATTGTCTGATAGATTGTAGAGTAAACCCTCATATGTCTAGACAGCCGTGAACGTATCTCGGGGTATGGAGTACTCTGGTATACGTAGCTGGCTTTGTCTGCCCCTACTCTCGAATATTCTGGTTATGGGGCGTAACAGCCATCCTCCCATAGGACTTGTTCTAAAATAAAAAAAAATTAGTAGACAACAGTGGTTCTGGGTCCGTAACCCCTTAATGTCTCAAAGAACTATCCACTATTCCTGATATTCTCCCAGTTAATGATCCTTCTTTGAACCAAAAGCTAGATGCCTGGTATATTTCTCTTTGAACTAATAGCATACAGCTTTCTGGTAAAATTACAAAGACACAATATCAGAATGCCTTCAATCCTATTTTACTAGCTATATCCTCGACCAGCTAGACCTTGAGGCCTTTAGTGAACGGATACGCCAGATTCGCTTTGCTCCGAACATAATCATGGCAATGACTCAAGTCATGATAAGATCATTCACTACCCTATGCCTAAGTTACACAGTCCTTTTTTACGATTGAAGAAGTCATTTGATGCCACTGCTACAGCCTCATGGTTGTCGTAGTATATTAGTACAATCAAAATCTGTGCACCAACTATTAAAAGATCATACATGAGCTTCCGAATTTATTCTGCTTTATTCGCTGCAGCTGCCAGTGGGTAGAACTCAAATTCTATGGAGAAATGAGAGACCATTGTCTTCTTCTTCGAATTCCACGATATAGCAGCTCCACCCACGAAAAAGATGAATCCTCATGTAGACCATTCGCTCTCTACTTCTAAGCATCGGCTTGCACCACTGAAGCCTACCACTACTATTGGATAACTGTTGTAGTGCAGTGCATACTTCTGAGTCCTCTTGAGATATCTCATCACTCTCTTCATAGCTTCCAAGTGCTCTATACCTGGATTTCCCGTGAACTGACTCAGCATCCCCATAGCGAAAAATATATCAGGACTTGTAGCAGTTGTTGCATACATCAAACTCCCGACGATACTTGAGTACTCCAGCTGCCTGACACTTTTCTTAGGATTTGGCTACAAATTTGTGTCACACATGTACAGAGTATCGATCCCTGGAAGATCTTGATATCCATATAGCGTGAGTTTCTTCTCAATATAATAAGATTATAATAGTGCTACTCCAGTATCTGTTTGGATGATCTTCATCCCAAGGATAACATCAGTATCCTCCATGTCCTTCATATTGAACTTGGACGAGAGGAACTTCTTTGTCTAAGTGACACATGCTAAATTTGTACTCAGGATCAGCACGTCGTCCACGTACAGACAAACTATGACTCCTCATCCACCAACGAACTTTGGTAAACACACTAATCCGTCTCGCTGACCTTGTAGCCGTTTGATCTAATGACTTCATCAAACTTCTTAAACCATATTTTTGGAGCTTATTTCAAACCGTATAATGATTTCACCAACTTGCAAACTCTGTCTTCGAAGCCCTTCACGACAAATCCTTCTGGCTGTTGTAAACCACCTCCTCAAATTTGATTTTTAAAATTTTATTATTTTTATTTTAATGAAAGAAATTTTAGTTATTTTAAAAAAATATATAATTCTTCAATTTAGTAAAATTATATGAATATTTGCTTATAAATAATAATTAAAATAATTGACAAAAATATAATTGGACAAAATTTAAATGTTATAAATTATTATAATTTTTTCTAAAATTTATTCACTGAACAAATCTATTTTTCGAACTTTTACCTTGAGTATATGCATGTATCTATCTAAATAAATATAGATATAAGGAATAAAAGAAAAGAAAGACAGGAAAGGAAAGGAAAGGAGAAAAAAAAGGAAAATAGACTCCAAAACCCGAACCCAAACCTTAACTAAAACCCAAAACCCGATTGAAGCCCAAACAGCTGTCTTTTCCCCGACTTCCTCTACACATATATACATACGTACCATGACATCAACCCTAATCTTAAGAACACCGACACCACCACCCATCACCCGACAGCGACTACCTGCGTGCCCCAGTGCCGCGCTGGCCGAAGCCGCCGGCCACATGCCCAGCGCTCACCGCTGCTACAAACTCCCGCGCGTGTGTGCGGCTGCACACCAACAACATGTGCAGCAACTCGGCGGCTGCCGAGTGCCTCACATGGCCGCGCAGACCTGTCACAGAAGCCCTCGGTCGCCTGTATGCCACCCCACACGAGTTCCTAAAACGCAACCGTCTGCTCTGACGCTCGGCACAGGCAATTTTTGTAGATTGAAATCAGCCCGTCGTGATGAGCAAAGTAGTAAAGTCAAAATCCGATTTCCAATCACATCTCTTTGCACATCGAATACTCTCTCCTCGCTCGGCTGAATCTTGAACCGATTCTTTTGGTATACTCTACGTAACCCTCATTTTATGTGTTTAATTAGATTATTAAGTTTTTTATTTAATTATTAATTGAGATCCAAAACTAAAAAAACTTGGTTTTGGAAACAAGAATTTTTTGATACAAAGTCCGTCTCTACAAACGAGGCAACTTTGTCGCGTACATATTTTACTGAAAGGCGTGTATTATCAACATGGACGTGTAGACTTTCGTGGAACTTGATTGGACGTATGTGCACGCCGGAATCAACGTGTATGCGCCAGAAAACCCCGTATCGGCCTTTTTAGAATTTGTACACCTACTTCGTGTGTGCTTATCGTTTTGCAACAAAATTTATGCCATCAGATTCACAATGTTGAGCTGGTCCTGTGACCCAAGTTTGGTTCGATTCTGAGAACGTTGACTGAAATATCGTTTTACGGGCTCCATGATTCCACTTGACAGGCGATTTCGTGACCGACTCATCGAAATCTAATTTCGGATCATTTGTTGCGTTTGTATCATCATTCTAGACTTATGGACAGTAAGTTTTCCAACTTCAGATAACTTTATCTCCAGTATATTTTTTGGCGCAAAGTGGGTCACATTTGGACACCATTTTGATTTAAAACTGTAAATTTTGTCTCTGTGTCCAAACTGGACTTGTGGGTAGTCAAACCTAGCTAATTCTAATAATTTAGAAATAATGGTGATATTATTTTTGACATTTGGAGACGTTCGTGTAAATTCCACATTTTTAGGAGTAGTTGACGTATCGAGCACGTTACCTGGACTTTGCCATACCATCATCCGAAATCCAGGCAAGTGTACATTGCCAATGTTTTCAGTATTTTGTGCTTTGTGATATTTACTAATTCTCGATTGTACTTCTGCTTTTAGCATATATTATATTGAGACCCAGGACCGTATCTAATATTTAGCTTCTGAGTTATATTCGGGTGCCGACATCCGTCCGCGGAGTCGGGTATCGTTAGCTGCATTATTATCGTATTTCCCTATTTGTGCTATCTCTGGCACAGTTACCTTAGGACACGGGACATGACTTTCATATACAGAAGTCTTGAGACATTCGAGGTTTTCGACTTCTGTGTCAGGATAGGACCCTAGACATGTGATAGTTGACATGATTATTTAGTGATTATCTTGCGTATTATGGACATGAGACTTGAGATACGTGAAAATTGGAGAGAAAATACCTTTACCGTTGGGCTACCACTTATGTCTTGTTACCGTTGTCTGTGCTTTGTTCATTCATAGAGCTGCGGGTACCCGTAATGGGGCTTGTACACTTCTTCCACATTCCTTATTTACTGTCGTATCTATTGAGACCTACATTCTTTGGTGGTTTAGCAGACGAGGGTGTTCTTAGTAGCATTCATATAGCTGGTTATGATAGATACCCATGAGAAATTGCTTACTATTACTGTTTACTTTGGCTTGCTATTTATTGAACCTTGTTATGTCCCTCTAAGGACCTGGTCCCTTGCCAGATTTGCAACAAAGACGGTGGTGGAGTTATCTAGAGATGCTGATGCATATCGCCTCGTCATGCAAGCATTGGACTCAAGTACTGTTATCATTTCTACCGCAGTTATGTTTATCATTTCTCGGTACTATTTCTGCTGTTATAGCCTAGGTTTTGTAGACTCTTGTTACTTATTCAAGTCTATTCGGACAAGTATTGAATAGGGTGCACACCAGGATATATGTTGTTTATTCTTGTGTTTTGTTGCATTATGGATTAAGACTTAGAAGTTTATTTATTTAGATAATACAGCTTAAGTGCACTCTAACGGGTCCATTAAACTGGGTTGCCTATTTGAGTTGTGTTGTTGGCTAATGCCACGTGGCCTGGTCCTTCGTATTTTGTGTCACTCTCACTTTTTCAGCTAAGGGTAATTTAGTAATTTGGTCAAGTTATTTAATTTTAGGAATATAATATTAATATTAGTAGGCCATGTATATTTATTTGATGCTTGTATTAGTTATTTAATTATTAGAGTGTCATATTTAATTAGAGACTTGTAGCATTTAATTTAGTTAGTAGGCTAGCCTATTTAATTTGACTTGTGTTAGTGGACCTAACTAGTTTAGATTAGATCCATGGACCAACATTTAATTCTAGTTAGAATTGAGACCAATAGTAAGCACATTCATTAGGAGGATAAATTAATTAGTTAAACCAATTAGACTAGAACCTTTCCTCCTTAATTAATTCCTTCATGACAAGCCCTGAGGGGTATTGTGGATATTTCATAGTAGCTAGGAGGAGGGATAAAGGTCGGCCACCATAAGGGAGGAGAGAGACTCTCTCTCTCTCTCTTTATTTTTTATTCCAAATCTAGATCAAGAATTTCTCTCTTCCAAATTCTATCATCCCTATACCAATTCCTACCAAAATTTCTTCCCAATTTCTTCCCTATTCATCATTGGAGGCTATTAGAACAAGGAAGAAGCAAGAATCTACAAGGAGGAGCAAGGATCTACAAGTTGAAGGCTCTTGACACTCAATTTAGAGATTTTATTGGAAATCCATCTCCCAATAGGTAGAATTCAATTTTTCCTCTCTAATTAGACTCTAAATATGTAATTTAATTATTAGGAACCCTCACATATACTAAGGCTACCCATAGAAATTAGAATTAGGTTCATAGGAGGCCTATAGAGAAAGTTATGTGGTATTTTGTGTCAATTTTGGAGAAATTTTGAGATTGGCACATCTTGTGTTTGTCAATAGGTCAATTAGACCAAATTGACATATGTTTGATTGTGTGTGACTAGTGTCGTATCCACAATTGGATACGTGTAGGTTGTATCTCGATAATTTGGCGATACGGGTTAATTTGGAGGTTTTCTTCTAATACGGGGGTTTGAGCATGTCATATTTTAAAATGGGCACGTAGATGAGTAGCTAACACCTTGTGTTGCTTCTAATTATGATTTTAGACTTGCTTGTGTCCTTCGGGGTACGTTTAGTGGTTTGGTGGAGCCGTATTGCAAGCATATTATAGATTGAGTGTGATACGGGTGCGGTGCACTCCACGTATTTGTTTTCTTGTATTTAAATTCAATTTATCATGGTTATAGATATTAGAGTATTATAATTATAATTGTTATATGATATATATGTGTATATATATAATTATGTGTATATTCTATATATATATATATGTGTGTGTGTGAATGAGTGTATGTGTGTATAGATGTGTGTATGTGTGCTAAAGGAGTGAATAAGCAAAGAATAAGCAGTGATAAGCAGCAGTGAATAAGCAGTAATAAGCAACGAGCAGCAGCAGCGAGAAGTAGCAGCAGTAGCAATAAGCAGCAGCAATAAGCAGCAGCAACAGCAGTAAGCAGCGGCAAAAGTAGCAGCATAAGCAGCAAAAAAAGCAGCATAAGCAGTAATAAGCAGCAGCAGCGATAAGCAAAAGCAGTAGCAATAAGCAACAGTAGTTTGAGTGCTTAGAAATTAAGTTGTAGATAAGTTAAGTAAGCTAGTTAATAAGCTAAGTTAGTTATATTGATAGTTAGTTAGTTATATATATATATATATATATATATATATATATATATATATATATATATATATATATATATATATATATATATATATATATATATATATATATATATATATATATATATAAGCACTAGTTAGCATTGGTTAGTATTATCTCTAGTTTACCTTGAGTGACACCAAGGTAATGAGAGTTGAGGTATCTTGGGTATAGGTATTGAATATCCGAAGGGGTATGTTAGTATGTATAGTATTGTTATAAGTTTAAGTGAATGTTAGTGTATAATGAGGTATGTTGGTTAGTTCGCTAATGTTAGATATTGTATTACCTTGTGATACCAAGGTAATGTCAAGGTATTGGCTTATACTCAAGGTATTGGGTTTGTGTATCAAGATGGGTGCGTAGGTGGTGTGATACCTCATTTGGTTCAAAGCTAATGTATCCACTTAGCATTAGTTTGGCTAGGAGTATTATATATTTTGTCTTGTATATATATTTTTTCGTATTTTTGTATCTAATAATTTACGTATCTTATGATACGGTTTAGTGTTGGTATCCTAGTACATAGCTAGTATAGCCTAGTTACATAGTGTATGGACTCAATATCCTAGAGTTGGACTCATACAACCTAGAATTAGCTAGTTTGACCAAGTTTGACTAGTTTAACCTAAAGTTGACATAGTTTGACTATTTTGACTTAGAAATGGCTTTATGACCTAGAATTTGACTAGTTTAACTTATTTTTATTCCAAAATCTTGTATTAATATAATATTCCATATATAGGTCTATGTAACACCAGTTTGGATACTGTTTCGCATTATTTTTTTGGACTACAGGTGAGTACATTCTCTGATAGTTTCTATTATTTGATAATTACTATAATGCAAGTATTTAGAAATATTTTACTTGATTCTGACACAGTGGTTACATGAACTGGTACTATATGGATCCTGTCAGCAGATATCATCCCATTATCGTGTACTTTGGATACTCCTTCACATGTACTTTATCGTGTGTATTAGGTATTTTTTGTGCTCGTGTTCATTCGTGTACATTCATGTTCTTCATGTACTCATATTATATTCGTGTTCGTTATATGTCATGATTGGACCAATGAGTATTGGTTGGGGGCAGAAGAAGTGTTAGCTAGATATGTGATCAAAGTCTAGACAATGTTCAATGTTCAATGTTCAATGTTCAATGTTCAATGTTCAATGTTTAATGTTTAATGTTCAATGTTCAATGTTCAATGTTCAATATTCAATGTTCAATGTTCAATATTTTATGTTCAATGTTTAAGTTAGACAATGTTTATCCAAAGTTAAGTAGACAATATTCAACCAAAGCCGATCACATATTTAACTAATATTTCAAACACTTAGTTTAGTTACAGTTCTTCGTATATTCTATTTTATCGTGATCAGTGTATACCATATTGCTCTTATTTATCTATTTCTTCTGCCATAGTATGATATTGTTCATTGTTCTCATCTTGTATTATATTCTCTATTTATGTTTATATTCATTATTAATAAATTGGAACTATTATTGGGTTATATTTTGCTCCAATCCTGACTGGATATATTTTTCAGATGACTGGTTAGTGAGGATGTGTCCCACCTACTACGGGCTAACAGATGGAGTGTCACCTGAGAATGTAGTACCAGATACTGAGGCCATTTAGATTTTCATATCTTTTAGTAGTTGTTTTTAGTTAGATTTTAGATTTTATTATTATTTTGAGATCTTGAGTTATGTTTAGATGTTGAGTTGGACCTGTGATGTATTGAGACTTGTATTTCTTTTCTTCTATTCTATATCATGCTTACATCTTTCTTTAGTTTTTATATGTGATTGAGTAGTGACTAACCTTTATTATATCATCATATTCTTCTCTATTTGGAGTTGAGATGGCATGACATATACTATATATATTGTGTGAATGTTAGATAGTGTAGAAGATCGAGACAGCGTTCTACCGTCAATGCTGCGACATAGGCTGGACGTAACCACGTACTCGTGCCCCTATACTGGGTGCGGGTTGTGATATTTTGGGACTAGGGCGTGACATATATTGCATGTAAATCTCTTCGATCAACTCCCCACTCAGAAATATTGTTTTAACATCCATCTGAGATGTTACTAGCTTGTGAATTGCACTCAGAGCAACCAACATCATAATGGTTGTCATCTGCGCTACTAGAGCATATGTATTGAAATAGTCGATCATCTACTTCTAAGAAAACCCTTGGCTATCAGCCTTGTCTTGAACTTGTCAACAGTTTTGTCGGCCTTCATCTTCTTCTTGAAGATCTATCTACAACCGATAGGTTTTGTTCCTTCACGCAAATCAACCAACATCCAAGTGTTATTGGAGGTTATGGAGTCAAACGCATCATTGATAGCATCCTTCCAAATGACAGTATCTTTGGTTTTTATTGCCTCATCATAGGTAAGTGGATCTACTTCTACATGATAGGTGACGAAATTATCTTTGAAGTCCTTCTGTTACTCCATATTCCCGATATATGTATTTGGAACATATTAGTTTCTATGCTTATATTATTTGTTGCTTGCATCATTAATTAAGTTGTATATCATGGAGACTAGACCCATTCTTTGGTTCAATTAGATCCATGGTTTAATTATTGGGTTAGTTTGGTCATGAGTTAAACCCATGGTTTAAACCTCAAATCCTAGCTATATAAGCTAACTTATTTTTCTCTCTTCCCTCATTATTTATTTTCTCCTTTTTCTTTCATTTAGGCAAGTACACCTTGCACTACATGGAGAAATCTCTTAATTTTTTTCTTGTTTTTTCTTACATTTTTATTAGTCTATTATGTGCTCATGATGATTCTAAACACTTTTAGTACTTGGAGTTTTTAGTTTTAATCGGTATTTGAGTAGATCTATATTTGAAGTTTAGGGTTTTTTATGGGTTTCTTAATTTTTGGTGGTTTTGATCTACTAGAACGTGGTATTCTCAAAAAAAAAAGTTTTGGGGATGGATGGAGCACTTTATTTTGAGCATCTTGGCTTTTGGTTCACTTCATTCGGAGTTAAAATAAAGTTTTTATGAAGAAAATATTATTTTTATTTTTGGGAGCTTTCTACCATGGCTGAACCTACTGTTGGGAGGAGACGACTTTCCATGCGGTCTGAGTTCATGCAGCCCAACTCATGCGACCTATGCGGTCTGAGCTCATGCGGCCCGACCCATGTGGCCCATGCGGTCTGAGCACATGCGACACATGCGACCCATGCGGCCCGACTTCCTATGCGGCAATAACCTCTATGCGGCACCGGTCATATGTGATACTGACTCTCTGCGTCCCTGACCCTATGCGGCCCTCTGTGCATGATTTGTTGATTTTTCTTGGTTTGATGCTTTATTAGATTTTTTGTGATTCTAAGTGTGAGATTGATGATTGGAATGCATAAGAACTGAGTAACCATGTGTTGAACCTGACTATAGGCTTGACCCGACTATGAACAGAGATAGACCATGCGGCCAAGTGACTATGACTACCTATCTTCCTGACTCGACCTACATATTACTATGTGCTAGAACTCATATGATTTACCAATAATTGGTAACTTGACTCGACTATTGGCATCCGTGCTGATACACTTACTACGTGCTATGTATTCCTACGTGCTAAGTGTTTCTACGTGATTATGTTACATATTTTATACCGAGGTTACGTACGTGCTAAGTGACATGTGATGTAATAAATTCCTCCAGCATGGACATGATAGTTGGTCAATAACCAAGCGTGCCCAGGATTTGTTGATTATTGCATCACGCTGGGGTGAATTCAAATTGAACTGCAAAGTGACCTCGCAGTGCCACGACTCAGATCCAACCGACCTTCAGCACCTTAACGCCACCGTGAGAACCGACAGGGTCGCCTTCCCAGAGCTCATTTGCTCTCGACTTCTCTGTATGTCTTCCCTCTTCCCGATCTTTCTCCCCCTCTCAATCCCTCTCTCTCTCTCTTCCTTTAGTTCCCTTCTCTTTCTTCTTTCCTGACTCTCTTTCTTCTTTTATTTGTTCCTTTGTTTAGTTATATCAATGGCTAGAGTCATTAGTATTTGATTTATATAGTAATAAATTTAGTTTTCTTTATATCATAAGATATTAGGTTTTGGTTATAATATAATTAGGTTTAATTATAAGATATGTAGTTTTGCTAATACATTGAAATTTTTGGTTGATATATAAACATTAAGTTTTGGTTATATAATAATAAGTAAATAATGGTTTAATTACTAAACAACATTTGAAATATTTACTTAGACTTTTATTTAAGTTATGTTGGGCTGAATAAGTTGTATATTTAAAACAATTTGGGCTTATGCTCTAACAAGCTTTTATATAAATTTAGTTTTAAAAGAGTTGGTATACAAGTATATTTTAAATAGAGCCTTTATATAAGTATATTTTAAGTTGTCTTTTATAAATAATCAATTGAAGGTTAAAACTTACCCAAACAAAACCAAACTCTCCTTTTAGTCTTAACTTTGCCTATTTTTGAAGTTAGCTAATTTGTGTACTTTTTCTTTGTTTTTTGTGGGCCATTGCGGACCCAGGTATCTCCATCTCGAAATTCGTGTCGAACTCCGATTCCGGACTTCTTTATATCATTTTTTCTATTTGGACCACTTCAGACTTATTGGGATTTATCATTACCTTATTTGTGATCATTTAGATAGTGTGACATTGTATCTATTCTATGTTGACACGTTCGTGTCGCGCACGTCGACTCCAACTAAGCTAAGGTGAGTACATTCTCTGATAGTTTACATTACTTGATAGCTTCTATAAAGCATGTTTTAGTGATGCTTTACTTGGCTCTCGACACGCTGGCTACACAGATTAATGTTATAAGGATTCTGGTTGAGAGATACGTAGTTTCAGGCTTATTGCTTACTGAACTATTCTTTACTGGACTAATGTATTTACTGGACTACTGACTTTTCTGTACTAGTGTGATTTTTCGTATCGGAACTTGGATCCATAAGTACTAGTCGAGGGGAAAAATATCTAGAAGACGTGTGTACTACCCTTTCTATGCCATAGTCTGATTGGAATAGTAGCAGCCACGCACGACACGTGTGGCTTGCCGGATTTTATCCCTTAGTCGTTCATATGTCGACTTAGTATTTCAAAATATTTAGATATTTATAGCCTTCTGGTTTCACTCCATACTTACTGACATATGCCATATTTACTCGTGATTACACATTTTATCCTACTTACCATACCATGACTTCAGATTACTTGTTTATTCTACTTGCCTTACCATGATTATTCCAGTTTTACTAATTCATTATGTATTCATTACTATTTCCTATGTTATAGTCTCTGTCATGCCCCGATCTCCCGCAGGCAATCGGCCGTTCCCGCTAGGCGGGAATCACCCTCGCCAGCGCTCCCGCGGAACGATCGCTTAACCCATCCGGGCGTGATGCCGCACGAGCGTGATCCACGCCCGTACAAGGCCATGGTTCATTGGCTGGCGGCAAGAGTTCTAAGCCACAGAGTCGTACAGATTGTCCGAGTGTAGCGGAGTCATGAACGCATAGCGATTCGGTAACAGGTTCACTGAATCGACAAATATAGCGAAAGCATAAAAACACAAGTTGAAGTAAAGCAAGCTATTTTATTGATATAAACTTGTGTTACAGGCGGCGTATAGCCGAGATTACAAGTCGCTCAAGCCTCTCTCTGAAACAGTAAAAGCGTGCCAAGTGGCTACAACTGTGGAATGAATATACAGGCGATGGTCAGGCGATGTTCACAACTTATGTCTTGTATAAGCGCTTCAGTCCCGGACGCACCGTTGCAAGGCTTCAGAGGGAACTCCTGGCCTTAGCACGCACGAAGGAGGCGTCCGCACCGCACGAGGTTCTCCCGCACCCTGCATATCAAACTGGTGGATTATCAGTACATTGAATGCACTGGTGGGGAAGCTACTCGCCCGCTCGACAAATCCAAACACGTAATACAGGTTCTGTGCACAACTATTAAGTTGTCTTTCTAGTTGCCTTAGGATCAGTTTCATGCAACATTGAATAGCTTATCGTGTCGGCCAGTGCGTCGTGCGATGTTTGAGGAAACACGGCGAGACTTACCAACTTACCATTTATCCTTCCCTGTCCAAGGCAAACATGATTTATTTCAAGCACGGTAAGTATAAACATTCAGGAGGCATAGCATATGCAAACAGGAGGGTTCTTATAACATGATCGTTCAGGTGTTAAGTTATTCATTGATGCTATGCAATGACTCGCACGCGGATAGCCGCTAAGCGAGGATGACTTGTTATCTTTTGTTTCACAGGCAAGCACGCAACAGGTTAAATACACACGATAATCACACGAGCACACGAAAAGCAGTAATGCATGATTTATTTAGCTATTGGATATGCACAGTCTCCTGGGCTGCTGTAAGCCCGCACAGGAGGGAGACTTGCAGGGAGATCCGAATACCTAAATGAGTCTTGCCACTGGAGTATGATTCATTTAGCTATTGGATATGCACAGTCTCCTGGGCTATTGTAAGCCCGCACAGGAGGGAGACTTGCAGGGAGATCCAAATACCTGATTGAGTCTTGCCACAGGAGTATGATTCTTTACTTGACATGATGCAGGCTCCTGAATCGGGAACTGCCTTGGCGACCTAACGGTCCCGGATACTTGCAGGGTTATTCAGGCACGGAACGACTACGTAGTAGTCTCCCAAGGTTTGGATGAAAACACGGTAACATTCAAGTAGACAAGCATGTGTTTCTAAGGAACATAAACAGGCACGTTGCTCGGACCCGAAGGTAAGCCGAGAGTTGAAACCGTTAAGGGAATTAGCATGCGAGGGTCTGAATATAAGCAGTATTTCATTTCCATGTTCTAGCAAGCAATATGAGTTGGGATTATTCCCTTAGCTAGGTGCGTTGGATTTATTAGCATGCAGGGGGTGATTCATCTAGCGACTAGCATATATGATTCCAGGTTTTATGTGTGCTGGCTAAGCAAAGACAAGTTCACCGTAGCCACCCACCTTAGCGATGATTCGCCTCGGTAGAGCGATACGTCTGAGCGAGCCTCTGAAAGTCCAAGCCGGATTCCTGTAGGGACAAGTCTAGATATCCTTTGCTTCTCATTTGAGGCAAAGCAGGTCAGGACAGCTGCACGATTGCCGTTTGAGATGGCAGTCCGCTTGAGCGGAACGGGGTGTTACATCCTACCCAACTTAGGAAAAGTCTCGTCCTCGAGACTTACTAAGGACAAGCAGTAATCTAGGGTTGAGGCAATCCTAGACAAGTCATTTTTACTTGTTCATTTGGATATTCACTTGCACATGCGTTGATCTTAGCATATCGCTTAGACTGGATCGTGCGCACTTTCGAAGGTACCCTCTAGCGTGAACACGTCAACCAGCTCAGTGATAGCGAAGTCTTAGCACTCGAGTTTTACCTTTTCTTAAGTCTTGGATGGTGCACTAGTTCAAGGCGTCCCTCGAATTGATGCATTCAACCAAACTTAGGGTTAGTGAAAATCGGACAAGCTACTAGCGATACTCTCAAGGGTTCGCACAGGTTGGCACAAAGGCCACTCGCAGCATACAACCAGACAAGCAAGCATATCATTCAAAACGTATTTTGAAAGTATTTAGACTTATTGTTGGAACATCCCATCGAGGCATTGAGAGAGAGCGTGCACATAACCCACGAACGAGCTGTTGAAACAGAGATATCGAATCGAAGTCCAAAGGCGTAGAAGCCAGGCTCTGATACCACTATGTCATGCCCCGATCTCCCGCAGGCAATCGGCCGTTCCCGCTAGGCGGGAATCACCCCCGCCAGCGCTCCCGCGGAACGATCGCTTAACCCATCCGGGCGTGATGCCGCACGAGCGTGATCCACGCCCGTGCAAGGCCATGGTTCATTGGCTGGCGGCAAGAGTTCTAAGCCACAGAGTCGTACAGATTGTCCGAGTGCAGCGGAGTCATGAACGCATAGCGATTCGGTAACAGGTTCACTGAATCGACAAATATAGCGAAAGCATAGAAACACAAGTTGAAGTAAACCAAGCTCTTTTATTGATATAAACTTGTGTTACAGGCGGCGTATAGCCGAGATTACAAGTCGCTCAAGCCTCTCTCTGAAACAGTAAAAGCGTGCCAAGTGGCTACAACTGTGGAATGAATATACAGGCGATGGTCAGGCGATGTTCACAACTTATGTCTTGTATAAGCGCTTCAGTCCCGGACGCACCGTTGCAAGGCTTCAGAGGGAACTCCTGGCCTTAGCACGCACGAAGGAGGCGTCCGCACCGCACGAGGTTCTCCCGCACCCTGCATATCAAACTGGTGGATTATCAGTACATTGAATGCACTGGTGGGGAAGCTACTCGCCCGCTCGACAAATCCAAACACGTAATACAGGTTCTGTGCACAACTATTAAGTTGTCTTTCTAGTTGCCTTAGGATCAGTTTCATGCAACATTGAATAGCTTATCGTGTCAGCCAGTGCGTCGTGCGATGTTTGAGGAAACACGGCGAGACTTACCAACTTACCATTTATCCTTCCCTGTCCAAGGCAAACATGATTTATTTCAAGCACGGTAAGTATAAACATTCAGGAGGCATAGCATATGCAAACAGGAGGGTTCTTATAACATGATCGTTCAGGTGTTAAGTTATTCATTGATGCTATGCAATGACTCGCACGCGGATAGCCGCTAAGCGAGGATGACTTGTTATCTTTTGTTTCACAGGCAAGCACGCAACAGGTTAAATACACACGATAATCACACGAGCACACGAAAAGCAGTAATGCATGATTCATTTAGCTATTGGATATGCAAGTCTCCTGGGCTGCTGTAAGCCCGCACAGGAGGGAGACTTGTAGGGAGATCCGAATACCTAAATGAGTCTTGCCACTGGAGTATGATTCATTTAGCTATTGGATATGCACAGTCTCCTGGGCTGCTGTAAGCCCGCACAGGAGGGAGACTTGCAGGGAGATCCAAATACCTGAATGAGTCTTGCCACAGGAGTATTATTCTTTACTTGACATGATGCAGTCTCCTGAATCGGGAACTGCCTTGGTGACCTAACGGTCCCGGATACTTGCAGGGTTATTCAGGCACGGAACGACTACGTAGTAGTCTCCCGAAGTTTGGATGAAAACACGGTAACATTCAAGCAGACAAGCATGCATTTCTAAGGAACATAAACAGGCACGTTGCTCGGACCCGAAGGTAAGCCGAGAGTTGAAACCGTTAAGGGAATTAGCATGCGAGGGTCTGAATATAAGCAGTATTTCATTTCCATGTTCTAGCAAGCAATATGAGTTGGGATTATTCCCTTAGCTAGGTGCGTTGGATTTATTAGCATGCAGGGGGTGATTCACCTAGCGACTAGCATATATGATTCCAGGTTTTATGTGTGCTGGCTAAGCAAAGACAAGTTCACCGTAGCCACCCACCTTAGCGATGATTCGCCTCGGTAGAGCGATACGTCTGAGCGAGCCTCTGAAAGTCCAAGCTGGATTCCTGTAGGGACAAGTCTGGATATCCTTTGCTTCTCATTTGAGGCAAAGCAGGTCGGGACAGCTGCACGATTGCCGTTTGAGACGGCAGTCCGCTTGAGCGGAACGGGGTGTTATAGTCTCTACCATGTAATGGAACTGCTTTTAATGTTTGTACTCGTTCCATTCTGACTGGATAATATTTCTTTAAGAGATATTGTGCCCCACGTCATTGGACTTCGAAGTTATGCTTTAGTCGAGACTGCTTTTGCACTTGGACCAAGAGGTGACCTCTATAGAGATCTAGGCTAGTATTTCTTTATTTCAGTACCATGTTCTATTTTATTTCTATTTGTTAGTTGTTTGGATTACCTTCATTTTGCATATCTTCCTTAGTATACTGTGATTGAGTTTGTGATGATAGTACTTGTACATTATTGTTGAGGTAATTTCCATGGAGGTCTAGACAATGTTCTAGCGTCAATACTGCGACGTAGGCTGGATGTACCCACGTATTTGTGCCCGAATATCCAGGAGCGGGTTGAGGCATTCCTTGACTTGAGGCAACATCGCCTTTCCATCCTTAAATCGTATCTTCTAAACTTTTTTGTCACATGGATCATGTTTTTGTTCTCATTAGACTTGTAATGCTTATCCAGAGACTCCCAAACATTGTTTGCATGGACCGTCTTGTTGTATGACTCTGCCAAAGAATCTTTCATGGGGTTCAAAATTAGTAGTTTGTAGAGGTTGTTGTCTCTCCTCCGCTTTGTCTATAAGGTAGTAGCTGCAGCAACCCTCCGAGCATCATCCAGAATAGTAGGCTCAGGTTTTATCAACACTTAATCAACATTCACTAGTTGAATATTGAGACTGGCCTTCCTCTTCCAGATGCTAAAGTGTTCTCGGTCAAACTTTTCAAGTTTGTTAAAACTTGTGTCGAGAAGATTTGTACGGTTGTTCTCCATCTTACGCGAATTTTGCTTTGAGATTGTTAGTCCCGAGGCTTAATCAATAGATGGATGAACGAAGGCGAGGAACAGAGGTTCACGCAAACTTTGCAGTCTACCCTCTGTTTGATCCTGAAGTTGTAGTCGAGATCAGGAGTTCACATAAAAGTTTTCTCTCTGATATCCTCGATTCCAACGAAGAACTACTAAATAAATATAGCTGATTACAACTTTTGAGGATTACAAACCAAAGTATCAAAACTCCCGTTCTTCCTTGCAATTACAGTTGTAAAAATGACAGAACAGATTACAACTTTAGTAGAAGAGAAGAAGACGAAAAGAACAACAGCTTGTTAGGGGTGATGAGGATCACCGTTGCTCAAAGCAAGATTCACCCCCACACGATCTGCTCCCAAGAACTAGCAAGTTCTGAAAAGAACTTCTAGAACGCTCGTCGTCACCTCTGTCTTGAATTCACACGAACTCGCACGAACACCTAGACTCCAATGGCAGCAGCATAACGATATTCTCTTCGTCTCTTAATTTTGAAGTAAGTTCTCAAAGGGGCACGAAGAGAGTATTTATAGAGTAGGATGGAAACCTTAACCCTAATCCTGGCCGTTAACTGATTATAGAAAGATAGAAACAAATTAAATTCAAGCCCCATAAAAATGATTTAAATTAATAACCCAACCTTTCCATAACCGTTCAAATTTTGCAATCAGCGGAATCATGTGCCAACCACGCTATCTGTGCATATGCACACAGCAGCACATCCATAACTTCTTCTGCACGCATAAGCCAGCAACGCAATGGCCTATTTGCGCATGTAAGCAGCACGACAACAACTCATACGCGCAAACTCGTAGATATGCATACGTGCATAGTTGCGCATAGCCTCACATAGCCTGCTCAGTGCCCGCTTAGGCTACCATGAATGCTACCATGTTAGCAACTCATGCATAAAATGAGCATCATAGGATGATGCTGACGTGCTAAGTGCAAAGTGCGCCATCAAAGCGCCATTTGTGCCCTTGAGCCCGAGTTCGAGTCCGAGCCTCCTAAGGGAATTTCACAAGAGAGTGACAAAAAACATAAATGCTTTCTTTGAGGAGTTAATCCTTATTCCTCCAAGGAAAATTCCCCCACATGGCACCCACATGTGCCCCACCATAACCTATGTGCATACCTCAACACAAGCAAAGCCTTATATTGAGATACCCACTTGGAGTTGTAACCAATGTGGGACTATCTTTACTAGTCCATAGAAAGAAACTCCAATAATCCCCCACATATCTTAATATATATGGGTTGAGTGTTCCCTACAGTGACTGTCCATCATGCATTAGGATATATGGATCAAATAAAAGTATGATACAAGAATGGACTAAGCCTTGAATTATGTACCATAGCTGCAATTATTTCCACTCACACGATGACATTAGTTTGCATCTGGTCACACATTTAAGGTCATATTCTGACCTGGTCTCAGTGTATATATTTTGGGCGTCTACAAGTTTACCCTCAAGAGACAACCTACATCTCTTTCCATACACTTACATGAGTTCTTTCAAAGAGTTTAAAATTTTCCAGCATGAAGCATTGCACTTCCTTTCGGTGTTACACCACTATGACATAGCCCGAAGCTGAGGTCTGCAACCCCTTGGTGGTGTCATACCACAGTAATATGAGATCCCAAGCCTCTTTATAGTGTTGTACTACCCAGCAGGAATTATTACGCTCCTTTGCGGTGCTATGCCGCTACGATATGTCCTAAAGTTGAGGTTCGCAACCTCTTGGTGGTTTCGCTCTATTATAGCATGAGGTCGCCGACCTCTTTGTAGTATTGTGCTACTAGTCTCCACATGTTCGACATTAGGCTATCTGCTTATATACGGTGCTACTACCGCTATGATATGGCTCTAGGCTGAGGCTCTCACATTATTGTGGTATCACGCCACTGTATTATGGGGGTACCATCCCCTTTGTGGTGCCGAGCCACCCGTTCTTCCTGTAAAGCACGTTGGACATTCAAAATGTCTGAGAATTTGTTAAGACCCATGGCTATCCTCCCACAGGGCTTGTTATAAACAAAGAATAAATAGTAGACAATAGTGGTTCTGTGTCCATAATCCCTCAATGTCTCAAAGGACTACCCAATATTCCTGATATTCTTTCAGTCAATAATCCTTCTTTGAATCAAAAGCTAGATACCTAGTAGAATTACAAAGACACAATATTAGAATACCTTCAAGCCATTTTACTAGTTGTGTCCTCGACCAGCTGGTGCTTGAGGCCTTTGGTGAATGGATCCGCCAGATTCTCCTGGATTCGAATATCAATCACGGCAATGACTTCAGTCTTGATAAGATCATTCACTGCCATGTTCCTAAGCCACATAGTC
Organism: Iris macrosiphon; assembly: GCA_036927795.1. Classification (NCBI taxonomy): domain Eukaryota; kingdom Viridiplantae; phylum Streptophyta; class Magnoliopsida; order Asparagales; family Iridaceae; genus Iris; species Iris macrosiphon. The sequence continues at coordinate 119,939,434 of JAYESA010000012.1, read as the reverse complement.
ATCTTCTTACCATTGAAGAGATTATTTGATGCCATTATTGCAGCCGCCTAGTTTTTGCAGTATATCGGTACCGCCAGAATCTATGCATCAACTACTGGAAGATCATACATGAGCTCCTGAAGCTATTTTGATTCATCCGTTGTAACTGCCAATGCGTAGAACTCAGATTCCATTAAGAATGAGAGAGCATTGTCTTCTTTTTTGAATTCCACGATGTAGCAGTTAGACCCTTAGGGAAGATGAATTCTTCTGTGGACTGTTAGCTCTCTTCTTCTGAGCACCAACTTGAATCACTGAAGTCTTCCACTATTGTTGGATAACCGCTGTCATGCAGTGCATACTTCTGAGTCCTCTTGAGATATCTTATCACTCTCTTTACAGTTTTTCATGCTCCATACCTGGATTGCTCATAAACTGACTCAGCATCCCTACAGCGAAAGCTATATCAAGCCTTATGGCAGTTGTTGCATACATCAAACTCCCAACGATGCTTGAGTACTCCAGCTGCTTGACACTTTTTCTTGAATTTGGCTTCAGCTTCTTGTCACACATGTACAGAGTATCGATCCTTGGAAGATCGTGATATCCATAGCGTGTGAGCATCTTCTCAATATAATAAAATTATGACAGCACCACTCCAGTGTCTGTTGGGATAATCTTTATCCCTAAGATAACATCAGCATCCCCCAAGTTCTTTATATTGAACTTGGACGAGAGAAACTTTATTGTCTCAGTGACACATGTTAAATCCGTACCCAGGATCAACATATCGTCTACGTACGAACTAACTATGACTCCTCTTCCACCAGCAAACTTTGTGTAAACATAATTATTTGTCTCGCTGATCTTGTAACTATTTGATCTAATAATTTTATCAAACTTCTCATGCCATATCTTGGGAGCTTGCTTCAAATCGTACAATAATTTTACCAACTTGCAGACTTTGTCTTCAAGGCCCTTGACAACAAATTCGTCTGGTTGTTACATATAAATCTTTTTTGTCAACTCTTCATTCAGTAATATTGTTTTAACATCCACCTAATGTATCATTAGCTTGTGAATTATACTCAGAGCAATCAGCATCCGTATGGTTGTCATCCGCTCTACTGGAGCAAATATGTCAAAGTAGTCAATCCCCTGCTTCTGAAAAAACTCCTTGGCACCATCCTTGCCTTAAACTTGTCAATATTTTCGTCGACCTTCAACTTTCTTCTTGAAGATCCATTTACATTCGATGGATTTTGCTCCTTCAGGCAGATCAACCAACAACCAAATGTTGTTGGAGGTTATGGAGTCAAACTCATCATTGATAGCCTCCTTCCAAAAGACAACATCTCTGGTTTTTATTGCCTTATCATAGGTAAATGGATCTACTTCCACATAATAGGTGACGAAATCATATCTGAAGTCCTTCTGCCTCCTCATTTACTTAGTTATCGGCTCTGCGAGTTCTGGTTCGAATGTTGTCTTTTTAATGACTACTTCTTCTTGGACTACATCTTCATTGGAAGCATAAACTTCCTTGCACCCACACCATTCTCCGGAATGTCTGCGAGAACAATATTTTGTGCCTTGCAAATTTATCTTTAAAGAATCCTGCGTCATGCGATTCAGTGATATAGTTAGATTCGATATCAAGGAACCTCCGAGCATCACTCTTGTCAACATATCCCAATAATTTAGCCTTTATAGTCCTCATTCCTAGCTTCTAAATCTTAAAGTCTGGATGCTTCACATATGCCAGACACCCCCACACTCGAATTACATTCAAGTTGGGTCTGACCTTGAACCAGAGCTCGTGAGGAGTAATATCGAAAGTTGCGTACGACACTCTGTTTAGAATAAAAGTAGTCTTAAGCACAGCTTCTTCCCAGAAGCAGTTTGGAAGACCCGCAGTCAATAGTATTGAGTTCATTATTTCTGTCAACATCTTGTTCTTCCTTTCTATAACTTGATTTAATTAAGAATACGAAATAATAGTCTCATTGATAATTCCATATACTTTATATAACAATGCGAATTCAAGAGGCCGATACTCTCTGTCTCTATTACTTCTGAGTCTCTTAAGTTATTGACCAGTTCGACGTTCAGCTTCAGCCCTGAACTCCTTGAACTTCTCAAATTCTTCGTCTTTTGACTTGAGAAGATAGACGAACGCGTACTTCGAAAAATCGTTAATGAAAGTAATGAAATACTTTATTCCCTCCTTTGTGGAGAATTGTTTGAAGTCATAGATATTTGAGTGCACCAACTCCAGAAGATCTATGCTTCGATTTACCCGTTTGAATGTTTTTCTAGTGATCTAGGTCTGGGCACAAACTTTACACTTCTCCACCTTATTACCCCTACATTTGGAGATAAGCCCCATACTAGACATTTTGTTAATTCTTTTATAATGAACATGTCCTAGTCTATTATGCCCCAACTCAAGAGGATAACCAGAAGAAGAGACTACATTAACATTATCAGCATGAGTTTATTATCAGCATGAGTTACAATAAACTTGTCTTAGTCGATGATGCTCCACCCAGGCGGGAGCTTGGCGACAATATCGCCAATAATGAAAGCATCGACTAAGGGCATGCCATCATCCTTAAGTTTTTTGATGTAACTTGAGAAATTACTTGACTTGAGGCAACATCATCTTGTCATACTCAAATCATACCTTCCAGACTTTTTCTGTCACATGGATATTCTTTCTGTTCTCATCAGACTTGTAGTGCTTATCTAGAGACTCCCAGACGTCCTTTGCATGGACCGTCATATTGTATGACTCAGCCAAAGAATCTTCCATGGAGTTCAAAATTAGCATTTTACAGAGGTTGTTTTCTCTTCTCTACTTTGTCTGCAAGGCAGTGGCCGCAACAACCCTCTGAGCATCATCCGAAATTGTCACTACCCCATTTCCAGAGCCAAGTATTTTTTTTTTAATTTGGTTAATTGTGTATTTATTATAAATATTTGTATTTATATTTAATTGTTGGTTGTATTATTTTTTTATTGATTGTTTTAGGGTTTTGGCTAGCCTTGACCCATGTCAGACCCTAGTGGACCCATGTCTGACCCAACCAACACCCTTGTGAGACCTATTTTTGGGTTTAGAATTATTATTATATTTTTTAATAGGTTAGTTGGAGAGATTGGGAGTTAGTTTGAGTGCTTTTGGAACCCCAAACCCAAAACCCAATTTGCATGACTTGAGAAGAGGGTATTTTAGTCTTTTTGGCTTTATGCAACCTATTTCCATGTGAATGGACGGCCCCCTAAACCCTCCCCAGACCCGATCACAACAGCCCCCCCCCCTCTTCTTCATCACTTCTTCACTTCTTCACTTCTTCTTCTCCATTCTCCACTCTTTCTTCTTCTTTCCTTCTTCCAACTTCAAGTAAGTGCTCCATTTCTTCTCTTTCTTCTTCTATTCTTCATGAATGTGAACCCTAACCCTACACTTTTCCCTAACCTAGGTGTGTAGAGCCTAGACTTAGTGTGGAGGCTTGATTTGGAGGCTTGGAGCTTGAGGGAGGTAATTTCAAGAGATTTGGAGACTTTGGCCTTGGGATTCCAACTCCCAAGAGGTAAACCCTAACTTTACTCTTACTAATTGCTCTAATATAGTGTAATTAGTGGTTTAGAACCTTCCTAGACCCTAAGGCTACCCGTGGGAGGAAGTTGTGTCACGACCCGCACCCGATGTAGGAATGCAAGTCAGAAACAACGCCCAGCCTACGCCGTAGAATCGGCGGTAGAACGCTGTCTTGGTCTACTATACTATCTAAAATCTCACAATAATATGAAGTCTGCCAATAAAATCTCAACATAAAACTCAATCACATTCTAAAGTACGAGAAGATATCAAGGAAGTTTAACATAACTATCCATTCAATATATAAAAACAATAATAGAAATAATATCCAATCTCATACTCTATGCCGAAAACAAATCCGGTACCAAAATGCTAAAGAGACTAACTATGAAAAGTAGTGATCCGGATAAACCTCCCGGCAATCACTCCAGAACTAGTGGATCCAAGTCTGCACCATCTATAAGTCAAAGTCCATAGTATGTCGGACACCAATCTCTCGGATCCTCTGAAAAATATTTTTCAGTCAGAAATGGAGCGAAGTACATACCTCTGAAAGCAGTTCCAATAACATAATCGAGCATATATAACAAGCAATAGAAAAAGGATACAAGATGCACAAGTAATAAGAATGTACAATACAGAAAGAATAGGCAATAAGCACAATAAAAACTGAAAAGTAAATACGGAAAATAAACTGCAAGTAGAAAACAAGAATACTAGCTATATGATTTAGAGTGCAAGTTCGTTATGTGATCAGCTTAGGTTGCACATGAGGTATAAAGGTAACTCCATTATACGTGAGGTGTATAATCGACATGCACATGAGATCAAGAGGGCTTTGATCACATAACCAACTCTTACTCTCCCTCCCCAACCAATACTCATGGATCCAATCACGACACGTTACGTACATGATCACGATATAGTCACACTAGCACACGAAATAGTGGATGCACAAGAAGCACATGAAAGTCAATACCTGATGCACACGATGAAATACATGTGACTGGGTACCCGTTGCACACGGTAGGGGATAACACCTCCTGACGGGATCCATATAGCACCAGTCCGTGAAATTACTGTGTCAAAAATCAATATATACAATTCTAGAACATGCATATATACAATATTATGAATTAAAAATAATCAGAAAAATGTACTCGCCTGTGGTCCAGAGCAATGAATGTCAAACTGTCTGAACTGGTGTCACACAGACCTATATATGGAATATTGCATTAATATAAGGTTCTGGAAAGAAAATAAGTTAAACTAATCAACTTCTAGGTCAACAAGTCAATTCTAAGTCAAAAGTTAAACTAGGTCAACTCTAAGTCAAATCGGTCAAACTATAGTCAAACTATGGTCAACTCTAAGTCAAACTGGTCAAACTATAGTCAAACTATGGTCAACTACCTATTTCTAGCTTGCATAAGTCTAACTCAAAGATATTGGGCTCACATACTATGAATCTAGGCCATACAAGCTACAACTTAGGATACTAAGATACCGTATCTCAGGATATGCAAACAATAGGTAAATATCACATATCTATAATAAAACAATATTAAATATATAAATCATAATTACAAATGCTAAATGATTATCATGGTTTTGAACCAACTTGGTATCGCAATAGTAAACCTCTATCTTGATACCCAAACCCAGTACCTTGGATATCCTTAATACCTTGGCATTTACCTTGGTATCTCAAGGTAATGTCACTCTAGTATATATATATTAACTATCCAACTATAAACTATAAACTACCATGTATTTAGTATTTATACCATACTATATACCTTATTTTAGTCACCTTAATACCAACCCATAATTAGTTTACAACTATCATATTACTATGCCAATACCTACTACTCATACCTTGGTATATCTTGATACTTACCTTGGTATCTCAAGGTAATTGCCAAAACTTCATATATGTACTAACTACCCAACAATAATTACATATATCAATCCAATATAACTCTAGTATGTACTAATAGAATAATTACTAACTACCAACTACACACTAACTATTAATACATATATACGTACATACATACCTAAAAATATATAATATATAAAAGATACTCATAACCATTGATAACTAAAATATACTAACTTACTCAATAATATTATGTGCTACAACTAAATATATACATATATATAGTATAATACAAATAGCAATTAGGAACATATTCATATATATATTAATTACTATATATATATTTAAATACATATATATAACCCACCATATATATTTATACAATATATATTTATATACATATAATCCAAAATATATATATTTATACAATATATATTTAAATAGATATATATAACACATAATATATATTTATACAATATATATTTAAATACATATATATAACCCACAATATACATTTATACAATATATATATATAACTATATATATAACTATACATACACTTATACATAGTAAATTGTATAAAATACCATATAGAACATACACACACATACATATTAATATGTATATATAACTATACATATATGTATACGTATATAAAATCATATACTATATAAATACATAACAATATATAATATAACTATATATATAACCATATATAAATATATCTACTATATTATATATACATATACTACCACTTATAAATATATATCTACATGTAAAAAAATATCTACATAATAAATATACACATATAGTATATGCATAGGTACATAGATCTAAGACACAACATTACATAAATATATATAGACAATACTATATATATATATACATATATATAATTATACTTCTCCATGAAATAAGAACACAAAAGAATTAGATCTACAATTAAATTGCACATACATGGACCGTATCACCCCGTATCCCACTAGATTTAGGATACGCATGCGATACGAGTCCACCACACATCCAAACGTACCCCGAAGGACACGAACAAGTCATATATATTATTTATGAACAATACGAAGAGTCAAATATAAATCTACGTGTCCGTGTCAAAATATGACATGCTCAAAGTCCCGTGTCGGAGGGAAAATCTCCAAATTAACACGTATCATCAAATTGATGGGATACGACCTATACGTACCCAATTATGGACACGACACTAGCCCCAAACACACAAGCATATGCCAAATTGATTTATAGGACCAATTGACACACACAACAAATGTCAATCTCGGAATTCTTCCAAAATTGACACAAAAAGTACCATAACTTTCTCAATAGGCCTCCTATGAACACAAAACCAAAACCTATGGGTAGCCTATGCATATGGATTGATTTTCCATGGTTATATCTCATATTTAGAACCTAAATTAAGGGAAAAAATGGAATTATACCTATTGGGAGATAGATTCTCAATGAAATCTCCAAAATTGGTGAAATTGACCTCCAACTTGTAGATTCTTGCTCATCTTTGTAGATTCATACTTCCTCCTTATAGATCCTTACTCTAATAGCCTCCAATGGTAATTTAGGAAATAATTGGGTGAAAATTTGGTAGGAATTTGGTTGAAAAAATTTTCTAGATCTAGATTTAGAATAAAAAATGAAGAGAGAGAAAGTTTTTATCCCATTAATATAGGCCTCACTTGCCCCCTCCCTTAAGCTACTATGTAAAGTCTAAAATACCCCTTGGGACCTCTCATGAAGAAATTAATTAAGGAGGGAAGCTTCTAGTCTAATGGATTTAACATAATTAATCCTCCTACTAATAATTGGGCTTCTAATTATTGGGCTCAATTCTAACTAGATTTAAATATTGGTCCATGAGTCTAAACTAAACTAGTTGGTCCACTAACACAAGTCCAAAAATAAATCTAACATGCTAATAATAAATAAATAATACAATAAATAAAATTTAACATGCACAATATTTAATTAATTACCAAATGACTAAAATATCCTTTCCTAGAAAATATGGTAGTGACAAATCTACCCCCCTTAGAAGAATTTCGTCCTCGAAATTAAAACTCTCACCCCTCTCTCTTGGCCAGTCATATTCTATTCATACAAATCTTACTATGGTCAAATCCCATCAATCATAGTCTAAAATAGTATATATCCTATAACATACAATCATATCATTCTACTGAAAGAGAAATTATACTTGGATATAGTCTCTAACTATCATGAAATCAGTCTCTTTCCTGGTGGGATATCTTCCTTTACTGGTGAGGATAACCTGTGATGCCACCTGTGGCCTATTTCATCACACCAAGCATTCACTAATCATCAACCTAGTCAAGATATTCTTAATACTGAGGGTTACTAAATACTAGTGATATGGACATACTTCACTCACTGGCACTTGCTACCTAGGATACTATACAAAACACTGCTAAGATACTACCTCCTTGTTCTGTTTCAATCACCAAAAAATTTCAATCATCATTTTGTAAGGAACACTTGTATACCTTTTTAATCATGTATTTTATTAGCACACCCTCATCCAACTTATCACTCCCTATAGGATGCCTTACTTAAATCTTGTTACTGTCTACACAAGGCATCATCTCTCATATGCATTTTGATGATATCCATATACTAAGTTACTCATGTCTCTCCTCTAATATGCTTGTACCTAAACTTTCATAATACGTGAGGTACTCCGGCTCTTGTTACTAGGGTATATCTTTTTATTTGATACTTGGTACAACTCATCCTCTAACATTTGTTAATCATCCTAAGGTTCTCATCTATACACAATAAATACATAATTATCTTCTAGTCATTACAACACCATGATATCTCACTGGTATCTTTATACCCCTCGGACTATTCTCTGATACATACGACCTCTATAACCAAATTATCAAGGTACTATACTTACTAAACTTACTTCTTTATATATATTGTCTCCCTCTTCTACTGCTTGGATCACTTGTACTATTACTTCCAAATATCTTTCTATCTATATTAACTGATACACCAATCCAATGTCATTACACAATGTACTTACTGTTACTAGCACATTACTCAGCTAATCCCTAATATAAAAATACTAGCACTCTTGATATAGTAACACTAGCTTCCTAACTACACAATATATGTCCTTAAGATTCTAGGGTACTAGCTTCATTATTAGATCACCTCATAATACTCACTGAAAATCAAGATCACTTGCATCCAATGCACTAGTTATTAACTTCTATAATACACACATTTTACTTCACTCTCAAAGGTCGACATATGATTACATATCTCTATTGATGTATATGTATCTCTCCTCAAACCTTACAGACGGTTATGCAAATCAGTGATCCATTATATATCTTCTATGACCAATCTTGATATTTCTCAACCCATGACATAATATTAACACTCAAGCTTTCACTTTTTGATACTCATGAACTTTCACACTGACACTTATCATCCACTATACATCCTGCACACAATTTCTCGATACTTCTCCCACCTATTGCTTCCAACACATCACTAGCCTCAATATTAGGTGAGATACCCATCACTAATTATATACTGGTACACTCCTATCTACTCACAGTAATGCTCTACTTTATCTTAACACGAGTCTTACTACTTTAGTACAATATATTATTATTCCCTCATGCTCTCCCATACACTTATGGGTACCCTTCCACTATGGCACACTCATTAATACTCTTGATGTATATACATATCTATACTCTTGACACACTCAAGTATCAACCACCAATTTGAATATCATACTTCATTGATTTCCAACACAATTTTCTTGATACATAATTGTTTACATGGATCACCCAACTACATGAATGTATGATTATCCTAAATTGGTATGCTGACTTTGATACTAACTCATGGAACCACTACTGATATTCTCTACTCCCTCTTCTACCTATAGTAACTACTAACTTATAATTACACCTATCATAGAACTAATGCTATAAAGTACTATACTATGGGTTATCCCTAGATTTATGCCTATTGCTCACATGCCTAACCAAGAACCACTTACAGACTCATAAGTCACACTCTCTATAGTCAATACTAATACTCAAGATACAGACCTAATTGTAACTCACCAATTATCACACTAACAAGGACTCTAATAGAAATAAGCTCTATAAGGAACAAGAGAACTGAAGGTATCTCTACTGCTTAGCTAAAGAATGATGGAACAAAGTCCTACAATAACAGAAATGAATAAGTATTGAGATGATACTTTAAGAACCAATTTAAGATACAATCTGATAATCATACACATCTATCCGAAATCATGACACTCAGAATCCTCGCCACACCAGTAAACATAGCTGCGATAAACGATAGATTCCATAACTAGGGTATGCAACTCTATAATCATGTTATCTAGAATCCTCACCATGCCAACCGGTATGGCTGCGAGAAACTCTAAATTTTATAACTAAGATATGTACATCCGAAGTCAGGTCCCTACATTTTTTGCTACGCCAGCTAATATAGCTGCGATAAACTCTAGGCTCCATAACCAAAGTAGACGTTTTACCTTTCTCACTGTCCTCATCAACATATGTCATCAGATGATACCGTAACTTAGTCCGTAAAATTTCTCTCGACATAAAACAAAGTAAATAACGAACACCAAGAATTTTGAATCATCCGATCACCAAGAATCAAATTCAACAATAGATCACCAAGAATCAATTTCAACAACAACAAGTGAGAGCGAACAGAAACAAGAGAAAAGATTTGAAATGGGAATTATAATAAGATTCTCAAGGGTCATCCCAGAAATCTCTCAAGAGATTTGTGATTGAGTATCCTCTCTCATCCTAATGTCCTATGTCCTATATCCTATCACAGGCACGCAGTAGTACAACTAAGTTGTCGTACTACCACGACATCGCAAAACTTGTGAAGCCTGACCTGCATGGGCCACCACTAAAATGTGTCACGACCAGCACCCGATGTAGGGATACAAGTCAGAAACAACGCCCAGCCTACGCCATAGAATCGGTGGTAGAACGTTGTCTTGGTCTACTATACTATCTAAAATCTCACAATAATATGAAGTATGCCAATAAAATCTCAACACAAAACTCAATCACATTCTAAAGCACGAGAAGATATCAAGGAAGTCTAACATAACTATCCATTCAATATATATAAACAATAATAGAAACAATATCCAATCTCATACTCTATGCCGAAAACAAATTCGGTACCAAAATGCTAAAGAGACTAACTATAAAAATTAGTGATCCGGATAAACCTCCTGGCAATCACTCCAGAACTAGTGGATCCAAGTCTGCACCATCTATAAGTCGAAGTCCATAGTATGTCGGACACCAATCTCTCGGATCCTTTGAAAAAAAAATTCATTCAGGAATGGAGCGAAGTACATACCTCTGAAAGCAGTTCTGTCACCACCCCATTTCCAGAGCCGGGTGTTTTTTTTATTTTTAATTTAATTAATTGTGTATTATTTATAATTAATTGTATTTATATTTAATTAATGATTGTATTATATTTTTATTGATTGTTTTAGGATTTTGGCTAGCCTGGACCCATGTCAGACCCTAGTGGACCCATGTCCGACCCAGCCCACACCCCTGTGAGACTTATTTTCGGGTTTAGAATATTTATTATATTTTTAGTGGGTTAGTTGGAGAGATTTGGAGCTAGTTTGAGTGCTTTTAGAACCCGGAACCCGAAACTAAGTCAAGTAGGGACGTTTTGGGAATTTGGAACTTGTAATCCCCTTTATTAGTGTTTGGCCGGCCCCTACCTACCCCCCCAACCCGTGGAACAGTAGCAGCCCCCCCCCCTTTGGTTCTTCTTCTTCATTCCACTCTTCTTCTTCACTTCTTCTTCTTCTCCACTTCTTCTTTCTTCTTCCTTCTTCTTCAAGGTGAGTTTTTCTTATTTTTCTTCCTTCCTCTTTCCATTTCTTCTACTTACTTGAACCCTAACCCTACATTTTTCCCCAACCTAGGTGGGTAGAGCTTAGATTTGGTGTTGGAGCTAGATTTGGAAGCTTGGAAGCTAGTTGAGGTAGATTTGGAGCATTTTGGAAATTTTGGCTTGGGATTCCAACTCCCAAGAGATAAACCCTAATTTTTTCCCTTGTAATGATTTTTATATAGTGTAATTAATATTTTAGAACCTTCCTAGACCCTTAGGCTACCCGTGGGAGGAAGTTGGAACTAGTTTGGTTGAGTTTGGAGACTTTAACACTAGGTTTTGTGTCAATTTCGGGTAGAATCCGAATTTGGCCCAATTTTGGGTGATACCCTAGGTTAAACGGACCTAGGTAGACATTGTCAAGTGTCTTGAGGGTGAGTGCGTATCTCCGTTTGGACACGGGAAGCCGCGTCGCGGAGAAACGGGCGTTTCGGGCGAATTTGGGACTTTTCGTCGTTGCCGATTCTAAATACGTGCGCGTTTTCGCCACGGACCTAGAATCAATGCGGGAGCACTTTTTCTAGGATCTAGGCATCATTTAGAGCGTGTGGGTAAATTTTGGGCCGATTCCGAGTTTGTTTGGTGTGCGTTTCAGGAGGTTTTTCGATCCGCGCACCGCCATTTCGACTTTCGACTTGGTTTCCTTATTTCGGACTTGTGCGCGTGTTGGATTAGCATCGGAAAGTGTGTGTACTAGAATTCTCGGGCTATATTTTATATATTTATAGGTGTTTGTGCGTGTCGGGGTTGTTGGGCGTGCATTGGTGAGCGTTGTGGGCGTTGTGTGCGTTGTGTTGTGTGTTGTGTGTGTGGTGTTTATATATATATATATGTATATATATTTGTGTGTGTGTTTTTATATATATATATATTTATATATATGTGTATTTTTGTGTGTTTGTGAGTGTGTTAGTGAGTGCTAGTGTATGTGTGTAGGTGAGTGTGTGAGTGAGTGCTTGTGTTAGTGTGTAGGTGAGTGTGTGAGTGAGTGCTTGTGTGAGTGTGTAGGTGAGTGAGTGTTTATATATATATATATATATATATATATATATATATATATATATATATATATATATATATATATATATATGTATATATGTATATATATATATATATGTATATATGTATATGAGTTTATGTAGATATGTATATATATTTATATATATATGTATGAGTGTTTGTGTGTGTGGTTGTGTGTTTGTGAGAGTGTGTGCTAGTGTGTGAGAGAGTGTGTGTGTGAGTGTGTGTGAGAGTGAGTGTGTGAGTGAGGATATATATAGATATATATTTGTATTTGAGTGTGTGAGTGTGTATAGGTATAGATATATATAGATATATTAGTGTGTGTATATATATAGATATATGTGTGTAAATATATAGATATGTGTTTGTGTATATAATTATGTGTGTGTGTGTGTTGATATGTGTTTGAGTGTGTGTGAGTGTTAGATATATATAAGTTAGTGTGTATATATATATCTATAGAGTTATATATATATATATATATATATATATATATATATATATATATGTATGTATATATATATATAGTGATATATATATATATATATGTGTGTATGTATATAGGAGTGTGTGTGTGTTTGAGAGGGGGGGAGGCCACAGCAGGCCTGAAACAGAACAGGGAGCAGCAGCAGCTGCTAGCTTCAGCAATGTGCAGCTGCAGCAGCAACATAAACAGCAGCAAGAGCAGCAGCATATGCAGCAGCAAGCAACAATTTTGAGCAGCGCAGCAGCAGCTTTTAGCGAGGGGGGAGAGAGATCTAAGTGATATATATATATAGAAATATATAGTTAGATAGAATGATGGATAGATAGTTAGATAGATGCCTAGATAGCTAGATAAATAGATAGGTAGATATTAGATAGCTAAGTAGTTAGATAGATGCATAGATAGATAAATAGATATATGATAGATGGATGAATAGATAGATTGATAGGTAAATAGGTATCTATATATAGATACTAGATAGTTAGATAGATAGATGATAGTTAGATAGTTAGATAGAATGATAGATAGATGGATAATAGGTAGTTAGATAGATACGTATATAGATAGATAGATTAATAGGTAGATGGATAGATAACTAGATCTATAGTTAGATAGATATTAGAGATTATTAGATAGATAGATGGTTAATATATAGGTAAATAGAGGATAGATAGATATATAAATAGATAGTTAGATAGATTAAGAGATAACTAGTTAGGTAGTTAGATAGATAACTAGATAGGTTGATACTAGATAGGTAGATGGATAGGTAGAGGGATAGCTAGATATATAGATCTATATATATAGATATATACATAGCTAGATAGATAGATAGTTAGATATCTAGGTATAGATATATATATATATGTAAGGTATGTGTAAGGTAAGGTATATATGTAAGGTATGTGAGATATATATGTAGATACCTAGGTATATGCATATATGTATTAGATATATATATTTTAGCCTAGATTATAGCTAGATATATATGTTTATGCATAGTTAGTTAGCTAGAGGGTTTGTCGGGTTGAGTTTAGAGCGGTATCTCAATACCTTGAGATACCGAGGTATCTCAATACCTTAAGATAACCAAGGTATTGGGTTTCGAGCGAGGTTTTTGAGCAATAGCCTAGGAATAGTATTGGAGTGATTTTTATATGCTTATGTATATATATTTACGCGTGCTAACATAGGTTTTAGAGGCTATAGGCGGGGTATATAGCGTAGGTTGAGGTATCGGATACCGAGGGTATCCCGGTATCTCAAGGAGGCGAGTTTGTGAGTTTTCTAGCTTAATGAGCTCGGTTTGACCTAGAATTTCATGAGCACCCTAGTTTGACCCAGACTTGACCGTAGTTGACTCGGTTGACCGCCAAAGTCAACTTTTGACCTAGTTTTGACCCAGAGTTGACTTTTTGGACCTAGAGTTGATTTTTTGGACCTAGAGTTGACTTTTTGACCCAGATTTCACCGGTTTGACCCGTTTGACCTAGAACGACCCTAGAAGCCTATTTTTAGTTATTTTATATATGTTTAACTCATAAGAACCCTGTTTAACCTTGTTTTTCGCATTAGGTCCTTGCGATACCGGTTCGGATCGCCAGTTGCTCAGGACGTCAGGCGAGTACATTCTCTGATAGTTTTTATTATCTGATGATTATTATGATTCAGCTTCTAGTATAGTATCATATGATTATTCTGGCATAACACGGGACACTGACTGGTATTTCTGGATTCATTTACTTGCGACACGTATATTTCATGTTTTTGGCCTCTATTCTGAAATTACTACTGGCATCACCTACAGGCATCACTATAGGCATCACTCATGTTCAGGCTGGACTCATCTTAATTTGTGTGTCGGGTCTTGGATCCACTTGTATTAGTCGGGGCGGGGAAATACTCAAGTAGACATGTAAACATTCCCATCTGGAATCATCAGAAATCACTCCCTCTGGTCTAATCTGGAATGATAGCAGCCGCGCACCCAGTGCGCGGTGAGCCGTACTTACCCCTAGCCGTTTATATGTCGAAACAAGTATTTCAAAGACACCGAGTTTATTCTTTATAGTCTGGACTCACTTGCATTCTTGTTGGTCTCACTTACATGTTTCTAGACTTGACTCACTACATATTTTTTATGCTGGACTCACTACACGTTCCTGTGCACGGACTTGATCTTAGCTTAGATTTCTTGTATCTTGCAGTCATTACTATCTTGCTCTGATATCCATGCATCTTTACCTTTATGCACCAGTGATTTATATATTTCTTGTTTCATACTTGCTTCATTCTTCTTGCTACTTGCTATAACTGTTTTATAGTTTTTATCATTTAAATGGAACTGCTGTTAGAGATGTACTTGCTCCAGTCCTGACTGGGCATATTTTTCAAAGTATCCGGAGGAGTGGTGTCCGACGTTTTATGGACCTGAGCCTGTCGATGGTACAGACAGGGACCCTCTAGTTTAGGGGTGATTTCCGGGTTGGTAGCCGGGATCACTGAGACCTTGTTATTATTTTTATTAGCTTTTAGCACCGGATTTGTCTCCGGTTTTGGTTTGAGACCTTGTATTGTATATTATTTTGGATGATGTATTATTATTATTGATGTTGTGGTTATTGTAGTAAGTTGTTGTTGGTTAGACTTTGGAGTTGATAGTCTTCTTTGTTATCTTATCGTGCTTAGATTCGTGATTGAGTGCTTGAGATTATCATTATGATATTGCTCCTCCATTTGGAGTTGAGATCTTGACAGGTTTATATATTTATTGTGTGGTTGCCCTCCTTTTGGAGAGGTTATGGCAGATTTTTTTGTGAGTTATCTAGATAGTTGACCTAGACAGCGTTCTACCGCCGATGCTGCGGCATAGGCTGGACGTACCCACGACTCATGCCCGATTTTTCGGGTGCGGGTCGTGACACGTTTTTGGTGGCGGCCCCATGCAGGTCTCGATTCGCAACTAGTGCGATGTTGTGGTGGTACAACAACTTAGTTGTACTGCTGCGAGCCTGCTCTAGGATCTAGAATCTATGATGAGAGTGTACTCAATCACGACTAGGAACAATTCCAATCTAATTATTCTGAAATTGCTTCTTTTGAAATATTACTGTCCTTCTTTGATGATATCGTATCTTGTACCGTATTGACTTCTTTTGATCTGTGTTCAGGATGCCTCCGAAGACACGATCTTATCGTACCGCCCCAGCAGTTGCCACTGAGAGGTCTGCTACCTCTCGTCCAGCTCGTATTCAAGCAGCTGCTACCGCTCCACTCACCACTCCTGCGGTTGAGGAAGCATCTGCTTCTCTCGGGAATCCTCTTTCACCTGTCGATCCGAGGACTACCCCAGTCGTTCCGGTGGTTCCTCCACCACTTCCTGCTCCAGTAGAGGCCGCGCAGTTGTTTACGTTCTTCAGGGAGATGATGGACGCGCAGCACCGTCAGGTGGATGTGATGAGGCTGGGCATTGAGAACGCCCACCAGGTGGCCATGACGGCAGTGGATAGGGTGGCACAGATTCAGCCACAGGCAGATGAGATTCAGCATCCGAGGCCGGATAGTATCATTGACTTTCAGAGAATGCGGCCCAAGGAGTTCCGTGGTACAGAAGGGATCCTGTACGCGAATGACTGGATAGAGCAGATTGAGGGCATCTTCAGGCTAGCACAGATTCCAGACAGCATGCAGATAGAGGCGGCGGGCAGTCAGATGTTCGACCTCGCTTTGACGTGGTATCGCACAGATACGAGGATTGCAGCGCCAGGGCTGACTTGGGAGGCTTTCAAGAGGCTTTTTAAGGAGAAATTTTTCCCATATGTGGCGCTCAGTGCTTTGGAGAGCCAGTTTGAGGCACTCGTCCAAGGGAGCATGACGGTGGACGAGTACGCAGCGGAGTTCTGCCATCTGGGCAGATTTGTGGATGGCTTGAGTGAGGCAGCCAAGGCGAGGAAGTTTTGCAAGGGCTTGGTCATGGCGGTCAAGTCTTTGACCAGGAGCGACCGCGAGGCAACTTTTGAGCAGATAGTAGGAGATGCTCAGAGAGCAGAGGATAACTTGGAGCTCAAGTCCAAGAGAGGCAGGAATGATTCAGGCAGTGCGAGTGGCAGTACGGGACCAGCTAAGCGTCCCTATGTGCAGAAGGCAGCGCATCAAGGTCATGATCAGAGGGTGCCCACTTGTGCCTAATGCAGGAAGGCAGGACACACTTGGGATGTTTGTAGGAGGAGGCTGAAGGTGTGTTTGTTTTGTGGATCCGCTGCTCACTAGATGCAAGATTGCCCCACTGCACCTCCATTGGGTGGAGCACAGGATCAGAGAGTTGGAGCTAGGCCACCTGTGGCACAGCATTATGCCCCGCACCAGCAGAGGGATACACCCCAGCAGGGCAGGGCTTATGCGTTGACGTTCGAGGAGGCCGATGCTACGGGTGTCGAGTTAGCAGGTCTATCTCTTTGTTCTTCTTCCTGTCCTTTTCCATTCCTTGTGTGCTTCATTAGTACCTGTTAGATTTTCTCTGTGCTATGGTAGATAGTGTAGTGACCCTGATTAAGACTGTGATAACACGACCAGTAGGACCCTGATCTTGTATGTTGTTTAGGTAGAATTTCTTGACTGTGATTGTTGGGGGTTTGACCTAGAAAGAGTATGATTGACTTTAAATTTCGAGGACAAAATTTTTTAAGGAGGATAGGCTTGTCACAACCCCATTTCCAGAGCCGGATATTTTTTTTATTTTTAATTTAGTTAATTGTGTATTATTTATAATTAATTGTATTTATATTTAATTAATGATTGTATTATATTTTTATTGATTATTTTAGGATTTTGACTAGCCTGGACCCATGTCAGACCCTAGTGGACCCATGTCTGACCCAGCTCACACCCCTGTGAGACTTATTTTTGGGTTTAGAATATTTATTATATTTTTAGTGGGTTAGTTGGAGAGATTTGGAGCTAGTTTGAGTGCTTTTGGAACCCGAAACCCGAAACCAAGTCAAGTAGGGACGTTTTGGGAATTTGGAACTTGTAATCCCCTTTATTAGTGTTTGGCCGGCCCCTACCTACCCCCCCAACCCGTGGAACAGCAGCAGCCCCCCCTTTGGTTCTTCTTCTTCATTCCACTCTTCTTCTTCTTCTCCACTTCTTCTTTCTTCTTCCTTCTTCTTCAAGGTGAGTTTTTCTTATTTTTCTTCCTTCCTCTTTTCATTTCTTCTACTTACTTGAACCCTAACCCTACATTTTTCCCCAACCTAGGTGGGTAGAGCTTAGATTTGGTGTTGGAGCTAGATTAGGAAGCTTGGAAGCTAGTTGAGGTAGATTTGGAGCATTTTGGAGATTTTGGCTTGGGATTCCAACTCCCAAGAGGTAAATCCTAATTTTTCCCCTTGTAATTATTTTTATATAGTGTAATTAATAGTTTAGAACCTTCCTAGATTCTTAGGCTACCCATGGGAGGAAGTTGGAACTAGTTTGGTTGAGTTTGGAGACTTTAACACTAGGTTTTGTGTCAATTTCGGGTGGAATCCGAATTTGGTCCAATTTTGGGTGATGCCCTAGGTTAGACGGACCTAGGTAGACGTTGTCGGGTGTCTTGAGGGTGAGTGTGTGTCTCCGTTCGGACACGGGAAGCCGCGTCACGGAGAAACGGGCGTTTCGGGCGAATTTGGGGCTTTTCATTGTCGCCGATTCTAAGTGCATGCGCATTTCCGCCACGGACCTAGAATCGACACGGGAGCACTTTTTCTAGGATCTAGACATCGTTTAGAGCGCGTGGGTAAATTTTGGGCCGATTCTGAGTTCGTTTGGTGTGCGTTTCAGGAGGTTTTCCGAACCGCGCACCGCGTGTTCGTCGAAATGACCGAACGGCCATTTCGACTTGGTTTCCTTGTTTCGGGCTTGTGCACGCGTTGGATTAGCATCAGGGAGTATGTGCTAGAATTTTTGGACTATATTTTATATACTTATAGGTGTTTGTGCGTGTCGGGGTCGTTGGGCGTGCGTTGGTGAGCGTTGTGGGCGTTGTGTGCGTTGTGTTGTGTGTTGTGTGTGTGGTATTTATATATATATGTATATATATTTGTGTGTGTGTTTTTATATATATATTTATATATATATGTGTGTTTTTGTGTGTTTGTGAGTGTGTTAGTGAGTGCTAGTGTATGTGTGTAGGTGAGTGTGTGAGTGAGTGCTTGTGTGAGTGTGTAGGTGAGTGAGTGTTTATATATATATATATAAATATATATATATATATATATATATATATATATATATAAGTTTATGTAGATATGTATATATATTTATATATATATGTATGAGTGTTTGTGTGTGTGGTTGTGTGTTTGTGAGAGTGTGTGCTAGTGTGTGAGAGAGTGTGTGTGAGTGTGTATGAGAGTGAGTGTGTGAGTGAGGATATATATAGATATATATTTGTGTTTGAGTGTGTGAGTGTGTATAGGTATAGATATATACAGATATATTAGTGTGTATATATATATAGATATATGTGTGTAAATATATAGATATGTGCTTGTGTATATAATTATGTGTGTGTGTGTGTGTTGATATGTGTTTGAGTGTGTGTGAGTGTTAGATATATATAAGTTAGTGTGTATATATATATCTATAGAGTTATATATATGTATATATATGTATGTATATATATATATATAGTGATATATATATGTGTGTATGTATATAGGAGTGTGTGTGTGTGTGTGTGTGTGTGTGTTTGAGAGGGGGGGAGGCCACAGCAGGCCTGAAACAGAACAGGGAGCAGCAGCAGCTGCTAGCTTCAGCAATGTGCAGCTGCAGCAGCAACATGAACAGCAGCAAGAGCAGCAGCAGATGCAGCATATGCAGCAGCAGCAAGCAGCAATTTTGAGCAGTGCAGCAGCAGCTTTTAGCGAGGGGGGAGAGAGATCTAAGTGATATATATATAGAAATATATAGTTAGATAGAATGATGGATAGATAGTTAGATAGATGCCTAGATAGCTAGATAAATAGATAGGTAGATATTAGATAGCTAAGTAGTTAGATAGATGCATAGATAGATAAATAGATATATGATAGATGGATGAATAGATAGATTGATAGGTAAATAGGTATCTATATATAGATACTAGATAGTTAGATAGATAGATGATAGTTAGACAGTTAGATAGAATGATAGATAGATGGATAATAGGTAGTTAGATAGATACGTATATAGATAGATAGATTAATAGGTAGATGGATAGATAACTAGATCTATAGTTAGATAGATATTAGAGATTATTAGATAGATAGATGGTTAAATAGATAGGTAAATAGAGGATAGATAGATATATGAGATAGATATATAAATAGATAGTTAGATAGATTAAGAGATAACTAGTTAGGTAGTTAGATAGATAACTAGATAGGTTGATACTAGATAGGTAGATGGATAGGTAGAGGGATAGCTAGATATGTAGATCTATATATATAGATATATACATAGCTAGATAGATAGTTAGATATCTAGGTATAGATATATATATATATATGTAAGGTATGTGTAAGGTAAGGTATATATGTAAGGTATGTGAGATATATATGTAGATACCTAGGTATATGCATATATGTATTAGATATATATATTTTAGCCTAGATTATAGCTAGATATATATATGTTTATGCATAGCTAGTTAGCTAGAGGGGTAGTCGGGTTAAGTTTAGAGCGGTATCTCAATACCTTGAGATACCGAGGTATCTCAATACCTTAAGATAACCAAGGTATTGGGTTTCGAGCGGGATTTTTGAGCAATAGCCTAGGAATAGTATTGGAGTGATTTTTATATGCTTATGTGTATATATTTACGCGTGCTAGCATAGGTTTTAGAGGGTATAGGCGGGGTATATAGCATAGGTTGAGGTATCGGATACCGAGGGTATCCCGGTATCTCAAGAAGGCGAATTTGTGAGTTTTTTAGCTTAATGAGCTCGGTTTGACCTAGAATTTCAGGAGCACCCTAGTTTGACCCAGACTTGATCGTAGTTGACTCGGTTGACCGCCAAAGTCAACTTTTGACCTAGTTTTGACCCAGAGTTGACTTTTTGGACCTAGAGTTGACTTTTTGACCCAGATTTCACCGGTTTGACCCCTTTGACCTAGAACGACCCTAGAAGCCTATTTTTAGTTATTTTATATCTGTTTAACTCATTAGAACCCTGTTTAACCTTGCTTTTCGCATTAGGTCCTTGCGATACCGGTTCGGATCGCCAGTTGCTCAGGACGTCAGGCGAGTACATTCTCTGATAGTTTTTATTATCTGGTGATTATTATGATTCAGCTTCTAGTATAGTATCATATGATTATTCTGGCACAACACGGGACACTGACTGGTATTTCTGGATTCATTTACTTGCGACACGTACATTTCATATTTCTGGCCTCTATTCTGGAATCACTATTGGCATCACCTACAGGCATCATTACAGGCATCACTCATGTTCAGGCTGGACTCATCTTGATTTGCGTGTCGGGTCTTGGATCTACTTGTATTAGTCGGGGCGGAGAAATACTCGAGTAGACATATAAACATTTCTATCTGGAATCATCAGGAATCACTCCCTCTGGTCTAATTTGGAATGATAGCAGCCGCGCACCCAGTGCGCGGTGAGCCATACTTACCCCTAGCCGTTTACATATCGAAACAAGTATTTCAAAGACACCGAGTTCATTCTTTATAGTCTGGACTCACTTGCATTCTTGTTGGTCTCACTTACATGTTTCTAGACTTGACTCACTACATCTTTTTCATGCTGGACTCACTACACGTTCATGTGCACGGACTTGATCTTAGCTTAGATTTCTTGTATCTTGCAGTCATTACTATCTTGCTCTGATATCCATACATCTTTACCTTTATGCACCAGTGATTTATATATTTCTTATTTCATACTTGCTTCATTCTTCTTGCTACTTGCTATAACTGTTTTATAGTTTTTATCATTTAAATGGAACTGCTGTTAGAGATGTACTTGCTCCAGTCCTGACTGGACATATTTTTTAGAGTATCCGGAGGAGTGGTGTCCGACGTTTTATGGACCTGAGCCTGTCGATGGTGCAGACAGGGACCCTCTAGTTTAGGGGTAATTTTTGGGTTGGTAGCCGGGATCACTGAGACCTTGTTATTGTTTTTATTAGCTTTTAGCACCGGATTTGTCTCCGGTTTTGGTTTAAGACCTTGTATTGTATATTATTTTGGATGATGTATTATTATTATTGATGTTGTGGTTGTTGTAGTAAGTTATTGTTGGTTAGACTTTGGAGTTGTTAGTCTTCTTTGTTATCTTATCGTGCTTAGATTCGTGATTGAGTGCTTGAGATTATCATTATGATATTGCTTCTCCGTTTGGAGTTAAGATCTTGACAGGTTTATATATTGATTGCGTGGTTGCCCTCCTTTTGGAGAGGTCATGGCAGATTTTTTTATGAGTTATCTAGATAGTTGACCTAGACAGCGTTCTACCGCCGATGTTGTGGCGTAGGCTGGACGTACCCACGACTCATGCCCAATTTTTCGGGTGCGGGTCGTGACAAGTTTCAAAAATATAATCGAGCATATATAACAAGCAATAGAAAAAAGATACAAGATGTACAAGTAATAAGAATATACAATACAGAAAGAACAGGCAATAAGGACAATAATAACTGAAAAGTAAATACGGAAAATAAACTGCAAGTAGAAAACAAGAATACTAGCTATGTGATTTAGATTAAAGTTCGTTATGTAATCAGCTTAGGTTGCACATGAGGTATAAAGGTAACTCTATTATACGTGAGGTGCATAATCGACATGCACATGAGATCAAGAGGGCTTTGATCACATAACCAACTCCTACTCCTACTCCCCCTCCCCAACCAATACTCATGGATCCAATCACGACACGTTACGTACATGATCACGATATAGTCATACTAGCACACGAAATAGTGGATGCACAAGAAGCACATGAAAGTCAATACCCGATGCACACGATGAAATACATGTGACTGGGTACCCGTTGCATACGGTAGGGGATAACACCTCCTGACGGGATCCATATAGTACCAGTCCATGAAATCACTGTGTCGAAAATCAAAGTATACAATTCTAGAACATGCATATATACAATATTATGAATTAAAAATAATCAGAGAAATGTACTCGCCTGTGGTCCAGAGCAATGAATGTCAAACTGTCCGAACTGGTGTCACACAGACCTATATATAGAATATTGCATTAATATAAGGTTCTGGAAAGAAAATAAGTTAAACTAGTCAACTTCTAGGTCAACAAGTCAATTCTAAGTCAAAAGTTAAACTAGGTCAACTCTAAGTCAAACCGGTCAAACTATAGTCAAACTATGGTCAACTCTAAGTCAAACCGGTCAAACTATGGTCAACTACCTATTTCTAGGTTGCATAAGTCTAACTCAAAGATATTGGGCTCACACACTATGAATCTAGGCCATACAAACTATAACTTAGGATACTAAGATACTGTATCTCAAGATACACAAACAATAGGTAAATATCACATATCTATAATAAAGCAATATTAAATATATAAATCATAATTACAAATGCTAAATGATTATCATGGTTTTGAACCAACTTGGTATCGCAATAGTAAACCTCTATCTTGATACCCAAATCCAATACCTTGGATATCCTTAATACCTTAGCATTTACCTTGGTATCTCAAGGTAATGTCACTCTAGTTTATATATATTAACTATCCAACTATAATTATAAACTACTATGTATTTAGTATTTATACCATACTATATACCTTATTTTAGTCACCTTAATACCAACCCATAATTAGTTTACAACTATCATATTACTATGCCAATACCTACTACTCATACCTTGGTATATCTTGATACTTACCTTGGTATCTCAAGGTAATTGCCAAAACTTCATATATGTACTAACTACCTAACAATAATTACATATATCAATCCAATATAACTCTAGTATGTACTAATAGAATAAATACTAACTACCAACTACACACTAACTATTAATACATATATACGTACATACATACCTAAAAATATATAATATATAAAAGATACTCATAATCATTAATAACTAAAATATACTAACTTACTCAATAATATTATGTACTACAACTAAATATATACATATATAGTATAATACAAATAGCAATTAGGAACATATTTATATATATATATATATATTAATTATCATATATATATTTAAATACATATATATAACCCACCATATATATTTATATAATATATATTTAAATACATATATATAACCCACAATATATATTTATACAATATATATTTAAATACATATAATCCAAAATATATATATTTATTCAATATATATTTAAATACATATATATAACCCATAATATATATTTATACAATATATATTTAAATACATATATATAACCCACAATATATATTTATACAATATATATATAAAACTATATATATAACTATACATACACTTATACATAGTAAATTGTATAAAATACCACATAGTAACATACACACACATACATATTAATATGTATATATAACTATACATATATGTATACGCATATAAAATCATACACTATATAAATACATAACAATATATAATATAACTATATATATAACCACATATAAATATATCTACTATATTATATATACATATACTACCACTTATAAATATATATCTACATGTAGAAAAATAGCTACATAATAAATATACACATATAGTATATGCATAGGTACATAGATCTAAGACACAACATTACATAAATATATATATACACAATATTATATATATATATATATATATATATATATATATATATATATATATATAATTATATTTCTCCATAAAATAAGAACACAAAAGAATTAGATCTACAATTAAATTGCACATACATGGACCATATCATCCCGTATCCCACTAGATTTAGGATACGCATGCGACACGAGTCCACCACACATCCAAACGTACCCCGAAGGACACGAACAAGTCATATATATTATTTATGAACAATTCGAAGAGTCAAATATATATCTACGTGTCCGTGTCAAAATGTGACATGCTCAAAGTCCCGTCTCGGAGAAGAAATCTCCAAATTAACACGTACCACCAAATTGATGGAATAGGACCTACACGTACCCAATTGTGGACACGATACTAGCCTCAAACAAACAAGCACATGCCAAATTGATCTATAGGACAAATTGACACACACAACAAATGTCAATATCGGAATTTCTCCAAAATTGACACAAAAAGCACCATAACTTTCTCAATAGGCCTCCTATGAACACAAAACCAAAACCTATGGGTAGCCTATGCATATGGGTTGATTTTCCATGGTTAAATCTCATATTTAAAACCTAAATTAAGGGGAAAAACTGAATTATACCTATTGGGAGATGGATTCCCAATGAAACCTCCAAAATTTGTGAAATTGGCCTCCATCTTGTAGATCCTTGCTCCTCTTTGTAGATCCATGCTTCCTCCTTGTAGATCCTTACTCTAATAGCCTCCAATGGTAATTTAGGAGATTATTGGGTGGAAATTTGGTAGGGATTTGGTTGAGAAAATTTTCTAGATCTAGATTAGGAATAAAAAATGAAGAGAGAGAAAGTTTTTATCCCATTTATATAGGCTTCACTTGCCCCCTCCCTCAAGATACTATATAAAGTATAAAATACCCCTTGGGACCTCTTATGAAGAAATTAATTAAGGAGAGAATCCTCTAGTCTAATAGATTTAACATAATTAAATATCGGTCCATGAGTCTAAACTAAACTAGTTGGTCCACTAACACAAGTCCAAAAATAAATCTAACATGCTAATAATAAATAAATAATACAATAAATAAAATTTAACATGCACAATATTTAATTAATTATCAAATGACTAAAATATTCTTTCCTAGAAAATATGGTAGTGACAAGTTGGAACAAGTTTGGTTGTGTTTGGAGACTTTGACATTAGGTTTTGTGTCAATTTTAGGTAAAATCCGAGATTGGCCCAATTTTTGGTGTTGCCCTAGGTTAGACGGACCTAGGTAGACGTGCTCGGGTGTCTTAAGGGTTGGTGCGTGTCTCTGTTCGGACACGTGAAGTCGTGTCACAGAGAAATGGACGATTCGGGCGTTTTAGGGATTTTCGTCGTCGTCGGTTCTATGTACGTGCGTGTTTTTGCCAGCATTTTTTCTAGGATCTAGACATCGTTTAGAACCCGTGGATAAATTTTGGGCCAATTCCGAGTTGATTTGGTGTGCATTTCAGGGGGTTTTGCGAACCGCACACCACGTGTTCGTCGAAATGACCGAACGGCCATTTCGACTTGGTTTCTTAGTTTCGGGCTTGTGAGCGCGTTGGGTTAGCTTTAGGGAGTGTGTGCTAGAGTTCTCGGGTTATATATATATATATATATATATATATATATATATATATATATATATATATATATATATATATATATATATATGTGTGTGTGTGTGTGTGTGTGTGTGTGTGTGTTCGTGCGTGTAGGGGTCATTGGGCGTGCGTTGGTGGGGTGTTAAGTGTTGTGTTGTGTGTTGTGTTGTGTGTTGTGTTTATATAGGTATATATATGTGTATATATGTTAATGTGTGTGTGTTTCTATATATATATATATATATATATATGTGTGTGTGTGTGTGTGTGTGTGTGTGTGTGTGTGTGTGTGTGTGCATGTTTATGTGTGTGTAGTTGTGTGTGTGTATATGTATATATATATATATATATATATATATATATATATATATATATATATATATATATATATGTGTGTGTGTGTGTGTGTATGTATATATAGATATGGGTTTGTGTGTGTATATATATATAGGGATATGTGTGTTTATATATATATAGATATGTGTGTGTATATATGTGTGTATTTATATATAGTAGTGTAGATATATATGTGTACATATGTTGGTGTATAGATATATATATGTGTGTACCTATATGTATTAGTGTGTGTGTGTGTATACATATATATAGTTGTGTGTATATATATGTATATATGTTGGTATATATATATATATATATATATATATGTGTGTGTGTGTGTGTGTGTGTGTGTGTGTGTGTGTGTGTGTGTGTGCGTGTTCGTGTGTGTGTGTGGAGCGTCGAGGGTTGCGCGAGGCAGCGAGAGGGGGCAGCGGAGCGTACTATAGTAGCCTCCAGCAGCGGCAGCAGCAGCTACAGGCGCCGTAGCGCCGTAGCAACGCCGCGGCAGCGTAGTGCTGCAGCAGCAGCATCTGCAGCGCTAGCAGTAATAGCATATGCAGCATTCGAAGCAGCAACAACTAGGCGAGGCATTTGTAGCACAGCAGGGGTAGCAGCGAGATATATATATATATATATATATATATATATATATATATATATATATATATATATATATATATATATATATATATAGATAGATAGGTAAATATATCTCTATATGTATAGGTATATATACATATAGCTAGATATATGTTATAGCTAGATATATATATATATGTATAGGTATAAGGTAAGGTATATGGGTATGTGTGTTTGTGGTTATATATATATATATATATATATATATATATATATATATATATATAGGTAGGTATGCACATATGTGTTAGATATATATTCTAGCCTAGATTATTAACTAGGTATATATCTATTCATAATAGTTAGCTAGAGGGGTAGTTAGTGAGGGTTTAGAGAGGTATCTCAATACCTTGAGATATCCAAGGTATTAAGTTTCGAGCGGGGTTTTTGAGCAATTGCCTAGAAATAGGTTTAGAGATAGATTTATATGTATTGGTATATATAATTACGCGTGCTAGTATAGGTTTTAGCGGGTATAGGCGGGGTGCGTAGCCTAGGTCGAGGTATCGGATACCGAGGGTATTCCGGTATCTCAAGGAGGCGAGTTTGAGGGTTTATTAGCTTAATGACCTAGTTTTGACCTAGAATTTTAGGGGCACCCTAATTTGACCTAGAGTTGACCGTAGTTGACCCGGTTGACCGCCAAAGTCAACTTTTGACCAAGATTTGACCCAGAGTTGACTTTTTGGACCCAGAGTTGACTTTTTGACCCAGATTTTACCGGTTTGACCCGTTTGACCTAGAATGACCCTAGAAGCCTATTTTTTAATTATTTTATATCTGTTTAACTTATTAGAAACCTGTTTAACCTTGCTTTTCGTAATAGGTCCTTGCGATACCAGTTCGGATCGCCAGTTGCTCAGGACGTCAGGCAAGTACATTCTCTGATAGTTTTTATTATCTGATGATTATTATGATTCAGCTTCTAGTATAGTATTCTCTGATTTTTCTGGCACAACACGGGACACGGACTGGTATTTCTAGATTCATTTACTTGTGACACGTATATTTTATGTTTTTGGCCTCTATTCTGGAATCACCTACTAGCATCACCTACAAGCATCACTACAGGCATCACTCATGTTTCTGGCTATACTCATACTTGATTTATGTGTCGGGTCTTGGATTCACTTGTACTAGTCGGGGCGGGGAAATACTCGAGTAGACATATAAACATTCCTATCTGGAATCATCTGGAATCACCCCCTCTAGTCTAATCTGGAATGATAGCAGTCGCGCACCCAGTGCGCGGTGAGCCGTACTTAACCCTAGTCGTTTACATGTCGAAACAGGTATTTCAAAGACACGAGTTCATTCTTTCTAGTCTGGACTCTCTTGATTTGTTGCTGGTCTCACTTATAGTTTCTGGACTTGACCCATTACATGTATTTCATGCTGGACTCACTACACGTTCTTGTGCACAGACTTACTCTTAGTTTAGATTTCTTGTATCTTGTAGTCATTACTATCTTGCTTCTGATATTCATGCATCTTTACCTTTATGCACCAGTGATATGTATATTTTCTTGTTTTATACTTTATTTCCTTCACCTTGCTACTTGCTACAACTGTTTTATAGTTTTTATCATTTAACTGGAACTGCTGTTAGAGGTGTACTTGCTCCAGTCCTGATTGGACATATTTTTTTCCAGAGTATCCGGAGGATTGGTGTCCGACATTTTATGGACCTCAGCATGTCGATGGTGCAGACAGGGACCCTCTAGTTTAGGAGTAATTTTCGGGTTGATAGCCGGGATCACTAAGACCTCAGTTGCTGTATTTATTAGCCTTTGGTACCGGATTTGTCTCCGGTTTTGGATTGAGACATTGTATTGTATATAATTTTGGATATTGTTGTATTATTATTATTATTATTATTGTGGTTGTTTTTAGCTGTAGTTGTTTAGACTTTGTAGTTGTTAGTCTTCTGTGTTATCTTATCGTGCTTAGATTCGTGATTGAGTATATTATGATTATCATTATGATATTGCTCCTCCGTTTGGAGTTGAGAACTTCACCGGTATATATATTAATTGTGTGAGATTGTTAGTAGACCTAGACAGCGTTCTACCGTTGATGTTGCGGCGTAGGCTGGACGTACCCACGACTCATGCACGATTGTTTTGGTGCGGGTCGTGACAGGAATAATAGGCTCAAGTTTTGTCAACACATAATCAACGTTCACGAGTTAAAGATTAAGATCGACCTTTCTTTTACAGATGCTAAAGTGTTCCCTGTCAAACTTCTCAAGTTTGTTAAAACTTATATCGAGAAGATTTGTACGGTTGTTCTCCATCTTACTCGGATCTTTTTTTGAGATAGTTAGTCCCGAGGTTTAATCAAAAGATGAATGAACGAAGGCCAGGAACAAAGGTTCACGTAAACTTTGCATTATATGCTCTGTTTGATCCTAAAGTTGTAGTTGAGATCAGGAGTTCACACAAAAGTTTTCTCTTTGATAGCCTCGATTCCAAAGAAGAACTACGAAATAAATATATCTATTTACAACTTATGAGGATTACAAACCAAAGTATCAAAACTTTCATTTTTCTTTTAATCGTAGTTACAAAAAGGACGTACATAAACATATTATAACTTTTGTAGAAAAGAAGAGAAGAGAATAAGACAAAATGAACAACAGCTTGCTAGGGTGATGAGGATCACCATTGCTCAAAGCAAGATTCATCCCACACGATCTGCTCCCTGGAACCAGTAAATTCGGAGTAGAACTTCTAAAACGCTCGCCGTCACCTCTGTCTTAAACTCGCACGAACTCATGGACTCTAATAACGACAACAGGATGATACTCTCTTAGTATCTCAATTTTGAAGTAAGTTCTCAAAGGGGCACAAAGAAAGTATTTATAGAGTAGGGTGGAAACCCTAACCCTAATCATGGCTACCAATTGATTACGGAAAGATAGGAATGAATTAAATTTAAATCTCACAAAAATCGAATCTGAATTAATGACCTAGTCTTTCCATAACCGTTCAAATCTCGTAATCAACGGGATCATGCGCCAACTACGCTCTTTGCGCATATGCGCACAGCAACACAGCCATAACTATTCCACAAGTGTCATGCGACGATGATGGCGTACTTAATGCAAAATGCGTCATCAAAGCGTCACTTTACGAACTTGAACCTTAGGCCAAGTCCGAGTCGCTAAGCTCCTTTGGGGCTTAGCTCTTAAGCAAATTTTCCCGAGAGAGTAACAATAAGCATAAATATTTTCTTTGAGAAGTTGATCATTATTCTTCCTAGGAAAATATCCCCATATGGCACCCATATGTGCCCCACCATAACCCATGTGCACACCTTAACACAAGCAAAACCTTATATTGAGATACCCACTTGGAGTTATAGCCAATATGGGACTATCTTTACTAGTCCAAAGGAAGAAACTCCAACAAGTAATACTTTGATAGATCATGTTTTCAATAGGAAATTTCATTAACTAAGTTAAATTTTGAGAAGTCAATTTTGTTTAAAGAAGTAGCCTGCGGCTTATTTTGTGGATGTTGATGTGGGCACAAAGTTATATTTATAAAATACAATTTTACTCGCTATTGTGCTTTGGAATGCATTGATCATTTATGATCTTAGTTACATTGGTAAAATGCTAACATGCTGGCTTTCTTGTTTGGGAGTTGCATAATCTTCGTTTTTAAATCCGATACTACCATTCCATCCCTATTATTTATTGTGCGATAATTATTTTATTGTAAGCATGTTTCCTAGGAAATGTCTATCTGGTTACGATAAGCTAAAAAAAGAATTTAACAATTGACTCAGAAAATGGCTAGTTTATTCAAAATAACTACATAAACTATTTTGTTTTTTGTTGTAAGTTGTTTAAAAAAGTTACCAAAATGGTCAACTAGTAAATGAAGGATATAATGATTGGGTATGCCATAGTGCTAGACTTATAAATCATGAAATAAGTGATGAGCACCTTTCGACCATAGGCACTAGGAGATTTGTGCTCAAGGTTAGAAAAGAATGAGATAATAGATAGAAGTGTTCAATATCAAATTAAAAAAGAAAAGGAACAATGGAAGAGTGTTTTACAAAGAATTATTTATGTTGTAAAATATCTTGTGAAACATAATTTAGTATTTCGAGAAACAAATGGTAATATTTATGAGAATAATAACGATAACTTTTGGGGTTAACTGAAATGATTGGTGAGGGGGTTCAAGTAATGAATGACCATATTCAACATGTTCAAAATCAGGAGATTCATTATCATTATCTTGATAATATTATTCAAAATGATTTGATAACAATGTTAGCTTCTGAAATAAAAAATGCAATAATTTAAAAAATAAAGAAGCAAAGTATTTTTCAGTTATATTGGATTGTACTCTGGATGCAAGTAACCAAAAACATATGACTCTAAGTTTAAGATGTGTTGATATTTACTTGAGTCTAGTAAAAATTGAAAAACTCTTTTTACAATTTTAGAAGTGAATGATATAATTGGGCAAGGACTTTTTAAAGAATTACAAACTATGTTAAAAGCTCTTACTGATGTACGAGGTTACAGATACGATAATTGATCTAATATGAAAGGTAAACACCAAGATGTGCAAAAGAGATTATTATACATAATCCTAGGGTATTGTACACACCTTGTGGCTGCTATAGCCTCAATCTAACATTGTGTGATATAGCAAATTATTGTGAAAAGTAAAAGATTTATTTAGAGTGATATAATGTATTTAATCATTTTTTCAATCCATAAAGCAATGACAAATTTCAAAATATAATGTGAAGTGTTTAACTATCAAATCATTATCGACGATGCGTTGGAAAGCCACATTGAAAATATTAAAGCAATTAGATTTCAAACTCATGAAGTAAGAGAAGCTCTGGTTGAGGTGACAAAAAATAAAATGACTCCAAATTAAGGATTGAAGCTAAATCTTTAGTAGTACATATTACAAATTTTGAATTTCCATTAGGAATGATAATTTTATTTGGCATTTTATTTGTTGTAAACTTAGTTAGCAAAACCCTACAGTCTAACGTTATGCTTATTATAGATCAAGTAAAAGAACTTATTACTTTTTTTTGAAAATTATAAATAAATGGGTTTTCAAATGTTATGACTACTGCTACAAAAATTGTCATTGAAATAGAAATCAATAATGTCTTCAATGTAAAACAAAAAATTCATAGAAAAAGATATTTTGATGACATTAATAATAAAGAGAAAATATAATTAGTTGAACAATCATTAACAATTAATTATTTTTTATTATTATAGATTAAGTAATTGGTTAAATACAAAAAAGATTTAAGCAATACAAGTCATATAAGGTTATTTTTGGATTTTTATTTGGTTCAAAAAAGTTGAGTTCACTTGATGATAATGATTTGAAAGAATGATGCGATCAACAGAAAAATATTTTAAACTTTGAAATTGCCACACTCCAGAACCAGAATACTGGAGAGTGGGGGCAGATAAAGCCAGCTACGTATACCAGAGTACTCTAGTACCCCGAGATACGATCACGACTGTAAAAGATGTGGGGGATTAATACTACCAGCCAACAGTCTGTCCTAGGTCAAGCGATCCTAGTGTCTCAATCACATGCAATCAACAAAATACAAGTTAATGATCATCATGACATATAAGACAATAAAGCATCATAAACCATAATATATAGATGATCACAAATCTAGTAATCCAAATGAAGAACTAGCAAGAGTATAAGTCATACATATTCAACATTAGCTACAAACTAGATATAAATAAAATCATGTTATGCCCGTAGGCAGGATGTCAAGTCCAAAACATGAGCTAAAATATGCTCGGTGGCTAAATGCCGCAAAAGAATATACAAGTAAGGGATTGGTCCTGTCTTGGTCTCTAAGGAAGGTGTCTAGCCTTGCTAACGGTTTTTCGTGGGTGAATAAGTAGAAACACACTAAGGTAGTCTGGCGCTCTGGGTGGTCACCATCCAGCGGAAGATAAGAAAGATCCTCTGGTTTTGCTACAAGATCTGGCCATGCAAAACCAGTGGAGTCAGACCCCCAATAGCAAGTACCACAAAGAAAAGCAAAAAGCTATGAACTAAAACCAGCAATAACACATCTACAATACTAAGCAGTAGGTAACCACAGGAAAATAAAGCGCACTATAAAACACAAAAAATAACTAGGTGATAAGTAAAATAA
Organism: Iris macrosiphon; assembly: GCA_036927795.1. Taxonomy (NCBI): domain Eukaryota; kingdom Viridiplantae; phylum Streptophyta; class Magnoliopsida; order Asparagales; family Iridaceae; genus Iris; species Iris macrosiphon. The sequence goes on along the minus strand of JAYESA010000012.1, from coordinate 119,905,871 downwards.
GACATGAAGCATGTACGGGAATCAGGTCGATGGGCAGGAACATGTAATTACCAGGTCATGGACATATAAAAGCAGTAAATAGGTTGTAGAAGCATAAAAAATACGCTGGATAGCTCTACGCAGCATCTTGATACGGGGCAGCGTAAACAGAGGACCTCGGGGCCATCAAACGCGCAACAGAGCTTTTCCAGTGAGCACAGCGTAAAAATGTAGGCTCAAGGACCATCCGCGTAATGCAGTATGTCCAGGCTGCTTCAGCATGAACAGGGTGCTTCATCGCCTTTATGGCATAAAACTCATCCGCTTTCAATGCAGCATTCAAGTATACGAGGAATACTTCGTAGTCTTCGAAATGAACCTGTCAGATCATGCAATAAACCTGACGTCTGGACTCCTGACAAAGAGTACAGCATGACAACCCAAGCGACGGGTATCATGATAGCACGGCACTGCAACCCATGCTGTCATTTACTGCCATTTCCTTTGCGTAAACCACTTTTACACATACAAAGGAATACGCTGCCTAGTTTTACACAGGCCGATGTGAGCTGTTTACGCTCCGCGGAAGACAAACAGCCTGCCACGTCAAAAAGCTGCACTTCGTACAGGGCTCGAGGCACGTCTCTGCATTTAATGCACAGAGCGGTGACAGTTTCTCGAGGCACGTCTCTGCACTTAAAGCGCCGAATACTGACAGATGCCCAAGGCACGTCTCTGTACCTGATGCACAGAAGGGTGACAGGCCTTCAAAATACGCCTCCTCATTTAATGCACAGGATAATGGCGGATCTTCACAATTAATGCTGGAGATTTGATTACATGTCACCAAACCGTCGTTTAGTGGCACCCCCTTTGCGTAAACTACTCTTACGCATATAAAGGAATATGCCGCCCAGTTTTACACAGGCAGACGTGAGCGACAAATAGCCTGCCACGTCAAAAAGCTGTACTTCGTACAGGGCTCGAGGCACGTCTCTGCATTTAATGCGCAGAGCGATGACAGTTTCTCGAGGCACATCTCTGCACTTGAAGCGCCGAATACTGACAGATACCCAAGGCACGTCTCTGCACCTAATGCACAGAAGGGTGACAGGCCTTCAAAATACGCCTCCTTATTTAATGCACAGGATAATGGCGGATCTCCATATTTAATGCTGGAGATTTGATTAAATGTCACCGAACCGTCGTTTAGTGGCACCCCCTTTGCGTAAACTACTCTTACGCATATAAGGGAATATGCCACCCAGATTTACACAGGCAGAAGTGAGCTTCTTACGCTCCGCAGAAGGCAAACAGACCGCCACATCAGCAGTTACTCTTCATACAGAATTCGAGGCGCATATATGCATTTAATGCGCAGAATGATGGCAAATCTTAAAGACAAGCCTCTGCATTTAAGGCGCTGGATGGGGACAGATCTCTGCATTTAATGCAAGAGATTTGATTATATCTCCAAGAGCCATAATTCTGGCTAAAACGTCCACATCACTTGGCTTTTGCGCCTGCTCGGCTTCTATGCTCACTTGGCTTCTACGTCTGCTCGACTTCTATACCCACTTGGCTTCTACGCCTGCTCAGCTTCTATGCCCACTCGGCTTCTATGCCCACTCGGCCTCTATGACCACTCGGCTTCTATGCCCACTCGGCTTCTACGCCTACCCGGCTTCTATGCCTATTTTGGCTTCTATGCCATGGTGACAGTCATTGGCTTCTACGCCAACCTCTTCTACACAAGGGATAACTACCTACATGGCTTCTACGCCGTGATCTTCACAGCAGATATACACATTCTGTCCCTTAGTTGGACGCACGTCACATGCTCACTCAAAAGGTCATTTATACGCAGGCATTGGTTATTTTAAACCGTCGTGTAAAAGGGTGCTGTACTTTCCACTACTCGGTTTCTACGTCAACTGTGTGGTCACTGTCACTAGAAACTCTATAAATAGAGACCTCTATCAACAGAGGAAAAGGGTCGACAAATTGAAGGTCAGAAAAATTGGAGAAAAGAGGTCGAGAGAGAGAGAAAGAGAGAGAGAGATGAGAATCCAGAGCTCAGGCAAAGAGAAGGGATCGACGACTTTGGCATCGTGCACCCCCCCCCTCTTTAGCAACCCTCGAAGCTACTTTCTGTCTTCTACGGCACTTCTTCAACATCGTGTGGTCCAAGGGCTAAAGTGATCGACTGCAGATCAGACACCTATAGCAATATTTACCCAGATTAAATAAATTATACTTAGTCATCCTCGTATAGGATCAAATTGTACAATCTTGTTGTTTGTAAACATAAAAGAAGGGCGGGTTTTCATATAAGACCTCGTTTTCCATATTATCAATCTTTTCCCGTTTATCACCATAAACAAGATGGCGACTCTGTTGGGGACATCTTTCTCTTCTGATGAGGAAGCTATTGCTCAACACGATACGGTATCCGTGGGATCCGTGAAGAAGATACTGGTCGTCCAGTTCGACGAAGACATGCTTCGAGCAGGGGGTAGCTCTCACTCCCTCTCCGTCCAAAACAACAGGAAGCTGCGCAAGGGCTGGATGCCCAAGGCATCCTCTACCATTCCTGTGGACTCTCCGGACTCTCCGATCTCTTCGATCTCTCCGACCAATGAGGTTGTAGCTTTGCTCCCTCCGCGCCTTGCGCATAAAATTCAGTCACCTGTCTCTGGCAGGACCGACAAAACTTCTGGCAAAGCCGCAGCGCTAACCCAGAAGTATAATCCGTGCCTTGTACGTAAAATTCAGTCACCTGTCTTTGGCAAGACCGACAAAACTTCTGGCAAAGCCGCAGCGCTAACCCAGAAGTATAATCTGCGCCTTGCGCGTAAAATTCAGTCACATGTCTCTGGCAGGACCGACAAAACTTCTGGCAAAGCCGCAGCGCTAACCCAGAAGTATAATCCGCATTCTACGCGTAAATTTCAGTCTCCCGTCCCTGGCGGAACAAACGAAACTTCTGACAATGCCTCAGCGCTAGTCCAGGAGTCTAAACCGCGTTCTGCGCGTAAATTTCAGTCTCCCATCCCTGGCGGAATAGACAAAATTTCTGATGATGCCTCAACGCCAAATCAGGAATCACAAACGCGCTCCGCGCATAAAAATATATCTGTCTTCCGTGGAAAAGCAGATGATCCCTGCAAGGGAAAGCAAGCGACGAACTACTCAGCTTTCTTGCCAGCAAAGGAACAAGCGATCATATTCTTCTGTAGCTCCTACTGACCTACGCAATTATCTGATCCAGAAGCGCAAGGAGAGGGGATCTTCCAGCATGTCTATTACGCCTCCTAGCGAGCACTGTTGTAATAGTCATAGGATTGTAATTAATTATTGCTGTTCTGAAGCAAAACGGTCGGTTTTCGACCGGTTGAGCTACTCTCCATCTTTTCAGGAAGAAGAGCCCACGTATGCATATGTGAATATGGTGTCACATATACCTAGAGGAGGGTCAGGCTTAAGACGTCATCCCTCTAGAACTCCGAGCCGAAGGAGATTCAACATGCTCCTTAGGAACACCGAAGCTGGGGTGTTCCAAAACACCCGTTCAAGGTCGCAGCAACCGGCTCCGTACTCTTCTGATTCCGATGCTGGGGGTCGCCAGTCTCCCGAATCAGATGCCGAAAGTATAGAGTCAACGTCTATAGAGACCTATACTAGTCTTTCAATGACACCTAGGGAGATGGGAGTCTATGCCATCGGAGATGAACATGAGGAAGCTTCCCCATCCGGGAACACTGAGCAGCGCATTACTACGCTGGAGACATCTCTGAAAGAAATGCAATCCATGATGGAGAACATGCACCAGATGATGCTAGCTCAACACGCAGCTGCCATGGCTCCAGCATCGGCCCCTCCAACTCAGATACGCGTGGGGGTGGACTTACCACCATCCAACATGATCCAAGAGCCTGCTCTAGATCAGGAGTCAGCAGTTCCTTCGCTTCCTCACTCGGCGAATGTATTACCTCCAGTCGGAGTCGCGATGCCATCGATTCCTCATCACTCCATGGTCCCGCTACCGGCTGAAGATCCGATGCAGGCAGTACGGAAGTTGAAAGCCCAATTTAATGCCCTGAAGCACAAAGATCAGCTCAAGAAATTGGGAATCAACCAACCTTATCCAGCTATCTGGGAAAAAGTCCTTTTCCCTCCTAGATACAAACCACAGACTATGGCTTTGTTCGAGGGAAAAACATCACCGAGTCAATACATGAACTACTTCAGCATGATGATAGTGTTGTTACAAGGGAACGACGCCCTCCTCACTCGGGTGTTCAAAGGCTGTCTCTCGGGGGTAGCTTACCAGTGGTATCGAAGTCTGGCAGACAACTGTATTACTTCCTTTGAAGACTTCAAGGCCTTATTCTTCACGCGATTCTATAAGGGAGGGATGTACATGTCTATGTCCTCTCTCATCGAAGTCAGGCAGAAGGAAAAGGAGAATGTTCGCACTTTCATCGAACGTTTTCGTCAGGCCACTCTGCAAATGCCTCCAGGAGTCCCAGACTCGGCACTAGTCGACATCTGCAGGAAGAACCTTCTTCCCGTGATCTCGGTGTTCATAGTACCATATCAGTTTCATGATTGGCCCTCGTTCATCATCTCGGCGGTGGCCGCGGAGGACAATAGTCAGAAGGCGCACGATAATGGCATCATGATCTCGGCCTCCGATAAAGGCAAGAGGTCATCCTCCCACATCGACCATCCTCGTGGTACTAAGGGTAAGGAAGCTCTGGCGATCAACACGTCCAGGCAAAAGACGGTGGCCACCACGCAGACAAAGCCCGGGACTTCCAGGCCCATCGAAGTGTACTCTTTCGACGACGACGATATTCCGAGCATATTCGAATGTCTCGTCAAAAGCGGCAAGATTATCCTTCCTGAGGTGAGACGGCCCAATGAGGCCGACAGTACCAATAATCCCAAGTACTGCATCTTCCATAGGTACATACACCACCCCACAAAGGCGTGCTATATACTGAAAAGGAAGATCCAAGAGCTGATCGATGCTAAGGCCATCACTCTGCGCAACAGCGAGAAGACAGTTACGGCCAACATGATCTCCCTATAATTTGGCAATCTGCCTCCCCAAGAAATCCCGGACGGTGTTACGCCTATTTCTCGGACAACGATGGACATCGTTAATCTCCCTCCAGCTAGAGGTCAAAATTATGACATGCTACCACTAACTACCCAGCGAGGCGAGACTATGTGGGTTCATCCAGATCTGGTGCCCGAGATCGAGAAAGAGACTCAAGCTGCTAAGGCTAGGTCTAAGAAGAACTTAAAGCACAAACCATGTCACATGATTACGGTACACTCGGCGTCAGAAGATGAGGTCTTGGCTAGTGGAACCCGCTCAGGGAAAGCCTACCTCCAGGACTATGGGGTCAGCCAAGAAGATGCATCGGTGGACGTTTCAGCCGCCAAGCCTTTAGAACCGGAATCCGTCGTACCAGAGGCCGGTCCTTCAAGACCAACTTCGGCGGACAAAGGGAAGCAAAAAGAAGTGCGCTTCGATAAACCTGTAAAAAATATTCAAAACAAGGGTTTAGAGAAGCCATACAACTTTGACATCCTGGCCCAACTGGCTAACACACCAGCCAGGCTGTCCATCTTCGAGCTACTCAGGCTCTCTCAGGACACTCGTCAAGCCCTGAGTGAAGCATTGATGCAGGCAGATACATACTTAATCCAGCTCAAGTCCCCTACCGAAGAACCCGTGGCGTGTCCTCAGTGCCACAGTGTGATGGAGGTGATCCCAAACATCACTTTCACTCAAGATGACATGCTGTTAAAACATAACAGATATGATAGACCCCTCTATTACACTGGGTACATTGGCTCTAAGGAAGTCGACCGGATTTCCATAGATCCGGGATCGTCAATCAGCATCATTCCTCATAGTCTGCTCAGACCACTGAGGATTTCTACTAGCGAATTGGCGTACACCACCACTACAATCGTGGGTTTCAACGCCGGAAGAAGTAAGCCGTTGGAGAAGATTCGCCTGAGGATCCAGATTGGCAACCTCAGATTAGTGGCTATATGTTACATCATCGATTCAGAGGTATCCTACAATATTCTATTGGGTAGACCTTGGATCCACGACCATAACATCGTTCCTTCAACTCTACACCAATGCTTCAAATATGTAGACGCCCGAGGAACAGTGCAAACGGATATTGCTGACTTAAACTCGTTCAAAGGAGTAGAATCCTACTACTCTGATGCCGTGTTGTACTCACAAGACTGCACGGAAGAGGTATCAGCCGAAGCAGAGAAGGAATCCCACCGGGAGCCAAAGGAACCCTCTGCCAAGCAACCTCTGTCAATCAGGGTGAAAGGACGGACTACTCGTCCGAAAGCCATGGAGCCTACGGTTATCCACCTGAACGAGACCAGGTCAGGAAAAGGGGGTGATCCTCTAGTGATCACTCTGAACCAGAAGCCTCCACCCTTGGTCATCAACCTCCGGCGCAACAGGCAGCCGAGTGATGTAAATACAACCGGGAACAGAGTTTTAGATGATAATAAACATCCTCTTTTCCAGTATATTAATGCCCAAATTCCAAATCAGGAATCCTCCTCCTACGACGATATAGAACCCATAGCGCAAAAATTCTTGGAAGCTATAGATTCCTATCATCCGTATATATGGGAAGTGGCGTCAACATCCAATGTCACCACGACATATGGACCGCATGAGGATTCTATCTTCATTGTCCCGCCTACTTGCAGCAGTTAGCATTCAATAATCTTCGGCCGCATGCGCAATCAACCGACTATGCAAGAGGATTCTTCCGACGATGATGCCGGTAAAATACAGATTCACAGATACAGTCCGCAAGCTCTGAAGATCATGCAAAATATGGGTTATAACTTGAAGCTGGAACCGGGTCTCAACTACGGGAAAGGCAGACGAATGCCGCTGCACGGCGATCCCTGCTATCAATGAACTCATTTCGGGTTAGGGTATACTACCTCCCACACAACTCCTGAGTCAAGCAAGGATATCTCTTCCGCCTCTCAAAATGGCTCAGCGCCCTCCGATTCATCTCATGCTCTCGAGCGAACATTATCAGTATATATGGTAGTGACGGATTCCTTCGAATCAGATGAACAAGAATCCGAACCGTTCAAGAATGACGCTTGGGCTCAGCACATGGATACACAATGGGAGTTCTGCTTCGAGCAGAGAGAACCTCCCACTGAAGACAAAGTTATCCAGATTGACGTTGGGGATGAACTCTCGCCAAAGCCGATATTTATCAGTAACAATCTTTCCGAAGCAGAAAGGGAAGAAATTATCCAGCTGATAAAAGAATATATCAACATCTTTGCGTGGAATTATGAGGACATGCGAGGCCTTAATCCAAAGGTAGCTACTCATAGGCTCAATATATTGCCCGATTCGAAGCCTGTGAAATAGCACCAACGCCGGTTCCGCCCGGATATGATGGACGCCATTGAAGCTGAAATCAAGAAGTTGATAACCTGCGGCTTCATCCGTGAGGAACAACATCCCGACTGGGTCGCCAATGTTGTCCCGGTCATGAAGAAAAATGGAAAAATACGAGTCTGCATCGATTTTCGAGATCTGAACGCAGCCTGCCCCAAGGATGAGTTTCCTTTTCCCATCACAGACGTCATGATTGACAATACTAGCGGTTTTGAATGTATGTCTTTCATGGACGAATTTTCAGGATACAATCAAATCAAGATGCATCCTGAAGACGAGAAGTACACTGCCTTCCGGATACTACTGGGAGTATATTGCTATACGGTCATGCCCTTCGGATTGAAGAATGCCGGGGCTATGTACCAGCGGGCTATGAGTAACATATTCCATGAGCATTTACGCAAGACAGTGGAGTGTTACATGGATGACGTAGCTGTCAAAAGCCGCCTCAAGGATCATCACATCCAAGACTTGAAGACAGTATTTGACTTAATGCGCCAACATCAACTCAAAATGAATCCTACAAAGTCCTTTCTGGGGGTATCTAGTGGTAAATTTCTAGAATTTGTCATAATCGCCAAAGGCATTCAAGTGGACCCTGATAAAGTCAAGGCCATCTTAGAAATGCGATCGACCCATAATCTGAGAGAACTCAGGGGATTTCAAGGTCGTCTGGTTTATATCGGAGGTTCATATCCAACCTCTCTGGGAGATGTCAGCCATTTTCTCATCTCATGAAGAAAGGTGTATCTTTCGTATGGGACGAAGCCTGTCAACAAGCGTTCGGTGGTATCAAGCGCTACCTCACCAGTCCGCCAGTTCTGGTGCCTCCTGACATAGGAAGACCATTCGTGTTGTATGTTCGAGCGATGGATCATTCTCTAGGAGCTCTTCTCGCACAAAAGAATGAGATGGGTCACGACCAGGATATCTACTACCTCAGCAGGATGATGGTCGAAGCAGAACACCGGTATAATCCAGTGGAGAAAGAATGCTTGGCTCTGATGTTCGCTATTCAGAAAATGCGACACTATGTCACAGGCCAAACCATTCACATCATCTCCAGGATCAATCCTCTTCGGGTACTAATGAGCAAACCAAGTGTTCTCAATTCCCGACTCGCAACTTGGGCGATGCTATTAACACCATATGACATAGTGTACATCCCCCAGAAGTCCGTCATAGGCCAAGCATTGGCTGACTTCCTAGCTGCTCATCCGATCCCGGAGGCCTCCAAGCTGTACGAAGACATTCCCGACGAAGTTGCAGAATGTAATTCCGCAATGGAAGGTGATACATGGCAACTATTCTTCGATGGTGCCTCCAGAACTGGTCCCAGGGGAAACGTGGTTTCAGGAGTAGGAATTGTCCTGGTTACTCCTGAGAAGCTCGTCATCTACCGTGCATATTCTCTTAGCGAGCCCTGTTCCAACAATGTGGCGGAGTACAACGCTCTACTAATCGGCCTCCAAGTCGCTAAAGAATTGGACGTCGAATCCCTGGAAGCTTTCGGTGATTCTCTGCTAATCATCAATCAAGTCAGAGGAATATATGAAGTCCGAAATCCAGACCTCATCCCCTATCACCGAGCAATAGTCGAGATAGCCCTGACATTCAAAGGATTCTTCCTAGAGCATGTGCCTCGATCTCAGAATCTGAAAGCTGATGCCCTAGCCAGTCTAGCTGCAGATTTAGCTACCCCTATAAGAAGGCAGAATTCGGTAATCCTTCTTAGCAGAGATTTATTCTGTATGAAAAGCAACTTTCACATAGAATGCAGCTACGCGATGGACATAGATCCGCCCAGGAGAGACTGGAGAAGTCCCTTTATAGATTTAGTAGCATACGGAATCTTGTCAGAAGATCCTAAAGAAGCGGTGTCCGTCAAAAGACGATCATTACGCTTCTATTTCGACGCATCGTCATAATGTCTATATCGCCGGTCTTATGACGGACTATTATTACGATGTCTCTCTGGTGATGAAGCACAGCGGATTATCCGTGAAGCCCACGACGGCGTATGCGGAGTGCATCAACCCGGTCCTAAGCTACAGGATCGCGTCAGGAGAATGGGCTATTATTGGCCTACTATGATCACAGACGCAATAAAGTATGCAAGACACTACAGAGCCTGTCAGGTCCATGCAGACTTTATCCATCAACCTCCTGAATATCTACATCCTATGGTTGCGTCCTGGCCTTTCGAAGCATGGGTTATGGATATCATTGGTCCTATTCACCCGTCCTCTTCCAGAGGTCACCGGTTCATACTGGCCAACACGGATTACTTCTCCAAATGGGCAGAGGCGATCCCTCTTGCTGAGGTAAAGGCATCTAATGTGATCAGCTTCATCAAGCATCACGTTATTTACCGCTTCGGGATACCCCGAAGGATAATCCATGACAATGGGCCTCAATTCATCAGCCAAGCGTTTCATCGATTTTGCGATAAAAATCGGATACAAAATGTCGCCTCTACGGCATATAATCCTGCTGCTAATGGTTTGGCGGAAGCTTTCAATAAAACCATTATCAAGCTCTTAAAGAAGTTCGTCTCTTCGAACAAAAGGGATTGGAATAAGAAGCTCGGAGGATGTCTCTGGACGTACTGCACAATGGTACGGGCACCAATAAGATGCACACCATTCTCATTAGTCTACGGGAGCGAAGCGGTTCTCCCCATCGAGATCCAAATTCCGTCACTCAGGATAGCCATGGCTAATGGGTTAACTCAAGAAAAGAATGACCTGCTAAGGCTTCAAGAGCTAGAAGGATTAGACGAGAAATGCCTTCAAGCTCAATAGCGCATCGCGCTCTACCAAGCACGCATTTCCAGGGCTTTTAATCAAAAAGTAAAAGAAAGGGTGTTCAGAGTCGGCGAGCTGATTTTAGCCGTGAGAAGGCCGATGATCCTTACTCACAGAAGTAAGGGCAAATTCCAGCCCAAATTGGAAGGCCCTTATGTGATCAAGACAACGTTCTTAAACGGCGCTTACAGGTTAGCCCAGCCTAATGGAGACCTGTTAATGGCTCCTATCAATGGCAAATTCTTGAAAAGGTACTATGCTTAACCTCCTCCGCTCAAGTGGAATATGGCGAAAACCTCATTCTGACAAAACTACTTCCAAAATAAAACTAGTTGGATCGCATTCTATCATATAACCTCTGAATAGATGTATCCTTCTAAAAATTATCAAGAGTATATCACGTCCATATTATCTTTGATATCACTTTCACCCAAACCTGTCATTTATATTCCAAAATGAGGGGTCCACAAAGTCAGATGAAAGCCTCTTTATTTATTCCCAAAAAGGAGCGGAAGTACATTGAAAAGCAAAAGCAAAAGTACATCATTTTGGGGGAGCAGTCAGGTCGCGAAGCTGCTGCGCCATTGCGGCCATCCTCTCAGTCCTGGAATCCAAGATATCATGGCGAGCCCGCTCCAGCCGTGACTCATCAATACTCATGAGGGACAATTCGGCTCTAGCCCGAAGAAAGCCAGCACGGGCGACATCAGCAAGCGCCAAGTTCTGTCGTGCTACGCCCAATCGGCTATCCACCACAACTAGAGCTTCCGACGACTGAGAAGCCCACTCTTTTGCCTGAGCAAGTTTCGTTTCCAGCCTGAGGACCCTCGCTACATTCCCTTCGTGCTCGGCTTGGCACTTCGTTCGAAGAGCAATGGTCTCCTCCAGGACGACTTTTCCTTCATCCATCTTCTGCTGATGTATCTGGATGGATTTATTTATGCCTGCCATCTGTTTGGTAAGCCGCACAGTCATGGAGTCGTATCTAGCCTAGACCAGATCTTCAACATTGCCTTGAGCTAGCTGCAAGTATTCGTTAATGGGTTGCTCCAAACCATTAACTATCTTCTCCAGCGTTTCAGCTAGCCCAGTGTCGTCGAATTCTCGGATCGGCATTATCGCCGACTGGGAGGACCTCTTCAGCGACACAAAGCTCAGATTCTTCGCCAACACCCTTGATATTAACATTTTTAAAGTGGTATAGAAGATATCAGTGTACTGCCCGATCAGCACAGCTAGATCCGGTTGGACGCTGGGGGTGGCCTCGACATTGGCGAATCTCCCTCCGAGAACAACCGCAGACGATGTTGCCACGGCCGTCACCTCAACAGGTGGTGCAACGAAAGAAGAAGTGCCAACACCGGACGAAGATACTAGCATACTCAAAGGAGGCATTATCGCAATGACAGGCTCGTCCTCCTCTTGAGATATCGGAAACTCGTCGACAGGCGAGCCGGCACCCGAAGATGCTTCCTCTTCAAAATCAGCCACATCCGTGTCGCAGCCAGAGCCAAAGGGCGCATCTACACTGCCCTTCCCGAAGAGGTCTTCCCCTGAAAGGAGGACGAAAGGAAGTTAATATCAGCATAATGTTAACTTTCCTAAAAGAAAAGGCGTGAAGACGACATTTATCCATGGCCGACGGCATATATATCGCATCTACGGCCTGTACAGCTAAATCATTTTTAATGATGCTAAGCAACCTGTCATACCTGAAGAAAGGGGTCTGCTAACCGATGCTGGCAAATAGTCTTCCAGATCCTCGTCAAATTCCAACCGAGGCTCATCAACTGGGATCTCGCCGGGTGCGCTGACAGGCACGGCAGGGGTCTCTCCCGATGCCGATCCACGTAAAGATATACTCAGCCCCGGAGGCGACCTCGTTCCACTACCTGAAGCAGTAGCAGCGACGGCAGCCTCCAGCAGAGATTCTCCGGCACCACCAGCCGGAACTGAAGAGGGTCCCTCTCTAAAAGACGAGGAACCTCCAATCAAAGAATCATCCCCAACATGGGGAGATGCAGGCTCACTTCCAGGAGCCTCAATACCAGGAATCCGGAGAGGACGGTTAACCATCTTCTTCTTCCTCTTGCGAGGGGAAGTCTCCTTCAGAGTAGGAGCCCTTCGCTTCCCGGAGATTACCAAAGGCCCTGCAGGCAGGGGTACTTCACCCCTCGATACCGCCAACAGAGGCTCGTTTGGATTGACGAACTCCTCACCCTCGTCGGAAGAGACCGAGGGGACTTCCACTCTTCCCCCAGACTTGGAAGTAGGCACCCTAAAACTTCCATGCATGTCAAAATCGTGATGGAAGGTGTTCGTTGCCACATAGAACTGGGCATACGAGTACAGGATGCGCAGCTCCGTGGAGAGTGTAATAACCGCCACGGTAAAAATTGCTCTAGTATAACCCATGAGGAAATATCGCTACCCTCTCGCTCCATCAATGAGTCCACCCCTGGACCGGAAGCTGGTGATGGCGTTGCCCACGTGCAACTGATCGTACCCAAACTGCCTGGCAAATCGACTAGGCAGGTAGGGCTCCAAGAAGCAATGGTCTTCACTCCTGTACAGTAGATGGAAAGGTCTAATACAGACCAACCAATTAAAAGCTTCAGGAGAAAGATTGGTCTTCTCTCTACCAGAATCTTCAAGCCTAATTTCCGATTGATTGCGATGTACGGAGGGGACAGTGCAGAAGAGCTTCCAACTGTGACTGAGGCCCAGCACCCGCCGACAGTCTAGAACCGTGGTCACGTTCCAGGAAGATTTCTGGTAGTTCCGCAAGAAACTAGCCCCCGAACTACTGCCGGAGCCGGGAGACATAACCCTGGGGTTATGAAGAATTAACCATCCCATCAGATACATGTATGGTAATTCTATCCTGGGAAAGCTATCACGCCGAGTCTCATCGACGAGCAGCCCGTCAGTCATGGCCCTCAGGCCAGCTTGAATGCGGCACACCATGGCAGGGAGCAAGCCCAGTCTTGCCCAAATACTAGACGTTCTGCAGGATATAGCGTGTTGCGGTAAATGCGGTCCGCAGATGCGACGCTAGGTACCACCACTCGATGCAGCCATATGGAGAGGAAGCCAACCAGTTGAGCTTCCCTGGACAGAGGCCTGCGGCAGCGCCTCAAATAACTATAGGCTTTGGTGCCCACAAGATACTGTCCTATCCCTTCGTCGAGGATCAAGTCCGGAGCCCCAGCGTCTACCATGAGATCGTCGACTACCTGAGCATTAAGCACGCTCAGAGGATTCACAGGCTGATCCTTGCCCTCCAATACCTTCTCCGGCTTAGCATTCCGGGACAGGTGAAATAAGAGGTAGGACGTCCATTTATTGATGTGAGCCAAATCTGAGGGCTCACCATAAAAAGCAGTGCAAGCGAGGTAGTGGCACATCAGTTCCTGATACACTTCCACTACCTGAGGATCTGAATCCCCCAGCTTCCGGTTCGTAGGAACATACTCTTCATACGGAGTATCCCCCATCGGCAGTCTCGAGATCTCTGCCATCTCATGAAGGGCCAGTCCCAACTCCCCCAGTAGAGTGGCGAAAGTCCCGGTGAGAGAAATATATCGCTCCATCAGTGCTAGAAACAGGTTGGGGTTAGAAGGCAACCCAACGCTGGTAGCACTCACAGCTGCAAACAGACCGATGTCTCCAACTCAGTCTGAAAATGCTTCAGGGCCCAATCAACTAAGCGAGCCCATCGAAGGTTTGTAGGGGCGATCCACCCACCGCACCGAGGGTTCACCTTAGGGTATACTCCCCCGTGCCCCATCAAAACATTGTAGAAGGTCGATAACTGCACCGACTGGATCACTAAGCTGTCTTCACTCGGGACACTGCCCGGGTACAGTCCCCTGAACACAGTCACATTGCCGAAAGGACGGCTAACAAATGACCCCTGGTCAGTTTCTTTCAGATGAAAGATCTTTTCCGGCCTGCCGTGAAGATCGGGAGTCAGTATCCACGACATCTTCCTGGGATGTGTGGCATGGAAGAAAGTCGAGAGGGGATAGTCTCTCGGCATCTTGGGAAGATACAAAACCAAGTCCCAGCAGGGAAAACCCAGAGTTCTCTCTTGGGCTTCGTCTGGGACTGCTTGTCAATCATGTCCCCGAAGAGGAAGGCCGGCTTTATGTATTGGTCCCCGTCTATATACGTCAGGGGCTCACCGTTGATCATGCTCAACAGCATTCGCTAGCCCTGAGCCGATATCAGAATCTCCCTTCCTTCCGGATACTGCGACCCGGAGATAGGAAATGTCACGTGTGACAGATCCTCCAGATAGTTGGAGTGCAGCATCCCTGCGGCAGAACCCATCACATCGGCTAGCGGAGACACATACAAGTTAACTACAAGAGTGCAAGAAAAATATGTTAGTTCCTATAACTAGACATTACAGATCTTGCAGCACACGCCAAAAATTAACAGTCTGTGCTCTACGCAGAGATCGAAAAAAACTTGACCATTATGCTGGAATCCATTTCCTAAAGCGTAAAAATTCAAGCTGGCAGTACACAGTTTATACTTCACACCAGACTAATAAAGTTGAGGTATTACGCCAGAAACTTCATCCAGAAGCGTAACACTCAAATTTTATACGCCAACTTTCGACAGTCAAAGCTTTTACGCTAGACTGCGAAAATATGGAGTTTTTGCGCTGACACATTAGAAATGTGGGCGTAAAATATGAAACGTCTCTGTGCATCATCTTCCTCAAAGAGGCTATCAGCACAGAAGACGACCTAGCGTGGTCACATACAACGTGTGCGAAGGATTTTTCAGCAGTTCTTTTTTTGTCCCAAATGCTCTACATTGGAGACCGGGTGCACTGCTCGTCGGTGGGATACTTCGCTCAGAATGAAGTTCGCCTTGCCCGATCGAAGACGCTCTCACCTGAGCAGAACGAGAAGAAGAATCAGCCTTCTTTCCTTTAGTGGAGGAGGATTGTTTCGAGCCATTTTTGGAAACTTTAAAATCTCGGAGAAGAAACGAAGAAGAAACTCGAACAGACAAAGGCTTTCTTTCGCAGAAGACGGATGAAAAGTTTTTTCTCACAGAAACTTGGGATATATATAGAGTTCAGATGGACTCCTCGAATCCCGAACCAAATCTCCTAATTAAATATCTGGTTATGATTGGGTACTACGTTAGCCTATTTACTCAGATAAGGCGGACAGTCAGCGAATTTGAAAAATTTTCGCGCAAGGAAGATTCGCGGTTCTTACGCTAAGGAGCTCTCTACGCTTGACAGCTACAGATCTACGATTCTACACTCACAGGCTATAAGTCTATGGTTTTACGCCCGGATGCCTTTGTGCTCGGTAGCTTTTACGCTCGAGAGGCTACAAACCTACGACTTCACGCTCAGCAGCTACGAATCTACGACCTCACGCTCGGTGGCTTTTTTACGCTCAGAGGCAACAGATCCACGACTTCACGCTCGGAAGATTTTATTTTCAGAAGCTACAAATCTACAGTTCTGCACCAAGGAGCTTTCTACGCTCGACAGCGGCAAATCTACGGTTTTACGTTCAATGGCTACAAGTCTATGGTTTTACGTCCGGATGCCTTTGTGCTCGGTAGCTTTTATGCTCGAGAGGCTACAAACCTACGACTTCACACTCAGGAACTACAAGTCTATGATTTCATGCTCGGTGGCGTTTAGCTTACGCTAAGAGGTAACGAACTTATGATTTCACGATCCATGACTTTCCGCATATCTGAAAGATGCGCAGGCCAGTACAGTATATCTGAACGATTCTCAAGGCGGTTAATTACAGGAGTTCACACAAAAGATACTCCTTCTTGACCTCAAGATACCCCAAGTACCCGAAGCATACAGAGTTCAACATTAAAAAATTACTCTTCTTCATGGGTCGATTCGAAGTTCATCCAGAATCAAGTCTGAATATTTCGTCTACAAAATCAAGATGGCGACTCAGTTTGACAGCCAATTCTCACCCTGTTCCAAGGGATTTTGGAGAAATCATTCTTGAAGACGATGGTCTGAATAAAAATTATGTTTATCAGAAGTAAAGAACAGTTCAGAATTCTACGCGGTTCCTAACAGCAGGACAGTTCGAACACTCGATTGCTAAGCGGCTTTCTGTGCATCCTTAGTTTTACGTAAAAGACAGGACAGGACCTAGCGCTCTTTCTACACAGAGTCAGCGTAAAGAATCAGACGTGTCGAAGCTACACATATTCAGACTTCGCAGCAAAAGTATGGCAACCTGATCATATGCAAAGAAGAAAGACAATTTTATTAAAGTTAAAAGCATGATTACATGAGGGAAATCCAGTCTACAAGGGTTTTCTTTATTTTTTTCATGACTACATATGAGGGAAATCTCGTCTACAAAGGGCTTCCTCATCGTCGTCTGAAGATCGCACCGAGAATCTGTTCTGCCAGGTTCTCGCATTGGTGAAGATCTTCCTCTTCTTCCATGGCAATTCATCGACATCCACAGTCGATGAACAAAAAAATGATCAGTGGCGGGAGGATACAGAACTGGGCATAGACCCATACTGCCAACAGAAGAAAAGCAGAGTAAATCTGCTTTCTTACATCCCGCGCCACGTAGGTAACGGGAGAAGGTACCGCTTGCAAGCGGCATGGCAAAATGCGACCCTTCTTCTCTCCTGAAGAACCACCATACAAAGTTGCTGATTATCCCGAGCAAAGGAGGCTATGATATCCTTCAATGATCCATCGTTGCAGAGGATATTTGCTCGAAGACGCCATCTTTTTTGGCTCCTTACATGCTGGAAGAGCATGATCTCCTTCTTCCCCAAATCGACCCGACGAACTCCGGCCATCATCTCTGTGTGGTGAAGGAAGTGTGGGAAGAACAGGAAAGCTCCTCAGCCTTTTTATAGGCGAAAGAGATCACCGATCCCCAATAACTCTGCCATAAAGGCAGCCATGAAAGAACGTGTCAGGCTTGACCGTTTCAGGCTCCATTCAGAGCATTTCGAGTTACGAGGAACGGTTCATGCTTCTTCAAAGCGTTTCAAATTACGAGGAATTTAAAAGCTTTGAAGGGGGTCTTGTAGAAGCATGAAAAATACGCTGGATAGCTCTACGCAGCATCTTGATACGGGACAGCGTAAACAGAGGACCTCAGAGCCATCAAACGTGTAACAGAGCTTTTCCGCTGAGCACAGCGTAAAAATATAGGCTCAAGGACCATCCGCGTAATACAGTATGTCCAGGCTGCTTCAGCGTGAACAGGGTGCTTTATCGCCTTTATAGCGTAAAACTCATCCGCTTTCAATGCAGCATTCAAGTATACGAGGAACGCTTCGTATTCTTAGAAATGAACCTGTCAAATCACGCAATGAGCCTGACGTCTGGACTCCTGACAAAGAGTACAGCACGATAACCCAAGCGATGGGTATCATGATGGCGCGGCACTGCAACCCAGGCTGTCATTTACTGCCATTTCCTTTGCGTAAACCACTTTTACACATATAAAGGAATACGCTGCCTAGTTTTACACAGGCCGATGTGAGCTGTTTACGCTCCGCGGAAGACAAACAGCCTGCTACGTCAAAAAGCTGTACTTCGTACAGGGCTCGAGGCACGTCTCTGTATTTAATGCACAGAGCGGTGACAGTTTCTCGAGGCACGTCTCTGCACTTAAAGCGCCGAATACTGACAGATGCCCAAGGCACGTCTCTGCACCTGATGCACAGAAGGGTGACAGGCCTTCAAAATATGCCTCCTCATTTAATACACATGATAATGGCGGATCTCCACATTTAATGCTGGAGATTTGATTAAATGTCATCGAACCGTCGTTTAGTGGCACCCCCTTTGCGTAAACTACTCTTACGCATATAAGGGAATATGCCGCCCAGTTTTACACAGGCAGACGTGAGCTTCTTACGCTCCGCAGAAGACAAATAGCCTGCCACGTTAAAAAGCTGCACTTCGTACAGGGCTCGAGGCACGTCTCTGCATTTAATGCGCAGAGCGGTGACAGTTTCTCGAGGCACGTCTCTACACTTGAAACGCCGAATACTGACAGATGCCCAAGGCACGTCTCTGCACCTGATGCACAGAAGGGTGACAGGCCTTCAAAACACGCCTCCTCATTTAATGCACAGGATAATGGCGGATCTCCATATTTAATGCTGGAGATTTGATTAAATGTCACCGAACCGTCGTTTAGTGGCACCCCCTTTGCGTAAACTACTCTTACGCATATAAGGAAATATGCCGCCCAGTTTTACACAGGTAGACGTGAGATTCTTACGCTCCGCAGAAGGCAAACAGACCGCCACATCAGCAGTTACTCTTCGTACAGAATTTGAGGCGCGTATCTGCATTTAATGTGCAGAATGATGGCAAATCTTAAAGACAAGCCTCTGCATTTAAGGCACAGGATGGGGACAGATCTCTGCATTTAATGCAAGAGATTTGATTATATCTCCAAGAGCTGTAATTCCGGCTAAAACGTCTACATCACTTGGCTTCTGCGCCTGCTCGGCTTCTATGCCCACTTGGCTTCTACGCCTGCTCGGCTTCTATGCCCACTTGGCTTCTACGCCCACTCGGCCTCTATGACCACTCGGCTTCTATGCCCACTCGGCTTCTATGCCTACCCGGCTTCTATGCCTATTTTGGCTTCTATGCCTATTTTGGCTTCTATGCCATGGTGACAGTCATTGGCTTCTACGCCAACCTCTTCTACACAAGGGATAACTACCTACGTGGCTTCTACGCTGTGATCTTCGCAGCAGATATACGCGTTCTGTCCCTTAGTTGGACGCGCGTCACATGCTCACTCAAAAGGTCATTTATACGCAGGCATTGGTTATTTTAAACCGTCGTGTAAAAGGGTGCTATACTTTCCACTACTCGGTTTCTACGCCGACTGTGTGGTCACTGTCACTAAAAACTCTATAAATAGAGACCTCTATCAACAAAAGAAAAGGGTCGACAAATTGAAGGTCAGAAAAATTGGAGAAAAAAGGTCGAGAGAGAGAGAGAGAGAGAGGAGAATCCAGAGCTCAGGCAAAGAGAAGGGATCGACGACTTTGGCATCGTGCACCCCCCCTCTTTAGCAACCCTCGAAGCTGCTTTCTTTCTTCCACGGCACTTCTTCAATATCGTGTGGTCCAAGGGCTAAAGTGATCGACTGCAGATCAGACACCTATAGCAATATTTACCCAGATTAAATAAATTGTACTTAGTCATCCTCGTATAGGATCAAATTGTACAATCTTGTTGTTTGTAAACATAAAAGAAGGGTGGGTTTTCATATAAGACCTCATTTTCCACATTATCAATCTTTTCCCGTTTATCACCATAAACATAGGTAAGTGACAATAACCAGGAAAAGAAAAAGATAAGTCGGCAAGCAACAAAAAGATTCGGGAACTCCTCGAAATAGGAACCATAACCCTTAAACCAAACAAGGACCACGATTATGATTCTTTTTTTGACTCGTACCTAGTCTTTAGTCACTTACCGAAAAATATAACAATACGAGAAAAGAAAAGGCACTAGGCTAATAATAGTAACAATCAATAAAGCAGGACAAAACAATATCTACGGCTTAATATCATTAGCTAACTAGGGTTATCACAAATCCTAGTTACTAGCACATGCAAATGATGTTCTCCTATTGGTCGCAAATACTGCAGTCTATCCAGGTTATATTTTGTACGCAAGTGGTGATAACAAGTGACAATAATAACAATAGTGACAATATGCATCACTCGACGGTGAGCTGAAAATGTGCCTTACTCGACAACATGCTATAAATCCATAAGTAATGTAGCATCGGAACACTGGGACTGCCTATAACGAGGTAACCTCCCCTCCCATGATCTATGTTAATAATCTAGTCATTAATCCTTAGCAGTTTCAGTTCAAGATTTCCGGTGTGACATTCCGCAGAATCCATCATAGACATGTATGCAAGACAGGACAATGATTTGACAGTTACAAGCACTAGTACAAGACAAGCCACAACAGGTACAATAGTGACAATCAGTAACAATAGTGACAATCGGTATACAGCGTGACAAATGTGATAGTCAGTGACAATAGGTGACAAATAGTGACAATCTGGGAGTGATAGTGAGTGACAATATGAGACAGTAGGGTCATGGTCAAAAGTAACAAAAAGTAAAAATAGGGGTCATGTAGTAACAATAAGTAACATATACTAGGCGGGTGTATAAAGGGTGGAAAGCCCCTAACTATACAAGAATGTCTCGAGTTGGGACTAGTGAAGCATATGTAAAGTCATGGTGTCAACAAAGGATATATAATGGTGTCGTGTACATAGGGTGTACAAACTCATGTAAAATGTGTATAGAGTGTATAGTCTTCCTCTATCTATACAAGGTAGTCTAATCATGGCAAAGAGTCAATATATATTCGCAAAAAAAAAATCAAAAACGGGCAAAAATGGACGAAAATAGTCAATTTCATCAAAAATAACATAATTCGGATTACCTCGGATTACCGATGGATTATTCGATGCGAAACAACAGCTTTTTGGACAAAAATTCAGATCTTCCGTCGGTGATCCACGGATTACCTTCAGATAATCCGAAACTGTACAGCTGTCCAGACTTGTAATTTTTCTAAAACTTGTTTCGGCCATAAAAAGTTTATTTTAACTCAGAGTTCGGATTTTCAAAAGTTAAAATTATATAAAATCAAATTTCCCACAACATAGAAGCATTAGATTTCATAAATCTTGAGATTTGATAGATCAATTCCTTAAAATACTCCAAAGATAGATTCTTGAAAAATTGAAACGTATTCTGATTCCTACCAAACTCCAAACTAAAAATATACAAGACTATGTGAGGGTCTCACATAGCAAATGAGACCAAGATACATAATAAAAATAAGGGTATCGCTCATGATACCAAGATCACACCCCGTGTCTCACGGTTAGATCTAAAAGTGGGCATTAACATAGACATATATGAAATCCATGGAAATAAATCAAGCCAAAAACTAAAGTAGTAGGAAATCATGTAAGAAATATTTCTATCCAATAATATTCAAAAAATAATGACAATAAAGAAATCTCAAATCTAAGGTTCACAGAGTTGGCAAGATGTACTTGCCTACAGTCGAGCTCCCAGCCTAAACCTTCTACTCCACCACCAAGAGTGGTTCAGAAACCACACTCTTAGGTCTCAAGACCAAGCTCCTAGCTCCCGCAGGAAATGGAGAGATAATGAAGAAGGAGAGAGAAAAGGGAAGAGAGAGAGAGAGAGAGAGAGAGAGAGAGAAAAGGGAAGAGAGAGAGAGAAAGAGAAATAAAAAGTGAGGGGAGAGAGAAAGTCAAGCTGTATATATAAATATTGAGAATTAATCATGACCGTCGGATCTGCTACGTTAGCGATCCACATCAAGATTTAAATCAATTCTAGCCACTAAAAAAAAAACCAAATAACCATTAGGTAATAGGATGCTATGACACTATTCACGAAAATATCTAAACACTAGAGAAAGTCAAGTTGTATATAAAAATGTTGAGAATTAATCATGACCGTCGGATCTGCCACGTTAGCGATCCACGTCAAGATTTAAATCAATTCTAACCACTTAAAAGAAAACCAAATAACCATTAGGTAATAGGATGCTATGACACTATTCACGGAAATATCTAAACACTATTCACCAAAATATCTCCAGAAAATATCTCAAAAGAAAAATGAATTTTTGCCGGACGGATTTTTTGTCGGTGTGCCGCGGCATGCCGGCAGTATTCCGGTCTGGGAGAATTTTTTTCAAAATTTCCAAGTTTTAAATTTCCACGAAAATCCAAAAATAAAACATACAGTATAAAATACATATCAATATCCCAATATAGATACTGTAAGACGAGTCTCACAGAAATGGTTTTTGATATTGATAGAAAAACTTATTCAGAGAAATAAAAATATTATGAGTGGTTTTACGAAAAGAAGTAAAAAACAACAATTGATATATTAAATTTCATACAAAAAAAAGTGAGACTGTTATCAATGGCATGTATTGCTTATAGAATTTTACTAATCGTACATGTTACCGTTGCATCTGTAGGAAATTGTTTTTCAAAATTGAAGTTACTAAAATCATATCTGAGATCCACTATGTTGCAAGAACGACTTAAAAGGCTCTCTCTGATTTCTAATCTAAAATATATTTCTTGAATAAATCGATATTCAAAAATTAATTAGTGATTTTGCATTAAAAAATGCAAAAATAACTAATTTTTAATAATGCATGGGCTAAACTTGAATTTTCGTTATCTTTTGGAGTTTTTATTTAGTGGAATTATGAGAAGATGTATAAGACTTTGAAGGCTCGAGGTATGTTTGAAGATACAAGGACTGTGAGAAGATGTAGAAGATTTTGAAGGCTCGAGATATTTTTGAAGATACAATGATTGGGAGAAGATGTATAAGATTTTGAAGGATCGAGATATGTTTGAAGATAAACGAATATTGGAATTTCAAGAGAGACATTTTTAATAGCAAAAGTAGAAAATGTTGAATGTTTGCAAAAAAAAGATGTTGAATGGATGTAATTTTGTTGTTGTAAACTTAGTTAACACAATATATATACACATTTTCTTCTTCTTCTTCTTCTTCTTCTTCTTCTTCATATTTTTTCTAACCAAACATAACTACAAGATCCCAACAATTCCTTAAAAACGCTAAAGTTGCTCGAGATCAAATATTGTTAAATATATAACATGAACAAGCAGAAATGGCTTTCGAAAAGATACAATTGCTTGGGATCAAAAACTTGAACGATAAGGGTGGCAACGACAAGAAGTCGCAATAAAACCTAAGATCCAAAGGGAAGGAGTCTATGTCCATAAGCACCCTTGCATATGATTCACCAACACCACATAACGACAATTGCAGAGATATGTCTGCCTTTGTCCCACTCAGGACATACATGATCGACAAGGAGATGGTAATAAAAATGTTCAAATTACTTATCAAAGGCAACAAGTTGAAGCTGCCAGAAATGGAAAGACCGGAAGAAGAATATTGGACGGACTGTCTAAAGTACTACTTATATCACTGATTTGTCAACCATCCCACAATAGATTGCTATGTCCTAAGGATAAAATACAAATCTTGCTTGATGCAAATTCCATCAACTAGAGGAGTACAAAAACGTCTCCATAAACATGATGACCCTCTAATTCGGCAATATGCCTTAAGTAGATATCCAAAATGGGGTCATCCCCATCCGTGAAGGAAGAATGAAGGTGGTTAACCTACATCTCCCAGCTCAGTTTGGGGGTAGTCTTGTCTCGATTACCCTAGATTCAAGAGAGATCATGTGGGTACATCTTGACATTCTTAAAGACAAATCATGTGAAAATTCCTTTTTGCGAGCCATCTTTAAGGCGAAACGCAAAAAGGGATATTCCTGCCATATCGTTATGGGTTTTCTGATGATGAATTTTTTTCCCCAAACCACGTTATGACCAACTCAGAAAGAGAAGTACATGCTTTTACCACAAAACCATAGCAAGTACCATAGGCGAATGCTCGATTCGGTCAGAATAACCAAGAGCATAATAATACTAAACAACCAACTACATCAACCACCATGTAAACAACTAGTTTAGTCCCTGCACAACCAAATACCTCGAAGGTTGTTCCATCTCTCTCTAAAACCATTATTTTATAATGAAACAAACACGCCTAGTGCATTAACTATGATGTTTCATCCATATCAATACCGGAGAAAGTTTTTCCTCCATTCCGTCACTATCATAGTATATTAATGTTAACATGTGCCTTGAGTGCATACAATAACACATCAACAAATATATATTTTCACTAACACGTTGATATATGCACATTTTAAGTAAAATATTGCTTTATTTAATATGCTGGTGGAAGTACCCATTTAAATACACATTTATCGATGTGTTATTATGTGTCCTTATGGCACATGTTACAATAACTCATATTTTAGTTACTTATATTATTAAAAATTTGAGTATGATCATTTTGATCCAATATTGTACTTCCAAGACTAAAGAACAAGATTATTTTGACACCTCTCCAAAAGTATATGCACCATACAAAGCTAAAATATAGTCTATATTAGATTTTCATTTTAAGTCAATTGTGTCCCAAGATTATGGTTTTTATTTTAAGTCAATTTGTGTCCAATAACATCAACTCGTCGTTAAGTCACATCTTGCAACTGGTATTAAAGTCCATGGTTAAGAGTCAAACTGATTAAGTATCGGTTGACACAAAGGTACATGAAATATTTTTTTTTGGATTAATTAGACTTTGAATTTCAGAAATATTCAAAATTTAGCATTTGGATCATGAAAATGTCCAGTCTAGAATTTGAGTCATGAGATGATTGTTGATCGACGTTGACCATTCAAAATATGTTAATAAATATTTTAAGATTAATTAGATTTATGATTATATAAACTTTTCTATCATTCTCGAGTGATTGAGTTATGATTCAATTCATTTAGGACAATTTATGATAATCACCTCTATGATTTAGACTTATTAAGCAAACCATCCCTACTTTCGAACTAAATACACTCACCACCCCCCTATGTTTTATTTTTTCTTTATAAACTTATAACAGTCACACCCTCGATTTTTTTTTCTTTTAAAGGAGAGGTGATCTCCTTGTAATTTTTTTCGTCTCAATCTCAGGACTCAATTCTTAAATTTAATTATCCCTAATTTTTTATTCTATGGACTCTTTCCGTGTTCAAGTTATTTCTTATATGCTCTTAGCAAAAGAAAGAAAAAGAATGATAGGTTGTATATGTGCCACTGGCTCGATTCCAGCCAGAGAAAATGAAAAGGAAAAGATTGTATGAAAATGTGAGCATATATATAATCAGGTCAAAAATATCCAGAAGGTGGTCAGTGATTCATCGAGACGCACAGTGGGTGGAGTAGCCACTGTGTGATTCTTATTCCGTTATTCGTCTCTCTTATTAATTAATAATTAAGAACTTGTAAATATTTACGATTATTCTTCCTCCTCCTCCTTAGAAACCCTGACAGAACCCTAAATTTCCCTCTCTCTCTTCTTGTTCTCAATAGATTTGATCCGGCTATGGGAAGAGGGAAGTTCAAGGGAAAGCCTACCGGCCGCAGGCTCTTCTCCACTCCAGAAGAGATGGGTAACTCTCTCTTCCTTTCAATTCCTCTTTTTTTTACAGAATTTTTGATTTGTAGGTATTCGAAGATTCGAACTTTGGCTTGGATTTGTATGGAAACTGGTCATTTGATTCGTGGGTGGAACTCAGATTTGTTTGAAGTGGATTCATTTTCAGGTTGATTTGATTGGAGAGGAATTTGATGACAAATTAGGGATTTTTGATGAATTTGTTGTTTATGGAAATGTATCGAGATTATTTTCTAAGATTTTTACAGCTTTAGATCGAATTATATTTTAAAAGGACGAATCTTGATATTGGTAGACGGAATTTGGAATAATTAATGTGAATGAGTAAAGATAAATTAGAGAACATTCAACCAACTTGGTTAGACAATTCAAATTTAGGACACTCTAGTGCCATGAACTTGAAGTTAATACTGTTAATTTAAAGCATCTATTGATATTCCTTTAAGCGGCTATTTGGTAAACCGTAAGTGCAGAAATATTTGAATTTACACTTTTAAGGATGGAAAGTGGATAGGAGTCAATGCAGTTTCTTGTCTCCCTAGTAGGGGAGGCTAGAAAGTGAGAGAGTATATTAGAATTAAAAAAAAATGATAATTAGTTTAACAAATAAAGATAAATAGTAGTTATAATTAATTAATATTAATTAAAACTTTTGATTAACTAACTAATTATCCTAATTATATAATAAAATAAGTAAATAATTTGAAATAATAATTAACTATCATATTTATTAATTAATTACTAATTAATTTGATCATCCAAACATATTCAGTCAAAATCTAGATAGTATGGACACATCCAAAATTATTTGTCGTGTCGAACTCGTATAAAAAATTGAACAAATACATATATGATACTTCAAAATATACCTAATGTCCATCGTGTCCTTGTTTATCGTGTCATATTCGAGGTCATGCTACATAAGTCAAAAAATAAGTAAAAAATTATTATAAATAAAATTTATTTACTAACCGCTAACGCTAACTAAGAATAAAAAAAATATTTTTAAAATATTAATTAATTTTTGATTAGTTATTAGTTAGTTTAATCAATGATTAGCAATAATTTTTTTTATAAGTGATTAGTTTCATTTAATCAATTATTAGTTATATAATTAATTTATAAAAAAAAGGGAAAAAAACCCACATCCAATGGCAAAATCTGGATGTGCAGCCATAATTTTTCCTCCAAATTCCCACCGATAGGAACTGAGCTCCTGTCACCTCAACCAATTTCTTCACCCACAAACACCAAACAATGGGATGTTAGGAGTGAGAGCTAATTCCGCAGGAATTAGAGAATCCGGATTCAATTCCTAACAACCAAAGAGACCCTAAATGTGGGTTTTGGAACAACATAAATTATATTAAACTCTGGGTTAATTGCACTTACATACCTTGAACGATCACAATTTGAAGACAGTAATTTCCTTAACTATTTTTTTTGAGCAAGTTAATACCATGAAATTTTAAAACTTTTGCAAGCTATTTTGTCACTCATGCATCCCACTTAAACATTTGTGTCTTTTTTGCCTTCAAGAAAACATAAATTACTTCTTTTTCTTTAAAAAAAAAAAAATTCCAAAACCCAAAGATAAATTGTGCTCTGCTACATAGAAAACCCTTATCCTAAGTTAAGTTCCCTCCTACCCTGGCTCCAATTCCCCTCTCCAATGTGATTTTTTTTTCCTTTTGTTTTCTTTTTTGATGAAAAAAGAAAAATGCTTTATATTATAGGCAATAATGTTATGGCATTTATTGTTAATTAACTTGCAAAGAATGGATATTTAAGTAAGAAAAAAGATAGTTAGAAACTTGACAAACAAAATACTTCAGAGTATTAAAATGCAATAAATTGAAAGTTCTTGGTAGTCAAGTGCAAATAAGCCTAAATTTTGCATACTAAGATATTTAACCAGATTCATTTGATTGTCATGCATCTAATTTTTTTTTTTTTTTAGATTCACACCTTACATGAAATTTGAATTTTGCTAATTTTGGTTGTCTTTATTTGTGTCTTGTTATTTTTGCAATTTGATTAGTATGTAACCCCCCCCCCCCTATAGTTAGTGTTGTCACGACATAGGTGAATATCGAGGTGTAAGTTACACCTAAAACTCAAGGTCCTAGAAGGGCGCACATCTCGTTGTAATGAGGCACAAATTTTTGTATAATTTGTTTTAAATATTGTACAAATATATAATATTAATTGATAAAAGTATAAAGAAAAATGGCATCCCAGTACTATGAGGCTCCGATTATGTAAGGTCTAGAGGAGTCAAGATGTAGATAGCCTTACCCATGTGTATATATGATGAATAGGCTATTTCTGTGACTTCGAACTTGTATCCTCCAAGATCCAAGTATCAAGTTTTATGTATTGAATTTAAATAAATATGGAAAATAATTTAGAAAATTTGTAAATGAAAGAATACCGCAACGAGGCTTGTCGAACTTTCTGCAATGATAGGTCATCCTAAGGGAAGGATCAACAATGGTGTTTGCATGATGTGGAGAGTTGGAAAGAAAACATAAAGTTTTTTTTTTATTTTTTTTTAGAAAAAATAGAAAAAAACTCACACAAGGAGGGTTATTGAATTAAACAATGAAAGTTTGTTGGTGGAGGAGAATATGTGGCAAGGATAAAACAAAGAAATCACAAATGAAGGAAAATAAGTTAAAAAATAGGAAGAGAAACTAAAAATATTGCAAGTTAGAAAACAAACTTGAATCTTTGCCCGACAAAACTTGCAAGAATTCTAGATAATGTTTGGATGTCTGTGGCAATACATCAAGAGAGGTGGTCATTAACGAAAAGTTGGAAAAGAGATTGAGATATTAAAGAGGGATGAGGAGAGAACTGCAGGTTTAGTGAGTTACGATTGGGCTAGAACAACATAAATCCACATTTTCCTATTTATTTTGATGCAACGCCATCTCGATGCACCTTGTTCCTTGTGCCATGGCACATAAAGCATGCAAAGGCATGCTCCTTAGTGAAGTCAAGGACCTTGCGCCATGGCGAGGTGCCTCAACTGTGCCATGCCTCATGTCTCATACCTGTATTGCAGGCCTTGATGCACCATTGACAACACTACTAGTATCACGTCTTAAAAATGTTTATCCGTCGTCTGGATCTTGCTACTATAGTGGCCCATCTTAGAACCATACTTTGCATTATCGGCTGATAGTGGTACGATAGTGATACAGACGATATCAATATGATTTGGTTGTCCCGATTCGATACTGACCGCTACTGATATTGATTGATACCGATGTTGGCGGTCTCTTTTCCAGTCAATTTGGCAATGAAAATTGAACGAAAAAGGCCAATCAACAATGTGTAAAAGCATAGTAAGGTTGTAAAAACATGTAAATGAAAAATAAATAAATTATCGCAGGCCAATCAACAATGAGCAAGTGTTAGTGTTATTTCATTCAATTTCAAAACTACTAAGAAACAACACAAATGCTTAAATTTATGCTTAAATGTATAAAAATTCTAAAATTTTAATATTTTATTAATAATTATTAGCATGATAACAATAGAAGTGTCCGATACTGATTTCAATACCGATATTGCGAAGCTTGTATAGAACTTCACATGCTTAGCTCATAAAGTGCTGCTCTTATTCTTCCAATCTGGTTCAGATAGTCTTTTGGAGAGTCAAGGTGGTCATTAGTATTTGAGGAAGTTACTGTGCCTAAGGAGGATCCACTGGTACGTATAGTCAATAACTTCTTAGAGAACATTTACACCTGGATTTGCTTAAACTTGTTGTAGGTGTTGAGTTTCTTCGTGCGCATATAGCATAAGTGGACCATCAGTACATCCTTTCATTAAAATTGTTTGCCTTCTATGCATATTTGCTTCCTCTTCTGATTTGTGTTAGGCTCATCTTGTCGGCCACAAAATTAGTTATGCGAGTCTATGGCCTTGATTTTCTTAGTGCGCATATAGCATAAGTGGACCATCAGTACATCCATTCATTAATTTTTGTTTGCCTTCTATGCATATTTGCTTCCTCTTCTGATTGGTGTTAGGCTCATCTTGTCGGCCACAAAATTAGTTATGTGAGTCTATGGCCTTGATTTTGCATACTGCACACAGCTGATCTTAGAAGGTTGTTACGGTGTTTTTTTTGGATTATACTATAAGTTTATCTTATGGTAGGATTTAGAGTCCCTTCCGTATTCTAGTTTCATGTTTCTGATCTGTTACTTTTGTTTAAGTTTGATTCCTCTTCCTTCTCAACCAGGAAACAAAAGACTCAAAATCGGCAGGGTGGCCGTCTTGGATTAAGTATTAGAAACGACAAGCACATTCCAAAGTACACTAGAACATGCCAAAATCAGTGCCATCTTCATTTTGTTGTGGCCATATTGTACCATATTCTCTGCTGATGCTCTACTAGCTTGTCAAATCTAATTTTAGCCAGAATCAACGTCAGTGCATTACGACAGACACGACCTTCCAAATTAAACAAGTCTAATCTCAGAAAGCAACTAGGTAGTTTTTTTTTTCAAGAATTCCATGACATCACAAAAGAAGATTTATACAACCCAGCTGGAGAGCTTGGATGTATTTGTAGTAAAATGTTGTAAGAGAGTTTCTACTATAATGGAAGGAAGAAACACTAATAAAGAAAATGTGGAAGTACAAAGTGATTAAAAGATGATAATACCATCAAAAGAGTTCCATAAACAACATCCTGCCCTAAAAATTATTTCTTATAAGTTCGTGTGTAAGACATAATATACATAATGTATCTGAAAGGCTTTCAAACAAAGTAATTTTTTAGAAAACAAACTGCTATCTAATATGTTGCAGTTGTGAATCTATATCTACTCAAAACTCACATGCAACCTCTCGTGAAATGGTTGAAGTCATTGAAATTTTATACCATCCCATTTTATATAACCTACTACTAGTAATAATTTTCTCTTTTTATTGTTAATGCTGCACGGACATCACATAATATGGTTTGGTTTACTAGAAAAAATATACTCCTGTTTTCTTTTCGACACTCTAGCTTCGTTAGTTGGAGAATGTGTAAAAAATTATAGCCAAGTCTTGGTTATGCTATTCATGACTTTAGTTCATTCTCATTCTTTAGTAGTTACCAGTTTGTGATCCTTACTGGGAAATCTTCTTTTTAGTAATTAGTACTTGTACCTTTGTCCTTCCATGTTGTTAGGTCTTGGCTACCATTGTTCTCTTCCTGAAAGCATACATGCTCATCTTTCCCTCTGCTTCAAGTGTAGAATGAGCAGCATTGAGTTATCGCGTTAGTGAATGGACTTTTAAGTAGTTTTAGTACTTTCTGTCGGAAGAGAAATATAGGGGCCTCAATGAATATTTATGTTGAGTAAGTGGTGGTTGCTGTTTATTCTTGATTGCTAAGATAATGATGTTCTATGTCCTTGTATATATATAGATGTACTGCTGTTTATTCTTGATTGCTAAGATAATGATGTTCTAAGTCCTTGGAGGTATAATAGATGCATTCTATTAACGGCGAAGCTTTATTATATTTTAATTTTCGTGAAAATGATGTGGCTTTTTTTGACCCGTTATTTCTATAACTCCTAAATTCCATTGTAATTCGTTCTTCTTCCTTGGAAATTATTGCAGCTGCTGGTACTTCAGCTCGCCCTCGCACTTTTAAACATGTATGTTTTCTCTTTCTTGTATTAAGTATTTTTGTGGTTTTTTTTTTCCTTCTGGAATCTTATGGTGCAAGATAACATCAACTAGGTACCTTGTTGGTTGTTACATATTGCTTCTTCACTCTTCATTTTTATCTATCATCTGTAAAATGATCATACATGGACAATGATCCACATTGTATTATTGATAAAAATTGAATTGCAGTTTCTGTGCTTTTAGTGGTGATTGCGTTACATAATCTGTAGTACCATGAGCCATCTGTTGTCCTCAGAAATACTTCACCTTTTCTATTACTGAGATATATAGCTTTGTTTTTTTTCCTTCCCTTTTATTTTTAGGTAAAACGATATGACGAATCCTGTCCCCCCTCTCCATCCCCACACCCTCATATATATATATATATATATATATATATATTGACTGACACATTAATCTATATTGACTGACACATTAATCTAGTATTAAATGAAATTGGATAACTTTAGTCATTAACAACTCATTTCTTCCCGACTTTGACTTTGTGCCTTCACTTAAAAATTGCAGCCATTTGATGAATGTTCTCCCCTTCTTCCGGTATCTCACTGCTATGTGTATAACATTCACGGTCTAGTTTACAATTTAATTTTCTTGAACCTTTGTAGTCATTTACTTGTGTTCTCCCTTTGCTATGAAGAACACAATTTTCCCTTTCCTACAAAGATGAATGGGATATCGCTTGACTAGTTGTGTCCTTGAAAAATATTTTTTTGGTCATAGCTAACTAAATATACCTTGTAATATTTAGAACCATAGAACATTTCTTTCTTCATCATTATATTACTTGGAAATTGGACAGTGTTGAGTCACACGAAAAATTCTTGAGTGAAGAATCCTTAACTTTTTTGGTTAATGCAGAGATGCTATACCTCTTCTATTTTTACAATGAACTGTCCACTTTAATAGTCAGAGGCCTAGGAAGCCATTCTAGATATGAAAACTTCAGTAGAAGATTAACCCTCCGTGCACACAGACACAATGACATCTCTATTGTAGTTTTTATGTTGACCAGTTTTAACATTCTAGGATCCTGATGAGTATAGACAACTGATTTACAAAAAAGGTAGAAGGGATATCAGTATGAATTATAACATCAAGTCACCCTAGAGTTCAGCTTGAAGTTGGTGAGTCCCTAGTTAATTGTTCAGCTCAAACCTGGCATGACTCAAACCAGTCTAAGAAGCCAGGTTGGTGTCAAGTGTATTGATGGTGTTGGCTGGTAAATTTGTTTGCCCAAGTTAATATTTTGCGTGCTAGACTTGTAAATATTTTGATTTGAACTTCGTGTTGATGAAGATATTCAGTTCTATGATAGAGCGGTATATTGAGGGGGTCATGACTCATGAGAGTATCATTGATGAAGATATGGCGAATGAACTTTTGACAACTTTATGCTACAATAATATTTTGTAAGAGATTTTGCAGGGAACTCTAGTAAGTCTATATGACACTAACAAACAGTAGGCAAACATAACATTCTATTCAATGTGATGTGGCAACTAGTAGATTGTTCTCAGTTCTGAAATCATGTTATATGAGATCTAATTGTTCTTTGGCGACGAACTTCATTTTGATGGGTCCTAATTGTGATATGATTTCCACCTGTTTTCTTTGTTTGCATGTCTTGTTTTTCTCTTTTATTACGAGCGACTGATTTTCTTGAGTTTACAGGAGGAAGCTGAGAATATAGAAGAAGAAGAAGAGTCTGAACAGGAATCTGAAGAGGATTCTTCAGACGACACTGAGGTATGTGCTCTCTTTTGTTCATCATGGTTTTCTTTGCTGCATTACTTTGCATCTTCTGCACTTTAGATTGTCAATCACAATCTTTCAGGATCAGTTCAATATCTTCCTATGGTTGCATCTTAGGATTATTGTTCACAATTGCTAAATGTCATTGGCAGACAAGGAAAGGCACCCAGGGTATTATTGAGATTGAGAATCCTAACTTGGTTAAGCCAAAGACTGTGAAAGCTAAAGATGCTAACGTAAGTTTGGTATTTCTTTTCAAATGTGTTGTATGTGAATTGTCTTCCCTGAACCTTTTGTTAGATAATCTAATTGAACATTCTGTTGAACAGTTGTGTATTGAATATGCAAACCGTTAATTTACTGGTGTGCCATTACAGGCTTCTGCTATAATTGCTGTGTTAATACGATAATACTCGAGATACATTACAGACTTTGTGCTATGTATATACTTAAAAGGACCATCTAATTCATTCATTTGTTTATGTTAAATGATGTATAATTTGCAATGGTGATCGGACGAAAGCTAATAAGACATGTTCAATAAGTTGTAGGGATCAGTAACCTCCTGCAAGAGATCAATTATTGTTGGCCTTCTTTCACAGTTTTATGGAGGAGAGACCACAATTGCTCTTTGTTTTTTGTAGAAAAAAATTCTAGTGTGGATCTTCATTGTACCAAGGAAACATTTTGGTAAATATCTTTCCGGAAATTCTTATGCAAAATCTCTTTAATTCAACTAGTTCTATGACCTTTTGAATCTGGATAACTTTGTTCAGGTTTCTCCTTAAGAGTTACAGACTTTTTATGGGTTGAAGCTAAATATAATTTTATTGCCTTCACCCAACTAACCTACTTTGATGCAAGCCTTACAACAAAGACCTAAATTGCCGTGAAAAACTGTAGCTAGGCTCTTGATTGTGTAAGCCCTACAACTCAGTATTCTGCTTATGCTGCAAGGACATTATGAGAGAATGTGTAGGGTGGGGCTTTGGATTTAGAGAAAAGAGGAAGGGTGGCAAGGGAGAGAGTGTTTATATGAGGCAAGCATCCACTTTAGGTTCAACTTGAAGTGAAGAAACACAACTTGAACTAATCAACTCAAAATCTCGTCAAGGTCCCAGTTTAACTTAACATATTACCGGGTCAGCTTCAGATGCCAAACCTAACCCCGGAATTACATGATGAATCGAATACCTGCCCTCCTTCCTCCCTTCTCCGAAGACCTCAAGCTAATTAAGCTTTTCAAGTTAGCTGGTTCTGCATTACATCCTAACGCACCCTGTACAGGACCTCTACTCGTACCTAGTTCGACACCACTAGTTGTCTTCATTCCCCACAGTTTTTCCAGGGCAATATTAAGAAATAAAATCCTAAAACAATCTCCCCCTTAACAAACACCTGACCATTAAAGAAAGCCACCAATTTTTTTTGCAGCTCATAGAAGCCTCCACATAGAGCTGATCAGCAGAGCATTGGTATGACTGTTCCCTCATGGATTTTTGGCATCACATTTCTTGATAATTCTATATGGTTATGAAATAACCATATAGAATTAACAGAGAGAGAACCTGGATGCTCGGGAATTGCATGATGGCAAAGAGAGGAGGATCTTGGGACAGGAAAGGGAATGTGCTGAGGGTTCCTGATTGATGTGTGATCAGGTTACAATCATGTGTGTGTGGTGTGTGTGTTTGGGGGGGGTGGGGGTGGGCGGGGGGTGGGCATAGCAGACTTCTAGTGCCTATGGTTCCTTCTTACAGTAGATCGACCACCAGGAGTGTGGCAGCAAGCTATTGGCATGAACCTTGCAGCTACAATGTTTGGAGTGGCCTCTAAATGTGGCAAGAACATACAGATCTCAACGCTCCTTCCTTTTACGGAGTTTGAAGTGGTGATAAGCTAGATCTTGGTGGATCTCATAATGATGATGTCTTTGGCAACTCCCTAGCTACCAATAGGTATGACAACTTGAGTTATGATACCAGTGATAGGGTTTATAATCCAAGAAAGAGAAAAGGCTCTAGCTAATTAGGTTTTTTCCAAGTAGCTGAAATTTTTAACTTCTTATACATCCTGACTTCCCTTTATAGGCCCTCTCCCTCACACACCACCAATCACTTAATATATATAGACTTAAACCAACTGCAGCTGTCTATTCCCCAATTCAGAGCGTCCGGATAAAATGAAGTCTTAACATTTTGTCCTTATTTGTAATCCGGGACACAAGTATGTGGACTTGCTGCAATAAGTCATTATACTTGGCAATTTATCTTCATCATACATATCATCTTTAAGCTTCCTACAAACTCCGAGTCATTCACAAAAAAAAAAGAACAAAAAAGAATCTCTTTACAGTTTACACTTGCATTGCCCTGCTGATATATGACCTTAACAATGTCAATTCAGCTAGCAATGTCACTGCAGTGCTCCTCTGGGACCGTATTCACTTGTGCTGGGTTGCATGTTCAAGGTCAGTCAACTATTTGCTTGCAAATTATCATTTGAGCCCCGAAAACTGGCTATTTGTTAGTTAGCTCCTTCCTTCCTTGCCTTGTCTACCTCTCTTTGTACAGTCGGCCGTTAGAATCTGCCAAACCAAGTGTCAACGCTTGTTTGGATTGGTGGGAAGAAATCAATCTGAAAGAAAAACTCCATATCTTTTGGATGTTTAGGCTAAAGGTCGAATCTTACTATGATTGCTATGATTACGTCCGTAGAAACTGAGGGGTATAAATTCCAAACTGAGGTCTAGATTTTGGTGAACTTCTGTTACACTAATTGTGTTTGTTTACTTAACAAATTAAGTTTTTGTTATAAAAATAATAGGGGTTATCCCAAACTGTTTCTGTTCCACCACATATTGATGTTTCCTAGATCCACTGAACCCCATCAATGAGAAAGCGACAGCCAAGGAAGACAGAGTGAGTTGGGTACACTATGCATAAAATTTGTTAAAGGTGCGAGGAGCACTAGGCTCTAACCTCAACGCCTTAGTACATGTGGAACGAGGCTCCCTTCATGAGGTATGTGCCTCTTGGTGGAGCTTGTGGTGAGGTTCATGTCCAACTGTGGAATGCCTCAAGGACATACTAATTTTTTTGCATTTTCTTTTGTCTCTGCAATGGATGCTTTTTAATTGAGTAGGGATCTCCATTGAATTTGTTAGTTATACTCCTTTAAAAGAGAAACTGAAACAACTCTCACATATCAAAAGGAAAAGAACCTCTAAAGTCTTCTTTCTGCTTTCTGTTTGTTCTGAAAGCAGGCTCACAGTTCCCTATGCTTGTGATTTTTGTGCTTAATTTTTTTCAGCTTTGTTCTGTTTTCCCCTATGCTCTTATTTCTTCATTTATTCTTTCATTTTCTTGTGCTACATCTTCAACATCTAATGCTTTTTTTTTCTTTATCTATGTTTTTTTGTTCTTTTCTTCTTCTTGCTATGTTTTTTCGTTTAATTTGATGTTCTTTTTACCCCTTTATTGCTACATTCCCTATGAATCATATTCGCTGAAGCGGAACGTTGCCTGTATCTATGAGTTGTACGAGTTATTGTTTAATACAAAGCAAAATAGGAGGCCTGTGAATGAATATCTAGCTACAAAGAAGGCTTTGTGGGAGGAACTGCTACAATATCATCATGTTACTTCTGATTTGAAGGAAGCTCAGCGACAAAAGAAAGTTTCATATTTCACTTATCCTAGTCGGCTTGGATCCTGTGCTCGAACCTTAAGCTCAGATCCTTGCTGGAGAGCAATTACCTACGGTGACAAATACTTTCTCCCATCTCAATCGTTCCTTTCTAGGACAGTGCTGTGGTGCTGAGTACTGACTCTTCTGTCCTAGTTACTAGTGATGCTGGTCGTGGCGGTGGATGTGGTGGTGGACGTGATGGTAGAGATGGTGGTCGTAGTTTTGGTCGATGAGGTTGTGATGATAGAGACAATGGTCGTGGTGGTGGTGGTCAACCACGGAAGTGTAACTATTGTGGAATGCTTGGTCATATCGAAGACTACTGTTGGGATAAGTAGGGCAAACCAGAATATGCACATCAAGTGCATGATGAAAATATGCAGTCTCAGGCCACCACTTCTACTCCCAGATATGATACTTTCGGTTTCAATCATACTTCAACGTCTGATACCTT
Source organism: Iris macrosiphon (assembly GCA_036927795.1). NCBI lineage: Eukaryota > Viridiplantae > Streptophyta > Magnoliopsida > Asparagales > Iridaceae > Iris > Iris macrosiphon. The sequence continues at coordinate 119,868,813 of JAYESA010000012.1, read as the reverse complement.
ATCTCCATTTGAACAGATCCTCCAGAAGTTGAACGCGCTTGCTAGTACCATTTTCCAACCTACTGCAACCATGACACATATAGGTAATTCTGCTTTTGTGACAACACAGTCATCGTAGCAAGTTCTCACATGTCTGGTATAACTTTTCTCTCATATTTCTGGTATAACATTTCTCTTTTATAATCGTAGTCCCATGAAACATGATATTATCTTGACTGATGAGTCTATTTGTCCTGTGCTTGGGAAATGTGTTATTCATCCTACTCAATTACTGTCATTATCTGATTCATTATATATGCCTAATTTTTTATTTAATTTGCTATCTGCGAGCCAGTTAACCAAATCTCTTCAATATTCTGTGACATTTTCTCCCAATTCTTGTGTTTTTAGGACCTCAGGACGAAGAAGATGATTGGTTTGGGACATGAAAAAGATGGACTGTATTACTTGGATCTACATGGAAATGCTTTCACTTTGTCTACTTTTCCGTTGTAATGGCATTATCGTTTGGGACATCCGTTATTGGCTAAGTTGCGTCAAGTTGTTCCTAGTTTGCGTCATGTTTCTAGTCTTGAATGTGAGGCTTGTCAGTTAGGCAAGTATCACCGTAGTTCATTTTCTCGTCGTATTGAGAGTCGTTAGTTACAGTCTTTTGGTCTTGTTCATTCTGATATTTTTGGTTCGTCTAGAGTCAAAAGTCCGAAAGGTTTCAGTATTTTGTTATTTTTATTGATTATTTCAGAATGACTTGGTGTTATTTAATGAAAGAAAGATTTTAGTTTCCAAATGTATTATATGTCTTTTATAATGAAGTCTATGTTCAGTTTCATAAATGCATCAAAATTCTGCGTTCTGATAATGCTTTGGAGTATACTTAAACTCTGTGTTGATCGTGGTATGATTCATCAAATCAGTTGTGTCCACACCTCTCAACAAAATGATATAGTCGAACACAAACATCGACACATTTTAGATGTGGCTCGAACTCTCATGTTCAATAAGCATGTCCCTAAACACTATTAGACAAATATCGTTCTTACTGTATGTTATCTAATTAATCGCATGTCATTATCTGTATTAAATAACAAAGTTTCATTTTTCATGTTACATACATATGTCACTTCTTTTCTCTTACCTCCTCGAGTGTTTGGATGTGTCGCTTTTGTTTATTACTTGGAACCTAATTGAGAGAAGTTGGCTCCTAGATCTCTAAAGTATCTTTCTTGGTTATTCTTGTACTAAAAAATGTTATCGTTGTTACAGTCCACGGTCATGCAAGTATTATGTCAGTACCGATGTTACCTTATTTGAGTTTATCCCTTTCTTTCCTTCAAGAGACTGGTGTATTCCTTTTACATCAGATTTGATATATTCCCTTTTCTTCAGGAGACCGTTGTGTTCTTTTGACATCAGATTTGATATCTTTCATACCACTTCCGATCATTCCTGAATCAGTTTCTGTCTCTATTTTCCCTTTACAGGTTTATCAGAGATCCAAGGACAGGTCAGTGGTTCTACAGAATTCAGTCCTCAACCAATCAGCTTCCGTGCCTGAGGTTTCTGCTCCTATCACCACATATCCAGATAATATTTTTATTGCTATTTGAAAAAGAGAGCCTTTGTACCACAAAGAATAAGCATTCCATTTCTAATTATGTTTCATTACACCGTGCTTCTTTTTCTTTTCATATATTTGTTGTTTCATTGTCTTCTATTTCCATTCCCAAAACTTACAAGCAGGCTATGCCATCTTCTGGTTGAAAATGTGCAATGGATGAGAAGATGTATGCTTTACATCTAAATCAGACTTGTGAGCTAACATAACTTCCCGTTGGGAAGCAGACAGTGGATTGTAGATGAGTGTACACTGTTAAGTATCATCCCGATGGTTCAGTTGAGTGTCTTAAGGCACGGTTGGTTGCAAAAGGGTATACTCAGACATATGGTATGGATTATATGGAGACTTTCTCTCCAGTGACTCGGTTGAATTCAGTTCGGATTCTTATTTCTTTGGTGGTTAATCGCCAATGGCTTGTATATTAGCTGGACATAAATAATATTTTCTTGTATGATGACTTACATGAGGAGATTTATATGCATTAACCACCGGGATATGTTGTGGCAGAAAATGGAAAACTCGTATGTCGATTGAATAAAGCATTATTTGGAGTGAAATAGTCATCTTGAGCTTGGTTTGACAAGTTCAGTTCTTATTCAATATGGATTTCGGTGCACTACATCAGATCATTCAGTATTTTGCTATTCTTCCTCAACATGTATTATCGTGTTGACTGTTTATGTTGATGATATCATTATATCTGGGAGTGATCATGCTGGGATTATGGACTTGAAGGCCTACCTTAGTCGTCAGTTTCATACTAAGGATTTTGGTCTTCTTCGATATTTTCTTGGAATCAAGGTGGCTCGATCTAAGAAGGTTATGTATCTGTCACAACACAAATATGTTCTAGATTTGCTCTCCGAGACTGAGATGTTGGAGTGTCAGCCAGTTGAGACTCCTATGGATTATCATGACAAGCTTGATGCTGAAGGGGTGAGTTATTTGAGGATGTTGGATATTGCAGATATTTGGTTGGCAAACTTATATATCTTACTGTTACATGATCAGACATTACCTATGCAGTTGGAGTAGTTAGTCAGTTTATGCATGTCCCTCGGCAACCACATTGGGAGGCTATTTCTCGTATTCTTTGATACTTAAAGGGTGCATCTGGAAAGAGTTTGTTGTACAAACCTTTCCAGTTGCTTACGTTGACGGAGTTTAGTGATGCTGATTGAGCAGACAGTCGCAATGATAGGAGGTCTACTTCTGGCTATTGTATATTTGTGGGTGACAATCTTGCCACGTGGCATAGTAAGAAGCAAAATGTTGTGGCCCATTCTAATGCATAGGCCGAGTACCGTGCGATGGCTCATACAACCTCTGAGATGATGTGGGTGCAGTCTCTTATTCATGAAATGAGAATTATGATTCCTATTCCGATGGAGATGTATTGTGACAATCAGTGCCGGCCCACCCCCTTTCTTTGCCCGTCGGCCGCCTAGCTCGTTATTCTTTGAGATCTAGATAGAGTCTCGCAATGGTTATCGCAAGTAATCCGGTGTTTCATGAACGCACTAAGCATATAGAGGTGAATTGTCATTTTGTTCGTGATTTGTTGCTGAAGAAACAAATTGTCACCCTTTATGTTCGGTCGGAGGATCAATTAGGTGATATCCTCATCAAACCACTTGCTCGTGGTCCATTTTCTGATTTATGTAGCAAGCTGGACATGTCTGATCTATATGTTCCAGCTTGAGGGAGGGTGTTAGAGTTATTTTATTATTTATCTTATGAGGATATAATAGTAATTGTGGGTGTATTGCATATCAATATAAATAGACATGAGATGCAACCTATGGTTTGATGTCCTTGCAATCTTCTTTCTCATGTTCTCTCTTCTCCTACTTTTTTTCTTCTCTCCTTTCCTCTCCTCTCCATCACTATCTCCAAACTTCACTATTTTCATATGTGAAGCCATACCTTTAGTTTCTCCTGCAACAGAAATGAAGTTTCTTGTTTTTGTGTTGATATGATTATTGAATTGAACTCTCAACACTTCCACTTTCAATATCTATTATATATGTCCTATATGATTTATGAATATTATTCCATTTTTTTGAATAAATGTGCACCTCCCCATACTGAGGCTCACGTCTTCACCTCATGCCTCATACCTCTACACCCTTTGCGCCTCTGTTCACCTTGCACATTTAATAACTCTGCCATGCATGTGCAACTTTTTGTTTGGCTCAATATCAGCTAACACTTTGATAAGTGGCATCACAAAAATGGTTAGACTTGACACTCAGTCTTTTGTGAGGGGCAAAATGCTCAAGAAAATTGCATCCCACTGCAGTAGAATCCAGTATAAGGCTAAATAAAGTGTTGTTTATGGTGTTAGGTGCCGCTGTAGCAAAGTTAGGCTCACTGTGGGTATGGCTAGGTTAATCAACTTGTATGTAGAAGCTACTACTTATCTACAAACTCGACGAAGATAAGGATCCCCTTTAACTCATGCTATTTCCTCGTAGTTTTCCTGTGAACAGCTTGGTTTTCTTGCATCAGCTATTAGCATCCAATTTAATTGGTGTATATCTGCATCGAAGCCTCTTCACTAATGGAATCTGGGTATAGTGCAGATATCCAGAGATTTCATTCTCATAAGTAGCGTTAATCTAGCTATTTGTATACATAAGTTCTTCCCTATTGACGAAGAAAGTAGAATGACATCTTCTTGAATTTAAATGAGTAGTAAGAACTTATGGCACACCATATTTCTTATTCTAAATTGCATACCAGGACAAAGAAAGGAGGCTCCTCAAAAATTGAAAATAGGTAGTCAGACCACTAAGATTCTCAATCTAAATTGTATTTTTAGTTGTTTTCTAAATGGTACTTTGTGCTGCATGATGAGGATTGGACTGTTCAAGAATTGAGGCAAACATGTCGTAGGGTGAAGTTTAAGTAAATGCTCAAGAATGTTAAGATCTTAGTTTTATATTTTTGTTTGCTTCATTTAGTGCCGTATCTGAAACTTCCTTCAAATCTTTGTGGGCTCATTGTGTTCAAACTTCAAATACATCTGATATCTTTTGCCTGCAGTTATCCTTTTCAACATGTTTGATTTCCTCTTTCTATGTTTCTGTAAAAGGCTGTTTAAACGCAAGCCATGACTATCATCTGTGACCATACAACAGATTACTTGAGCCAGATATTTCTCCAGTGATGCTAATCTTTATTTTTTCTTCCGTTAACATGTGGAGTTTCCATTATAAATTTCAGATGCATTCAGTAAAAAAGAAAATCGCTATTTTTCCAAGGTGGGATGACATGAGGATTGTGTGAAACTTACAGGTTATATACTTGTATATAACTTGCTAGGAACAAAAAAGATCCTGTTCCTACTCGGAACTGATACCAATTCTTGTCAGATAGCTTTCCAAACTAGGTTTACTTTTACAATTGGATTTGGCAATGAAATGTTTGTATGTATCCAATTTGCCAGTCTCACTTTAATTTTCTTTAGTATACAATGCTAGTTTTGTAATGTTGTCTGGCAGTTATGTGCAACTACAAACATTTTTGAAGTTACGTTTTTTGTGCTTTATTGTTGCAAGGGCTTCTTTTATAATGGGGCAATGTTTTTCTTATCATGCAGCTAGAGAAAACAACTGAACTTTCTAGGCGTGAAAGGTACATAGTGTTTCCTTTTGTGGATGTTCAGTCTTGAAGATTTCTTTTCTTGAATTCTATACTTGCCAATTGGGAAGTAGACTAATCATCTGTCTTGCTTTACATTTTATGGATATATTTAAGAAAGTCAATTGTTGTGTGAGTTAGACTTACTGAGCTTATGGAATGGCAGAAATTGATATGATCCTATTCCCACAGAGTTTATAATTACAAATGAATACATGGCAAATTTTTTTTCCTTCTAAGGACCTCATTGCAATCAGGGATAGAATTCAAAATATTAGTTTAAAGATCATATTATAGGAATTTGATGCGCTAGAAGGCCTCTGGCTGAACAGGAAGCGATATGGGCTGTACCCATGATTAATGATTTATCAAAGTTGTCTGGTTGTGAGTTCCAACTAAGCTAGAGAAGGGTCCATGTATGGTCTATTTAAATTTTATGTTGGTATATTAGAATATTCTTGGTATATTTGTTGGGATATTAGGATATTCTACAGGGGTTTTTAATGTGATATTAATGTAAGATGAAGGATTGTAAGGCTATAAATAGCCAAGAGATTATCAATAAAAATATAACAATTACTCTAAATACATGGTATCAGAGCCTAAACCCTAGCCACCACCTCCCAAACCCTAGCCGCCACCACCGCCACCACCGCCAACGCTGCCGCGCCGCCCGCCACCACAACTGCCGCGCCCCTCGTCCGGCACCACCACCGCAAAGCCGCGACTCCCCGGAGCCTTCTTCCGCGGGTCATTCCAGACGTTGACATCGAAGGCCTAGATTTGATGGGGGAGAGACATGATCGAGTTTAGGAGAGGACGAAGAGGGCGAACGTGAATTGTGGGACGGGTGTGAGGTGATCGGAGAAGAGGATGGTCGATGGAGATCATCAAGAAGTTGGACTCTGCGGAGATCGCAACGTTGATGACGCTGATGAAACTGTCGGCTGGTGAGATCGCGACACGAACATTGGCGAAGTTGGAGCTTCCATCCATCGATCTGAAGCTTGATAGACCAGCCACCTACCTGAGTTGGTCACGACGGGTGAGGAAAACCCTCGCAGGGAAGAACCTGAAGGATTTCATGTCAGGAGAGAAGACAGAGCTGGATGAGGGCTCGGCAGGACGCGACGAGTGGAAGTCCACTCATATGGTGGTATACATTTGGCTCCTCAATTCTTTAGTCCAGTCGATCGCCGCCACAGTGGATGGCCTTGAGATGGTGAAAGACGTGTGGGAGAAGCTGAGGAGAACCTACGATGATGTGGAAAATAACTTAAGGGTTTTCCAGATCAGGGGGAGATCGACGATACCGTACAGGGAGAGAAGACGGTACAGAAGTATGCCACCGAGTTGGAGCGTCTGTGGTTGGATTATGACCACTTCTCAGTTTGGGTGAGCTGCGAGGACCCGAAGTGTAAGGAGACATGTATGTCTCCAGGAGAGGACGATGAAGTTTCTTAAGGGGCTGGCCGCAGTGTTTGCTCAGAGGACAGTACTACTTTTAGCCCAACCAAAGATTCCTACACTTGAGGAGGCAATCTCGGCCATGATCCAGGAGGAGATTCGTATCAAGCTACAGACAGGGACATGTGGTCCTCCTGAAGTGAAAATACTGGCGGTTGCCAATTCAGGCGGCACAAGACCTAAGGGAGATCCCCGACAGTATTACAACTGCAGGGAGGTGGGCCATCTGAAGTATGCTTGCACCAAACCACCAAAGGAGGGAGATTCAGGTGGCGGACGTGGACAGTTTGGAGGATGTGGCCGTGGTCATGGGGGTCGACGGGGTGGTTGAGGAGGTTATCGGGCGAACCTGCTGGTAGCAGAAGGCGATGAGGGAGCTAATGGTGCCTATACTGAGGAGGATTAGATACTACTGGGCATGTTGGAAGTACTCAGGAGAAAGCAGAGAACGTCAAGCGATGGAGACTGGAGGAGTGGGACTGAGGAGGCATCCACCTCAGTCTTCGCGAAAGGCAACGCTGCCATGTATGTCCATCCATCGGAAGGTACTGATGACTCACTCGTCCTTGCATCTATGTCTTCCCTTAGATCGTCGGACTGGATTGTCGATTCAGGTGCGTCTCGACACGTGACACGTCTCGACACATGACAGGGAATGCTAGTGAGTTCTCTTCCTACACTCAACTAGCACCAGCAGACATCATTCAAATAGACGATGGTACTTTCCAGACAGTGGTCGGTAAGGGTACTGTCGATTGTACAGGTTCAGTAAATTATCCAATGTTTTATAAGCTCCTTTTTTTTCCAGTCAGTCTTTTGTCCATTAGTTCTATAATCCTCCAACTAAAATGCATTGTCTCTTTTGATATTCCTAAGGTGATCTTCCAGGAGAAGGAGACGGGACGGAGACTTGGGACTGGCACTTGGCATGATGGACTGTGGTACCTGGATTGGGAAGGACTGGATTCGGCATTGGTGTCTGTGGCAGAAAGGGCATGAATGAGAGGACTAAAGATGAGTGCCGAGGATATACTGATACTCCATCACAGACGGTTGTGGCACTCCTCTTTTGGTATTTTGAGTAGGTTGTATCCATCTATTTATGAGAAGACAAATAAGGAGACTAATATGTGATGCATGTGATTTAAATAAACTTACTAGGAGCTCATATGTTGGTGCGGGCTATAAGAGCTCTTCTATTTTTGATATTATACATTCTGATGTCTGGGGGCCGTGCGCCATAACTACTATGAATGGTTACAAGTATTTCGTCTCTTTTATTGGTTGTTCCTCTCGTGTCACCTGACTGTATTTGATGAACTATAAGAGAGATTTTTGTCTGTTTTGGGGACTTTCATAAACATGTCCAGACTCAGTACAAAACAGTGGTGAAGGTACTAAGGTCTGACAATAGAACATAGTATACCAACAAAGCACTTGAGGAATGCCTGTCAGCCCAAGGGATACAACATCAGACCACCTGTGCATACACACCAGCACAGAATGGAGTGACAGAAACGAAGAAAAGACACCTTCTGGAGGTGGCAAGGAGCATGGTGATCGTCATGAATGTCACACAGAGTCTATAGGGGCATGCAGTGTTGACAACAACTCGATTGATCAATATGATGCCCTCGAAGGTACTGGATGGAAGTCTCTATGTGAGATTGCAAAAAATAATAGTGGGATACTCCTACTATAGGTGTTTGGCTGCGTATGTTTTGTGAAGGACAACAGACCGTCTGTTGGAAAACTTGACCCCAGAGCAGTCAAGTGTGTATTCGTGGGCTATTCGGCGACTCAGAAGGGGTACGTGTGCTGGAACCTAGTAGAGAAGAAGTTTGTGAGAATGAATGTTCACTTCAGGGAGTTTGAGCCATACTACCGTCATGAGGGAACCTCATCCATGAGCAACTCATCTGATACTGAGAGTGAGACGAGAGAGGGAGATTGGTGAGAGTTCGGTGACCGATTTAGGAGTATGGCATGGAGGAACGTTTGAGGAGCAGGAGAGTGAAGAGGAACATGGGGAGGCGATGAGAGGTGTTAGGCCCACAACTCAGGGGGAGTTACTTACCTACAGCAGGAAAGGGAAGCAAACTGCTGGACCAGTACCTATAGTGTCAGTGCCAAGTCCCTTGCCTGTGTTCGTCTCAACTCCTGAGACACTTAAACCACCACCACCACCACCAGATTCCTTCATGTGATATCATTCTTCCTACTCCCACACCATTATCAGTACGGAGAACTATTCTTATAATAACATCTCTTCTTCTTATGGAGCATTCATTGCAACTTTGGATAGTATTACTGTACCTAATAATTGACAGGTTGCCAAGAACGATCCAAAGTGGAAAGCGGCGATGCATGGGGAGTTAGGCGCTCTTGAGAAGAACCACACTTGGGAACTGGTAAAACTGCCAGAGGGGAAGAGGGCAGTCGGATGCAAATGGGTCTTTACTGTGAAACAGAACCCAAATGGAAAAGTAGAGCAATATAAGGCTCGACTGGTGGCAAAAGGATACAGTCAGACCTACGATATTGACTATGATGAGACCTTTGCACCAGTGGCGAAGATGAGCACCAGCAGGACCCTGATTTCTTTGGCAGCGAATGGTGGATGGAAGCTACACCAACTGGATGTGAAAAATGCGTTTCTTTATGTGGATATAGTGGAGGAAGTGTATATGGAGATATCCTCCGAATTTTGCACCGATAAGACAATGGGCAAGGTCTGCAGGTTGAAGAAGTCCCTCTATGGACTGAAGCAGTCTCCTCGAGCGTGGTTTGACAGATTCAGGAGGGCGATGATAGGGATGGGATATCAGCTGATCATACTGTGTTCTTCCGTCGGAGTGGAGGCCACGTCAACATGCTTGCGGTGTATGTGGACGATATGATTATCTCGGAGTGGAGGCCACGTCAACATGATTGCGGTGTATGTGGACGATATGATTATCACAGGAGATGATGAGCAGGAGATTGTCCGACTCAAGGGGAAGCTTGGCAAGAAGTTCGAGGTGAAGGACCTTGGCCTTCTTCGGTACTTCCTTGGGATTGAGATTGCTCGAGAAGCAGAGGAAATTGTTCTTTCTCAGAGGAAGTATGCGCTGGACCTTCTCACAGAGACAGGGATGTTGGGATGCAGACCTGCAGCGACGCCGATCAGCCAGGGGTTCAAGCTATGTGCTGAGGCTGGAGAACCAGTTGACCGAGACAGATACCAGAGACTGGTGGGCAAGTTGATCTATTTGAGCCACACACGTCCTGATATCTGCTTTGCAGTGAGTGGTGAGCGGCTACATGCATGACCCAAGGAAGGGTCATATGGACGCAGTGTACCAGATTCTGAGATACTTGAAGGGTGCCCCCGGAAAGGGTTTGATATTCAGGAAGAATGATCACTTGAGCATTGAGGGCTACTGTGACTAACTGGGCTAGCTGTACTGATGACAGGAGGTCTACCTCGGACTATTGCATATTTGTAGGAGGCAACTTGGTCTCTTGGAGGAGTAAGAAGCAGTCGGTGGTGGACAGATCGACAACTGAAACGGAGTACAGAGCTATGGCCTTGGGATTTGCAGAGCTGCTATGGCTGAAGCGTATGCTGGTGGAGCTGAAGCTGGATCAAGGAGCCAAGATGAAGCTGTGGTAGTTTCCTGTCTCTACTTAGCTGCACACTAAGAAAATGAATGATACATGCTAGTTTTCAGGCGATAACCTTTACATGCTAATAAAAGAGATGAACGCACATAGCTAAGGGGATAACCCCGCCTTATCATTGTATAGAACATGAAGATCTTACTTGCTATTTGCGTAATTGGGCTATTAAGTTGAAATGTAGTAGCTTCTTATATATATATGCCACAAAAGTAGTTTGAGTTCATACTGAGGCGTTACACCGCACGGATCATGACACGGGATAGAGTAAAATCATGTTGCATACATAGACAAGAAAGACTATCAAGTAGTCGTTTCGAGTCAGGAGAAGGAAATAAAAGAAAGTACTCGGGATATCCAGATCACCGAGGCAGTCTCTAATCAGGGAGCTGCGTAAAGAAGAAAGATCCGAGTGTAATCCTCGGCAAGATTGATCAGAGTGTGGTCCTCGGCTAGGATTGGAAGTGGGGGAGTAGTTGCATGGTCACGGACAACTGGTTGCGCACCAGGTAGAGATGAGTCCTCCACACGATTGCTGAGGCATCCGAATCGTGTCGGCCCGGGAGGACAGTGCCAGTGTAGTCCTGGTAATACGCTAGCTGATGACTAGCGGGCGAGAGCGGGACATCCAACACGGCTTGCTACCGACCTGGATGGTCGTCGACTCGTCAGACGGTTCGGGAGGCCCATCAAGGCTAGCAACCGAGCTGGGAAGACAGCCGTCCATCGTAGATCATGTCCAATATGGCTAATAAAGCCAGTGACCTTCATATAGATAAGTCATGCTTGCATAACGGCTATCCGCATTATGAAAAGGAGTAACGTGAAGGAGTACATTGGTACAACATTTTGCATATTTAGAATGAATGCACGGTACCAAACATGGTCCGAGTAGAATGAGTTTGAGGCAGAGACACGAACATAGCACTTGGATTTCATAGATGTTCTTTGTTATTCAGTAGATCATTATTTATATTGCTGTATATGACAGGGAAGGCCGAATGGTAAGAATGGTAAGACGAACTCAGTTGTTCATTATTATGACACTCTTGAGCAGACACGGAGATTACTTTCATTATATTGCCATGTAACTGATCCAAAGGCAAAAGACTAGAAAGACAACAAAATCAGTCGGTGCACATAACTAATGAACGTGCTTATTTTGTGGCGTGGGAGAGAGGCCTCTCCACCAGTGCATTCAATGTACTGATACCCAACCAGATTGCATGTAGGGTACAGGAGAAACTCGTACGGATTCAGAGATCGCTTAACGCAATGAGGCGCCGGACCGCACTTGGCGTCTTGGAGTGTGGCGTGCGGACCTGGAGCTCACATATATGAGATATAATGTATGGGAACATCATCATCCAGATCGTTTGAATCAGTTCTAAGCCTAAGGGCATATTCATTGTATATAGAGAGAGAGCATGAGCGACTTGTAATATCGGCCTAGCGCTGCTTGTAATATTTACTTCATATCAATAAAGAGCTTGATTTGTATTCAAGTTTCCGCTATGACGACTCTGCGAACTAGTTATCAACGACCGTTTCGGTATTTGCCTCGCGCGGGCGCAACTCCAGGCTCGTGCGGCATCGCGCCCCGATGGAAACGATTGTCCCGCGGGAGTGCTGGTGCGGTGATTCGCGCATAGCGGAGATGGTCGATTCCTGCGGGAGATCGGGACGTGACATATTGGTATCAGAGCACGGCTTTACGTCTTTGGAATTCGTATCGATTCTCTCAGTTTTGAACTTGTGTATTGAAAAAGTGATAGATGCTCTCTCTCGATGCTTCGATGAATGTTCCATACAATAAGTCTAATTATTTTTGAAAGTACATGTGAATAATATGATTGCTTGAACGGGATAGTGATGCGAGGGCCTTTGTGCCAACCTGTGTTAGACATCGTGGGAATAGACTCGTGTTAAAATCGGCAAGTTATATGTGAGTCCGAATGCCTATACGAAAACACCAAGCGAGTTAGTGTACGAGATAGAAAATCGTTCCGACAGTTGCCTATGCACACAACCTTTTGGCGAAGTGTTGAGTATCGTGCGCCAAGACCCTTGGTGCTAGTGAGTTGCAGCGAGATTTGGGTATCGTTCGGATAAGAATAAAAGCCATACTTAGAATGGAAACAAATAGAGATGTTATCGGAGTACCGCTAAGGCGAATAATGAAAATTGTGTTGGATTTTAAGATATAGTTTGGACGGTTATTCATAGCGATAAGTTATGATTCAAAACATAGTTTATATGGAGGACTATGGATAGAGGTGCATACAAGTCTAAGATCGTTAAGGCGACAAATATGATTCGTGCTGGAGTTATAAGGAACAAATTGGATATACAAGTGAAGGGTGTGAACGCGATTCAGGAGTTAATAGGATGACTCGATTTCTGAGTGGTGTATACGATAGTCCCAGGTTCGAATATGCGAATTGAGGATATTATGAGTTATAAAGATTCATTGAGTATAGCTCGAACCCCGAGTGGTGTATTGGTCGGCTTAGAAATGTTCGAACGAATCGTGGATTTCGGAGTATTAAGCGAGTCTAGCAGCAAGCGACGAGATTGTGCAAGACCTTAGTCTAATATGCCTAGCAAGTATGCGAACTCGAAGGAAGCATGCAAGATTTGGTTCGAACGAGTTAGAATGAGTTGAATAAGGGATAAGGCTTACATCGAATAGGGATTCACGGAAATGAGAATTTATATCATGGTCGAAAAAACTTAGAGGATTGTACGAGCGACCTTGAGTTGAAACAAACGAATTAAAACTTGAGTTGAAATGGAATAATATGGGATGCGATCGGAGTTAGTGCAATTGAAAATAATGGCGCGAACGAATGATAATGCGCATGAAAAAATGGATTGAGTAGGATATCGCTCGATAGAGTTCAGTTTGAGTACAAATGCGATGGTTTCAAATTTGAGAGATTTTAGACCATAACAATGGTTGGAAGATAGCACGGATTGATGCAAGTTATCAAAATTATGATTTAAGGATTGAGACAGGCGATAACGGATCTAATCTTGACTTGGACGAACGATCTTGAATCGAGTTCGAAGGGTAATACTCGACAACAGGCCTAGACGAGATCGATTATTCTGCGGGAGCGCTGACGTGGTGATTTCACGTCCGGCGGGGATGATCGGACTTGCAGGAACATGTTCGATGATGTTATGAACGAACTCGATAAAATGGAACGTATCGAAAGTGAATAGGCTTGGGTTTGGGATTTGAACTTAGTTGTTTGAGGAATGCTAGAAGTAGACTATGAAATAATCAAAATGGTAACATTAAAGTTGGACGGGTTGACTAGACGAATTTTGATTACGGCAAGAACGGTTGTTAAGATGAACATGACTTGATGGATCAATGAACATTCTCGATTCTCCCTGGCCTATTCTCGGGTTTATTTCTCTGCACGGCCATTCTCGATTTGTATGCTTCTTATGCATCATTCCTTGATCCACCACTCTAACCAGGATGACCGTTGTCCCACAATCCTCGCTGCCCGCATTGAGTGCTCCAAGTCCGGTCTCAATCAATCGTTACTTGGATATCTAGGTTCATCTCCATTTTTAATCAAGCGCATAACTAATTTTCTAGCTATAATCCAGGATAGATACTGCACTTGCTAGAGATGTGTTAAGTGTTCTGCTATAGTCCCTATATCTATAGATTACACTTGCTAATGCTAAGGCAGCTTAATTTGAACAATAACTATTAAAATATATTTCTTGGAAACCCTAACGAATTATAAGAATCTGACCTATGTTGTGAAAAGCGTCGCTTAAGTGAGTTTTAGGATTTGGGCGCGTCGCTTAATGAATTTTTGCCTCAGAAAAGCGATGAAAGCTTAGGCGTTGCTTAGTAGCGCCTCGTTTAATGTTTTTTTTATAAACCGAACCGAAGCTCTTGTTATTTACATAGTTGGATAGTTGGAAAACTTTCACTAGGAACTTTAGAGACTTAGCTTTTATGTTTGATGGTATTTTGATGACTATGTAGTATGTATGCATTGTGTGGCTTGTAGTTTGTATTTTGATTCTAGTATTTATATTGTTATTTTGCTTGATTGATATTTGGTATTGTTATTCATGCATATACTAGTAGGATTGTATGAAAAAATATTGAAATTTAATTTATGTATATATAGAGTATTTTACATGTAGGAGCAAAAAAAAAGTGAGATGCTAACTAAGCCCTCTTAAGCGAGGCGACAACCTCGTCGCCTCGTCTTACGCTTAATACAACATAGAATCTGACACTCAAAATTAAGGGTCAAGTTTTTGCAAACTTAGGAAGATGAAGACGAAGATATGCCAAATTTGGATTGAATCAGAAGTGTATATATATATATATATATATATATATATATATGGGGAGGTTTTGGAGTTGCTAAGATGGAGGGATCATCTTGTGTTGGAGATATTCCCCTAATTTTGAAAAGGTTTGTGAATCTGGGTAAGCAAGTATTTTCTCTTTTGTCTGGCAAAACATTTGGAAACATTTGGATCTTGGTATGCAAGTATTTTCTCTTTTGTTTGCCAAGATTTATGGATCTTGGTATGCTAGTTTTCTTGTTATTTTAAGCCAAATAAATGTATTAATCCTCCATTGTAATGTCAAGCTGAAATTTAATAAAATTTATTCCAATTTTTCCATTAGGAATTCCTTTTTCGTGGAGTTGGGCGTCAAGAGTTTTGTTTGTTCGATTCATCGACGACACAATCCTATATTATAGAAGTCCTGCTTGAGCTTCGATCGCATCATTACTTCTAGTTACTCTTCTTGCTTACCCGTTTCCTTGCGACTTTGTGAAAATTGATCCTTAATCTTTGCTCACAAATCCGTAAGGAGGCAAGTGGGGGGAGAAAGGGTAACTAGAAGTTGCGGTGCGACAGAAGCTGACAACTGGAACTTTTATAACATGGTTGTGTCGCCGATTAATCGAGTGAGCAAAACCAACTTTTATTAAATTTTAGAATTGCAATTATGATGAAAGTTTAGTTCCTGAAGTAGAAAACTAAGACCCATAATATACATTTAAATAATAGTAGTAATTAAAAATGCTGAAAAGTTAGTTTTCTAGTAATAATAGTTTAGAATTGCAATTATGATGAAATTTCAGAATTGCATTCTAAACTATGTTGTATAGACACAACAAAATGATGTCCTATCTGTGTTGTGTCTGTATATGTGCCCCTATCCGTACTCATGCAACATAGGTAACTCCATATGAACCTATTTGAAAATTATCTTATCCAGTACCCATAATGTGTTTGTATCCATGTTCGTATCAGTTTTCGTGCAACATAGCTTCTAAATAAGGAAACTAGCTGATCAAGATCCATAAATCTAGACAAACAAAAGGAAAAAAAAAACTTGCAGACCAAGATACATAAATTTTGGCAAGCAAAAGAGCAATTACTTGCAAAACTAGATTCACTAATCTTGCAAAATTTTAGGGTGATATCTCCTACATCTCCAACAGGATGTGGGTCTCCTGTAATTAGATTGGGATCCCGCGAGGATAGGCATAACTTTTAACGTCTGTAGTGGTTGGGATGTCAATGATGACGTGATTTCAGATGATGTGAACGGTGCACTAGCAATCACAATCACAAGAATGGAAGATAAACTAATGATTCTTTTTGAATTTATACTCATATAAAACTCTATTTCTCATTCGTCAATCCATTAGAAATAAGCACTTACATTGTTTATATAGACCATAGATGCTTGTCTCTCACGTAAGAAACTCTAATCATAATTAACAAATCAAAACAAAATCTTACATCATATCCTATAAATAAAATTGCACCCAGACACCAGACCAATATATGGACCCAATAACTAAAAATCTCAAATAAATGCTAATCAGATTCGAACCAAACAAAATTGGTCTCCATTATTTATTTAGTTATTTTGTGATAGAGAACAATACTACCATCACATTGAGTCCGAGCCTGGCTCATTCAGTCAAGACATTGGGTTTGAGTCCATAATTTAACTAGGTAGTGCCACGACCCGATTCCGTAGAATCGTTTGAGGCGTCTCCCGAATCGTGACCGCCGTGCGGGCCTGGGATTGCACCCGCACAAGGCTTTAATGATTTGCATAGCAAGCACATATTCAGAGTAAGCAGATAAATTGAAACACAGATTTAAAACATGGAAAAGTTCTCTTTATTGATAATGAACATCTATTACAAACTCTTGAACGAGTTAGCTAATATGCCGCACGGGCTTACAAAAGAGTTGACTCAAAATGAGATAGCAGTCCTGTACATTACATCCCTTTACTAAACTTCAAAAGATATAGACCTCCAGGCTGGAGGATAGCTTTGCCACGGAGCTGCATTTGTGTATGAAGAGTTGCAAGCTCCTGACTTCAAAATGCTTCAAAGGGGCGCGGTGAAGATGCGCCAACAGCTGGACTGGATCGGGAAGACGATTTCGGCTCCTCGCTCGGTTCGCCTTAGTGCGGAGAACCTGTTTCAACGAGGGTCAGCATGTCGAAACATACTGGTGAAGGCGAGCTAGTCGAACTATACCAATCAACACGTTTTAATGAAGCATGCATATTTGTGGGTTTCTATCTTGCCTTAGTTCATTTACAAGTAAGCAGCATATAGAATTTACTGAAATGAACGTGCCACCGTTCGGTGGATTTTACATGACCGTCTGAATTACCTGCACAATACTTACCATGTCTTTCCTGCCACGAAGACACAAGTTAGTTTGCAACATGTTTAAATATACAATAGATCACTGGCGTTGCCATAAAGGACACTAGTCATAGACGAGAATGATTTGCAGCGAAAGTACAGTGGGTGCTACAAGCCATTCCGTCCAGTACAGTTGACTATACAGTAGAGTTCCGTCCGGACCGGATCGGTGCCAGTGCCCCAGCGACCGTCCGCAGGAACCAGTTACCTTGTGCACAAGTTGTCCGTGATCGAACAGTACGTTTACTAAGTTAACAGTTCATGCAGTTGAGGCAAACAGTAGTACAGGACAGTCGGTATTGCATGATTCATTTTGCATAACCTCCTTGAACAGTTTAACGCATACAATATGTTCCATAGTTAGCACGGTTCATAGAACAGTTATAAACGAACTAGCATACAGTATGATAACAGTTCACAGTTGGTTGACAAGCATAATAACCAAGTCTATTCTCTTTTATCTTGGTTTCTTTTATTATTACTTGGTATCGTTTGATCGGGGCAAAGAAGAGTGCAGATTTTATAGATGTGAAGCTTGGAAGCAGGGCTAGCTAATCGGGTTGGTAGCCACTCACTTAGATTGTCGGAAGGGAGAAGGAAAGAGGCGCTTCACGACTCCGTTCGCAAGCCGCCTACTGCTCGTTCACCTGCACACGAACAGCTTGATCAATACTTCTTCCTCTCTTTCCAATCTCGGAATTGAAGTGCAGTTCAATGAACGAAAACAATGAAACCATTGAAATCGTTCAAGGAAAATAAGCAAATTCCAAAACAAACTCAAAGCACGAAAGCAACAAGCGACATCGAAAACCGAGGCAATAAAAGATAGCAGCGGAGAGGTCCCTCCTGACTCTGTCGCTAAGTCGATCCCGGGGGCACGGTCCACTGAATATGGGAATCGATTCCGAAGAAACAAACCCATAACGAGGACGAGTTCTTAATTCAATCTATCCCGATCGAACGATACCGTCTTGTGTTTCTTAGCCGTGCTCTCCGCACCGGGAGAACGGGGCGCTACAGGTAGTGAAGATATTATGGGTTATTTTGTGAGTTCTAATTTATATGGGATTTTAGGATGGACCTAAATCGCAGTCTCAGAGACTAGTAGGATTAGCCTTTTTTGGCCTATATATTGAGAGCTGTATGGATGACCTTTTTCTACTAGAGATTGAGTTTGAGATTGATTCTAGTATTGGAAAAGCGCCAAAATCTAATTTCTCCTTTTCTTTCTCCCTCACTTTTCTCACTTTTCCCTATATAATTCCCTGAACATTGTAGTTGTGCTGCCATTCTCTTTGCCTACGTAACCTAGGAGTGACATATCAGAGATCATGGTTACCGACTTCGCAGATCATCATTGTCTCCTTGCCTGAGCGCTGTTCTGATCCACCTTGAACATCAAACATGTTCAAATACGCAGGAATTATCGTCACCAACATACCTCATCTTCATTAACATCATCACCATCACAACCAGCCCGTCAATCGCTCCATTGCCAACCATACATCAGACTGACTGGTCCAAAATCTCCCTCTTTGAGATCGCTGCCCAAAACCCTATAGCTGCCAAAGCTGTCATGCCAACTCCATCCCCTACTCCACTTCTCAATCTGCTAGTTCTCCCTCGAGGCAGCACATAGCCTCCAAGTTCACAAACCCACATCCAATTACACCCAAAAGTTAACTCACATATCCCCTTCGAGCCAACAGCAGACTAATTCATTTTCTTGTGCTTTGTGCTCGACAGCTTCATGCTATCCAGTAAACGTAGAGAATCTTAGTTGATCCTTCACCCTCGGAATGAAGGCCCTGTTACTCATGGACCATTGTATGCAGATCAAGATTGGTAATTATTCTGATTTGCAGGAAAACTTGGGATCTTTGGTAATTCAAAAGCGTGCTTTTCTTCGGTTTTTTCTTCTCACTAGATTATTTGCATTTAAATAATAATAATAATTATTATTATTATTGTTCTTATTTGTGATATTCTGAAATCTTGTTCATATGTGATTAGACGGTTAGACTTGTTAGGTCTACCCTATAGTCTTGTCTTGTGTCATATTTGGTAACAGAGGTCAAGTTCTTCACTCTGAGACCTTCCTCCTCCAAGATTTCTTCTCTCTGTGGTCCCAACTGTCTGCCAAAACCCTCTCCGCTTCTCCAAGAGTAATGTCTAAAGATAGTTCAAGTACTGGGTCACCTCAACGAAGGCCAAGTCTTTTAAGATATCATATTCAGTTGGTAATGAGGAAGGGCCGTGGTTGTTAAGAAATAGTTCCAATTCAAGAACCAGTTTCTTTTGAAAAAGGATTCTTTATAGATAGTGATCCATTCTTGCCGGTTGTTGGCTAAAAGGGAAGAGAATAGTACAAGTTCATTTTTGTATTAGCTAAAACCTTAAATATAACTCCTAACATTTTCAGAATTTTTTCTTTATCATAAAACCCTTGCAAAAATCCATATTTTGTTGTTTTGGTTACATAAAATATCCTTCAACCTGTTCAAGGTACCACCCAAATACCTCTAAGACATTCCTAGACCTTAGACACCTTAAGCCTATTAAATTCCAATCCTAAACCCTAACATTGTCCCAAAATTCATTTATTTTGAGACCTGAACGGACCCAAAACTCATGTTAGGATTTGCATATTATGCACCACGCAACTGTCTGTTTTGGACTTGCAAGAAAAATCTGAAAGCCGACTTCAATTCACACAACTTCTTTGTTCGAAGGATTTCCATATTATCTTGGGATGGTCTTTGAATTGTTGTTGAAGTTGGATCACAGATTCTCTAGATATTTTGGGTTATGACTATTTTGATAAATTTGAACACTACTTGGTTTTTACTATCAGTTCTACTTCAGATTTGGTTCAGACTGCAGGTATGGACAGCTGGTGAACTTGACATTATATCGGGAGTTACCTCCACTTTTTGTCGTCACATTGGTGACGCAGTGTCGTCGCCTTATGTCATGGTGTCACTTTTCTCCATTTAAGGAGTTTTTGTTCCCCATATATCCTCCACCTAGTTTCTGTATGTTGTAGAATTGTGAGCCGCACAATGATTCTGCCTGTCAGACTCCACAAGATATGAATATGATATGTAATTGGAGAAAGCCATGCAAAGAAGATATCTACACGAAGTCAAGATCAACAGATATCTAAGGCTAATTCTTTTCGCTATTTAGGATCGATCAGTTCACCATCACGGAGAGATTAAGATTGATGTTGTTTGTAGTCTCAAAGAAAGTTGATTGAATTTGAGGAGCTTTTTCTTAGGAGGGGTTAGTCAAAGAGGAGGGGTTAGTCCAACAGGATTCCCACGTTGGGATTTTAGAATCCAGCATTAGTCAAATGAGATTTCCAATGTGTGATTTGTAAATCAGGATTTATTCAATTGATATTCCTAATCGCGATTGGAAATCACTTGTCAGTCAATAGTGACTAAAAGTATCACAGTAAATGTAGTTTATAACCGCACCCCACTTATTCCAATTCATTTTTCATTCACTGCTAGAACTTAGAACCACATCTTGAGAAGGTGTGTTTGGAAATCAAAATTAATTTTCAATCTCAATTGTCTTCCTGCTCCCTCGATGAACCCATTCTCCTCGTATCCCTTCCCACATCTCCGCCAAACTCCAAAAATAGTCAGATCCGCCTCCACCATCCTGTCTTTACCTCCTTATCGATGGCTATAATCAAGGGCGGCTGCGAGCGGGGCTGTTGTGATCAGGGGACGTGGCAAGCTCAAGTCCCTACATCCGAAGGATTTGCTAGCGGGAGCAACTCTAGTGACGACGGACATTGGTTACCAGTAGTGAGACCCAAATCAGATGGTAAGATAAGCTTGAGGAGGAAGAACGAAGAGCATAATACTGTGAAAATAATAATAATAAACAAAATACTTTGAACATTAAAATGAAAAGTTTTATGACAAGTGTGCATTAGTGACAATTGTGGTAGTTAGAAGTTATTTTTAATAATAATTTAGGATTTTGCATATTATTAAGTTATTAGTGTTGTCCAATAATTATGACATTTGTATTAGATAATAGCTTCCTTGAATTAATTAAGTCTTAACAATTGTTATGAATTTTTAAATATAATTGTAGTTAACTAATAGAGTAATATTATCGTAATTTTGATATATAACCAAAATATATAATTTAAGTTTATTATTATTTGTTTAATTTATATTAAATATCTATTTATGTTGAATATTGTAGTAACAATGATTTGTGATTTCATAAACAATGTGTGGTGTGATTTTAAATCACAATCACAAGTAAATGTATTTTGTAATCATCATATTTTTGTCCCAAAATATTGTGATTGTGATTTTGAAATCATGACCAGTGTGCCTCTGAAATCCTTTTTGACTATCCCCTATTTAGTGCATTGTGATCGTACACCACCCAGGGAAATTGAATATAAAGTTCTATTAGACATCAACAAGACTAGCCGACAGCCACACTTTGTTTTGCATCAAAGTTATAATAAAAATGACTAATAAAAAGTTGGTGGTGGCACCCATTGGGGATGCGACAAGAGAAAATCGTTTAAACTGGTTGATCGGGTGCAAAGGAAAGCAATAGATATGACTTTTGCTATACTGATTGATGCGTGTGCAAAGGATAGCAATAGATGCGCAAGTTAGGAGTGACACGGTAGGACAGCTATACCCAAGGGAACTTGGATTGACGTGGTGGATAAAATATGACTTTTGCTAATGTGTGACATGAATGCCGCTCATTGAGCTGAATGGAAGATAAAATTCATGCAGCAAAACCCAAAAATTTGGGATAAATACTTTGTTATTGTACTCTATAAAGTGCTTGCAAATTACTTTCTGGTTAATAAGCAACGTGTTGTTGACATGCATTGCTAATATGTTGTTACTGCCATTCCTAGGACCTAAACCACATTTCCGAATTATTTCCTAAATGTCAGCTTCAACCTTTGATAGTTTAATCTATATCAAAACTCTGTGTGTTAAATGGCTTAAGTGAGTGTAGATACTACCAAAGATGCCAAGCCACTGTCTGTGACAAAATGCTCCTCTTTCTCAGTGACAACAAAAAAGATTTGAACTCTTCGTGTGAAAGTTAACAGTAAACTATCATAAGTGAAGGTGAAAGGCTATGTTGCATGGACACATGTATGACTTAGAATGCAATAGATACCATGTTATGAAATGCCTGTGTAATGTGTATATGTTCGCATGCGTGTAAGTTAACAGTAAACTACCACGTTAATTTTGCAATGCCTGTGTAATGTGTATGTGTTGGCATAATGTGTATATGTTGGCATATGTTACTGTTGTGTCATTGTGTCCATGATGGACATGACCTGGAGGAGGCACTTCTGACTTTTAGGTGTCTACTCCCTAATTTAAATGTTGAGGAGGGTTTTTCTTCCTTAAGGGTAAATAAAAACTATTGAGGAGCTTCAGTAATGATGACAACAATTAGGTTTTACTGTTTAAGCGCCCAGTAGAGTCAGTAGACATAGCAATGTTCTTCTTACAAGTTATTTCCATCATCATTTAATCATTTGATTATTAATTGATGTTTACATATTGCAATTGCATTTCTTTAAGAAGAAACTGTCTTGTCATTAAGGTGTAAACTTTGTGGTTGGTTTCGTCTGTCCATATATTCTTTCAGTAAAATATCAGCAATTTGTTTCCTTTTAACATGTACAACTCTATTATGAAACTCATCCTACTGGCCTTTTTCTTGTAGGGAGGAGATAGAGAAACAAAGAGCTCACGAACATTACATGAGGTTGCAGGAACAAGGAAAAACTGAACAAGCTAGAAAAGATCTAGGTACATTAGAATTACTTAGTTCTCCTGTAAGAGTACAACTCTCTCTTTTAATCATTGAAGTCAAGAACATGCCTATTAAGTATATGAAGAATATTTGGAGTTATTTCATTATATAATCTCTTGGCTATATATATATATATATATATATATATATATATATATATATAGTCTTACAACCCACCATCTTACATAAAATTCCTGAATACATTCTAATATACCAACACTCCTCTTTAAGATGGACGAAAGATATTCACTAAGCCCATCTTGTCACATCCTCTAATCATATCTACAGAGCTAAGTCCCTTGGTCAGACTGTCTACTACCTGATCCTTGGTTAGAACATGGCCTAGCTCCAGTAGTATCTGTCCAACTTCTCTTTGATGAAGAACCTATCGATCTCGATGTGTTTGGTCCTGTCATGCTGTACTGGATTGTTGGCGATACTGATGGCTGACTGGTTGTTACACCACAACTTCATCTTGGCTCCTTGATCCAGTTTTAGCTCCACCAGCATACTCTTCAGCCATAGCAGCTCTGCAATTCCCAATGCCATATCTTTGTACTTCGCTTCAACTGTCGATATGGCCAGCAATGACTGTTTCTTACTCCTCCAAGAGATCAAGTTGTCTCCTACAAATATGCAATAGTCCGAGGTAGACCTCCTGTCATCAACACAGCTAGTCCAGTCAGAGTCACAGTAGCCCTCGATGCTCACGTGATCATTATTCCTGAATATCAGCCCCTTTTCAGGTGCACCCTTCAAGTATCTCAGAATCTGGTACACTGCGTCCATATGACCCTTTCTTGGGTCATGCATGTAGCGGCTCACCACACTCACTGCAAAGCAGATATCAGGACGTGTGTAGCTCAAATAGATCAACTTGTCCACCAGTCTTTGGTATCTGTCCCGGTCAACTGGTTCTCCAGCCTCGACACCCAGCTTGAACCTCTGATTGATCGGCGTCGCTGCAGGTCTGCATTCCAACATCCTTGTCTCTGTGAGAAGGTCCATCGCATATTTTCTCTGAGAAAGAACAATTCTCTCTGCTTCTCGAGCAATCTCAATCCCAAGGAAGTACCGAAGAAGGCCAAGGTCCTTCACCTCGAACTCCTTGCCAAGCTTCTCCTTGAGTCGGACAATCTCCTGCTCATCATCTCCTATGATAATCATATCGTCCACATACACCGCAAGCATGGTGATGTGGCCTCCACTCCGACGGAAAAACACAGTGTGATCAGCGTTGATCTGCCGGTATCCCATTGCTATCATCGCCCTCCTGAATCTGTCAAACTACGCTCGAGGAGACTGCTTCAATCCATAGACGGATTTCTTCAACCTGCAAACCTTGCTCACTATCTTATCAGTGCAGAATCCTGGTGGTAACTCCATGTACACCTCCTCCACTAGATCCCTATGAAGAAACGCATTCTTCACATCCAGTTGGTGTAGCTTTCATCCACCATTCGTTGTCAAAGAAATCATGGTCCTGACGGTGCTCATCTTCGCCACTGGTGCAAAAGTATCGTCGTAGTCAATGTCGTACGCCTGACTGTATTCTTTTGCCACCAGTCGAGCCTTGTAGCGCTCAACCTGTCCATCTGGGTTCTGCTTCACAGTAAAAACTCACTTGAATCCGACTGCCCTCTTCTCCTCTTGCAGTTTTACCAATTACCAAGTGTGATTCTTCTCAAGAGCCCCTAACTCGTGCATCGCCGCTTTCCACTTTGGATCGTTCTTGGCAACCTGCCAATTGTTAGGTACAGTAATACTATCAAAATACGCAATGAATGTTCCATGAGAAGAAGAGATGTTATCATATGAAATAAACTGAGCAATGTCCCAACCATATCTATCAGGAGAATTTTTCGCATTGCTGCGAGTGGCCCTCCGTACTGATAATGGTGTGGGAGGGGTAGGAAGAATGATCACCTGAAGAAAAATATGGTGGTGGTGGTGTAGGTGTCTCCGGAGTCGAGACGGACGCATGCAAGGGACTTGGCACTAGCACTATAGGTACTGGTCCTGCAGTTTGCTTCCCTTTCCTGCTGTAGGTAAGTAACTCCGCTTGAGCTGTGGACCTAACACCTCTCATCTCCTCCCCCTCTTCACACTCCTGCTTCTCCTCAACCGTTCCTCTATGCCATACTCCTAAATCGGTCACCACACTCTCACCAATCTCCCTCTCTTGCCTCACACTCTCAGTGTCAGGTGAGTTGTCCGTGGATGAGGTTTCCTCCTGACGGTAGTATGGCTCAAGCTCCTTGAAGTGAACATCCATGCTTACAAACCTCTTCTTCTCTACTGGGCTCCAGCACACGTACTCCTTCTGAGTCGCCGAATAGCCCACAAAGACACTTGATTGCTCTAGGGTCAAGTTTTCCAACAGACGGTCTGTTGTCCTTTACAAAACATACGCAGCCAAACACCTTCAGCGGGAGTATCTTACTATTATTTTCTTGCAATATCTCACATGGAGACTTTCATCCTAGTACTTTTGAGGGCATCATGTTGATCAGTTGAGCTGCTGTCAACACTGCATGCCCCCACACTCTGTGGGACATTCATGGCGAGCATCATGCTCCTTGTCACATCCATAAGATGTCTGTTCTTCCTTTCTATCACTCCATTCTGTGCTGGTGTGTATGCACAGGTGGTCTGATGCTGTATCCCTTGGACTGACATGTATTCCTCAAGTGCTTCGTTGGTATACTCTGTCCCATTGTCAGACCTCAGTACCTTCACCACTGCTCTGTACTGAATCTAGACATGTTTATGAAAGTCCCGAAAACAGGCAAAGACATCACTCTTATTCTTCATCAAATACAACCAGGTGACACGAGAGGAACAATCAATAAAAGAAACGAAATACTTGTAACCATTCATAGTAGTAGTGGCGCACGACCCCCAAACATCAGAATGTATAATATCAAAAACAGAAGAGCTTCTATGACCCGCACTGACATATGAGCTCCTAGTAAGTTTGTCTAAATCGCATGCATCACATATTAGTTTCTCTTTATTTACTTTCTCATAAATAGATGGATACAACCTACTCAAAATACCAAAAGAGGAGTGCCCAAACCGCCTATGGTGGAGTATCAGTGTATCCTCGGCACTCATCTTCGATCCTCCCATTCCTGTCCTCTCTGCCACATACACCAATGTCGAATCTAGCCATTCCCGATCTAGGTACCACAGTCCATCATGCGAAGTGCCAGTCCCAAGTCTTCGTCCCGTCTCCTTCTCATGGAAGTTCACCTTAGGAATATCAAAAGAGACAATGCATTTTAGTTAGAGGATTATAGAACTAATGGACAAAAGACTGACTGTAAAAGAAGGAGCATGCAAAACATTGAATAATTTTACTGAACCTGTACAATAGACAATACCCTTACCGACCACTGGCTGAAAAGTACCATCGGCTGTTTGAATGCTCTCCGCCGATGCTAGGTGAGTGTAGGAAGAGAACTCACTAGCATTTCCTGTCACGTGTCGAGACGCACCCGAATCGACAATCCAGTCCGAAGATCTAAGGGAAGACATAGATGCAAGGACGAGTGAGTCGTCAGTACCTTCCGATGGATGGGCATACATGGCAGCGTTGCCTCTGGCAAAGACTGATGTGGACTACTCCTCAGTCCCACTCCTTCTGTCTGCATCGCTTGACTCTCTCTGCTTTCTCCTGAGTACCTCCAACATGCCCAGCAGTGTCTGATCCTCTTCAGTATAAGTCCCATCAGTTCCCTCCTCGCCTTCTGCTACCAGCACGTTCGTCCGATAACCTCCTCAACCACCCCGTCGACCCTCACGACCACGGCCACGTCCTCCAAACTGTCTACGTCCATCACCTGAATCTCCCTCTTTGGGTGGTTTGGTGCAAGCATACCTCAGATGACCCACCTCCCCGCAGTTGTAGCACTGTCGGGGGTCTCCCTTAGGTCCTGTGCCGCATGAATTGGCAACCGCCAATGCTGACTTCACTTCAGGAGGAACACATGTCCCTGCCTGCAGCTTGATGCGAGTCTCCTCCTGGATCATGGCCGAGATAGCCTCCTCAAGTGTAGGGATCTTCGGTTGGGCTATAAGTAGTGCTGTCCTCTGAGCAAACACTGCGGCCAGTCCCTTAAGAAACTTCATTGTCCTCTCCTGCAGACATACCTGTCTCTCCCTACACTTCGGGTCCTCGCAGCTCGTCTGATCTGAGGAGTGATCGTAATCCAACCACAGACGCTCCAACTCCGTGGCATACTCCTGCACCGTCTTCTCTCCCTCTACGGTATCGTCGATCTTCCCCTTGATCTGGAAAATCCTCAAGTTATTCTCCACACCATCGTAGGTCTTCCTCAACTTCTCCCACACGTCCTTTACCATCTCAAGGCCATCGATTGTGGCGGCGATCGACTGGACTAAAGAATTGAGGAGCCAAATGTGTATCACCATATGAGTGGACTTCCACTAGTCGCGTCCTGCGGAGCCCTCATCCGGCTCTGTCTTCTCTCCTGACAAGAAACCCTCCAGGTTCTTCCCTGCGAGGGTTCTTCTCACCCGTCGTGACCAACTCAGGTAGGTGGTCGGTCCATCAAGCTTCAGATCGATGGAGGGAAGTTCCAACTTCGCCGGTGTTCGTGTCCCGCTCTCACCAGCCGACAGTTTCATCAGCTTCATCAACGTTGCGACCTCCGCAGGGTCCAACTTCTTGATGATCTCCTCCATCGATCATCCTCTTCTCCGACCACCTTACATCCGTTCCACGATTCACGTTCTTCCTTTTCGTCCTCTCTTAGACCCGATCATGCCTCTCCTCCATCGGATCTAGGCCTTAGATGTCAACGTCCGGAACGACCCACGGGAGACGCCGGGAACCGCGGCAGAAGGTTCATGCGGGTTAGGGTTTGGCGGTGGTGGTGGTGGTGCGGCGGTGGTGGTGGACGAGCGGTGCGGTAGCGGTGCGGTAGCGGTGGTGGCAGATAGGGTTTGGCGGCTAGGTTTTGTGGCGGCTAGGGTTTGGGCTCTGATACCATGTAGAATATTTGGAGTTATTTCATTATATAATCTTTACAACCCTCCATCTTACATGAAACTCCCTAATACATTCTAATATACCAACAGTATATTAACTTGATCTTATTTGGCTAAGGCTTTTCTAGGCATTATACTCACATTATCAAATAATTGTTCTGCAAAGAATGATCGTCTATTTTATGGCATGTTACTTTTGATTCAATATCTATTTCTTTCCAATACTTAGATTGAAATTGTAACAAAAATATTCATCATGGAAAGGTATACAATATAAAGATTTAAAACAAACAACTTGGCCTTTGATCACCTTATCTTATTCTTTGATATTATAGGGAAAAACTAAGGCAGCTTTTGTAAACCGTCTGATTCACTATGTTATGAAGTTGATAGCATCGGTGTTCATGTACCAATAGATTACTCGTTTGATGGAGTAACACTAAACAGAATATTGAATGACCTGTGACTTATCATCTGGCTTCTATCACGGTCGTTAGAGCAGTTGTTTGCGCTTTCAAAATTGTGGTTCACACTCTTCATGCTTAGCTCTCTTCAGTAAGTGTATTCATGCAGATGATGAAATCAAGAATAGTGGACGTCTAATTGATATAGTTCAACTAGTATTAGCAGACTATGCAAAAAAGCCAACCCATGCAGTTGAAGTCTAGATTGATTGCCATGACATTTTGCTAGAAAATATATTTAAAGAGTTAAAACTTATTGGTACTGAGCTTTTAATATTACTAGTTTCCATGAGTGAAGTAAAGGAGGATTGTTTTGAACACACATCACACTGAAAATTGAGTCTTAAGCTGATGGTTGTATTGAGAAGCATATTAACAATATTGAAAAGTTATTTGAAAAATCGGCAAATGTTCTGTACTGTATAGGAAACAAATAGATCCGTAAATATGAGAAAAAACATAAATCTGCATAGATCTTTCTTTGGTTATTTTTAATTCATGAATCATATCATGAATATTCTGGAATTTTATGAATAAAAAATTAATCGGTTTAGCTTTTATGTATTTTAAACATCAGCATTTATAAAAAAAACTGTTGGCTGAACTTTGGCTGAATTTTTTGGGTAACTTTTTCCTGCCAAATAACTTGGATGACGGACTTGCCCATCTAGGAACATGTAATACGGAGGTCAACTAAAAATAGCAGTAACCCTATGACTTGTTCAGCAGCTTGAACACATATGCAAGCACCTGTTGCTTGTGTGTGGACATACAGTCATATCGTATAGTAGGTCAAGAATCAGTAGATTAACCCCTTGGGAGACATGCTGGTAATGATAAATTTGCTCATTAGTTGTGGATAAGTGACATCTAATTTAGCTACACAATTTTGTTCATTTATTGCACATGATCATTTGTTATTATTGTCTTAGCATACTTCGATAGTTTGAATACTTTATCCTGTCATTTGGCTTATTGTACATATGGCAGTCTGTGACTTTAACCTTTTCTGCAGAGCGTTTAGCCTTAATACGACAACAAAGGGCTGATGCTGCGAAGAAACGAGAAGAGGAAAAGGCTGGTATGTTCTCTGTTCCTCACCCTTCTCCTATATCTGTAAATCAAGGTTTTGGCTGAAACATACTGGTTTTGCTGGGTTTCTTTAGGTCCAAACCTTGTGGCAAAATTTGAGACCAGCTGATCAACTATAGAATATGTGAATACACAAGTAAACGTGAAACAATTGCTGATTTGACATTAAAAGTCTCGCAAAGTTTTAACCTTAAGGGTCAAGAAAATGAACCATAGACCAGATATTGACAAAAGTTATATCAAAATTGTAGAAAGAGATCAATGCTTGTTGTCTTAAAATGGAAACCCAGACAGGGTGATTGTATTCCAAATTATGGTCCGCTTTGAACTTCAGTATAACATATGACATTTTTTGTGTTATAATTCCTTCCAAAATACCATCTGATTTAACTTTTGGTTCATGGACAATTCAAATGGTGTTACATCGATATTAGTGGAATGAATTTTCAATATCAAATGTTGTTTTAGTTGATTATGCACAAGAAGGATTCAAGCTCATATGCAGATGTCACAAGCACTAGCCTTTCTGACGCACGATGGAACTATAGGGAAGATACGTAAAGCCTATGCACAATAAATTTGGAAATAAATAATGAAAGAAAATATGTGAACAATTTTTATTACTAATCCAAATGCAACTATTCTAACAAATTATTATTATTATTGAGGACTGGGCTCGAACCTAGGACCTCCCCAATAACAAAAGCAATTATTATTTTTTATTACTACTACTACTACTACTACTACCCAATAACTCAACCCTTACTAGACCCAATATAAGGGCATCCTCTGGTATTCTAACAAATTCCTAATATTTGGAAATGGAAATGAGATCAAATTTCGAGATTACCCAATTTCTGGAATTTTTATGTGTTTCGGAAGTCAGGAACAAACAAATCGAAATCTAGAACCCAAAACTTGGTCCTCGTGTAGCTTTGCAAGGAACCTTCTTTTTGAGGTAGTCGGATCAACCACTAATCAATGCTAAGGCTTCAGGTTATGTTGATGTTAATATAATTTATTGGGGCTGTAGTGTTGTGAATAAACTTGATTTTATTTCTATGATTTGAGCTTACAAATTTAGTTGGTACACTATCCATTTGGCTTGTCTTTGCCATTGGGCCTTTTTGGAGCTTGGTCCAATATTGAATTGCCTATGTTCTAGAGATATCCAAATATTATATTTAAAAGTCTAGAACTTAGAATTCAGAAGCAGGGACGGGGGAACGCGAGCTACTTAGAAGAGTCTAAAGTTGGGAGCCGCTAATAAATTTTTTATGTTTATTACTTATTGTTATCAAAGCTTATAAATATCTTAATATTTATTAGAATTTATAAAGTTAAGTACAAAGTTACAGAGAGATCATTTGCATGTTCATTTTTTATGATGTCAAGGTAAGTAATCTTTAGTTTCTTGGTACTTTGATAAATATGTATTAATTTTTTTTTTTTCTTTCCAAAATTTGTCATCTTTTAAAATTATAGTCATATTATAGGAAGCGCTCGTGTCATCGGAAAAATGCGCTCCCGTACAGGAGAAACGAGCTCCCGTCATGAAAAACGAGCCCCCGTCATGAAAAACGAGCCCCCAACGAGCTCTCAAGAACTGCTAAATCGAGGTTCTTACTGAGATTTGTTGATCTCCTAGGAGTTTCTGGCTTCTAAGGTCTAGAACGATCTTTAGGGATATGTTAATAAGTTGATAGACTCTTCCAATAGTTCTATAAATAGGGCTGTTCTCACCTCACTTTGTACACAACAAACTCTAAGTTGAGTGATATTATAAAGTTTCTTTTCTACCAATCTTCTCTTCCACCAAAAAATCTTCTCTAAATTTTCTCTTGGCCTACAACTCTAACAAAGTGGTATCATAGCAATTAGGATATCCAACTTGTAGGTGTAAAAAGGGATACAATTTGGACACTAGTAAAAAGGAATAGGTATGGAGCAACAAAAGAAACCCAACTTAAATACGGTTTGTTCGAATAGAATAGTAGTGCTTGGCTTTGGTTGTACTTGTAAGGATTTGTATTTAATGAAAATAGGGAGGGTACTTGACAGTGAAGGTGAATAGTAAAGGCGGATAGATGGTGATGACGGCGAATACGACAATTAACACAAGCATAAATTAAAATTTGGGGAGAGGTAAAAAAATTGAAATTAGGGCTTGGCCATCTGAAAACCTCAACTTAAATATCTCAAAACTCAATCTCTAAATAAAAGAAGAAAGAGGTCCTGTACATCCATATGTACAGAAATAGAAACCTTAATTCTACGCAACCTGATAACTTCCATATACCCAATATCCAATAGAAAGAAACTAATCACTAAAATAAATAAACGTCTTAAATTCGAACTCAATCGTCTGGACTCCAACTTTGGCTTTGGACTAGAGATGGTAAGCCATCACTTTCCCTCAGAAGAAAAGCCACGTCATCCTCAAGATATTTATTGTGTGGCTTTCGAAACAAATATCAATACTCCTGCTTCTTTGCACTTCAGATGTATGTATAAATGGGATCTTATTCTTTTCATTAAACAAATAATACCAATAACATGATAAAATTTTCTCCTCTTGTGTTGCAGCCAAAGAAGTGAAGCGTGCCGAAGCTCGCAAGTGATCAGGCTATTTGATGGGAGATAATTTACTTCACATTGGCATCTGTACTGTTATACCTACCAAGCCAAACATTCGTACTATATGCTTAGACTGGGTCTTATAAATCTGCCAGTACCTCTTAAGGTGTGGCAACTTTCATGTTATTACATTATTTCTTGCATTTTGAATGGGAAAAAAAAACGTTACGGTAATGTCAGACATTTTATATCTCGATTATTTGGTTACAAATGGGAATGACAAATAGGCGCCAGGTTTGAGTACTTCTTTCAATTAGCTCAACTAGAACTGGTTGATGTCATTGTGTATTTTGGATGCGTGTATGATGATTATAGATGAGCCTTTTAGGGGGCTGGTGGGTTGCTTCCCTTAAATGGAAGTACCATGTAACATTTATTTGCAAGTAGTATAGTTTGTGGTTTGTGGTAAATTATATTGTTGGATTTACAAATCTGGGGTTAGGAATGTTGTAACTAGGATACTTAGTAAATGAAAAATTGTTTGGCTGGGACTTTGCGTCATTGTGGATGAAGAGGTGTAAATGGTTAAAAAAATGTTGTTGTTTAATGAAAGTACGCTGAAAAAGTTGATATTTGAAAGATTTCTTGCAACTTGCACTGATTAGCACTATTTTACAATAAATAAAACACTATAAAAGCAAAAACACACTTACAAATTGCATTATCCTTTAGGACAACAGACAACCAGTTGGAGGTTTTCTGCTCTGTTGTGCTACTAGGAGTTGTGAGGAAAAGCGTACGCTGAACCAAAATGGATACTTGTGTAACAAACTACATGATATGTTTGTGCAATTAATTAGGGATATGACTTATAGTTGTTGTATATTATAACCGATCTATTTGTTAGGAACGCGGTGTGACCCGAATGAGAGTTGGTCCATGAGATGCGATATTGGACTGGGCCCATATGTCTTAAAAGAGAATTTTCATGTAAGGTCTGAACCAATTTTAATTATCTACACCTCATGATCCCATCTCCTATCCGATGTGGGACTAAATTACCAACTCAATTGTCACCATCCTTTGAGTGCTCAACCGGAAACGAGATACAATCCAACAATATCCACCTTAACTCGTTTTCGTTAGTCGAACAACCAGAGCACACCCCGACTACATTTGTTCGTTCCCGCTAGCCAAGCACCTTAGCACACCCGGCTACTTTTGCTCGTTCCCGCTAACCGAACAACCTTAGCATACTTCGGCTATCTTTGTTCATTTCCGCTAACCGAGTACCCAGGAGATCCAACATATTGTTTTCTCGATTCGTTCGACCACAGAACCAAACTTGACATCAGAACCAAACCTGACACGTTCATCCACACAATCATTGTGTGCCAACCACAACGTCTTGCTCCACCTTTAAAGCCAATTCGTGTAGTTGATGCTCCTACTCCACCTTGAGAAGAGTCCGTATAATCCATGAACGTTCAACACCATCTGTCTCGAACCAATTAGAGATGCTCAAACCAGTCCCGTAATCTAATCAAATCTTACATTTAATGTAGATTTCAAATTTGTATCAAATATTTAATTTGACCATATTTGGACGTCCATAATTGGTGTTGGACTATTTTAGATGGAATATGATTATTATTTTAAGGTTTTTTATTTTGGAAATCCTATTATGACCTAAAATAAGATTTCTCATCCTATAAATATAGGAGGACGGTGGAGGCACAAAGAATAGCACAAGTTGGAGATTCGGGGTGCTCGTCCACAGAAAATCTAAGAGAAAGTTCGTGCTTTGCTCTTAGGACTTCACCATCCAAGACAAAAGGAAGAAAGTGATCTGAACGAAGAGTCGTCGCCTTCGCTCAGGGAGATTGCTACGGGTTGGTGAGTGATTTCAATTGTGATCTTTCTTTTCTTCTTGAGTGTGGTGAGGGGGTTAAATCTATTAGGGCAAATGGTTCAACATTGATTTTGTCAATCTTATAATTTCACCTGAGTTATAAAGGTTGGGATTTATCCATGTGACGTAGTCACCGTCATATACTTGTCTTTATTTGTGTTTGGTGTTCGATAGACATGGGTTGGTTATCTCAGGTGGGTTGGCCTAAAATTTCTGCTACGGGCACTCTCCGACACGGTGTCGGAACGCTTGTAGGACATGTCCGATTTCCAACACTATTCTATCTTAAAACTAACATATTATCGTATACAAGCGTATTAGCATACCCGTTCTTGGGTTGTTTGCTCTTCTCAATAAGAGACCTATCTCTTCTCCATCTCTTTTTTCATCTAGAGTTTTTGAAGAACACTATTATCGTTTACACTACATCTTATGAACACGATCTACGATCGTTCTCGTAGAAGAAATATGATCCAAGGTTTTTTCCTTTATGATTTAATTTGTTTCCTCTGTTTTTTGATTAACAAATGAAAAGGAATGACTAAGGTGAAATGATCATATCCTCCTGGAACACAATCAGTCAAAATGGTCAGTTTTTCTTTATGATCTGCTCTCGTAGAAACTTTGCTTCTCGTTGAAACTATGTTCCCGTAGAAAACTTGTTTCTTATAGAAATTGTTTTCTTGCAGAAACTAGTCCTAAAGAACTAGTCTCGTAGAAAACTCATTCTCGAATAACAATCTTCGCAAAAATAGAACCAGTCTAGCAGAACTAGCCATGTTGAGCACAACTTGCGAAAATCCATATTTTTGGAGATTTAATGCGAAATTTTATAGCAAAAATGTTTGCCCACAATAAACCCTCTCTTTAAACCATTTTTTGAGTCGGGGACTTTGCCCCCCCCTCCCCCACCCTCAAGAAGGGCGCTGCCACTCCCCCACCCGACCCCCTTATACTGACTTGTCAGCGGAATCCTCGACGGACGGGCGCGAAGCGCCCCTTGTCAGAGGCCTCGCCCCTCCCCCCTCAGAACCTGAAATTCACCTGAATCGTTAGTGAACCCAAAGTTCATTAAACCTGAAGTTCACCTTGGAACTAAACTTCAAAAGTGAACCCGAATTTCGTACTGAACTGTACGAATCATCACATATTGTGAACTAAAATAATAATTCACATAATTAATCAATTTTTTGAGAACCCGAATTGCTAATATCTTGTTTCTCTCCAATGCAAACCTGAACAAGCTCGAGTTCACCACATTAAAGATCTCTAGAAGAAACTACCTAAAGTAGGTATAAGATGTCAAACTCCATCTTACTATAAAGAAGTTGAGAGAGACCATTGAGTCCAATAATAAAGCGGATGAAGCTTTCAAGGCAACCGCTATGATATTTATCTGCAAGTATATGTCGGGTGCATTGTGTAGTTCCCTGACCCCATTTATGGAGCACAGAGTAGGCTAGCGGCCGAATGGTCGAGTCAGAATAATAGAATGGGGAAACCTTGCCGGTATCGATTGATCAAGACAAATAAACGAGAAGCCTTTCCTCGTTATGGAATAGAATCCTTAGAAGTTGAACCCAAGATGCAGTACATGGTGTCTTGGGGAGTGAACTCTATATAAGGGTCTAAGCCTCAAGACCTGTGCATTGTCGGTTTTGGATGTGTTTTTGTTGTTGGTTTTATGATTGTGTTTTTGTTGTTGGTTTTATGATTGTGTTTTCGTGATTGTTTTCGATGGACGGTCATTGCTTGCTTTCACTGTCTCGCATTTTATATCGAATTACTGAGAGAAAGAGAATGAGGATTCTAAACCATTGTTGGTGCCAATACAAGTGAACCTGTGAACCAAGCTTGAACTTGCGTGGAAGATCTCTCTCTCTCTCTCTCTCTCTCTCTCTATATATATATATATATATATATATATATATATATATATATATATATATATATATATATATATATATATATATATATATATATATATATATATATATATATCAGTAATTCACCAATTAGTGAGTGACTTCGATCCTTCGATGAATCCTTTAGTCAACACGCCTAAAATGATCAATGATACCTAGCAAGAACCCAGAAAGATAAACAAGATAAATAATCACACTACTATAAACTGGATTATTGTAGTATAAACTAATTATGTGGCAAAGACCCTGGACTGGGCAACAAATACGGAAGCTATGGCTCAAGGCAAGAAATAAGACACTATGGTATATTGTAACAAGTTTTCTGTACTTACATGCCTTCTTCTATTTAGTTAGTTGCATTTCATTCATGGTTATAGACAAACTTGTGCACAAGGGGGTAGGTTCCTCAGAGAGGTGCACCGGGGCCACGAGACCGCTTTGGTCTAGGGGAAACATGGGTGCTAAAGTACTTGCATCGAGAAATTCGGGACCTTCAGTGAGGTTAGCTCCTTGTACTGAACGAGACGCTAAAATTTTAAGATAGTCGTGATGGCTTGGACAGTGACCTTCATATAAACATGGTGCATGCTAACAATATCTTGTGCATGTAGTGTAGAAGCATAAAAAATGTGCATCCATGCGCCCGGCATCCATGCGTCCCAAAATAAAACTCAATAGATGTTGGACCACATGGACACCATACGGCCCAGAAAAGGGACACCCATGCGTTCCAAACGAGCGTCCTGACAACTGGCCGCAGGTCGACCTGACATGACGTCCTGACAACAAAGATGGCGTCCTGACAACAAAGATGGCGTCCTGACACAGAATTATGACAAAAATAATTTTTCTGATCGCCTCGAAGGACGAGAACAAACTAAGAGACAGAAGTCCCAAGGATAGTGCAAAGCCACTTGTACAATACGACAAAAGATCCCATGCGACTCTGGCCCATGCATCCCAGACTCCATGTGGCTCTGGCCCATGCGTTCCAGACTCCATGTGTCCCATGCGGCTCTGGCCCAAGCGTTCCAGACTTCATACGGTCCATGCGTCTCTGGCCCCATGTGTTCCAGACTCCATGCATCCCGTGGGTCTTTGGCCACACGTGTCCCAGATTCCACATTGACCAAATCTTGCTGTTACAACTGAGTGATTCTCTACAACCAAATAACGGTCGCGTATCCATTTAACCAAGTTGCGCCTATAACAGATGAGAACCATCCAGATATTCAGCAACAAAAAAATCTTAACAAATATCCACGTGACACCTGAAACCTGGATTCTTGTGCATAGTTGTAACTCCCTTATGTTAGGAAAAGACACGTGGCAACTCCCAACGTCCATGCGGCCCGAAGTCCATGCGGCCACTGAACAACTATAAATAATAGGGTACTACCCCTATGCAAAAGGCTGGCTATCTGCGAATCTACACTCAAGCAAGATAGAAGAGCTTCTGCATCGGATCGTCTACGGAGTAAAGAGAGTTGCTACACTTCTAACCCTCCATTGTCACCCCTCAGAAAACAACTTTGTACTTAGATTGTCTACTAGGACTTTTCTTTGTACTTTCTTTAGTCTGTTCAATTGAATCAAGTTTATTTCCAACTTTCGTATTTAATGGCAAACACGATGTCGACTCTGATGGGGACGTCCTTCTCTACTATTGAGAAGTCGGTGACACAATCCGATGCGGCCAAGCTTGGCTCGGCGCAAAAGATGCTGATGGTCCGCTTCGACCAGCAAGCGTTCGAGGACATGCTCTCCGAAGAAAGTGCTAATCCTTCGCCAAGGATAGCCAAGCCCATGAAGACCCGCAGAACATGGGTGGCCAAGGACGCTGCGCCCTACCCAACTGCGGAGCAGACGCTTCCAGCTTCTCACTCTGTCGCCAATGACAGTCGTCGGATGAACACCCAGAACGTCCACGTCTATGCGGCATCCCGGATTGACATAGAAACTGTTCAGCACCCAGACTCTGGCAGAGAAAAATACTACAATGCCAGACATTATGGTGCTGAGGCAGCTTCTATGAGGCCAAGGAGGAGGCCGCATAAGACTGTCTATGCGGCATCAACTCACAGTCGCAGAAAGCAGGCCACATGCGGCCCTAATAGCAACAGAACCTCTATTTTTGTCCTCATCTCATGTGGCCCAGATCCTATACGACCCACTGAGAATGGTGAAAACCCAAATTTAGACTCTTCATACTACGCGCCTGCGGTCACTAAGCTGAAGAAGTCCAGGACAATGCGATCCAGTCAAGCTCAAGCAACTTCTCATACGACCGACCGCCAACAGGCATCGCTAACTATTACGCGAGCCTCTGACGGAAAGTTGTATTGGACTGACCCATGCGTCCAGCCCACAGGGACCAATGGACATGGTCAGTCTCAAAAGTTCTACCGGTACCTTGGGGCAAGTTCGTGTACGAACCCCATGCCAGGGAGCAAATAAAGCACCTGCACATCCATGTGCCCGGGATACCCGGACTCATAAAGAGGATGCAAAGGTAAAACACCCTTTACATGATTTGCGTGATGTGATTACTCACAAGCGCAAAGTAAGAAAAACAACTACGGCGTGCGACATACCTCTCCAAGGTACAACTGCGCCAACTTTATTATCAACTGCTGATGCAATAAAGCGGCAGTACCCATAAACAGACAGTCGGCCTTCTAGCGACTACACCAGAAAGCACCTACCCGGCAACAACCCAAAGATCAGGTGCAAGTATCAAAGGAGGAGGAGTTGCCCTTCGCCTTATGCTACTCAACTGGAAAGCTTTCCACCACCAAGGAAAGAAAGAAGTCAAATACCTCCAGTCCGGCGCTCTCTACCACAGCATCGTGAAGACAACTCCCCGGAGGGCTGACGAAGGCACCTACGGAAGGCATCTACAAGGCACCCGCTCAAGGAAGAAGCTGTCAGAACCCCTGGGGTGGCCCAAGCTGGGGGTAGTGTCCCCCTTGGGGGTGGCCCAAGTTGGAGGTAGTGTCCCCCTAGACGTACGCGACAACCTGGCGTTCAGAGCAGACAACGATTTCCAAGGAACGGACTCCGAGATCTCGATGGGTAGCTACTCCCACTAAAATAAAATAATCTTCTACGCTGGGGGTAGTATTGTCACTCCCCAGTCCCAAAATACGTAGGACTAGGATATGTAACCATGCCAGCCGCCCGTATATATGGCAACTCTAATATATGGAAACCATATATACGTGCGTACGCTGTATAATGAATAATAGTTCACCAGTGGTATAACTAATCACAAGTCACAGGGTAATATCTAAATCTCATCCACAGAAATCAAATAAACATGAATAACCAATAACCATATAACTAGAACTCAAAATAAAGTACCTAAAGAATGACAGTCAGATGGAAA
Organism: Iris macrosiphon; assembly: GCA_036927795.1. Taxonomy (NCBI): domain Eukaryota; kingdom Viridiplantae; phylum Streptophyta; class Magnoliopsida; order Asparagales; family Iridaceae; genus Iris; species Iris macrosiphon. Next base: position 119,829,471 of record JAYESA010000012.1, on the reverse strand, counting down.
CAAATCCACTGCCGAAATAGAATATAAAAGGAACCAGATACACACCATATAAGAACAACATCTGACCATCACGAGGCTCGAAGAGAAGACCTCCTCGGAATAAATGTAACATGTCCGGATCTGTGCTCCTGCGAATACTCAAGAAAATATACACCTGGCAGGGGACCAGGTCCTCAGAGGGACATATCAAGATACATAAAAATGACATGCCATAATGTAAATACTGAATAAATAAATGGGGTGTGCTAACCATCTAAGTGAATGCAATTGAAGACCTTGTAGTATGCATGGGAAAGTGTAGGCTAGACATATGCTGACGTAATTCACCAATCGTCATAACTGGCTAGTATATGTGTCATATGCCCCCAGACTCATGGGCACTCTGCAATCGTCCATCTCCGAGGAGCATGGAACGAAGGGTATAACATCACGGAGGGGGTGTCCCACACGCCTCCTAGATGTCTTCCCCACCCAATATAGATGTACAAGTCGTGAAAATGACGTGGACACCTCCTACTATGATGCAAGTCTCAATAAAATAACCAACTAAGCTAAATACCGTTACACGTGTTGCTCACACTGATGGCCAGTCGCGCATGAGGCACGTGTCCCTACATGAACTCACTCTGTGACGTGTAATGATACGTGTCAAGGCCTGGGAAGTTATATCAATAACTTCACAACTTTTAGGTGGGTCTACTAGACACTAGGTCAGACATAAGTCATAACGTCAACGCCATCGTTGACTGTACCCGAGTCTGCTCGGACGCGCACATTTATATAATATTAAAATAAATAAACATGTAACTAACAATAACTGAATTTAAACAGTACAACAAGGCAAGGTATACTTGCCTGGCAAGAGAGCTGTAAATGTAATATCCAGATGTCAAATACTAAGTGTCAGAAACTATGGCCTCAGAAAGGAAGTCTCCGGATGCTGAAATAAACATCACTAACAGTCTCAGAAAATATCAAATAGCTAGAAACGCCTGTCCTTAAGTCCAATTTAGACACAGGGACAAAAATGACAGTTTTCGGTCAAAGCGGGGTCCACATGTGGACCGCTTTGCACCGAAAAATGTGTCAGGGTCAAAGGTCTCCAAATTTGCCAAACTTAGTGTCAACAAGTCCAGAACGTCGATACAAACCCAACAAAATGTCCAGATCTGGATTCTGATGTGCCGATCACAAAATCGCCCGTCAAGTAGAGCCTGTGGGGCCCACGATACGCGATTTTGTCAACGTTCTCAGAATCGAACCAAACTTGGCTCACAGGACCAGCGTATTACAACGAGTCCGATGGCGCAAGTTTCGTTTCGATCCGACGTGTGTACACAAAGTTGCAGCGTGTTCCAGAACTGACGGATACGGGGCGGTGTCGGCGGATACGCGTTGATTCCGGTGTGCACGTACATCCGAATCAACTTCTGCGAAATCCCGCACGTCCGTATCAACGGCGCGCACATTTCGGTAAAGACCGCGTGCTACCAAGTCATCCCATTTGGCGGGACGTACTCAATTCCGGGATGAATCGGGTCGTTGTTTTTCCTGTTTATGGATCGCGTGCCGCGATCGCCACAGGACGCGATGTACCGTACGGGTTGCACGGGCACCGAGAGGGTCACCTAGCCTACGTGTCACAACTGACGGAATTAAAAACGAAAACACGAGGAGAGAGGAAACGTTACCTGAACAGGGCTCCGTGAAATCTGAATTTCACGTGTCCGTGTGTCGATTAGACACATGATTTGTGTCCTGGACGTGTCCGGGCTGTGTCCGTTCTGAGTCCATTGGAGGCTCGCCGGGGCTTCGCCGGAGGCGCTCAGGTGGAGCTCGTCGGTCAGCGGGACGGCCGGACAGGGCATGGCGACGAGTGTCGGAGGAGGAAGTCAGGGAAGTCGCTGGCGGAGGGAAGAGGGCTCGGGGGAGAGGGTGGCTGTGCACAGAGGGGGGGGTCGGGTGGCTGTTGTCGAGGCCAGCGGGGTCGGGTGGCGGAGGGCAGCGACGGAGATGGCGTCGATGGTGGTGATGATGATGGTGGTGGTGGTGGTGGTGACAGATGGTGGTGGTGGCGGTGGAGGGAAGAGGCCGTGGCAGAGGCGGGGAGAGGGCCAGCGGGGCTGCGGTGTCGCTGCGGGGAGGGGTCGACGAGGGGCAGAGCCGCTCCGGCGGCCGCGGGGACGCACAGGCGGGGAGGAGGAAGAGAATAAGCTGGGAGAGGGGAGGCGGAGGAAGAGCCAGCGGGGGGGGGGGGGGGGGGTGACTCGCCGAGGGGTCGGCTCCGGCAAGGCTCGCCGCTCCGGCCATGGGGGGGTCGGCTGCGGCTGGGTCAGGGGCTGGGTAGATTTAGGATTTTATTTTATTTTATTTTTTTTCTTTTTCTTTTAGTTTCTTATATAGAAAATAATAATAGTATTTTAATTAAAATATCTTGAGATATTTTACAGGATATTTGTAGGATATTTTCGGGATCTTTTCGGGTGGGTCCCGTCTCCAAATGGACGGTGCAGGTTCACCGACCAATGAGGGGGTGACACCTTGCACTATAATTTGCAGAAAAATCCCTGTAATTTCATAAATTGCGTAAAGTCCTAGTTTTGGGAAATTGCGCAATTACGAAATTGTTTGGAAAACACCCGATTCTTAAAAATTCTAAAATGCACAGAACTGAGGGAAAAAGCTGTGCGAGGGTCCCGAGGGGAATGGGGGTGAGTCTGGGCAGGGGTTGGACCTGGTTTCGGGGTGATACGGGTCACCGTATTTATTTAATAAATAAATACTGCGCACGGTGTTCTCTAATTATTTAGAGGCAGGTAGGGCCATAATTTTTCTACGGTGTCAATATACTAAATGTAGTATACTAAGTGTAGAATATTAACGTATTTTTGTTTGGGCAAAACAGGTGCATGTTGGGTCTCAAATTCCTAGGGGTACAGAGATGGGTAAAGAGCAGGAAATAAAATAGGAAATAAATACGGCTTTTGTAACGATATTTGTGTGTCTCAAACGAGGCTCATTTTAGCACATCTGTGAGTTGCACAAAGTTTAGAAAAATAGTCTGGTATGTCTAGGACAGGTATGTGAACTTTGTTCGGGGATAACAGTCAAGCTAAAGCTCCAAATAATTAGAAGATGGACAGGTGCACAAGTCAACAGGATATGTAGGAAAATAAATTAAAATATTTCCATAAATCCTAAATTGTTAAAATAATCCTAAAAATACTGAAATCTGGTCGAAGGGGTTTACAATCTACCCAACTTATAAAAATTTCGTCCTCGAAATTAAAACTAAGCCGGGGTAGAAGTCAAAGACGGCATAAGATATAATTTAACAAAGTAATTTATATCTTGGGTTTACGAATAGGTTCAAAAAACGTTTACGCATGTCGTCCACACGCTTCCGAGTAGATTCTCCTGGCGCGCCATGCTTCGATGCCACGCGGACCAAGTGAATAGACTGGTTCCTTAATTTCTCGATGATCCAGGACTCGCACGGGTTGCTCTTGATACGACAAGCTCGGCCTAATGGCGATCTACGAATGGTTGAGAACATGACTGCTGTCTGTCACATATCGCCTGAGTTGCGACACGTGGAATACAGCAAGTACTCTCTCAAGTGAAAGTGGTAGCGCAGGTTGATATGCCACTACTGCTACTCTTTCTAGCACGTCAATGGTCCAATATATCTTGGACTCAACTTGCTGCATCCTCCGAATCGAATGGTGTCTTTAGTATGTGATATTCTCAAGATGACATGATCGTCCTCTTTGAATTCCAAGGGACGATGATGACGGTCTACCTACTACTTCTGTCTGTCTTGCACTGCTCACAAGTGTCCTGTATTTACTTAACTGTCTCTACAATGTTGACCACCAACTCTGGTCACGCGAATCCTTGTCTGGTAAAATGCTGACTGGTATGCCGTGCAATCTTACGATTTGTCTCATATATAAGTTAGCTAAAGCTTCTGCAGACTGGCCAACTCTAAAGGTAAGAAATGTGCTAACTTGGTGAGTTGGTCCATAGGAATTCTTAATCCTTATAAGTCAACCTAGTCATAGGTGCTGCTATCCATTCAGGAGTCAATCAATTGTTCATCCAGGTGAAATTCATTTAGACTCCTGACAGCAAAACGATACATTCTTTATCGTAACCCTTGAGTTCTGAACTTGACCAAATTACGAGGCAAAAATAAAAAATTTGCTGCCTTAGTGATGCAGGTATCAGGAAAGTAGGTAGGTAATGAAGGGTCATCTAAAGGTAGCACAATTTATAACTGCAATCTAATCTAATAATAGGGTTTGGTAATTACCCAAGAAACAAACAGAAATGGCTACAGAAACAATACACTTTCATATTTATACTAAGTATGAGGTTTCGTCTTTCCGAAATAAGGGAAGACGGAAAACAGTAATCAAGAGTTCAAGGAAAAAGTAATAGATTAGAAGTGTGGGGATCAAGGCGTTTAAAGAATTCAATGGGATTTGTCAAAGCAGTTGTGGATTGAAATATTATTTTTGGTAATTCCTATTCACATGCTCGTATCAGTACAGTTACGTAACTGATATGGTATGCTCAGACATATCTAGAGGGCAAGTATATTTGTCTACTAATCACTATATATCTCAATCCACGTAAGTAGTTATGCGAAGGGCGAATCAAAATGCACTAAGGTTGATCAGACCGTAATACACTGATTCTGAATAGACAATTGTATTAGTGGGGTGGATCAGGCCCCAATAACACATGTGTCATGAACAAGCTCGATAAAGAATAAGCTTGCAAAACTATGCTATAATAGCATCATAAGTCAAGGTAGGACAACAATTTTAAGTATGCTAGATTATGATGAGAGAAATTACAACATAATTCACAATCACAAAAAGATAAGACTCTACAATCTCTACAGTTATTATTCTAATTCCTTGTTTAAGTCGCTAGTTGACCTAAAAGAGGTATGGCCTTCTAAGTTCTACAATCTTAATATACACTATATGCTGTCTGCCTAAAACAGAGATTTTAAGAAGGTCCGCGTAAAGTAGGGGTTCGAGGTTGTCTGCGTAAAGCAGAGAAGCGTAAGGTAGAGCTTCAGAGCTGTCCGCGTAAAAAGTCTGTGCGTAGAAATCTGGGCGTAAATATCTGCGCATAAAATCTGCGTAAAATATTTCTGCATTAGTCTGAAATATGTTGCAGCATAGAGTTGTACGAGAAACTCATGAGTTTGTCAGTCGAATTAGTGAATCCTGACATCTGACAAAAGTACTTGTACAACGATCGAGTGGACGGTTTGTGATAATAATTTTGCACGGGGGACCCAGGTTGTCGTCTAGTGACTGATTGGACACAAGTCATTTACGCTCGAGGTGAGACAAAACCAGATGTCCTGTCAAAAGCTGTTTCTTTTTGCACAGGCTTGAGGCGTATCTCTGCCTTTAATGCACGAGATTGGGTCATGGCTGGGGAAAACTAAGGCTATAACAAATACGCTTACATCCTATCCTTATATTCTACGCCTAATCAGGTTACTCTACGCTGGTTATCTATTATTCTAGAATCATTATGTTTATGCAGGATAGTTACCTACGTGGCTTGCATGACGCAGGATAAGGAAGACTAAGGGATCGTGGGTAGCGGTTGTCATAACTGTGGCGTAAAGGGGACAATCTCCTGCATAATCTGATTTTTATGCCAACAAGAAAGTCATTAGGCTTTTATGCCAACTAGGCAGTTGTTTGGTTCTTATGCCAACAAGGGTCGAATGGGTTTTACGCCAACAAGGGTAAAGGGTCTCTGGCGTAAAACTGGGTTTATCTAAACATAGGATAAGGTTTCAGTCCTAGTGTTCAACCTTAGATTTCTATGGGTTTCTCAAGACTAGGGTCAATACTTATGATCAATTGTCTAACTAATCCTAGTAATATTTATACTACTCTCAAGTCATACGTAAATACGTCAAGGAACAATGGTAAGTTAATCTATAGGTAGTGATGCTAGGGTTTATTAGGTAGTAGGGAAGACTAGGGTTCATTAGGGAATATGGAAGACTAGGGTTCCTTAAGTAATCTGAACTTAATGATATGTCAATGCCCTAGTTGTGTTCTTAATAGGAATACTACTCTAATTATCATCCTATCAACAGGGATTCCTATATTCTAGTAGGGGCTATACTTAAGGATTTATCAGGGAAGCACATGAATCAAGCAGGATGCAATTATGTAAGTAGGACAGACTGGAAGGAAGATAAGTCATAGTCAATTATGGATGAGATCCTATCCTCTAATCCTATGTGCAGGCTTGCTCGGTACAGTAACGTAACCGAGACAATATGCTCTGACCTGCATGGGCCACCACTAAAAACATGTCATGCCCCAGTCCCAAAATACGTAGGATTAGGATACGTAACCATGCCAGCCGCCCGTATATATGGCAACTCCAATATATGGAAACCATATATACGTGCGTACGCTGTATAATGAACAATAGTTCACCAGTGGTATAACTAATCACAAGTCACAGGGTAATAACTAAATCTCATCCACAGAAATCAAATAAATATGAATAACCAATAACCATGTAACTAGAACTCAAAATAAAGTACCTAAAGAATGACAGTCAGATGGAAACAAATCCACTGCCGAAATAAAATATAAAAGGAACCAGATACACACCATATAAGAACAACATCTTACCATCACGAGGCTCGAAGAGAAGACCTCCTCGGAATAAACGTAACATGTCCGGATCTGTGCTCCTGCGAATACTCAAGAAAATATACACCTGACAGGGGACCAGTTCCTCAGAGGGACATAGCAAGATACATAAAAATGACATGCCATAATGTAAATACTGAATAAATAAATGGGGTGTGCTAACCATCTAAGTGAATGCAATTGAAGGCCTTGTAGTACGCATAGGAAAGTGTAGGCTAGACATATACTGACGTAATTCACCAATCGTCATAACTGGCTAGTATATGTGTCATATGCCCCCAGACTCATGGGCACTCTGCAATCGTCCATCTCCGAGGAGCATGGAACGAAGGATATAACATCACGGAGGGGGTGTCCCACACGCCTACTAGATGTCTTTCCTACCCAATATAGATGTACAAGTCATGAAAACGACGTGGACACCTTCTACTATGATGCAAGTCTCAATAAAATAACCAACTAAGCTAAATACCGTTACACGTGTTGCTCACACTGATGGCCAGTCGCGCATGAGGCACGCGTCCCTACATAAACTCACTCTGTGACGTGCAATGATACGTGTCAAGGCCAGGGAAGTTATATCAATAACTTCACAACTTTTAGGTGGGTCTACTAGACACTAGGTCAGACACAAGTCCTAACGTCAACGCCATCGTTGACTGCACCCGAGTCTGCTCGGACGCGCACATTTATATAATATTAAAATAAATAAACATGTAACTAACAATAACTGAATTTAAACAGTACAACAAGGCAAGGTATACTTGCCTGGCAAGAGAGCTGTAAATGTAATATCCAGATGTCAAATATCAAGTGTCAGAAACTATGGCCTCAGAAGGGAAGTCTCCGGATGCTGAAACAAACATCACTAACAGTCTCAGAAAATATCAAATAGCTAGAAACGCCTGTCCTTAAGTCCAATTTGGACATAGGGACAAAAATGACAGTTTTCGGTCAAAGCGGGGTCCACATGTGGGCCGCTTTGCACCGAAAAACGTGTCAGGGTCAAAGGTCCCCAAATTTATCAAACTTAGTGTCAACAAGTCCAGAACGTCGATACAAACCCAACGGAATGTCCAGATCTAGATTCTGATGTGCCGATCACAAAATCGCCCGTCAAGTGGAGCCTGTGGGGCCCACGATACGCGATTTTGTTAACGTTCTCAGAATCGAACCAAACTTGGCTCACAGGACCAGCATATTGCTACGAGTTCGATGGCGCAAGTTTCGTTTCGATCTGACGTGTGTACACAAAGTTGCAGCGTGGGCGGAGCTGCTCCGACGGAGCCTCGCCGCGGGGGCGGAGCTGCTCCGGCGGCCGCGGGGACGCACAGGCGGGGAGGAGGAAGAGAATAAGCTGGGAGAGGGGAGGCGGAGGAAGAGCCAGCGGGGGGGGGGGGGGACTCGCCGAGGGGGTCGGCTCCGGCAAGGCTCGCCGCCGGCGGGGCGCTCGCCGCTCCGGCCATGGGGGGGTCGGCTGCGGCTGGGTCAGGGGCTGGGTAGATTTAGGATTTTATTTTATTTTATTTTTTTTTCTTTTTCTTTTAGTTTCTTATATAGAAAATAATAGTATTTTAAGTAAAATATCTTGAGATATTTTACAGGATATTTGTAGGATATTTTCGGAATATTTTCGGGATCTTTTCGGGTGGGTCCCGTCTCCAAATAGACGGTGCAGGTTCACCGGCCAATGAGGGGGTGACACCTTGCACTACAATTTGCAGGAAAATCCCTGTAATTTCATAAATTACGTAAAGTCCTAGTTTTGGGAAATTGCGCAATTACAAAATTGTCTGGAAAACACCCGATTTCTAAAAATTCTTAAATGCACAGAACTGAGGGAAAAAGCTGTGCGAGGGTCCCGAGGGGAATGGGGGTGAGTCTGGGCAGGGGTTGGACCTGGTTTCGGGGTGATACGGGTCACCGTATTTATTTAATAAATAAATACTGCGCACGGTGTTCTCTAATTATTTAGAGGCAGGTAGGGCCATAATTTTTCTACGGTGTCAATATACTAAATGTAGTATACTCAGTGTAGAATATTAACGTATTTTTGTTTGGGAAAAACAGGTGCATGTTGGGCCTCAAATTCATAGGGGTACAGAGATGGGTAAAGAGCAGGAAATAAAATAGGAAATAAATACGGCTTTTGTAACGATATTTGTGAGTCTCAAACGAGGCTCATTTTAGCACATCTGTGAGTTGCACAAAGTTCAAGAAAATAGTCTGGTATGTCTAGGACAGGTATATAAACTTTGTTCGGGGATAACAGTCAAGCTAAAGTTCCAAATAATTAGGAGATGGACAGGTGCACAAGTCAACAGGATATGTAGGAAAATAAATTAAAATATTGCCATAAATCCTAAATTGTTAAAATAATCCTAAAAATACTGAAATCTGGTTGAGGGGGTTTACAAGTATCCCCTTCGAATCTGAGGAGGAGACAACGTCTCCCGCCCTCCTTGAAGAATACTCACTACAAAGGTATGAAATGGGGTGCACGACATCCACTGCCCCGTCCATTTCTCCCCGTGTGAGGACGGTATACATGGTCGAAGACGACCATGAAGGCCCCAGTGACCGATAATGCCTCAAGATGCTCGAGGCCATGATGCATACAATGAGTGCATCAATGCAAGCTTTGACCCAGACAATGCTGGAAATCAAGGCAAACATGGCCTCCTAGTCGGCAAGGGGCTCTGGGCAAGCAAACCTGGACCCCGGGACCAACGGGAATTCAAATACGATCGCTCCACCGCGGGCAATGATCCTCTCCTACCTGGTTCGTCGGCACCTTTGGCAGAAGATAAAGCTAAGGAAGCAAGGAGGGAGGTCTGAAAACTTCGGGCTCGCCTAGATTCCTTGAGCAATCGGGACTAACTTCTTGATCTCGGGGTGCGACAACCATACCCGATAGAGTAAAAGGATATATCGTATCCGTCCAAGTATAAGCCCTTCAACATAAACACATTGACGAAAATTCCTTCCCTCGCCGCTTCATGAGCTACTTCGATATTACAATGAGACACGTACCCCGCAACGACGCTATCCTTACCAGGCTCTTCTTTGGGTCATTGGACCGCTTTCGATTGGTTTTGCAGTCTCAAAGATAATTTCATCTCATCATTCGATGACCTCAAGCGTCTGTTCCTTAACAGATTCTATGAGACAGAAAATGATATGACGATGTCTTCTCTGATGACGTCGCCTAGGGTGAGAAGGAATTAACGCAAAACTACATCGAGCAGTTCCGACAGGCCGTGCTAAGGTTGCCTCCTAGCAATCCGGAGGCCACTATAATGGAGATGTGCCGGAAGAACATGCTCCCGGCAGTCGACCTCTGGATGGGCAAGAACCAGTTCAAAGATCGGACAACATTCATTGTAAGTGTTGTCAACACTGAGAAGAAGCTCAAGGACGCTCGGCACTTGGGGATCCATATCCCTACTGCTGTGAAAAAGGGCAAGCGTTCCAGAAACAACAACAATAACAACAACAACAACAACAACAACAACAACAATAATGGAGGCAATAGCAAGCCGCGTGAAAAGGGGAAACAGGCTATGGTCGCTACCGTGACCAAGAAGCCTGAGCAAAAGCCGAGAAAGCCTCTAAAACCAAATGAGACTTACTCTTTCGAAGATGTTGATGTTAAATTTGGGGAGGCAAAATTTTGCTCCCCGACGTCTGACGTCATCCAGAGGCGACGAAGATTTCCAACCCAAAGTATTGTCACTTCCACCGCTACGTCCATCACCTGACGCAGGAGTGCTATACTCTGAAGCAGTAGATCCAACGCCTGATAGATACCAAGGCTCTTTCCCTAGACTTTGACGACATGACGGTCGTTGCCAATATGGTGTCCCTCCAGTTTAAAAACTTCTCCCCAACGAAAGCCCAAGACGGAGTGGTCCCAGTCCCAAAGGCAACTATGGAGGTGGTCAACCTTCCACCATCTCGTGACCAGACGGCCGGGCTAATACCTCTTGCCACACCATGTGGGGAAGTCATGTGGGTCCATCCCGACCTCGTGCCAGACTTGACGCAACAAGCAACGCCTTTCATCGTCAGGCCTAAAATACGAAAAACTAAGTCTTGCCGCATGGTTTCTCCCACCATTGAGTAGGCCTGGGCAGGGGCAACCAGGTCAGACCTTGCCTGCCAGCAGGATTCTGAGGTGCCCAACGTCAAAGCGCCTTCAACGACCAGGTCAAAGGAAAATTAATGCAGGTCGGGCCACAGGATCCTTTCCTTACAAAACACCAATTATAGACTTCGGATGCTCAGTACAGCTCAACAAGTCTCCCTGTGCAAAAAAGCTAAGTCTCGCATGACTCATCAGCAATGGCGCATGATAGACAATATTCCATTGTACGCACCCGAGCAACTCTTTAGCGCAAGGACGTATCATACTTTATGTGCACACGATAGTACTTCTGTTCGTAACAAAAACTTATGGGAAACATGCAGTGTTCCCCTATGTGATATACAAAAATGTGCAGCATGTGTTGGTCTTAGGCATGGAAGACAATTGTGTGCACGCGGCAGCGGTCCTACGCGCACAACTCAGCCAATTCTCTTGTGTATACGTGGCAGTATTCCTGTACATAGAGCTCCTTATTCGGCGTAAGCTAAGTCATCGACAATATTCAACACAATAAATGATGAGCTGTCTCAGTTCCATCATTACAGCCAACAATCACTCCGTCTCATGTCAAAAATGGGATACGACCTCCAAAAAGCTGAAGGTCTGAACTTTGGTAAAGGACGGCGTATTTTTTTATAATCCAACAGTTATTACAACAACACTCGCAGAGGGCTAGGATATGGAGACGCTAGTATGCTCCATGACTCACAAGACAGCCGACAAATTCCAACATAAATGGGAGGGCCCATTCATTGTGGAAACCGTATTTTCCAACGACGCTTATCGGCTAGCAAAACCCAATGATGACTTGCTCCTGATGCCTATCAATGACAAGTTCCTCAAAAAGTACTATGTCTAAATTAGACTGGTACTCCTCTATTACCATACTACATCGTATCTTCCTGGGCGCTGGTTTATGTCCATATTACCCCTGGACCGTTGCTCTAATACACTACTTCGGCGGAGCCTGCCATGTCCATATTACCTCTGAGCAAAATTCCCAGCCTTGACCATCGATCATCACGTCCATATTACCTCTAATATCGATTGTCTTCCAACTTATCACCCGTATCCAATTCGGAGTATGCTAGTGGTGATAAGTTCACAAAAACTGTCATGTCTATATTACCTCTGGCAGGGCTTGTCTCAAACCTATTACTTGCACTAACGTGCGTAAAAAGTAGTGGGTCCACAAAATCTATCACGTCTATATTACCTCTGATAGGGTTTGTTTCGAATCTATTACTCGTACCCCAAGTGCACAAAAGGATAATAGGTCCACCAAAATCTTCCAGCGGGATATCCTTACTATCCATAAAACCTATCACATCCATATTACCTCTGATAGGGTTTGTTTTGAATCTATTACTCACATCCGAAGTGCGCAAAAGGGTAATAGGTCCACCAAAATCCCCCAGCTGGATGTCCTTACTATCCATAAAATCTATCACGTCCATATTACCTCTGATAGGGTTTATTTCGAATCTATTACTCATACTCCAAGTGCGCAAAAGGGTAATAGGTCCACCAAAGATCCCCCAGTGGGATATCCTTAAAAATCTATGGTATGGTACTACATTCATATTATCTCTAGTATAATACCCAAAAGTCCACAACATATAAAATTCTGAAAAAGGAGAGGCTTTATTGATTAATATTTAAGATCATGAGTACATATAATGAAAATCTATTACATTCAAAGTTTTTTTATTAGTATTCAAGGTCATGAGTACATATGATGAAAACCTATTTTAAAGATGAAGTCTCGCTAATATAAAACTTTTTTATTAGAAAAAAACAAGAAGCAAAAAATAGAATAGAGCGCCCCTCCGTGTTGTCGTTGCTACTGATACAAGTCGAGCCCGCAGCAAAACTCAATGCTTTCTGGATCATCCCTCCACAGTGCAAACCTCAGTATATGGAAAATAATCCATATCGACGGATAACAAGGGTGGAGCAGGAGTAGGCACTCTATAATCATACGGGGAGATCGACGACAAGAATAACAATTAATCCAAATTCTGTCATCGACCCCGCAGTCTTCCGGCTGATAGCGAACCACATAAAAGAGAGAAAAGTAGATGACGCGCTGCATGAACAAGGACAGCTCAGCGTATGACGCAGGATGTTCATCCTCATCTCCTGGATTAGTTCTTGCCAAACTGACCGCGTCTCCTGGATCAGTTTCTGGTGAACCGCCACATACAGTTTGTCTTCACCCCGAACAACGGGTGTTATGATATCCTTCCATGCTCTATCATGAGCTGTGCGAGGGAGAATAAAGCCTGCACAAGAAAAATATATGACATCAGCATACAAAAACAACGTCTATACGACAGAGCCTAGCCGGCGCACGAGATGCCTTCCATACGGCTGAGCTATGGTGGTCGCATGTCTGGATTGAGCTTCATCTACACGACAAAGTCATGGGTGTCGCATGCCCAGGATGAGCCTTTACCCATGCGGTAGGCTCTTAGCTGTCGCATAATGGTTACCCCTCCATGCGACAGACTAATGAAGGAAGCATGCGTATGTTCGAGATAATTTATCGTCCATGCGGCAAGTCTATGTGAGAAGTCTGCGCGTGTTCTAGACAATTTCTTATCCACACAGCAAGACTATGCATGGGTGTATCTGTGTCCATGAAAGCCCGACACAAATAATACGGTGCTCCCCTACCTCCGAGTAAAGCAGCGGAATCAGGGGGCCAAGGATCAAGACAGCCCCTAACAAACTCCTCGTGCAAAAATTGCAGTCCGTGGCATCCTCCATAGGAAAAGGAGAAAACGAAGCAAAGAAATGAAGCTCTCTCTTTCCTCCTGGCCGCCTATATATAGGCTCCAAAAGTCGCGGGAAGAGATCGAGGCAGTGAACCAAAATAGTTATGAGAATGAATCTTACGCCTCGATTTTCGGGATTCACTTTAATCTCCTTGAAAACCAACGCCTCTAGCCCCATATGAGGAGACGGTGCAGAATCCCAAGAGATTCAGGTAAAGATTGAATAAAATTTTCTCATTCATGACTTGACTGCCTGGCAACGTTCGCCCATGCGGCTCAATGTCCATGCGGCCCAAACATACCCCATCCATGCTTCTTATTCAAAGTATTTCAAACTTGAAAATTTGAAAACTTTAAAGGGGGTCTTGTAGAAGCATGAAAAATATGCATCCATGCGCCCGACATCCATGCGCCCCAAAATAAAACTCAACAGATGTTGGACCACGTGGACACCATGTAGCCTAGAAAAGTGAAACCTATGCGGTCCAAACGAGCATCCTTACAACTGGTCGCAGGTCGACCAGACATGACGTCCTGACAAAAAAGATGGTGCCCTGACATAGAATCCTGACAGAAAAGATGGTGCCATGACATAGAATCCTGACAAAAAAGATTTTTTTGATCGCCTCGAAGGACGAAAACACACTAAGAGACAGAAGTCCCAAGTATAGTGCAGAGCCACGTGTACAACACGACAAAAGATTCCATGCGGCTTTGGCCTATGCGTTCCAGACTACATGTGTCCCAGACTCCATATGTCCCATGCGGCTCTAGCCTATGCATTCCAGACTCCATGCGGTCCGTGTGTCTCTGGCCCCACGCGTTTCAGACTCCATACGTCCCGTACGTCTTTGGCCATACGTGTCCCAGATTCTACATCGACCAAATATTGTTGTTACAACTGCGTGATCTTCTCCAACCAAATAATGGCCACGTGTCCATTTGACCAAGTCGTGCCTACAACAGATGAGAACCATCCAGATATTCAGCAACAAAAAAATCTTAATAAATATTCACGTGACAGCTGAAGCCCAGATTCTTGTGCACAGTTGTAACTGTAGTGCCTCAAATCCCGATCCGACCGGGATGTGCACTATATAATTGGGCTTGTGGCTAGTCCGTCAGAGTATGCTTAGATCTTCGGCATCTTATTGCCACGGACGAAATGCGATGATCCTTTCCAACTCATGGAAAGGCCTCTATTGAAACGAGTCCAATAGTTTTCGTGTTTGGTTGCTTGGTTTTCTTGATTGCCGCTTTGGAATTTGATTTGGTGTTGCTTTCGAGTCGCTTGGTTTTCGCTGTTGGTTTTATTGATTGGAGCTTGAATTTTGGGGAGTTCGGCAAGGAAGGATAGGCAAGAATTCTAACTCGGTGCTCGTGCTGTTGCAGGTCCGCGTAACTGACGTTTGATCGTCGCTAGGCGGGATTCCTTGTTTCAGCAACTTTTTCCTTAACCAGTGAGTGGTTTGGTCCCTTCTTTCCTACTTCTTCACGCCAACATCTCTAATGTTTCAAACGTTCACTCGATGATGCCCGGTTGGACGCCTAGGAAATGCTTAGCCACAATGCATGCCAGCCACTAAGAAAGGAACATGGGAATTATAGACTAATTTTACTATATGCTTGCGCACCTTATAATTCGAGTTAGTTGGAAAGGGAATTGGCTGTTGGTTGCGGCCTGGTGCCTCGGGTAGAGTTTGGACCCATGGGATATCAAAATCGGAACACCGCATTGAGAAAATATGAACTGTTGCATAAGATATATATATTGCTGCTTTACTTTATCTGTTTAATTCGATGCATTGTATGAGAGATAAAATGTTCATGCATTTGCATGGTCTGGGACAACTTGTGCACAAGGTTTATCATTTCCTCGAGACGGCTTTCCGGGGCACTGGAACCGTATCGATCCGGAGGGAAATATTGATTCGTGCTAGTCACGATGCATTGCGGGACCTCCAGCAGGGCTTGCTACCCGGGCTGATAGGGCGCACCGTTAATGCTTGGAATATGTCCCTAAGGTGTCGATCACACCAATGACCGCATAGAATAGAACACATGATAATTTATTGTCTTGTGCAGATGGTAAGTATACTTGTGTTTCGTTGCAGGGAAGGCGTGCATCGGTTGAGTAAGCAATCGATGCACTGGTTGGATTCAATGCTATTTTCATTTCTATCAAAACATGCAACTGATATGAATTGAATTCACTTGCTTCTTTATAGAAGTCATCTTAATGCATGCTCGCCCCTAATAAGCTAGTGTCGATTTAGTCGAGTGGGATTCATCCCGCTCACCAGTACAAGTTGAGTACTGACCCACGTTGTGGGCAACTATTTCAGGCACTCAAACGGTGCAACGCTAGTGGATAGACGAAGAGGCGTTAGGAGCACCTCTATTTTGAAGTATAGTTGAAGTCAGATCATTTTGGAGGCTTGGACTTTCAACCTATACAAGGGCGTAGTGTATGGACGACGGGGACTATCTGATGGAGCGCGCCCTGCATTTTAAGTTATCTTTTCTAATGTAATTCAAGTAGCCGAGAAGGCGCATCAATGTAGACTCTATGTAAATTACTCTGAATTATCAATGAAAAAGCATGTTTCCTTCCTGCACTTGTGTTCAATCATCTGTGAATGTGTTTTCTAAATTGTGTTTCAAAGTGGGTTCCTATAACTGTGAGTTTTTGCCTTGTACGAGCACAACTCCAGGCTCGTACGGCATCACGCCCCAGCGAGGACGAATCGGTTCCGTGAAGGATCCAGCGAGGACGATTGACCCTTTTCGGGATCGGGGCGTGACATATTGGTATCAGAGCCTAGGCTTTACATCCTCGGGATTTCAAAAGATTATAAAGGAGTTTGATGCGCCTCTCGGTTGAGTTGCATTCGGTGTCCGCTGCATGAGATGAGTCGCCTATACAATGAGCCCATAGATAGAAAAATCTATCATTTTTGAGGTGTTAACAAGCTACTCTCTTTTGTAGCAATGGCTAAGAAAAACACTGCCGCTGCTAGCAGTGCTCAGCCCGTCCAGAACGATCCGGCAAGTTCTGGAGAATCCGGAGGAGCGGGTTTAATGGATATGTCCGAACGGCTTATGCATCTCATGGAGGTACAGCAACAACAAGCTATCTCTCAACAGGCACAGTTTGATGCTCAACAAAAGCAGATGGATACCATGATGCAACTGATTGCATCCTTGGTACCCAACAACGGGGGCGCTACAGTGACGCCTGCTATACCGCCGGCTGTGGCGGTAGAGGATGAGTCCGAAGAAATACAGCATCCAGCAAGGAACACCTACCGTGCCGCAGAGTTCACTAAGATGCATCCACCAACGTTCAATGGGCGAGCAGAATCGGACGTGGTGATGGGATGGATTGCTAAGCTGGAGGGACTCTTCAACCTGGTTGGCATCCGGGGATCCAAGCGAGTTGCCTGTGCATTGGTTCAGCTGGAACTGCGTGCGCATGATTGGTGGGAGGCCACGAAACAAAGGATTTACGATGCCAATCCCAACTGCAAAATAACTTGGGAAATGTTCAAATCAGCCTTCATTGAACAATACATTCCCAGGGCCGTGCGTCAACAAAAGGAAGACGACTTCAGCAATCTGGTCCAAGGAAGTTTGTCTGTGGATAATTATGATTATGTGTTCGCTAAGCTGGCTAAGTTTGCTGGGCACTTCTTGCCTAACCAGCAGGCGTGGTGCTACCGCTTTCAGAAGGGTTTGAATGATGATTTGCGTAGGGACGTCATCAACCAGAAGTGTCAAACATACAGGGAATGTTATGAAGCTGCCCTGAACAGCGAGCGGATCTTTGGGCGCTGTCCACCAAGGGCCGATGTGCAAACCTTCCGTACCAACAATAATAAGCGACCTCAGAAGACGGGAGGGTCTGGAGCACAAAAGCGTCCACACACATCTGAGCATAGGAGCCCGTCCCGTGCACCATACTGCAATAGGTGCGGCAGGTTAGGGCATCGAGTGGAGGAATGCCGAGTTACTGGATGTTTTAAATGTGGTCGTCTGGACCACAAGTATTTCAACTGCCGTGAGACAAAACCGAATCAGAACAACAGGAATCATAACAATGGGAATCAGCACCACGGGAATCAGAACCACGGGAATCATAACAGGGGGCCTCCAGCAAGTGATGCCAATGCTGTGGCGTTGAACCCACGATGCCAGGGTGCTCAAGGATGAGTCTATGCACTGACTCGGGATGAGGCATCCGTCTCTGAAACTGTCGTGACAGGTACATTACTTTTCAGAGATTTGCCCGCTAGAGTCTTATTCGATTCAGGTGCTACGCATAGTTTTATATCTGCTGATTTTACTATTGAGCATAAATTAGCTTCTACTCCCTTAAATATGAATCTTTGTGTGAGCACACCTTCGGGAGTCGACATGCCCGCCCATGCGATCTGTAAGGATGGTTATATTTGCATCGGAGGAAGGAAGCTTTCCTTAGATGTCATTGTATTAGACATCAAGGATTACGATATTATTCTCGGGATGGACTGGTTGGGTGCTTGCCATGCAACAATCGAGTGTGCGGAGAAGCGAATCGTATTTCGTCTACCCGGCGAGGCAGACTTTTACTATTCGTGCAGCGCTGCACCGAAGATGGCAATGATGATATCAGCAATTTCGGCTAGGCGTATGTTGCATTCGGGTTGTGAAGGGTACTTAGCTTCTGTTCGAGACACCCGACAGGAAAGTGCAGATGCAGCTCAGGCTGAAATCATAGCAGATTTCCTCGATGTTTTCCCGGACGAGCTGCCTGGAATGCCTCCAGATCGTGAGATCGAATTCAGCATTGACACTTTTTCGGATTCGCGACCGATATCAAAGGCACCTTATCGAATGGCCCCAGCAGAGCTGAAGGAACTTAAGATCCAGTTACAAGATCTGTTGGACCGAGGATACATTCGTCCAAGCGTTTCTCCGTGGGGCGCTCCGGTGCTGTTCATGAAGAAAAAGGATGGATCCATGCGGCTATGTATTGACTACCGAGAACTAAATAAGGCGACCGTGTGAAACCAGTACCCATTGCCAAGGATAGATGACTTGTTTGATCAGCTGCAAGGTGCAACAGTTTTCTCTAAAATTGATCTCAGGTCAGGATATCACCAGTTGAAAATCAAACCAGATGATGTTCAAAAATCTGCATTCAGGACCCGATACGGACACTACAAATTTCTTGTGATGTCGTTCGGCTTGACGAACGCCCCTGCAGCTTTCATGGATCTGATGAACCGCGTGTTTCGGCCGTACGTAGACAAGTTTGTGGTCGTGTTCATCGACGACATTCTAATATATTTCAAGAACGAGGCGGAACACAAGGAACACCTAAAGATCGTGCTGCAGATATTACGAGAGCATCAGTTGTTCGCTAAGCTCAGCAAGTGTGAGTTCTGGTTGAACAGCGTGGCATTCCTGGGTCATGTTGTATCGGTAGAAGGCATCGCCGTAGACCCGAAGAAAATAGAGGCGGTGGTGGATTGGAAGCAACCTACATCAGCCAGCGAAGTTCAAAGCTTTCTGGGCCTAGCGGGATACTACCGTAGGTTCGTGAAGGATTTTTCTAAACTGGCATCGCCTTTGACTCGCCTCACTCAAAAAGGGATTGTATACAAATGGAGTGATGACTGAGAAGCCAGCTTTTAAGAACTTAAGCAGCATCTTGTTTCAGCTCCGATCCTTGCTCTTCCAGATGGGGTAGAGGAGTTTCAGATATACAGTGATGCCTCGGGACTCGGTTTGGGATGTGTGCTCATGCAGAGGGATAAGGTAATATCGTACGCCTCCAGGCAACTGAAGCCGCACGAGAAGAACTACCCGACGCACGACTTAGAATTGGCGGCAATTGTATTTGCACTGAAGTTATGGAGGCATTATATTTATGGTGTTGCTTGCAAAATCTTCACAGATCACAAGAGCCTCAAGTATCTATTCACACAACGAGAACTGAACCTCCGACAGCGGCGTTGGCTAGAACTGATTAAGGACTATGATTTGACGATCGCTTACACACCGGGCAAGGGAAACGTCGTTGCTGATGCTCTGAGTCGGAAGTACATGGGCTCGTTATCCATAAACAACCATTTACTTCGAGATCTTGAGGCGATGGGCATCGAGCTTCGGGTTCAGCATCAAGGAGTGCAGCTGGCATCACTCCATCTTGAACCAAGTTTGCGTGATAGAATCAAATCAGCTCAGGAGGGCGATTAGTTTCTAGCGAAGGCACGCGGACTGATTTCGGCGGGGAAGACGTCTGACTTTGTGGCAGGCGAAGATGGGACCTTACAAATAAAAGAAGGCTATGTATTCCTAACGACCCAGAACTCCGAAGGGAAATTATGGCGGAGGCACACTATGCGAAGTATTCCTTGCATCCGGGGAGCACTAAGATGTACATGGACTTACGCAGAACCTTCTGGTGGCAAGGTATGAAGCGGGATGTGGCGACCTTTGTGTCACAGTGCATGGCCTGTCAACAGGTGAAAGCTGAACATCAGAGGCCCGGCGGGGAGCTGCAGAACCTCGCTATTCCTGAGTGGAAGTGGGACAACATCACTATGGATTTCATTGTGGGATTTCCGAAGACGCCACGGGGGCATGATGCGATTTGGGTCATAGTTGATAGTTTGACCAAATCAGCCTACTTTCTTCCTATAAAAGTTACTTGGAGCGTCGATCGGTTAGCACAGATTTACATAGACGAGATTGTTCGATTACACAGAGTACCTGCCTCAATCGTCTCTGACCGTGACGGACGCTTCTTATCTCATTTTTGGACAAGCCTACAGTCTGCTTTGGGAACCAAGCTACAGTTCAGTACTGCATACCACCCCCAGACTGATGGCCAGACAGAAAGGACAAATCAGATACTTGAAGACATGTTACGGCTGTGTGCAATCGATTTGAAGACTAGTTGGGATACGCATCTCACGTTGGCGGAGTTTGCGTACAACAACAGCTACCAATCGAGCATCCAGATGGCACCGTACGAAGCACTTTATGGGCGCAAGTGTCGATCTTCAATTTGTTGGGACGAAGTCGGCGAGCGGCAAGTACTCGGGCCAGAGCTGGTAGAACAGGCAGTTGAGAAAGTTTGCTTGATTCGGAAAAGACTCCGCACGGCTCAGAGCCAACAGAAAAGTTATGCCGATGCTCATCGTAGACCTTTGGAGTTCATGGTCGGGGATCATGTATTCTTAAAAGTGACGCCGATGCGTGGGGTGATACGTTTCGGCGTGAAGGGCAAACTGAGTCCCAGGTTTGTCGGCCCCTTCGAGATACTGGAACGAGTGGCAACTGTGGCATACCGGATTACACTACCTCCCGCCTTGGCTGAAGTGCATGACGTATTCCATATTTCTCAACTGCAGAAGTACGTGCATGACCCGAGTCATGTGGTTAGCTTCGAACAATTGGAACTGCGCACAGATTTATCATACTCAGAAGAGCCGGTGCAGATTCTTGATCGTAAGGAAAATGTACTTCGCAACCGTACGATGTCCTTGGTTCGCGTGCTGTGGCGGAACCATTCAGTTGGGGAATCAATCTGGGAGATGGAATCGGAGATGAAGGAGAAATATCCTTCATTGTTCATTCAGTCGGAGGTAGGACCTTGTTCTTAAGTTTCGGGATGAAACTTTTTCTTAGTGGTATATTATGTAGTGCCTCAAATCCTGATCCGACCGGGATGTGCACTATATAATTGGGCTTGTGGCTAGTCCGTCAGAGTATGCTTAGATCTTCGGCATCTTATTGCCACAGACGAAATGCGATGATCCTTTCCAACTCATGAAAATGCCTCTATTGAAACGAGTCCAATAGTTTTCGTGTTTGGTTGCTTGGTTTTCTTGATTGCCGCTTTGGGATTTGATTTGGTGTTGCTTTCGAGTCGCTTGGTTTTCGCTGTTGGTTTTATTGATTGGAGCTTGAATTTTGGGGAGTTCGGCAAGGAAGGATAGGCAAGAATTATAACTCGGTGCTCATGCTGTTGCAGGTCCGCGTAATTGACGTTTGATCGTTGCTAGGCGGGATTCCTTGTTTTAGCAACTTTTCCCTTAACCAGTGAGTGGTTTGGTCCCTTCTTTCCTACTTTTTCACGCCAACATCTCTAATGTTTCAAACGTTCACTCGATGATGCCCGGTTGGACGCCTAGGAAATGCTTAGCCACAATGCATGCCAGCCACTAAGAAAGGAACATGGGAATTGTAGACTAATTTTACTATATACTTGCACACCTTATAATTTGAGTTGGTTGAAAAGGGAATTGGCAGTTGGTTGCGGCCTGGTGCCTCGGGTAGAGTTTGGACCCATGGGATATCAAAATCGGAACACCGCATTGAGAAAATATGAACTGTTGCATAAGATATATATATTGCTGCTTTACTTTATCTGTTTAATTCGATGCATTGTATGAGATATAAAATGTTCATGCATTTGTATGGTCTGGGACAACTTGTGCACAAGGTTTATCATTTCCTCGAGACGGCTTTCCGGGGCACTGGAACCGTATCGATCCGGAGAAAAATATTGATTCGTGCTAGTCACGATGCATTGCGGGACCTCCAGCAGGGCTTGCTACCCGGGCTGATAGGGCGCGCCGTTAATGCTTGGAATATGTCCCTAAGGTGTCGATCACACCAATGACCGCATAGAATAGAACACATGCTAATTTATTGTCTTGTGCAGATGGTAAGTATACTTGTGTTTCGTTGCAGGGAAGGCGTGCATCGGTTGAGTAAGCAATCGATGCATTGGTTGGATTCAATGCTATTTTCATTTCTATCAAAACATGCAACTGATATGAATTGAATTCACTTGCTTCTTTATAGAAGTCATCTTAATGCATGCTCGCCCCTAATAAGCTAGTGTCGATTTAGTCGAGTGGGATTCATCCCGCTCACCAGTACAAGTTGAGTACTGACCCATGTTGTGGGCAACTATTTCAGGCACTCAGACGGTGCAACGCTAGTGGATAGACGAAGAGGCGTTAGGAGCACCTCTATTTTGAAGTATTGTTGAAGTCAGATCATTTTGGAGGCTTGGACTTTCAACCTATACAAGGGCGTAGTGTATGGACGACGGGGACTATCTGATGGAGTGCGCCCTGCATTTTAAGTTATCTTTTCTAATGTAATTCAAGTAGCCGAGAAGGCGCATCAATGTAGACTCTATGTAAATTACTCTGAATTATCAATGAAAAAGCATGTTTTCTTCCTGCACTTGTGTCCAATCATCTGTGAATGTGTTTTCTAAATTGTGTTTCAAAGTGGGTTCCTATAACTGCGAGTTCTTGCCTTATACGAGCGCAACTCCAGGCTCGTACGGCATCATGCCCCAGCGAGGACGAATCGGTTTCGTGAAGGATCCAGCGAGGACGATTGACCCTTTTCGGGATCGGGGTGTGACAGTAACTCCCTTATGTTAGGAGAAGACACGTGGCAACTCCCAACGTCCATGCAGCACAAAGTCCATGCGGCCACTGAATAACTATAAATAACAGGTACTACCCCCATGCAAAAGGCTGGCTATCTGCGAATCTACACTCAATCGAGAGAGAAGAGCTTCTACATCGGATCATCCATGGAGTAAAGAGAGTTGCCACACTCCTAACCCTCCATTGTCATCCCCCAGAAAATAACTTTGTACTTAGATTGTCTGCTAGGGCTTTTTTTTGTACTTTTTTTAGTTTATTCAATTGAATCAAGTTTCTTTCCAACTTTCGTATTTAATGACAAACATGTAGAGTAAGTTATTATTATTTGTATACAGGGATGGGTGAACAACCGTGGGTAAGAATCACGTCAATGGTGATAAACATATGCTTTCATTCTATTCTTGTTATATGAATTGTTAACTGAACTTAAGGCAATATAGCAAGATCACAATAATAACTTCTGCTTTAACATATTTACTTAGTATTGGCTTTTTAGGTGAGTTTGGTTGCGGCCGCTCACCAGTACATCTTGAGTACTAACCCACATTTGTGGGCATCCTCAGGTGCTGAGGATTTTGCTGCTGTGAGAGAACACTGAAGGTTTTAGTCCAACTCTTTAGAAGCGCTACACTTCAAGCTTCCAAGTGGAGACGAGGACTTCTGTTGAAGGTGTTCAAGAGTTTTTCAACTATTTAATAAGTGATATGATGTATGGAGCAATTTTTTTATCTTATTTTAATATTTTTGTAAGTTGTAAGCCAAGTTTGACATTTCATCTCGGTCGTTTGAAGCTCTTATGTTCTATTTCAAGAATTATCAATAAAAAGCTATTTCTATTTCAAATATGTGTTCAATTTCTCTATAAATGTTGCAAACTCTCTCTTCAAATATCTGTTTATAAAAGGAGCTCAAGTACGTCTTGTACAAGCATAACCCAAGGCTTGTACGATATCATGTCCAGTGAGGACGGTCGGCTCCGTAGGACCGGGGTATAGGAAGCCCAAGCAAGGACGTTCTATTCTGCGAAACCGGGGCGTGACAGATTAGTATCAGAGCACAGTTTTACTTCTTTAAAATTTCTTGGTCTAAGATTTTCAAAAATGACACAAGTTTTTCTGATTTACAACTTTGAATTTTTGTTGCCGCAAAATGAGATGCTCTATACAGTAAGTCTATAATATTTTATAAGACTAACAATTTTCTTTCTCCGTTTTGAAGAAATTACAAAGTCCAGTCACGCAAACGCAAGTAGCTCGAGGGCGATAGTGTCGACAATACATGCAGCCTCGAATGACTCAATGGATAGGGTATTGTATATGCTAGAAGCGCAATAGAAGCTGGAGGAAGCTCAAGAAGAACAAATCAACAGTCTGCAACAGATGCTTTAGACAGTCGTAGCCAACAATACCAATGCTATGCCAACAGCTTCCCCTACTACCAAGGCGGTGGAGATCGTCAGGGTAGACGATTCTCAACCTGCAAAAAAGAAAAGTTTTGCTATGGATATTACGGAATTCAAGAAGATCTGCAATATTTTGTTCAAAGAAACAGAGGAAGCCACAATCACAATGGATTGTCTAGCAGAAGTGGAGGAACACTTGGAACTCCTCAACATTACTGGTCTTAAGATGGTGTCATGCACGCAACTACTGCTGGTGTCCAATGCACACTACTGGTGGTAGAGTCGGAAGCGCATGCTGGCTAGAGTGAATGGGGCTTCGAAGATTACGTGGCCGATGTTCAAGTAAGCCTTTCTAGAGTAGTACTTTTCCTCAATGGAATAGTGCCAGAAAGAACAAGAGTTCAGCAAGCTGGAACATAAAAATATATCAGTGAAGAAGTATGAGGCATAATTCTCCTGACTGTCTCAGTATTCCAGTACCAGGTTTGTCGATGAAGCGGCCAAGGCTCGCCGCTTCGAACAAGGACTTAGGCCTGTTCTACAGTCTCAAGTTGTGGCCCACAAGTTCAAGACCTTCAAAGAATCTTTTGACTGTGCGAAAGAACTAGATATACACTATCCTGCAGTAGCTCCAGTCGCCCCACCAACACCTAATGTCAACAATAAATGATCAAATGCTGGAGGGAGGTACGAGGCTCTGAAGCGCCAGAATAACGTCAGCTTTCAGGGGCACAACCAAGGTAGGATGTATTGTTATAGGTATCATGGCAGAGGACACCTCTCTAGGGATTACCAAGTCCCGGAAGGCGGATGCTTCAAGTGCGGTCGCCTGGGCTACAAGCTTGGGATTGCAAGGGAGTGATCGCACATCAGGGCCAACAAACCACCATCGCAGAATAATCATAATCTTGGGCAAGGTCCACGAGCACCTCAAGCAGGATAAAACCTGAATCAAAGACCCTGTGGGCAGGGCCGAGTCTATGCTTTGACTCAGTAGGAGGCCTTCGTATCGGATACCGTAGTGACATGTATACTACTATTTAATGGCATTCCTGCACGTTTACTATTTGACTCCGGTGCAACCTATAGTTTCATATCTGCTGATTATGCTATTGAACACAAACTAAAAATGTCAATGTTAAATTTAATACTTAGTGTTAGCACTCCATCTGGGGTGGAGATGCATGCTAACTGGATATGTAGGAATGGATACATATGTGTTGGAGGTAGAAACTTGTCATTGAATGTCTTTGTCCTCGACATCAAGGATTACGATATCATTTTGGGAATGGATTATCTTAGTGCACATGCTGCGACGATCGATTACGCAGGAAAGAGAGTTGTGTTTTGGCTACCGGGAGAGAGAAAATTCTCATACTCGTGTGGTACGACATCGACCAAGCCATTAATGGTTATCTCAGCAACTACGGCTTGACGAATGTTACATTCTAGGTGTGAAGGGTACTTAGCTTCTGTTCGAGACACACGCAAGGCGGGTGCAGACCCAGTTAACACTGAAGTCATAGCTGAATTACCTGATGTATTTCAAGATGAGATACCCAGAATGCTACCGGACCGAGAGATTGAGTTAACCATTGATATGTTTCCAAATACTCGACCAATTTCTAGAATCCCAAACAAAATGGCATCCGCTGAGTTGAAAGAACTAAAGGTCCAACTCCAAGAATTGTTGGATCATTGATACATTCATCCCAGTGTCTCTCTATGGGGTACTCTATTGTTATTCGTAAAAAAGAAGGACGGAACGATGTGACTGTACATCCACTACCATTGCCTAAATAAATTTAAGATTCGAAACAAGTGCCCATTACTTAGAATCGATGATCTATTCGACCAGCTCCAAGGTGCTACAGTATTTTTAATATTGATCTCTGCTCAGGTTATGATCAATTGAAGATAAAACCTGAAGATGTCACTAAGTCATCATTTCGTATGAGATACAAACACTATGAGTTTTTGGTTATGCCTTTTGGTTTGACCAATACTCCAGTAGCCTTCATGGATATGATGAAATGAGTCTTCCAACCCAACTTAGACATGTTTGTGGTCGTATTCATCGATGATATTTTAATATTCTCAAAAAGCAAAGAAGACCACTAAGAACACTTGAAAACAGTACTACAGACCCTGCGGGAATACTAGTTATATGCCAAGCTCAGTAAATGTGAATTTTGGATGAGTAGCGTGTCATTCCTTGGGCACGTTATCTTATCGGAAGATGTCTTAGTGGATCCAAAAAAGATTGAGGCAATAGTGGACTAGAAACAACCCACATCAGCTAGTGAGATCCAAAGTTTTCTTGGTTTTGCGGATTATTATCGAAAGTTCATGAAAGATTTTTCTAAAGTGGTGTCGCTTCTTACTCGCCTCACCCACAAGGGAGTGACATTCAATTGGACTGGTGCTTGTGAAACCCATTTTTAAGAATTGAAACAACGTCTTGTGTCGGCTCCAATCCTAATCCTTGCACTTTCGGAGGGCGATGCGGGATTTCAAACCTTCAATGATGCCTCAAGTCAGGGATTGGGATGTGTACTCATGCAAAGAGATAATGTGATATCCTTTTATTCAAGACAATTAAATCCTCACATGAAAAATAACCCTGCGTATGATTTGGAATTATCAACAATTATGTTCGTGTTAAAATTGTGGAAACACTATCGCTATGATACGTCTTACAAAATCTACACGGATCACAAGAGCCTAAAATACCTTTTCATCCAAAATAAATTGAACTTACGGCAGAGGCGTTGGTTGAAACTTATTAAAGATTACGACCTGACAATAGATTACACATCGGGAAGGGGCAATGTCATGGCAGATGCGTTGAGACAAAAGTATGTAGCATCCCTAACTGGTGACAAAGGATTACTGCAGGATTTGGAGGAAATAGGTATCGATCTTCGAGTTTGATATCGAAGAGTACAACTGGCTCAAATAAATCTTGAGCCGAGCTTGCTAGAACGGATCAAGTTCGCTATAAAAGATGACCCATACCTGGAGTAAATGTGCGAGCTAATTTCAACAGAAAAGACAATCGACTTTGCGGAAGATGAGAATAGGATATTGTGAGTGAAGGGAAGACTGTGTGTTCCCAACGACACAGATCTTCGGAAGAAAATACTGACGGAAGCGCATTATGCACGGTACACTCACCATCAGGGGAGTACCAAGATGTATAAGGACTTGCGTATAAACTTTTGGTGGCACGGTATGAAGAAGGATATGGTACTCTTTGTGTCGCAATGTATGGCTTGCCCGCAGGTAAAGGCAGAGTATCAAAAGCCAGGCGGGGAAATGTAGAACCTCCATATTCCAGCATAAAAATAGGATCACATCACAATGGATTTCATAGTTGGCTTGCCGAAGACGCAGCGAGGGAATGATGCAATTTGAGTTATCGTAGATGGATTGACCAAGCCATCATATTTTATTGCGACCAAAATCTCCTGGAGCGTTGATCGGTTGGCTTAACAAAATTTGGATGAAGTAGTTCGATTGCACGGGGTGCCATCTTCGATTGTGTCTGATCGGGATGGGAGATTCGTATCTCAATTCTGGAAGAGTCTGCAGGCGACAATGGGAACGCAGTTGCACTTTAGCTATGCACACCATCCGCAGACTGATGGCCAGAATGAGCAGATTAACCAAATCTTGGAATACATGCTCCGCCTCTGTGCAATAGATTTGAAGAGCAGTTAGGATAGTCACTTGTCACTAGCAGAATTTGCGTACAATAACAGTTACCAGTCGAGTATCGAGATGGCACCGTATGAAGCATTATATGAGAGAAAATTCTGGTCACCAATTTGCTGGGATGAAGTCGGTGTGTTACAAGCACTTAGGCCAGAATTGGTTGAGCAGGCGGTCAAGATAGTTCGTATAATAAAAGACAAGTTAAAAGTGTTACAAAGTCGATAAAAGTGTTATGCAGAGAGTTTATGGTCGGGGACCATGTATTCCTGAAGGTATCACAAATGCACGGGGTTATGCGGTTCAGCACGAAAGGGAAGCTAAGTCCGTAATTTGTTGGGCCATTCGAGATCCTTAGGCGAGTTGTTCCAGTCTCTTATCAGATCACAATTCCACTGTCATTGGCTGATGTGCATGATACGTTCGATGTTTCTCAACTACAAAAGTACGTGCATGATCCAAGTTATATGGTTGACTTCAGTCAGTTGGGAGTGCAAGCTGATTTGACTTATTCAAAGGAGCCAGTCCAAATTTTGGATAGGAAAGAGAAGGTGCTAAGGAGTCGAGCTGTTACTTTGGTTCGCGTACTTTGGCGCAACCATTCCGTCGAAGTGTCAACGTGGGAGCTCGAGACGAAGATGAAGGAGAAGTTTTCTTTGTTATTCGATAGTGAAGGTGGGTTTTTACTTTAAGTTTCGAGAATAAAACTTTTTGTTAGTGTGTTAATATGTAGTGTCCTGACCCCGTTGCGGAGCACAGAGTGGGCTAGCAGTCGAATAGCCGACTCGAAATCAGAGATTGGGGAAATCTTGCGGCATCGATTAATCGGAACAAATAAATGGGGAGCCTTTCCTTATTACGTAATGGAATCCTTAGAAGTTGAACCCATGATGCAGTGCATGGGGTCTTGGTGAGTGAACTCTATATAAGGGTCTAAGCCTCAAGACCCATGCGCTGTCAATTTTTGATGTGTTTTTGTTGTTGGTTATGATTGCATTTTTGTGATTATTTTTTATAAATGATTTTTATTTCTTTCTTTCACTATCTCGTATTTTATATCAAATTACTGAGAGAAAGAGAAGAAGGATTCTGAATTGTTGTTGGTGCGAATGTAGGTGAACCTGTGAATCAAGTTTGAAGGCATTGAAGATCTCTCTCTCTCTCTCTCTCTCTCTCTCTCTCTCTCTCTCTCTCTCTCTCAGCAATCACCAATTAGCGAGTGACTTTGATCCTTCGATGAATCATTTAGTCATCTCTCTCTCTCTCTCTCTCTCTCTCTCTCTCTCTCTCTCTCTCTCTCAGCAATCACCAATTAGTGAGTGACTTTGATCCTTCGGTGAATTATTTAGTCATCATGCCTAACAAACGATCAATGATACCTAGCAAGAACTTAGAAATAAATAAGATAAATAATCACACTACTATAAAGTGGACTGTTGTAGTATAAACTGATTATGTGGCAAAGACCCTGGACTGGGCGATAAGTATGAGACCTTAGAATGGGAAACAGGTACGAGAGCTACGACTTAAGGCAAGCAATAAGACACTGTGGCATATTATAACAAGTTTTCTGTACTTGCATGTCTTCTTCTATTTAGTTAGTTGCATTTTATGCATGGTCATAGACAAACTTGTGCATGTGGGGTAGGTTCCTTGGAGCTGTGCACCTAGGCCACGAGACTGCTTTGGCCTAGGGGGAACATGGGTACTAAAGTACTTACATCAGAAAATTTGGGACCTTCAGTGAGGCTATCTCCCTGCACTGAATGGGGCGCTAAAATTTTAAGATAGTCTTGATGGCTTGGCCAGTGACCTTCATATAGCCAGGGTACATGCTAACAATATCTTGTGCAGGTAGAGTAAGTAATTATATATATATATATATAGATGGCTGAACATCCGTGGGTAAGAATCACCTTAATGGTGATAAACAAAATTTTCCTTCTATTCTTTAATATGAATTGTTAACTGAACTTAAGGTAACATAGCAAGATCACAATAATAACTTTGCTTTCACATATTTACTTAGTGTTGGCTTTTTAGGTGAGTTTGGTTGTGGCCGCTCAGCAGTACATGTTGAGTACTGACCCACGTTTGTGGGCATCCTCATATGCTGAGGATTTAGCTGATGTGAGGGAATACTGAAGGTTTTAGTTTGACTCTTTAGAAGCACTGCACTTCAAGCTTCCAAGTGGAGACGAGGACTTATGTTGAAGGTGTTCATAAGTTTTTCAACTATTTAATAAGGGATATGATGTATAGAGAAATATTGTATCTTATTTTAATATTTTTACAAGTTGTAAGCCAAGTTTGGCATTTCATTTCGACCGTTTGAGGGTCTTATGTTCTATTTCAAGAACTATCAATAAAGAGTTATTTCTACTTCAAATGTGTGTTCAATTTTACTGTGAATATTGTAAACTCTCTCTTCAAATATCTGTTTATAAAAGGAGCACGAGCACGCCTTGTAAAAGCACAACCCCAGGCTTGTACGATATCACGTCCAACGAGGACAGTCGGCTCCACACGACCGGGTTATGGGAAACCCAAGCGAGGACGTTCAGTTCTGTGAAACAGGGGCATGACACATTGTAGATGGAATAACTTCTGAAGAGGATCCAAAGGTTCTCTCGATGGCTCTTAGTATCTTATCTACTTGCCAGAAGCAAGGCACAAATGGCAAAAGCATCACTTCCAGGATTAAATTCGTGAATGGGTGCAACACTGAAGTTTGTCGCATCCGATCACTTCTAAAATTCTACAAGAAATACTTGGTGGAGGAGAGAAGACCTTCTCAACCTTCCACGTCTCCAACATAGTGCTCATAAAGTAATATAGAGAACATAACATTACCAACTTCTCAAATTTGATCTCACGTTGTTCGCTGAAAAGAACAGGCCTACCCTACTAGCGCAAACACATTCCTATTTCATAAAGCTAACACAAGGTATGCCAGATGCCAAAATTGACGAGGTCAAAATATGGGACGCAGTAGGTAGGAAAACCCAACCACGTGGAAAGGAGAAGAAATTAGGACCACCAAAGGAGACACCAAGGTAACAAGAACGCTTTCTTAACTCCCAAGCCCGACAACTTCAAGAGAAAGAAAGAAATGATCATCTTCTATTTCTGATACTCCTAATATATGCTATCTTATGTCAGGACAAACCATTGGTCTTGTACCTTTTATTTACCTTCATACATAGTAAAAGAGTACCATTAACAGTTGTAGAAGAGAGAGAGAGAGACCAATATGGTCCACATAGATGATATATTGGACTACTACGTTTGAAGTTAGAGTTTTCCACTTGTAGATGGAATATTAAATAAACATTTATGACATCATGTGTGTCGTATCTTATAATTAATAAGTGATGATTTGTAGTTTCAAATTTTGAATAATTTTTTAATAATAATGAACTGTTTGCCTTTAATTGAATTTTATGTTTAATGCATACATGTGACCAAAATTCAATTAATCTTTGCTCAGGTATGGCAAGTAGGAAAGTTACATGTCTGATAGATAGGGAGACTATGTACACTGTTCTTCATGATAGAACAAAATTTTCTAACTTCGTCCATAAGAAAAACATTCTGACAATCTTATCAGGTTCATCAAACTTGATTGAGGGGCACAAAATAACCCATTTTATGTTGTCCAATGACACAAAATTCACCATTGTGGAAGCGTTATATTTAATTTGGAAGAATGCTATTGAGTTTTAAGGATATCTCATAAAATAATTACCATATTGAGACTACTGACAAAAATAGAGTTGAGTATCTTTTTATAACTTTCAATGAATAAGGACAAAAGTGTATCATGGAAAGATGGCCATCATAACATGACGATCCCTTCTTCAGCCAAGATGAGAATATTTATGCTTTGGCATGACCGTCTGGGTCGCCTGGGTCGAGACTTGATGCATCATATCCTTAGATCTACATATAGGAATAACTTTACCAATATTAAGGATCTCGCGTACTCAATATGGTTTGCCAAGCAAGTACTTTGGGAAATTAAATACGAGATCGTCCTAACAAAGATACATTTAACCCTCTATCTTTTCTATAGCGGAACAAGGAATTAATTGTGGACCGATCCAGCCACCATGCGGACATTCAAATATTTTATAGTATTGGTTGATACATCGACTCGCTGGTGATTTAACAAAAAGTTTACTAACTTTTTATTGCTTCTTTTAGTTACAAAGAGTCATATTACAAACGAATCCTATATACAAAAAAAATTTGGGAAAGTGTAGCGATAATCAAGTCGGCACGTGTCTTCTTTACTCCCTTGACGATCCGATGCAAAGATGGAAAAAAAACTTACTAACTCTTGCTCATGAATGGAATTTAGCAACAATTAGGCTTAAAACACTATGCTTTTGATGATTTAGGAAGCACATGTCTCAGCTATTTATAGCTATTTGTAATGTAACAGCCACATGCGTGCATAAGAAACAAAACACACTATTTTTGCTTCTATGCGCGGTGCATGGAAATTTGCATTAACTCTAGCGCATAATATGGGTCTGAGCGCCTATGCATATAATGCGTTATCTAACACGTGCCATCCGTTACATGGAATATTAAACCCACTTTTAAAATACGACTGTCATTTTGAACTTTGAAATGTATGTCATAATATGTGCATTTAATGCACATAATCTTACCGTATTCACAACTGCCTACTGTCAGCCACGCATCGGCGAGGAGAGAAGATTTTGTATGGCATAGGCGAGCCTTTTTATGTTCCATACTTCAAACCGGTGGTTGTGCATAGATCCATGTGGCACCGTTGTAAAGTGTAATAATTGTATTGATAAAAATGTCGCAGTCGTCTCGATATCTATGTAACCGCCATACCTTTGTTTATGCACCAGCACAACTTTTAATGAAACAGATTAAACACTCTGTCTATTGTGCATGGTTATCTATGCATGACTTTTGGTGCATAGCATATAGACTTCCGTATACTATCCAAAATTCATTGATCTTGGCGTATAAAGACTTGTCATCCTGCGTATAGCATTCCACGCATGAAGTTGCTTCACGGCTTCTTCATAAAGAGGTTCTGTCGTGTATAGCTTTGTCTGTTACCCAACGCACAGTGTTGACTATCATCCCATGCATAGTTTTGGCAGTCATTCCGTACATACCTAAAGCTCACGCATGGATTTGAAAATTTCCATGCTTCTAAAAGACTCCCCTTTAAAGTTTTTTAAACTTGCATAAGTTCGAAATACGTTGAAAGAAGCATAGAAGAAGAAAATGACTTCTTTGTGCGCATGAGAATGTCTTGGTGCATGAACTTCTTGCTGCGTATGTGTCACTACCATATTTTTTAGCAAATGGTATTTTGGTCATTTCATAATTAATTAAATATTGTGCATGTTATAAATTTATTTATTATATTATTTATTTATTGTTAGATGTTAGTATATGATTTTGGACTTGTGTTAGTAGACCGAACTAGTTTAGATTAGATCCATAGACCAACATTTATTCTAGTTAGAATTGAGCCCAATAGTAAGCCCATTCATTAGGAGGATGAATTAATTAGCTAAACCAATTGGATTAGAACCTTCCCTCCTTAATCAATTTCTTCATGACAATCTCCAAGGGATATTATGGATATTTTATAGTAGCTTGAGGAAGTGGGCAAGTGGCCGGCCTAGTTAGAAATGGGGAGAGACTCTCTCTCTCTCTTCATTTTTTATTTTAAATCTAGATCGAGAATTTTCTCTTCTAAATTTCTTCATTTTCACATCAAATTCTACTCAAATTTCTTTTCAATTCCTTCCCTAATCATAATTGGAGGCTATTAGAGCAAGGATCTACAAGTTGAAGGCTCTTGACACTCAATTTGGAATTTTTATTGGGAATCTATCTCCAAATAAGTATAATTCAGTTTTTCCTCTCTAATTAGACTCTAAATCTATAATTTAATCATTAGGAACCCTCTCATGTACTAAGGCTACCCATATGAAATGGAATTAGGTTCATAGGAGGCCTATAAAGAAAGTTATGAGATATTTTGTGTCAATTTTGGAGAAATTCCGATATTGACACATCATGTGTTTGTCAATAGGTCAATTAGACCAAATTGACATGTATTTGTCAATAGGTCAATTAAACCAAATTGACATGTGTTTGGTTGTGTGTGGCTAGTGTCGTATCAACAATTGGATACGTGTAGGCCGTATCCCGACAATTTGGAGATATAGATTGATTTGGGAGTTTTCTTCCGACACGGGGGTTTGAGCATGTCATATTTTGACACGGGCACGTAGTTGAGTAGCTAGCTCTTCGTGTTGTTCATAATTATAATTTTAGACTTGCTTGTATCCTTCGGGGTACGTTTGGTTGTGTGGTGGAGCCGTATCGTAAGCGTATCATAGATCTAGTGTGATACGGGTGTGGTGCACTCCACGTGTTTGTTCTTTGCATTTTAATTTAATTCACCCTGGTTATAGATATTATAATATTATAATTATAATTATTATGTGAGATATCTGTATATGTATATTTATGTGTATGTTCTATAATTCTTGTTGATGTGTTGGTGATTATAGGAGAGTATGCATCTCTAGTATGGTTATAGGTATATATATGTATAGTAATATTATGGTTATATGTATCTATATATATAGTGTTATATATATATATATATATATATATATATATATATATATATATATATATATATATATATATATATATATATATATGTGTGTGTGTGTGTGTGTGTGTGTGTGTGTGTGTGTGTGAGCTAGAGGGGAGAATAAAACAGTAAAAAATAGTAAAGAAAGCAGTAAAAAACAGTGAGAATAAGCAATAAAAAGAAGGCGATAAGCAGCAAGCAATAGCAGCCGGAAAGCAGAAGCAGCGGCATAAGCAACAACTACAGCAGTAAGCAGCTACAGCAGAAAGCGGAAGCAGTCAGCAGCTGCAGCAGCAGTCGGTAAGCAACAGCAGTAAGCAATGCTTAATGTTATATATATTGATAAGTTAGTGTATATATTGATAAGTTAGTTGTATATATTGATAAGTTAGTTATATATATTGATAAGTTAGTTATATATATTGAAAGTTAGTTGTATATATTGATAAGTTAGTGTATATATATATATATATATATATATATATATATATATATATATATATATATATATATATATATATATATATATATATATATATAAGCACTAGTTAGCATTGGTTAGTATTATTTCTTGTTTACCTTGAGTTACATCAAGGTAATGAGAGTGAGGTATTTTGGGTACGGATATTAAATATCATAAGGTATATTAGTATATTTGTTAGTATAGTATTTTTATAAGTTTAAATGCATATTAATGTATAGTGAGGTGTATGGGTAGTTAGTTATATGTTAGATGTTGAATTACCTTGTGATACCAAGGTAATATCAAGGTATTGGTTTATACTCAAGGTATTAGGTTTGAGTATCAAGATGGGTTTGTAGGTGGTGAGATACCGCTTTTGGTTCAAAGCCAAGGTATCCACTTCGCATAAGTTTAGCTAGGAGTATTATATATTATTGTTTTTTTTATACATATTATAGTATTTTCATATCTAATAAATTACGTATCTTATGATACGGTATTTGTTGGTTTCCTAGTATCCTAGTATAGCTAGTACGGCCTAGTTACATAGTGTATGGATGCAATATCCTAAATATGGACTCATACAACCTATAAATAGCTAGTTTGGCCAAGTTTGACTACTTTGACCTAACGTTGACCCAATTTGACTATTTTGACTTAGAAATTGCTTTTTGACCTAGAACTTGACTATTTTAACTTATTTTTATTCTAAAACTTTGTATTGATGTAATATTCTATATTTAGGTATTCGAGGCACCGTAATTAACATCTTTGATACTGTTCACCGGATTTTAGGCAAGTACATTCTCTGATAGTTTCTTATTTATGGTATCCTCTATGTATCTTATATTTGGTGTAGATATCCTTGATTTCTTGACACAATGGTTACACGGATTGGTATATCCAGATCTCGTCATGAGATATTATTCCTTGGTATTACGGTGTATCTTGTGCAAGCCTTATTTTTTTGTTCTTCTTATACAAATATAGACATTGATTCATGAGAAGATTAGCGCCCATCTTGTGGAATCCTGTGTCATAACGTACCATGGTTGGATCTACTATACCAATCGGGGGCGGGGAGTGTTAGTATAGATTTGTGATTATATCCTCCTTGTGCATGTCTTGTTCCTTAAATAGTGTTAATCATACACCGCACATATGATTAACCAGGCCATTATCCTAGTGCAAGTTTCCAAGCCGATCACATGTTGAAGCTAGTACTCACTCACTTAGTAGTAGTATTTCTTGTTCATTCTATGATGCTCATTCTTGTATTTATTTTCAGTATTCCTATTATGCATATCCCTTGTATCTATTTATTGCATCTTATATATTTACACTATTTATTGTTACATAGTTTATATCATTTATTAGAACTGCTGTTAGAGATATACTTTGATCATTTTCTGACTGGATATATTTTTCCCAAATGACACCGATGAATGGTACCCCACTCACTACGGGCCTCAGGACGTAGTTGGCTTAGAGCCAGAGACCTTGGCTCAGGAGGGTCTCAACCGATTGAGATAGACGACCCATGACTCGTAGCTCAGTAGTTAGATTCTTTTGTACTGGATTTGTCTCCAGCATTGTTATTAGTATTTTCTTGATATGACTCATTGGATATTATTTGTCTTGCGAGCTATATTATGACTCTTCAGTTCTTTTATCTTATTCGTGCAATTGTTCTATATCATAGATCTGTGATTGAGTATTTGTCTTACACTGGTGGCATTATTATATCTTGATTGCTAGATAGATAGTTTACCTAAACAACGTTCTACCGCCGATGCTGCGGCGTAAGCTGGGTATTGTTCACTACTCGTGCCCCTACACCGGGTACAGGTCATGACATTATGAAACTCTGGTGCATAGAGTTTAATATCCAGACTGTCAATATCATGATCTTTGTCAATTTCTATAAATCTTGTTCCATTCTTGAAGTGATGTTAGTGCATGGGCATGAGATTTGAGGTGTCTCCAGTGCATAATCTCAAAAATCGAGGCAAAATACGCATATAAGTGCGGGATTTGAAGCATTATTCATGCAAAGATGATTGAATCGACGATATTACTGCGTGCATGAAAAGCCACTAACATCGTATGCTCTGCGGCTATAAATAGAATGGCGAGAGGAGAGATAAACTTTACTCTCTCTTCATTGTTCAAACTTTTAAAACCCTCTTTCATCTTCTTCATTCAAAACATCACATTTCTCTCTCAATGGCACCCAAAGCTTCTGCCTCCGAAGTACTTACTTTCAAAACTGAACATAAGAGGAAAAATGAGTTGCTTGAACGAGAGCTCGCCACTATGAGCACAAAATACGAGGAGCTGAATACTGCCACGAAAAATTGCCTCACCATCCAAGAGAATGTGATCACCAGAATGGCAGAGATATCACATCAAATTAAATAATACCAAAATTAATTGGAATAACTGGAAGCTGATCTGAAGATGGCGACGAGAGAGCTGAGAACTTTGAATGCCAAAGCTGAAGAAATTATAAGATCATCTACTGAGGTGGATGACGAGTTTGTAGAGATGAATTAGAAGTAGCCTTGGTTGCTCCATTTAAGCATGACGCTGCTCGTTAGTAAGAGGCCAGACGTCGGGTAGAAGCAAAATATTTGTCTGAAATATAATCTTTGAAGAAGAGAATTCATGAAATCTCCTCGCCTCTTCAATATCCTATGTAGCCTTGTATTTGTTTTGACTTTTGAAAAAGTATATTTTGTATCTTCCTATTTTTGCACTTAGAAAGAAATAAAGATTAACTTTTTCTTGACCAAAATCTTTGTGTTTCAACTTCTTTTGAATGCAATAATTTATTAGGGTAATATGGACGTGATAAATTGTCGCAATTCTTTGGCGAAAAGATAATTCTGTAGGGGAATTATGAGTGGATTTATTATTCATGGCATACCTAAGACTAGGTGCAGATAATAATTAAGAAGAAGAATGGCATTATTAGAGATAATATGGACGTGATAGTTGAGTTTATTAAAATAACATATTTACTCAGAGATAATATGTACATGGCAAACTAGAGTATCAGGAATCTACTGAGGAATTAACTTCCAAAATATAGCTCAGATGTAATGTGGACATGACTGTCTTTTGGGAGTTTTATTAACCCGGTTAGATTATCTTTAATCCGGTTGGGGACTAGAAATATGAAATCCCTAGAGCACTAGGCTCCAAAGATAGGTTTATTCCACTGGGAAGAAGATAGTTTTATTCATGATCTGAACGAGAATATCTCGTAGGATCTGGGAATAATTATACTGGAGAAATTTGGGGATCTATTATCTATTTCATATTCAAGACTCTTGAATCATGATAATAGCTCGAAGACAGATAAAATTCTATGGGGAGTTTTGCTGACTCTAGTGGGGATATTAACTCAACTAGAGATTAGCAATAAAAAAGAATAGATTATTCCTAATCCAACCGGAGATTTAGAAATAAGAACTTTTTTGACCGATTGGGTCTAAAAATTATTCTTTCGATCTTTGGTGGAAGGATCGGTTTGTGACCTCAAATGAGAGCATTTCATCGGATTTGAACATAGTTCTGCTGGGGAAGGATCGAAAGGGTCCTTCTGAGTAGAGTAACATGAGGCGAAGGGTAGCTCCTCCTCCTCTGGTGTTTGTACCTAATTTTTGCGTTGTTGCCAGCTAGGTGCCTTCGGATGCAGTCGTTAGAATAACGACTGCCTGTTTGTTGGCAATGTTATTTTAGCACAACAGTAGTTGATGATAATTTTGGCACAGGGGTATCCTGGAGGGGACACCTCATATGTCGTGGTTGCTTCCCTCAATTTGTGCTTATGGTTGATCACGTTATGCAAATCAAGTGAGGGCTGATCTACCTTTATACCCCTGTTGTAAGCCCGGGTAGACCGAGCACATGGATGTGTAGGTATTACTTTTGCTCCCTGATCTAGGGTTTGTACAAAAACTTTCCACAGATCGTCAGAGTAAGACTTTTGAGACTAACCCTACCTATTTGCCGGTGCGGGCTGGACGCACGGGACGATCTTATATAACTTTCCACCAGGGGCCCACATAATGGGTAGCTTTGCTCGTTGACAGTCAGCCAAATGGACAGTTGCTTGAGCTTGATGAGCTCGCATTGTCCTAGACTTCTTCGACTTAGCATGTGCAGGCGCATAGTACGAAGAGTCCAAGTTTTGGTTTTTCTCAAAGCGGCGTATGGGAGCATGGCCGAATG
The DNA here is from genome assembly GCA_036927795.1 of Iris macrosiphon. NCBI lineage: Eukaryota > Viridiplantae > Streptophyta > Magnoliopsida > Asparagales > Iridaceae > Iris > Iris macrosiphon. Next base: position 119,789,876 of record JAYESA010000012.1, on the reverse strand, counting down.
AGATTCTGTCAAAGACAGAGCTTCTGGAGGTGTCAGAGAGGCCTGAGGGTGAGGTGGAAGCCACATACTACTTTCTTCTCTGCATCCTTCGTTGTGGCCGCATGGGCTGTGCATTAATCCCGAAACTCTTGGCATCGTATTATTTTCCTCTACTAGAGTTTGGGTGCTGAGCATTCTCCTTTTCAGGCAAGGAGGCAACATGAACGAGGACAGCAAGACTGGACTCATGTTATGCGTCTTCAGTATCAGAGAGAGAGAGAGATAGGGAGCGCATGCTCCGCAGTTGGGTGAGGCACAACGGCCTTTGCAACCCACATTCTACGGGTCTTCTGGTGCTGAGCACCCTTTTTGTTGGAAGGGGCTGCCGCATAAGCAGTGGACGCATGATGTGTGGTCCCTGCGACAGAGAGAGAGAGAGACGAGGAGTGCATGCTCCGCAGTTGGGTGAGGCGCAACGGCCTTTACAACCCACGTTCTACGGGTATTCTTGGGCTTTGCTAGCCTTGGAGAAGGACTAGCGCTTCCCTCCGAGAGCATCTCCTCGAAAGCCTGTTGGTCGAAGAAAACCACCAGCATTCTTTGAGTTGATCCGAGCTTCGCTGTGTCAGATTGTGTCACAACTTTCTCATCAGAGGAGAAAGATTTCCCCAGCAGAGTCGCCACCTTGTTCACCACTAAAATTGATTTCTTCAATAAAAAATTGAAAAAATTACAAAGAGGTCTTAGACAGACAATCTAAGTATAAATTTTTGATTCTGGGGTATGACGATAAACAAGGAGCGCTATGGCGACTCCTTTACTACGATGACGATCCGACGTAGGGTGAGGAAGCTTATGTTCTCTCTTTGCTCGTCTCGGTTTTCTCTCTCTCTCTCTGTGTGTGTGTGTGTGTGTGTGTGTGTGTGTGTGTGTGTGTGTGTGTGTGTGTGTTGGGCTACCCCACTCTGTCTGTCCCCCTTTTTGGGTATGCCACCCGGGTATATATATAGTCATCCTTGGACGCGCATATATTGGACTACATAGATGCTAAAGGGTGCTACGTGTACCTCCTGAATAGGGTACAGTGGTAAACGTAAGCAGGCCAAGCTGCCACATGGACACTTGTTGAGATTTTTCGTTACTGAAGATCTGGGCGGTTCTTGTCCTTTGTGGGTGTGACTTTGTCAGCTTGACACCTAGTCCGCACTTGGTTGGAGAGAATTACTCGTTTTGTAACAACAAGATTTGGTCTTCATAGAGTCTAAAATACATGTGGCAAGAGACGCATGGAACGCATGGAGTCTGGGATGCCTGGGGCCAGAGACGCATGGAACGCATGGACCATGGGACGCATGGGGCCAGGGACACATAGGACGCATAGAGTCTGGGATGCACGGGAACAGATATGCATGGGATGCATGGAGTCTAGGATACACAGGGCTAGAGACCCATGGGGCCACCTAAAGTCTGGGATGCATGGGGCCAGTTGTACTGTACACGTGATGTTGCACATCCGTCGAGAGTAAAGTTCTATACTGACGTGAGACTTGTCATTTAGTATGTTCACGTCTTTTGAGACATTCAGGAAATTATTTTTGTCAGGATTGTGTCAGAGACATTCTTGTTGCTAGGATGACATGTCAAGTCCATCTACGGCCAAAGATGCTTTGGCTGATTGGGATGCATGGATGTCGCCTTTCTAGGCCGCAGGGTGACTCTGCGGCCTGGTTTTTTCTTTGGGGCGCACGGCTGTTGGATGCATGAATGCATATTTTCTATGATTCTATAAGAGCATCACTCATATAGACCATCAATGATTCCATCATATGGGATGTTATCGGGGTGGAGTACTCATGGTACTTTGTCTTGTCTGATATGTATGAAAAAGAGTAATCCATAATGGAGGAAAAGCATTGGAACAAGGCATTGGATTAGTTATATTTCAATAAGTCATAATTGGGAACAAGTATTGATTCGGATTTTGGTTTCATGTGCAAGCTTTTACGTAGAACTTTCTGAGGTCGATCTATCGCATCGATGCGGATAGTAGCACAGAGTCAAGTATCGTGCAAAGAAATCAGTGGGCTAGTTCAGAACGGTGCAAAGGTAGCGAGACTTAGTGATGGTGTAGTCTTCCTTGAATCTGCTCGGGTCAGATGATTAAAAAGTGCGGTCTGTATGTATGGTTATACCAGATAAGTAAATCGTGCTTCACATCAGACCACAAAAATTGGGGATATGCTGTATCGACTCAGGTGAAGCAATAGACTGTGTGGCTCGGCAGAATGATAGACAGATGATTATAAGGTGGACGGGCTCTGACCCTTATCCTCTACTCCTTCATGCTTAACAAAATATATCAGTTGTGTGCTAGCAATATCATAAGATTTAACATACGTGATTCAGAGAATAGAAGCTGTAACATATATTGAACACTAAGATAGAACATTGAACCAAAGTATATCGAAGCGTGCACCAAGAGCACGAGTATCGAACGAAATTTATAATAAATCTTCATAAGTGAATCCAGCAGGTGTGGTTCAGACGACGGAACTGTCAAGAACGGGATACGATATCTTAAGCATCGGATGTAAAATGGTGCCACAAAACTATTGATCAGGGATATGACACCATGGAACACTATGTCCAGAAGCGACATGGTAACTTGACTTTAGGACCTATGGGTCGCCCAACCGGAACATCAATCGGAAAGTAAAGCGATGCTAGTATTGAGTGGGGCAAGAAAACTCGTACCTCGTCATACTTACATTCGAAACCTTGCATGGTAAATGGTCATGGACATTCGCCTGTGCATAAGGCATGCGGTTCCTCGAACGAGATAGGCTTCGGAGCACTAGGATTGTTCGACCTAGGACGAGCTAAAGTTATTATTTATGTAGCTTTTAATATAGTACTGGTATTACGGGGCCTGCAATCTGGCTTACAACCGAGCTAGAATGACTCGCCGTAATACGGAATAGGGAGTGCCTTCAGTGGGGCACAACCCGCACACAAAGATTTACCCCCTTTCCAGTAAGAAGTCCATTATGGCAGATATGCGTGTCACTAGTGACCATCATATAAATAAGGCATCCGAGATAAGGCGCACAAAATAAGTCGTACATTAATGAAAGTCTGATGCATAGGCGAAAAAATTGTTCGTCTTGCATGAGTGCAATGGTGTGCGCATCGGATTGGGAGATAAGTCACAACGAGTGACATTGGAAGTATAACATGAACGTGGAATGCTTTTCATTATTTAAATGCGGAGGGTTATTGAACGTTTCATCCAGGAAGATAAATGTCACTTTGGGTCGAGCAAGATTGTAAACATCTGCTATATATTCAGAGTCATGATTGGACGAGGCAATTCAACGTGTTTCATACGTTGTGCACGCTATACAAGTATGGCTTTCTTAGTTAACGATGCTTATCGAATATAACATGCTTAGCGATCGAGGTGACCGGATATAACAAGTTTACTTACCGATGCGATCGAGTATAACATGCTTGTCTGCTTAAGTGAATTCAATGCATATATACGAGCATGTTTACGTAACTTCAATACTCACATGTGTAACATAATTTCCTGCTTTCGCAACATGCCATGATATGAATTAAAATTTATCTAAGTCTAAATAGAAAGATCATAATATAAATGTGTATGGTTCACATGATTACTTAGTGTCAGTTTAGGCGAGTAGGTTATCCTACTCACCAGTACAAGATGTGTACTAACCCACATTTGTGGGCACCCTTTTTCAGGTACTCAGGTACAGGCATTAGCTTGCGGATATATGGAGACATATGTATGGAATGATGGGATCATTTGTGAGCAAGAGAGATCAAAGAGTGTTGTAAACCAACTAGGCATATTCAATAGGGCTATTCAAAGCCTTTGTAATCGCTGCAAATATATATATAAAAGAGCTTCGCTTTGCATACTCTGAGTGTTTCATTATGACCCTATAAATATTCTACTGCGACTTAGTATTTTATATGAAAACCATTATGTTTTACCTTCTTACCTTGTACGTTGCACAACCCAGGCACGACGACATCACACCCAGGAGACGATTATAGACTCTACGGAGTCGGGGCATGACAAAGTGGTATCAGAGTGCCCGATTAACTTTTTTGGACAATCATTTATCATAATTCAAAATTTTTGTCGCGATCGAACGACTCTTGACTATACTCGATGCTATACTAGATATTCTATAGAATAAGTCTATATAAACTTAAACTGTTGTGTGTGTTTACTACAATTAGTTCTATCGATCGTAATACTGAGTAACATTATGCAATATTTTTGCATAACGTACGGCAAGTCGATTCTATTAATGTTTGTTGCATCGGTGCAACAAGTCAATTAATCGAACGATATCATATACATGGGAATGTGGCTTATGGAAACTTTGGAACAATAACAAATGTGTTGAATGGATTCGAGTAATGGTTTGAAATATCGGATGGAAATATTGCACGAAATACAACAGACGGAATCAACAAGAATAGTAAGCGATGGTGTATGTTGGCTAAATTCGGTGTCGGACTTTGAGTAAACGAACGTCGAATTCATAGTCGGTAGTATCACCATGAGATAGAAAATTTAGAATAGATATTGGATCGGTGCAGAGTAAAGTTTGATGCGAGGAGTAACTTGATTTTTGAGTGGTATATGCCAAACCACAAATTGAATGATTCGTCGGAAATTAGTTTGAATAACGATAGATTGTCTGCAATAGGATGGGTAGCGCCGAGACTCGTTTGGGAATTTTAAGACAGTATGTGATTTGGGTATTCTTCAATGCAATTCATTTGACCGACCAGGAACACACTCTCGAGTCGAACAAATGTTATGTCAGACGAGAATTCAAAAAGTGTAAGGCAAACAATTGGCTGAGAATAGAGAAGGGGATTTTACGTCAAGGAAATAACTGAATCGGTTGGACGAATGTTTCGAATCGGAATAGAAATTCAGATATTTTTAAGCTATGCGAACAAAATAAGGAAAAGTTGATCGGATCAGTTGGATAGAAACTTAGAATTTCGTAATCGGGTTGCATGATTTGAGAGTTTGTTGGAAATGTTGCTGATGTAAAGAAATGAGCCGAAGAAAAATCGATAGCGGTTAAGTGTGCACAAGGGATCAATGCAAATACAGGAATAACAAGCGTAGTCCATGGATTTGTAAACGCAAGGAAACTGTTGGTTGGGCAGATGGACTCATTTGGGAATGAAAGATTTGGAAGTAGTTCTTGTTACATAAAACATTGAGGACTTGATCATTATTGCTTGTGACTTATGATCCATAACTAAGTTGCGCGATCGATATATAGAGGAGGCGGATATTAGCGAGATGGTGCAGCGAACGTGGACAAGTTCCCTACGGAACATAAATAGATGCGACGCAAATCAAGTTTATGTTGACGCAAATTTATAAGTTAATCCTTACGGTATCAAAACGGACGTGGCATATCGGAATGGATATAGTTGGAAAGACCTTACCGCAGGAATTGGTGCACAAGTCGTTGATATTGTGCGGTACCTCAAAATGTGAAGGAATTGGCATAAAGGCGTAAGGATTGAAACGGGAGCAAGGATCATAAGGGATAGATTTTTGAGTAAACTCGATGGAACTTGACGTCAGGATAAATTACAGTATTGTTCGAACGAAATAGATGCGCATGAAACTAAAAAGGGATGTAGGATACAAAACGGAGCAAGGATACGATTCAGAAATTTTATGAGTAACGATACGAGAAGTCATAATAATCGATCAAGAATTTATTTGATGGATTCAGAACGGAATGATAGAGTCAGCGGGATGAGCTAGCGGGGATGGAAATTCAATCGAGGATGATTTTGCCGAGTACAGAGTATCTTGGATATCGATCAAAGGGTAGATAGACTCAGATCCTAGACGACTAGATATTTTCTTGGTTAACGATTGTGTTGGCATATAGTGCATGTGGGATTCAGAATTAGAAACGTATTCTCAGTTTGGGGTAGAGTTCCATAGAACTCATCAGAATTTGGTTTGGCTTCGGAATAAGATATAGCATGGTTCTTAGTAACTATCCATCTTTGATGATTCATAATTATCGAGCGTAGCTTCGGGACAGATGACCCTAGAGATTTGACCGGCGAATCAAAGCAATAGTTGGAGACCCATAGGATAACCTGAAAGATGACGCATAAGAGCTTGCTTCAAGGATAATATTGAGTGGTGAATGTTGAGGATAAGTCTAGAAGATCGAATATTAATTTCATAATTTGATGAAATAGCCTTCGGCTGAAAGTAATATAGCAGAATTTTGATGGTTGATGATTTCGTACTCAATAAAGTTATCCCTTTGAGCATCGTCGATTTTAGAGCAAGAATCGAAGGATAGTTAGCATTGGTTCTCGATTCGATCATCGCTAGTTATATTTATCGAGACGATACAATAGCATATCGAAGTATTTTGATAAACGAGATAGACAAAAATTTCATCGAGAATAGAAATTATATTTCAGATTTCGTAAACGTGGGTATGGTCGATTTAGGTTAGTCCCTTGCATCGGAAAGACTTAGAAGGTTTTATGGGTAAGTTGCCTAGCGGGGGTGAACCTAGATGTTGATGCGTCGTTAGTACAAAAGGATGATCATGGAAAATAGATGGCACGAGCGATAATATGAGTTAAGGCAAAGAGTGCTTGCATATGTTTGACTCGGTCTGTATCAAACATGACTTTGGAAATAGTTGGACAAGAGGTGGCTAACAGTTGAATGGGAATGCGTTGCAGAAAGCTCGTTGCAACGGATGGGCAAAGGGCTTGACGCAAAGCATACACGGGATTTCGATTCGAAAGATTTGAGGAACACAAAGTATTGCAGAGACTCATTACGATCGAATGCACAACGACTCGATGCAATACGCAGGTCAAATTTTTATTACGAAACATAAGGGTATAGAATGCGGTATGAATCACATTGTGTGTAGAGATTTGTGGTGAGAAATCAGGTGTTCAGAAATAGTGCGTATGTGAATGAGTTACGAGAATGGATGCTAAGGTCAGTTCAATCGGAGAAATAAAACGGTTGGGGTTTTGGAAACGAAGTTGTGCCTGCAACTTATCCGATTTTACTATCACTAAGCTTGGTTGAAATACATATATTTTGGGGATGCCTAAAATATGTGTACGAATCCAAACTAAGGGATATGTTGAACTCGAAGGGAGCTGTAGGAAAGCGATGTAGTGTTAAGAAAATTGTTTGAGCATTGCACTCGAAACAGAGAAAGTAAATTTGAGGCAGTATTTGAAACGAAAGATCCAATATTATCAAAAAAGAAACGAGTATGGGTTTCAGTTCGAGGATGAACCTTATTTTGAGTGGTATATTATATAATACCCCCCTCCGTATGGTGCATTACACTTAGTAGAATTGGAACGAGGTATTGGGTCGGTTGCATTTTAATAAGTCAAAATTGGGAACAAGTATTGAATCGGGTTTTGGTTTCATGTGCAGGCTTTTACGTGGAACTTTATGAGGTCGATCTATCGCCTCGATATGGGCAGTAGCAGGGAGTCAAGTATCATGTAACAGAATCAGTAGGATAGTTCAGAACGGTGCAAAGGTAGCGAGACTTAGCGATGGTGCAGACTTCCTTGAATCCATTCGGGTCAGATAGTTGAGAAGCACGACATGCTCGTATGGTTATACCAGTTAACTAAATCGTGCTTTGTATCAGACTATGAAAATTAGGGATAGGCTATATCGACTCTGGTGAAGAGATAGGCCATGTCTGCTCGACAGAACGATAGACAGATAAGTATAAGGTGGGTAGGCTCTGACCCTTCTCCTCTACTCCTTCATGCTTAACAAAATACATCAGTTGTGTGTTAGCGATATCATAAGATTCAACGTGCGTGGTTCAGAGAATAGATGCGGTAACATATGTTGAACACTAAGATAGAATATTGAAACAAAGTATATCGAAGCGTACATCAAGAGCATGAGTATCAAATGGGAATTATAAGAAAGCTTCATAAGTGAAGTCGACAGTTGGGGTTCAAACCACGAAACTATCAAGAACGGGATACGATATCTCAAGCATCGGATGGAAAATGGTGCCACAGAACTATCGATCAGGGATAGGGCACCAGGGAATACTGTATCGTGAAGTGGCATGGTGACTTGATTGTTGGGACCTACGAGTCGCCCAACCGGAACATCGATCGAAAAGTAAAGCGATGCTAGTATTGAGTGGGGCGAGAAGACTCGTATCTTGCCTTACTTACATTCAAAATATTGCATGGTAAATGGTCATGGACATTCGCCTGTGCACAAGGCATGTGGTTCCTTGAACGAGATAGGCACTGGGGCACCAGGATCGTTCGACCAAGGAGGAGCTAAAGTTATTCTTCCCGTGGCTTGCAGTATAGCACGGGTACTACGGGACCGGCAACCAGGATGGAAGGACTCACCGTAGTACGGAATAGGGAATGCCTTCGGTGGGGCTCGCAATCCGCACATGATGATTCACCCCCTTTCCAGTGAAAAGTCCATTATGGCAGACATGCATGTCACCAGTGACCATCATATATATAAGGCGTACATTAACGAACGTCTAATGCAGGAGCGAGAAAAGTGTTTGTCTTGCATCAATGTAATGGTGTGCACATCGGATTGGGAGATAAGTCACAACGAGTAGTATTGGGTGTATAACACGAACGTGGAATGCTTTTCAATATTTAAATGCGGAGGGCTATTGAATGTTTCAGCCAGGAAGATGAATGTCATCTTGCGTTGAGCAAGAGTGTGGACATCGTCTATATATTCAGAGTCCCTATTGAATGAGACGATTCAACGTGTTTCATGCGTTGCACACGTTATACAAGTATGGCTTGCTTAGTTACAATGCTTATCGAATATAACATGCTTAGCGATCGAGGTGACCGAATATAACAAGTTTACTTACTGATGTGATCGAGTATAACATGCTTGTCTTCTTAAGTGAATTCAATGCCATATATGCGAGAATGCTTACGTAACTTCAATACTCACATGCGTAACATAATTTTCTGCTTTCGTAACGTGCCATGATATGAACTAAAATTCATCTAAGTTCTAAATAGAAATATCACCATATAAATTTGTATGCTTGACATGATTACTTAGTATCAATTTAGGCGAGTGTGTTATCTTGCTCACTAGTACAAGAAACTAACCCACATTTTTGGACACCCTTTTTCAGGCACTCAGGTACAGACATTAGCGTGCGGATATACGGAGACATGATGTATGGAATGGTGGGTTCCTTTGTGAGAAAGAGAGATCAATGAGTATTGTAAGCCAACTTGGCATATTCAATGGGACTATTCAAAGCCTTTGTAACTGCTGCAAATATATATAAAAGCGCTTCGCTTCGCATACTCTGAGTGTTTCATTATGACTCTATAAATATTTCGCTGTGACTTGGTATTTTCTACGAAAACCATTATGTTTTATCTTCTTGCCTTGTGCGTTGCGCAATCCAAGCACGCACGGCATCACGTCCGAGGGACGATTATCGACTCAACAGAGTCGGAGCGTGAGAGTTTAGCCCGAAACCCACCTTGAATCCAACTCGATCCAAATATGACCCGACCCGACCTGATGGGAAATAAAATAAAATTATTCAATTATTGATTAGGTCATAATTAATTGAATTTATATTTAATTGAGCTTGGCATTTGTATTTTTCCTGCTCGTGTTATCTATTGTGACAATGTTGGTGCAACTCATCTTTGTTCCAATCGTGTCTTCCTTTCACATGTGAATCATGTTTCAATTGATTATCATTTTATTCGAAATCAAGTACAAAGTAGAGATTTACGTGTCACTCATGTGTCATCAGAAGATTGGTTAGCTGATGTCTTAACCAAGCCGCTTTCACGCACTCGCTTTCAACTTTTGAAGACCAAGATTAGACTCTCTACATGAGCTCCATCTTGAGGGGGCATATTAGAGGAATTAATTTATTATTTTTTAATTGGATATTTCTGTTTATGGAATTATCTTATTAGAGAATAAATTTATTAATTCATTAATTGGGTATTTTTGTTTATGGAATTATCTAGCTAGCTTCCTATTTATAGTTGCATATAATTTGAATAGAGAGAAAATCTCATAGAAGGTAATTAGTTAAAGTTAGAATATTTGACAGCAAATCTCATAGATTATGTAATTAGCTAAAGTTAGAATATTTGACAACAAATCTTATAGATTAGGTAATTAGCTAAAGTTAGAATATTCGAGAAATTTACTCAATCTCCATATATCAGGTAATTTGGTAAGCTTATAATATTTATGAATCTACTCAATCTCCATAGATTATGTAATTAGCTAGATTTAGAATATTTGAGAAATCTGCTCAATCTCATCTTGTATGTGTATATATAGTTAATCTTTATTTAATAAAATTACGCTATTACTTTTCAACCTCACAAAGTTCTCCCATAGAAACCTTTCATGGACTACATTTATGGTATGGTTGTACACATTGTCATCTATGAACTATCAGCATACTTGTGCATTCTCAATTTTACTCCTTATTTGGATTATCCTTGGGATGTTTGTTAGTATAAAATTCTTAGATTAAGAAAAAATATAAAAAATATGAATTCAAAGTAAATTAGTGGTTGGGGAAAAAAATTAATTTTATTTTCCCTTGAGAGAAAACAATATTTAATTATCACAAGACCTTTAAATAGTAATGTTCATGATTAAAATTGTAGGAATCAAGTATGAATTTTAAGATACACTAAAAAAATTTAGGATTTTAGCAACGAAATTTTTTTTTGCTAAAAGTACCCAAATTGTTGCCAAAACTATTAGCAACGAAAAAAGATCGTTGCTGGACCCATCTTTTTAGGTGAGTGACCTAAGGCAACAAAATTCTAAAGTCGTTACTAAATCCTTGCTTTTTAGCGACGCAACAAATTTTTCGCTGCTACTTTCGCGGACAAAGATGACGTTGCTAAAAGTAGATGTCTTTTGCAACGCATGATTCTCGTTGTTATATGCTATATTTAGCAACGATAGTATAGCATTGCCAAATATATAAGATTTTTGCAACATGTCGTCATTATATGCTAAATTTAGCAACAAAACTAATTTGTTGCCAAAAAACTAAAATTTATCATAATATTTGGTAACGACTCATTGTTGTTGCTAAACAAAGTCAAATATATAATTTATTTACAGAAAAGCTGTTGATTCTTGATTTAGCAACAATATTACTATATTGCCAAAAATTCCAGAATTATTCTTAATATTTGGTAACGACTAATTGTCGTTGCTAAACAATATTTTTTTGTCGGAATATTTTTTAAATCATTTATTCACACAACAATTTAGAATTCCATTTTAAGCAGAAAAATAAAAAAGTTCATAATAAAATTTAATTATTTTACAAATTACAACTATATGGGGGAGGACATAGGGCCTACCTCCCATAACCTATACAAATAATTAATGCAAAAAAGTTTCAAACATCCATTTGTAGATCACATCAACAAGAACCCTTCTCAGATGTTGTCGGAATTAAGATGAGGCTCTTGAAATCATCTCTGGTTAAAGATGCTACATCTTACACTAGGTGACAAGCTTCACAAATGAAGAATTAATATCCTCCTCACTTAATATGGATGTGGATGAGAGGCACCAGCAATGCCTGCAAAAAAGAGAGAGAAAGAAAGAAAAAGAAGTGAAAACATAGTTGATTAAAAAAGCCAAATGTTTACACGAGGAATGAAGACGAATTTCACAAAAGAAACAAGTAGCAATATAATTAAGAAGGCCATATCAAAGTCATCAAATTTACTAATGATGATAGTGTGTCCCATGATCCTTAGCCGTTGGTTGTTGGATACTTCAACATTGAGTATCACCTAAATTATATTCTGAAGAATAACAGAACGATAACCAGCCAGAGCTACATACCAGAGCTACATACCGACACAATAATTGCATTAGTTGAATTGATGGCTACAAATTTGAATAACAAGAATGATTAATACAATACAAAGCAAAGCAAAGCAAATAAGAAACTTACGAAGTAACAATCAATTTTTAATTGAACCACATTATTACAACACAAGTCCGTAAATATTTGGTACAGCAGAAGTGATGGATACTAAGTACTTACTCCTTAGCATCAATAAAGAAATAAACAACTAGTAAAGCATTAAATGATATACAAAAGCAACTTTGTAAAGAGGATAAATTCTAGAAAGCTGGTGAAGTGGGTGCCAATATGAGCTAAGGGTGCCAACAAAAAATCTTATCATGTTGTAGCACCAGCACACTTATCTTGAAAAGATACTTGAAGGGTGGTCTCCTAGCTATCCTCGATATATATGGGCATTTGCTACTAAATTAAACTCCAAAAACTCTTTTGAAAGCAAAACATGTTCAATGAGCATTTGCAGGAGCAGAAATAGTTAACATTTCAAACTTGTTTAGGTGAGACAGATATCCGAGGACCTATGCAAACTTACTATTCGCAACTACACACATGTATACATCTCTTGCTAATTTCTCCTGATCTTGTTCTCTAGTTGTATTTGCCATACTACATCATAGCATTATAGTGTGTAGATCTTTATCCACACCGCACACTTAAGTGCTGGTTTACATGAGCAATGGGGAATTCTTTTGTACCTTGTTCTTATTAATTTATTATGACCATTTTATAGTGCTCTTTTCTGCCTTAGTACAAACACTCTTGCTACATATATACTACTACTGTTGGCTACAACGATGATGATTTCTACCATTTAATTATTTGATTTGCTTGAAGCATATATTTGACTGACATTCAGATCTACTTCTACACCTATAGATTCCTTGCAACTATTAATACTAAGTACTAACTACATGTCTCAGCAGTCACTCATAAGAAATCCTATAACCCAAGTGTAAGCTCAAAAAATTGGGTTCCATGTGTAAATATAATGATATGTAACAACAAGATCCATGACCATATTGAATGTCTAATTCAATGGTTCATGGCATAATGTAATTTCCCTTCCAACAAAATTAGTAAACTGCAAGCATCTAATAATAGGTTTCATATGCAATTTCTTGGTTGGCAATGAGTTCAATCAATTATAGTTCACTATTTGTCTGTGTAGGAGTTTCAAACTTGTTTATGTGATATAGATATCATGATTAGCAACGAAGCATATTGCATAAAAGAACAAGTGCTTGTCCATCAAAAAGTATGAAGCTAGGTTTCACCTTTGAATGCCAAAATATATGGAGATTTGATCCTGGAAAATAATATCAATCCTCCTGTGTCCTCCAAGCAGTTGAAGCTCCTGTAGGTGAGAAGGGCAAACAAAAGATTATAAACAACTTCACAAAGAAAAAAAATGAAATTTCATTTGGTGCAGATTCATTAGATAGTTTATCTGTTAGTAAGACACCCACATCTTCTATGAATTGGGCAAATTTCAGACATATCATTTCCAGAAGACGAAAAGACCAAACTCTAACATGAGAAATTAACTTAAACAAGGAATTATCATATTAAACTCCACAAAATCAATCTTAGGGTATTAATCAGGTAAATCCTAAAATTGAGACATACAATTCAATCTATAACTAAGCTTTTGTTGTTAGTTTCTCAATAAATGGCATATCTATTGATAGACAGTTGGCTGCATTCAAGTTTGATCCAACCAATACATGTATCTGCATAAGAAGTTTTGTCTTAATCCTTTGAGAAGTTTCACTTTCATTGCCTTCTCCTTGCTGACCACATAATGAATATATTTCATTAATGAAGATGATAGAAGGAGCATTTTCACGAGCCATTTGGAAAAGGTTATAAACTACTTTTTCAATTTCACCTATCCATTTTGATACTAGGTCTGATGAAGATATGCTGCAAAATAGTTTTCAGAAATTCACAATTAAATTTTAATTTATGAAAATGGTAGTACAAAGCATGGAATCATTAGGAATATAGAGAGGTGTATGTCGACCGTTCGATAGCTCAATAGCTTATTTTGCAATTCTCTCATTGTATTTCGAACTCCTCCTATATCATAGTAAGATATCATAACAAAAACAACATGCTTGCAGGTTGTGTACAACATGAGAATATCCCCATGTTGCAGTAAAAGTACAGAACAAAGCTTTGTCTCCAAAAAAGTTATGCATTATCTAAAAAAAATACAGAACAAAGAAATCGGGATGTATTGGATATTGATTTTTTTTTAGGACAGATTTAACAGGAATCAAGAATTATGTAAATGAAGCAAAAGAATGAATACCTCAAAGAGCGTCCTTAACTCAGCATCCTCAACATTACTATAGATGTTTCTCAAAAAAAAAAAGTTTTTGAAGAGTGTTCTCTATAAGGATGTTCACCAGCATATATAGACCGCTCAGTCCCACTAGCAGACCATTAAAAGTTCCACCACCAGAATCTTAGCATAAGGATCATCTACTTTAAGATTCATACCTCCACTACAAATTTTATTGTCATCCATATCATCCCGGTTGTTGAGTTGAGACAAGAACCCAATATCATCATCAACCCCTGAGATCTGGTCATCATCATCAAATAGCAGGTTCCTAATGGTTTGGGCTTTGATTTTCTCCAGGGATTCTATAAGCTCGCCTTCCCCGAAATCTTGGTTAAATGTACCAACAGACCGACCAGTAGAGTTTAAATTGGCTATAGATGGTAAACTTCAAACAATTGTAGACAACAAAATTCTAGAAGGTAAAATTCAAACTCCATAATAAAACCAGCAATCATCTCATAGGAATTCAGGAGTTTATAGTTGGCTATAGCTGGTGTAGAGAAATATAAGAAGCTCTAGGAGGAAAAGATGCATACTTATTCCTCAGTGGGAAAATAAATCTCTTCCGAGAAGAAGGAGGACGATAATTGTTTGTTATCCAACCTACATGAATAGTAAAAGTCCATCAGACCAAAAGATTAATCTAAAAAAAACTAATTAAATAAAAATACCTAACTTAGAACATGATATAGATCATAATTTTGAAAATATCAGTTAGAAAATGTCAAACTAATAACCAGTTAATAAAATATAAAGTTTGATACTATATGTAATCGTGGTTAGGAAACCCTAAAAAAATAATGTTGCCCAGTGACTACATTTAGACCACCTAAAATTGGATCTTAGGCAAAAAGCTATAGTTCGATTCAAAACCGCTACAGAAATTAAAAGAAAATACAGTAACTACAGAAGTCTCACAAAATCAAGCTTCGACCGTGCCACCAGCCTTAAAAACCAACATTTGAACACTTAAAGAACTAATTTTAACAACTAAACTACAGTTAAAGCCCATAAAAATAGGATTGTTCTTTTAGAAGAAGAAAAATAGCTTGAATTTAGTGCAAATAAATCAAAAACTCAATAACAACAAAAAATCAAAATTCGACCCGCTTGAGCATCCCTTGTGATTTAAATTTGTGCCCCTGAGTTACGTTGTAGGTTCCTGATCGTCTACCTAGCTTTACCAAAAAGAACAGCAACCTGAAACAGAGAATTCCACAATAAGGGAAACTACCATACAAATCAGTAGCATATTCCATATAAAAAGAAAAGAAATAAACTACCAATTCCATGCCCCATCTTAAATATTATGGATATATAATATCCTTAATTTTATTTTACAACTCCAATTCATTAAATCTGCAATAAAAATATGCACCTTATTCAATAGCAGCTGCAAAATTTAAGATCAACTGACTGTGAGACAATAATAATCCATGATTCAAGAAGGTTTGGTCCTCCTAATATCATCACACGTGTCAAAAGATAAACTAGTGCATTATGGTGTAGAAGACAACATTAATCATTATAAGCTGTTAATGGGTTAATGAAAAGGATAATCTGAGAACCTTGTTGTTAGGGACTTCAATTTTACGAGAGTGGTTACCTCTGTTCCTACTGGTTCTAGCCATTGTCATCATATGACACACATTCCATCTCTATGGATGAAAAAAACTATAAACGTTAAAGTTATGTGTAATAATAAATACTATATATTAATACTAATTAACGGGCAAACTCAAAAACTGTAGTATACCCAATCTTTATTCGTCATACTAATATGCACCTCGATTATTCAAACATGTGGTTGACAATAAAGACCTATAGTTTCATGATTCAAACCTGTAGTTGACATGAATATCTACTGTCATAGTATACCCAATCTTTATTCATCATGCTAATATGCACAACGATGATTCAAACATGTGGTTGACAATAAAAATCTATAGTTTCATGATTCAAACCTGTAGTTGACATGAATATCTATCTCTATCTTAATGATTTCTCTTGGCTTCATTCTTCGTAAGAAAGTAGGAATACATGAGACAGAGAGTGATATATATATATATATATATATATATATATATATATATATATATATATATATATATATATATATATATATATATATATATATATATATATAACTTTATTGCAATACTGCGGGCAAGAATGTCTATCTTCTAGAATTTACTAGTATTCAAAGAATCAGACTGAACCAGAACATTTTCATAACCAAGTTCCTTAACAAGCTTCAGACCAATTTTGCATCGACAACCATAAAAATTAAAACTTTCTCTCAGCAAGCAAACAAAAATTCAATTCGAAACCAACCCAATAATGCCCACTGCTTTCAAATTCATGATGAAACTGTGTGTATTTCTAATATTTCTGATTATTTGTACCCTATTTTTCGCTTCTAACCCATACTCCAGTTAACTTATATATAGCATTGTTTCTCCATCTTTTTATTGTTCAAGCAAAAAAAAAAATTTCTTTCATTTTTTTTTCTTGTTCTTCTTTGGTGGTTAATGGTTAACTAGCAATGGATCTAAAATGGGTTTTCTTCTCCATTGAGTTTATAACATTGTTTTTGGGTTTAGGTATTCAAAGAATGAAGAGATGGTTCAAAGGCACCACAGAGCTAATGGAGGACAGATCACCAAGACCAATAGTCTGCTACAAAATTTGACTCTATTCTACTAAGAAGATAACTTTTTTTCCAATATAAACTACTTACCATTGTGATAATGCCAGAAAAGAACAACTCAAATGGTAAGATCTATCACTTCGGAAACTAAAATTTGAAGTTGGACGTGCAATAAAGTCCAAATTCAAACTGATTTTTGAAGACCTAATCCATTTACCTAGATTTCATCATTTTTCTTCCAACAGAGCATAGAGCATAGAGCATAGAGCTAGGGCATATATCTATGTCAGAATCAAACAAAACATGAAAATTGGAAAGTAATCTATTCTACTATATAATGCCAAAACTAGGCTTCACCGTAAAAAAAAATCGTTCCAAAAATACCCTTCAACATATTTAGTAATTAAAAAGAATACCTACAATAAATTCCACTGACAACCATTTAAGAGATGCAATAATGACAACCATTTACGGAAATAAAAGGGTTCATGCTAATTGCTAAGTCTTTTAAATTGTTACCAAAGAATTCGAAGGGTTGAACCATTAATCTATATAATTAAAAGCAGTAGAAATAAACTAACTCATCAACATCATTCACTCCAATATACGTGCAAAGCACGTGCATATATACTAGTATGTGTAATAATAAATGGGAACTTTATCAATCGAGTAATATAATGAGATACAAATAGATTCGAGTGTGCATACTTGTGATAGAGGGGTGACGGTGGTGATCGCGATGGTGTGTATACTTTTTTCACCCTCTCCTCTGCCTATACCTCATCGTGCGAGACCTCGCAATGCGTGTAGACTGCCTCTGCGCCTACGGAGCGGTCAAGGTGGGGGAGGATGGCCTCCGGGAGGCCGATGCATACGAGGAGGTCGGAGCCGCAAGAGCAGAGGGAGTCGCAGAGGTTTTGTACGGGGTTTGGTGGGTAGGATTAGGGAAGGGATTTGGGAGGGGATCTTGTGATTGGTGGAGAAGGAGGAGAATTTTTGGGAGTGGAGGAGGAGAAGGGATAAATGTAGTTGGGGTTGAGGATGGAGGAAAGGCAGAGGGAGAGGGAGAGGGAGAGGGAGAGGAGGGGGGATTATTGTGGTGGTGACGGTGGTGGTGTTTTCCTTTAGTGGAGTCGGTGAAAAAGGGAAGATGGGACTGAGGGAGGGGAATGGCTGTGAGAGAGAGAGAGAGAGAGAATTTGAAATTAGAGAGGGAAAGTTAGAATTTTTGGCTGAAAAGTATTTAGCAATGACTAGTTGTTGTTAATGTCAGTATACTAAGTTAAAATTTTGGTCGAAAAGATATTTGGCAACAAAATATTTTTTGCGTTGTCAAAAAACTATTTTGCAATAAATTTATCTTTGCAATAAATTTATCGTTGCTTATTAATCCCTAGGCTTAGACAAAGAAGATTTGGCAACATGGAAAAACTTTGTTGCAGAATGATGTATTTAGCAACGAAGTACAAATTCGTTGCGAACTATTACTTTAAGTAATGAAAATTCTTGTGTTGTTAAAATATCCGTTGCTATATAGAATATTTTTTGTAGTGATACACTAAATCTTTTCGATCAAATGGTCATAATTGATCAAAAATGTCTTATTTGATCTGGTTGGAATGGAAATGAAGTTTAAGGTTCTGATTATATTGGGTTAAAAATGTGTACTTTAATGCTAATTATATTTTGAACTGATTGGAAAAAAATAGTAGCTACAATAGAAAAGCTAGAATAGACGACCAAGATTACGTAGCGAAGATAGGATTTTATGACTAATTTATGAAAGAAAAAAAAAAACTTCTATATTTTTATAATATTTTTGGATTAAAATTTTACTAATTGATTTTGACCCCGCTGCATCTAAATCCTATCATTG
This sequence comes from Iris macrosiphon, assembly GCA_036927795.1. NCBI lineage: Eukaryota > Viridiplantae > Streptophyta > Magnoliopsida > Asparagales > Iridaceae > Iris > Iris macrosiphon. Next base: position 119,771,022 of record JAYESA010000012.1, on the reverse strand, counting down.
CAACCATTAGATAGTCATGTACTTAAATGATGTTTATACTTTCTCTTTTGTCTTTGATGGACTTATGCAATTTATTTCAAACTGATTGTGGGACATTTGTATTTATGGACTTCTTGGACATGTATTTATGGATTGCAGAGCATGTCATTTATGTCCTTTATATTTTTACTTTAATATGTATTGAGAGGACTATTGTGAAGATTTGATCCTAGAACTAAGGTTTCCTAGATATACACAAGTAGTATATAGCTTATACATATCATGTTGGGCTGGTGTACACATGGTGTGTAGCTAGCCAGTGTCACGTGTATTCTCGTATTCTGTGAGCAGATTATGCATGACTATCATTTTCATTATGAACTACAGATTATTGACACCACTCTTCTTGGCATATAAGGATTCCAACTATTAGAAAAATTAATTTCTTAATTTCTTAATTTCTTAATTAGATATTTTTGTTTATTAAATTATCTTATTAGATAAATCTTTTTTAAAATTTTTAATTGGATATTTATGTTTATGAAATTATCTAGTTGGCTTCCTATTTAAAACTGTATATAATTTGAATTAACATCAAATCACATAAATGAGGTAATTAGCTAGAGTTGAATATTTGAGAAATCTATTCAATCGTCATATATTAGTAATTAAGTAGATTTACAATATTTGAAAAATCTACTCAATTTTTATACATTAGATAATTAGCTAAATTTAAAATATTTAAAAAATCTACTCAATAAATATATATATATATATATATATATATATATATATATATATATATATATATATATATATATAATCTTTATTTAATAAAATTAACCATATGATGCATTGATGTCCAAGATGACAATTTCTACACGTACATAAAATAAACCGAACAAACCAATGAACACGCATGGCACTATTGGGTGCACATTTTGTTGTTACCGAGATTTTTATTGCATGCCCATTTAGTAACCATAGACACTATAAATTTACCATAAATTCTAGGGAGAGAGAGAGAGAGAGAGTTGAGGGTGGTAGCTGGATCTTAGGGAGAGAGAGCTAGGGGGAGATATTCTCTCCTGTGGAGTTGGTCACAACAAGATGGAGAATGAGAGTGAGAATTACGCCTAAATGATTGAGAGTGCTAGGTATTAAATACAATTATTTTTCTAGTTTTGGATCACAAGATTGGCACAGACAATCTTAACAAATACTCTTTCCATAGATACCTATAAATCCTCGATCCTTCCTCCTCCTTGATGTTCTCCTATTGTTCACTACGCCTCCGTTTTTTTGTTTGATCGTTGTTAATCTCTTGGTTTGACATAAGGTCTCAACTTGAAAAACTCAGGATAGAAGAGCAAACATAAGAACAACTTATCTGCCTCTTCTTCTTCTTCTTCCATTCCTTTTCCAACCAACACTTCCTCCTCCACCACCAAAACAACCGTCCTCCCCAGCAAAGCCCTCTCTTCCTCTGCTACTCTTGACAGTGCTTTGTTATCGAACACAAGTAATCCAGTAGATCCAACTGACGCAGAAGCGACGAGGAATTTCAGTTTTTGTGTCGTTCTGCCACCTTATAGTTCGTCGACTCTCCAGAGGAGACAGCATAATCAGCAAAAGTCTCCGATCACATTGGCAGGCCCGGTCATGAGGTTTATTAGGCCCAGGACGAGAAAAAAAAATTGTGTCCTTCTTTTTTCATAAATGTCTATTTTTTTCAATAAATAAATTGTATTAATAAAGATGAAACTTCCAAAAAGCACATGACAACAAAAATAATACGGTCCAATAACGATTAAAAAGTTAAACCACTTTATTCATATTCTCTTGTATATCTTCTAGTACATATTCCTTAGACATAGGTCTCCTCCGATGATCTAAAAAAATTAAAGCACTTTCTTTATATTTTCCAGTAGAAGCCACCTGGCCCACCTCCAATGACTCAAAAAGTTTAACCACATCCTTCATATTTTTCTAGCGATCTTCTAGTACATATTCCTTAGGACTTTGGCTTCCTTCAATGACCTACAAAACAAAACAACCAAATCAAACAAATTCTCATCTAAAATGATTTTTTTCTTGCATTTTTTGAGGCAAAATCATCAATTGTTTGATCAACAACGATATTTTTCAAGATATCATTTTCAATACTTAAGATTGCTAATCCATTTAATCTGTCTTGAGTCATGGTGGTCCGCAAATAAGATTTAATTAATTTTAACTTTGAAAAGCTTCTTTCTGCGGATGCCACAGTAACAGGTACAGTCAATAAAATTCTATATGCAATAAGAATATTGGAAAACATTTCCATTTTTTTTTGCAAACTCCATAATTTTAATGGAATTCCATGACTTATGCACTTCGTATGCTTCACTAGGTAGCATCTCTTGCAATATTTGTAACTCAGAAAGTAAGTACTTTGCATCAATATCAGACACGTTACCATGTTTCAAAGCTATTTCAAGATTCAAACAAGAACTTTTTATTTCATCATCATCCAATAAAACTGTCACGCCCCAGTCCCAAAAATACGTAGGACTAGGACACGTAAGCATGCCAGCCGCATGGATATGGCAACTCCAATATATGGAAATCAAATCCATACGTACGCTGTAATATGAATATCAAATCCACGAGTGGTATAAAATATAATACAAGTCACAGGGTAAAATCTAAATCTCATCCACCAAAATCAAATATAATTAAATAACCAATATCTAGGGAACTAGATCTCAATAAGAAGTATCTAAGGATGATGGTTGGATGGAAACAAATCCACTACCAACTCGAATATAAGAGCAAATACAAAATAAGTACAACACAATCAACCAAAATATAAGTATACCAACTATCGATCACGGCCCGAAGAGAAGACATCCACGAAGCATACACAACCATCCAAATCTGCGCTCCTGCAAATACTCAAGAACAGGTACACCTGGCAGCGGACCAGGTCCTCAGAGGGACATAACAAGATACTTAAACATATGCCAATAAAGTACTGAAATAAATATCCAAAAGGGGTCGTCTAACCGTCTAAGTGAATGCATTTAAGAACAACTTTTCCCACAAGTGAGCTATCTGGCTGAAAACTGGAATTTGGCATGGTTCTCTTTTGAAGATCCAGGGGCCCAAAGGCACGTCATCTTTTGAACGGCGGAGGCCCGCCAATGTACATAATATATATATGGGTCATCACCGCCCGTATCTCCAGTGGAGAATCCGGGTGCACAGGAAAAAGTGCAAAGGAGCTCAAATGCGGTACTTGTTGTTCTCCCCACCCCATGCTCTAAGCATGTCACATCCATGACACGATAATACCTCTAATAACTGCCAAGTCTACTAGCATGCAAAGTTTCTAACAGCAGTTATTCCTAACGCACGGTCCATACGTACAGGAGGCCAGACCTGTCACGCAGCCCGTGATCTATATGAGACTTACACTCGTGTAACAACTGTGTCACGGCCAATAAACCTAATGGTGCTACATGATAATGGGGTAGTCTCATGAACAAGGTCAATGCAATACATAAATAAAAACATATCGCGATGTCACTGTCGCGCGCATTTTATATAACAATTAAAATATATGAACTAAAGACAGAAAATAAAGATGCGTGCAACATATGGAATAAGAATAACAGTACAATGGCAAGGTATACTTGCCTGGCAAGAAGGCTGCGATGTACCAATAACCTGCTCCAGAAGTCGCGCAGAATAAATCCAATATCCTATGTACATATGATATAATACAATAAAAATATTAGTCATTACACTAGTGCACACACACAACAATATTTACACTGGACTCAGGGGGTACCCTAGGGGTAGCACTAGTCATCTAACACGGTCAATTACGCGTTGAATTATGCGGGGTCTCATCTTCAAGTGCTGTACACAATCAGACAATCGACTGACAGGTGTCTAAGCCTGTACGTTAAGGTACGCAAGGCAGGCAATTCGTAAGTTCTTAGGGTCAACATGGTCAAGGGCAAATACGGGATAGTCCACGGTGTCCTAGGGTCGTACAGTCTAAATATATATATAGTCCTAATTATCAATTAGCATAGGATTTAATTACTTACAATTTACGTACATACCATATATTTATATATTTCTATATATAAAACCCAATTTATTCATACCAATTGAATACATGTAGTAAGTATAGATATAAATATATATACCAATGAGTAATATACGCGTATGCGTATATATACGTACACGCATCTGGGTTCACCGACTCAGGGCCTGATGTCAACTAACAGTCAATAAGCAATACTAATATCCTACCGGCACACACACAAACTCATATAACAAGGAGAAGACGGGACAGGTTCTTACCTTGGAGTACGTGCACGGAATCGGCTGGACGACGACGAAGAGAGGTTGACGACGATAACGATGATGATGGTGAGGACGACAGTGCTGATGATGATAATGAATGGTGAGGAGTGATGGTGATGAGATGACGACGAGGGTGATGATGATGATGTTGGTAATGGTGTTAATAGCAATGGTGGTGGTGATGACAATGTATGGTGGTGATGTTTATGATGATGATGGGTGTTGATGGTGATACGATGATGATAATGACGACAATGACGATGTTAGTTAAGGTGATGACGATAATAATGATGGCGAGGACGATGATGGTGAACGATGGCGATGACGATAGTTTGATGAGGTGATGATGATGATGATGGTGATGAATCGAGATGATGGGATAACGACAACGACGATGATGGTGATGATGACGATGCGACGATGATGAAGTAATGATGATGATGATAGTAGTGGTGGTGGACTGCCGGAGTCCGGCCAGGAGAGCTTCCGGCGAGTCATGGTGATGGTGAGGTAAGGACAATGGTGGTGATAAGGTAATGATGATGATGAAGATTATTGATGAGGATGATCAGGTTGTGGCTGCTGACCTCCGACCAGCGAGGGGGTGGTCCGGTCAGCTAGGGGAGGAGAGGTCCAGGAGGGGGAAGGCTGTGGCATGGTGGAGGAAGGAAGTGTAGGGAAGTGGCAGTGGTGAAGTTGATGATGATAATGGTGGCTGGGAGTAGGAGAAGAAGAGGTGGTAGGGGTGCTGATGACTCCGGCGGCGGGGAGTCGTTCAGTCGAGGGTGCTCGACGGCTCGGCGAGGCGAAGGAAGGATAGGGAAGAGGAGGAGAGCGGAGGAGAGAACGAAAGGAGGTGGAGCTCGGGTAATGTCGACGAGAGGTGGTCATATTGGTGGTGGTGCGGCACTAATGGCGTCGTGGTCGAGTCCGGCGGGAAGGGGAGGAGATCGACGGCCTGTAGTGGTGTGGATGATGGTTCGAAGTCGACGGGAGCGGCGGGTCCTGGTCGAGATGCTACTCCGGTAGGTCGGCTCGCGAGTTCGAGGAGAGGCGGGGGTCGTCGTGTGGAGTCGACGCCGAGCAGGCGGGTGTTGCGGGTGTGCAGTGCAGCGGGTCGCTGTTGGGGATCCGCTCCGGCGAGGTGGCAAGGCGGTTCGTGGCTGCTGCGAGTCATTGTTGGGGATCCGGCCGGGAAGGCTGAAGGAAGAGGAGGAGGATGGAGAAGAGGTGGTGAACTCGGGAGGGCCGACGGAGCTTCTTCGGCGAATCGGGATGGCCGGGGTCGGTGCTGAATCGGGTTGGGAGAGGGATGAACAGTGTCGGCTATGGGAATTTAGGTTTTTAGGAAAAATAGAATATAAAGAAAAGGGAAGGAAGAGGTGTTTATATACATGTAAATTTTTGGTTTGGATTGACCTAGGAATTAGGGCTTGGTCAACATTCCTTGGGCTTGGCCTTGGGCTCACATGGGGGTGCTTGGAAGGGCTATAATTGCATGATTAAAATACAAGGATGGGGTTAAAAATATACGAGGGCGATGTGCGCGCGTTGCACATGCTAAAAATTACGAAAAAATTTACGTGAAGGAAAAATTGAGTTTCTTCATGAATTGTCCAATGGTGGGGACACTAAAAGGCATTTTTGCATAAAAGCCCCCCCAAAATTAGAAAATTGCACAAAGTCAAAAATTAAATTTAATTAATTAAATCAAAACGCGCACGATGTTCTAGAATTAATTAGGAGTACATGGGATTAAATCAGGCGGGACACAATTGTCTGGGGCGTAGAGGGAACAGTGTAGAATATTAATAAAATTCGGTTTGCACAAAATGGTCAAGATTGTGTCCTCAATTTCGATTGGGACGCACAAGGGTACAAAATTGGAATTTATTTCGAATTAAGAAATAACGTCCGCAACGTTTATTGTGCGGCTAAAATATAGCATCAGAGAGCAATATTATAAATTGTACAAGGATCAGAATAGTAGGCGGACATGTCTAGGATGAGGTTGTGAAGTTTGTTGGAAGGCAATGGCTAGTGAGGTGCTCCAATTATAGAAGTAACGTAGTGTGCGCTACGCGATATAAATTATTTCATAATTAAATAAATGTCGTGTTCTAATTCTAATTGGGTTCAAACTAGCCCTAATTTCACTATCTAAGCCAAGTAGCCCTAATTTTGGGTGAGGGGGTTTACAGAAACTAACTTAGATGCGTCAAATAAGAATCCAAAAATACATTCAATTTTTTTCATTTGTTCAAATCTGCTATTTAACTGAGAAAGAGCCATATCAACTAAAAGAAGAAAGTAATCAGTTCTAAAGATTTCTTGAGCAGATTGTTGTTCTCTTTCCGTATTTGGAATCTCATCAAAATATTTCTTTCTAGAAACTCTGCGCTTAATTGGAAAAATGGGCTCAATTTCCAATTCAGATGCAATTTCTTTAGCATCAATAATGGCAGAAGTAAAGCCGCTTTCTCTATATTTTTCAAACCATGAAATTAGTCCTTCTAAGTTTTGCAACATCAATAAGCATATTTTCAGATTGCAAGATTTTGCTAATTAAATTTATCTTGTATAAAATTTCATGCCAAATAACAAAACTTAAAATAAAGTCAAAACTTGAAAACTCACCCGAGACTAACTTTTCAGCTTCCCAACTTACTTTGGAATCATCAACAACTTCAATTAATTTTTTTAAAGCTAATTTTATTTGAGGAGCTTGGATTTTTATTGCTTTAACACTTTCAATATGGCTCTCCCAACGTGTGGCAAACAATGATTTCAAAGCTAAGTGATCAACATATTCAAGGAGCAGATTCTATCTCTTTGTTGAATTAGAAAACACATTATAAATGGTTTGACAAGCTCCAAAGAAAGATTTTCCTTTTAAACAAGAATTGGCCATATCACAAAGTACTAAATTCAAACAATGACAGCCACATGGCATATAAAAAGCTCTAGGATTTATATCCAACATTTTTTCTGAACTCATTGGTGCTTTCCTTTCATGTTAGACTCATTATCATATCCTTGTCCTCTCACATTATCAATATCAAGATCAAGAGAGTGTAGAGTAGATTGTAATTCATTAAAAAGTCCCAATCCAGAAGTATCTTGCACATTTAGAAACTCTAAGAAATATTCTTCTATTTTTATTAGGGTATTGTTCACATCTACACATCTTAAAATTAAAGTCATTTGTTCTTGGTGACTTGCATCAGGAGTGCAATCAAGAATCACCGAAAATATTTTGCTTCTTTTACTTTTTGAATGACTAAACTCTTAACCCTTGATGCCAATGTAAGTATCAACTCATTTTGAATTTTATGACTAAGATAGTGATAATGAACACTTTTATCTTGAATGAGTCGAAAATGTTGCATCATTATCGGATCAAACTCTGCTATTGTTTCAAGAAAACCTAAGAAGTTTCCATTTGATACGTCATATATTTTTTCATTTGTTCCACGAAAGGACAAATTATTCATTGCCAGTCTTTTCACAACAGCAATTAATCTCACCATAACTTATTTCTAATGATCAGTATCTTTTTTATTTGTTCTTGTAATTCTTTATCAATCGTTTGATTTGTATTCAATCTGATTCGTAGCTCAACCAAAGCTTTAAGGTTAATGAGGTGTTCACGGCTATTTTCATGTTCTTTAAGTTTATCACCTAGATGTTTCCAATCACTAACACCTTCATCTGCTAAATGACTTCTAGTGTGAATTCTCCTTACCACTTTACAACAGAAACAAAATACTCTATCAAGTTCTTTTGAATAAACCAACCACTTTCTATCAGAAACTTCCCCATTTGCTAGTTTTCGATTATAATAATCAAAAGAAAATGATCTATTTTAATTATCTTTAGGATAAATATAATTGGCTTCTCTAACAGGTCCTTTTTCCACCAATAAGTCTCTCAATTTTGCATCTAAACTATCCCACACTCTTGGATCAAAAATATTCAAAGCCATTTTAGCTTCTGACCAATCAAGCACATTGATATTTTTATCATTTTCAATTTGCTCATTTTCGAAAACAATTTTAGGTTCTTCACTATTGATTTGCTCAGTTTCATTTCCACTTAGATTTAGATTTTCTAAATTTATCTCATTCTATGTACAAATTCATTAGAATGAATATGTTGTTCATATTCACTAACCAATTCTTCAACAGGATTTTCATAAGAATTATTTGTTTTCTTTATATATTTATCTAGAGAATTTTTTTTGGCTTTTAATAACCTCTTCTATCATTTTTTTTCTTTTTCTTTTATGACTTCCAGAGGCTTGTTTTCTAGGAAACATAATTGTAGTTAAGAAATAAGGCAATAAATTAACAATAAAAATTACGGAAATAAATTAGTGTGTTCGACGGTTCTTCCCTGTACAAGAAGACAAGTAGACAACCAGAGGCTTTTTCTTTTCTGACTTCCCGTGGCTTATTTCCAAAGGCTTTCTTCAATTCTCACTGTACAAGAAGACAACCAAGACAATAAATAAATAAATAATTGGTTCAACTTTATATATCAGAAAGATAAAAGCTAAGAACTAAGAAGACTATTTCAAATGACCGGAATGGAAACAAGAACATATTTATATGACAGAAGTCTAAATATCCCTAAATTATATAGTAATTTATATATATATGAAGACCCAAACACTAATTATGTAATTTATATGAGACCCAAAGTCTAAATATCCTTAAATTATTTAGTAAAAAATTGCTTTTAAGCGCTGAAATGAATGAAAAGACCAAACTGGACATCTATTCATAAAAATGTTGCTTTTCCACAAAATGGTGAAGAGAATAGCACTGATAAGCTGCAGTCCAGGAAAAACCTGAAAAATGAGACATTTCCTATCTAAATGGGAAGTTTTTCTGTCCCCTAAATAAATCCAATATATTCCAACAGAAAGTATTGATCAAATCCTAAATCTAATTCCTCCAGCTACAAAAACTTTAGACACTTGAAATAAAATAGGCTTCAAGCCTTCAACTTCTGTGTAAAATTTTCACATTCATGTTCTATAATGCAAATATAAAGAACTAAAGAAGAGGAATCAATTCTCTTCCCTATAAGGCTGTACATAAAATAAGTAATAACATAATTATTAATTAATTACCTCACCTGGACGGCTGCCGGCTGGAGCCTGGACCCTTCTTCTTCCGGCTGCATCATAAAGGAACCCTACAGTACTTTACAAGATTCCTCCAGTCAAGGAAAAACCTAATCGCTCGAATGAAACCCTAATTAGAAATGGGCTCAACAACAACAAAAATTGACAAGATTTTTTTGGATCAAGAACTGGCCTTTATTGCCATGAAAGGAAAAAAAAAGGAGGGAGAAATTTGGCTGAAAATCGATCGGACACTGCAGTCTACAGATCGATCAAATCTCCGCGAGAAAAATCGATCGAGAAGTAGAGGAGAGAGAGTGACTAAAGAGAGAATGATTGTCTGAATAATTTTCTTTTTTCTGCTGGTTTTATGAGTTCTGGAGAAGAAACAACACTTGGAGAATGATCGTCTTTAAAGAAGTTCTAAAGACTAAAGAAGAGGCACCGATTCGAACATTTCTTCTTCCTAGAGGGCCAGAATGGAAACAAAGAGTCAGCAAACAACTCTTAATGAGGGTTTGTTTCTTTTTCTCCCTGGCTGGACCGGCTGGACCCTTCTTTAATGGGCCAAACTGCAATCTGCTACAAACCTGAAACCTATAACAGTATAACTAAACCAAAAAATAACTGGTGCCCCCTATTCAGTTTGGACCCTGGGCAATGGCCCAGCCTGCCCTGCGCCAGGGCCGGGCCTACACACTGGTAAAGGACTAGTTCACTTTATTTCTATTGTTTCGAATTGGTAAAGGACTATAGTCCACTTTCTTTCTATTGTTTTGCTCTTGAATCATATTTTAGAGATATTTTAGAGATGGTAATGCCAAAAGTTATATTTATGTTCTTTTTTCTTTGATTCAAGGTCAACAAAACATCACTACCTTTGCCTTCTGGAGCAGTTAATCTTGAGCCCCCTGTTGGGGTCCAGTCTGGATTTGGTAAACTTTGGAACTCAAATATTGTCAAAGATTTGATTTGATATAATTTGAAAATCTACATTAAATGTAAGATTTGATTAGATTTCAAATTTGTATCAAATATTTAATCTTTCATATTTGGACGTCCATAATTGGTGTTGGACTATTTTAGGTGTAATAGGATTATTATTTTAGGGTTTCCTATTTAGGAAATCCTATTATGACCTAAAATAGGTTTCTCATCCTATAAATAGGGAGGAGGGTGGAGGCACAAAGAAGAAGCACAAGTTGGAGATTCAGGGTGCTCGTCCACAGAAAATCTAAGAGAAAGTCCGTGCTTTAGTCTCAGGACTTCGCCATCCAAGACAGAAGGAAGAAGGAGATCTAATCGAGGAGTCGTCAACTTCGGTTAGGGAGATTGCTACGGGTTTGTGAGTGATTTCAATTGTAATCTTCTGTCTTTCTTCTTGAGTGTGGTGAGAGAGTTGAACCTATTAGGGCAAAGGGTTTCAACATTAGTTTTTTGCAATCTTGTAATTTTATCTGAGTTATAAAGGTTAGAATTTGTCCAGGTGACGTAGTTACCGCCATACACTTGTCTTCATCTGTGCTTGGTGTTCGTAGATTGGTTGGTCATCTCAGGTGGGTTGGCAAAACAGTTTTGCGACACGCATAACACATGGTATCAGAGCACACGTGTTTTCAACACGTGGTATCAGAGCCAGGTTCTTCTCGAGAGGGAAGGTGCAACTATGTCTACGAAACAGATGAATACTCGTATGATCACCCTCACAGGAGAAAACTGGACGATTTGGAAGCCAAGAATGGAGGATCTACTCTGGTGCAAGGACTTGCATGGTCTGTTGGAGGGCCACAGTGCAAAGCCGATAGACAAAGATGCCGATGACTGAAAATGACTGGATCAGAAGGCTGTTGGATTCATCCGCCAATGGCTAGATGACTCGGTGTTTCACCACGTGTCCATGGAGAATTCTGCAAAAGCATTGTGGGAGAAGCTACATTCGTTGTACGAAAGGAAGACAGCTGGCAATAAGGCATTTCTGATTCGCCAACTCGCCAACTCGTCAACTCGAAATACACGGAGGGTACACCGGTGGCACAACATCTGAACGAAGTTCAGGGCATCATCAATCAGCTGTCTACAATAAAGATGGTGATTGAGGATGAGCTTCAATCCCTTCTTCTTTTGATTTCTCTGCCGGAAAGCTGGAAGACGTTGGTGGTGTTGGTGAGCAACTCCGCTCATGATGGAGTTGTCGCGATGGAGGCAGTCAAAAGCAGCTTGTTGAACGAGGAGATCCGGCGTAAGCAAGTGGAATCGTCATAGGAGTCCACTCTGGTGGCTTCCTACGAGAAGGAAAGACCCAAGTTACAGGCAAGGACAGGAGGGAGTTCTCGGGATCTTGCGATTGTGGACCGCAAGGAGGGCTGCTATCACTGTGGCGAAAGGGTCATATCAAGAGGAACTGCATGAAGCTCAAAGTTGAGAAGGCCAAAGGCAAGGATGATCAGGAGGATCTCACGACTATGGGAGATCTCATCATCGCAGCAACCGACGTAGAGGAACCTTGTAGCATGTGGCATGATGACGACTGGGTCTTGGACACGGGAGCATCGTATCACGCTACTCCATATAGGAGAATCTTCACATCATACCGTGGTGGCAGGTTTGGACGTGTAAAGATGGGCAACAAGGGGACAGTTGCAGTTATAGGCATCGACGATGTGCACTTGACAACGGAGCTTGGTGAGAAGCTCGTTCTCAAGAATGTGCAACATGTACCGAGTTTGCGCTACAACTTGGTTTCGGTAGGGAGGCTGGCGGATGATGGCTGTCGCTGTTTATTTGGAGACAAAGATTGGATGCTTACGAAGGGTTCCCAACAGCTGGCTCGAGGAGATTTATGTTGTGGCATGTATAGGCTCAAGCCGTTGAGGTGTACAGGCAGGCTACAGACACCGGATGGAGGCTCGAGGGGTATTCGACAGGAGGTGGATCGTCGAAAACTTGTCTTGGAGGGGCTTCAAGATACTTTGAGGGATACAGAGTATTCGGTTCATCGAGACAAAGCGACGAATGGTGATGAGTCAAAGATTGAGGGTCAGTCTATCGGTCCCATGACAGCTAGTTGGTCTCCAGGTGGGGGATGCTTCACGGATCCGATTTTGGCGACTGATGGTTTGCTAAAGCTTCACGGAGTGACATTGGTTTCAGCAGTTCGAGGCCAAGGAGGAGATTAAGGTTTGCAGCAAACTCAATCTGAGGCGGAAGCATCATCATTCACATAGTTCAGGGGAAGCTGTGGGTCATCGACGACATGCACAGTGCGTGATGTTCTGCTGGAGGACGCATATGTATGGGGGAGCTTCAAGTTCGGATACGAAGGTGGGCAAATTCAGGAGTTCAAATCTCGGAAGAATCGTACCGTCCGCTTGGTTAGGCCAGCCAAGGGTGAAGAAGCTCGTCGGAACGTTAACACGTTCCGGTGGAAGACAGAAGTCGGGGACATGCAACCAAGACTCACGGTGAGGCTGATCGTCAGGGACTTCGGTCTTGGCCGTGTAATCGATATCGGCAGGATCCCAGTAGTGCAGGAGGTGCTACGCATGGCAGCTAGCGTCGACGTGGCGGTCGAGGAGCTGGAGACGACGGAAGATGCAAAGCAGTCGAGGGATCGAAGATCAGTGGCATGGGGGAGGAGGATTTCTGTCGCAAAATAACAGGCATGGTGTCCAGTTGAGGAGACATGAGGTCAACACCCTCTCATCAGACTGGAGGGAGAGATTTTTGGGGTGCAGTCTGGATTTGGTAAACTTTGGAGCCTAAATATGGTCAAAGATTTAATTTGATATAATTTAGAAATCTACATTAAATGTAAGATTTGATTAGATTTTAAATTTGTATCAAATATTTAATCTTCCATATTTGGACGTCCATAATTGGTGTTGGGCTACTTTAGGTGTAATAGGATTATTATTTTAGGGTTTCCTATTTAGGAAATCTTATTATGACCTAAAATAGGTTTCTCATCCTATAAATAGGGAAGAGGGTGGAGGCACAGAGAAGAAACACAAGTTGGAGATTCGGGGTGCTCGTCTACAGAAAATTTAAGAAAAAGTTCGTGCTTTGCTCTTAGGACTTCGCCATCCAAGACAGAAGGAAGAAGGAGATCTAATCGAGGAGTCGTCAACTTGGTTAGGGAGATTGCTACGGGTTGGTGAGTGATTTCAATTGTAATCTTTTGTCTTTCTTCTTGAGTGTGGTGAGGGGGTTGAACCTATTAGGGCAAAGGGTATCAACATTAGTTTTTTGTAATCTTGTAATTTCATCTGAGTTATAAAGGTTGGGATTTGTCCAGGTGACGTAGTCACCGCTATATACTTGTCTTCATCTATGCTTGGTGTTCGTAGATTGGTTGGTCATCTCAGGTGGGTTGGAAAAACGCTTCCGCGACTCGCCTAACACGTGGTATCAGAGCACATGTGTTTTCAACACCCCCTTCAAACCAAATTCATAGCAGCAGCAGCCATATCATACCATATTCTTGTCCATGGGAAGAAAGGGTGTGGGTCAAAACTGATCTCTAAGTTTATTTTCAATTGCCTTATATTTCTTTTCCTAAATATGTATCTGGTTAGATTGTCGACAAGAACCCGTCGTGGCCTCTTCCCGTCCAGTGCCATGCCTGTTTTCACCTCCTCAATGCGGAGAGATGTGCAAGCTCGTGTATGCAAATGAACCTGGGTTTAGGTAAGTAGTGTTGTACTAATTTACCTATTTCAAATCTTTACCAATTACCAATCCGTTGTGTTCGTGAATTCTGAAGTGCTTCGATCTCTGGGATGCATCAAATGGATGGGAGGAACTCAGAAGTTTATATGAATGAGCGTCTCAGAGAGAACAACTCATCATCCATGGATGGCAGTTGGGTACTTCTCTAGCTCAAAGCAGTCCCCGCTCCAAATTCACTTTATTACCATCATCTCAAGTAAGATATGATAAACATAACAGAATGTGCCTTGTATACATCTATCAATTAGTCTATGGTTTTCTAATCTATGTTTGCTGCTATTTGTTGCATCTCAGGAAGACATGAATCACAGTATGTCATGTTCTGAGGAAGCCTCATAGCAGCTGATGTCGAAGCCCTTCTATAACTTTGTGTCTGTGTCATTAGTTACTTGTGAAGCGTCCTTCAAAGACAGAAGAAGTAAAATATTGGATTTTAGTGATTAGATATATAGATTACGCAACTATTTTGAGTACTCTTCTGGTTCCTAATTAATCTTTATAATAGTAAGAATTAATGTTTAGTATATGAATGAATGTGTAAACCCCCTCGACCAAATTTAGGTTTACTTAGCTTCGATAGAGAGATTAGGGTTAATTTGGAGCCAATTAGAATAAATACACAGTGTTTTATATTATTGTGAAATATTTATATCACTTAGTGCACCTTACCGTTGCTTCGATATTTAGAGCACTACACTAGCTATTACCTACGAACAAATTTCATACACTTCTCCTAGACATGACAGCCTACTATTCTGACCCTTGAGTAACTCACAAATACTCTAGCTTGTGCTTCATTTTAGTCGCACAATAATCGTTACAAACGTCCATGTTTAAATTCAATTAAATCCAACTTTGCATTATTTGTCCGTTCCAATAGAAATTGGAGACACAACATCAACCCGTTTTGTCCAACCCAAATTATGACATTATTCTATTATAAGTCTACTACGTCCATGACACTTGTGTTTCACCCAATTTTAACCTCATGTATTTCCAATTAATTAAAGAACACCTTGTGCATTAATTTTAATTAAATTAATGTAATGACCCAACCTAACCCAAAACTCGACCCAACTCCAACCCAAACCCCCACTCACACCATCAAGGTTCATACTAAACATCACACACCATTTTAGCCCACTATATCACACCAAACAAAGTGTTTTCCTCATCCAATACCAAAAAATTTTTATTTGTGCAATTTCTCAATTGTCAAGGACTTTTGTGCAAAAAGGTCGGTGAGGTGTCCACCTCCCATTGGAGGAAATCCATGAAGAATTCTCCTCCCTACGTTTCCTTCATGTCTTCATGCAATGCATTAGCTTACATGCATTTAATGCATTCATACTATAGCCTACAATGCATTTAATGCATTCATACACATACACCACACCTCATTCTCTCCTATATAACCGACCCCTCCTCCTCCTTCCTTCTCCGACTTTGCCACAGCCACCCCACCTCCCTCTTCCAACTCCGACCAGCAACCTCGACCATCCCCCGCCACCTCGGCAACAGCCACAACAACCTCCTCCCTCGACTTCTTCTTCTTCTTCTTCTTCCCACACCCACTCTCCTTCACCCGGCCACCACCATTCAACCCCGATCACCTCCTGTACAGTCGTCGCCTCAGCCACGGCCATCCTCCGCCGCCTGACCACCTCACCCCCAACCCCGACTCCTATCCACGCGTCCCCGCCAGCCTCCTCCTCCTTCTCCGTTAGTTATCACCATAACCAATCCAACTCCACCACCTCCGTCAACCCGACTCCACCACCGCCCTCTTCAGCATCACGACCTCCGCCACCGTCGTCCCCTTCATTAACTCCACCACCCAGCACCACCATCAAGCACCAACACCACCACCACCATCTCCACACCAATACCACCACCACCACCACCATCTCCACACCAATACCACCCGACCCGAACGACTCCCTCGACTTCCCTCAACGCACCCCCGCCACCTCAGCCACCCTCGACATCCGCCACCATAACCACCGACCTCCTGTCATGCCCCAGTCCCAAAATACGTAGGACTAGGACACGTAAGCATGCCAGCCGCATGTATATGACAACTCCAATATATGAAAACCATAACACATGCGTACACTGTATAATGAACAATAATTCACAAGTGGTAAATATGTCACAAGTCACATGGTATAATCTAAATCTCATCCACAGAAAATCAAATATAAATAAATAACCAATATCTAGGAAACTATATCTCAATATAAAGTATCTAAAGATGACATTCGGATGAAAGCAAATCCACTACCGAACTAGAATATAAAAGCAAACACCATATCAGTACAACAACTACCACCACTACGACTCGAAGAGAAGACCTCCTCGAAGCATAAGGGTAACCAGTCTGGATCTGCGCTCCTGCGAATACTCATGAACATCTACACCTGGCAAGGGACCAGGTCCTCAGAGGGACATAATAAGATACATAGAAGCATGCCAATAAAGTACTGAAATAAATATCCAATGGGTTGCCTAACCGTCTAAGTGAATGCAGTTTGAGAACAATTTTCCAACACGTGGGCTATCTGGCCATAAAATGGGATTGGCATGACTCTCTCGGAGAATCAGGGGCCTTAAAGCATGTCGTCTTTTGAACGGCAGAGGCCGCATGTAATATATGGGGTCATCACCACCCGTCGCTCCGGCGGAGCGTCCGGGCGAACAAAAGAAAAGTAAAAAGGAGCCCAAACGCCTTACTTGTTATTCTCCCCACCCCATGCTCTAAGCATGTCACATCCATGACACGATAATACCTCTAATAACTGCCAAGTCTACTAGCATGCAAAGTTTCTAACAGCAGTTATCCCTAACGCACGGCCCACACGTACAAGAGGCCAGCCCTGCACGCAAGTCCGTGATCTATATGAGACTCACACTCGTGTAAGAAATGTTTTACGACCAATGAAACCTAATGATGCTTCAAGATAATGGGGCGGTCTCATAAACATGGTCAATGCATATACATAATAAAAATAAATCACGACGACACCGTCGTTGCACCCAAGTTTCCTTGGACGCGCATTTTATATAACAATTAAAATATATAAACTAATGACAGAAAATAAAGATGCATGCAACATATGGAATATGCATAACAGTACAATGGCAAGGTATACTTGCCTGGCAAGAAATTTGTATAGTGTAATCGTCCAAATATCCAGGACACGGGATCAGGAACTAAGGCCTCCGAACAAACGTCTCCGGATGCTGAAATAAATATCACCAACATTTTCGGATTCAGCAAAATAGCTAGAAATTACTATCCTTTCATCCAATTTGGACACAGGGGTAAAACGATAATTTCGGGTCAAAGTGGGGTCCACATGTGGGCCACTTTATACCGAAAAGCGTGCAAGGGGTAACGGTCTCTAAATGGGATAAATTATAGGTCAAATAAACTCTAAATGTCAGTACAAACTCAACGGTATGTCCAAATATGGATTCCGGTGAGTCGAACATAATTTTGCCCAAAAAGTCAACCGTGGGGCCCGCCAATAGGCGACTTGGTCAACTGTCTCAAAATTGCGTAAAATTGGGTCACAGGACCAACGCGATACCACGAGTCCAGTGGCGTAAGTTTTGTTGCAATCTAACGAGCGTACACTAAATGGGACAGAGTTTTGCAAAAGTCGCAATACGGGAAATTTTCGCGGATACGGGCTGATTCCGACGCGCACACACGTCCGAATCAGTTTTGGTGAAAGCCCACACGTCTGGGTATACCGTGTGCGTCTTTCGGTGCGCTTGGTACGCGACGGGGCGGTCTCGTTTGGCGGGGGGCGCTCCGTATCACAAATTCTGGAAGTTGAAAAAAGTAGGTTTTCAGTATTTTCAATCTGATTTAATTCATCACACAGCAATAATTAAAATATTGTAATTAACAAAAATTAATCTTGGTTAGGTGGTCTTCGCATACCAAAAAGAAAAACTAGATTCGGATCTCTGTGGTGGGAGATACGAGTCCTTAAACATGGGTGGTTACCGCAGTTTTCGGCGATCTAAAAATTGTCGTTTTTTGCCAACTTGGTCGTTGTTTTCGCCTAGGGTTACGCACTGTTCGAGTTAAACTAATATATAGTATTGGAAGGGGGATGGGTCGTGAACATACCGGTGAAGACAGGGTCGAGTTTGGTCGAGCGATGGCGCGGTAATCGAGTTGTGAACAAGGGTAAGTTGCTGTTCAGTTCTACTGTGTACGCGCGTGGCGGTTAACGCGGTCGGCCGTTCAGGGGAACTCCGGCGGGTTTGCGGCGGCACTCAGGGCTGGAGGCGGCGGTCACGGCTAGGTCGCAGGGTGGATTATAGAGATTAGGGTTAGGGGTTTTGGGTGTTGAGAAGTATATATAGAGAGAGAGAAGTAGCGGGGGGTGAATATACTGCGCGGGTGGGAAAAATTTTGGCAGCTGCTGCTGCTGATTCTAAGCAACGCGGGTGAGGGTAGGGAATTAGGCGGGTAGGGCTTGGTCCATTAAGATTTTTTTTCCTTTATTCTTTTTCTTATTCCTTTTTATTTCTTTTTCTTTCTAATTCCTATTCTATTTCTTTCTTTCTTTTCTAATTCTTTTTTCGATTTTATTTAATAAACATTATATATATATATATATATATATATATATATATATATAATTCTAGAAATATATATTAGTGCATTCAATTAATCTATTAACTGTCCATAAGGTCTCCTACATGTAAATAATTTAGAAAAAATTATAATTGCTCCATAAATCTCTAAATGCACAATCACCTAAAGTAAAAATAACTAAATTTTATTTCTACTAATGAGCTAATAAATACTATAAATTAATTAATAATTAATTAAAATAGTTAATACGATTTTTAAAATTATGGGTTTTACACCTCCCACGACCCTTCCTCCGCCGGTAGCCTCGACCACTGCCCCAGTAGCTGCTGCAATTGCTGCCAGAACTGCTGCTGCTGCTACTGAGCCGCCGGAGATCCCCCCCCCCCCCAATGACCCCCTCGTACGACGGACACCCCCCGGACACGACACCGGTCAGGTATACACCTTCCCTCGCCATTTACGTATATATACGTATTATATATATGTATAAAAGTATATAAGTATATAGGTATTATATTTATGTATATATATGTATATATGATATGTATGTATATATGTACTACGTATATGTATATATATGTATATATGTTTATTAATGTATTTAATATATATATTTATATTATGTATATATGTGTTTATATATTATACGTATTTAAGGTATTTATGCATATACGTATATGTATTTACTATATGTATTATGTATATGTATTTACTATATGTATTATGTATATTTATGTATATATGTATATATATACATACGTATTTAAATAATAAATGTGTATTATGTATTTTTAAGTATTAAATATTATTATACGTATTTAAGTATTAATATTTATTATATGTATTTATGCTAATAACTTACCTCTTAATAATTTATGACTATTTAATGTGAACCCTGTGATTGACCTAAAAGTTTAGATATTGACCTGGTGCACCCTAACCTGATAACTAGGGCTGGAAATTTTGTGATATACGTCAATTAGTTTCGTAACGTATTTTGGTATTTCATGTACACGGTAAACAAAGATATGACACGCGTACGTCTTAGCTGCATGCACACACGGCCCAGTTAGTTGTCCAATTGAGACCTCCTTGCGTCAGTTCCTAGTGCAGCGTAGCTTTTCCTGTGCGTACTACTGTAGTAACTGATGATCATATTATTATATTATATTATATATATAGGGTCGCTGGACCATTCAGGCGAGACTTTAGGAGCAGGTTATTGGCACTCGCAACTTGAGGACCTAGGCAAGTATACCTTGCCTAATTACTGTTTAATTTAAATTATAACTGTTGTATGATATCTTGTTGCAATATACATATAATTGTGCGCGTCCGAGATTGACTCGGGTGCAGTCGACGAATACGTCAATGTGTAGTGTAATTGACTTAGACACTAGCAGACTCACCTACCATTGCGAGGGTATTCTGATATCTTCCTAGACCCTGACACTTGTACATGCATCAAGATGACAAACTCATGTTGGGATGCGAGTCCGCGTACCCGACTAGCTATCGGTGCGTGTGACATGCATCACGACTTAGTACGAAATCAGGGTTATCTAGTTAGATAAGACTTGGCATGTAGTTACGTGGTATGCACGTCGTGTATTCGACTTGCATATCCACATTGGACGAAGAGGACAACTGGTGGCGTATGGGATACACACATTGGACTCCGTTGTATCCAGAGGAGCCACGGATTCAATGACTTCCTTTATTCAGATATCGCGTTCTTCGGAGCAATACAGACGTATATATATTTGCAAATACCTCATTCTTCGGAATGGTAGACGTTACATGTATAGATACCACGCTCTTCGGAGTGTGGACGTTATGCCTACACCTACCCATACGTACCAAGGTTGTCCTCACATTGCATTCACTTAGATGGTTAGCACACCCTTTATTTTATTCAGTATTATATATGACATGTATTTTTTGTATCTTGTTACGTCCCTCTGAGGACCTGGTTCCCTTCCAGATTTGGACGAGGCTTATTATCCTACCGTGTACGGACCCGGGCAGGAGACGAGGTACACATCCGAGGAGGAGCTAGAGGTGCTACCGTCAGAGTTTCCTTGATTATCTGGTAGGCCTTCCGCCTAAGACTGGAGCATTCCTTATCTAGTTAGCTGATGCTCTGGTCGTACTCTCTATATTATGTCCTTCGGTACTCTTATTTCATCATTTGTAGTGGGTTTGTTCCCATCAGACAAATCTGGATTGTACTAAGACATTTCAGAGACTGCATTTATTTTCAGCATTTATTTCAATACTTCTTGTTATATTGTGGATGAGATTAGACACAGCCTGTTGTATGATAGTATTAGGCTTGTTTGTTTTATGACAGCGTAGTACGTCTCATTGGGTCCATTAAATTGGATAATCCCCAGGAGACGTATTAGCTGGTCATTGCCACGTGGCCTGGCCCCGTGTATTTTGGGACTGGGACGTGACAGGATGGTTGGTTCAACTCTTTGGTTATGCTATGTTTCTATTGAGTTATGCATGCAAGTCCAGAAACTTAACCCTCATCAAGTGTAATTCCGTTCGGTTTTCAAGAAAAAGATTCAACTGGTAGTTTTGATTATTGCGGTTAAGATTTTGATTTTATGACTAAAACTGAAAAACTCAAAATTCACACTATTTACAACTTCACTACCGACTTTTATATAAGTATTAAAGAGTACAAAAACCAGCCTATCCCTACACATGTTCTGTAGCACGGGACCCACTTGCCACCCTCCCCCCCTCCCCAGGGGTGCTATGCAAACACACGTTCTGTATTACGGAACCCGCCGCGAACAATAAGGGCTGGCCACGTGGCCTTGTCGGCTGGTTGGCAGTCCATTTCTTGCGGGCCATGTAGCATTACTCTATAGCATAACATCGCATTACTCTATAGCATAACATTGCACTGAGTATGGCTATATATAGTTCTACCATCAACCAGATTTGTGCATGCATTCTTTACCTACTCCCTCCATATTATGAATTTAGAATACATAGATATGATAGGGTTAACTTGATTTTAATGGGGATGGTTTCAATTTTAAATGTGAAATCTGACTACTCTTCAATTCCCATTGCTGAACAACACAAATACTTCATGACATCGACATGAAACCAAATGGATATTTATGTCTTAGTGTTCTGGCTTGACCTGAACAACTTGCAAATTAGAGTTCTAGATTAGGGATAACTTTATACATAGATAAGACCAAGGGAACAACTAGTAAATTAAAAAAAATATATTGAACATGTGAATTAAGAAGGTTTGTTTTAAAAATATAGTGATCTATTTTGATACTGAGCTTGATGGGCTTTGTGCTATATTAAAAATCATATTTAAAAGATGGATTTTTCGCTTTGAAATATATCATTATATTTGCAATTTAGATACTCAATTTGGCAATTATGGAGTTATGGGAGAGACTATTGATGATAATGATATCATATATGAACCTAGTACTTGAGACATAAGCTAGATCCATGTATTAAATCAGGTAAATTTTCTATTAAAAATAATTAAACCACCTTCCCTTCCCCCTCCCCATTCCCCACCATGCATCTCCCGGTAGCCAACACACACACCAAAATGAAGGTCATTACTCCCAATGTTGGTTGCAATATGAACTTCAGCGTGCTTTATTCTCTCATGAAAAACATGAAACATGATTGTTCGCAATATGAAACATTGTTTGGTTATGGCAAACAAAACTCCATAGAACCTACACTACTGCTGAAACATTTTCACGAGAGAAAAAATAATAATAATGTTTCCAAGTTACTGAATCAAGTCAGCTGTACAAGGAACTGCTACTCTACATGATGGGAACCATAGCACCGTTTATAAATGCAATTTATGCGCAGCTAATGATATAGAAACTCCTTGTGACAGAGGTGTTTGCTGTCAGAAGAGGGCAGGATTGGGCATCCGAAGTTGATAAAAGTGAGGTGCGGCCTCAGTAAGCCAGGATGGATCAATAGCAATAACATTGCGCATGTAGTGTTTGTCAGTCGAGACCAGAGAATGGTAGATTACCCACTTTGGATTAACTCTGTTGAGAGAAGAAAGAAAGAAAAAAACATACAGAACAAGATTAGGATCATTTCACATATCATCATTAAATGAGAAATGATTTGTAATATATTCGGGAACTGAGATGTATGGATCTTGATATTAAAAAAGTAACTTCTCATGTCAAAACCAATATCGTCAACATCATATTGGCTCCAGATTGACTGGGTCATGAACCTTTATTACTTCTACAATATAAAATAATCTAATGTCGTCTTAAGTAAATAGATAGATACATGCAATACATGCAATTTTCATTGCATAAATGACATAGGAGTATCAAACCATTAGCAAAATGAATATTGTATCTTCAATCATATAATGGCATAGGAGTATCGTTGGTCCAATTTCCAACAGTCGCTCACGTGGAAGGGATGAGGTTGGAAAGGCCGGTGTGACTCAAAGTGGGACCAGTCAAGTTAATCGAATTGGAATCCAGTTGATCTGGTCGAAGTGCTCGAATAAGGTTGGAGAAGCATGACCCTAATTAGAAAGTACGCATGGCTCTCTCCTTGCACAAGGGTGATCCTACGGGGACGGTTCTTTTTTCGGTAGCATCCCTCCGACGCTCATCCCTCTTCCTCTGACGCTCAAGCTAGACGAGACTTTTCTAGGAAATAATAGAAAATATTCTGGTAGGGTCTCAGCCCTAAGTGTCTCTATTTATAAAGAGACATTCGGATTGGAAAATTAACTTGATGTCCTTCTGATAAAATTATAAACGATGAGGTATGCATAGATCAATCTGCCAAAGCATGGGAAATGGTCCCTCCCACTATAGCTATGCCAAGACAGTATGGCGTGTAGACCTAGCCCTTCTAACACTTGGTCGTGGTGCGCAAATGATATTTTTGTCCTAATATTGTCCCAAAATTGATAGAGGGTAGCATGCGTTAGTGTGACACCGAGAGAGATGACGTGCATATTATGGACCGGCTAAGGTTGGCCTAGGCCAGCCCATCTACGTTTGGGTAGGGAGCAACGATCACATGCCACATGTTGCTCCACGTTGCTGGGTAAGTTCTTCGTACTAGTAGGGGCACCCTCTCTAGTTACTGATCGGACGGGTGTGTTGAGTTGGGGTAATTGGCATGTTGGGACAATATTGACCTTGAATACGTAACGACATCAAATGTTCGGTTCGAATTTGGTGGGGAAGCAAATCAACGTCTCACCAATATGACAATTTATTTCCCATGGCGTTGAGGCTGAAACTACACCTACTCTCCATGTCAAGGGTGGTGGGGTAGAGAGAAAATGATGTAGGAAAAATAGTATAGGTATCTTCCAACAATTCAGAGTAGTTTGGCAAAAGCAAATTTGTCAAGGTTAGCTAGCAAAACACACTGATGAAAAGTAGCACGACGTCGAAGAGAAACGAGAATAACCAACACTACTGAAACGGGAGTTATAGGCGTTCGAATCGACGAACCTTCTCAAATCGACGATACTGGATTCTACTAGTAATTTAGATAATTTCTCAATTAAAGGGTAGTATTATTAAGATAAATAAAACTAGTACAACGAAGCCATTATATAGGCTTTACAAAACTTAGAGAGAGAAAATCTAATCATAATCCTAGATAAGGGTAGTATTATTAAGATAAATAAAACTAGTACAACGAAGCCATTATATAGGCTTTACAAAACTTAGAGAGAGAAAATCTAATCATAATCCTAGATAAAAGCCTACTAAATGTAATACTAAGAAAGGAAAAATCTAAGTAAAATATAGGTCAAATATTTGAAGGATTTGTTAGATTTATTACATGCATAAGTTACCAAAAGCAATTATACACTAATTCCAAAAAAAAAATAGATTTGCAAAATAGTATCCTAATTTGGCAATATGCATGCTCCCTTGAAATAGATTGGATTGATTAATCAATTGGTCAAGTTGACTGGTTGTGCTCGTGCATCAGACAAAATTATTTTCCTCTTATTTCCTCACACTTGTTCCAACATCCTAGCAAGCAATTCCTCGGCAAACCTTGTAAAAGTCTCAAACTATCCTTTCGATCTAGATATCCTTTCATGGCTTCTTTCATATATCTTCGTCTTTGTCGGAGCGTGAATCCTCTCCCGAGGACTGGGACTAGTTGAGAAGAGACCCCAGAATGTACAAGGTTGAGACTTTTAGTAGTCTCGGCGAGCCCTGATCTTCGCATGGACCGTGTTGCATGGCACGGTCAAGGAAAGAGCTCCCTCAAGATCGGTGTATGTGATATTTCCTAGTATGAAGGCTTTTGCTTGCCAACGTAATTTAGGATTGTCGATCAACTATATCTGAGCCCGAAGCATGCGTGATCAATGATATGTTCCAGATCCAGGACAATCTCACGGTCATAATACCCAGTACCTGGCGCTTGCTACTGGATATGATTCTCAAACTTTTGTACTTCTATAGAGTACTTAAAGAATGACCTTCAGTTTTTGTGGCTGTCCCCGATCAAGGAGATTCTTCATTTCTACGGATTTCAAGTTAGCCGACTTACCTGGAACTCCTGGAGGGTCATAATCACTTGGATCTCAATAATCCAGGATGCTAGTATACCCTTCTATGTCAACTTGTTGGGGGAATGGTCGTCCCACTGGTTACCAAAGGCAAACACAAAGGGGACTAGGTGAGCAACACTCGGTGCTCCGACTACTTCAAGATATCTTATTCCATCCTCCAATTATGGTTGGAAGGATCACTTCCTGGCTTTGGACACTGAGGATCCGTTGGATTTCGTTTTCCAACCAAGTGGTGCCCTATGAGCAAGGGATTAAAGATAGTTCTCATGCTTCAGGGGGATTGTGTTGCTTGGGGTGAGACACCTTGAAGTGTCTTCACAAGCAGGACCCCAAAGACTTCATGTGCGAGCTAGCTTGATCTTGTGTCTTCTTTGAGATCTTCAGTAGGTCAGCCAGCTACCTTAATTTTGTTTTGAGTGCAAAGTCCATGTCGGGGTTTCAAGATGCCCCGAAGGGTTTCTAGGTGTTGTAGGGATTTCATAAAAAAATGTTTGTTCTGTGTGCCCACGAAAAGAAAAAGAATAGAGAAGTGTCGAAGGCGAAAGAGTCGACCAATATACCCAAGGAGGAGATGGTTGCTGGACCGTCCCTTTCCAACAAGCACCAACATAGTGACATACATGTCCAAAATGAGACTACACGACACCAATTTTTGGAGCGTCCGTAGATCCCTAGCTTTGGAGCCTAGACATGAATGGCCTAATCTGAGAAAAGTGGCAAGGAAGCATCATGTCGAATACATGTCAAATATGGATATAAGGCACAGATACGGTCCTTATGGAGGAGTTTCCCGTGCAAGATATATTTGAAGTTCTTAGTATAGAAAATATGGGTTTTTTGAAACACTTAGGGCTTATATACTTGTTCTGGCTATGCTTGTGGGTAAACAGAACAAGCTTTGGTTGGGGAGAGTGTTCTCATTGATAGACTTGTCAGTAATACCCCAATCACATATAACAAACTTTGTGCCGTGTCCTTGGATATAAGCACATGGCGGAGTTGTGAAAGTTTTTTTGTTTCCTATTGTAGCTTGTTTCTGTGTGTGCTATTACACATCAACTACTATGCACAATTTCGTAAGAAAACAATCTTCTAGTCCTTCAACAACAATAAATTTCCTAGATTCAATGATCATCAGGTTATAGTGCTCATCTTAGACACTTACCCATATGCTAATATTAAAATTTCCATGCCATTTATTAGTCTTTTTTTACCATCACAATGTACGAAAAATAAGTTCAAACACATGCATCATCAGCCAGATGAATCAGGTGAAACACATCCTTTCAAAATTCAGGGGCAAAATACATTAAAAGCTAAAGAGAGGAAAATCATGAGCAAAAGATGATGGAAGCCACATTACCACGTTCCTGGAACAGATGCAAAATAACATTTAGGAGATATAGGTCTGCTACAAACCTGAAGAGCACAGATGATGGGTGGATATATACTTCTTGAGAACTCCTAATTGTCTTGTACATTCCATTCTGACTATATTCCTACAACACGTAAATACGAGACGATTAGGAAATAAAACAGTGTACTCCAAGAGAAAATTATGACAAAAGTATGTCCAGTTGAAATGAAAGTTCATGTTAAAGACAGACAATGATGATCCTCGGGCAGTGGTGATAGATAACAAATGCTTATATCACTCATGCTTTAATCTGCATGATTACAGCCCTTTTCTAGTTTTTTTGCCTCTTAATATCCATATTACAGTCTTAATGACACTAACAACTTTCCTATCCACCACCATCCCCCAAAAACCCACCCACACCACACCACCACTAAGAGAAAATAAGCCCACCCTGCCACACTAAGAGAAAATACCAATGTCCAACACCAGAGATTGATAATGTCAGAAAGGTTGATTTTGCTGGAGATTCAGGTCAATCGGCTACCCTGTATAGAGGAGCAACCAGCCATATGAAAGGGACAAACCGAAATATCAAAAAACATTTTTTTAGTTTGTAGAGAAAGGCAGCAGGAAATGTCCATTGAGTTTGATGGTGAAACCTTAACTACAAAACATTTGTATCCGTTAGGCTCTTTTTGGTTTGAGAGAAAATGAATGAAAAGAAAAGAAAATGAAGAAGAAAATATGGTTGCCATGTTTAATTAGGAGAGAAGGAACAAAATAACAAAAAAATGTGTTACCATTTCCCTATTAAAATGGTGGGATTCCCTTTTTTTCTCACATCCTATCCCCCTCCCTCCCGATTGCTCCTCTCTTAATTTTCATCGTCACTTTCTTATCAAACTTTCTTACCAACCAAACATGCATATAAAATTCGTTTTTGATTTACTTTCTTTTCTCTTTCATTTTATTTTTCTTTGCTTTTCAATTTTCTCACAAACCAAACACAGCCTTAAAGTCCCTTCCACTCTCCACAACCACACAGAGGGTTCAAGGATATAGTTTTACACCATATTGCAGGGACACGACAAAATGGTGCCCGTATCCGTATTGTTTCTTCCGTTCCTGTATATGTGTCCGTATTTGTGCATCATAGGTGATTATACTGTACATATTTGAAAATGTTCATATCCCGTACATGTATCTGTAACGATGTCCGTACTCGTGCAACATAGGTTTTACATTATTCCAACAGATATCCCCGCTGGTTGAACACCCTTTATTTGTAGAGGCTGGATTTCGCTCATCAAATTATTATTTTTATCTGCTCAAAATGAGTACCAACATGCTTTGGACCTTGATCACTCTAGGGATTGGAGTAAAGGGCACAGGAGTTTGGTATTTCAAAACCACACATTTTCAAGGTGTGGTTATAATGTGAAAAAATGAATGGAAAACAATCTCATATGATTTTAAACCATCTACAGTGATTATTGAATCACATTTGGCTAACAGGGGGTGGTGGTGAAATCTCATTTTGAAATTTTGAAACCTTGATCGACTAATCTTGTCATTCTTCCTGATTGGCTAAACCCCCCTAAACTAATTCCGCTCTCATGAACTACTTTCCTTACCCGTGCTTGTCCATATCGTAAAAACTCTTGAATATTTACATCTCAAACATGGCTATTTAAGACCACCATTGCTTGCTATTGACAAGGAGGAAGTTTGGAAGCAAAATATTAATCCTCGACACCCTAAAACACCCAACTGTGTTCATTAAAATTGCACCTATGCTATTTGCGTCTCCACTGAAAACCCATCATGAAATATAAAGCCTCATTTCAATGAGATAGGGCTATGCTTTGTGTTGCCTGTTAACTACATAATGAACCCTCTATTCTTCCATTTTTGATAGCCAGTATAAATCACTACCCAGTAATGAATATATCAGTGACAGACTAGTCTTTGAATAATATAAAGAGATATAGGCGTAATTTTGACCTCAGTGGAGTACAACAATTAGAAGTTCACTTATCAAAACTACTTCCGAAACAAATCAAAGCTTCATATACATGTTAGAAAATCAATACACATGAAAAGGATATTATTACAAACAAGATTGTGAAAAGCGCTAGGTGCTAGCCGGGCGGGCACCCAATGCCTAGCCCGCCGCATAGATCTAGGTGGTTCAAAAATAATAATAACAACCACCTACTGAAATGTCCATAAAACCCCAAGACATGCATAGTCGACGTCCGGGGAGGGGAGGGGGGTGGGGGTGAGGGTAGGGGGGGGGGGGGGGGGGGGGGGTTGCGGTTTTTGACTAGGCAGGTGCCTAGGCGGGCATCCATCAGGCACCAGGAGCCAACTAGGCGGACGCCTTTTAGAACAATGAATACAGATAAAACCAAATAAAATCAAATAACTCGAGGAACATTGATATATTTCAAACTTTAAAGAGAAATGAAGCAAAGTCTATGTGACAATACAAAAATAGGCTAGGAGGAGATGTTTGAAACAGAGAAGAAGCTTTAGAATGTGCTAGACAGGTTATCAAGGTAAAAGATATATTACTTACTTCCAACCAAGCAGCATGAGCAAAAAACCCAGCAAGAATAGCCTTTCTCAGTGTCTGGAAAACAGAGAAGTAGCAAAAGTTACGGTACTCTATTATATACTTATGATTTATAAAACCTAAAGTTGATGATAGTTGTAATATTATCAGCATAAAGAATCATGCAAATCTGACTTAGGGATATTTCTCATTTTGAGAATAATTGTCAGGGAATATAACATTTGCATTTTCAATGCATAATACCAACAGAATGATCTGAACAGGAAAAGCATAACAGACCCAAGTTTATTCAGAGCATACTGTTTGACATTTCAACATAGAGAAACTAAAAACATCTCCATAAATACTCGATCCATAATGCTATCACACAATACAAGAATGGAAAATTGAGCATCTCCTGGGTGAAAGGTTAAGTACCAAAGCTGTAGATAATGTAATAAATTTTAGGACATACATCTAGTTAATAAATTAATGCAGATGATTTAAGATGGTATATGATTTCTTCTCATGTGTAAACATGGAACTGTAGAAGTGTGATAACAATTGATCTAATTAAAGAAACAGGTTTCACTGAATGCAACCATTCTAAGACAGGAGTCAATGTAATATAATTGACATCAGACGTCAACCATTTATATGAAGAGAGCTTAAAAAGCCACAAAAGCATTTTACAATTGTTGCAGTTATAAAACCCAAGTTCTTCAACAAGTGAAACTAAAAAAGAACAAATAGAATGGTATGCAAAGTCTGTGTGTGAGAGAGAGAGAGAAAGAGAGAGAAATAGAGAGGTACATGTGTATGTTTGTTTTGAGTGTTCTGTCACTTCCTTTTAAATGCCTTATTCGTTCAAAATAGAGAAAGCCACAATTATATAGAAACTACCACCCAAATGGTCCAATTAGAAGCTTGACCTTCAGGATACATTGAATTCATCCTAGTCATATGCAAGTATTCCAGGTGTATTTCTTGTCATGTCATTTAACACGAATTCTCCAGACTAAACTATTTAAGTAACACGAGTCAGCAAATGTCTTAAGGCATAAGAGTTATTGGTTTAGTTATCATATATTATCACAATTTAGAAATATTGACATAATGGACTACTAACATCATAGAGGACCTACATTTCAGTGAGGTATTATCCATTTCATATATGAGGCAATGCTGGAAGCATGCTAAACTAGATGTGGGTTTTGAAACTTTGATCATACACCAAGAACTGAAGATAAAGTTGAAACAAAGTAATATATCAGACTAAAGAACTAGATGAGTAGTTAAAAACTTTAAACTTTCTTTACTAGGTACAAAAAGGACTGAATGCAAGTTGGAACTCCATTACAGTTTTCGCCATATATACCAGATCCAAAAGTGATCTACAATGCCATGCCATAAACTTGACACCTCAATATAAGTTTATTAGCACAATTGAAGGGGGCACATTATACAGTAGCACCTAATGGTAGGTTTCTAATCTATACCACAGCAATTGCAACAACACACAAAAATACATATCAAAACATGTACACCTGTACCTTATATAGCTGTTTATTACTCCATTATTTACTTTACACGTGCAAGAGAAAGTACTCTTTGTACATATTTTGATTTATCTTTACTAGCCTTAGTTAGTCCCACATCAGGGAACTTCTAGGGAGGCATACTCCTATATACTTCTTAACATGGTACTAGAGTAACCCACATTTGAATATCATCTGGCACGTATTTGAAGAAGATTAAATTATATAGATGCTTGAATCCAGCTCTTGGCCCAAAATGTACCTTCAACCTGATAAGCCTCACTACAACTCTATAGTTTTGGTGCAGTGAGAGGGAGTTTAACATGGTATTAGAGCATGGTTACTTCTAACCTAGCACTTTTGTCTCCCCCAAATTCCCAAACCCTAGTCATCTCCATTCCTTATCCACCATAAACCCTAACCGCGGCATTCCCCTCTCCTTTCTCATCTCCCATTGAAACCCTAACCTACTTGTCATTCCAAACTATATTAGCCACCACCATGGTCGCTCCTTACAGACTGCCTCTTCCCCCGTGACCTCCCTCCTCCTGTAACCCACAACACCGAGACTCGATAAACCAAACTTGACAACCTGTAAGGAGTATTATGCAAGGTTCCAAAAGTTATGCTAGGTACAAAAACTCAATTTTGGTATCGGTCTCAGACCCTTCCTATGACTACCATTTTCTACAGTTTCAAGGAGTTCTCGTGAATTGGTCAGTTTCGGCATCAATTAGATTCATACGTAAAATCTTTGTACTATGTTCAAAAAGTGCAGCAGTTGAAGGTAGTTCTAAGTGTAAATTAGCCCAACCACCTTCCTAGAATATGCAAGAATTTTTCACGGTGTAAACTAATGTAGTCTCGTCAACATTTGAATGATTCTTGTAGTTTAAACAAAGTTCCCAACTAGGTAACACTTTGCCTGAGGTCGGATGATGTGAAAGGATAGCAAACATTTCGCGTATCCCTTCTTTATGAATATTAAGGAACAATAATTTCATTCTGAAGGCATCACCTCATACTGAAGTAGGTAAGTACTTTCTTTAAGGTGAGAAAGAAACCGGCACTGCAGTTGAATTTGTTCATTCCCATGCCTGTTGTGGGCTATGTAGAAGGACAAGAATTCCAAATATCCTAAAGCAAAAGATAAAAAGCTAAAGGAGAAAACACAAGAACAAACTACAGGATCAGGATGGTGAGTTGGAATTATGCAGGTCTGATTTTCTCTAACCCATGGGTTTGCTTCCTGTAGAGTAAAAAGAGTATCAATACAATTTCATTTTAGCTTGCAAATCATGATATTACCTACATGATAACTTGAATGTGGATAAACTTATGTTCCTTTCCTACAGGTAGAGGTAAGGCTTCTTTTTCCCACTGCTTTGTAGAAACATTAAGAACAATATTGGATGCTTTACCCTCTTTACCTCGAGTAAATAATAAATATGCACTTATCACAGAACAATAGATAAACTAGATACTAAATCTGTCATTCAAACAAATACCATCTTATATCACCACCAGTAAAACTTCAAGAAGGACCAAACAATAGCATCAATAACACTCGGACTATAGAACCTAAAGCAATTGCATCTGGCAAAGTGGCAATAGAAGGTGTATCCTTGATGATAGCATTTAAACAAAACCAGACTATTAATGTGAATTATTACATTATTTATGAATATGTGCAGCATGTAGTGTTTAATGAGACTTAGAAGTTACTTCCTAATGTTAATAAATTTACGGAGATTATCAAATTTTGGGTAAATCTGTAGAGCATGGACACACCAAAATCGTTTGTTGTCTATGTGTTGCATCATGTCAGATATGTAGCAGACACGGAACGGACACTACAAATAAACTACGAGTCTAAGACATGCCAAAATAGTTGTTGTGTCTGTGTCACTGTGTCCGTATCATGTTGTGCGACGTATTTGACCGTGCAACATAGGGGTACATCTCCCAATGCTGTTAATGCCTGCAAGGAACAATGATCGTGAATGCTGGTAAAAAAACATCCCCACCATATTGTCAAGAAACTCAAGATAAGCACTTGGTATGTCTGTGAGAGAGTAATGCATGCTATACCAATATTATAAATATAAAGTGTAATAAAAAAAAATTACCTGAGTATCTCTTTCACAAGATTTTAAAACTATGCCAAGCCGCTTAATCAGTCTGCTGAGTTGTTCCCTGATATCAACCACCTTTTTCTGCAAGACAGCCTTGTGATAATTAAACTCGTAGAATTCCCAAAATTGACCAACTTAGATACTAATTACAGGAAGGACATCTAGTAAGTTCCATAATGATACTAAAAGTAGTAGCAGTAGTAGTGTGACTAGGATTAGTAGTATTAGCAGCAGGAAGTAGCATGACGCTATAGTAACATCAGCAGTAGTAGAGGAAGCAGTAGAAGGGTAATAACAATAGTAGAAGCAGCATACATAGTAGTCCTAATATTGATTCTTATATTGATTATACTGAAAAGATCATCGTTATCATCCAAACTTTCTCCAAACAGAATGGGGTCGGCTATGGAGCATAAAAAGCTCCATAAAAGAATTGATAAAGATTTTATGAGGCTGTCGATGTGACTGTCAACCCTCTATATTGGTGCCAAATTCCTAGCCAAGGTAGCGATGAGCATGAGAGAATTGTACCATAAATCCTAGTAGACCAGTTGGCAGGTAATAGACCTATCTTTTGGTTATGCAGTTCAAGTTTATGCAATTTATGTCCATGCAGCCATAGAGGACCATCCAAGTTCCCCTAAAGACAAAGAGTCTAGATGGAAAGATAAGATGATATAATTGTCATAGAGAATTGCATTCGTCTCTAATGACATAATGAGCAAAAGAGTGAAAGGAATGACATTCCCAAAATAATATTGATAAGATAATAGTAAAATAATAATAATGAATCAATGATTATTGTTATTAAAATTATTACCTAATAATTATTATTATTGTAATGTTATTACCGTTACATTATCAGTATTAATACTAATATGCATGTTTCTGCTTCTACTATTTCTACTACCGTACTCCAGCTACTCCTATTTCTACTACCGTACTCCAGCTACTCCTATTTCTACTTCTGGTGCTGCAACTGCTTCCACTTCTACTGATGTTATGAATGATGATGAGTAACAGAAGAGGGAAGGAAGAGGACCAGATGCCCACCATAGCATGGTAGTTTATGAAGTTCTTGTAACACCATTGTGAAGATTTGCCAGAGTTGAGAAATCCTTTATAGACATTAAGGAAACTTACATGATCGCCCTGCATATTGCCACACAGAATCTAGTAAACACCAAAGAATTACAGAATGTGATATATGTTTATTAAGTGAGATCCTATGGAAGTAACAAGATTAGGCTTTTCTCATATTAGTTGCTTCCTGAAAACTGAAAAAAAAAATAATAATAATTTATCAAGAACAGAAGTTGAACAAATCAACGAAAAGAACCCCATCCAATCAGAAAGCAAATATTGTTGAAAAAGAAAAAAAAAACAAGAGTTTAAGACATATACAACTTCTCCTGAGAAAAGAAGGCAGGAACCCACATAGTAGTATAAGGAATGGTGCCTACTTCATGGCCCATAGAAATTAGAATTCCATGTTTCATCATGTCAGTGTAGTTGAGCCCTTGGCTCCAATAACATGTTCATCACAAGCACATGCACCAATGAAGTAAGTCCACAGATACATGGGTTTGCCATATCAATTACCTAGGGGTAAAAGTGAACATGATTGATACTTTTAGAGAATACTGTTAAGAGTTGTTTTGAGCATATATATATATATATATATATATATATATATATATATATATATATTTGGGAAGGGACACATTGGCCCAGGGTAATTAATTCTTTCCACGCCCCCACTGGGGCTCGAACTTCCGACCTCCCGGATCGCATGCCTCCCCTCTACCACTAGGCTAGAGGCTCATTGGCGTGAGTATATATATATATATATATATATATATATATATATATATATATACCCCGCCCATGGCTATAAGAGCCACACAGCCGGCGGAGGGGGGATTCGAACCTTGGGCACTCACAAGGCCTCCTAAGGCGGCCCGCCACATTACCACTAGGGTAATACCGTTGGTGTTTAACACTCATTGGAAGTATTGTTCCGAATGCAACTCTTCTACATGGTAATAGAGCATGGTTCATCTTGGACCTAATTCTCCACCGGAACAAATTGTCCACCATAAATAAGGCCTAGCCTTCCCATCTCTTTCAGAAAATCATTGTGTATCTCTTTTTACTAGCCTCTATCTCCAGAGAAAACCACGTATCTAACAAATCTACCTCTAGCCACCAACGTCTTCGTTCAAGAAGCCCTAACCCCAAAAAAAGCCTAAATCCTTAATCCCTCATTTCTCACTAAAATCCTAACCATATCTCTAAGTATCCCCAATATCTATACCATAACCCTCTCACCAATCCTAACCTTCACCCATCCTCTTGTTCATCTCCTTCCTCAACTACAGCAAACCCAAAACCCAAGTACAGACAACCAACCCCCACCCCTCCTTCCACAAAAACAGTCTCTTTGTCCATCCTCCTCATTTCTTCCAACTCTCTTGACACCAAATCCAGAACCCAGCCGCTCGACTTCCATCAACCATTGACTCTTTCCTTGTTCGTCTCCATGCGTCAACTATTGGACTCTTGCTTTGTCGTGTGCCCCCATGCACCAACCACTCAACTTTTACTTCATCGTGCTTCCACATGAGTAAACCACTCAGACTTTTACTCCATTGCATGTCCATGTATACTGCCGATCACTCGACTGCTACTCCATCATGCATCCTCATGTACTGCTTGCACGACCAAGGTTACCTAGAACGCAGAATGCTTAGGTAACAGGAACGAGAACGGGTATGTGGTATGTTAGGGGTTGCTGTACAGGATATGTTGGGATTGGATTTTAGTGAATGCTCATCCGTAACGTAGTACGATGATCCAGAACATGGTACGTTGGACCGAGATGTGAAACAATTTTAGAAGCACATATGCAAAATAATCTATTATACAACAAAAATAAATAAAACCAAATAAGTTCATAATT
The DNA here is from genome assembly GCA_036927795.1 of Iris macrosiphon. NCBI lineage: Eukaryota > Viridiplantae > Streptophyta > Magnoliopsida > Asparagales > Iridaceae > Iris > Iris macrosiphon. Next base: position 119,735,051 of record JAYESA010000012.1, on the reverse strand, counting down.
TGCAAACTTCTTAGTAATAATGTTTTTTTTTTTTGAAAGATACAGGAGAAACGAATCAAAAACGATCGATACAAAGCCGGAGACGATGTCGACGATCTCCAAAACCATGTAAGGTCATATCATATAACAGCAGTTTAGGTCACCGGAATATGGAAACTGCGTACAGGTTCACCGACATACCACATTTCGTTATGTGCGAACAGGTACATAGTTCACACCCATATGGAAAGTTATTGTAATCTTGAGTTTGACTCTTACTTCGTCGGGCGTCCCTGTGCACAGATATCGACAATTGTTCTCTCGTGTCCTGGGTTGATCTTTACTATTGTGATTGTATGGTGATAGTATTGTTTGTTGATAGTGTTGTTTCTACTGGTGATTATTCGGATGCTTATTTTATTATTGTGGTGTTGTTGTTTTGCTCTACTAATGTATCTGACATGTTTCACATGATCTAGCTTGAGTGGGAGTCTTAGAGTTGTTTTGAGTATATGCCCATGTATAGTCTCACATTGCATATACTAGTAATATAGAAGGTTCACCTGCTCTTATAGAAGTACTCAAACAACTCAAGAAAAGTATCCCAATTATTCCCAATGTAGATCTTCTAGAAATACACTAGGATAATGGAGAAATTACGAAGCCAGAGTGCATGACAGATGGTCAGAAACAAAATAGCAAGCACTGTTCTAAATACGCCAGTTCTTATAGATCCATAGAATATTGGATTTATGACCCTGGTAACCAACATAAGTGTTGAGAGAGTTCCATCTCTATCAAGTCCTTTTCCTATGTCATTTCTGAATGCAATTGGCATCTAATCAAGCAGAAGCAGTTGCTTATGGCCCCATAACGTACCTGGCTGGTAAGAGAGATGCAGCCATTGAGACTTATTCTAGTGTGCAGCTTATAGCCAATACTAATAGTTAGTAGTGTTAGTCCGGAGGCTTAATCAAAGACGGTGGAACAAGAAGTTGATGTCGAGAACAGGAGTTCACACAAAAGTTTCCTCTCTGATATACCTCGATCCAACGAAGAACTATATAATTATATAATATAGTAGCTAATTACAACTCCTTCTGAATCACAGAATTTAAGAACCAAAAACACGTTCTTCCTTGCAGATGCAGTTGCAATTGGGACAAAACGTTTACAATTAAAAGAAGAGGAGAGAAATATAGAATAAAAATTATTCTTGCTGACGTAGGTCGCTCAAAGCAAGATTCGTCCTCTATCGACGATCTTCTCCCAGGAGCCAGCAAGTTCTCAAGAGAACTTCTGGACGTTCGTAGTCACCTCTTTGTGTGACTCGAACGGACTACTTTTGGACTCCTCTTTTTCAATTTTTGGAATCTCTCAAAATGAGGCTAGAGGGCTCTTTATACAGGGAATGATGGAAGCTCATCCTCCTCTTCTTTCCGATGTGGGAGTAAAAAACCAATATACAAAATTGATATCCCACAATCGCAGCCCAATGTATAGTCCGCTCGGTGCCCGCTCAGCGCCCGTTCATGCAACACGCGCATTCAACCCGAGCATAAAACTCACGCCTAAAACGAGCGCACGAGCGCAACATAAGCGCACAAGCACATTGCAACGATGCTGACGTGCTAAGTGCAAAGTGTTCCAACAAAGCGTCACTTTGCGCCCTTGAGCCCGAGTCGCTAAGCCCCTTTGGAGCTCCTATGGAATAATATCCAAGAGCATGACAAAAAGCTTAAAAGCTTTCATTGAGGAGTTAATACTTTTTTCTCCTAATAAAACACCCCCACATGGCACACATGTGCCCCACCACACCCCATGTGCACACCTCAACTCATACAAAGTATTATATTGAGATACACACTCGGTGGTGTAGCCAATGTGGGACTTTTTCTTAGTCAAAAGGAAACAACACCAACAATCCTCCACATATCCCAATATATGGGTTGAGCGTTCCCCACAGTGACTGTCCATTATGCATTAGGATAGATGTCGCTTCAACTTGAATCTTCCCGCATGGGTCAAATAATAGTATGATATAAGAATGGACTAGGCCTTGAATTCTGCACCATAGCTGCAATTCTTTCCACTCACACAATGGCATCAGTTGTGCTTCTGGTTGCACATTAAAGGCCCTTTGCACGCCTGGTTTTGATGTATGTATCTTGGGCGTCTACAAGTTTACCCTCAAGAGACGGCATATATCTCTTTCCATACACTCTAGGTAAGTTCTTTTAAATAGTCCTTGGCATGAAGCATTGCGCTTCCTTGCGATGCTACTCCGCTATGACATGGCCCAAAGCCGAGGTCCCACCTCATTGTGGCGTCATCTACTATAGCATGAGGTCCCAGCCTCTTTGTAGTGCCAAACTACCCAGCATGAAGTATCGTGCTTCCTTGCGGTGTTACGCCGTTGTGACATGGCTCGCGTAGCTTAGACTTTACCCTCTCTAGGTACCTTTTGGTGGTGTCACACCACTGTAACACGAGGACACCAGCCTCTTTGTAGTGCTGTCTACCATTCTTCATTTTACAGCATTAGGCCACATGCCTATATGCGGTGCTACGCTGCTGTGACATGGGTCGCGAAGCCGAGGCATTACCCTATCAAGGAACCTCATTGTGATGTCACTCACTGTAGCATGGAATCATTCGCTCCTTTGTAGTGTTGTGCTACCATGCTTCATGTAAGGCACGTCGGACATTCCAAATGCCCTAGAACTCATTAAAACGTCTTAAGCCATCCTCCCACAAAACTTTGTTCTACTCAGAAAAAAGATAGACAAGAGTGGTTCTATGTCCGTAACCCTTCAATGTCTTAAAGGACTACCCATTGTTCTTGATATTCTCCCAGTCAATGATCCTTCCTTGAACCAAAAGCTAGATGTATAGTAGATTTCTCTTTGAACTAATAGCATAAAACTTTATAGTAGAATTACAAAGACAGAATATCAAATGTCCTCCAAGCTCATGTATGATGTATCCTCGACTATATGCAGTTTTACGCTGCTATGACATGGCCTGAAGCCGAGGCTTTACCCTGTCAAGATATATCATGTAGTGTCGCCAGTGTAACATGGAGTACTACGCACATTTATAGTTCTTATGATCAGCTGGCGCTTAAGATCTTAAATGAACGGATCAGTCATACCCTCCTGACTCTGATCATCAACCACTGCAATGATGACATCTTTGATGCGCTCATGTAGTGTCTTGAATGGACCCGCTAGAATCACCTAGCTCTGAACATTAACCGCTACCATGACTCCATCCTTAATGCGCTCATACAGCACCATATGTCTTAGCCGCACAGATCTCTTCTAACCATTGAAGAGAAAAAATTGATGCCACCGCTGCAGTCGCCTGGTTGTCGCAGTGAATCAGTACCGTCGAATATGCGCACCAACCACTGGAAGATCATAAATGAACTCCCGAAGCCATCATGCTTCCTCTGCTGCAGCCGCCAGTGCATAGAACTCGGATTCCCTTAAGGAATGAGAGAGCATTATCTGCTTCTTCGTCTTCCACGATATAGCAACTCCACCCTTTGAGAAGACATCCTCATGTGGTTATTTAGCTCTCTTCTTCTGAACACCAGTATGAATTACTGAAGCCTTCCACTACGGTCGGATTACCACTGTAGTGCAATGCATACCTCTGAGTCCTCTTGAGATATCTCATTTCTCTCCTCACAGCTTTCCAGTGCTCAACACATGGATTGCTCGTGAATCAAGTCAATCGACTCAGCATCCCGATGGCGAAAGCTATGTCAGTTCTTATGGCAGTTGTTGCATACATCAAACTTCCAATGACGCTTGAATACTCCAGCTGCTTGACACTTTTTCTAGGATTTGGCTTCAGCTTCTTGTCACACATGTACTGAGTATCGATCTCTGGAAGATCCTGATATCCATAGCGTGTGAGCATCTTCTCAATATAATGAGACTGTGACAACGCCACTCCAGTACTCGTCCGGATGACCTTGATTCCCAGGATCACATCAGCTTCCCCCAAGTCATTCATACTGAACTTGGATGAGAGAAACTTCTTTGTCTCAGTGACACGTGCTCGATCTGTGCCCAGGATCAGCATGTCGCCCACGTATAGACAAACAATGACTTATCTTCCGTCAGCGAACTTTGTGTAAATACACTTGTCCGTCTCGCTGACCCTGTAGCCGTTTGATCTTATGACCTTTATTAAACTTCTCGTGCCACATTTTGGGAGCTTGTTTTAAACCGTATAACGATTTCACCAACTTACAGACTTTGACTTCAAGGCCCTTGACGATGAATCCTTCTGGCTGTTGCATGTAAATCTCTTTGGTCAATTCTCCATTCAGGAATACTGTTTTAACATCCATCTGATGTATAACTAGCTTGTGAATTGCACTCAGAGCAATTAACATCCTGATGGTTGTCATCCGCACTACTGGAGCATATGTGTCGATGCCAGATCAAGTTCACTTACATCCACAGGAATGGTAAATCATGGATCTCTCTACCCACGTCCAACATTTGACAGATGACTCATTCCTCATCCAAATGATTTAAGTGTAGTCCGTCAATCTTCTCAAGTTTGTAAAAACTTGTGTCGAGAAGACTTGCACGGTTGTTCTCCATCTTACTCGGATCTTGCTTTGAGATTGTTAGTCCTGAGGCTTAATCAAAGATGGTAGAACAAGAAGTTGAAGTCGATATCAGGAGTTCACACAAAAGTTTCCTCTGATATACCTCGATCCAATGAAGAACTATATAATTATATAATATAGTAGCTTACAACTCCTTCTGAATCACAGAATTCAATAACCAAAAACACGTTCTTCCTTGCAAACGCAATTGCAATTGGGACAGAACGTTTACAACTAGAAAAAAAAAAGAGATAGAAAAAAAATTATTCTTGCTGGGGTGGTGAAGACCATCGTTGCTCAAAGCAAGATTCGTCATCTATCGACGATCTGCTCCCAGGAGCCAGCAAGTTCCCAAGAGAACTTCTGGAATGCTCGTAGTCACCTCTTTGTGTGACTCGAACGGACTCCTTTTGAACTCTTTTTCAATTTTTGGTATCTCTCAAAAGGAGGCTAGAGGGCTCTTTATATAGGGAAGGATAGATGCACATCCTCCTCTTCTTTCTGATGTGGGACTAAAAAGCCAATATACAAAATTGATATCCCACGGACTCCTTTTGGACTCCTTTGTATATCCCACGGACTCCTTTTGGACTCCTTTTTTCAATTTTTGGTATATCTCAAAAGGAGACTAGAGAGCTCTTTATATAGGGAAGGATGAAAGAACATCCTCCTCTTCTTTCCGATGTGGGACTAAAAAACCAATATACAAAATTGATACCCCACAATCACAGCCGAATGTATAGGCCGCTCAGTGCCCACTCAGCGCCCGCTCAGCGTCCGCTCATGCAACACGCTCATGCAACACGAGCATAAAACTCGTACATAAAACGAGCGCACGAGGGCAACAAAAACGCACAAGCACCTTGCGACGATGCTGATGTGCTAAGTGCAAAGTGCGCCAACAAAGCGCCACTTTGCGCCCGAGTCCGAGTCAATGGAATAATATCCAAGAGCATGACAAAAAGCTTAAAAGCTTTCATTGAGGAGTTAATCATTTTTTCTCCTAATAAAACACCCCTATATGGCACCCATGTGCCCTACCACACCCCATGTGCACACCTCAACTCATACAAAGTATTATATTGAGATACACACTTTGTGGTGTAGCCAATGTGAGACTATTTTTCTTAGTCAAAAGGAAACAACACCAACAAGTAGTCCATATTGTAAATCATCATGTACATAGTTATAGTGTATTTTCATAAGAAATAATTGCTAAATACACTGAATTGATGTGAATAAACAAAAAATAAGAAATGGTCTAGTACAGATTAACTTCTGCAACTATTAAGATTGGGAATAAATGGAAGATAATTTCATACTAGAACATGTTCCAATATTTTTCTTGAGCCACGAGCATGCTATCAAGTAGATGTCCAAAGTAAAATAAATAATGAAAGAATCATATTAGGTGAAATTGCTATGAATGTATACTAGTGAACATTTGTAACCTCAGCAGCAGCAAACCGCAACTTCACTTCATCAAGTTCTTTCTGTGTTCCCCTAATGTTAACCCATATAGACTGCCAAAAATAATAACATAAATCAATTACACGCTAGCCAAATCTATGTAAGTTTTTATACTCTTAGCTACTTATTGTATGACTGAAAGATGTTTCACCTGAACAGAGAGAACTGCTGCTATAGTTATTATCTCCTCGGAACATCCAAAAGCATCAGCCGAAAGGATCATCTTTGCAATCATTGGTTCCTAATAAATCAATTTACAGAGACTGTCAGGACATATCCACAAAATGGCACACATGTCAAGAGGATCAAAAAAGAAGAAAACAACATACACTGGAAACAATATACCAAAATCATAACATCACATCAAACTGCATTTATTCAACAGTGTACCACTAATGCGCACATGATATTGCCAGACACAAGGAATAACTGAAAAGCATGAAACTTATTACTGGTCCCTTGAAAAGAAGAAACTATGAACGAGATCACAGTCCTCTCCAAACATGAAACGTGTGGTATATTTACCGGAAAGACAAGTCTGCCAAAAGACCTCTAGTATTATTAGTTCCACAATGTCAAGGATACAGGGTTCGAACCAAGTAAAATGAAGGCAAAAACAAGGGAGCAATAATAGCTGTCTTCATATGTAAAACCATCTGTTAAGACCTCGAGTAACTTCACAAAGTGACTGATAACAAGAAATAAGAAAATAAGATTGTTCTTCTATCAAACATTAAGATCAATTTAGTAATAATATATGGAACTTAGAACCCAATATTCCATCATCAACCGGGTCATATCTGCAAAGAAGCAAGAATCATGAGTTACATCACTTGTACTTGTATCTTCTACCAACCATAATGATTGAAATGGTAGAACATGTTTTCAGAGGCTCCTAAGGGTAGTGAGATGTTGATAAGGAAGGAAAAATGATCTTCCATCTACATACCAAATAAAAATGATCCCCACAAAATGCGCTAGCTAAAGTTAAAGCATTAAACTGAAAAAAGTCACAGAACAATTAGTCAATTGAGCAGCTCCATTGATGAACAATTATCCTGACAGCAAATCTGAGTGGGTTATTCAAATCCTAGGCAAGAAAAGCAGGGACAAGACGGGCTCACTACCAAACCTTGAAATCAAATTGCCAGATAGAAAAATGTACCACATTGGAAAGAAGAAGCACAGACTGTACTACAAAGAATATATCAAGTCGTTTAATACTGATAAAAGTATGCCTTAACACCCGTTACCTTTACATCATGCAGATGATTGATTAATATAAAGGATAGTCAACCCAGAGTAACAAATCGCAGCTGAGGTTATTTTGGTACTCTTTAGTGACTAACTTTATTAACATTCATTTGTCAATGGCAAATTATTTTGTAGAATATCATAGGACAAGGTCACCTTTTCAATTTTGAGTATTCCTACTACACAATATAACAAAATATAAATTGATTTGTAACACATGAATTACATTTAAATCGAGAATACTGGAATGCACTTAATTTTAAATAAAGAATTCAGGAAAAAGCATACCAGTGGAATCTCAGCAACTTGAAAACCAGTGGGTGATGTGAGCTTGGCATCCTCATCAAGAATACCAAGTGAATAGAGAACTTCAAGTGCTCTCACCATGGCCTCTGGTGGAGGAGAAGCTAGCCAATCAAAGCCCAAGATGTTATCTATGCCCAAGGCCTTCAACTGTACATTCATAAGATAGCTCTCAAATGTGGTCACTAGTTGTGGGGATAAATAGAGAAATAAAAAATATTGTAGCACAATGCAGCAAATAACATATCATCATTGTAAGAAAGTAATACAAGAAAAAAAAATAACAAGCACATTTGTTTTTCAAATAGCACAATTTTAAATATTAACTTCATGTGCAAGAAAAAGAACAAGCACATCCATTGTTTGTTGAGGATATTGTTTTAGTTGATGAAAGCAAGGTTTGCACTATCGGTATCAAACTATTTCAACAGTTCCGGATCTGACTTTCAGAGTTTTTGGTCAAAAAATAAGATTTTTTTTTTAAACCAGAAAATTGTTTGATACATTTAGGCATAATGTTAAGTATTATATGTTGTTTCCCATTAGTTTTGAATGTAATAATATTCCAAATTGCTTAATTGTTCACCCGCAATAGATATTATTGTTTCTTTTACATACTTCTAGACAAAAATAGCTCAGCGATAGGTAGTTTTTAATGGAATAATATTAAGGTCTATGAATGTGAATTTACAGATATACAATTAATAGATATCTAACTCTGACAAATGTTAATGGTTACATGTGTCAATAAGGACCCACTATATCATTTTGATCTTCGCTACAACCAAGTCACTGATTAGACAGTCTTTTGCAATACTTCTACCTTTGTCTTTTAAGTTTTATTGTTGAATTGATCGGGAAAGAGAGACCCAATTTTGGTATGGGCCAGTATAAGTGAGGTTCGGCGGATTGGACATGCCAAAACCTATACGATACGGCCTATACGTGTTGGTATCAGCCGATAGTGTGAACCTTGGATGAAAGTATAGAAGTTTTAGCTTCTAAAGTAGAACTTTGGAGAGAAATTTAGTAAACTAAAGGTTTCTAAAACTAAAGACAAAAAAACAAAGTTTATGAATTGTAACTTCAAAAGAAAAAAAGAAATAAGTATTCCACATTGATGGACAAAGAGATACCAACCAGTGATAGTATTTTGGTATTTAGAGTAAATCATCCATCATAAAGGAAAGATTTAGAAGAATATTGCTCATAGAATTCAAGCAAGATGGTTGAGTGTAGAGTTACTTTTTGATTGTAGGCCTTAAAGTTGAAAGGAAAATTATACAGACAACTATAAGACTAGTCATGCTTTAGAATTGAAGTGTTGGACAAGTAAAAAAAAACATCTCCGACAATGTGCAGCTGAAATGATATTACTAAGATGGATGAGTTGCAAAAGGCTAAAAGATATGTTAGAGGGCAGGTGGTACCAATTGAGGATAAGACAAAAGAAAATCGGCTCACGTTGTTTTGACATGTGCAACATAGACAAATAGAAACATTAGTTACAAGCAAGTAGTTACAGCAGCCGCTAAAAGTAATGAGTAAGGGTAGGCCAACTCCAATTGAGGTTAGGGTAGGCCGAAACAAACTTCATTTCAGGTTGTAAAGAAGGAAAAGGTTTTGCTAATGTTGAAAACGAAATGGCCCTTTAACAAAGATAAATGAAAGTAAAGGACTCAAATAATTGATTCCTCTTCTTGTAGATTCATGTTCATGAAACAAAAAAGAGAATATAAAAAAATGGATACAGCTAAGGCACGAATATGGGTAGAGAGGATACGAAAATTTCCAAAAATAATTAGATTGTTATTATTATGGGGATTACATCCAAATAGGTCAAAAACTTTAACCTCTAAAGACAAATATGTCTTGTCAATATAATTATTGGGATTATTTCATACTTTTTATAAAGTTTTCTATTATGATAATTTAAGACGGAAGCATTCCTAGTTTATAAGAATGTCCTGAAATCCTCAATCAAGAAATACCTCAATGGTTTAATCACTGGTGGCTTCAATTTGGTGCTACACTTGATATTCTTCCCTTAGAGCAATTTTCTCCATGGACTCAATCTTCTCAAATTTGCCAAAAGAGTGATACTCTTTTCGTGGGGAGATTACTATGCAGTATTTTGTCCAGTATGAAATTTCATACATTTTCAAATGGACAGTGAAGTGTGAATTTAATCAGGATAATATGCATATCCTTGTTAGAAATTTTCTAATTAAGTGGTGGAATCGAACTGATGAAAAAGAAAAACTAATTGAAATCAAGAAATCTATCAAGGAGAATGAACTTTGTGTTGAATCCCAAATAAAAAGGAAAATTACAAAAGAAAGTCCGATGAAAAAATTAAAAGAAACCTTAAAAAGGAAAAATTCTCGAATAACGGAGGAATTGAAGAAAAGTTTGACGCAGTATTCGACATGGATACTTCCTCTGTGGGATCTATAAGTTCGCAAAAATCAGATAAAATAATGGAAGACCAGGATGATGATCTCTTCTATAAATAATTATATTAAAAAGTTGTGAAATAGCCACGACAAAAAAAGAAGAAGATGAGCATGATGAGAATTTAAGATAAGTAAGAATCTGCCAGGAATAGACGTCGCAACATAAAAAAGAATAAAGACGGCCATCAGAATAAATTAGACATCATATCAATCAACATATCAATCAAGATAAGGTCTCAGGTGGCCAATTTCTAAAAAGTAAACATACGATTTATGTACCTTCGAGACAGATGTAAAAGAAGAAGATGAAAGAAATAGCCACTAAATAAAGTGACCGTCCACTTATTAATAATGAAGGGTTCGTGACTGACAGTTTCGGGTCACTTTCTTCGGGAATCTTCGAAGTCTGTATATAAATAGAGGGGTTCCCTCTCTTCGTAATGTAAGCTTGCTAGAGTGTTGTTGAAAGATTGTGCTCTTTTTTTGAGTGAGTACTCTGTAAATTTCTTGTACTATCAATAAGAATTGTAGCTTGAGTAACTTTTATGTTCTTCAGCTTCTTCTGCATTCTTTAACGATCCTGTTCAAGCTGCCAATCACGAAGCCTTCATTATTAAGATAAGTGGACGGTCACTTTATTTAGTGGCTATCCCTAGCATCTTCTTCCTTTACATCTGTCCCAAAGGTCCATAAAACTTTTTACATTTTCAAAAGTGGCCACCTGCTACCTTATCTTGATTGATATGTTGATTGATATGATGTGTCCTTTATTCTGTCGGTCATCTTTATTCTTTTGTATCCCGCCACGTCTAACCCTGGCAGATTCTTCATTATCTTCAATTCTAATCATCTTGGTCTTCCATTTGAAAATGTATGAAATTTTATACTGGACAAAATAATACATAGTACTCTCCCCTGCGAAAAGAGTCACTCTTTTGACAAATTTGAGAAGATTTGAGTCCATGAAGAAAATTGCTCTTGTAAACATTGTGGAAGAATATCAAGTGCAGCACCAAATTAAAAGCCGCCAGTGATTAAACCATAAAGGTATTTCCCGATTGAGGATTTCAGGATAAATTCTTATGAACCAAGAATGCTTCTGTCTTAAATTGTCATAATAAAAAACTTTACAAAAAAACATTTATATAATCCCAGTAATTGTACAGACAAGATATAGATTTGTCTTTAGAGGCTAAAGTTTTTGATCTATTAGGATGTAATCCCCATGATTGTATTATTTGACGTATTATAATTTTGTTTTAAATGACTTCATTATTGATATCCTTAGGGATTTTGGGGAAAATGTTCCACTTCTGCAGATTTAATGACAAATAAGATTCCTTCAAATATATTTCTTGATTCAACTTGAACAGGGAACATTGTTGTTTCAAGATATTTTTCCTTTAGTTTCCATAAATCATTCATTTGTGGAATGTCAGATTTATCAAATTTAATTATTTCTTCAGAACAATTTTTCTGAGTAAATATTGTTTCAACTTCAATCACTTCTTTATAAGAAGTTTTATTAGTTTCTTCATTCTGTAATCCTCTCTGATTAGAGGATTCTGATGGAGTACCGAGAATAATATTCCTCTTGGTTGGACGGTTTTTCATAGGTCGTTTTATGGTTTCTTTACTACTTTATCCATGGATCTCATTACCCACGGCTGTTTTTCTCTTCCTGCGTGGCTATTGTTGTTGGACATGATTCTGCAAGAATTTACGAGTAAGAAAGTCAAGAAGAGAATTTTATTTCCTTTAATAAATTCAATATCAAAATCAAATATAGCTAATTTAGCTTGTCATCGAGCAAAATTTCGTTTAGATGTAAATTTCTTAACATCTTTTTCTAGAACAATTTTTGTTGAACTATAATCAATTCCTAACAAAAACTTCCTATTTAATAAATCATCTTAAAATTTATGAATATATTTTATTATAGAAAGAATTTCTTTTTTAATTAGTAGAATAGTTTATTTGTGTATCATTCCATTTACCAGAATGATATCAAACCAGTACTTCTTGATTAGTATATGGGTTTAATTGCTTTAGTACCACCGTAATCAATATCGTCGGCATCTGTTTCAACTATTTTTGTACCATTCGGTATTAGGTAAGTGTAAGCATAGTAAAATTTTGACCTTTTGTTTAATTAATTTCAATATTTCCGTATGAGCTCGACTCTAGGGAGTAGGATTTTTCTTAAGTCTTTGATATAAAAAATTTGTATCTTAAGCTATATTTGTATAGAATTCAGACACATAATTTAATGCACCTAAGAACGTTTGTAACTGCTTGTTATCGATTATTTCATCAGAAAATTTAGAAGCAAATTTGATGCTTCTATATATAGAAATTATTGTATAAATAACAATATTATGTCCTAAAAATCTTAGTTCTTGTTAAAATAGTTTCATTTTAGGAGCAAAGATAACCAAGCCATTCTTGATTATCAAATATTTAAAGATATTTAAATGTTTAAAATGTTCTTCTATTGTATTAGAGATGACTAAAATGTCATCTATATATAACAAAATAAAACTAGAATGTTGAATGAATATTTCATTCTTAAGTCCAAATGGCATTACATTCCATTCGTAATGTCCAAAGAGAACTGTGAATGTTGTTTTATATCTATCTTTTTCAGCTATTTGAATTTGCCAATATCCTGGTTTTGAATCAAATTTAGAGTATATTTTTGCCTTAACAATTCTATTAAGCAAGTCCTTTTTATTAGGGATAGGGTATCTTATCCATTTAATCCCTTATTCAAAGATTTGTAATTGATAATGAGTCTTGGAACACCTCGTTCTCTTTCAACATATAATAAGAAGCTTGTTATTAGCAAATTCGAGATAGTCAGCTTTATGGGCCTGCGTCAAGCATTCAAAAAGAGAAAGGAATATGAAACTGTATTAATTGTTGTGGGCCCATAGCATCACTTAACAAACAACTGTACAAACCAAATCTCCATTTGCATGAGTATGGACTACTTCACATCGATTTAGAAGACATCCATGTGTAATGTATGGCTCTCATCTCTCTCCCTCTTCCTCTTTGTTAAAGATGGAAAGGCTGATAAAGCTCAACCTCACTTGAGGAGTGAGGTCAGCGATGGAGATGTGCATCAAGATAGCGTTGGACAACAATGGATGGGACGACCGCAAGAGGTAAGCTTTCTCTCTTTATTGCTATTGTTTTCTTTCTTCCTATCTCTTTGTGTTTTCTTCATATTTAATACTATAAATAGTAATTATCTACACTCTAAAATTTTGGTGCAAGTGGCAGAGGCTTTAAAGTGTAACAGAGCAGTCGAGGTCAAAATCTCCTCTTGTGCACATTTTAAATGGACTTTTAAAATATGACATTGATGCTTGAATCCAACTCTCATCCCATGAAATTGGCCTTCAACCTGCAGAGGCGTATCGAATACTATAAATAGTAACCCTTAACCAACACCAACGCTCTAGAGCTTGGTGCGAGTAGCAGAGACTTTTAACACTTTCTTCCTCTTTGTGCTAGTTTTTTTTTTTTTTTGTTTTTCTTCTCTTCGATTCCGGAAGAGAATAGGAAACCTAAAGTTATTGGGTTGGCTTTGGCCTGAGTCATTACCAAACCCATGAATTAAAATAAATTAATACAGACGAACCCAGGCCGCATTTGGGCCAAATCCGGCCAAAATTTGGTCCTGGGTTGACTGTCAAGACGTGTCCAAACCGAATCCCATCGTATCTGGTCATGTCTGAGTGTCCAGTACGTACTGGACACGGGCACAGACACCATTTTGGTGTATCCATGCAACAGGATAAGACTAATATTGAGAGAAGATGTTAACATATACTTCCAAACAGATAGCTAATATATTACAGGTCATAAGATTGTTCAGCTTTGGTGATGCACAATGTTTAGACCCACTACCACAAACGACTACCAAATTATTTGAGTTCAGCTAGAGGAACACTTTCTCCATCCAGATCAATTAAATCTCACATTCTCCGTTTCATTATCAATCCTCATATCCCTTTTCTACTGCCCTCATCAAACATAGTTAAGATGGTCCGTAGTCCTATAACTATTAACTCTGTGATAGACCTATAACTAGTAACCTGAACCAAACGGTCTGTTGCAAACGTCCAAACCATGATGCATGATTTTCTGCTTAGTTTTATGAACAACCTCCTCCTCAATCTTGGCTTGACAATGTACTATTATCCCAAGGACAAACAGAAAATAGTCAATCTTGCTGCCCCTATTATTGAAAATGATTATTCCTAATTAACCATGAACAACATACACATGACACTTATCTTCAGCAAGACTGGATGTTCACAAGTAATAAAAGTATCACCCTTTGGTACTTTATGTCCATCCAAACAAAGAAATTTCATACTCAACTCACTGTTGACTTTTGTGATTTCTCTGAGGCAGACTCATTTCTTTCCTTTCGTCTGAAGATAACCTTGGGGTACGACTAAAAGGTTTACAATAAATTAATAATAATTGATAGTTAGCAAACAAGGCCTATATGCAGTACAACTTTGTAAGAATATACAAGAACTCTTACATCCACCAATTTCAAAAGATAATCAACTAATCAACTATGTGAACTATTTCAACATTTCTTCACAAGATGTTGCTGCCATGGAAGTGGCAAATCAATCTACTAGTTTTGAGATCAAATATTTTGTAAGCCCATAGTGCGTGTAGCACATGCGCTCCCCACTATGGCGCTTCCCATTTGAAACTTGTCCAGTCTGAACTTATGGATCAAAGGCAATGATCCCTTCCTTTGTACAGGTGTCAAAACACTTACTAAAAATGTTTACAAGCTTTTTATTTATTACTATATGAAGAGACTTCTGTGACACTACACATTTGTTTCATTTACATACACTGTATTGGTATGAATAACTCAATCAGAGTTAGGAGGTTTCTTGTTTCTAATTGAGAGGTTAGAACTACTGATAACATTAAAATAGTGATCTAAATGAGATATAATAGGCTGTGGGAATTAGATGAAGACGACTACTCATACCAATATATATATATATATATATATATATATATATATATATATATATATATATATATATATATAAGGTCTATTGATTTCTAAACATATAACCTTTATACTTCAGATTCATACATTTTAGCACTTATTGAGCTGCCATTGTGCCAGAACGAAATCAAACGGGTGACTGATTCGAGTAGTTTACCATGATATTTGAATGTTTTAGGTGAATCTAGGATTTTTTTGGTGTGATCTAACAATTCTGGGGAGTACTTATTTATAGCATACCATGTTGTACATGTACTAGTGCTTCAGAGTTTTTCACAAGAAAGATTATAATCATCATGTCCAAATATCCTGCATTTTAAGATCTAGCACATCGCGCCTGTCCATGTCCATGATCTTCGTAGGCTGACAATAAGAAATAAGAAACTAGGTGTTCCCCTTGGAACTTTCTAAGAGCTATATCCAACAAAATATCATCAACTTCCCAGGAGTTGCTGATAGTATGCATCCCTACCTGCATAACAACCTCACTTCTTTTCTCAGGCCATCTATAAATTGAGTCAAATTCCGTCTCGACTTTATGAACCTCAGATAATTGGTAGGTCCCATTTTCTATCAAATTATTTCTTTGAAATGAACAAACTTCAAACTTGAAAAGATAACCAAGTATGTCCGAGTGGTGTAGGTTCAATAGCTATCATGTCTGACAGTATATATATATCGTATAAATTAGCATCACCAGCAAGCTTGGTTGCATACAACAACAACAAGAAAGCCTTTATCCCCAATTTTTGGTGTCGGATGTTTGGTTTATTTTCTTTCATTCAGCTCTGTTTAAGGCAATGTCCTCTGTGATACTAATAGAAACAATATCCTTCTTTAGAACTTCAATCCATGTTTGTCTAAGCCTACCTTTAGACCAATCATCACTGTTCTAAAAAGCGGTTTAGGCGGCGTCTGGTGCCCGTCCGATGTCCGCCTGGGCGTGTAGTGCCTTGTTCCCCCTTTTCAGGGAGCACGGCTAAGAAAAACTTGGTATCGTTCAATCGGGATAGACTGAATCAAGATCATTTCCTCGTTATGGATTGTCTTCTTCGGAATCGACTCCCATATTCAGTGGACCGTGTCCCGAGGACGGACTTAGCAGCTGAGTCAAGAGGAACCTCTCCGTTGCGTTGGTTTTTCGTTGCTTGGTTGCTTTCTCGTTGATTTTATGACTTGTGTTTTCCTGAACGGTTTCGATGGTTTTCATAGAATTCGTTCTTTGAACTTCGCATTTCGTATCGAATCCTAGAAGACCGAGGCATGGAGATATTGATCATTTGTTACTGCGTGCAGGTGATGGAATAGGCGACATACGAGCGGAGACCTAAAGATCTCCCCCTTTCTCTTCAAACGATTCACCAAAGTGTGAGTGGCCACCATCCCGATAAGCTAGCTTTTCTTTCAAGTCTTCACTCTAAATAATCTGACTCGTGCGTCCCGATCAACGATACCATAGTAATAATAATAACTGAGTCAAGATAATAACTAGACTTGGAACACTTGATGCATGTTACACAAAGTTAGGAAATGATCGCACTATCACTTGCTTGTCCACTATGCATATGCCTATCTTATGTTTCAGTTGTAGCTAGAATCTATTTATATATAACTGTGCAATGTGTTCGACTCGAACAGGTAGACTATGCCATCGCAATGTGCTAAAGTAATTATGTTCACTCGGATGTCTTGAACTACGTAGTATTATAACTTGGTGTTTTAGACGTCGATTGGTCATAGATAACTTGTACACATGGATAACTTGTGTACAAGGTATATGGTTTCCGCGAACGGTCGCCGGGTCACTGGGACCGATTCATCCCGGACGGAACAACTGTTAGTCGTGCTAGCAACCTAGCACGGGTGAGACAGGAGTTTGTAGCGGGGCTCGCTACTTGCGCGGCAAGCATCGCCGTCTACCCAGACTATAGTCCATGATGGCTCGTAATGTCAGTGACTCAATATGTTGTATTGAACTGCTCAAGCTAACGATGTCTTCTTGGAAGGGAAGATTATGGTAAGTCTTGTGCAGGTGAATACGACACCGCAGGTAAAAGTCACCGAACGGTGGCATGTTTATTTCAGTTATATCATATACATTGCATGCTTGTAACATGATCTAAGGCAAGATAGAAAGACCACAATAATAATTTGTATGCTTCACATAAATACCGTGTCGATTTGGTTAGTTGGGTTAGCTCGCCCTCACCAGTACGTTTCGATGTACTGACCCACGTTGCAACAATTTTTTCCAGCCGAGACGACGCTACGAGGAGCTGAGGCAAATTCTCCAAGAGTACATCACCTTGACGCGCTAGTGTTCGTGTTTTGAAGCGCTTTACAAATCTTTCGGAGCTCATGCACCTATCTTACACAGCTTCGTGGAAAGACGGTCTATATTCTGTTTTGAAGTTTTAGTAAGGGATGTAATGTATGGAACGGCTATCTCATTTTGAGACCATCTTGCAAGCCCGTGCGGCACCCTTTTACTTTTGAGTCAAAAGTTTATAACAAGATGTATATTATCAATAAAGAGAACTTTCCTTCGTCTCAATGTGTGTTATTCAAGTTGCGCACTCTGCTGTTGTGTTTCTAAATATACCATTATGTCTAGGCCTTGTGCGAGCGCGCCTTACGCTCGCATGGCATCACGTCCCGGGGGACGATTATCGATCTTGCGAAATCGGGACTTGACATTGATCATTTGACCCTCGTGTCAAAAAAGTTTTCTTGAAACGACCTTGTCCCTTTCGGTTGAACTCTTGAATTCGTTTGGATCAAAATGAGATGTGTTTCATACAGTGAGTCCATAATATGTTATGAGACTAATGCAAGTTACTTTGTTTTAGAGCAATGAATCAAGCTGGTGGATCGGCGCCTGTGCACAGAGAGGCACAAGCGCAAGAAAGTAGTTCCGACACTTTGGAAAACTCCGAGAGCCAACGAGTGATGCCCTTCGTCGACCCGATTGAGCGGATGATGCGCATGTTAGAGGCTCAGCAGCAAAGGGATGAGGCTCGTCATGAGCGAGCGGAGAAGTGAGCTGAAGAGCGACAGAGCAAATTCAAAAGCAATCATTAACCCCATTTCGTGGTCCAGCAAAAGCAAGTAGACGCCATACAGCAGATCGTTCAGACCCTGGCCTCCAACCATTCCGCAACAACAATAAAATTGGTGGAGCCGCCAGCAATTGAAGTCGAGACCGCATAACCCGCAAAGGAGAAGCAAGTGACTACCTTCGACTTTGCCAACTTCAAGAAGGTCTGCAACACATCCTTCCGCGGGATCGAAGAACACGTCGTGGCGCTTGATTGGCTAGTCGAGCTTAAAGACCACTTTAAAGTACTTGAAGTACCGTAAGACGAACAAGTCGTGTGTGCCCTACAGCTCTGTTTGAATGCGCACGACTGATGGGACGTGCTCGACGATTTGAAGGCGGCCTGCGACTTGCCATACACGCGCACGCCGTCGTTCTCCAGTATTAGACGATGCGGGAAGTCCTAAACCATGCTCTTACCCTTGAACCGCAGTATCCTCCAGTTGCTGCCGGCGTTGTGTCGCATTCTCATCACAAGCACCCTAGCAACGCGGGAGAAAATAACGTCCCAAAGCGTCCAAATAACGACGGTCACCAGGGCAATCATCCAGGGGGAAATCAAGGGTCGCCTTGTGCCACTGCCACCGGCCAGGACACCATATCAGCGATTGTCATTTTCGAAAAGAGAGATGCGTCATTTGTGGTAAGTTTTGCTATGTTGCTCGTGAATGTAGGGATCGCCCCAACGATCTTCCTCCGAGCCGCCCACAACAGCAGAATCCAGCTCAAGCGCCTCATTCAAATAGAGTCGCACCGCCACAGGATCGACGTCATGCCCAAGGCCGAGTTTATGCTATGACTTGGGAGGAGGTGTTCGCCTCGGACACCGTTGTATCAGGTATATTGTTTTACAAAAATATTCCAGCTAGAGTATTGTTTGATTCTGATGCCATACATAGTTTCGTCTCGACGAATTTCGCCAAGGAAAACAATTTACCCATGTCATTGCTAGGTATTAATCTTAGCGTTAGTACCCCGTCGGGCATGGACTTGCCTGCTCACTCAGTTTGTCGCAACGGCCACATTTGCATCGGAGGAAGAAAATTGCCGCTCGATGTTATAGTTCTTGACATTCAGGACTACGACATCATTTTGGGCATGGATTGGCTCGGCGCTTGGTCGGCCACCATCGATTGTGTGGAAAAGCGAGTTGTATTGTCTACCTGGAGAGCCCGAATTCGACTACTCGTGCGGTCAAGCATCGACAGGGTGTATGGTGATCTCTGCAATGTCTGCTCGTCGGATGTTATACTCAGGTTGTGAAGGGTACTTAGCGTCAGTTCGAGACACTCAACGAGATGGTGCAAACGTTGAGCGTGCTTCCGTTGTGGCAGAGTTTTCTGATGTGTTTCCGGACTAGCTACCTGGCATGTCGCCTGATCGAGAGATAGAGTTCACTATCGATATCTTTCCAGAGACCCGACCGATTTCCAAGGCTCCGTATCGAATGGCCCCAGGTGAACTAAATAAGCTAAAGGTCCAACTTCAAGATCCTGCTAGATCGTGAGTATATTCGTCCTAGCGTATCTCCATGGGGCACGCCAATGTTATTTGACAAAAAGAAAGACGGTTCAATGCGACTCTGCATAGACTATCGCGAGTTGAACAAGGCCACCGTTCGAAACAAGTACTCCCTTCCAAGAATCAACGATCTCTTCGACCAACTGCAAGGTGCGTCGGTGTTCTCTAAAATCAATCTCCGTTCAGGCTACCATTAACTCAAGATAAAAGCCAGAAGACGTGGCGAAGTCTGTCTTTCGCACCCGATATGGCTACTTTGAGTTCATGGTTATACCGTTCGGACTGACCAATAGCCCTGCCGCCTTCATGGATTTAATAAATCGTGTGTTCTGACCGTACCTTAACAAGTTTATAGTAGTTTTCATTGATGATATCCTTGTGTACTCGAAGAATAAAGAAGAACACGTGGATCACCTGTGAACCGTGCTTCAGACCCTTCGAGACAACAAGCTATACGCGAAACTGAGCAAGTGCGAGTTTTGGCTAAGCAACGTATCTTTCCTCGGACACATTATTTCTGCGGGAGGCATTTCAGTCTATCCAAAAAAAATTGAAGCCATCGTCGAGTGGAAGCGATCTGCATCAGTTAGTGAAATTCGAAGCTTTCTCGGCTTAGCGGACTACTACAGGCGATTTGTTAAAAACTTTTGGAACGTAGCATCGCCCTTGACTCGTCTCACTCAGAAGGGTGTCGCGTTCGAGTGGTATGACGACTGTGAAGCATCGTTTCAGGAGTTAAAGCAGCGCCTCAACTCAGCTCCAATACTTGCATTACCGAAAGAGACATCGGGATTTTAAATTTATAGCGACGCGTCAGGACAGGGCTTGGATTACGTGCTCATGCAGCGGGATAGGGTGATTGCCTTTGCTTCCCGGCAGTTGAAGAAATACGAGAAGAATCACCCTACGCATGACCTGAAATCGGCAACAATTGTGTTCACGCTAAAGTTGTGTCGACATTACCTATGTGGTGTGGTTTGTCGAATTTACACCGATCATAAAAGCCTAAAATACCTATTCACCCAAACGGACCTGAACCTCCGATAGCGGCATTGGCTAAAATTAATCAAAGACTACGACTTGACGATCGACTACATGCCTGGCAAGAAAAATGTTGTAACGGATGCATTGAGTCGAGTGTTTGTGGGATCCCTGTCCGTGGATCGAAGGTTACAAAGGGACTTGGAGGCAATGGGCATTGAACTCCGAATTCGATACCGCGGCGTGCAAGCGGCTCAAATGCGCTTTGTGCCAAACATGTTATAGAGAGTCACGTCTACTCAGAGGGACGACCCCTTCCTGACGAAAATGCGCGAGCAAATTCCAACAAGGCGAAAGACTTTCTAGTAGACGAAAATTGAGCGTTGCGGGTAAAAGGAAGATTATGCGTCCCCAACGATACCGAACTCAGAAAGGATATCCTGATGGAAGCCCACTATGCAGCCTACTCCGCACATCCTGGAAGCACGAAGATGTATCGAGACCTTCACACGCACTTCTGGTGGCACGATATGAAGAAAGATGTCGCAATGCATGGCTTGTCAACGAGTAAAAGCCAAGCACCAGAAGCCAGACGGAAAGATGCAGAACCTTGCTATTCCGGAGTGGAAGTGGAAGTGGAAGCACGTCACGATGGATTTCGTTGTTGGTCTGTCGAAGACGCAATGGAGGAAGGATGTCTGGGTCATCGTCAATCGATTAACCAAGTCAGCGCACTTCATCCCTATCAAAGTTGCTTGGAGCGTCGATCATCTTGCTCAAATCTACCTTGACGAGATTGTCCGACTGCACGAAGTTCCGGTATCCATCGTCTCGGATCGGGATAGAAGATCCTTATCACATTTCTGGGAAAGCCTTTAGTCAGCTATGGGGACGAAGTTGAAGTTTAGCTCAGCCTATCATCCTCAGACCAACGGCCAGACCGAGCGAGTGAATCAAATTCTCGAAGACATGTTGCGGCTATGTGCGATCGATTCAAAGCAAAGCTAGGACATTCATCTACTTCTGGCAGAATTTGCATACAACAGTTACCACAGCATTCAGATGGCTCCGTACGAGACGTTATATGGACAAAAGTGCAGGTCACCGATCTGTTGGGAGGAAGTTGGTAAGCGTCAGATTCTTGGGCCGGAACTAGTTGAGCAAACGGTTCTGAAGATTCGCTTGATTCGTGACAGGTTAAAAGTGGCTCAGAGTAGGCAAAAGAGCTATGCCGACGTACATCGACGACCTCTAGAATTTTTCGAAGGCAATAACGTGTTTCTCAAGGTCTCGCCCATGCGTGGAGTTACGAGATTCGAAGCGAAGTGGAAGCTAAGTCCAAGATCCGTCAGTCCATTCGAAGTCCTCAAACGAGTCGCCCCAGTTGCATACCAAATCGCATTGCCACCAGCCCTGTCAGATGTGCATGATATCTTCCATATGTCACAGCTTAGGAAGTACGTGCACGACCCGAGCCACGTAGTAGATTTTGGCCAGCTGGGTATGCAGGCAGACTTGTCGTACGTCGAAGAGCACATTCAGGTCTTGGATTGGAAAGAAAAGCAGCTTCGAAATCGTACAATCGAGCTCGTGTGCGAACTCTGGCTAAACCACGCAGTCGAGGAGTCGACCTAGGAACTCGATTCGGAGATGAAGGAAAAGTTTTCCTTATTATTTTCTTAGGGGTAGGTTCCATTCCTAAGTTTCGAGTACGAAACTTTTTCTTAGTTGGTTAATGTAGTGTCCCGTTCCCCCTTTTCGGGGAGTGCGACTAAGGTAAACTTGGTATCGTTCGATCGGGATAGATTGAATCAAGATCATTTCCTCGTTATGGATTGGCTTCTTCAGAATCGACTCTTATATTCAGTAGACCGTGTCCCAAAGACGGACTTAGCGGCTGAGTCAAGAGGGACCTCTCCGCTGTGTTGGTTTTTCGTTGCTCGTTTTCGATGCCGCTTGGTTGTTTTCTCATTGGTTTTATGACTTGTATTTTCCCGAACTGTTTTGATGGTTTTCATGGAATTCGTTCTTTGAACTTCGGATTTCGTATCGAATCCTAGAAGACCGAGGCATGGAGATATTGATCATCAGTTACTGCGTGCAGGTGATCGAGTAGGCGATGCGCGACCGGAGTCCTGAAGATCTCTCCATTTCTCTTCAAATGATTCACCAAAGTATGAGTGGCCCATCCCGATTAGCTCTCTCTTCTTCCAAGTCTTCACTCTAAATAATCTGACCCGTGCGTCCCGATCAACAATATCATAGCAATAATAATAACTGAGTCAAGATAATAACTAGACTTGGAACACTTGATGCATGTTACACAAAGTTAGGGAATGATCGCACTATCACTTGCTTGTCCACTATGCATATGCCTATCTTATGTTTCAGTTGTAGCTAGAATCTATTTATCTATAATTGTGCAATGAGTAGTATATATGTGCAATGTGTTCGACTCGAACAGGTAGACTATACCATCGCACTGTGTTAAAGTAATTATGTTCACTCGGATGTCTTGAACTATTTGGTATGATAACTTAGTGTTTTAGACGTCGATTGGTCATGGATAACTTGTGCACAAGGTATATGGTTTCCGCGAACGGTCGTCGGGGCACTGGGGCCGATTCGTCCCGGGCGGAATAACTGGTAGTCGTGCTAGCAACCTAGCACGGGTGAGACGAAAGTTTGTAGCAGGCTCGCTACCTGCGCTGCAAGCATCGCCATCTACCCAGACTATAGTCCATGATGACTCGTAATGTCAATGACTCAATATGTTGTATACTCAATATGTTGTATTGAACTGCTCAAGCTAACGATGTCTTCTTGGCAGGGAAGATTATGGTAAGTCTTGTGCAGATGGATGTGACGCCGACGGTAAAAGTCACCGAACGGTGGTATATTTATTTCAGTCATTTCATATCCATTGCATGCTTGTAACTTGAACTAAGGCAAGATAGAAAGACCTAGAATAATAATTTGTATGCTTCACATGAATACCGTGTCGATTTGGTAAGTTGGGTTAGCTCGCCCTCACCAGTACGTTTCGATGTACTAACCCTCGTTGCAACAGGTTCTCCGAGCCGAGACGACGTTGTGAGGAGCTGAGACAAATTCTCCAACAGTCCATCACCTTGACGTGCTAGTGTTCGTGTTTTGAAGCACTATACAAATCTTCCAGAGCTCGTGCGCCTATTTTATGCAGCTCCGTGGAAAGGCGATAGCTTCGCCCCAAGGTCTATATTTTGTTTTGAAGTTTTAGTAAGAGATGTAATGTATGGAACGGCTATCTCATTTTAAGCCCATCTTGTAAGCCCGCACGACACCCCTTTACTTTTGAGTCAAGAGTTTGTAACAAGATGTATATTATCAATAAAGAAAACTTTCCTTCGTATCAATGTGTGTTATTCAACTTGCACACTCTGATGTTGTGTTTCTAAATATATCATTAGGCCTAGGCCTTGTGCGAGTGTGCCTTACGCTTGTACCGTATCACGCTCCGAGGGACGATTATCGATCATGCGGGATCAGAGCATGACAAGGCGCCCGCCTAGTCCCTCCGACACCTGACTATGCATGTTCTGCGATTTTATGGACCTTTTCTGCAATTTTCAATAGATTTTTTGGATTTTATTTATCAATTTTTGAACCGCCTAGATCTAGGCGGACACCTAGGCGGGACTAGGCGCTAGGTGGCGGGTGCCTGCCCGACTAGCACCTAGTGCTTTTCACAACCTTGCCAATCATATCCTTGATGGAGCATCTATTGGTGTTGTACATGTCAAAACTATTTAAGAGGATCTTCTTTGATCTTGTCCTCAATTGGCGTCACTTCTAACCTCCCACGAATACAATCATTTCTTGATCTATATTTCAATATATTGCTAACTCATCCATCTTAGCATTCTCATTTCAGCTACACTAATTTTCTGGACACGGCATTTCTTGATTGCCCAACATTGTGATCCATAAAGCATGTCTAGTCTTAACCCGTCTTATAGAATGTTTCAATTCAACTTCGAAGGTATGTTCCGATCACAATGTAGTATAGAAGCACTCCTCCATTTCAACCAAGCTTGGTTACGTTTATATCATATATCCATTTAATGTAAATTTCTGTAGAGGTCGTATCTACCACTAAATAGAGATTCTAAATGGACCTCCAGTTCCTTGCAGGTGCCCCCCTTGTGTCACACCCCGATCTCCCGCAGGCAAATCGGCCGTTCCCGCTAGGCGGGAATCACCCTCGCCAGCGCTCCCGCGGAACAATCGCTTGACCCATCCGGACGTGATGCCGCACGAGCGTGAGCCACGTCCGTGCAAGGCCATGGTTCATTGGCTGGCGGCAAGAGTTCTAAGCCACAGATTGTCCGAGTGCAGCGGAGTTTATGAACGCATAGCGATTCGGTAACAAGTTCTCTGAGTTGACAATATAGCGGAAGCATTGAAACACAAGTTGAAGTAAAGCAAGCTCTTTTATTTATATGAACAAGTGTTACAGGTGACGTATAGCCGAGATTACAAGTCGCTCAAGCCTCTCTCAGAAACAGTAAAAGCGTGCCAAGTGGCTACAACTGTGGAATGATTGTAAGGCGATGTTCAGGCAAGTTCGGGCTATGTTCACAACATTATGTCTTGTATATGTGCTTCAGTTCCGAATGCACCGTTGCTTCGGAGTGATCTTCACGCCTTAGCACGCACGTTGGAGGGATCCACACCGAACGAGGTTCTCCCGCACCCTGCATACAAACTGGTGGATTATCAGTACATTGAATGCACTGGTGGGGAAGCTACTCGCCCGCTCGACAAATCCAAACACGTAATACAGGTTCCGTGCACAACTATTAAGTTGTCTTTCTAGTTGCCTTAGGATCAGTTTCATGCAAGATTTGAACAGCCTAACGTGTCGGGCAGTGCGCCGTGCAACATGAGAGGAAACACGGCGAGACTTACCAACTTACCATCTCCTTCCCTGTCCAAGACAAACATTTAGACAGATATGTTAATTCACGCACGGACAAGTATAAACATTCAGGAGCATAGCATATGCAAACACGAGGGTCGTTTTAACATGATCGTTCAGGTGTTCAGTTGTTCTTGATGCGATACAGTGACTCGCACGCGGATAGCCGCTAAGCGAGGATGACTTATCTATATGAACAAGTGTCGCTGGCATAGCCATTTAGGACAATAGTCACTGGCGGTAATGGTATGCAGCGAAAGTACAAGGGGCGCTACATGCCATTCCGTCCAGCACAATGGACTATACAATACGGTTCAGTCACTGGAGAGAATGGTGCTACATGTCATCTCGTCCAGCACAATGGACTGTACAATAACGTGAGTTCCATCCGGATCGGATCGGTCCCGGTGCCCCGGTGACCGTCCGTGGAACTATACCTCGTTTCCGAGTTGTCCGCGACATGCAATCGTTGGGTTTTTCCAATTATCACGAGATACACGAGAACAAGAGTGCACTAGAACAAGAGAACACGAGTGCACACAAGAACACGAGTACAAGAGATACTTGAATCATGATTCGGTACAGTGAATAACTTGCCTTGATGCATTCCTCTGGTTCGGGGCTGCCTGGTGACCTAACAGTCCCGGATACTTGCAGGTTCAATCATGCACGGAATGACTACTTAGTAGTCTTCCGGGGTTTGGATGAAAACAAGGCAACATTCAAGCAGACAAGCATGCGTTTCTAAGGGGCATAAGTAAACACGTTTGCTCGGGCCCGAAGGTAGACCGAGAGTTGAAACCGTTAGGGGACTTAGCATGCGAGGGTCTGAATATAATCAATATTTCATTTTCCATGTTCTAGCAAGCAATACAAGTAGGGATTATTCCCTTAGCTAGGTGCGTTGTATTCTTATTAGCATGCAGGGGGGTGATTCACCTAGCGACTAGCATGTATCATTCCGTATTTTATGTGTGCTGGCTAAGCAAAGACAAGTTCACCGTAGCCACCCACCTTAGCGATGATTCGCCTCGGTAGAGCGATACGTCTGAGCGAGCCTCTGAAAGCCTAAGCCGGATTCCTGTAGGGACAAGTCTGGATATCCTTTGCTTTTCATTTGAGGCAAAGCGGGTCGGGACAGTTGCACTATTGCCGTTTGAAACGGCAGTCCGCTTGAGCGGAACGGGGTGTTACATCCTACCTAACTCAGAAAAAGTCTCGTCCTCGAGACTTACTGAGGACAAGCAGTAATCTAGGGTTGAGGCAATCCTAGACAAGTCGTTGTACTTGTTCATTTGGATATTCACTTGCACAAGCGTCGAAATCAGCATATCGCTTAGACTGGATCGTGCGCACTTTCGAAGGGCCCCTCTAGCGTGAACACGTCAACCAGCTTAGTGATAGCGAAGTCTTAGCACTCGAGTTTCACCTTTTCTTAAGTCTTGGATGGTGCACTAGTTCAAGGCGTCCCTCGAATATATACATTCAACCAAACTTAGGGTTAGTGAAAATCGGACAAGCTACTAGCGATACTCTCAAGGGTTCGCACAGGTTGGCACAAAGGCCACTCGCAGCACAGCATCATACAAGCAAGCATATCATTCAAAACGCATTTTGAAAGTATTTAGACTTATTGTTGGAACATCCCATCGAGGCATTGAGAGAGAACGTGCACATAACCCACGAACGAGCTTTCGAAACAGAGATATCGAATCGAAGTCCAAAGGCGTAGAAGCCAGGCTCTGATACCAACCTGTCACGCCCCGATCTCCCGCAGGCAAATCGGCCGTTCCCGCTAGGCGGGAATCACCCTCGCCAGCGCTCCCGCGGAACGATCGCTTGACCCATCCGGGCATAATGCCGCACGAGCGTGAGCCACGCCCGTGCAAGGCCATGGTTCATTGGCTGGCGGCAAGAGTTCTAAGCCACAGATTGTCCGAGTGCAGCGGAGTTTATGAACGCATAGCGATTCGGTAACAAGTTCTCTGAGTTGACAATATAGCGGAAGCATTGAAACACAAGTTGAAGTAAAGCAAGCTATTTTATTTATATGAACAAGTGTTACAGGTGGCGTATAGCCGAGATTACAAGTCGCTCAAGCCTCTCAGAAACAGTAAAAGCGTGCCAAGTGGCTACAACTGTGGAATGATTGTAGAGGCGATGTTCAGGCAAGTTCGGGCTATGTTCACAACATTATGTCTTGTATATGTGCTTCAGTTCCGAATGCACCGTTGCTTCGAAGTGATCTCCACGCCTTAGCACCCACGTTGGAGGCATCCGCACCGAACGAGGTTCTCCCGCACCCTGCATACAAACTGGTGGATTATCAGTACATTGAATGCACTGGTGGGGAAGCTACTCGTCCGCTCGACAAATCCAAACACGTAATACAGGTTCCGTGCACAACTATTAAGTTGTCTTTCTGGTTGCCTTTGGATCAGTTTCATGCAAGATTTGAACAGCCTAACATGTCGGGCAGTGCGCCGTGCAACATGAGAGGAAATACGACGAGACTTACCAACTTACCATCTCCTTCCCTGTCCAAGGCAAACATTTAGGCAGATATGTTAATTCACGCACGGGCAAGTATAAACATTCAGGAGCATAGCATATGCAAACACGAGGGTCGTTTTAACATGATCGTTCAGGTGTTCAGTTCTTGATGCGATACAGTGACTCACACGCGGATAGCCGCTAAGCGAGGATGACTTATCTATATAAACAAGTGTCGCTGGCATAGCCATTTAGGACAATAGTCACTGGCGGTAATGGTATGCAGCGAAAGTACAAGGGGCACTACATGCCATTCCGTCCAGCACAATGGACTATACAATACGGTTCAGTCACTGGAGAGAATGGTATGCAGCGAAAGAACAAAGGGCGCTACATGCCATCTCGTCCAGCACAATGGACTGTACAATAACGTGAGTTCCATCCGGATCGGATCGGTCCCGGTGCCCCGGTGACCGTCCGTGGAACTATACCTCGTTTCCGAGTTGTCCGCGACATGCAATCGTTGGGTCTTTCCAATTATCACGAGATACACGAGAACAAGAGTGCACTAGAACAAGAGAACACGAGTGCACACAAGAACACGAGTACAAGAGATACTTGAATCATGATTCGGTACAGTGAATAACTTGCCTTGATGCATTCCCCTGGTTCGGGGCTGCCTGGTGACCTAACGGTCCCGGATACTTGCAGGTTCAATCATGCACGGAATGACTACTTAGTAGTCTTCCGGGGTTTGGATGAAAACAAGGCAACATTCAAGCAGACAAGCATGCGTTTCTAAGGGGCATAAGTAAACACGTTTGCTCGGGCCCGAAGGTAGACCGAGAGTTGAAACCGTTAGGGGACTTAGCATGCGAGGGTCTGAATATAATCAATATTTTATTTTTCATGTTCTAGCAAGCAATACAAGTAGGGATTATTCCCTTAGCTAGGTGCGTTGTATTCTTATTAGCATGCAGGGGGGTGATTCACCTAGCGACTAGCATGTATCATT
Source organism: Iris macrosiphon (assembly GCA_036927795.1). Classification (NCBI taxonomy): domain Eukaryota; kingdom Viridiplantae; phylum Streptophyta; class Magnoliopsida; order Asparagales; family Iridaceae; genus Iris; species Iris macrosiphon. The sequence goes on along the minus strand of JAYESA010000012.1, from coordinate 119,705,830 downwards.
CCGTATTTTATGTGTGCTGGCTAAGCAAAGACAAGTTCACCGTAGCCACCCACCTTAGCGATGATTCGCCTCGGTAGAGCGATACGTCTGAGCGAGCCTCTGAAAGCCTAAGCCGGATTCCTGTAGGGACAAGTCTGGATATCCTTTGCTTTTCATTTGAGGCAAAGCGGGTCGGGACAGTTGCACTATTGCCGTTTGAAACGGCAGTCCGCTTGAGCGGAACGGGGTGTTACACCTTGTTTACAAGATATCTTGTTGTACTCATTAAGTTTTGATAGTACATGTTTCTACCTATCAAACATGCACTTATTATTCCTACGAATACTGTCTGAAACAAGGGTTCCTTATTGCTAAGACCAGCTTCAAAGAACATAGCATATCCTGTCATTTATCTGCCTATCATACATAAAAAGGGGAAGTTGAATTATAGATCTAATAGAAAGCACAATATTAAGATGATGACTGATTAGGAGAAACAGAGGAAAAAGAAACAAACCCATATTCTCAAGAAAGCATAGGCAATTCCCAAAAAAGTTAGAACCAAGATCATTGGAATGTAAAATTTCTACTAAAAATGCAAATTAGATAGGATAGCAATATATGCAACTATCACGAGATATTTGACACAGAAAATAACCAAATGAAAAACAATAAGAACCATAATTAGGTTTTGAGAACAATCTCATATAAAAAAGAAATACATCCTGTCTGTATATAATGAATGTAAATGAATACGCAAATAAAAACTATAAGAGGAAATATTACAAAACACATACTTGGATTACACAAGAAACAAGGTTTGACCTTTGCATTTCTGGAATTCCTTCAGATGGCAGTTCTTTAACAAAATATTCTTCCGTATACAGCCTAGGAATTTATTGAAATACAAATTAATATAAAAAAAACATAGGTAACAGGTCTAACTTGTTTGTGTCAGAAGTTTGAAAAATAACTACGGAGTAGGAATTATACTCAAAATTATCCGTCACATATAAGGAAGAACATTAAAATAATACAATTACATGTACAAACATTACACACACATATAACAAACACACACACACACACACTCTTGCACACAAACATTCTAATGATAAATTTTCCGAGGCTCTGTGCCTACTTCTCTAGTTAGTAATACTGATGTATGTGTTACTATATTTTCCTGAAAAGAAAGGTTTGTCTTCTTCTTTTTCTAGATTCTAAGTCCTGCAGTTAAAAGGAAAAAAAAATTCAGAGGAAGCAACTGAATGGACTTAAGCATCAAAAAACATAAGGCTAAAATTTGATCAGATCCACAGTTTTTCATCACAAGATGAGTTGGATATGTACTGTAACAGTTTTGGGGAGGAAAGGAGAGGAGATGAAAGGATCGTGTGAAATGTCCATCCTTTCCGATTGAAAAAAGGTAGCTGCGTACCTTAGTTGTTCCCTCTAGTTGACTCGTGCTGCATAATTATCCTTGCAAATGTAGTTTTATGCAGTGCGGTTATTACTTTTTCTTGTTGTGAAGTGAGTCACAGTTATTGCTGAACATAAAACCCCATGCATGAATCTGTGCTCAGCTTGAGCGTGAAGCAACCAAGGTTTAAAACCTTTTAAATACATAAACAGGAACATCTTGCGCAAGGACCTAACATATGTAGCTGATTGACATGTAACTATACTTAGAGAAGCTAGCCCCATAGAGTGCTAGCAGGAACCTCAAACAAGAGTTCACACCATGGATTTTCCTACAATACGAGCACAGGCATAGTCTGAGGTGTGAATCCCATCTGTCTGTGTTTGCAAAAATCTCAAGATGAGATTCATGATCTGTTATTCTCAACCCACAAAAGCATAATAGAGGTTAGGGTGAGGATCCTCAAAAGGACCAGCAGTGTAACTTGCAGGCCATTTCATTGACTGGAGCATATTTGTGGTTTCAGTATCCAGCTCCACCTCAAGATACAGGAATCTCAGGAAAGAACACTTACAAATATATGATCCTTAAAATTGAGTTCAGTTCTTAATTCCTACAAAGGTTCCCATCCCCTTCTCGCAATTTCAGCTCAAACCTTAATTGGGAGACAATTTGTCTATACCAAGTCTTTATCTGATCAGTTTTCGGAAGATATTATTAGTCATCTTTCTTTATTTCTCTATTAGGCAGTCTCTTTCAATCCAACATCAATCGCATGAGTTAATGTAATATGGGGACCTCAATCCTCTTTATATAAATAGGAGTCCTTACCCCGTCAATAAAGCATCACATTATTCTCTCTTCCTCTATTCTTTACATGGTATAATAGCGAAAATTTTCCTAGATCCTAACACTCCTACCTTTCAACCAAAAAATCCCCCCTCTACCACCCTCTCTTTCAAAATCATAACCCAAAACGTATTCCCTTATTCCTTCCCAGACCCTCCACCTTTGCTCATCACCTATGTTGCACAAATACCGACAAGGAAAAGATTCGGTGTATGGTCATTTCAAATAGGAATAATAAGTAGTTACTTGTGTTGCACGATACGAACAGTCGAACAGGGATATGGACACAATACAGATGCAGGCATCATTTTTCGTGTCATGCAACATAGCCGGCCAGCTTCCTAATCCAAACCTGAATTCGGCTAAAACCAGGGTAGTCAAAGGCGCAAGGCGCACTCGAGGCGCAAAGGGTCCAAATCGTCCGAGACGCACTTAAGACGCGCGCCCGAGCGACGCGAGGCCAAATATATATATATATATATATATATATATATATATATATATATATATATATATATATATATACATCGGATTTCTACATTGATAAACATGTGTGCTTCAAATTCTCCCATGTCTAGGTTGCAATCGCTTTGAATTGAGTGAGTGAGAGAGAAAACAGTACAAAAAAAGTACAGCAGTTCAAAAAATAGTCTAAACATGTTTTTTTTTTCACAAGATTTTCAAGATGCGCTTTAGCTATTTTCCAAGGCGCTCGAAAAAGGCGCGCCTTAGGTGCGCCTTAAAAATTGTGCCCCGCCTGGAGTGCCCTGAGGCGCTGCCCTGCGCCTAGGTGCAAGACACGTCTTAGCCCAAATCCAAACCCTAATCCACCCCTCAACCCTAGGTCATCTTCCATGGTTGCTTCCCCTTTGTATCCTACCTACACCCTAGTTTCCTAAAATCCTCCCCTTCCTATATCAAGACTCATTGCCACTTCCTTTCCCTATAGGAAAATTTTGGGGGTCTCCACCTCTTGTACCCTCAACCTACTCAATGGCGAGCAAGAATGTCGTTTAACCCGTCCTCCCTTCTTTTCCATTGTGATAGCAAGAGAAATATTATTTTATCAACTTGAAGAACATATGTAAACCCCTAGCACATATATAGGTAGTGGACTTGACCACCTCACTTAGGCAATATGAGATTAAAGTTAGAAATAAGTTGATAACTAACCGACACCCTCACCGCCCCCTCCCCCCCCCCCCCCCCCCGCAAGCTAGAACATAGATATAAAGCATGCCCAGCTTGGATAGTAGACAAATAAATGAAGATCTATGAAGAGGCTTGGTAAAATGTTTGTCAGTTGAGCTAAAGAAGAAACATGCTAGAGGCTACCTTCTTGGCTATCACTTTCTCACAAATGAAGTGAAAATCTATCTCGACTAACACTAGGCAAATAACTATCCAACTATGTAAATAACATCTAGAAATCTGTATTTTTTTGTTCGTTTTTTTAAACCAAGGCGCTTTTTCCAGCGCCTAACACTGGGCGATGCGCTATTAAGAGCCGCCAAAGTGCGCCTAAGCGACAATCGCTTTTCTGGGACGAGATTTTCCTAAGCGAGACGTCCAACTTCCAGTATTCGCTTAAGCGCGCTTTTCACAACATAGGCTCTACCTCGGGGCCCGCACATGTTGGTTGTGGATAGGTGTTCGTCATCAAGAACAATCCAGATGGTTCTATCAAATGTCACAAGGCTCGTCTTGTTACCAAGGGCTTCACCCATGGTTATAGGTGGACTATAAAGAAACATTTTCTCTGGTTTCCAAATTGAATATGTTCATATTACACTTTCGAGTTGTAAACTACAAGTGATCGTTTCATCATTTTAACATCTAGAATTCTTTTTTTACAATAGGGATATTTTCAAGCCAATTTACATACAACAGTCGGTCATGTTGTACGGGAAGCACCTACTCTATTATCTTCAGTGTTCTAAATTTCGACCTAGGCCGTAGCCTAGGCACTAGGTGTCCGCTCGTCGCACCGGAAATCCCCTATTTGGCCTAGCTAGGCGCATGTTCGATACTATTCGGTCCTATTTGGGCATTTTTAGTTCGACGTCTAGACGGGCCTATTCGGCCATGTGCGGCTGTTCGATTTTTGATTTTTTTTTTATGCTTAGTTATATTGTAGATAAGTTGTTTGGGTTTTAAGATTGTATTTGAATTTTAGAACATTGAAATTTCAAATTTCAACAAAAAAATTATGAATTGTATTATGGATTTAGAAATTAGAATGTATTTGGATTTCAAATTTGTATTGTGGATTTCAAATTTCAAAAAAAAAATTCTTCGGTCGCCTAGACGCTAGACGGCCCTCCGCCGCACCCCGATTCCGTCTAGCAAAATTTAAAACACCGGTTATCTCTTTAAGTTTATCTATGGCATCAAGCAATCTCCTAGGGCCTAGTTCAACAACTTCAGCCAAGTCTTCCCGTAAATTGGTTTCTCCTTGAGTGAGACTGATTCGTCTCTTGTTATTCATCATCGACCCCAGGGCATAGTTGCTAGACTTGTACGAGTTGGCATTAGTGTTGATCCTCGGAAGACCAAGACCATCCTTGATATGCCTTCTCCCAAGAATCTGAGATAACTACTTTTATTGGACGTCTCTCGTACATCCGACGATTTTTACCCCATCCTACTCCTCCACCCTCACCTAAAATCCGCCAAAGTAAGCCTTAGCAATGGAATCCAAGAGCTTGTGAGGTAGAGAGAGAATAGATGAAGAATGGCTTTCGGCAAAGCACCGGGGGTAGCTCCCGCAGCCTTCCCTCTTTTCACTAGCTAGCAACAACAGGACAGAAAGCAGTAACTACCAGCTGCAACTGGACAGCTAGCAACAATCATTGAATTGCATTCGGTCAGCACCCTGAAATTAGCAGTCACAAATGAAACGATCAGTACAGTTGATGCGCATCCCAGTCTTCCCTTGCTAGCATGGTTGTTAGAAAGTAGCCTCTACTCTCTCTGCCTTCAACAATGAGATTTCAAAATCTGATTCTTTCTCTACCGCTTCCTGACGAATGACTGATAGGAACGGATTGCCTGGGCTAATTGTAGACTGAAAATGAAAGCCCCTTTCTCGCATTTGTTCTCTATTGCATTGTCGGAACAATATTGAATTCTGAAACCAAGGAAATCCATTGAAAAATATGTGGATGACATCATCGTTACTGACAATGAAGTATTAGAATCTACGAAGTTAAAGTCCATCTTTCGAACGACTTTCATAACAAGGACTTGGGTTGTCTAAGATACTTTATTGGCACTGAATTTGCTTGAAAGGTTCGTTACTTCTCTCTCAACAAAAGTATTACTTAGATCGCTTGGCAGATAACGGTTTTCTTGGTTGTCAGCTAGGCTGGCTAGCCAACACACATATAGGTAAGAATATTAGCATGTCACATAAAGTTTGAGAATGATGTCCTAGAAGCTATGTTATATTGGGCACTAGGCGAGGTGAGGCGACAAGCCACCCGCCTTGCTTAGGCGTCCGTCCAGGATCCGCTGCTCTTGAATCAAAAAATTCTGCAATTATGTATACAACAAATATGTAGTATAACTAATAAGCAATAAGCATTAATCATACAAGTAATATAGAAGCAACAAATATAAAATAACCAATATTCAACATCAAGTAAGGATAGTATACACAATTGGGTGAGACCCCATGCGATTCTAGGCGGGCCTTTTTTTCATGGACGACCCTAGGTGGATAATAAGGCGCGCCAAGGCAAGCATCGCCTCACCCAGGAAAAAAAATTCTAGGTCGAGACGTCATCTCCAACCTATACGCCTAGGCATCGCCTGTGACAACATAGCCTAGAAGTGAATATGAGCATAAACTTAAGTACTTACATAGAAGTAATTACTTTTCACATTATAATATGTTTATAATTTATATTTAGCATTTTCTAAAGGTAGCTTCCTTCTTGTCTATATATTTCATAAAACATATATATATATATATATATATATATATATATATATATATATATTAGTAATATTTCATAAAAGTATATATATATATATATATATGCCAATAATCTCTAGCTCAAGCGGCTAGTGCGGAGGCATAAGGTCCGAATAGGTGGTGTTCAAATCCTGATAGAAGCGATCATGGATAATTGCATGTACCAATATATATATATATATGGGGGAGAGTCCCCTGTGCTCCCTCTCCCTGTGTCCCCCCCCCCCCCAAGCAGCTCCCGACTCTCAACCCTCCCCCTCCGACTCCCTCCTCCGACCTGGCCGTCCTCCCCTCTTCCGTCCTCTCCCCTCCTCCATCCCTCACGGCTGATGTTTCTCTCATGGATGATGGGTGAACCACTATAGGTCCACGTCGGAAAGGCCCCCTCATCGGAAGGGGCTCCTCCACTCAGGCAGACGTCGAGGGGAGCGCTGGTACGGGCTTCAAACCCCTCTGACGCAGCCTCCTGCTCAGTCTTCCGGCTTCCCACGGCTCCTACTCCCCACTCAGACAAAGCTGCACACAAAGCATTCAATAGTTTCCGTCCTTCTAGTATGGCCCCCTCTTCGTGGGAAGACGTGTAGGTCAAAAATGAACAGGAAGGACATTGAAATGCGCCATATCCAGCTGAAGAATGTCCTTGGGAAACCGGTGATCGGATTGTGAAGAACGACATTGTGGAGATGGAAGAATATTGGAAGAACACCATAGTCCCCTATGTCATGGGAGCTAGGTCATACTTCGGTCAGCTTAAAGGGTTTGCTTTGCGAATGTGGAGGCCGAAAGGAATTATGGAGTTTTTTTATGGAAAATGGCTTCTATTTCATCAAAAACGGGTCGTGGACGTTTGACGGTCAACTGGTAGTTATGACACGCTGGGACCCCTCCAATTTTGAGAGAGATCGTTTGGCTACCGTGCCGATCTGGATTAGGTTCCCGTTGCTGTCACCTCAACTATGGGACACTAAGGCTGTTATGAAGATAGTCAGTGGCATTGGAAAGCCTATACGTCTTGATCCTCTGCCGCTAATATGGCACGATTGTCTTATATGAGAGTATTTGTTGAAATCAATGCGACAAACTCCTTACCGGACAAATTAGAGATTGAACTTCCATCAGGAGATTATATTCCAGAAAGTTGAATATGAATGGGTACCGCCTTGCTGCCATACCTACCTGAGCTTTGGCAGCATTATCTCTCAATGTCCGGATGCGGTATCCACTAGTAATGTCCGCCAGCAAGGTCAAGTTACTCGTCAGGACGATGTACCCCACAATGTGGTGGGAATACCAACCTAGAAGATCAAACCATTATAGGGGAAAAGGGCAGTAATAGGAAGGATACCTCCAACATGGAAACTGATGAGCAGGAACCCTTTAGTGTCCTCAAATCTACTATCATGGGGAAACAGAATGAAGTTGGAGCTGGCAAACCTATCAAAGAGGCGGAAGACTTAAATGGGAGCGGATGCACGGAGCCCCAAAGGGCAGTGGTTGTGTATGGAGAGGGTGTCCAACAGAGGGAGAAAAGAGAGGGAGTGCCTGAGTCGGTAAAACCTACCATGGTTATTTTTAGGGCCAAGGCAGTTGGGCATAATGGGGATCTGGTTCGAGTTAGAAAAAAGTTAAGAAGTGAAGGAGCTAGAACAAATAAGGCACCGGAGGTGGGCACTCTTCCAGAACCTCTGGTAGTGCCCAACCCTATCCGGCAAGCTAAAATTGAAACTAAGATATGGGTGCTATAACTTCAGTTGCCCGTCAGGAGGGACTCTTTACTCCCCTTAGAGAGAGTTCGCGTGTTAACGAGGAAATCAACAATCGTCTTTTGTGACGATTTTCACTTGGAATGTTAGGGGTGTTAACTCTATAGGTAGGTAGAGGGAAGCTATGGACTACACCAAGAAGTCTAAGAGTTCTATCATCAATATTTTGGAGTCTAAAATTAAGTCTGTCTCCAAGCTCAAAAGGAGAAGCCCGCTTCATTGGGACTACGTTCACAATCTGAGCTATGGAGATATGACTAGGGTATAGATCATGTGGGGTACTAGGATATGGCAAGGGGATATGATCTAATGTTCGGACTAGATGATCTCCATTAAATTCATCAATAAGGGAGGTCTTGAAATCGTGGTCGAGACGGTTTATGGACATAATGACCAGATGCAGCGTTTGAGGCTGTGGAACGAGATCACAGTCATTCGCAACACAGTAGGGGGCAGCTTACCTTTAGTCATTATGGGCGACTTCAATGCTACTCTCTACGTCTGGTAGAGGTGGCTTATGTGGAGGAGATTAGAGCGGTTGACATTGATAGGTTGGGAAAGAGGATTGTTGGGTTTGGGAGGGCAAGGTAAAAGGCACATTTTGTTTCTGGACAGCCCTTAATCAAATCAGACCCAGATCTAACGAGGTAGACTCGACGGAAGTGGTATGGACTAAAGGAACGACTGTCAAGATTTTCTTATGTCCTTATAAAATGATTTGCAACTGCCTGCTTGCCAGGGATCGCCTGAGTAGATTTGGGGTGCAATGCACGGATAAAAAGTGTTTCCTGTGTGACCTTATAGATGAGTCTAGAAATCATTTCTTCTGGTGCGACTATGTTTGGGAGATCTTGAGCCATCACCGCACCAACTTTGGACTGCGGACCATGCACAGAAGGGATCTTGCGTTGATTCTGAATGAAATCAAAGCTCAGAAAGGTAAAGGGCCAGAAGCGTATAGACGAATACGCCCAACTTTCGGGGTCATAGTTTGGCACGTTTTGAGGAAACGAAACAGATGTATCTTTGAAGACCTTGTCACTAGTAGCTATGTTGTACAAAGAAACATACAAACTGACATAGACATCCTTGATCCCAGGTGATTTCTTTTGTGCTTGGGTGGGATTATAGTTTTATAAATTTTCGATCCAAGACATATCTCAGATCCAAGGCAATTCCTTGCACGCTTATCCGTGTTCCCACAAACATTACTACATCCAAATAAATTACTTTAGTGGGTTGACAATCTAGCATATTTCCATTCTTTCTAGCCCAAGAAATTGCAGGAACATTTAAAGAAAAGCAATTTATCCTTGGTTCTTGCCAGGGAAGTTGTAAGATTATCTATCTGTGCCAAATTAGCTTCCATGTCATCCATAACTTCCCTATTTCCAAGAAAATTGATTGAGGGTTTATTCTCATATAATTTCACGAATATAGGACTATAGGAGCAGCGTGCTACATCTCCAATATGTTTTTGCCTTTGATGTTCCTACTCATAGATTTTACAATTACCAAGTGCTATTACAGAGTCAATAATCACAATACCACAAGCAAAAGTAGTTGAGTTCAATTATAACTTCAATTGTTGTGTTTGCTACCCTATTCAATCACCTGTATTATGTGGTGTACCAAGCAATTTGTAATTTATTAAGAAACGAGACATTGAAGCCTTCTCTCCTTTAGCTATCTTTTGTCCATTTTAAGAACCCACCACTTTTCTTATTTAACAGAATATAGGCACTCTACAAAGAAGAATGATATATTACATCCCTAGGTTAATATAATAAATAGGAGCAATCAATATGAATATATATAGAACCAGTTGGAGTACGGTAAAACTTATACATATACCTAAAACACTTTCCAGGCCGAACTCTACCAGCTCTCCCTGTCCTTTGTCTTGCAGAAGCCTTGGATATAGGTGCCACCACCAAACTCTCAATATCAGATATCTGACAACATAAATTTGCTAAAGATGTTCATTTGACATGTCATGAATCCATCCATAACAAAGTTGGAAAGGTCTCCTCTAACATAAAAGAACATAATATTCTTAAGATATTAAACAAGTGTTACTCACTTAATGAGACATTAGAGATGGAAATGCTAACACAACATAACAATTGGATCAAAGCTAACCATTTTTTGACAAGTAAAGAAAGAAAGAATAGTTTTAGATGAATGATACATCAAGTAACTAGTACAACATGCTAGACCATACATCTGTTATCCAATTACCAGAAAAGCCCTCAAGGACAATCAACTTGCATGCTGGTAACAACAATAAAACTGAGAGTTCAGTATTGTAAGAAGAAATGTTGCTTTTCCACTATTTATATCAATTGTAACTAAGGCTCCTTTCATGTCTAGAACAGCTAAGATCTGCTCAACAAGTCCATGGATGATCTTGATGGGCATCGTTTTGGAGGTACCTCAATAACGAGCCTATGTAGCTGCTCCCGATGGAATCTCTGCACCAACTTGCTCTTGGTATTACAAAAGGGAAACCTTTCGTAGTTTATTGTGATAGGGATTCCTGTTGGTCCTTGTGATATCGTAAAACCTTCGTTTCTTTTGTCTGTGGTGATTATACAGATATCCATCTCTTTGACAAATATAATCATTAAACATAACCTAGGGAGTAGGGATTTTCACAGGTTGCAGCAGTAGCAATTAAACATAACCTAGGGATTATCTTTCGCATGTCATTTGCTTCTACAAATAACCTCATAAAGGTATAACCATAGTAACTATAAGCTTTTTGCATTAAAAGTCCTCCCTAGACCTTTACATGAATTGCATCCCTTTTCCTTCTTTGACAACGTATAATGCAATCTTTTGAAAAGAAAAGAAAAAAAATTACCTCATCTACAGGTAACTTCTACAGTCCTGCTATATAGGTTGTTTAATTATTCATTGTTAGGCAAATTGGAAAGACCATAGTTGTTTAAAATCACATATAGCACTAAGCGCCTTGCATCATACAAGCACAAATCAAATGGCAAAAGCAACACCGAGGCACCTAGGCCAGCACCTGAAGAGGGAGAGAAAAAAAAAGGTTGTTTTGGAGTTTCTCAGAATTTGACCTGAAACCCAATTCTAACCCGACCAGATGAGTTCTTTTAGAATTTTATTTATCAGTAATACTTTACATCACTAGGTCAAGAGAGATCCCCCACTTGGAGAGAGTAACTATATTTCTTAAGAGTATCCTTAACCTTGGCATTCACCTTAAACATAATAATAGGTACATCTTCTTGGACTCTCTTCATCATAATAGTTTTGTGAATTTTGTATTGATGAAATACTCTTTTGTTGCTCCCTTTCCATAAATGTCAGGCTACATCTACAATAACCATTCTCATTAGGATGGAGATTATGCTCTTCTTCTTCTTGTGCCACTTCAGGGTCTTGATTTCCTCTTCTAGCTGACATGTACTACTACTATCAATACCAAGTTTCCGTAAGCTCAGTTTCCATATATATGGTCTGTAAGCACACTTGAAGAATAGATGTTGGACTGATTCTGATTCTGACTCTGCTTTACACAGTGGACAATGAGAATCAATCTGCAGGCCCTTATTAACCTTTCCTTAGTTAGAAATCTGTTAAGAATTGCCTTATATAGGCATTATGCTCATCTTTAGACAGTTCCCACTAAACCACACTATACTGTGCCAGTCCACAGTAGTGTAGTGCTTCCTGACCAGATTCATGGCAGATTGAAGAGTGAAGACACCTTATATGCCCTCCATGTCCCATTCTCTATTATAGACCTCAATTGGTGATTACACCTAGGATATGCAGTGAGTCCCAGTCAAGTCTGTCAACAAGTCTTCCATGTGACAACTATGGGTCAAATCAAACATTAGTGTGTTCACCATTTACAATAGCCCTCCTGATTTTGGGTAAGCATACTCCCCTACACCTGAGTATAGTTTTAAATGTTACAGAGTTGTCCCCTCAATAATGATCCACAAGTTCCTTCAGATATTTGGCTCTCATCCAAGTGGCCCACAGGGGCTAGTCTGTTAAAACCTACATAAGAGCTTGATTGCACAGCCTTCCTCGAATGCAGATAGTTGTGAGTCCTATACCTCCTTCCTCCTTTGATTTATAAATTTGTTCCCAGATGATAGTGGCCCTACCATCTCTCCATAGGAAAATAAAGTTTATTTATTTTTTCAAGTACACAGTAGGAATCTGGAATATTTGAAGTCAATACTCAATAGCAATTAATAGCAGAGATGATCGTCTTGATAAGTTCAAGTCTACCACTAAAAGATAGTAATTGACTTTGCTATCCTTCTAGTATCTTCCTGCAGTACTCCAACAGAGAGTGATAATCATGGTGTTTAACATAATTGACAGAAAGAGGAAGACTCGTAGGTATCTGACAGGTAAGTATACCCTCCTCAAGCTCCAGAATCTCCAGAAGAGCACTCCTCTGAGAGCAACTTAAGTTTAAGTAGGCCTTACTCTTGCCGATGCTGATTTGCAAGCCAGTGTAGTTAGAAAACTCGTCCAGTGCAGATAGGTTGCTGCTAGTAGCTTCTATAAATAATAACAGATCATCAGCATACATGAGATGAGTCACAGTTGGCTCGGTCCTACTGAATAAGACAGTAATCTCTGCTTCCTCCTCTCATTCATGAGAAGAATAGATAGGAACTTCATTATCAGGGTGAAATGAAGAGAGATGGGAAAAGTGAGTCCCCTTGTCTCAACCCTCTACTACTATGTATATATCCATGAGGCTATCCTTGTGATAGAATAAAGGAGGGAGTGACTTTTTAGAAAAAACACTGCCGAAGGTGGGGGATTTTTGCCCTCTTATTGAATGCAAAAGTTGGGAGGGAGAGAGCCCATACCCCTACAACAAGGAAAATGGACTATCACCCTACAAACTGATACACGAAGCAAAATAAGATGGATAAAGCCAAACCCTAACCTAACTCTGAAAGGGAAACAAAACAGCAGCGTCTTCTGCTTCTTGAGTGACTCTGACCCAGGGGGTCTTTTTGGAGAGCAAGGTAGGCTTCCCGAGGGAGGAGTGAATCCTGAGCATAGACTTGTGTAGTGGAGGTGGAGTGGGCTGTTTTGGCAAGTCCTTTAGCTTACTGCATTGATTTTCCAATTGACATAAGCGATGGCCAAATGGTTTGGCCAGATTTTCTTGATGTTTCTGATGACATAAGAAAGATGCCAGGGAGGTTCTATGTCCTGAGTAAGAAGTTTCTGGCTAGAGAGGAGTGAATATCCAGGCTATATATGTCTAGGCATGCTAAGTATGTTGATATCCGGTCCTTGCATGATGGCATTGAGAACTGCTTCCATATCGGTTCGTAAGCGTAGCCTTCTTGTAAATGTTAGTACCAAGTTACCATGTTCATCCTTTATGACGATGCCTCCTGCAGCCTGTCCCACTAGCTGAGAGCCACTGATATTCAATTTAAGACCATAGGGATATGAGGTTTAGGTAAAGGTTCATGATTGGGAAATTGAGGGATAGGAGAGCTTGGTGAGTGTCGAGTGGGGAGTGAGCTTTGGGGGTGAAATTGTGCAGAATGTGATCTAGGGAGTTGGTAATGAAATGAATAACTCTGGGAGGTGAGAGGTTGATTTCTTCATGAATGAAGCATTTCTGTGAAACCAAAAAGCTTTCAATCGTGTCATAAAATAGGGAGTTTGAATGAGATCAAACGTAGGTTGTCAACTCGTGTATTGTATCGGGTATCGGTTTGCTTGTGTATCGTACATTTATCTCGTAAGTATCATGTATCGTATGAAACAATAACACTAGAAGTTTAGGTCTACACTACTAGGCCTATATAGGAACATGATTAATATAATTCTCTTAATTTTTCTATTTATTTCATCTTTAGGTCTATGTAATTCCAGAATTCATGTTCTGAAGTATACATTACATGACTCGAATAATAAAAATTAAAATAAAATAAATCAATACTACCTATCAGCATAAATGTATCGTATCTGATCAATACATAACGAAATGGTAGTGTATCATATGGCAAGATATGTATCGTGTATTGTAAGATACAACATAGGACCAGACAGAGTGCTCGGAGATTGGTTAGTTAAACCATTTTTCAAAAAGATCACCAATGGAATTAAAGGAAATATTAGGCTGCAAGAAAAGGGGATGATCCCAGATTGATAGAGCCAGATCACTCTGGGTAAAGAGATGGGTAGTGGATTCAATTGTGGGAGAGAAGCAGCATTTAGAGGCTAATGGAATTCCAATTCTCCTGATCTTGGAGTCAGTTGCTAGCCCATTATTAAGAATGGACCAGAAGAGGGGGGGTATGTTCTTGTGCCAGAGGAACCTAGCCCACTTGGATGTTGTTCCCCTCTCTCTAATGAGACTACCATATGAAGAGCAAGAGAATTTACCAGATAGTTTGGGAGTCCAGCATAACTTATAACTTTGTTGGTGAGAGTGATGTTATGAGGAGTTGCAATGGCAGCCTAGGAGTTTGGCAGAATTTGTTGCAAAGTATACTTAGTATAGGGATTATTGAGGACATCTGCTCCAATTAGGCTAGGGCTATCTTGAGGATCAGGTTGTATTACTTCTCCACTCCAATTAGTAGACCAGATACAAGTATCCCTTTTCTATATGAACCATCTAGAATGCTGAATGGTTCTGGGTAAGTGAAGCTTCATGCTTTTCCTGTAATAAGGGCTAGTCCTGTGGCTTTTTGTAGTTGGTTGATAGGGATTTCCATATTTAGACCACGTATATTGTGCCCAAAGAGACTTGTGCAACATAACTTCCCATGCAAATTTTGCATAATGTGTTGTAGATGTTTGAAGCCCAGCCTGTCCTCTGTTAGAGGTATACACATCTTCTTCCATGCTACCAAACAATACTTTGTAGTATTGTCAAAATTCCAAAGAAAGCCTGAGAAAATCCTTTCCAAGTTCAGTAGTAGAGCTTTAGGTAGAGGAATGGCTGATCTAGTGTGGATAGGAATTGAAGTCACCACACTTATTATGAGAGTGAGCTTGTGTCCCATGGATAGTAACTTTGCTTTCCAACCCTGAAACTTGCCCATGATTGAGTTGAGGAGATCTTGAAAGTAGCCAATTCTAGCCATGCCTTTCAAAAGAGGGCCTCCCACGTAAGTTATAGGCAAGGTTTTCAGAGTGAAGCTAGTTATGGTTGATATGGTGCTACAGTGAGGTTGTGTGTCCTTGGATGAGGTTACAACGGAGCTTTTCTCCCAGTTAACTGACTGAATACATTCATAGATTAATTTAGATCCATTTCTCATTGAATATAAATCAGCTCATTAGACAGTATACAAATCTTATATCGAAAGTATCATAGGCGTTTTGTAGATCGAATTTAATGCAGCAGTTAGCAGCTCCAAACCTATTGGATAATCCGATTACTTCATGGGCTAACAAGCAGTTGTCAGCAATATTCCTCCCCTTGATGGATGCAGTTTGGTTTTGAGAGATGAGCCCGACATGATATTTTCCTTCCTTTTCCACATGATCTTTGTGATCAGTTTATAGACATAGTTGCAACAAACAATGGGTCTAAACTCCTACATCCTTTTAGCTCCCTCCACTTTTGGCACCAATGTGATAAATGTACGATTGAGTTGTTTGGGGAATTTACCTTTGCTAAAGAACTCTTTAATAGCCAAGTAGACATCTTGTTTGATCATGTCCTGGTGTACTTTGAAGAATTTAGAGCTATATCTATCTGATCTTAGAGCCTTATTGTGATCACTTTCATACATAATTTCTTTGATTTCCCCCATTGTTACTTCTTTGGGCTGCACGCTATTACCTTCAATTGATACCACCCTTTGTAATAACTTTAGGGAAGCATGAAATTGTATCTTGAGAAGAGCCTCCTCTTTGATGGGATCATGTTGTATTAGTTCATTGCCTCGTTGATCAATCAATTGAGCCACATTGTTACCCTTTTGTCTAGATTTTATCCTTGCATAGAAGAATTTGGAGCACACATCACCCTCTGTCAGCCATGAACAGTTAGCTCTCTGCATTAAGGGCTGTTTGGTAAACAGGAACTCATCGTGGATTTGAGGATTTCATGAACATGGAGTAAAATCCATAAGATTCTATGTTTGTGTAGACGCTGGATTTGGACATGAAAAGTGGGTAATGATTACTTTCCAAATCCAAAATTAGGATTTTCGAGGAAAAAAGTTGGATTTGGGAGGAAGAAAGTTGGATTTGTCTTTTTAATAATTTTATTGTTCTATTAAATATTTAGTTAATATTAATCAATAACTAATTAACTAATAAATCAATTAAAAATTAACTAATAGTTAATATTATTTTATATATGGAATTTTTTTAATTCTTAATTAATATAAATAAGTTCATAATTATAATAATTAAATATTAATTTATTAATTTATAATTTTATTAATTAATATTTTTTATTATAATCTTAATAATAATTTATTAATCGTAATTATAATAGTTAATTAATAATTTATTAATTTATAATTTTATTAATTAAGATTTTATTATGATCTTAGCTAATTATTTATTAATCACAATTGTAGGAAGAGAATTATAGATTCATTTTCTTAAGAAGAGAGGGGAGTACATTATATAGGAGAGGCTAACCCCTCTCACTATTAGTCTACCCGATGTGGGACTAAACTAAACTTAACACATAACTCAACACCCTCTCTCAAGCTGGAGCATAGATGTCAATCATGCCCAGCTTGTTACAGAGAAATTGGATCCGAGTACCTAGAAGAGACTTTGTAAATATATCAGCTATTTGATCGCCGGTCCTCACGTAGTAAAACTTTATCATCCCTTTCTGGTACTCATCACGGCCTAAGTGAATGTCGATTTCAATGTTCTTTGTCCTTTCATGAAACACATGATTAGTAGCAATATGAATAGCAGACTGGTTATCACACCACATATCTGCTACTTCATATCATGCTTCTTCTCCCAGTTCCTGTAGAAGATGATGCAGATATAGCACTTCTGCTGTGCCATGAGAAACGGTCCGATATTCTGCTTCCGAGCTTGATTGTGCGATCACACTCTGCTTCTTGCTCTTCCACGATACCAAATTTCCGCTAATGAAAACCAAGTAGCCAGATGTAGATCGTCTATCCGTAAGACTGGCACACCAGTCAGCATCAGTAAAACACTCAACATAAGTATGCCCTTATTCTCCATCCGAATTCATTTTTCCGGATTCTGAACGACATAGCACAGAATTCTGAGAACTGCCTCCCAATGTGGAACTCGTGGAGAAGACATGAATCTACTTGCGACACTGACGGCAAAGAAAATGTCTGGACGAGTCATAACGGCCAAGTAGTTGAGCTTTCCAACTACTCGACGATATTGATTCGGATTGGTCATCAGTGTCCCCTCATCGGGGAGTAACTTTATCCCTCGGTCCATGGACGAGGTTGCTCTCTTAGCTTGCATCATTCCTGCATCATTTAGGATGTCTAGCACATACTTTCTCTGAGACATTACAATGTCCCGCTTACCCCGTGTGACTTCTACGCCCAAAAAATAGCTCAACGATCCCAAATTCTTGGTTTGAAACTGTTCTCCTGGAAACTTCTTCAGTCCTGCAATGCCCTGATTGTCGTCTCATGTGATCACAATATCGTCCACATAGACACCAAGTAGTATCCTTCCAACTGATGTCTGGCGGTAGAATACTGAATGATCCTTATTCAATTGGCACATGCCAAACTGAGTAACCACATTTGTGAAACGACCAAACCATGCACGAGAGGATTGTTTGAGACCATAAAGGGCCTTCCGCAGATGACACACTTTACCCTCCCTTGCAACGAACCCGGGAGGTCGCACCACATACACTTCTTCGTCAAGATCTCCATGAAGAAATGCATTCTTGATATCCAACTGTAGCAACGGCCAGTCATAGCGAACAGCTAAGGCCAAGAGTACACGCACAGAGATCATCCGAACAACTGAAAAAAATATCGAAAAATAATCCTCACCATAGGTCTGAGAATATCATTTTGCCATCAGACAAGCCTTCAGGCGATTAAGAGTGCCATCCGGTTTTACCTTAATATTGAATATCCATTTGCAACCTACTGCCTTCTTACCATGAGGTAAATCAACCAAGTTCCATGTATGATTTTTCCGAAGTGCTTTCATCTCCTCTTCCATAGCAGCATGCCAGCCGGGATGTTTAAGACCCTCATATGCAATATTGAAAATCTGAATCCCATCAATAGTAAACACCAATGATTGTGTGTGGCTCGCAAACCCTTTGTAATTGTCAACATACAAGGGATGATCACGACATGTACGACGAGGTCAAGCTGGCAAATCAGGCGGAGGCAAATTATTGGAGCTAGAGGAGGATGAAAGCCTTGTGTCCGCGGGAGATCGGTAAAACTCGTTCCGACGATGTTGGTACTGACGGAGCCGGTGATTGCGGCCCGTCGGACCGGGAGAATGGCTCGGTAGGGGAGGGCACACTTACGGGGGCTGTTGTGCTTGAACAGGAAACAACAAAAAATCATATTTTGGATAAACTTGCGGAACAGGATCAGTAGTTTGTGGAAGTGAAGGAAACTCGGTTTCAACAAAAGGTAACATCCCGAGAGAAAAAATACCTCTTTAGGACTGAAAAAAACACCGATACCCTTTCTGATCCTTAGGATACCCAAGAAAAATATATTTGATAGCCTTTGGATCTAATTTAGAAAGAGTTTGTCGGGTATCCCTAACATAACACAAGCAACCAAAGATTCAGAGAGGTAAAGGAAACGGCTCTCGTTTGGGATATAACCGAGAGAAGGGAGTATCGTTATTGAGAACAGACGACGGCATACGATTAATTAGATAGCAAGCCGTAAGAACGACATCCCACCAAAATCTTTTTGGAGTACGTGCTTGGAACATAAGAAGCACGCGTTGTTTCTAAGAGATGACGATTCTTGCATTCAGCCACACCATTCTGTTGTGGTGTGTAAGGCATGATGTTTGGTGGATGATGCCATTCCGAGACAGATGTGAAACAAACTCACGAGACATATACTCACGACCATTGTCACTACGAACGCATTTAATCGGAACACCAAATTGTGTTTTGACTTCCGCATAAAAATTGCACCAAATGTTAAATAATTCGGAACGATTTTTCATTAGATAAACAAAAGTGACACATGAGTAGTCAACAAAGGTAACAAAGTACTTGAATGCGTTCATAGATTCAACCGGACAAGGTCCCCATATATATACTATATTTTTAGGCGGGTGTCTTGTCTTCACATTTCGTCCTAGGCAACGGAGGACCTTGGCATCTGAGAGCGCTTTTGCGCCTCTGATGACTAAGGGAATGACTGAAAGTTCAGATTAACATGCTTCATTTCTCAAACACAGAGTGTTCGCTTCAAATCTGGTTTTCTACAATTTCAATCCCCGATGTCATTGAATGGGTATTAGTCCCATTAATTAGGTTGAGCTTTGCACAGCATAACTCCATAAGGCTGTACCAGTGTTTGAATTAATGTCTGACACATGCTGATACTTCCTCGACAAGCCAGTAGGACATGGTTGGCCCATGTCTAGATTCAAGAATCCTAAAACATGGCTGAAACGGTTTCGGGTCATGCTCTTGCGAAACATGACGAGATATGAAAAAGTAAATTTTCTTGTACCACAGTCACTTTTACAGAATTTTTTGGAACCTAGTTACTATATAAAACGTACATTGATATAGATATGACTAAGATTAATAGATGTGTGTCGACGTGTGTGTTCATATGGATATTAAACAAGTTTATCAATCGTGTGCCTGTAACCTGGGTTTTCTTTTCTTTTTTTAGTTTTGTTATATAAATCCGCGTAGTCTCCTATCCATATTTGTATCCATGCAACTTAGATCTCTCGTGAGTAGCTTCTGGGAAGATTATATGTTAAATGAAAGCACAAGTGTTTCCATGATGTATGGCAATTCACATAATCTATTAGAAACTGGATGGTTGTAAAGGAACTGTATCAGTGTATTGCCTATTCTTAAGTTGCGCAGATATCGAGAGCAATTTTGGATTTTGAGGTCTTCATGTTACCATTTCAGAAGGAATTTTATACAACCATAAATCTGATAAACAGCTATTAACAACTTACACTTAGTAAAGAGAACTTCTACCAGATTATAGAAATGGTAAAGAGAACTTTTACCGGATTATAGAAGCGCTGTTTTGAGAACCCACAATCCACGACGTACACTACTCCCTGCACGATTCATCAAATTTAGTTATAAATACTTCCTATGATTTACTATGAATATTTGAAGGATATGCTTGATACCTCTAAAGTCAATGATGTCTCCGCAATATTAGTTGATATAATCACCTTCCTCTTTCCCTTGGGGGTGGGAGCAAACACTAGGTCCTGATAACAAACAAAGAGCACCATAAACAAAGATGAAAGCCCAGCATGACATTCACCAAGTTGAATTAATACAAATCAAACAGTTCTTACCTGGTCTGCACGTGAAAGTCCCGAGTATAATGGCAAAACCAACAACCCTGGAAACATGCATGCATTAAAAAATGCCCCTTCACTCTTAAACATATTCATAACTCCGAATGTATAACGAATAAAAACCAAGCAATAACCTATAGCATCTGAAAATAAATAAAAAATCAACTCACGGAAGAACAAAAACAAATTCAAGAATTAATTAATACACATATAACCACATATAATTCCACAGTACATTGTAATAGTCAAAATGTCCACTACCGGCGTCCATAAGAACACTGAGGAGTTTATGTTTTCATTAGGATTTCTTTTGAATTTTGAATATAAACCCCACTTATCCAGCAATATCCCAAATAAGCTCCCCCGATCTTATATAATATGTAGAACACCCTAGAAATATAATATGTAGAACACCCTAGAAATGTTCTAACTTATTCAAGACTGCATCCTCTAGTTTCATTCAAGAAAAAACCCTTGAATATCCTATAACACCAATAAAAAAAAATATAAGTAAATATCCTAGACCTCCCTAAGGTTATTCAATATTGCTACCAGATCCCCTCCATATTTTATTATTTCGGACATCTTCCCTAAAACTAATTTTACATATAGAATGACTAAAAATACACTTTTACCCTTACCTTTTTTACTAGGAGTATTTGGGATATTCATATTCATAATGACAATAACCAAATCTGAAAAGAAAAAATGTCGGCATCATACTTTGATGACTTACTCAAAATGTTTATCCCCAAGGTTAACATTGATTTCATAGCCAGATAACTTAAGCCCGGCTGAAGAACCTTAAATTCATCAGAACATAAAACAATGTAAACCTTCAATAGATTGATTTTGCAGATACTCAAAAAAATAGCCACAACCATAATCTGATCATTTTAGGGTTTTCCATGTACTATAATGGTGGGAGTTCTTCTTAATAAAGAGAATCAAAGAGCAATCTAAAGAAAGTCCAGATCAGATTAAGCCAAAAAAGTACCAACAACTAACAAGTTTAGGAGTTCTAAGTAATTTTAAAATATTGGAGGTCTTATATGAAATATGAGATTGTGTTGTTCAAATAACAAAACAACCCCGTCTTTAACTAGAACTCCATTTGTACTAGCTATCGTGGTTTCGGAAATTCACAAGTAGAGGTTTTCAAGATATATATATTGGAAAATTGGTAAATTTTATTCAATAAATCAAAGAAACAAGACACACTTCAGGCCCCTTATAGAGCAACTATATCAAATTCAATATTATTATTCAAGATCTCGACAGCAAAGGTTGTGAGACCCTCGAAAATACGTTTGTTTCGTTCTCGCCAGACATGTCACATTGTCGATGCAAGTCGTGTACGAACCTCCTTAAACCAACTTTTCCCTCTGTTTCTTCATGCCATGATGCACGCAATAATTGTCCCGACATCCCTAGGAGCTGCACCACCACCCAACCGTTTTCATTGTTCTCGCCATAGTCATCTCACATTCAAAGAAAAGATCGCTCATTTCATTTGAGTGATTGCAAAGCACACATCGTTGAGTAGTAATTTGTATTCCAAAGCGAGTGAGCATGTCCATCGTTAGTAGTCTACCCAAGTGGAGGTAATATATGCACAATTGCATTTTGCGAGCAAATCCCTTTGGCCATATAAACTCGTAGTTTTTCAACTTCGGATGCGTGCGCCGCATGAAGTCATAATAGGTCTTGAACTCGAACCCACTTGTCCCACATCCGCTCCCAGGTGGCTGCCATAACCACTGATCCCTTTCTGCAGTCGGGTTCAGGAGAGTCGTAGGTCAGCAATGCGAGCCGTGTGAGCATAGGTCTCTAGTCTCCAAAACTTCCCCCCGAAGAATATACTTCACCCTTAACCCTCTGTCTACCTCCAAGTGCATATGCTCTTCCGTCATCTCCAGCAGACTTCGATGCCCCGCACAAGGATCCCACCATAAGTCGGTGGCCCTTCCATCATGTATAACCCGGCATAAAGCAGACGTAATGGAGGCTCGATTCCGAAGCAACTGTTTGAAAGTAACAAACATTGTTATTATACATGTACGTCCAAAAGTTGCCACTCCTTAGATACTGATTTGCCCACAGAGATTTGTCTTAGATAAACTTTCAGGTCAGCTTTATTCCTACTACATCACGAACTGACTGTAAGAGACACAGTTCCATCCCACCCTCCTTATGCGGTCGGCAGAACTGCTCCAAAGCAATGGCGTGCAAACCACCCTGCCAAAAAAAGTTGGGGCAGATCAAGGTAGTCAAAGGCGCAAGGCACACTCGAGACGCAAATGGTCCAAATCGCCCGAGGCGCAAGGTGCACTTAAGGCACACGCCCGAGGAGACGCAAAAATTATATATATATATATATATATATATATATATATATATATAAAACCGATGTGAATATATATATATATATATATATAAACAAGTGTGCTTCAAATTCTCCCATGTCTAGGTAGCAATCACTTTGAATTGAGTGAGTGAGAGAGAAAACAGTAAAAAAAAAAAGTACATCAGTTCAAAAAATAGTCTAAAAACAGTACAACAATTCAAAAATAGTCTAAACGTATTATTTTTTTCACAAGATTTTCAAGGCACGTCTTAGCTATTCCAAGGCGCTCAAAAAAGGCGCGCCTTAGGTGCGCCTTAAGAATTGCGTCCAGCCTGGAGTGCCCTGAGGCGCTACCCATGCGCCTAGGAGCAAGGCGCGCTTGAGGCGCGCCTTTGACTACACTGGCGCAGATGCACTCAACCTTCCGTATAGTAGTTGTCGGTAACATAATAGACTGAAACCAGAACATCGCCAGTGCAGAGAACTGCCCGGACCAATTTAATCCACCCGACAAAAGAAAGACATTGTACCTGCCAACCCTCCACACACAGTTGTGTATATTCCACCAAACTCTGGCAGTCTATATCATTTGCATAATTGACTGACAGCGAAACCCCAAAATATTTAACTGGTAGTTCCCCCTTCTCCACTCCCAACATCGCAGCCTATTCCTCCTTGAGTGGGCAATGGAAACTAAAGTAAACTCTGCTCTTGTCTCTGTTCAGATGTAGCCCTGTCAACCGACCAAACTTCACCACAATGTTTGAGATCGCAGTAAGCTCCTCCTCCGTAGGACTAAGGAATACCAGTAGGTCGTCTACATATATAAGGTGAGATACATGTGGTGTAGTCCTCCTGTATAGGGGAACAATTCTCCTCTGATGCACTATCATATCCATCATGCAAGTAAAGTACTCCATAACCAGCGTAAATAGGTACAGGGATAGAAGGTCTTCTTGTCGCAACCCCTATTACTCCGAATGAACCCATACGGGAGCCCTCGAATAAGGACCAAAAATGTAGGAGGAAAAATGCATTCCCGAACCCTGACAACCACTCCATATTAAATTCCATAGCAAGCATCAGTTGACAGACGAAGTCCCGATTCACCATGTCATAGACCTTACGTAAGTCAACTTTGATACAAGCTGACAGACAAGTCCCTGCATATTTTTTTCCATCCTGCGACACATCAGATGTATAATTATTTTATATAAATAATTACAGCAAGCAATAGATCGGAAGTCCACCAGCGACGTAGCCCCCTATTTCTTTGGCACCAACGTCAAGAAAGTATGGTTGAGCTCCTTCAACCGCTTCCCATGGGTGAAGAACTCCTGAACCGCCTTTAACACAGGCTACTTGAGCACATCCCAATGAATTTTGAAAATTTTGATGTTGAACCCATCCGGACCAGGTGCACACCTTGTTTGGGTCAGCACTCTTGATGATAGCCTCCAACTCTTTCAATCTGACCGAAGCCAGTAACAAGCTATTGTCATATGGAGTAACTAGTCCCTTGCATACAATATCATGGAAAGTATCAACATAATTAGAATGATTGTATAACTCAGAGAAGTACCTGATCGCATCATCCTATATGCTTATTGTGACTCGACCACTTTGCCCTCTGGGTCCAATAGCTGGTTGAAGCTGTTCCAGTGCTGGCGGAGGGCCCGTACCACATCATGGAAAAAATTTGAGCACATGTCTCCATCTTTGAGCCAAGAGCACTTCGCTCGTTACGCCAACTGGATCTCGTCCTGTAACCTACGAAGGTTAACCTCCTGGATCAGGGCCATCTCTCGTGCCGCCAAATCGCCATCCAGCATGTCCTGCTGCAGCGCGTCCTGGATCGCATGTAATTCCACCTCCACCTCTACCAGGGGCTGACAAGGCCGTCCGTGGATCCAGCACCGCAGCACCGCCTTGGTTCTTTTCAGCACGAACACCATAGTAAAATGGGATGTCCCCTCCTTTGCTAAGTTCAAACCCAACGAAACAGCCTCCATATATCCATTCGCCAGATGCCAGCTATTGTTCTATCGGAACGGACGATAACTCCAAGGAGGGCGAGTCATGAAGCCCACTCGAATAGGAGAGTGGTCAGAAGTTCTAGCTACATACCCTCTGGTACCGACTGCGGAAACCTATCCAACCAGTCCTTGTTTCCCAAGGCTCTGTCCAGCTGACAAGCAATTCGCTTCTGAATGGCTTTGTTGTGCCATGTCCAGATATGGCCAGATCGCTCCAAACATGTTATGCCATATTGCATCATGCACATTTGGAAGTCAAGGGAGATGGAGTCGAAAACAGGTTGCCCCCCCCACTCTCCCTTCAGTACATGAAAGCATTGAAGTCCCCCATCAGAAGTAGTGGAAGTTTGGCACCCTCGGCTAGAACAATGGTATGGATGATTTCCTGCCAGAGATCAGCACTCATACACCTATCATTGTGACCGTACACCGCACCGAATATGAAGTTGAATCCACCTTTATTGGTAAAATGTATAGCTATCAACTGCTTCGTCATATGTACCACTCTCCCTTCCCAACAACCACTGTCCCAAAGCACTAAGACCCTGGCCATGCTACATAATGGGAGATTATGAACCTGAACCCACTAGGAGGGGTGCGTCTCGCCAGTACCTGCTCCAACTTAATTTTAGTTTCCAACAGAGCAATAATAGTACAATTTGCCTTTCTCAAACACTCGCAAATCTCCTCTAGTGAACACGCCCCACGAACATTCCAAGAGACGAGCGACATTAATTAAAAGTCATGTCCTCTAGCAATTCTCTATATTCAATATCAAGGGGAGATGTTGAGTCCTCCTAATTCATGTCATTATCAACCTCACTGTCATTTACCACCACTGTTGTCCTCTCCAGAAGACTATCCCAAACTGGATTGTCCCGACACAAGTCCTCACTAGGGTTTGTACTGCTGACCTCCCGTTTTAGCTCCTCCTGGATTGGACCTGTATGCTGCTTCTGAAGACGTCCCCCTGTGCTCCTAACAAAATGTTGGATCCCCGATTTACTGTCGCCATCACTCTAGTGATTGCCCCCCTACGTACCTAGAATACCATCATTTGTGTTTGATTTGCACCATGGTTGGCCAATCCTCCCCCTATCATCTCATTAGCCCCCATTTCCCCACGGGTACCAAGGTCGTGCCACTACATGTGGCAATATTAGGCTGCTCCTCTCTTGTTCGATTTTCTGACTGGCCGAATGTGGTATGCGTAGAATCACCTGGAGTAGCAGCCCGATCATCCGAGTTGCTACCCCCTTATCTCTTGCCCGACAAGATTTCGATTCATGTCCAAAACACGCACGGTAACTGCAAGGGGAATCCACTCGTACTCTACGACTTGACATAGGACCTCGCCACTAAGAACATTGTCACGACCCACACCCGGATGATCGGGTCACGAGTACGTGAATACGTCCAGCCTACGCCTCAGCATCGACGGTAGAACGCTGTCTAGGTCATCAATATCTAACTAACCATCCCACACAATAATATCCACTCCATAAGGAGAACAATGATATATAAAGCAATGGAAATACTCAATCACAAAGACTAATAGCACGATATAAAATAAAAGAAAGGAAATACAAGTCACAAAACTACAAGTCTAAACATCAACCATAAGTCTAAGAGAATCCAAATATAAAATATCAAGTCTCAAATAATACCGGAGACAAATCCGGTAGCAAAGTACTAATAAAGAAACTAAGATAACTAAGTACTCCGGCTAGATCTCCCGGCAAGCACTCCAACTACTCCTGAGCTACCAATTACTCCCTCCTGGGATCCATAATAAGTAGGACACCAGTCCTCCAAATCAACACCTAAAAATGTTATCCAGTCAGGATGGAATGAGTACAACTCTAACAGCAGTTCCAATTAAATGACAACGACTATAAAACGGTAATTGTGAATGTAATACATGATAAGTAAAAGCAAAACTATCAGCATATCCTCGAAAGGACAATATGAGGAATAAGTAAACACTGAATATATGGCATTCAGGTAATGAGAAGTGAGTAGACAGAGCAAGTAAAATACAACTCAATAAGTATGAAGTAGACAGGAAGAACTACAACTAACTGTGTTTTGAAATACTAGTTTCGATATGTGATCGGATTGGGAACTTGTACGATAGCTAATGGCCTGACTAATCATACGTGAGGTGTATGATTAACACTATTTACACAATAACGATAGGGATATGATCACATATCTAGCTAGCATTTTCTCCGTCCCGACTAGTATAATGGATCCAACCATGACACGTTACGATACAATGATCAATGTCCAATAACAATATTATGTACGATATCTAATATCAATACCATGTACGATATAACATCTCATGACTGAAGATCCAATATGTATACTAGTCCGTATACCATCATGTCAGGAATCAAATATAACATCACTATGTACATGAATCATAGTAAATATCAAATAACGAAAACTATCAGAGAATGTACTCGCATGTCGTCCGGTGCTGGTGACACAAGTCGGTGTATGAAATCGAGTCCAAGTGACCTATATATGAATTTTCATGTCAACAGGTGTTTTGGAATCATAAACATGCTTAACTAGTTTGAAATGAGATTTCTATGTCAATCCTAGGTCCTTGGTGTCAAACTAGATCAATACCTAGGTTCTAGACTCACATTACCTATTTTGTTAGTCTATGGAGTGATATTAACTAATACTAGCTATAGTAGACTATTGACACTAGGTATATCTATATATACTCATATTTTATAATACCCTAGTATCTAGTACCTAGTACCTAGTTACTATGACACACACACCCAAAACCTTAGCTATACCTCAATACTTATTCCCATACCTTGGTATTACCTATTACCTTACATATACCCTATACTTAGTATCTTAATACCTTAACTCTAGTACCCAAACTATAATACTCAACTAGACACTAGATACCACTTGGTTCCTAGGATACATACTCTAATACTTGATACCAACTTGGATATCAAGTACCCCATGATGCTAATCCACTCTCCTTGCAATTCTAACTACCCTCAACTCACTTCTCTCCAACTCATACCTTCAAGACACTCAAAACACACACAAGCTCATACACAACTCCTACTCTCTTAAAATGGACCCCCACAGTTGGTTTCACATGCACACAGACCTGAGATCACTCCCACTTACCTATACTAGAACACACCTCACTGCAACTTTCCACAAATCTCCCCCTAATCAACTATCACAACATTAGCACACATGCATCAATGTAAGACACTCCCCCAACTGTCTGCAGGAGCTGCTCCCCACTCTGCTACTACCAGTGCTGCACTGCAGCTTCCAAATGCTGCCACCTGAGTGAAGCATCCTCCTCACTGATATGCCATACCCGAGCTCCAATTTACCTTCACACAGTCCACATCCTACTGTCCAGACTTCCCCCACTGAACCAACTCAACACAGACCACTCCATCACCCAGTTTCCCCCTTACATTGCCACTGCACACACCAAGCACTCTAGCACACTTCATTCTCTGTCCTCACTAAACACAGAGTGCACAGCTCATATACCAGTGCACATTACATCCACTGATGCACAATATAGACACTACCCTCACTCTCATACACAACACTAACACTACACGAATCACCACACCAACACTAACCCACCAAGTATCAAACACTTGGCATGCACAACCTAGTGTCCCCATTCCAAGTATCATGATACTCAATGATACATCATCAATACTCTATGATACTCAAACCTACACCTACACCCACACCATCACAATACACCAATACAATAACTCATGAAACATCATTTATATATATAATATGATATGTACATAACGGAATAGCTAAATATAATGCAATTAAGGTAGGATTAATAACAATTGGTCCAAAATCCATAAAATATCCAAACCACCTAAACGTATCATGGCGTATCATGATACGGGTTCTACGTAACCATTTGTGGACACAAGGACACTATCAAACACCACAATAGACATCAAAATTATCATTAGAACTAATGACAAACAATTGGTGGACACAAATTCGTAACTCCAACAAAAGTCTTAGAAAAACCTATGTAACTATTTGAAATGACCTCCTATCACCAATTTCTTCACCTATGGAGTTGGGTATCCATATGGGTAGGTCCCTAATGGGTTCAAAATGACATTCTAACATAGGAATTGATGGGAATAGAGATTTATACCTATTAGGATTTAGATCCCAATGAAATACCTCCAACCTTGTAACTCCAAACTCCTAGGCCTCAATAGGAATGATAATGAATAGGGATTGAATGGATTGGAAAGAATTTGGTATTGAGGAAGAAAAAATTTGGGGAAGAAGAAAGCTAATGAAATGTGAAATGAATGGATTAGAACCCTAATTAGGGTTGGCTAGGGTTAGGTGATGATACAATGTCCATATTGCCTATCTCCATTCTCTAATTAGGTCTAAAAGTTGTCATGAAGGGAATCTATTATATAATGGAAGGGTATCTAATAATAATAGAGGAGAATATTCTATCCATACTAACTAATCTAATTCTATATGACTAAGTCATTAACTAATCCTCTAACTAACACTTATGGATTAGAACCCTAATTAGGGTTGGCTAGGGTTAGGTGATGATACAATGTCCATATTGCCTATCTCCATTCTCTAATTAGGAGGTCTAAAAGTTGTCATGAAGGGAATCTATTAAATAATGGAAGGGTATCAAATAATAATAGAGGAGAATATTCTATCCATACTAACTAATCTAATTCTATATGACTAAGTCATTAACTAATCCTCAAATAACACTAACTCTAACTAACACTTAATTTAATTAAGTTAGCTAGCATACTAACTAATAGCAATATAATTAGAACTATATAATTATCAATACAATATTAAATAATAGTGAAATGAGAAAAATATCCCTCCCCCAGAATAGGTGGTTACATATATCATATTCCAGTATGTGTGGTAACTCTCGTCCAGCGCTTATCAACACAAAGATCCGGACGTACATCAGTCTGGACCGGTACGTTGTAGCGTCGTCTGCCTTGATCGGACTGCCAATTAAGCTAGCCAACCTCATCAACAATGGAACACTCTAGTACTTGACGAAAAAGTATGAAAATCGTATCCACACTGGAACAGCATTGAGAACATCCTTCTCACAGCTCGACTCTGGATTCGAGTAGTTACGGAATCCCATCGACCCTCCTTGGCGTTCACCACCAACGTCGACCTCTCCAACTGTTGCATCGAATACTCATTTTCCTTTTTCCGCAGTTGTTGCCTTAGCCCTCCGCGTATAGGTCGCCGACGGGTTGCCCCCACCCTAAGCGCCACCACCATCGCCAACTGTCTGAGAACGTCCACCTGTTGTAGCCGACCGCACCCCCAAGCGAAGCGATGATCTGGACAGCGGTGCTACCTCCCTTGCCTGCGAGAGACCCGCCCTTCCCGACGAGAGGTCACCCTCCCCCACTGTCGGATCTAACAAGCATCCGCACAAGTCTCGGGCTATCAGACGTGCCCGCCTGACCCCGACTACGTCGTCGCCGCACGATAGCCGACCAGCCTCCGCCATCCTCGTTCACCCTGATCACCCCGCCGTCGTAACGATCCCGTCGACCCCCACCATCGGAGATCACCGGGTCCCAAGCGCCGGCGAAGGCGAAATCGCCCCTCCCGCTATTAGGGTTAGGGTTTGCCATTTTTATATTGGAAGATATATATATATATATATATATATATATATATATATATAGTTAAATAAGGCTCGTCTCTCCAAAGTTTACTCTTTTGTATGTCGAGTAATATGTAAACGCTATATAGAGAACAAAAAAACTTGATTAAACTAAAGAGAAGAAAAAAAATTCTTTCTTTGGAAAATGGTAAAACTTTTTGAACTTGAGTGGATTAACCAGAATGAGAATAGCAAATAAATATATAAATAAATAAGCAATAAATAGAAGTTAAGCTGACAACTTTTTAGCTAAAATTGTGTTTCACCTCTACCCATAGAATAAATAGATAGTATATATTACCCTTAACATTTCTGGAAATTGATTCTGTAATTCTTTAAGCTTCTTCATCAGCATATTTGCATTCATCTTTACTAGTTAATACTGAAAAAACAAAAACAAAAACATGCTGAAACTAGGATTCTACCAGAAGAATGACCCCTAATGTCTCTGGCACCATCTGCAAGCAACTGTACAGCAGCCTCAATATCATCTTGACCTGTAAGGAAGACTAGAATGTCACCCGCTGGTTCCTGAACAAGATGAAAATATAACAAGTTAAGCAAATGGACACGAACTAAAATGTGTTCATCTGAAGCTTACATTGAAAATCAAACTAGACAACTTGCTAAAGTCAAACATTTGATAAAACGTCCGAATAGTTTTAGTACAATTTTTGTATATACTTTTAGTAAAATTATATTTGGTTGTTGTATAAAAATGCCAATCCCTCTAGCAGTTGAAAAGGAGTAAAAGATAATTAGGGTGCAAAGAAAAAATTGGAGATAATATTGAGATTATTGAATATCTTTCCACCTAGAAGGCAAAGTAGCTAGAATCATGATAATAAAAAATGTCATGATGGAAAGAATTTCAATAGTTTGTATGATAATTATACTACAAATAATTTTTAACTAGTAAAACATATGAGTGAGGAAGAATATTCAAGGACAGGAAAAAAATTGTCGCAATTGAACAAGGAGCAATCTACCTCGTCGTTAATTGACAGCACCGTACTAACAGCAGATTGCAAATAATCTGAGGCAGGTTCCTCAAGATAATAAATTTCCACAGGAAACCCTTTACCCTGTTACATTGATAGCAAGTACACCGGCATTAGAAAATTAATTATGTTCAACAGAAAAAGATAATAGCTAGAAAGGCACATTTCGTAACTATGTAAGCCCTTCTACTAAATCAGTTCTGATTTCTGAAGCATTTCCATACTAATACAAGTTCAGAACTTACTTCTACAGAGAGTATGGCAGGCGGTTTCAATGACCCAGGATCGTCTTTCACATCCTGCCTCCTATTCTTCTTTCTGCATGCAACCAAAAAAAAAAAACCATGAAGAGAGAGTACAAAATTTCTCAAGTGCCAGATGATGCTACTGCATTCTGACCGTTGTTATGGTGGAGATGCTTAAGAATACACAATTTATATTGCATGGTAGCATAAAAAATATCTTCTTCGGGTCACTAAATCATAAAAACATAATGCGGTTAAGCATATATATACATACTTATGGCATATGTGTGCATGTGTCCATCCATACTATGTAAATACATATACACGTGTGTGCATATATCTTTATAAAGCTTGCAAAATCTGAAACTAGAAGAACTTTGTATAATGGAGGAAATTGGTCCTGTTGTAAGTAGTGAAGAGAATTCTGAAATCATTGGTAGTATGTTATGAGGCCTCTTCAATATGATTGTATTGCCATTATAAATATAATATTATCTAATTGATCCTTAGTCCATCTCCATGTCTGGGTGCCTTTAAAATTCCAAAATGTTCAACCTACTCAGCTAAATAACCACTTGAATTCTAGCACCAATTAAATATTAGAATAATGATGAGAATCATGCACCTCCTATATTCTCATATCCGTACCTCACGCCCATTCATCAAAGTAACCAGGGAAAGAGTTTCAAGCAAGGGTCCTAAGTATCGGCCAAAACGATACTGACATGGCTGAAAGCATCCAATTCAAAAACACCGAAACCAACCCATACTGCCAACAACATTACTGGTAAGGAAGGGTCTCAAACCGGTAACAACACAGTTTTCTTAAACCTTGGTCTTATCTAAAAAGACAACTCCTGGATCTCTCTTAGTAATCATCCATAAAGCGGTAAAAGTGGGAACAACAGACATGAAACTGAACACCTAATATACTTCCCAACTCCCAAATTTAAAGTCTGGTAGTCTGCTAAAGATAAATATAAGATGAACTTAGAGAAGAACTCAACAGCTGTACAAACCACAAAAGAGGAATATTACTTTACTAATAGAAGCAAAAGGCTGTTATTGGTACGGAATTGGTTTAGGCCCTTATTATGATTATCAGTATCGGCAGTTTTGCGGGCTTTCAATGGGTTTTGGAGGTTTTGAATCAGTCAGTTCTGTAGTTATGGCAGTTACAATAGTTTCGGTTTCAGGATTGGCAGATTCTGAGATCTATGCATGGAAGATGTACCATCCCTTCTCATCTTTCAATAAATTATACAGTAATAGGGTAAATAAAAACAGTTTTTGAACCAAAGAAGCAAGACCTACTTGTAATGTTGTCTCGGTGCATCAAATTGAAACAAAGACATTTTAACCAAATATACCGCTAAAAATACCAATACACTGTCAATAACAATAACAACAAGGCTCGTGCCAACGAAACAGACCAGTTAGGAAGCATAGTTTGCAGTACTGGCTGTATCATTCAATTTTGGCATGTCCTGTCTGATACTGACTACCACCGATACCGGACGATACCAACACCACGGATCTCTTTCTAGGTCAATTCAGCAGAGAAAAATTAAAAGAAAAAAAGAAAGAAGCATGAAAAAAAAATCAAAGTAGCGATGATTCGGTGGTAGCAAAGATAGACAAGCTACAATGTGTTGATAAAATTCCTTATCAACAGAGTGTAACCATTACCATCTGTCGACATGTATATCTATCAATTCACAACACTCATTCATCTTAATCGTAGCCCATAGAAAACTATATATTGTACATGTACTTTGCCTAAGGGCAATTAAACAAACAATAGCATCAGTTTTGGAACAAACAATAACATCAATTTTGGGTGAAACGATTCAGCAGTCTTCAAACATTGTTCTATTTAAAACTAACAAGACACAACAAATAATACTTAAAGTTATGCCTAAATGGATCAAATAGTATCTAGTTTTTTAATATATTTTTACTATTGTTTAGTTTTCTGAAACAAAGAACTCTGAAACTCAGATTCAAACCCGTCGAAACGGCCAATACTTGTACTCAGAAGAAGGGTAAGAAACCAATTGTGATACCAATGCTGTGAATCTTGTTGGAAAGTAATATTACAAAATGTCTGCAACATTTTACCACACAAGACAGCTATCTGTCAAACTAATATCATATGCACTATAAAAAATATCTGCCTTAACTAGCTGGAATGGGGACCATATGGAACCAGAAAAGAACACAACCTACTCCCATATCACTTAACGAAATTTAGAACAAATAATGCTCAAGAATAAGAGTGTACTACAGCCTGATCCTTGTCAAATGGAAACAATACTATATGCCCTAGACACCACCAAAATCTTTGTGCTGCAGCCACAAAGCCACACTCATAATCTCAGTTAGTTCAGATTTATATCTAAAACTAGAACCTCTAATCCTAACAGTTGGTATGCCTTCATGATGATATCTAACAGTTTTCTTCTCCCTTGAGAATCTTACATCATGCTTACATGTCATGGATGAAACTAAACCACCGTGCCTTTAGACCAAAAAAGGAGTACAAGGACTAAACAAACAAAATTCTTTAAATGATAAAGAGCATAGGAAAAATAGGTGTGCCCATAGGTCCAAATGATTCGTATAACAGTACTGACACTTTGTTGGTCTATACTAGTCATAATGAAAAGGATGTCATTGTCCCAATCCTTCTTGATTATTTTTCTCCAATGGTGTTTCCCATACTCTCACAAGCTCTGACGAACACAAATAGACAGGTTGAAAATATGTGTACTCACAATCAAACGAATATAAACCTTTTCCTAAGCCCTCGTCTCCTGCTTTGAGGAACTAGATATCTCCACCTCGCCTAATCCTTCGGAATACAATCCGTTGTTAGTAAACTAGCCAGCAGTCAGATCATCACCTCTAAACTACTATACTGACACAATTTTCAATTTGCATGCAACAATGTGAGATTCATTCAAAAGCTGTCCAGGCGTAGGAGGCACATTACCAGCAATTGGAGGCCCTTGAAAGCAATATGAATATGAAAAGGAGAGAATAAGCCAGAGGTTACAAACAATATCTAGAGGTTTAGGGTCCAAGAGAAACCCAATTTCCAACATGTACAGTCTACAGGCAGCTGCTAGAAATCCTCTGATTTAAGTTCCTGTCATTTGCTATTAATATTACTTTTCTTTAGTCCATCTTCTCTAGATTTTACACCAGAGAAGGAAAAATCCATTTTTTTGCTTTTACTTTATTTTGTTTAACCTGCATGTTATTTAAGTCAATCATCTTTTATATTATAATCAATGTATTTATCTTTTTGCAAGATACTCATGATATTTGGTACTTTTCCAAAGAAAACGAGATATTGAGGACGAGCCACCCACCTAACAAGTGTTATGGGTCAACCTTATAGGGATTCCACACTTTACCCTTTTTTGCATGATCTATCCATTGTCTTTAGAACCAAATAAGACACTGATTGGTGCAGCAATACCATATAAGTTAAAATTTTGTTTTATTTATTTATTTTGAATATATATATATATATATATATATATGGAAACGGTAGTCTTATTCATGTTATTCAATATATATATATATATATATATATATATATATATATATATATATATATATATTGAATATATATATATATATATATATTGAATAACATGAATAAGACTACCGTTTCCATATATATATATATATATATATATATATATATATATATATATATATTCAATATATACATATATATATATATATATATATATATATATATATATGGAAACGGTATTTATCTATTTATTTTGAATAACATCACGACCCGATTCCGTGGAATCGTTGGGGCGTCCCACGAATCGTGACCGCCGTGCGGGCCTGGGATTGCGCCCGCACAAGGCTAGAGATATTTTTGCATAACGAACACATATTCAGAGTACGCAGATAAATTGAAACACATATTTGAAACATGGAAAAGTTCTCTTTTATTGATAGTATGAACATCTGTTACAAACTCTTGAACGAGTCAGCTAATTGCCGCACGGGCTTACAAAAGTGTTGACTCAAAATGAGATAGCAGTCCTGTACATTACATCCCTTTACTAAACTTCAAAATATAAGGACCTCCGGGCTGGAGGACGGCTTTGCCACGGAGCTGCATTCTTGCTTGGGTTCTAGCTCCTTTCTTCGACTACTTCAAAAATGCGGCACGGTCAGGATGCGCCTACAGCTGGACTGGATCGGGAAAGACGACTTCCGGCTCCTCGCTCGGTTCGCCTTAGTGCGGGAAACCTGTTTCAACGAGGGTCAGTATGTCGAAACATACTGGTGAAGGCGAGCTAAACCCAACTATACCAATCAACACGTTGTTTTAATGAAGCATGCATATTATTTGTGGTTTTCTATCTTGCCTTAGTTCATTTACAAGTAAGCAGCATATAGAATTTACTGAAATGAACTTGTCACCGTTCGGTGACTTTTACCTGCCCGTCTGAGCCACCTACACAATACTTACCATGCCTTCCCTGCCACGAAGACACAAGTTAGTTTGCAACAAGTTTAAATACACGTTGGGATCACTGGCTAGAAGCCATAATGGACGAGTTATAGTCTTGAACGATGATGGTATGCAACAAAAGCACGTAAGGCGCTACACGCCATCCCGTTCGCACGTGAGACTATCGTGAAGTTCCGCCCGGATCGGATCGGTGCCAGTGCCCCAGCAACCGTCCGTGGAACCATTGACCCTGTGCACAAGTTGTCCGTGATCAATATCGTTCACGTTACGTTATCATTTGATGCGTTGAGGCAATATGAGTACAAGACAAGCAACATTGCATGATTCGTTTTGCAGTCTTCCTGAACAATTTGTAGCATGGCATGTTCTATACATAGCACAATTTATAGAAGTATGCATTCCAACTAAAATTGAAGCATATGATGAACATTATGAATGAACAAGCATGCATATAAGTAACCGTTCCCAAGTTTAATTGACAAGCAATACAGTCCAAGTCTATTCCTTTTTATCTTGACATCTTTTAGTTATTAGATGGTATCGTTCGATCGGGATAGATTGAAACAAGAACTCGTCCTCGTTATGGATTTGCTTCTTCGAAATCGATTCCCATATTCAGTGGACCGTGCCCCCGGGATCGACTTAGCGGCAGAGTCAGGAGGGACCTCTCCGCTGTTATCTTTGTTGCCTATATATATATGGTTCATGTTATTCAATATATATATATATATATATATATATATATATATATATATATATATATATATATATATATTATTTTAAGTAACATGAATAAGACTACTGTTTCCATATATATATTTATTTATTTATTTATTTTGAATAACATGAATAAGACTACTGTTTCCATATATATATATATATATATATATATATATATATATATATATATATATATATATTTGGAGACGGTAATTTTATTTATGTTATTCAAAACAATACATTACACCTCTCAACTCATAAACTTACATCACTCTCTATATTATGCAGGATCCATGCTGGACTCGTGTTCAGCCCTTCGAGGATGCAATTGTTCCGCTCCCTCCATATGTGCCAAACAGGCTGATAATCTTATGCGAGCCAACTGGAACCATGTCCCACTTCTACTCCGGCTGTCAGATATAATGTCTATCTGCTCAATTATAATGACGATCTGCTCAATGAATGCCTTAGTTGCTGCAGGAGGAAGCTTCAACACACTACATTGTTTTTTGCCATATAAAACAAGCAGTGTCACAAGGAAAAAATAAATGTGTAAATGTTTCTGGTTCTTTATGACATAAAACACATCCTTGCCCTCGTATGTTGATTCCCAACCTGGCTAGCCTCTCCAATGTGAACAATCTACCTTTCATGGCTTTATACATGTTTAATTGCATCTTGGTAGCTAACCCCTTCACCCAGACGAACTCCATATGACGGAGCGGCTGTTGTGGGGTACGGATCTGATTATAAGTTGTGTGTGGAAATTTCGTGTAGGCCAGCTGTCCCACACCCAGATATCATTGCCGCTCTCTTGTTCTTTCGTTATCCCCTCCCACATAATGGTCTCCACGAAGCCATGCTGCCTCATGTATAAGATTGCTAACAGACTCGTCCCTCCCTACCAAATTGAAAGAGTGCCATCTAATATTGTCGAGGACGCTCTGATTTTCTAAATAGGGGTCTAGCAAGAGATGTGTGGTTCTCCCATCTCGAATAACTCGAGACATAAATGGTTGCACCTTTTGTCGAAACCGAAGGATGAACTTGTAGGCTACAGATTTATTATTGTTCAACCTGTGAACCCAGAAATTGGACTGATTCAAGTATCTGTTCCACATCCAAACTGCCTAAAGTGATTGCCCTTGAAGAAAGTTCCAGGTCATCTTCATACCCGCCAAGTCTTGGAGAGTGAAGATGGACCGTAGCCCCACCCCACCTTCAGCTTTAGGACGACGTAAATCTCTACAAGCAATGAATGGTGTGTATACTCCCTCGCCAAATAAAGTCAGCGCATAGTTTCTTCACCCTCCTGATCGTAGCTGTTGGAAGTAGAATTGTTTGTAGCCAGAAAGAAGATATAGCAGTGATGCCAGATCGAACAAGTTCTATTCTTCCTCCAAATGACAAACATTGTGCTTGCCATCCTTCAATGTGCCTCTGAACATACTCAACTAGGCTATGGCATTCCTAAGCGCGAGCATAATTAATAGGCAATGGGAGCCCCAAATATTTCACTGGAGACTACCTTTCTCAATTTGTAGAATATCCTTTAGGGCATCTTGGTTCTGACAGTAAGCGTAAAATATACCTTGTTTTTATCTCTATTCATCTGCAATCCCGATAGTCGTCCGAACTCCTCCATAATTCGGACCATGGTATTCAACCCCTTGTTTGAAGGAACCAAAAAAACTAATAGATCATCTGCATATATAAGATGTGACATTGTAGGCTCCACATTTTTAGAGAGAGGCGTGATGAACTTCCTCTGGACCGCCAAATCCATTAGGCAAGTAAAATACTCCATCACTAAAGTAAATAAGTAGGGAGAAAGTGGATCTCCTTGCCGCAATCCACGGTTGCTGGTGAAGTACCCATGCGGTTGTCCCTTTATAAGGACATAAAAGAAAGGAGTCGTGATGCATTCACGCACCATGCTCACCCATCTAAGATCAAACCCCATAGCCAATATAATGTGACAGACGAACTCCCAATTCACAGTATCATAGGCCTTGCGGAGATCAAGCTTCATGCACGCCTTGCTACCACCAACTTTGTTAAAGTTTCTAACCATCTCATACGTCAAAAGGCTATTTTCTGCTATCGACCCACCCTTGATGAAGGCCGCTTGATTGTGTGAGATAAGGCTCATAAGCCCCTGCATAATCACTTACATGAGGCGACACATAATAGAAGTAATGATCTTGTACAGGTAGTTATAGCAAGCAATAGGCTGAAAGTCCGAGAGAAAAGTCGTACCCTCCTTCTTAGGAATCAGAGTAAGGAAGGTATGATTCAATTCCCGTAGCAATATGCTATTAGCGAAAAATCCTGGACCACAGAAAAAAGAGAATTTTAGCTCGTCCCAATGAATTTTAAAGAACATATTGTTAAAGCTATCTGGTCCTGGAGCTTTGTTTGGGTCTGCTTGCTTGATCACCGCTTCAACCTCCTCGAGAGATACGGGTTCAGGAAGATATTGGTTCCCTCTCTGCGTGACCATCCTCTTGCAAGCGAGCTCTGGGAACACAATCATGTAATCAGTCTAATTGTATAGATGTTTGTAGAAGTCCAGAGTAGCCACCTGGATATCTTGAGCAGAAGAAGCCTGCTTACCATCCGCGCCAAAAAGTTTAGTAATGGAATTTCGGTGTTGACGTGTCTGAATGATGCCATAAAAACAATTCGAGCAACGGTCGCCATCTTTAAGCCACGCGCACTTCGCACGCTGCGCAAGATGGACCTCCTTCCTATGCAGTAGAATCCGAACATCATCCAGCAGATCCCACTCTTTATTGGCCAATTCCTCATCTTGAGGGTCCGCCTGCAGGTGGTTCTGAAAAGTCTGCAGTGACTCCCGCAAGACGCCTGCCAATTCTTCAAAGATCGCTTGACATGCTTAAGCCTTTGAGTTATACAAAATTGCGCGTTGCCATGCACTTTGTATTTAAATTTTAAATCCGGCCTCTACCGCCTCCTTGTATCCCAACATCAACAGCCAAGCGTTATTGAATCGGAAAGGTCGACCTCAAAAAGTAGAAGTTAGTCGCATCACAATGGGAGAGTGATCACTCGTGACAGGAGAAGACCATCTACAACGGTGGTGGAAAATTTCTCGAACCATCGCATGTTCCCAAGCGCCCGATCCAACTGGCAGGCGATACGGTTCTGGATGGCGCGATTGTTCCACGTCCAAATATGCCCTGATTTTTCCAAACATTTCAGGCTAGCATGTATCAAACATTGTTGGAAGTCCGCTAGTATCGAGTCGGGGACACGACGTCCTCCAACTTTTTCCTGATTGTAAAGCAGTGCATTAAAGTCTCCCATCAACAGTAGAAGGTGAAGTTTGACGTCAGCGATGACACTCAAATGAATAATGCTCTACCATAGGGGAGTCACATAGCCTCCGATAATTATGCACATATAGAGCACCAAAGACAAAGGAGAAACCACTTGCATTAGAGAACTGGCATGCAATGAGTTGTTCCGAGGAGAGAATAAGACTACTCGTCCACTCTCTATTGTCTCACATCATCCAAATTCTCGCCATCCCATATAGAGCCAAATTATGCACTTGTACCTAGAAGTTCGACGTTCTTCGGGTAAGCATCCTCTCGGTTTTAATTTTAGTTTCTAGGAATGCTGAGATCTCTGCGTCTTTCTAGCAACATCTCGAATCTCATGACATCTCCCCAGCGAGGTAGGTCCTCGCGTGTTCCACGTGAGGATAGACATTAATTATTATGTTTGGCGAGACCAATGTTATAAATTGCGCTAGGCGGAATCGGTGCGCCAAAGGGCCGCCTAGGCGGCCGAACAGAAAAAAAATTGAAAATTTGAATTTGTATTTTTAGTTTTAGTTTTAAATTTTTTTTAAAAAATTTGAAATTTTTTTAATATTTAGATTTTTTTTTCCTGATATTTTGAATTTTTATTGCATTTCTTTTAAAAAAATTTAAATTTTGAATTTTTTTTGGGAATTTGAACTTTTTTTGAATATTTTTTGCAATTTCAAATCTGAAATTTCAAATTTCAAAATTTTGAAATTTGAAATTTTGAAAATTTGAATTTTTAAATTTTTGCCTTGACCGAACAGGCCGAACCGGGCCGAACAGGCCGAACCGGGCCGAATTGGCCGAACTGGGCGAACTGGCCCGCCTAGGCCCGAACAGACGCCTAGGAGGCCGAATTGGCCGAATTCGGTGCGGCGGGCGGCCGCCTAGTCCGATTTTTAGAGACCTATGTCCGTCTCCAAACATACTGTAAGGCCGTTAGTGAGTTCTGTCCTCATTCCTTGCACATTTTTTGTGGAACCATCGTCCCCAACCAGGTCAGTCCGAAGAAGCAGACTCCACCTGGGGTTATCAACACATATGTCATCAGCCTCCTTGCCGGTGCTATGCTGGTGCTGGCCTCTCGACTCCTCACATCGTCCGGATTGGCGCTTCTTCCTTGCGTAATTAATAGTGGGTTGTTGCGGACCACTTCCCCACCAAGCTTTCTCTACTTGAGATGTCTGACGGCAAGTGACCATGTTGTGTTGGTCCACGAAGAGAACCATCATCCCCATCTGTGATCGGCTCTTCATTAGCCGTGTTCCTTTTGCCCAGGCTGCTCACTGGTAACTAGCCTTTGTCCATGCTAACCACCTCCTTCCCTGATGCTTGGCCCACCTTATCAGATCCCATTTCCACATTCACTGGCTTCCTACGAGGCATGTTATTCACCTCCAACAGCACAAGGTCAAATGCACCATCCCTGATACCCGTTCGAGTTTGCTCATTAGTATCAGACTGTGCAACAATATCCTCTTGGTTGTCTTCTTGCCGTTGTCCAGCCGGAGGCGGGGCCACTTTGTCCCTGTTTACATCCCTGTCCATTTTCGGGCAAAGTCTCATCATATGCCCAAAGCCAGAGCACCGAGAGCATATCATACTCGACTTCTTCGGCTAGTATTTCTCAAGTTGGAAGAGTGAATTCCAATTCACGTAGAAGCACCATAGTCGCTTTGATCTCGACAAAAGCACGCGCATATGTGATTCTCGACTTTGTGGTGGTTGCGTCGTCCAGTTTAATAGGTGTTCCAACTAAACTGGCTAGCTTCATAAGCGTAAGGTCATTCCAATAAGGTGTATGAAAATTTGGGATCCGAATCCACACGAGGAAAGTTAGTAGGTCTCGCTCACATTTAGCATTCATCTTCCACTCATTGAGGATAACTAGTCTGCCATCAAATGTCCATGGACCCCCATGCAAAATGTGATCAGCATCTTCATGTAGCCCGAATCGGATAAAAAAAAGCCATTCTCCCGTGAGAGAATTTCCATGCTGCACTGCGGCCTCCATATCCGGTTAGCATATGCTCTGAATTGGCCATAGAATGCACGATCCCCCATTACGTAGGCAACCAGCATGTTCTTCCAGTAGTTAGCAGACACTACCATCTGTGAACTCCGCTACTATTCTGTTGTCCGCCAAGATTTTAGGTTCTACGTATCGCCAAGGTACACTAGTTTGCGGCATGGTTGGTCGGCAAATATCTGCCCAAA
The DNA here is from genome assembly GCA_036927795.1 of Iris macrosiphon. Classification (NCBI taxonomy): domain Eukaryota; kingdom Viridiplantae; phylum Streptophyta; class Magnoliopsida; order Asparagales; family Iridaceae; genus Iris; species Iris macrosiphon. The sequence goes on along the minus strand of JAYESA010000012.1, from coordinate 119,663,164 downwards.
ACCTTCCAACACCCTCATTAGTCTCGACGCCCTTTCTACGATCTTGAGATCGGTTATTTCCCTCCCTATTATCGTGCATACGGTAAAGTGCCTCTCGCCGCACCTGTGGGCGTGCCTGGCGAACTCCTCCACCAAAGGAAGGTGGAATAGGGGCCGCAGCCCTAGTTCGCCTCTGGGCCATCTCCACGACTGGCGCCCTGCTATTCTCAGGAACCCTTTGCGTGCAATTCCCCCTCCCCTCACGTCAACCATAGACGAGTCCTCCATTGTTGCTACCTCATCTCTTTCAAACCATCATCGACCATCCCCTGCATTTGCCCTAGCACCATTTATGGCCACAGTCCCCCGCTGGATGCACCTCTCCTCCGTCCCCTGGGTCCCAGTCGTCGTCGATATATATATATATATATATATATATATATATATATATATATATATATAGGTTCAAAAGGCAGCATTTTAACGGTCGGGACCCTACTACTAGTCTGGCTAGCTCGTGAACGGTTCTTTCGGACAAGAAGCAGGTCAGGCCCTACGGTCGAACATCCCCGTTACGCAAGCAGTATTGTTCACCACCACCCGAGAAGCAAAAGAAAAGAGAGTCAAAGGCGATGTAATCGATACAAGCATAGTAATCTAATGACGAGGGCAAACGACAGAAGCTAGGCCAAGCCGATCAACAAGTGACGGTATAAGCCAAGCAAGAAAACGGTTGGCAGTTAACGGATATGGGCTTCGGTAAGCTCTCTCGATAGGTGTCAACCCAATCAGTGCGATAGGTGCTGAGGTTAAGCAAGAATACGGAATGAGCCTTTCACTAAGGCGCGTAGCGTTGGTCTACGAATACAATATTTAAACCAATCTCGTCCTAAAGCGCATCTCCTGCCCTTAATGATAGTACTTGTGTAATAGGCACATATATGGATTGAAGTTGCAAGGAGGGGGGGACATACAATGCATATAAAGTGCTCATACTGACAGGTTAGGAGCTTCCCCCTAAAATAGTTAAGCTAGTCCCTTCATTTTGTATAGTAGCGTGGAGTACGGGACAAGAGTATGCTATATAGTAAATAACAAAATGAGGAAGTCGAGCATTCTTGTTTACTACAATCCTAATGTTTCTTAGTGAAACCCCATGTCCCTTCAAGTGGTAGGCCTATGACTTCAGTTGATAGGTACGAGTTGCAGGCTCGAATCCCTTGTTTGGTCACTCGAAAAGGTATCGGTTTTGTCGGACAAAGGATCTTGACTTGGATTGCTTCTGGTGGCATTTGGGCTAAGCGGGCATGTCAGAAGACTGAACATACGAATGGCATGTCAGTACCTGAAGGTGCTACTACAACACTCCATTGTTTGCTCTGTCCATAGAGTGTATGAATTTTCCGAAATGTAGATAGACCAAAAAAGAAAATTCAAGGATAGGAATAGGAATTATAGTACCGTTGGAAGAAGGGGCACCAATGGGAACATCTCTACTAATGAACCATTTCAATAGTATGGGTGTTGCTGAGGCACGGCCATGGAAGTAATGAAAAAGAAGTTTTGTAGTTGGACCATTTGCTCTATACTTTCAATTTTCGCTTCTCCAAAGAAGATAAGATGCTCAAAATAAATGAAAGTGTTCCCAACGGATACCGAAAAAGGGTACCCATGTTGCAGACCATTAATGACTAGTTTGACCACCAGGAGCACGGCCAAGAAAAAATTATGACTTTCCTAATGTTTCCGAAATCAATAGAATCCTATGCAATCACAGGTTCCGTCATTCCCATAGCTTCTCCATAGATTAGGCCTAAAGTCTGAAATAAAATTTGTTTCTTCTCACTGGCACTCGCCTCAGTTTCTTTTAACTCATATATAAAGATTAATGCTTTATCACACTGCCTTTTATGATATATATATATATATATATATATATATATATATATATATATATATATATATATTAAAATTCTAATCAAAACCAAGGAATCTAGAACAAAAGAATTTGACTATTCAACTTAGAAATTCTAGAAAACAGGTCACGCCACATTCTACCTCTACACTGACACAAATGAACTCACCAAGATATGCACTCGAAATTAGTTACTCAATGGATTAAAATACTTTCTACATCCATCAACGCTTTCAGTGAGGTAATTAGTTATGCTCAAATCCTATCTTGTTCAATCTAAGACTATAAATATTTGATTCTGTATAGTTACTCGGCACTTCTAGTGGAAGAAAACTTACAAAAACAGAAGGAAAAAATAATCAAAAATCTTCTGATTAGTCTAGCATATCTACATTCATGTCAGAACAAGTTCATCATGAATCTTACCTGAGAGAATGGTACAGTAATTTGATAAAATTAAGCTCCAAGTATATCCATGATAAAAGCCTCTACTTTCTGGTTCACCATTTTGCGTTGTATAACAGGTATTGCCATCAAGCAATTCCATTTAATGAAAATTATGTTATTACACGATTGGCCACAACAAAGACATGTCATGCTTAACAGCACTGTGCTAAGGAAAATCTTTCTTCCCATGGGAACTGATAAGACAACAGGTTTGACCAAGACATTTAACAAGAAAATAATTTGATAAATAGATATAGGTTGATTCTCTTCAACTCCAAAAAGTAGCAACAAATTTGATATGCAACACCTTAATGGTCTTCAAAGTTGACAACTTAAGAAATACTACAAGAGAATTACTGAACTAAAAAGGTAATCGACATCATCCAAGCCTTCTATCATCAGAATGGGTTGGCTATTGAGCATTAGAAAACTCTATAAAGAATTGACAAAGTTTAGTATATGGTTGGTTGTCGACCTGAAGTCAAGCCTCTATGTTGGTGCCAATGTTTCTTTATGACCGGCTGAACTGAAAAAGTAATAATTACTAAAAATAAAAATGCATCAAAAAGATATTTGAATAAACATTACAAAAAGTTATTAGAATAATTGTTGGCTGTGGAAACTGAAACATGATGCTCATTGGTGCAAGGCCATCAAAAAAGTAGCTCCTTTGCATATATTAGAATAGATAAAAACATAGATGATGAACTAATGTAGATGACTTCAAAGTAATTATCCAGCTATTATCAGACAGAACAAGACCTAATCTGGAAGAAGTTTGCCATGGACTTTGCCTCAATTGTTGCGGATGAAATGATTAGGCGCAACTCAGGTCTGCGACGTTGGATCTGTTATATCAATGCAAAAACTAACTTAAAAAGAGAACAAATCAGGAAATAGCAATGGTGTAAAATAATTACAAATTAAAAGTTTGAAAGAACAAAAAACCTTTTTCAAAAGGCCCAGCAGCATATCTGTTGAAATGGATCTTTCATGAGCCTCATCCACCATTATGACACTAATAAAAGCCCCACAGAAACAGATGATGACTTAGCAAAATCTACAAGACAGGGTAACAAACAAAGAAAAGAGAGATCCATAACAATTTGCAGAATACTGTCATCAGAAACTAACTTTACAGAGTAACAAAAAAGCTACATCTAGGATAATTGAGCATGTAAAGACTATTAACCAATAACCACTTGACACATCAAAATGTATAGGAAAGTCCTTTGCCAAGTAATAGGCTACTGAGCATAGTGTGCATCAGACATGTGATACATCACCAACATAATGATAAATAAGCGAGCAAGAAAACATCAGTTACTACAACAATGTCAAGGACATTATTTATTTAGGGTTTTCTAGATAGAAAAATTCAATGAGTAATTGGTGCTAATTTTGTAACCCAACAGCACAGTAATAAAGCATTAACACATTTCCAATATGTTAAATGGATATTAATATGACATTAGCTTCAATTGGAGAAGTAATGAAACAACCAATGGTGCTACGGGGAGTTTCTATAGTTCATACAGCTTCAGATTATTCGTGATTTACATGTTTCCAGTAATTCATGGTTTTCTAGGGGAAGACCTTTCTTTTCTCGGATAGATGGAGATAACCAAACAAATACTACTAGGAAAAAATATTATGACTTTGTCCGAAATCATTTATGATTGGTTATGCTACTGTTCCTTCTTAACATTGATGTCCTTTCACCTAATTAAGGTCTTACAATACCCATTTATATTAACTGCAGTTTAATGAGGTGATACCTGTACTTGGTGAGAAGAGGATCGTCCATCATTTCTCTAAGCAACACACCATCTGTGAGAAACTTGATCTTGGTTATTCCCTGGAAAGAGAGCAAGATAAATCCGCGCTGTTAGTAATATCCTATGAGAGCAGAGAATCTTCAGAGTTGTGCATACATGCTACCAAGTTCTGCGCTAATTGCCGCAGCAGTGCCTATCTAAAAAGGATAACAAGGAATAAAGAACAGAAAGGAGGTTGTTTCCCACCGGATTTGTTTGATCCTCAAAACGAATAGTATAGCCAACTTCATCTCCAAGTTTGACACCCATCTCTTCAGCTACCCGTGCTGCAACCGACTGCATAAATACAATATATCAAAGTTGCTGTAGAAAAATAAAAAAGGTTTCTTTATTTTCTTCATGCCCAAGCTTACCTTTGTCTTTATTACTTTTGTAAGGTCTTTATTACTAATTACTAAGCTAGTCAAGGTTGAAGTGCTAAGAAAGCAGATGAAGTTTTTAACTTGATGCTTGCAAAGGAGGTCATCTTATGAATATTCTATGCTTCATAGAGAGGAGAGGAGAATGGAATGACCTGTACAGAAAGCCTCCTAGGCTGGGTGCAAGCGATTACTCGGTCACCTTCGGCCCACCCTGCCTCCTTGAGATACTGAGAGGGAAAAATTAACAAAAAAAAAAATCTCGTCTTGTCTTGTCTTGTCTTGGTTCGATTGATCGATCTATTCTATTATTACCTGTGGGATTTGGGTGGTCTTTCCGCTGCCGGTTTCGCCAACAATGATGGTGGTAGGATTATTCTCGACCAGATAGAGAATGGCGTTCCGGTACTTGTACACCGGAAGGCGCTGCTTCTGTCTCTCCAGCGTTGAACGACCATATCTACAAACTCATTCGTTCGGAAAATCATCATCAAAGAAAAGGGAAAACACACACACAAACACAGAGGGGGGGGAGAGAGGAAAAATGCTCACTCGGAGGAAGGAGTTGAGAAGAAGAGGACTCCGCCTTCCTCGTCGTCAATTAGGGTGGCCCGGGGCCGTTCAGAACCGGGTTTCCAGAATTTGGACATAGCTCACTTTGGCTTCTGCCTCCTATTTGTCCTGCCCTCTACTTACTTAGTAGAAACCCTCCTAATTTTCATAAAAGTTCCTTGGTTAAAATGCTGTTGTAGCTACTGACTCAAGATGTTAATTAGGTCCGGCGGCCAAAACTAGGGGTGAGCATCGGTTCGGTCTGAACAGAACCGTATATAAGAAAACCGATAAAAACCGAACCCATAATTTTAGAAACCAAAAACCGAAACGTTGACAAAAAAATTCAATACAACCGAACCAATTTAGAACGGTTCAGTTTTCAGTCAGTTCGGTTAGCAGGCATGAAGCAAGGAAATCAGAGATGAAGAAGAAGAAGAAAGGCCATGTGACTCACCTGAGTGGCTCGAACTCGTCGTAGTCAAGATCGATTAGATCGGCGAGGCAACCGAAGCTCTGGTCCGTCGACCGCCTCGAGTTCTCGCCGACCGCCTCGGCCCAGGGTGCGGTGGAGATCCGTCGACGGTTTGTGGAGGAGGGAGAGGACGGTGCCGGATCCGCGCGGTGGAGAACGAACCGCCGGAGGGAGGACTCGAGGCGGGGTTGTTCTCGCCGGATCCGCGCGGTGGAGAAACGGACTGCCGGATGGAGGACTCGAGGCGCGAGCGGACGGCGCCGACGGTCAGCGGAGGCGGATTCCGAGGCCGGAGAGGAGGAGGGGACTTGGAGGGAGAGGGGGAGGCCGGTGAGGAGGAAGAAAAGGAGCTGGTGAAGAACAGGCCCTCCTCTCCGCTCCGATTAGGGCTAGGTTTTTGTAAGGCTCCAGTGAAGTATTTGTGAGGAGAGAGAAATATTAGTTTTTTTTTTTTTTTTTTTTTTTTATATATAAATGAAGTGAGGGTATACATGTAAAAACATATATTGGATACGGTTTTTGGTTCGGGTTGAAAACCGAAACCCAAAATCGTAACACGAACCGAAAAACTGTTTTATTGTAATTCAGGTCGATTTTGGATCCAAAGTCAAAATATGCACATCCCTAGCCAAAATCAGCCATGGACAATCAAATTCAGACTGTACTGGCCCATGCCCAGTCAACTCAAAGGACCGGTCCGATCCACCAAGCCACTAGATATTCGGGTCGGACTTGGTTTTGCCCACATCCCAGATCCGAGCACAAACTAGTCCCCCAAACAGATCTAATTGGATTTTTTTCCAGAAACCTGCAGGTCTGCCTAGCCAGCCACCTTTGTCTTTATTACTTTTGTAAGGTCTTTATTACTAATTACTAAGCTAGTCAAGGTTGAAGTGTTAAGAAAGCAGATAAAGTTTTTAGCTTGATGATTACAAAGGGGGTCACCTTATGAATATTCTATGGTTCATAGAGAGGAGAGGAGAGGAGAATGGAATGACATGTACAGAAAGCCTCCTAGGCTGGGTGCAAGCGATTACTCGGTCACATTCGGCCCACCCTACCTCCTTGAGATACTGAGAAAGAAATGATTTTAATCCCCAAAAAAATGTCTTGCCTTGTCTTCGTTCGATTTATCGAACGATGGATCGATTCTATTATTACCTGTGGGATTTGGATGGTCTTTCCGCCGCCGGTTTCACTGACAATGATGGTGGTGGGGTTATTCTCAACTAGATAGAGAATGGCGTTCCGGTACTTGTACATCGGAAGGCGCTGCTTTTGTCGCTCCTGCGTTGAACGACCATATCTACAAACTCATTCGTACGGAAAATTATCATCAAAGAAAAGGGAAAACACACACAGAGAGAGAGGGAGAGAGAGGGGGGGATGCTCACTCAGAGGAAGGAGTTGAGAAGAAGAGGACTTCACCTTCCTCGTCGTTGATTAGGGTGGCCCAGGGCCGCTCAGAACCGGGTTTCCAGAATTTGGATATAGCTTACTTTGGCTTTTGCCTCCTATTTGCCCTTCCCCCTACTTAGTAGAAACCCTCCTAATTTCCATAAAAATACATTGGTTAAAATGATGTGTAATCAAGATGTTAATTAGGTTGGGCGGCCAAAACCAGCCCTGGGCGATCAAATTCGGACTGTGCTGGACCATGCCTAGTCAACTCAAAGGACCGGTCCGATCCACCAAGCCACCAGACATTCGGGGTCGGACTTGGTTTGGCCCACATCCCATATCTGAGCCCAGACCAGTCCCCCAGACAAGTCTAGTTAGATTTCTTTCTAGAAACCCGCAGGTCTACCAAGCTAGCCAGTCAGCCAGCCAGCCACATTTGTCTTTAATACTTTTGTAAGGTCTTTATTACTAATTACTAAGCTAGTCAAGGTTGAAGTGCTAAGAAAGTAGATAAAGTTTTAGCTTGATGCTTGCAAAGGGGGTCATCTTATGAATATTCTATGGTTCATAGAGAGGAGAGGAGAATGGAATGACCTGTACAGAAAGCCTTCTAGGCTGGGTGCAAGCGATTACTCAGTCACCTTCGGCCCACCCTGCCTCCTTGAGATACTGAGAAAGAAATAATTTTAACAAAAAAAAAATCCCGTCTTGTCTTTTCTTGATTCGATTGATCGATCAATGGATCCATTCTATTATTACCTGTAGGATTTGGGTGGTCTTTTCGGTGTTGGTTTCGCCGACAATGATGGTGGTAGGGTTATTCTCGACCAGATAGAGAATGGCATTATGGTACTTGTACATCGGGAGGCGCTACTTATGCCTCTCTAGCGTTGAACAACCATATCTACAAACTCATTCATTCGGGAAATCATCATCAAAGAAAAGGGAGAACACACACACACAAAGAGAGAGAGAGGGGGAGTGGGAGAGGAAAAATGCTCACTCGGAGGAATGAGTTGAGAAGAAGAGGACTCTGCCTTCCTCCTCGTCGATTAGGGTGGCCCAGGGCCGCTCAGATCTGGGTTTCTAGAATTTGGACATAGCTCACTTTGACTTCTGCCTCCTATTTGCCCTGCCCTTTACTTAGTAGAAACCCTCCTAATTTTCATAAAAGTTCCTTGGTTAAAATGTTGTGTAGCTACTAACTTAATATGTTAATTAGGTTGGGCGGCCAAAACTAGCCCTGGACAATCAAATTTGGATTGTGCTGGCCCATGCCCAGTCAACTCAAAGGACTGATCTGATCCACCAATCCACCAGACATTCGGGTCGGACTTGGTTTTGTCCACATCCTAGATCCGAGCCCAAACTAGTCCCCAGAAAGGTCTAGTTGGATTTTTTTCCAGAAACCCGCAGGCCTGCCAAGCTAGCCATCCAACCACATTTGTCTTTAATACTTTTGTAAGGTCTTTATTACTAATTACTAAGCTAGTCAATGGTGAAGTGCTAAGAAAGCAGATAAAGTTTTAAGCTAGATGCTTGCAAAGGAGGTCATCTTATGAATATTCTATGGTTCATAGAGAGGAGAGGAGAATGGAATGACCTGTATAGAAAGCATCCTAGGCTGGGTGCAACCGATTACCCGGTCACCTTCGGCCCACCCTGCCTCCTTGAGATACTAAGAAAGAAATGATTTTTAACCCAAAAAATGCCTCGTCTTGTCTTGTCTTGTCTTGGTTCGATTAATCGATCGATGGATCGATTCTATTATTACCTGTGGGATTTGGGTGGTCTTTCCGCTACTGGTATCGACGACAATAATGGTGGTGGGGTTATTCTCGACCAGATAGAGAATGGCATTTCGGTACTTGTAATCCCCTGATTTTTTTAAAATTTGATAAATTTGAATTTTCTGAATTTTCTGGAATTTCCTTGGATTTTTTCTGTAATTAAATTCAAGTGTTTAATTATTAAAAGATTTTTAAATGTTATTAATTAATATTAAAATATTATGAAAATAATATTTTATGGTGTAAAATAGAAAACCAGACATAGGGTAATTTTCCGGGAATTTATTGGACCCCGGATGGGTTTTAAAAGCCCTAAAACTAATTAATTAATTTAAACCAAATTAAACCGGTTTATTTTAGAAAAACCAAACCCAACCAACCCGGACCGGCCGGTCTGACCGAACCGGTCCAAACCCTTAGCGGGTCGGATCCGGGTCAGACCCGACCCGCTAGACCCAAACCCGACCCGGATGAACAGTGCATCCCCAAAGCTGAGGAGCCCCGACCGTTTCCAAATCCGCCGCCGTCTCCGGCCGTTACGCCGCCGGCCGTCCTTCCCTCTTCCACTTCTGCGAAACCCCTGACCCCTCGCTCAGCCTCCCTTAACCGGCCGACCGCCTAGCTCTCCTCTCTCGGCCTATTTAAGCTTCACCGCCGTATCCCCCTCCATTTCCGACGACCTCAGCCAAGCCTCCTGGCTCCGCCGTCGACCCGCCGTGCGACGCCATCTCCTTCCCCTCTTCCTTCTTCTCCCTCCGCCACCGCCCTCGTCTCCAGCGCCACCCTGCAGCGCCTCGCCCTCGGTCGCCCTCGCCCAGCCCCGTCTCCTCCCTGGGTCTCCCTTCCTCGAGCCTCGCCGCTGAGCTCAGCCGAGCTCCCACCCGCAGGCCGTCGCCTCACCGCAGAAGCCCACCTCCACCAGCACCCGGCCGCCCTGGATCTCCCTCAGCCTCCTCTCGTCGACCCTGTCCAGAGCCACTGCCGTCGATCTCCCATATCTCCTCCTTCCTCCCCTCGCTGCTCCTCGAGAAACCCTAGGTCGCAGCCCCGCCGTGTAGTGCCGACGAGCCGAGGACACAGCCCCGAGCCACCCGAGCCTGCGCCTCAGCACCGCCTTCGTCAAGTGCCGCCCCAGCCGACTCCGGTATAGCCCAGAGCCGAAGCCCTAAGTCCCTGGCGTGTCGGACACGGCCGGACACAGGGTTTTCAGACCGGACACAGCCCTAACTCGAGATACGAGGACACGAAGGATACGATGTTTCAGACCCTGTTCAGGTAGCTGTAACTCTCTGCTCGGTTACCCGTTTTCAATTCCGTCTTTTGCGTTGCGTAGCCTGTGTGACCCTCTCGGTGCCCGGACAAACCGCTCGGGGCATCGCGTCCTGTGGTGATCGCACACCGCGATCCAAAAACAGGAAAAACAACGACCCGATTCACCCCGGAACTGGGTACGCCCCGCCAAACGGGACGACTTGGTCGCGTGCGGTCTTCACCGATACGTCAGCGTCGTTGATACGAACGTGCGAGATTTCGCAGAAGCTGATTCGGATGTGCGTGCACACCGAAATCAGTGCGTATCCGCGGACACCACCCCGTATCCGACCATTCTGATTCTCGCTGTAACTTAGTGTGTACACGTCGGATCGAGACGAAACTTGCGCCATCGGACTTGTAGCAATACGCTGGTCCTGTGGGTCAAGTTTGGTTCGATTCTGAGAACGTTGGAAAAATCGCGTGTCGTGGGCCCCACAGGCTCCAACCGACGGGCGATTTTGAGAACGGCTCATCGGAATTCAATTCTGGAAGTTCCGTTGGATTCGTATTATCGTTCCTGACCTGTTGACACTAAGTTGGACTGAATCGGAGACCTTTGACCCTGACTCGTTTTTTGGTGCAAAGCGGCCCACATCTGGACCCCGCCTTGACCCGAAAATGACGTTTTGCCCTTGTCTCCAAATTGGACTCAAGGACAGGCGTTTCTAGCTGATTAATATTTTTTGGATCTGATGGTGATGTTTGTTTCAGCAACCGGAGTACTGCCTGCAATTCCTGCTGAAGTCAGAGCTATAACTGGAGACAAAACCCAGGCAAGTATACCTTGCCAAATCCTGCAGTTTGATACTTGTCTCCTGGTTTTATTCTTCATTGTCTTGCAAGATATTTGTTCAATGTTTGCATGATTTTCAGTTGTTACTTCCTTGTCATATATAGTTCTTGATGCTTGTTGATTTATTATTGCTGCTCTAGTCTTATTTCCTCGGTTTGCGTGCATGTTCATTATTTGCTCTTTTCTTGGATCACTACTGGTTCTATAGACATATTGTGATGGTATATGTTTACTCTGCATGCCTTGAGTTGTCTGGACTGATTTCTTTAGTGCCTAGATGTTGTTATTGGACATTGACTACACTTGAGCATTCTCGATCGTGAGCTCCCATTGAGCAACGAAAGAGACTTGTTCATTTGACTACCTCTTTCGTGAGCCCCGTTGGGCAGCGAAAGAGCCATACTATAGACTGGGAGTCCCCGTTGGACTACTTTCTATAGGATCATGATCTCCCATTGAGATACGGTTACCCCGATTTCTTGTAGTCATGTTTGATAGCATCACTGGCATGCCACTGTCCTAGATGTAGTGTTTTCTCTTGTCTTATTATATTGTGATTACTTCCTTCTTTATCTGGCATGTTCATTTACCATAATTTGGCTCGTATTCTTTTGTATCTTGCTATGTCCCCTGAGGACCTGGTTTTGTTCTCCAGATTTAGCAGACGAGGAGTACCGCAGCTTACGGATCGACACCTGACGAGGGTACGATAGCAGTGGATGGCCCTGTTTATACTTAGTTACTTTCTAGCATGCTTTAGTTATATTTTCTTGTCTTTAAACTCTTGTTTATCGGTAGTGGATTTGTCTCCACCCGACTTAGTATTATTTCTTGCTGGATCTTTGACAGTAACTTTACTTTCAGCATTTATTTCATGTTTGATATTTTCATGCTGTTCTGTGGATGAGATTAGTAAACCCTGGACATTGTAATACAGCTTAAGTATGCCCCGATGGATCCATTAAATTGGGTTTGTCCATCGGTGCGTGCTGCTGGCCATTGCCACGTGTCTAGTCCCTCGTTATTTTGGGACTGGGGCGTGACAGTACTTGTACACCGGAAGGCACTGCTTCTGCCTCTCCAGTGTTGAACGACCATATCTACAAACTCATTCGCTCAGGAAATCATCATCAAAGAAAAGGGAAAACACACACACACACACACACACACACACACACACACACACACACACACACAGAGGGGGATGAGAGAGAGAGAGAGAGAGAGGAAAATGCTCACTCGGAGGAAGGCGTTGAGAAGAATAGGACTCATCCTTCCTCGTCGTCGATTAGGGTGGCCCGGGACCGCTCATAATCGGGTTTCCAGAATTTGGACATAACTCACTTTGGCTTCTGTCTCATATTTGCCCTGCCCTCTACTTAGTAGAAACCCTCTCCTAATTTTCATAAAAGTTCCTAGGCTAAAATGTTGTGTACCTACTAACTCAAGATGTTAATTAGGTCGGGCGGCCAAAATTAGCCCTGGCCAATCAAATTCGGACTGTGCTGGCCCATGCCCAGTCAACTCAAAGGACCGGTCTGATCCACCAAGCCACCAGACATCCGGGTCGGACTTGGTTTGTCCCAAATCCCATATCCGAGCCCAGACCAGTACCCCAAACAGATCTAGATGGATTTCTTTTCCGAAACCCGCAGGTCTACCTAGCCAGCACTCCAGCCACCTTTGTCTTAATTACTTTTGTATGGTCTTTATTTCTAATTACTAAGCTAGTCAAGGTTGAAGTGCTAAGAAAGCAGATGAAGTTTTTAGCTTGATGCTTGCAAAGGGGGTTATCTTATGAATATTCTATGGTTCATAGAGAGTAGAGGAGAATTGAATGACCTGTACAGAAAGCCTCATAGGCTGGGTGCAAGCGATTACTCGGTCACCTTCGACCCACCATGCCTCCTTGAGATACCGAGAAAGAAATAAATTTTAACCCAAAAAAAAATCTTTTCTTGTCTTGTCTTGTCTTGTCTTGTCTTGTCTTGTCTTGGTTCGATCGATCGATCAATGGATCGGTTCTATTATTACCTGTGGGATTTGGGTTGTCTTTCCGCTGTCGATTTTGCCGACATGGATGGTGGTGTAGTTATTCTCAACCAGGTAGAGAATGGCATTTTGGTTCTTGTACACCGGAATGCGCTACTTCTGCCTCTCTAGCGTTGAACGGCCATATCTACAAACTCATTCGTTCGAGAAATCATCATTAAAGGAAAGGAAAAAAAAAAAAACACACACACAGAGGGAGGGAGAGAGAGGAAAAATGCTCACCCGGAGGAAGGAGTTGAGAAGAAGAGGACTCTGCGTTCCTCGTCGTCGGTTAGGGGGCTTGAGGCCACTCAGATCCGGGTTTCCAGAATTTGGACATAGCTCACTTTGGCTTATTCCTCCTATTTGCCCTGCCCTCTACTTAGTAGAAACCCTCCTAATTTTAATAAAGGTCCTTGGTTAAAATGTTGTGTAGCTACTAACTCAAGATGTTAATTAGGTCGGGCGGCCAAAACCATCCATGGGCAATCAAATTCGAACTGTGCTGGTCCATGCCCAGTCAACTCAAAGGACCGATCCGATCCACCAAGCCATCAGACATTTGGGTCGGACTTGGTTTGGCCCACATCCCAGATCCAAGCCCAGACTAGTCCCCCAAATAGGTCTAATTGGATTTTTTTTTCCAGAAACTCGCAGGTTTGCCTAGCCAACCGGCCAACCACCTTTGTCTTTATTACTTTTGTAAGGTCTTTATTACTAATTACTAAGCTAGTCAAGATTGAAGTGCTAAGAAAGCAGATGAAGTTTTTAGCTTGATGCTTGCAAAGGGGGTCATCTTATGGATAATCTATGGTTCATAGAGAGAAGAGGTTTACGGAATAACCTGTACATAAAACCTCCTAGGCTGGGTGCAAGCGATTACTCGGTCATCTTCGGTCCACCCTGTGTAGCGCCCCGTTCCTCCTATTCGAGGAGCGTGGCTAAGAAACACAAGATGGTATCGTTCGATCGGGATAGATTGAAACAATAACTCGTCCTCGTTATGGATTTGTTTTTTCAGAATCGATTTCCATATTCAGTGGACCGTGGTCCCGGGATCGACTTAGCGGCAGAGTCAGGAAGGACCTCTCCGCTGTTATCTTTTATTGCCTCGGATTTCGATGTCCCTTGTTGCTTTCGTGCTTTGAATTGGTTTTCGGATTTGCTTGTTTTCCTTGAACGGTTTCAATGGATTTCATTGTTTTCGTTCATTGCAATGCATTTCAATTCTGAGTATGGAAAGAGAGGAAGAGGTATTGATCGAGCTGTTCGTGATGCAGGTGAATGAGCAGAAGGCGGCTTACGAGCGGAGTCTTGAAGCGCCTCTTTCCTTCTCCCTTCCAACCATCTAAGTGAGTGGCTACCAACCCGATTAGCTAGCCCTGCTTCCAAGCTTCACATCTATAAATCTTGCATTCTTCTTTGCCCCGATCAGACGATACCAAGTAATAACTAAAAGATGCCAAGATAAAAAGGGAATAGACTTGGATATTATGCTTGTCAATTAGACTTGTGAACTGTTATCTTATTGTATGCTAGTTCGTTGCAAATGTTCTATAAATTGTGCTAAGTATGGAACATACATTATTTGCACATAATTGTTAAGGGAGGCTATGCAAAATGAATCATGCAATACTGCTTGTCTTGTACTCGTGTTCTTGTACTCGTGTTGCCTCAACTGCATGAATTGTTAACTTAATAAACATATTGTTCGATCACGGACAACTTGTGCACAAGGTCATTGGTTCCTGCGGACGGCTGCTGGGGCACTGGCACCGATCCGGTCCGGACGTAACTTTATTGTATAGTCCATTGTGCTGGACGGGGTGGCATGTAGCGCTCCTTGTACTTTCGCTGCATACCATTCCCGCTAGTGGCTAGTGTCCATTATGGCAATCATGCCAGTGATCCTCGTGTATATTTAAACCTGTTGCAAAGTAACTTGTGTCTTCGTGGCAGGGAAGGCATGGTAAGTATTGTGCAGGTGGTCCAGACGGACAGGTAAAATCCACTGAACGGTGGCAAGTTTATTTCAGTAAATTCTATATGCTGCTTACTTGTAAATGAACTAAGGCAAGATAGAAACCCACAAAATATGCATGCTTCATTAAAACAACGTGTTGATTGGTATAGTTCGGTTAGCTCGCCTTCACTAGTATATTTTGACATACTGACCCTCGTTGAAACAGGTTCTCCGCACCAAGGCGAACCGAGCGAGGAGCCGAAGTCGTCTTCCCGATCCAGTCCAGCTGTAGGCACATCCTGATCGCGCCATCCTTGAAGCATTTTGAAGCAGGAGCCTGCAACTCTTCATACACAATGCAGCTCTATGGCAAAGCTGTCCTCCAGCCTGGAGGTCTATACATTTTGAAGTTTAGTAAAGGGATGTAATGTACAGGACTGCTATCTCATTTTGAGTCAACACTTTTTGTAAGCCCGTGCAGCAAATTAGCTGACTCGTTCAAGAGTTTGTAATAGATGTTCATTATCAATAAAGAGAACTTTTCCATGTTTCAAATCTGTGTTTCAATTTATCTGCGTACTCTGAATATGTGCTCATTATGCAAAATACTTTAGCCTTGTGCGGGCGCAACCCCAGGCCCGCACGGCATCACGATTCGGGGGACGCCCCAACGATTCCACGAAATCGGGTCTTGACATAATGGTATCAGAGCACAGATTAAAGTTTCTTAGACTCTCGTGCTAGAAAAGTTCCTTTAACGATCAAATTCTTGTGGGAACTCTTGAACTCGCTAGGCCAAAATGAGATACGTTCATGCAATAAGTCCATAATATATTATGATCCTAATGTAATTTACCTTCTTTTGAAGGAATGGCACTAGCGCAATCTGCAGCGATAGCACCGAACAAAATGCAAGGCCAAGAAAGTAGTTCGGGCACTTCGGGTAGTTTTCGGAGCCAACGGGGCATATCTCAAGTCGATCCGCTTGAGCGGATAATGCAAATGTTAGAAGCACAACGACAAAGAGATAATGCTCGCCAAGCCAAGTTCGAAAGCAATCTAGAGACCCGATTCTCAGTCCAACAGAAGCAGGTAGATGCCCTGCAACAGATCGTTCAGACTTTGGCTTCCAACCATTCCGCTGCAACAGCAACGACTCCGATGGAAGAGTCCGTGCTTGAAGTCGAGACGCCGCAAATTTTAAGGCCAAGGGAAGTGACTGCCTTCGACTTTGGCCACTTCAAGAAAGTCTGCAACACTCTATTCAATGGGACTGAGGAACCAATCGTGGCCCTAGATTGGTTGGCCAAACTTGAAGACCACTTCGCTCTGCTATTGGTCCCCGAAGAGAAGCGTGTCGCCTACACGCAACTACAGCTCTGCCTCAACACGCACGATTGGTGGAACGTGCATCAACGATCTCTTCAATTTGATCACGGAGAGGAGGCGATCTCGTGGACGACTTTTCGTGCCGCGTTTGAAGAGAAGTTTATACCCCCTCCAGTACAACGTCAGATGGAGAACGAGTTCGTGCAACTGAGGCAAGGCAATATGACAGTTAAATAGTATGTCGTCGAATTCAACCGACTCTCCAAATTTGCTAGCGCCTATTTACCTGATGCAGCGAGTAGAGCCAGAAGGTTTGAAGGCGGTTTGCGCCCTGCCATTCACGTGCATGTGGTCGTTCATCAGTATAAGACTATGCTTGAAGTCATGAATCACGCTCTATCACTTGAACCACAGTATCCTCATGTTGCTGCCGGCGCTGTGCATACATCCAGTCACAAACGCCAAAGCAACGATAGAGGAAACAATGTTACAAAGTGCCCCAACAACGATGGTCCGCAGAAAGGGAAACCAGGGTAGCTATGTTACTTCTGTAGGAAGTCGGGGCACACAAAGGATAATTGACGTCTGAAACTTGGGTTATGTCTAGCCTGTGGTGAATCAAGCCATACAGTTCATAATTGTCCGCTGCGTCATGATCGCCGTCCCGAACGTAATAACCCCTAACGGTAGGTTCTATTCCTAAGTTTCGGGACGAAACTTCCAATTAGTTGGGTAGGATGTAGCGTCCCGTTCCTCCTTTTCGAGGAGCGCGGCTAAGAAACACAAGAAGGTATCGTTCGACCGGGATAGATTAAAATAAGAACTCGTCCTTGTTATGGATTTGTTTCTTCGGAATCGATTTCCTTATTCAGTGGACCGTGGCCCCAGGATCGACTTAGCGGCAGAGTCAGGAGGGACCTCTCCGCTGTTATCTTTTATTGCCTCGGATTTCGATGTCGCTTGTTGCTTTCGTACTTTGAGTTGGTTTTCAGATTTGCTTGTTTTCCTTGAACGGTTTCGATGGATTTCATTATTTTTGTTTATTGCATTGCATTTCAATTCCAAGTATGGAAAGAGAGGAAGAGGTATTGATCGAGCTGTTCGTGATGCAGGTAAACTAGCAGAAGGCGGCTTACGAGCGGAGTCTTGAAGCGCCTCTTTTCTTCTCCCTTCCAACTATCTAAGTGAGTGGCTACCAACCCGATTAGCTAGCCCTGCTTCCAAGCGTTACATCTATAAATCTTGCATTCTTCTTTGCCCCGATCAGACGATACCAAGTAATAACTAAAAGATGCCAAAATAAAAAGGGAATAGACTTGGATATTATGCTTGTCAATTAAACTTGTGAACTGTTATCTTATTGTATGCTAGTTCGTTGCAAATGTTCTATAAATCGTGCTAAGTATGGAACACACATTGTTTGCACATAATTGTTAGGAAGGCTATGCAAAATGAATCATGCAATACTGCTTATCTTGTACTCGTGTTGCCTCAACTGCATGAATTGTTAACTTAATAAACATATTGTTCGATCACGGATAACTTGTGCACAAGGTCATTGGTTCCTGCGGACGATCGCTGGGGCACTGGCACCGATCCGGTCCAGACGGAACTCTATTATATAGTATATTATGCTGGACGGGGTGGCATGTAGCGCTCCTTGTACTTTTGCTGCATACCATTCCCGCCAGTGGCTAGTGTCCATTATGGCAATCATGCCAGTGATCCTCGTGTATATTTAAACCTGTTGCAAACTAACTTGTGTCTTCGTGGCAGGGAAGGCATGGTAAGTATTGTGCAGGTGGTTCAGACAGACAGGTAAAATCTACCAAACGGTGGCAAGTTCATTTTAGTAAATTCTATATGCTGCTTACTTATAAATGAACTAAGGCAAGATAGAAATCCACAAAATATACATGCTTCATTAAAACAACGTGTTGATTGGTATAGTTCAGTTAGCTCGTCTTCACCAGTATATTTCGACATACTGACCCTCGTTGAAACAGGTTCTCCGCACCAAGGCGAACCGAGTGAGGAGCCGAAGTCATCTTCCCGATCTAGTCCAGCTATAGGCGCATCCTGATCGCGCCGTCCTTGAAGCATTTTAAAGTAGGAGCCTGTAACTCTTCATACACAATGCAGCTCCGTGGCAAAGCTGTCCTCCAGCCCGGAGGTCTATACATTTTGAAGTTTAGTAAAGGGATATAATGTACAGGACTGCTATCTCATTTTGAGTCAACACTTTTTGTAACCCTGTGCGGCAAATTAGCTGACTCGTTCAAGAGTTTGTAATAGATGTTCATTATCAATAAAGAGAACTTTTTCATATTTCAAATCTGCGTTTCAATTTATCTGTGTACTCTGAATATGTGCTCGTTATGCAAAATACTTTAGCCATATGTGGGCGCAATCCCAGGCCCGCACGGTATCACGATTCGTTGGACGCCCCAACGATTCTACGGAATCGGGTCGTGACACCCTGCCTCCATGAGATACTGAGAAATAAATGATTTTTAGCCCCCAAAAAATATATCATCTTATCTTATCTTGGTTCGATTGATCGATCAATCGATCGATTCTATTATTACCTGTGGGATTTGGGTGGTCTTTCCGTTGCCAGTTTTGCCGACAATGATAGTGGTGGGGTTATTCTCAACCAGATAGAGAATGGCATTCTGGTTCTTGTCCACCTAAAGGCGCTGCTTCTGCCTCTCTAGCGTTGAACAACCATATCTACAAATTCATTCGTTAGAGAAAAAATCATCAAAGAAAAGGGAAAACATACACACACACACATACATAGAGGGAGAGAGAGAGAGAGAGATAGAGAGAGAGAGAGAGAGAGAGAGAGAGAGGAAATATGCTCACTCAGAGGAAGGAGTTGAGAAGAAGCAGACTCCGCCTTCCTCGTCGTCGATTAGGGTTGTCCGGGGCTGCTCAAATTCGGATTTCCAGAATTTGGACATAGCTCACTTTGGCTTATGCCTCATATTTGTTTTGCCCTCTACTTAGTAGAAACCCTCCTAATTTTCATAAAAGGTCCTTGGTTAAAATGATGTGTAGCTACTAACTTAAGATGTTAATTAGGTTCAGCGGCCAAAATAAGCCATGGCCAATCAAATTTAGACTATGCTGGCCCATGCCCAGTCAACTCAAAGGTCCAGTCCGATCAACCAAGCCACCAGACATTCGGGTTGGACTTGGTTTGGCCCACATACCAGATCTGAGCCCAGCCCACTCCCCCAAACAGGTCTAATTGGATTTCTTTTCAGAAACCTGCAGGTCTGCCTAGCCAGCCAGCCAGCCACATTTGTCTTTATTACTTTCATAAGGTCTTTCTTACTAATTACTAAGTTAGTCAAGGTTGAAGTGCTAAGAAAGCATATGAAGTTTTTAGCTTGATGCTAGCAAAGGGGTCATTTTATGAATATTCTATGGTTCATAGAAAGGAGGGGAGAATGGAATGACCTGTACAGAAAGCCTTCTAGGCTGGGTGCAAGGGATTACTCGGTCACCTTCGGCCCACCCTGCCTCCTTGAGATACTGAGAAATAAATAATTCTTAACCAAAAAAAAGCCTCATCTTGTCTTGTCTTGTTTCGATTAATCAATCGATGGATCGATTCTATTACTACTTATGGGATTTGGGTGGTCTTTCCACTGTCGATTTTGCCGACAATAATAGTGGTGGGGTTATTGTCGACCAGATAGTGAATGGTGTTCTGGTACTTGTACACTAGAAGGTGCTGCTTTTGCCTCTCCATCATTGAACTACCATATCTACAAACTCATTCGTACGAAAAATCATCATCAAAGAAAAGGAAAACACACACACACACACACACACACACACACACACACACATGGAGAGAGAGTGTTACGTCCCAGTACCAGAATACGGAGACGGACATGGCAACCTACCCCGTACAAGGTACTATACATTGTAGGACTATTACGGCTGTAATAAGACAAGGGGTACAGGCTACAAGCAAATTTTCTATGGTCAAGAACTTCTTTGTCTCAATTATTCAAACAAGAAATGGTAAACATAGAGCATATATGATAAAGCAATAAGGCATCCCATATGCTTTCTCAAAATATTCTGGAGACCAGCTGTGCAAAATAAGAAGCTGAAAGAGTAATGAAAGTATATGACAATGATCACCTACAGTCTGATTTAATACAATCATGTAAGGAGACTAATATCCAGATGTGCCGGCTAACAAGTGCCAGTATATAAACGCCCAAAAGAAGTAAATATACAATGACGAGCAGGGAAGAAGAAAACTTACTAGTTATCCTCTGTGACCTTGTTCCTGATACGCTCCATGAATTCGAAAAAAGTACGCTAGATCCTCGGGTGCTGGCTCGAAACTTGGCCATGCAAAACCAGTGGGTTTAGACCCCAAATAGCAAGTAACATAAAAAAAGCACGAAATAGAGAAATAAAATCCAAGAAAAATAATTATGTAATAATACATAGGTTCAGTGTCGTAACTTAGGTCCATGGCATATCTTAGCGCAAAGGTCCAACCCTACAACTAAACAAGGACAAGGGTTGAACTATCACATTATGATAGTCCATTTTCCTAGGCTACTAACCGAATAATACAATCACAACCAAGTCCATTTTCTTATATCGGTCAATCACTTATACGGCTTGCTATTTTTTGGAGTCTGAGGTTATCTCAAAAATAATGAATAATAGGTATCCTCAGATCATGTCATTACCGAACATGAGCTGACCGAGCCAAATAAGGAATATACAGACACTTGCATGATGCACCAGTTCCCCGTAGGACCACTGCGCTAAAAATACGGTATTAGCGATTTCAATGTTCCTATAGTGAAATAGTGGCTCGACATTATTTATAATAGGTCAGATACTGCACTCCACAAAGGCGGATGTCACTACCATATTTTCTAGAAAAGGGTATTTTGGTAATTTCTTAATTAATTAAATATTGTGCATGTTGTATAATTATTTATTGTTAGATGTTAGTATTTGATTTTAGACTTGTGTTAGTAAACCTATCTAGTTTAGATTAGATCCATGGACCAATATTAAATCTAGTTACAATTGAGCCCAATTAGAAGGTCATTCATTAGGAGGATGATTAATTAAATTAAACTCATTAGACTAGAACCTTGCCTCCTTAATTATTTCTTCATGAGAGGCCCCAAGGGATATTTTAGATATTTCATAGTAGCTTGGGGAGGGGGATAAGGGGGTCGGCCATATAAAATAGGAAGGAATAATTTCTCTCTCTTCATTTTTATTTCCAAACTAGATCTATAATTTTCTCTTCCAAATTTCTTCATTTTTACTTCAAATTCCACCCAAAATTCTTCCTAATTCCTTCTTAAATCATCTTTGGAGGCTATTGAAGCAAGGATCTATAAGGAGAAAATAAGAATCTACAAGGAGGAGCAATGATCTACAAGTTGGCGGCTCTTTTCATCCAATTTAGAAGTTTTATAGGGAATCCATCTCCCAATAGGTACAATTCAGTTTTTTTCCTTTAGTTAGACTCTAAATTTATGATTTAATTATTAAAAACTAACCCATATGCTAAGGCTACCTATAGGAATTGGAATTAGGTTCATAGGAGGCCAATGGAGAAAGTTATGGTGTATTTTGTGTCAATTTTGGAAAAATTCCTATATTGACACATTTTGTTTTTGTCAATTGGTCAATTAGGTCAAATTGATATATGTTTGATTGTATGTGGCTAGTGTCATATCCATAATTGGATATGTGTTGACCGTATTCTGATAATTTGGAGATACGGATTGATTTGTGGGTTTTCCTCCGACACGAGATTTGAGCATGTCACATTTTGACACAGACACATAGATGTGTAATTTAACTCTTCGTATTGTTCATATTATTATTTTAGACTTGCTCGTGTCCTTCGGAATATGTTTGGTAGTGTGGTGGACTCGTATCGCAAGCGTATCATAGATCTAGTGTGATACGGGTACGATGCACTCCACGTGTTTGTTTCATTGCATTTCTAGATTTATTTTGCCTTGTGTATAGCTATTAGTATATTAATTTATCATTGTATATAGTATATAGTATATAGTATATAGTATATAGTATATATATATATATATATATATATATATATATATATATATATATATATATATATATATATATACATACATACATACAAACATATAAACAATAGATATATATATATATATATATATATATATATATATATATATATATATAGAGAGAGAGAGAGAGAGAGAGAGAGAGAGAGAGAGAGAGAGGTTTATATGTATGCGTGTATGTTATATATATGTACATATGTATGTGTATATAGATATGTATCTCTATTGTTTATGTAAACCCCCTCGACCAGAAATTAGGGCTAATTAAATTCAAATAACCTAATTAGGGTTAACTGGAATTAATTATGATTTAATATATAGTACGCCCCAGTCCCAAAATCTATGAGACCAGACACGTGGCAATGGCCAGCTGGTATGACTTCGCAGGGCTTTCCAATTTAATGGACCCGACGAAGTGCACTTACGCTGTCCATGGTCAAGTGATCCAAGTAATAGTCTATTTCTAATATATAACAACTAAATCTAAATCTCAATCCAGGGTAAGTAATCTCAAGAAAGAACGATACGCATCATCAGTCTGCAGCCCAATAACACATCCGTTCGAATAGACCAGAAGAACAATATAGGTCTATAAACACTAGGCTATATAAGCAGAATAAAATGGAAGTACTACAATACTGAAATAGCTGAAAATATAAATATACCTGCAATGATGTCCATACTCTATTAGATCAAGTATCCTGCAACTGCACAAACAACCTGGAAGGGAACCAGGTCCTCAGAGGGACGTAACAAGATACAAAAAAAATATATGCCATAAAGTAAGTACTGAGTAAATAAAGGGGGTGTGTTAACCATCTAAGTGAATGAAATTTAAGGACAACTTGAGAGTATGGGAAAGTGTAGGCTAAACATATGCTGACGTAATTCACCAATCGTGACAACCGGCTAGTGTATGCCACATATGCCCCCTATAACACGGGCACCTGATAACGTCCATCTCCGAGGAGCATGGTATCTGAAATAATATAACGTCCAACGTTCTTTAGAGTGTGGTATCTGCAATATGTAACAAGTAATGTCCAACACTCGAGAGAACGTGGTATCTGCAATATATATACGTCCGTATCACTCCGTCGAGTGCGGTATCTGTATAGAAGGAGTGGGTGTCCCATACGCCTACTAGTCGTCCTCCCCGCCCCATGATCTAAGCATGTTATATCCACAATACGCTTCCGCTACTACGCCGGGGCGTCGTAACTCTGGCTCATAGTCAACGTTAGCGCAAGGGTCCATCCCTACAACCAAACAAGGACAGGGATAGGACCATTGTACCACGCTAGTCTATGATCCACCTACTAATAACTGCTAAGTCTTCTATCATGCATCACTAATAGCAGTTATTCCTTATCCGTCGCACGCCTACACGTACAGGTGGCCAACCACATACGCAGGACCGTGCCCTACATGAGACTCACAACACGTGTACGAGATGTGTCAAGGCCTGGGAGTCATACCAATAACTCCACAACTTTAGGTGGGTCTACTAGACACTAAGTCAGACACAAGTCCTAACGTCAACGCATTCGTTGACTGCACCCGAGTCTGCTCGGACGCGCACATTTATATAATGAATAAATATGTAACCAATATAATTGAATTTAAACAGTACAACAAGGCAAGGTATACTTGCCTGTCCCGGGTAGCTGCGAAATCCAAAGCCCTGCTCCTGATGCCTCGGCAGTAGTATCCAGCAATCCTATATAGGATACAGTAATGTCCAAATTATTCGCTACAATAGCACGACTAAGACACACTGATCGTATCTACAACTGTCAAGGGTCGGGACTGTATATATATATATATATAGTTATTACAAGTATATACATATACACTAAATCATATTTAATTATATTAAATAAAACATTATATTTGTTTAATAGTACGAAAATAGTACTTAAGTATTAATTAGTATATACTAATAATACACCTATTAAATATCTGTACATAATTGATAATAACGTAAATTTATATTTTTATACATATACATATTTTTAGATAGAAAATATGTACATAAATTAACATAACAAAAATGTATACACATACATTTAGGTACCTATAAATATACATATATACCTATTTACATATACATAATAGAGGGGTTAATACGTATAAGTATTTAATATATATACCAATATACATAACATTTATTAATTTCCAGAAAATATATTTAAGCTTAATATATATTATATATTTAATATTTTTCATATATATTAAAATATACTTACATACATACATAGATACATACATAGATACATACATACATGCGTATAAATTCCTAATACAAAATATAATATAAAAATAATATTATATTATATATATTACAAATTCACAGAAATTATTATTAATATATAAAACAATATATAATAGGTATAATTACAGAAAATACCTATTTATACAAAAATACACATATAAGTATACATATAAGTATTACTGAGTACACTGAAACGTATACGTACATACATGTATTTATAGATATTTTATAGGTATAATAAATATATATATTTTACAATTTATAATACTAAAAACAGTAAATAAGGTATTTATACAGAAGGTATAAATACACATATCATTAATACAGAATATTATTCTATTTATACGAAAATACACCTAAACTAACCCAATACCCATGCATATAGAAATACGTATATAAATAAGGATAATTATACATAACATATTATACCTCAGCGAAGCTCGGGTCGAGGGGGTCGAGTTGGTCGGTCGTCGCCGGCGGGGGTGGCCGGACGGCGCTCCGGCGAGGCTCGGGGAGGATCGGCAGCAGCAGCCGCGGTTTGGTACAGTTGATGTTGCGGGTCCGGTATCTCCTCGAGGCGACGGCGGCGTCGGCTGAAACTCGACGGGGTGGTGGAGGACTGGCTGGGGAAGGGCTCGGCCAAGTTTGGTGGTCGGAGTTGCGGTGGTGGCGGAGCACGAAGCAGAGGGGAGGTCGGCTGTGCTGTGCGGGATGGGAGGCTCGGGTTGGTGTGGGGTTGTTGGAGGGTGGCTGCCGGCGGCGTAATGGCCGGGTGGCGGTGGCCGAGGGTAGGGGAGGGTCCGGCGAAGGGGTCGGGTTAGGATGGCGGCGCCTGGAGGTGGCTGGTGGCCGGCGTCGAGCTCGGGGTGGTCGGGTAGGGTCGGGCTGCTGGTTGGGGATATTAGGGTTTAGCTATTTTAGGTTTTATTTTTCTTTAATTAAGGTGTAAATATGCATGTATATGTAGGAGAGAGAGTGAGGGGGCTGCCTAGGGATTAGGGCCGGCTGGACCAACATTTTTGGGGAGTGGGGTTGTTCATCAAGATGAGTGGAGGGCTAGGAATAGGCTATTCAAATTGTAGGGTCATGATGGGTTCCCAAAAAGGTGATGTAAGGACATGAAAATGGGAGGAAATTAAATGCTCATGGTTGGTCATGACCATTACTTTTCTCCATGATGGTTTGGGCCAATGAGAGGGGGGCACCTCATTGCAATTTTGCAATTAGGCCCCTGACAATTTGGTATTTGCACAATTAATTTGTATTTGGGATTTAATGTGACCAAACACCATGTTTGGTGTTCCTCATTGGTCTATGATGGTGTTTGGTGTTTTGTATGAGGCTTGTGGGTGTGGATGTGGGTCTGGGTTGGAATTGGGTCTAATTTAATTTAGGTTAGGTCACCCCATTAATTAATTCATAATTAATGCAACGGTGTTTCTAATTTAATTTAATTAAAAACTGGGAGTCTAAATTAGGTTGGACAAGGGTCATTGGTGTAGTAGGCTCAGTGTACAATATTATCATGATCTGGGTTGGTCAAAACTGGTTGAGGTTGGGTCTCAATGTCAATTGGAACGGGCAGCGAACGTAATTACGTAAATTTAATAATTTGCGTACGGACGTTTGTAACGACTTTTGTGCGTCTAAAATCAGGCACGAAAATCGGTATCCGGGGTTTGTTCCTGGTTCAATATGATGGGTTTACAGGTCTAGGTCAAATATGTGGAATTCGTTTTAGGGCAACAGCTAAGGTAGTATCCTAAAAAAATAAATCATTGCACAAGTATTATAATACTATATATTAAATCATAATTAATTCCAGTTAACCCTAATTAGGTTATTTGAATTTAATTAGCCCTAATTTCTGGTCGAAGGGGTTTACAGTTTATATATATATATATATATATATATATATATATATATATATATATATATATATATATATATATATATATATATATATATATATATATATATATATAGCTACTTGTGCATATGTATGTAGTTGTGTGTGTGTGTGTGTGTGCGCCTAGATGTGAGTGTGTGCAGTGTGTGGAGGGAGTCGGGTTCTGCAGAATTCAGCATAGCATCATCATCAACAGGTAGCAGTGCAGCAACATAGCACAGCAGGTAGCAGCAAGGTCAGGACAACAAGCAAGCAGTGTATCAGCAATGCAAAGGCAGCAGCATGCAGTGGTAGCAACTGTCACAGCAATCAGCAATATGCAGTGGCAGCAGCATGTGCAGCAGCAACTGCACGAGCAGCAGCAGCAAGCACACAGCAACTGCAGCAGTAGTTTAGCTCCAACAGCAGCAGCAGCTTCGAGCAGTAGCTAGCAGCAACAAGGCACATGCAGTGCACCAGCAGTAGCTTGGAGAGCATCTAGTAACAACAAATCTGCAAGGCAACAATAAGTGCAGAGAAAGGTAAGGCAGCTAGGTAAGTAGTCAGTCTGGTTAGCTTGTTAGTTAATAGTTTAGTTGGTATCTAGTTATTTAGTTATCTATATATATGTACCTGTTGTTAGATTAGTAATTACATAAATACTTTGAATACTATATATATATATATATATATATATATATATATATATATATATATATATATATATATATATATATATATATATATATATATATATATAGTTACATATTGTTATTTAGTAGTTATATTTATATACTTGTATCTCTAGTTAGTGATATGTATGTATACATGTATATATGTATTAGTATGTTAGTAGTTAGTAGTATGGTATTAGTAAATACATGTTAGTTATAATTAAAGTCTGGGTAGTTAGCTATATGCTAGAGTTGATATTACCTTGAGATACCAAGGTAAATGTCAAGGTATTGAGGGATACTCAAAGTATTGGATTTGAGTATCAAGATGGGTGTGTAGTGGTGAGATACTGCATTGGTTCAAATCCAAGATATCCACTTAGCATTGGTTTAGTCAGGAATATTAGATATCGATGATTGTGTATACATATTATGATATTTTCCTATCTAAACTTGTGTATCCTATGATACGGTGCTTGTTTGTATCATAGTATCCTAGTATAGTTATTATGGCCTAGTTACATAGTGTATGGATCTAATATCCTAGAGATAGACTCATACAACCTAAAAATAGGTAGTTTGACCAAGTTTGACTAGTTTTACCTAGAGTTAACCTAGTTTGACTATTTTGACTTAGAAATAGCTTTTTGACCTAGATGTTGACTAGTTTAACTTATTTTCTTTCCAAAATCCTGTATTGATGTAATATTCTATATCTTGGTCTTCGAGGCACTGTACCGGACATCTGTGATATTGTTCACCGGATTTCAGGCGAGTACACTCTCTGATAGTTTCTCATTTATGATATCATCGTGTCTTTTGTATCTAGTGTAGATATCCTTGATTTCTTGACACGATGGTTACACGGATTGGTATATCCAGATCTCATCATGAGATATTATTCCTTGGTATGTATGGTGTATTTTGTGCAAGCCTTGTTTTCTTGTTCTTCTTATACATGTACAGACATTGATTCTTGGGAATACTTGCTACCTTCCTAGAGAATCCCGTGTCATAATGTACCATGGTTGGATCTACTATACCAGTCGGGGGCAGGGAGTATGTAGTATAGATATGTGATCATACCCTCCTTGTATCAAGTCTTGTTCATTGAATAGTGTTAATCATACACCACACGTATGATTAGCCAGGCCATAATTCTTGTATCAAGTTCCCAAGTCGATCACATGTTAAAGCTGGTACTCAGTCATTTGTATTTCTTATTTATTTCTATATTGCTCATTATCGTAGTTATTTCCAGTATTTTCTATATTGCATATCTCTTGTATCTATATATTGCATCTTATATATTCATATCTTGTCACGCCCTAGTCCCAAAATACGTAGGACTAGGACACATAAGCATGCCAGCCGCATGTATATGGCAACTCCAATATATGGAAACCATAACACATGCGTACGCTGTATCATGAACAATAATTCATAAGTGGTATATATTTATCGCAAGTCACAGGGCATAACTAAATCTCATCCACAGAAATCAAATAGACATAAATAACCAATATCTATGAAACTAGATCTCAATATAAAGTATCTAATGATGGTAGTCGGATGGAAACAAATCCACTACCGAACCAGAATATATATAAACAAGATAAATGCAATATAAGAATATCAACTAACAATCACGGGCTCGAAGAGAAGACCTCATCGCAATATACGTAGCAAGTCTGGATCTGCGTTCCTGCAAATACTCATGAATATCTACACCTGAAAAGGGACCAGGTCCTCAGAGGGACATAACAAGATACATAGAAGCATGCCATAAAGTAAATACTGTAAAAACTTGAGGGTGACCTAACCAGCTAAGTGAAATGCACTTTGAAGACAACATTGGTACCTATGGATAGGTGAAAGGTATAAAGTATAGCGTCGAGCCAGAGGCTAAGTATCTGGCATTAGCTGTAAACTAGATGCCAGAAGTATATGCTGACTACATCACCGATCATGATAGTGCGCAGCTAGTAACCTCTACCGGATGTATCGACAAGCATATACGCCCATAACCGGGTAACACTGTCCCATAATCGGGTATCACTGGCCCATAATCGGGTAACACTGGCCCATAACCGGGTAACACTGAGGCTCACGGCCCCGCAGTTTACTCTGAAACTACGACAACCAAATATTTGTTCCATACGCCTACTAATTATCTTCCCCGCCCAATATCAATATACAAGTCACGAACACGACGTGGACATCTCATACTATAATGCAAGTCTCTAAAAAAATAAACAACTAAGCTAAATACTGTCACACGTACTGCTCATACTGATGGCCAGTCAGTCATGAGACACGCGTCCCTACATGAACTCACTCTGTGATGTGTAATGATATGTATCAAGGCCTGGGGAGTTATACCGATAACTCCATAACTTTAGGTGGGTCCACTAGACACTAGGTCAGACATAAGTCCTAACGTCAACGCCTTCGTTGACTGCACCCGAGTCTCTCTCGGACGCGCACAATTAAAATAATAACATGCAGCTAATAATACAGAATTTAAACAATACAACAAGGCAAGGTATACTTGCCTGACAAGAAGCTATGTAGTCCCAATATCCGGCTCCGGAAGTCGCGCAGAATGATCTGATAGCTCTTTGGGGTCAGCATGCACAGGCACAAAAATTGGGGGTGACTGCTGCGGGTTGTCTTCGACAAGGGTAACGGATCCATAATGACGAGGATGACAGTTGAGGATATATATATTGATTAGGGTTAAGGTGATTACAATGGTGATGACGATGGTAGTGATGATGAAAATAGTGGTGATGTGGATGATGATGGGGTGATGGTGATGACGAGGACGATGATAGGGGTGATGGTGATGCCGAGGATAATTATATGAAGGATGGTGATGACGAGGATGATGATGTGGATGATGGTGATGACGAGGACGATGATGTGGACGATGGTGATCACGAGGATGAGATGTTAATGATGGGGTGATATTGATGATGATGATGGGTGTTGATGATGATGATAACGACGATGATAATGACGACGATGACGATGATAGTTAAGGTCATAACGACGATGACGATGGCGATGATGATAGTGAAGGTGATGACGACGACGACGATGGCGATGATGATAGTGAAGGTGATGATGACAACGACGATGGCGATGATGATGGTGAAGGTGATGACGACGACGACGACGATGGTGATGATGATTGTGAAGGTGATAACGACGACGACGATGGTGATGGTGAAGGTGATGGTAATGGTGGTGATGATGAGAGTGGATAATGATGATGGGTGCTCTGGCCAGGGGAAGGAGAGGTCCGGCCAGTGGGGGAGGAGGAGGACAGGGAGGGGGTCGATGACAGAGAGGAGCCGGGTCGAGGTCCGGGATGAGGGGAGGTGGTGGTGTTGCTCAGGGAGGAGGGAGGAGAAAGGAGGACGGGAAGGCCCGCAAGGTGAAGGGGCTGCGGTGCTCTTCGAAGAAGGAAGAAGGTGGTCGGCTGTTCAGTCGACGGGGGAGGGTGGTGGCTGTCGAGGGCTCGTGGTGGAGTCAAGATGTGGGGGAGATGGTGATGGTGTGTGTGGCCGTTGTTCAGGCGACGAAGAAGGAAAACATGGAGGGGATGGTGAATAGTCGACGGAGGAGGCCGGGGGGGAGGTTGTCGTGTTCGTGGAGACATCGGAGAGGGAGTCATGGTCGGCGGGGTTTGGTTGCAGACGAAGGAGGAGGAGAACGTCGGGTCGGGGTGGCTATTGCTCGGTTCTGGCGATGCCGAGTCGAGCAGGGAGGAGAACGACGGAGGTGAGGTGCTGAAGGTGGAGGGTGGTGGTGGTGAGCAGCGGGAAAGGGGAGGAAGAAGAAGGGGTGAGGTCGACCACTCCGGCGGGGCTGGCGGTTCCGGCGAGGCCGTCAGGGAAGAAGGGGAAAGGGTCGGCTGAATGTATGGTTTAGGTTTGGGTTTTGATATAAAATAGAAAAAAAAAGAAAAAGAAATAATGTTGTATATTTATACATGTGAGCTAGGGTTTTGTTGACCTAGGAGTGGGCTTGGTCAACACCTTCTTGGAGTTGGGCCTTGGGCTCACATGAGGATATTTGGAGGGCCATAATTGCATTTTTTAAATACAAGGATTGGTTTAGAATAAAGGGGGCGATGTTGTGCGTTGCACATTCCGAAAATTATGGAAAAATTTCTACATGAACAAAAAATATGTTTCTTCATGTGCCATATCCAATGGTGTGGACAGCTTAATATATTTTTGCATAAAAGCGCCCAACAATTAGAAAATTGCACAAAGATAGAAATTGGGTTAAATTAATTAAAATTAGTGCGCACGATGTTCTGGAATTTATTTAAAGTACATGGGGATAAAATTAGGTGGGACACAAGTGTCATGGACATAGAGGGCTCAGAGTAAAATATTAACAAAATTTGGGTTGCACAAAATGGTCAAGATTGTGTTCCCAATTTCGATTGGAACACACAAGGGTACAAGGTCGTATTTTATTTTGAATTAAATAATAACGTCTGCGACGAATGTTGTGCGACTAAAATATAGCACAAGAAAGTATAATTATAAATTACACAAAGCTCAGAATGGTAGGCGGGCACGTCTAGGACAGGGTTATGAAATTTGTAGATAGACAATAACTAGTGTAGTGCTCCAATTATCGAAGCAACGGTAAGGTGCACTAAGCGATATAAATATTGTATAATTAAATAAAATGCCATATTCTAACTCTAATTGGGTTCAAACTAGCCCTAATTTCACTATATAAGCAAAGTAGGCCTAATTTTGGGTGCGGGGGTTTACAATCTACCCAACTTAAAATAATTTCGTCCTCGAAATTAAAATAGGGTAGGGTCTCTCTATCTAATCTTACTTGGTCACAGTCTAAATAATTCACCTCAAGTTTAACAATGCAGTTTCTACCCAACTTAGAATTTACCCATTTATCATCTAAGGCTATACATCTAAGAAAACATTCCCTAATTTATTTAATCATGTTATTTAATCCTCAAAGTTTTAACACCAAATATATCATCTATGATATGCTCTTAATCAACTATAAAAGGGAGTCACCAAGTTATATGATTAGCCTATGGGGTATATCTTTTACTTATCAGTGTATCAACTTATACCCGGCACGAGCGTTCGTCTTTCCGGAATAAGGAAAGACGGAAAGCAATAATAAAGAGTTCAAGGGGGGTCATAGGGTAGAAGTATGGGGATCAAGGCATTTAAAGAATTCAAATAGGAATTGTCAAGGCAGTTATGGATTAAAATCCTATTTGGTAGTTTCTTATTCGTATGCTCGTATCGGTATAGTTATATAACCGATACAATATGCTCAGACATATCTAGAGGGCTAGTATATTTGTCCACTAGTCAACTATATATCTCAATCCACGTAAAGTAGTATTACGAAGGGCGAACCAAATATACTAAGGTTAGCTAGACCTTAATATACTGATTCTGATTAGATAATGTATTAGTAGGCATCCCTAATAATACAATACCATGATCAAGCTCGATAAAAGAATAAGCTTGTAAAACTAGGCTATAATAGCAGCATAAGTCGAGGTAGTTCAGAAAATATAAGTACGCTAGATTATGATGAGAGAAGTTACAAAATAATTCAAGTTCACAAAAAGATAAGACTCTATAGTCTCTACAGTTGTCATACTAACCCTTGTCTAAGTCGTCAGTCGACCAAATAGGGGTATGGGCCTCTAAGTTCTACAGTCTTAATAAACACTATCGTCTTATGCTCGCATACAGTTAATGTCATTCAGTTACACTTCAATAATGAGTCAAGAGGACTATATAATACTAGGTTATGAGATATACTACCCAACTTAAAAGAATTAAACTAATACCGTGACAGTCTCAAGGGGAATCTACAAAATAACCTTATTCTTGTAAATAAAGTATAAATTCTTATTGGGCTATACGAGGAACGGATCTTAGTACTTATTTGGGTCTCCTATTGAATCATGTAGGTAATGGTCATCTTAAATCTTATTCATAGTGCTTATAGAACAAGTATCAATAGTGAGAATGGAAAAGTTACTGGCCTTCAAGGGAAAAGAGGATATAACCTATATTGAGATGGTACATGTTATGTGATTTAACTCTAAGAATAATCAGATCATAATCTAAAGGAACAACTCAAACCATCAAGCTCTAGCTACCAAGCACCTAATTTCAAGTTCAAGATTACAACTATAACCTTAGCACTATATATCCTTAACATAGAATAAGATCACTTGGCCTTCAATCATAAGAGTTATGTGGCACGAGTTGAAAGATGAAGAAAAGAAATTTAGTTGTCTCACTAATAGCGAGCGCTAAGGTTGCAGAGAATAAGATATAAAATTAAAAATAGGAAGACTCTAGATAAGATCATGGTTTCTACGGGGAAGGTGGCGAGCTAATCTCTGTGTTCGAGGTATGATCAAAGGGAATGTCATATTCATTGCTCTGGGCTTCCTAAGGTACTGTCTGCTAATATCAAGACAAGGATCTATATTTATAGTTCTCTAATACTATCTCACTATGAAAATTAGGTTCAGCCCTAATATTCAATATTGGATTTCTATTAGTTCCTCAATACTAGGGTCAAATATTATGGTCAAATCTCTAACTAGCTCTAGAAGTGTTTATACTACTCTCAAGTCAATCATAAACATATAAAGGGATAATGGTAAATTATTCTATAGGTAAGGGACGCTAGGGTTCATTAAGTATTCTAACTTAGTGATATGTCATTATCCTAGTTGTACTCTTAATAGGAAGGATACCTTACTTTTTCGTCTAACAACAGGGACTTCTATATTCTAAGAGAAGGCTATACTCAGGAAACTATTAGGGAAGCACATGAATCAAGCATGATGCAGCTATTCAAATAGAACAGATTGGAAGGGAGGTAAATCATAGTCAAATGTGGATGAGATCCTATACTCTATTCCTAGGTGCAGGCTTGCTCGGTACAGTAACGTAACCGAGACAATATGCTATTGACCTGCATGGGCCACCACAAAAATATGTCACGCCCCAGTCCCAAAATACGTAGGACTAGGACACGTAAGCATGCCAGCCGCATGTATATGCAACTCCAATATATGGAAGCCATAACACATGTGTACGCTGTATCATGAACAATAATTCATAAGTGGTATATATTTATCACAAGTCACAAGGCATAACTAAATCTCATCTACAGAAATCAAATAGACATAAATAACCAATATCTATGAAACTAGATCTCAATATAAAGTATCTAATGATGGTAGTCGGATGGAAACAAATCCACTACCGAACTAAAATATAGATAAACAAGATAAATGCAATATAAGAATATCAACTAACAATCACGGGCTCGAAGAGAAGACCTTATCGCAATATACGTAGCGAGTCCGGATCTGCGCTCCTGCGAATACTCATGAACATTTACACCTGGAAAGGGACCAGGTCCTCAGAGGGACATAACAAGATACATAAAAATATGCCATAAATTAAATACTGTAAAAACTCGAGGGTGACCTAACCAGCTAAGTGAAATGCACTTTGAAGACAACCTTGGTACGTATGAGTAGGTGAAAGATATAAAGCATAGCGTCGAGCCAGAGGTTAAATATCTGGCATTAGATGTAAACTGGATGCCAGAAGTATATGCTGACTACATCACCGATCATGATTGCGCATAGCTAGTAACCTCTGTCGGATGTATCGACAAGCATATACGCCCATAACCGGGTAACACTGTTGTAAACCCCCTCATTTATTTTTATGGATAGACTAGTTTTGGGTTAGAAAATTCTGGTTTAGCATCAGGTATTTGAGGTTTAGAATTAAGGTTGCAGATGTCTGATTTTTTTAATTAAACCCTTGGTGCACCCCACGGTTGTTGCAATATTCAGAGCCCAACATTAGCTCATAATTTCCAACAAATTATTGCATTCTAGACTTGACACGCCAACCTAGGTGCTGGACTTTTTTGTCACTCAAAATCATAATCTCTTGTGCTCTAATTTAATTGCATAACTTCCCGTACCTGAAACCCATTCTTTAATCCTGTGTCGTGCACCTGTGTCGTTGCCATCAATTTTGAGACACAAACTCAACCCGTTTAGCCAGACCAATTAAAGGGTCAAAGACTGACACCAACCCTACACCTTTTATGACCTTTGTGTCACTCCTAATTGAGACTCCATGTGCCCCTATTTAATTTAAGAGCATATGACAGTTTATTTTTAATTAAATTGGGGATACCAACTTTGACTAATCCCAACTTAACCCCAATTTAATCCAAACCCTCATTCGTTAAGCCCATGTAGAACACACAACACCCTCTCACCCTACAAAATACCAAACACCACTTTCCACACTATTTTTCTATCATTTTATGTGTTTGTGCAAATACCCAAAATTAAGGGGCTTATTTACAAATATTATAGTAGGTGTCATCACCTCATTGGTTCACACCAAATGAAGAAGCCCTCAACTCTTGACCGGTTCAACCCCACTCTCCCCTTTGTGTGATTCCCTCATGATAAATCCTAGCCACCCATTCAAAATGTGGACTCATTATCACCACACACTCCCCATCATAACTTCCTATAAAATATCTCTTCACACCCTTCCCAAGAACAGGCCCTAATCCCTAAACCTAGGAAACCCCACTCCTTTCTCTCTCCTCCCTCCTCCTACATCAAAACCACAGCCATTTTTTTTCTTCTCCTTCTGCTTTACTTCTTTTTCTTCCACCATTAAATTGAATGAAACCGGCCACCCATTCACCCACTGCTACCCGGCCGGCCCCCTACTCCAGCTACCTCCAAAACTGGACGCCTCCCCCTCGAAGCCTTATCGCTGCCACGACCATCTTCGGCAGCCACTGCATCTCCTCGATCGGCCAGCACGAACCCGACTAACCTCCATCCCGGCGAGCATCGACCAAACTCTTCCGGCCATCCACCCGCTGCTGCACCCCCGCATTCGCTTTCGTTGTCATCATCATCATCACAACACCTCCGACATGTAGCCACCACAGCAACCGACCACTCCACCACCACCTCGACCGTGCCCGAGCCCCCTTCCACCGACTCCACTTCACTACATCACCACCAGCACCTCCATCCACCCCTCGAGCTACTGCCACGACCCCGACTACCCGCTCATCCGGCCACCCTTCACCACCCATATCACCATCCTCCACCACCCTGCCTCTCCTCCTCATCAACCTAAGCATCATCAACCTAATCATCATCATCCTCGTCATCCTCATCATCCTCATCACCTTCATCATCAACATCAACACCCCCACACCACTACGACCCCCTCCGGCCGAGCTCCACCACCGCAGCCTACTCTGGCCAGAGACGGCCACCACACGACGCCAAGGTGAGCTGCTCCCCTTCTCCTTGTAGTGGGTTATTTTGATATAAGTTTAGGGTTTAAGTATGATATAGATCTAGTTAGGTTTACATTATGTATTAAGATTTTAGTGTTATTATATGCAAGTGATGGTGAAATGCTAAGTTGATTAGTTATGGTTTAAATATGCATTGATGTTCATGGGTTGAGGATGTGAAATATATACAGTTGATGGTTGGGAATAACACATGTAATGAGATTAGGATTTAAATGCCAAATAAGAATTGTTAGGGCTTTATACGTAATGTTATATGCAATATTGGTCGTTTGTTTAAGTATATGTCGTGATACCTAAATATTGGTCGATTATTAAGAAATGAATAATAATAGTGAATTTTATTGAGGAGAAGTTTTATTATGAAATCATAGTAAATGTATATATTCGAGGCTTTAATAATTAATTGATAATTTATTGGAGGATGAGATATGTCAACGTGCATGATAATGTCTGTAAAGACCCTGGGTCAAATTTGAGGAATGATCATGGCTTGAACTACTTAATACCGTGGTGAGATGTAAGATTGAGGATTGTTGATAATATTGTATGGGTGATTGATCGGATTTGACGTAACGTACCTTAGGCAACCTTGGTCAACCCTCTAGCTTAGCGCCTTGTGACTTGTAACTGAGGTTGAACATATGTTTAGACGTGTGTCACATCTTATTTCAGTCTCGTGATAGTTATTGGTTGAGCTTGTGTCTCGTCTCTAGGTACTACGGGACCTGTGGACTTGGACGTGGTACCAGATCCCCGTCATCAGTAGCCGGACGCAGGCAAGTGTACCTTGCCACCCTGTATTTCAGTTACAGATATTTATTATTTCATTATATGCATTGTGCGCGTATTTGATTACGATCGTTACTTCGCGTCCGGATCACAACCGGATACAGATGTTCGTTGTAACATCTTGTAATAATTGCTAGATGTTCGTAACACCTTGATGTACGTACCTGAGTATATCGTCACCCCAGGACACAATCATACACTGTGATCGTGCCAGATTTCCTATATCCTGATACTGATATCATGACTGGAGACTGGGATGACCTTAGGGTCGCGTTTGTTGATAATTACTTCTGTACGAAGAGACTGCTGGATAGAGGTTCAGGTTCAGCACACAATCGATGACCGCTTGGGAAGGGTAAGACAGTTACTAGACGTTTGGGCTCCTCTGCACGCACTTTATATATGTATGTCCTGTTGATATAGTGTTCCTGTATCCGGAGTAGTAGTATGACCCGTGTGACTCTGTGCTCGGAGCTACGGTACGCCTCGTGTGTCTTTGTGTTCGGAGCTACGGTTTTATTTTGGACAGCCCACGCATCGAACATTGTCTTCAAACTGTGTCTCACTTAGTTGGTTATGCTAGATTACACCGTCGTTGCACTTATACTTTCTGTTGTACTTTGGCATGCTATATTTTTGTACCTTGTTACGTCCCTCTGAGGACCTGTTTCCCTGCCAGTTTTGCAGCATAGACGATTACGGAGCATTTGGAGTTGCTGATGGAGTTGCATGTCTTACGGGTATTGTACCAGGTACTCACATTATTTATACCGGTATTATGGTTATTTTATATTATTTATTCATCTGCTGGTGTAGCCTAGTTTTTATAGACTCATATTTTTTCTCGAGTCTATTCGAGTTGGTGTGTTATTGGGCGGCCGACTTTAGCACATGTAGCTCCTTCTTGTATATTTTTGCTCATTGTGGATTGAGACATAGATGTTTACATTTACGGGATTTGTAGATAGTGCCCTTTAATATACAGCTTATACGTAGTCAAGTCAGATCAGAGTCTGGTCGAATGCGTAGCTGGCGTGTCGCGTATTCCTGGTCCTATATATTTTGGGACTAGGGCGTGACATATTTTTGTGGTGGCCTATGCATGTCCGATTTAAATCGTCTTGGTCCCCTGACTGTGCCAAGCGAGCCTGCAAATTAGGAATATATATTAGGATTTATTGTTGAATAGAATCTCAATCCATAATCGATTTTAAAAACTCCCTTTGTTATTGATTATCGCCATTGGACTTCCCAATTGTATTCATTCCTTTTTCATCAATATTGTTATCATTGTTTCTCATCTACTTTTTTTTACGGAAAGACGAATGCTTTAGCCTGATGGTTCCTTCCAGAAGAAGATCGAAGTCCAGACGCCAGAAGACAGGATTCATGTAATGCTCTCTGAGAAGATTGTTGCCCTTAGTAGGATAGATTGATCGGTTCTTTTAGATTCTGGAACTAGTGTAGAAGGTTGGCAAGAGAATTGGACCCAGTAGTACCCTACCCGTACTTAAGATAGCAATGATTTGGAAAGTACTGGGAGCTAGAAAGATTGTTGATCATAACCCTCTAGAATAAATTATGGAAATATATAGCCCGATGCTAGTAATTAGTTGTTGTATATGATAGCGACACCAGGAACGAAATTATGAACTAGAAGAGATGGAAATTTTAGGCTCTCACCTGGAAGATGATGATCTGATACCAGAACTTCTAGCATGTGTTTGGGTGATACCATTATTGCACTATGTGACTTGGAAAGATAAATAACGGAAAGAAAAAATTTGAGGAATACAATTGTAGGAAGAAATTTGAGGAGAAGAGTAATTATACATTAGGGAAGGAAATTAATTTTTAGGAGGATTAGTGTTATAAATAGAACGGAAAAATTCATTATGAGGATAAGTCTAGACTATGACATTGTCCTAGGCATAGATTGGTTGAGCTACTACCACGCAATGATTGTTGACGTGGTTGCACTATATTTAGACCACCAGATTACCCTAAGTTTGAGTTTCTTCAGGAAGCCCGGGAGTATGGTGCCCATCTACCTTAGAGGCACCCATTGTAGAAGGTGAACTGGTGTGCCCCATATTATATCGAGTTTGAGGATGTGTTTCTAGAGAATCTTCTAGGCCTGCCACCTGACAGAGAGATAGAGTTGCTATAGAGTTGACTCCAAGAGCCGAGCCGGTTATTTTTCCGTCTTCAGACTAGCACCGATAGAGTTGGTTGAGTCGGGCACGGTAGAGGATCTCTTAAACAAGGGGGGTCAGTCGGGCTAGTGTATCTCCATGGGGAGCACCCACTTTAGTTGTACCGAAGAAGGACGGGACGGTACGCTTGTGTATCGATTATAGGTCATTTAATGCTGTAACAATAAAGAACAAGTACCCATTGCCGCACATCGATGATTTATTTGAATCAGCTAAGTGGCGCATATGTATTCTCGAAGATCGATCTTAGATCCAGCTATCATCAGATCAAGGAACGGAGAGAGGACATTCCGAAGATGACTTTTCGGATGAAGTATGGACACTATGAGTTTTTAGTCAAGCCGTTTGGTTTAACCAATGCGCCAGCAGTATTTATGAGCTTGATGAACAATGTTTCCCACCAGTACTTAGATAAGTTCATGGTGGTGTTCATCGACGTCTTGGTATATTCCGAGAGCCAGGAGGAGCATGAGAGACATCTCAGGATCATGTGGGTGACGCTGAGGCAGGAGAGGCTGTATGCCAAGCTCAGCAAATATGAGTTATGTTTAGATAGAATAGATAGCCTACGCATCAAGACAACTAAGAGTTTATGAGAAAAACTATCCAACACACGATCTAGAGCTAGCTGCTGGGTTTTTTTGCACTAAAGCTATGGCAACACTACCTTTATGGAGGGCGTGTTAAGATTTACACAGATAATAAGAGTCTGAAGTATGTCTACACTCAGAAAGAGCTCAATATTAGACAGAGGCGATGGCTAGAGTTGATGACAGACTATGATATAGAGTTGCAGTACCACCCTGGCAAAGCAAATATAGTAGCAGATGCCTTAAGCAGGAAGCCCATGGCATACTTTTGATGACTCAGCGCTAATTGTTAGAGGATCTTCAGGAGCTCGGGATAGAGCTTGTATTGCCAGGCATGGATGGACATATGGCCAGTCTCGAGGTTCAGTCTACATTGGTTGAGAGGATCAGGGCAGCCCTGCCTACAGATGCGAGATTTCGACGACTGCGAGAGAGGACAGAGGCCGGTATACAGACGGGTCTCAGGATTCATGAAGACGTAACATTAAGGTGTGGAGATCGCCTATACGTTCCGAGTGGCGATGTCATGCCCCAGTCCCAAAAGTAGACCAGGTCACGTGGCAATAGCCAGTTGTCACGTCTCCGAGGATAGCCTAATTTAATGGATCCTAGCGAAGAGTGCTACGCTGTCCTAAAATACTAACATGTCCAATATGAGTCAATAACAGGTAATCTAATCTCATCCACAATATAAAGAGCAAGAAGTACTAAATAAACTGCTGGAAGATAAACACCAGTCTAAAATATCATAGTACAACCCAAGATGTCTGGTGGGAACAAACCTACTACTATGACGAAATAAAAGTACTGAATAACAGATAAAATAAATAGTGACTAGGGCATCGACTGACTAGGTAATGATGCTCCCAATCCTAGACAGAAGGCCTATAAGTGATCACAGAAACTTTGACGGTAGTACCTCTAGCTCCTCTGCGGTAGCAAACCTCGTCTCCTGTCCTGGGCCGTACACTGTGGGGTAATATGCCTCGTCCAAATCTGGAAAGGTACCAGGTCCTCAGAGGGACATAACAAGATACATAGAAATATGCCATATATAAATACTAAATAAAATAAATACAATAAAGGGTGTGCTAACCATCTAAGTGAATGCAATATGAGGACAACTTTGGTATGTATGGGTAGGCGTAGGCATAACATCCAACACCCCAAAGAGCGTAGAAGCAGTACAATATATCGTCCATATAGCTCTGAAGAACGTGGCAGCAGTACAGTATATCGTCCATATCGCTCCAAAGAATGTGGTAGCAGTGTAAAGGGAGTCATTGGATCCGTGGCTCCTCTGGAAACTAAGAACTCCAATGGGTGTATCCCATACACCTACTAATGTCCTCCCCGCCCAATGTAGATACGCAAGTCGAATACTCGACGTGCATACCACGTATCTATATGTCAGTCTCTAACACTAAAATATAACCTGAACTACGTACTAACCGTGATGTAAGTCACACGCACCGATAGCTAGTCGAGTATGCAAACCCGCATCCCAATATGAATATGTCTCAGTGAAACGTGTAAGAGTGTCAGGTCACGAAAGGTATTAGAATATCCTCCAATGGGGTGAGTCTGCTAATGACTAGGTCAAGTACACTAAATCATCGACGTATCCGTCGACTGCACCCGAGTCAATCTTAGACGCACACAGTTGTATAAAAGGAAAACAAAAAGAATACAATACAACATATGCATAATTTAAATTAGACAGTAAATATGACAAGGTATCTTGCCTGAGTCTTCAAGATGCAAATGCCAAAAGCCTGCTCCCGTAGCGTCTCCTAGCTGATCCAAAGACCCTAGACATACAATATAACACAACAATACAGACATCAGACACTACGCATTAACAATATACGATTAAGACGCTATACTTGAATACTGTCGCGAGTTCACTGTTGCTTGAATACAGCGTCACGTGTGCACGTAGCTAGGGTGTACACATGTTCTGTCCTCGGTTAACATGTGTCTCGACGCAATAATTTATCTAGTTACGGGTTGACCATGATTTCTGTACTGTGCGAACACATGTCTCTAGTTTCCATGTTCAAACATACTAGGTTTATATCCCGGTGTTTCAAGTGAATTATTTGTCCCTGATAACTGGTCATTAATTTAGAATAATTAATTATTTATTAATATCTAATTAAATCATCTTCCATGTATACAATACTAAATAGGTTAAATGCTATTAATATGTATTCGTATGCGACACGACGACACGAAGGAGAAGTGATAGGACACAAGAGAGAAAGGTTCAGCGAACGAGTACCTGATCGACCGAGCGAGGGGGTCCGCTTACTGGTCGACCGTCCTCTCCGGCGTGGGGTGAACTCCAGTCGACGTGTGGACGGAACCGGCTTGCTGGCGTACAGTGATTTCGATGGCTGCAGCCGCGGATGCAGCAGCCTGTCTCGACGGCAGCGGGCTGAGATGGCATCGGGTGCGACAGTCAGGTCGTGGGGTGGTCGGGGTCGACCTCTCGGGGTGGTTGACGGCGTCAGGCGGAGCTTGGGTGTGGTGGTTTTGGAAGTCGGGGAGGGAAAGGAAGCTCGGGTTGAAGGGATGGTGATGATGGATGGATGGATGTGGTGGTCAGGCGGCCTGGAGGGGTGGTTGGTGGTGCCGGAGATGGCTGGGAGGCGGTGGTCAGGTGAGGGCTGAGCGGGGATGGTAGCGGCTTACGGCGGGGTGCTGGGAAGTCGGGGAGGAAAGGAAGGTGATGCTCGGGTTGAAGAGGGGAGGGTTCGGCTAGGGTTTGAAAAGAAGGGGGTGATGATACTAGAGTTTTTATAGTACTAAGGATGGGTATTTATATAGGAGGGGGTTTATGGGCTGACCTCGGGACTTGGGCTTGTCTGGACTCCTTGGGGTGGGGTCTGGTCCACATGATAGGTATACAGGGCTTGGTTATGTCTTGTTTTTGGGATGAACTTGGCCTCAATTAATTTTTGGTTACAAACAAATGCATCAGGCATTAGGAGAAAGTTTGGTTTATTGAAATAATACTTAAGCGTTTGCAACGACTGTTGTGTAGCTAAATTGAAGTACAAAAATTGGGAATCTGAAAGTTACACAAGGTGCAGGTAGGTAGCCTGGCGTGTCTATGAGATGTGTATTTGATTAGTTTGAGGGTACCTACTAGTGTAGTGCTCCAAACCTCGAAGCAACGGTAAGGTGTATTAAGTCACATAATTATTGCATATTAATTCTAATTGTATCCAAACTAATTCTAGTCTCTTAATTTAATTAAATAAATCCTAAATTGGTCGAGGGGGTTTACAATCTACCCTCCTTAGAGCATTTTGTCCTCGAAATTAAAACATACGTATGGTAAGAACTACAAACTGAATAAAAAAAAAATGCTAATACGTACCTAGTCCTTCGAAGAGGTGGGGATAGCGCTGTCTAATATCCTCCTCACGTTCCCAGGTCGACTCACCTGGTGCATGATGTCTCCATGCGACGCAAACTAAGGGAATAGTCTGCCCTCGCAGTACCTTCTCACTCCTATCCAGAATCTCAACAGGCTCCTCTTGGTATGATAAGCTCGGGCCAACTGTGATCTCTGAATGGTCAAGTACGTGGCTCGGATCTGGTATGTACCTCCTCAGTTGAGATACATGGAAGACGTCATGGACTCCTTCCAAAGTCTGCGGTAAGGCTAATCTGTAAGCAACCTCTCCGACGCGTTCTAACACATCGAATGGTTTGATGTACCTCGGACTCAGCTTTCCTCTGTCTCCGAATCTGATAGTCCCTCGAGTAGGAGAGATCTTTAGAAATACATTATCTCTAACCTGGAACTCTAAGGGTCGTCGATGCGCATTCGCCCAATGCTTCTGCCAGTCCTGTGCTGCTCGCAGGTGTCTTTGGATTTT
This sequence comes from Iris macrosiphon, assembly GCA_036927795.1. Classification (NCBI taxonomy): domain Eukaryota; kingdom Viridiplantae; phylum Streptophyta; class Magnoliopsida; order Asparagales; family Iridaceae; genus Iris; species Iris macrosiphon. The sequence goes on along the minus strand of JAYESA010000012.1, from coordinate 119,619,102 downwards.
CTTCACCTTCTCCACTGTACGAACAACCAACTCTGGCCCCAGAATCTGTCTTTCGCCTATATCGCTCCAACATACTGGGGAACGACACTTTCTTCCATATAACGCTTTATAGGGAGCCATCTGGATGCTCGCTTGATAGCTATTGTTGTAGGAAAATTTGACCAAATTTAAATGGTCCTCCCATGATCCTCCGAAATCCAGCATGCATGTCCTTAACATGTCCTCCAACGTCTGAATGGTGTGCTCCGACTGGCCATCTGTCTATGGGTGATACATTGTGCTAAACTTCAGGCGGGTATCGAGCTCTCTTACATACTCCGCCAAAAGTAAGATGTAAACCTCGTATCCCTGTCAGACACGATGCTAACTGGCACTCCACGTAGGTGCACAATCTCCCCCATGTACATATATGCTAAGACCTCCGTCGATTGCCCAACTCTGAAGGGTAAAAAGTGTGCGGACTTGGTGAGTCTATCCACGATTACCCATACTGCGTTGCGACCACTAGGACTCCTCGGAAAGCCCGTAACAAAGTCCATGGTGATATGCTCCCATTTTCACTCTGGTACAGGGAGCAGATCTCTGATGCTCAGCCTTGACTTGCTGACATACCAGGCACTTGGCCACAAAGCGTGCTATCTCCCTCTTCATTCCATGCCACCAGTAGTACTGTCTTAAGTCTCTGTACATCTTCATGCCTCCTGGATGAATAAAATAGGTTGAACTGTGTGCCTCTGCCATCAATTCCTGACGAAGTTCTCCATTTGGAACATAGAGACGATCTCCGCATCTCAAAGTTCCATCTTCATATATACGCAGTCCAGTCTGCATTCCAGCCTCTGTCCTCTATCTAAGCCTCTGAAATCTGGCGTCTGTTGGCAAAGTATCCTTGATTCTCTCTGCTAATATCGATTACAACTGGAAACTCGACAACTGTCCGTCTACGCCGGGCATGACGACTCCTATCCCCATCTGCTCTAGCTCTCTCAATAGATGTTGCTGGGTAGTCAAGAAGAATGCCATGGGTCTTCTGCTCAACGCGTCAGCTACTACGTTGGCCTTTCCCGGCTGGTACTATAGCTCAATCTCGAAGTCTTTTATCACCTCGAGCCAACGTCTCTGTCTCTGATTCAGGTCCTTCTGAGTGTAGACATACTTTAAGCTTTTGTGATCAGTGAATATCTCCACTTTTTCTCCATATAGGTAGTGCCTCCAAAGTTTCAAGGCAAAGATCACTGCTGTAAGCTCCAAGTTGTGGGTGGGATAGTTCTTTTCGTGGGGTCCTCAACTGTCTAGAAGCATAGGCTATAACCTTTCTATGCTGCATCAGGACACATCCTAATCCTTTCCCGGATGCATCGCTATAGATCACGAATCCTCCGGATCCAGACGGTATGGTCAAGATAGGTGCTATAGTCAAATGCTTCTTCAGCTCATCGAATGCTTTCTGGCACTCCTCTATCCAATTGAACTCCTGCTCCTTACGGGTCAGGCGGGTCTTCAGCTTTGCAATCTTCGCGAAGTTCTCCACGAACCTCCGGTAATATCCGATAAGTCCTAGGAAACTTCTCACCTCCGAGATATTGGTAGGGGTTGGCCATGTCTCTGCTGATGAAATCTTTGCCGGATCTACTGAAATTCCATCTCCTGAGATAACGTGTCCAAGGAAAGCGACACGATCTAAGAGAAACTCGTAATTGCTCAGCTTAGCATAAAGCCTCTCTCTCCTCAGGGTCTCTAACACTAGTCTCAAGTGCTCTTCGTGTTCCTCGTAGCTCTTCGAATACACCAAAATGTCGTTGATGAAGACTACCACGAACCGGTCTAAGGATTGGTGGAATACTCTGTTCATTAGGTTCATAAATACAGCAGGCACATTTGTTAGTCCAAAAGGCATTACTAAGAACTCTTAGTGACCATAACGAGTCCTGAATGTTGTCTTTTGAATGTCTTCTCCTTGCACCTTTACTTGATGATAACCCGATCTCAAGTCGATCTTTGTGAACACCACTGCTCCTGTCAGCTGGTCGAATAAATCGTCAATCCGCGATAGGGGGTACTTATTCTTGATAGTCAAAGCATTAAGGGCTCTGTAATCAATGCATATGCGTACTGTTCCATCCTTTTTAGGCACAAACAACACTGGTGCTCCCTAGGGTGATGCACTAGGACGGATAAATCCCTTGCTCTACAACTCCTCTAATTATAGTTTTAGCTCATCTAACTCCTTCTTCGCTAATCGGTACACATTAGAAGATACCTGTGCTGCTCCGGGTACTAGCTCAATAGTAAACTCTACGTCTATATCTGGCGGTAAGCCTGGTAGTTCTTCGGGGAAAACATCCTCGAATTCTGCAACTATTGGCGAGGGTGCAATCTCCATACCCATGTAAGCTCCAGCTATCTGTCCTACTCCTTGTTCGACGGTCCCTCGCATGTACTCGAACTTCGGTTGACCTGGCGGTCTAAAAGTGACGCTACCCTTCCGGCAATTCAGTACGGCATTATACTAGCTTAACCAGTCCATGCCTAGCACAACATCAAAGTATGACATAGGCAATACCAAGAATCGTGCTCTCATCTCTCTACCACATACGACTACCGAACATGTTCTAATAGTGCTGGTAACCGGCACGATACCTCCTCCGGTAAGAATCTTCCAACTCTTAGGTAAGGGGGAAGTCGCTACTCTATGCATTGCTACGAATCTACAAGATATAAATGATAATGTAGCTCCAAAATTAAATAATACAGTTGCAGGTAATGATGCAACCAAAATGGTACCTGTAATGGCTTCCCCTTCTGTTTCCTCCTTTGTAGCTGCTAGTGCAAAGGCCTGTCCATGCCTTTGCCCTCTGGTCTGCTGTCCAGCTCGGTCAAACTGTGCCTCCTGTGGGGCCAAGGGTGGTCCCCTCTGAAATCCTCTGGGTTCTGGTGGACGTTGACCTCCTGGCGGTGGTAGTATCCTCGGAACTGGTGCTGTTGGCCTCTGGCTGGCTGGCGGTGCTGCCTCTCTGCGTTGTGGGCAGTCTCGGACCTGGTGCTGGTCTGACCCACAAATCAGATATGTCCTCAGTCTCTTTCTGCAGTCCTTCTCGTAATGTCCTCTCTTACCACAGTAGTACTAAGTCGGAAGCTCCTTTTGCTGGTATGGCATTGTCCTCTGCTGTGTCTATACTTCGGGACGACGGATCGGTCCTTCTACTCTGGGCTGGGCTCTGGCTGGTGCGGTTGTGTTGGAATGTCTCACTCCTCTGACGATGGCCTCCTGGACTCTCGCCTCTGAAAGTACCTCTTCATAAGAAATTCTCGCCTGAGCGGAGGTATACCTCTGTAGCTCGAAGGTGAGGCCGTAATAGAATCTCTGGGCCTTCTCTAGATCATTGGGTATCAGGACAGTACCAAATCTGCTAAGGCGGCTGAATTCTGCGTCATAGGCGTGAACAGTCATATTTTCCTGCTCTAGATGTAGGAACTGGAAGTACTGGGCATTTCTGACTGTAGTTGGGAAATACTTCGTATTGAAGTATTCTAGGAACTGTTTCCAAGTCTGGTTCTTGCCTATACTGCGCTCAATAGAATCCCACCAGTGATGGGCATTGCCTTTTAGTTGGGCCCTCACTGCGGTCATCCAAAGGTCTGGGTGCAGTTGTGAAGTCTCAAGTAGCATCTCTGTATTGGCGACCTAATCAGAGATCTGCTCTACGCTCTCGTTGCCCGAGAAAGTATCTGGTTCCATCTGTCGGAACCATCTTACAGTGCCACCTGTCTGGGCTGGTGGAGGTGCTGGTACTGGTGCTGTAACAGGTGTCCTCTCTAGTACTGCCATCAAACTCTGTCTCAATGTCTCAGTCTGATGCTACTGTGCTTGCATCATAGTCAGAAAGAACTGAAGCATCTGTGGCTGTCCATCTAGATGCGGCATCTGGGGTGTATAAGGTGGAGGTGGTGGTAGTGGAACCTATGGCTGTGCGGTAGGTGTCTCCTCAGATATCGGCCTCTCGGTCTGTGGCATCGGTGTAGCTCCTGAAGTCTGTCCCTCAAAGTGCTGCATGGGGATCGTTTGGGAAGTCTGTCCCTCGGACTGCGATGTGGGATCGCCCTGAGAAGTCTCCAATGTATCAGCGGGGTCTGTAGCGGGGGTTGCCCTTGGGGTATCTCCTCTCTTTGGGTGGTATTATCTGGCACCGCGGCACTGGGTACTCCTCGTCCACTGCACAAGTTCATCTTGCTGCAAGAGACAGGATTTCATTAAAAAGGACGGAATCAAACAAACAGGATACAGATATTTAGAAGTAACACGAAGGAAGCTCAAAAATGCAATCAAGGTGGATGAGATCTAGTAATTTTTATCCTATTGCAGGCTCGCTGGGTATGTTACCATACCTCAAAGATAAAGTCAGGACCTGCATGGGCCACCACTATAACCATGTCACCCCCAGTCCAAAAAGTACGCGGGACCAGGTCACGTGGCAATAGCCAGCTGTCACGTCTCAGAGAATATCCCAACTTAATGGATCCTAGCGAAGAGTGCTACGCTGTCCTAAAATACTAGCATATCCAATATCAGTCAATAACAGGTAATCTACTCTCATCCATAATATAAAGAGCAAGAAGTACTAAATAAACTGCTGGAAGATAAATACCAGTCTGAAATATCATTTTATAACCCAAGATGTCTGGTAGGAACAAACCCACTACTATGACGAAATAAAAGTACTGAATAACAGATAAAATAAATAGTGACTAGGGCATCGGCTGACTAGGTAATGATGCTCCCAATCCTAGACAGAAGGCCTACAAGTGATCACGGAAACTCTGACGGTAGTACCTCTAGCTCCTCTGCGGTAGCGAACCTCGTCTCCTGTCCTGGGCTGTACACTGTGGGGTAATATACCTTGTCCAAATCTGGAAAGGTACCAGGTCCTCAGAGGGACGTAACAAGATACATAGAAACATGCCATATATAAATACTGAATGAAATAAATACAATAAAGGGTATGCTAACCATCTAAGTGAATGCAATGTGAGGACAACTTTGGTACGTATGGGTAGGCGTAGGCATAACGTCCAACACCCCGAAGAGCGTGGCAGTAGTGCAGTATATCATCTATATCGCTCCAAAAAATGTAGCAGCAGTACAGTATATCGTCCATAACGCTCCGAAGAATGTGGCAGCAGTGTAAAGGGAGTCATTGGATCCGTGGCTCCTCTGGAAACTATGGACTGTAATGGGTTTATCCCATACGCCTACTAACGTCCTCCCCGCCCAATGTAGATACGCTAGTCGAATACTCGACGTGCATACCACGTATCTATATGTCAGTCTCTAACACTAAAATATAACCTGAACTACGTACTAATCGTGATGTAAGTCATACGCACCGATAGCTAGTCGAGTACGCAAACCCGTATCCCAATATGAATATGTCTCAGTGAAACGTGTAAGAGTGTCAGGTTACGGAAGGTATCAGAATATCCTCCAATGGGGTGAGTCTGCTAATTTCTAGGTCAAGTACACTAAATCATCGACGTATCCGTTGACTGCACCCGAGTCAATCTCGGACGCGCACAATTGTATAAAAGAAAAATAACAAGAATACAATACAACATATGTATAATTTAAATTAGACAGTAAATATGACAAGGTATCTTGCCTGAGTCTTCAAGATGCGAATGCCAAAAGCCTGCTCCCGTAGTATCTCCTGGCTGATCCAAAGACCCTAGACATATAATATAACACAACAATACAGACATCAGACACTACACATTAACTACATATGACTAAGACGCTATACTTGAATACTGTCGCGAGTTCACTGTTGCTTGAATACAGCATCACGTGTGCATGTTGCTAGGGTATACACGTATTCTATCCTCGGTTAACATGTGTCTCGAGGCGATAATTTATTTAGTTACGGGTTGACCATAATTTCTGTCCTGTGCGAACACATGTCTCTAGTTTTCATGTTCAAACATACTAGGTTTATATCCCGGTGTTTTAAGTGAATTATTTGTCCCTGATAACTGGTCATTAATTTAGAATAATTATTTATTTATTAATATCTAATTAAATCATCTTCCATGTATACAATACTAAATAGGTGAAATGCTATTAATATGTGTTCGTATGCGACACGACGACACGAAGGAGAAGTGATAGGATACAAGAGAGAAAGGTTCAGCGAATGAGTACCTGATCGACCGAGCGAGGGGGTCCGCTTGCTGGTCGACCGTCCTCTCCGGCGTGGGGTGAACTTCGGTCGACGTGTGGACGAAACTGGCCTGCTGGCGTATAGTGATTTTGATGGCTGCAGCCGCGGATGCAGCAGCCTATCTCGGCGGCAGCGGGCTGAGATGGCATCGGGTGCGATGGTCAGGTCATGGCGTGGTCGGGGTCGACCTCTCGGGGTGGTTGACGGCGTCAGGCGGTGCTTGGGTGCGGTGGTTTTGGAAGTCGGGGAGGGAAAGGAAGCTCGGGTTGAAGGGATGGTGATGATGGCTGTATGGATGTGGTGGTCAGGCAGCCTGGAGGGGTGGTTGGTGGTGCCGGAGATGGCTGGGAGGCGGTGGTCAGGTGAGGGCTGAGCGGGGATGGTGGTGGCTTACGGCGGGGTGCTGGGAAGTCGGGGAGGAAAGGAAGGTGATGCTCGGGTTGAAGAGGGGAGGGTTCGACTAGGGTTTGAAAAGAAGGGGGTGATGATACTAGGGTTTCTATAGTAGTAAGGATGGGTATTTATATAGGAGGGGGTTTATGGGCTAACCTCGGGACTTGGGCTTGTCTGGACTCCTTGGGGTGGGGTCTGGTCCACATGATAGGTATACAAGGCTTGGTTATGTCTTATTTTTGGGGTGAACTTGGCCTCAATTAATTTTTAGTTATAAACAAATGCATCAGGCATTAGGAGAAAGTTTGGTTTATTAAAATAATACTTAGGCATTTGCAACGACTGTTGTGCAGCTAAATTGAAGTACACAAATTGGGAATCTGAAAGTTACACAAGGTGCAGGTGGGTAGCCTGGCGTGTCTAGGAGATGTGTATTTGATTAGTTTGAGGGTACCTACTAGTGTAGTGCTCCAAGCCTCGAAGCAACGGTAAGGTGTATTAAGTCACATAATTATTGCATATTAATTCTAATTGTATCCAAACTAATCCTAGTCTCTTAATTTAATTAAATAAATCCTAAATTGGTCGAGGGGGTTTACAGGCGAGCTACGCCAGGAGTTGATGACCGAGGCTCATAACTCTATTTATTCTATTCATCCTGGGGGTACGAAGATATACCAAGATTTGAGACAACACTACTGGTGGCATGGGAAGAAGAGGGAGATTGAGATATTCGTGGCGAGATGTTTGATCTGTCAGCAAGTCAAGGCTAAACATCAGAGAACTGCAGGACTATTGCAGCCGCTTCCCATTCCCGAGTGGAAGTGGGAACACATTACCATAAACTTTGTCACAAGATTACCTAGGAGCCCTTGTGGGAAGGATGCAGTTTGGGTTGTCGTAGACCGACTCACCAAGTCTGCGCATTTCTTACCCTTGAGAGTTTGGCTGTCCATAAAGATATTAGCTGACATGTATATGAGACAGATAATACGACTACATGGAGTGCCTGTCCGCATTATATCGGATCGTGATTCCAAATTTACGTCACATTTTTGGCGGAGTATGCAGGAGAGTCTAGGAACTCGTCTCAAGTTCAGCACTGCATATCATCCACAGACTGATGGCTAGTCAGAGCGCACGATACAGATACTAGATGATATGCTGAGAGCGTGCATGATCGACTTTGGAGGATCTTGGGAGGACCATCTATACTTGGTAGAATTCTCCTACAACAACAGTTACCAGGCCAACATTCAGATGGCACCTTATGATACATTGTACGACAGGAAGTGCAGGTCGCCGGTATATTGGAGTGACGTGGGAGAGCGTCAGATACTTGGTCCAGAGTTGGTGACACAGACAGTAGAGAAAGTAAAGAAGATTCAGAGCCACCTGCGTGCAGCACAGGACAGACAGAAGCAGTGGGCAGATGCACACCGCAGACCTTTGGAGTTTAAAGAGGGTGACCATGTATTTTTGAAGATATCGCCAACTCGTGGTACCATCAGATTTAGAGGCAGAGGCAAGCTGAGTCTGAGGTACATCGGACCTTTTGACATCTTGGAATGAGTTGGCGAAGTGGCTTATCGTCTTACATTATCTCCATCATTAGGAGTACACGACGTATTTCACGTATCGTAGTTGAGGAGATACGTGGCAGACCCTAGCCACGTGCTGGATCATTCAGAGATTACAGTCGGGCCCAGTTTATCTTACGTAGAGCAGCCAGTGGTGATACTAGATCGCTGTGAGAAGACTTTGAGAGGTCAGATTATTCGACTGGTCAGGGTTGCATGGAAGCATCATTCGCTAGACGAGTCTACCTGGGAGCACGAGGATTCCATTCGACAGCGTTTCCCATATTTATTTGTGGACCAAGGTACGAATTTACGTACCGTATTCGATTACCAGTTTGCTTTTAATTCTCGTAGCTATTATCGTTCTTTACTTTTAATTTCGGGGATGAAATTTTTCTAAGTTGGGAAGGATGTAAACTCCCTCATTTATTTTATGGATAGACTGGTTTTGGGTTAGAAAATTCTGGTTTAGCATCAGGTATTCGAGGTTTAGAATTAAGGTTGCAGATGTCTGATTTTTTTAATTAAACCCTTGGTGTACCCCACCATTGTTGCAATACTCAGAGACCAACATTAGCCCATAATTTCTAACAAATTATTGCATTCTAGACTTGACACGCCAACTTAGGCGCTGGACTTTTCCGTCACTCAAAATCATAATCCCTTGTGCTCTAATTTAATTGCACAACTTTCTGTACCTAAAACCTATTCTTTAATCCTGTGTCGTGCACCTGTGTCGTTGCCATCAATTTTGAGACACCAAATCAACCCGTTTAACCGGACCAATTAAAGGGTCCAAGACTGACACCAAGCCTACACCTTTTATGACTTTTATGTCACTCCTAATTGAGACCCCATGTGCCCCCATTTAATTTAAGAGCACATGGCAATTTATTTTTAATTAAATTGGGGATACCAACTTTGACTAATCCCAACTTAACCCCAATTTAACCCAAACCCTCATTCATCAAGCCCATATAAAACACATAACACCCTCTCACCCTACAAAATACCAAATACCACTTCCTACACCATTTTTCTATCATTTTATGTGTTTATACAAATACCCAAAATTAAGGTGCTTATTTGCAAATATTGTAGTAGGTGTCATCACCTCATTGGTTCACATCAAATGAAGAAGCCCTCAACTCTTGACTGGTTCAACCCCACTCTCTCCTTTGTGTGATTCCCTCATGATGAATCCAAGTCACCCATTCAAAATGGGGACTCATCATCACCACACACTCCCCATCATAACTCCTTATAAAATATCTCCTTACACCCTTCCCAAGAGCAGGCCCTAGTCGTGGTGGAGTGGAGGAGAACGGCGGGATGAGTCAAACAGCGGGGCTCGACCGTAATTACTGTCGGCGGTGTGCTGGTCGGGGATGTGCGGTATTGGTGGGAGATGATGGAGAAGAATGGGAAGAAGAGTTCGGCGGTGGTGGTGGTACTGTCGGGGGTCTCGGCGGTGGTTGGGTTCAGGCGGTCGGAGGTCCGGCGGGATGGATGAGGGGATCGGCTGCTATATGAGTTAGGGTTTTATATGTTTTGATGTTGATGAAAATAATAGGAGAAAAAGTGTGTATATATATATATAGGGAGAAAAGTGTGATGACTACCTAGGGAATTGGGCCGCCCAAGTACTTCTTGGGGTTGGGGTTGTTGTTTTTACATGAAAGAATTTGAATGGCTAGGATTGTGTTGGTTTAAATGGATGGCTAAGATGGTGAGGGGGGGTGTTTTGAGTGTTGCACACTCCGAAATAAAGGAATTCATGCATGTGACCAGTCAATGAAGAAAAGGAATGCTTCTTCATGTGTTGGGTCGTATGGGAAGTGGACACCTCACTGTACTTTTGCATAAAAGTCCCCAATAATTGGAAAATTGTAAAAAAAGTGGGATTTTGGGATTGAATGAGGGAAAACACCATGTTTGGTGTGATATAGTGGCTAAAAAGGGTGTGTGGTGTTTAGTATAATCCTTGAGGGTATGAATGGGGGTTTGGTTTGGTGTTGGGTCTAGTTTTGGGTTAAGTTGGGTCCTTACACCAATTTAATTAAAATTAATGTAAATGGTGTTCTAAAATTAATTAAAAGTACATAGGTTTAAAATTTGGGGGACACAAGTATCATGGACGTAGAAGACTCAGAATAAAATATTATCATAATTTGGGTTGCACAAAATGGGTCAAGATTGTGTCTCCAATTTCGATTGGAACGCACAAAGATCCAAAGTTAGATTTATTTGGAAATATAATTAAATATTTGTGACGAATATTATGCGACTAAAATAAAGCACAAAAGGGCATATTTATAAGTTACACAAAAGTCAGAATGGAAGACTGGCATGTCTAGGACAAGGGTATAAAAAAAGTTGGAAGACAAAAGCTAATGTAGCGCTCCAAATATCGAAGCAACGGTAATGTACAATAATCAAATAAAATCACAATAATAAATATAATCCCCAATATTTAATTCCCCAAAATGCTAATTAAATCTGTAACCCTATAATTTGGTCAGAGGTTCTACTAGTGGATTTCTAGGTCTAGTCCACTAACCCATATATTAAAGAACACTATATAATATATATATATGCAATATAATAACATATTAAATTAATTAAATAAAAAGATGAAAATACCCCTATTCTGGAATATGGTAGTGACAAGTCTACCCTCCTTAAAAAAAATTTGTCCTCGAAATTGAAATAAACTAGCACAAGAACAAACAATCAGAAAAAAATTATACCTCAAGTCTCGAAGAGATACGGATACTGCTCGAGTATTTTGTCCTCTCTCTCCCAGGTTGACTCTCCTAGAGAGTGATGTCTCCGTGCAACATGAACCAAGAAAATAGTCTGGTTCCGCAATACCTTCTCTCTGCGATCCAAGATCTCTATGGGTTATTCGAGATAGCTGAGAGCCGGTCCAATCTCGATCTTCGAGTGATCTAGTACGTGACTAGGATCTGCCACGTACCATCTCGGTTACGACATGTAGAACATGTTCTGTACTCCTTCTAGTGCAGGCGGCAAGTCCAGTCTATAGGCCACTGCATCGACCCTTGCAAGGATACTGAAAGGTCTGATGTAACGTGGACTAAGCTTTCCGCCTATACCAAAATTAATCGTGTCTCGTGTCGGAGAAATCCGTAGGAACACCAAATCGCCAACCTAGAACAAACAGTCTTAACACGCAATCTAAAACAAAATAATCACAAACCAAAAAAAACCTATACCTGAAACTCTAGGGGTCTACGTGGGCTATCGGCCCAATGCCGCTGTCTGTCCTACGCCATTTGCAGTCTGTTTCTGATGAGTTTTACCTTTTCTACTGCATCTATGACCATTTTTGGTCCTAACAAGGCTCTCTCTCCGACATCATCCCAAGATAACGGTATGCGACATCTCCATCCGTATAAAGTCTCAAATGGTGACATCTCAATGCTGGCCTGGTAGCTGTTATTGTACTCAAATTCTAACAGGTGTAGATGATCCTCCCAAGAACCTCCGAGATCCAAAATATAAGTGCATAACATATCTTCGAGAGTCTGAATATTCCTTTCAGACTGCCCATCTGTTTGGGGGTGATATGCGGTACTGAACTTGAGCTGAGTGCCCAAGCTAGCCTGCAGACTCCTCCAGAAATAGAAAGTGAAATGACTATCCCGATCTGAGACTATACTCACAGGAACCCCATATAATCTGACAATCTATCGCACGTATATCTCTGCTAGCCTCTCTGTCGATGTACCCACCTTGAATAGTAAGAAATGGGCAGATTTGGTCAACCTATCCACGATGACCCAAATTATGTCCTTTCCTCTTGGAGAACGTGGATGCCCTAAAACGAAGTCCATAATCATGTGCTCCCACTTCCATTATGGGATGGGTAAAGGTTGAAGCAAACCACCTGGCCTTTGTCGATCTGCCTTTACCTGTTGGCACACTAAACACCGGGATACGAAGCTTGCTACCTCGTACTTTATACCATACCACCATACGTGCTCCCTCAAATCTCGATACATCTTGTTGGCACCGGGATGCATCGAGAACTGAGAGCGGTGTGCCTCCTGCAAAATCTCTTCACGTAGCTCTCCACTCGGCACACACATCCTTGTGCCGTGCCTTAAAGATCCATCATCCACAATAGTGAAGTCGTCTGTCAATCATGTCCGAACCTGTGCCCTGATACTCCTCAGAGACTCATCATCATACTGTTCAGCTCTAATTCTATCCATTAGCTCTGATTGTATCTGCAATACCCACATCTGAATCTCCATACCTGAAACTAGCACTTCAATTTCCAAACTCTCAAGATCGGCCAATAAATGTCTATCAGTCGTCAAGTACATAGCCATCGGATACCTACTCAAGGCATCGACGACTACGTTCACCTTTCCTGGGTGGTACTGCAATGAGATGTCAAAGTCTTTCATCAACTCCAACCACTCCTCTGCCTCATATTCAGCTCCTTCTGTGTAAATACGTACTTCAAGCTCTTATGGTCCGTGAAGATCTCTGCATGCTCTCCGTATATATAGTGTTTCCATAGCTTTAGAGCTAAGATAATTGCTGCCAACTCTAAATTGTAGGTGGGGTAGTTCTTTTTATGAGGACATAATTGCCTGGAAGCATAGGCAATTACCTTCCCGTGCTGCTGAAGAACGCAACCCAAACATTTTCCTGAAGCATCACCGTAGATAGTGAATCTGGGTGTCCCTGATGGCAATATTAAAACTGGAGTTGTTGTCAATCTTTTTTTCAGCTTATCAAATGCAGTCTGATAATCCTCCGTCCAGATGAATTCCATATCTTTCTTGATCAGCCTAGTCATTGGTTCTGCAATCCTGGAGAAGTCTTATACAAACCTCCTGTAGTATCCTGATAGTACGATAAAGCTTCTGATCTCAGCTACCGAACTGGGGGTAGCCCATGACTCTACTGCCTCGATCTTCTTTGGGTTAACTGAGATCCCGTTACTCGTCACCATATGTCCAAGAAATTCAACCTTGTCAAGGAAGAACTCACACTTTGAAAGCTTCTCGTACAGCTCCTCCTTCCTAAGAGTCTCCAAGACCATCCTCAAGTGCTCTTCATGCTCCTCTGGGGTATTCGAATACACAAGAATATCATCGATGAACACCACCATAAACTTGTCAAGGTACTGGTGGAACACCTTGTTCATCAAGTTCATGAATACTGCTGGTGCATTGGTTAAACCAAATGGCATTACCATGAATTCAAACTGGCTATATCTGGTCCGAAAAGCTGTCTTCGGTATGTCTTCTTTCTTTACCTTCAGTTGGTGATAGCCTGACCTCAAGTCTATCTTTAAAAAAAACTTTGCTCTACTCAAATGATCGAAAAGATCATTTATTCTTGGCAGCGGGTATTTGTTCTTGATAGTGAGATTGTTCAGAGTTCTATAATCGATACACATGCGTACCGTGCCACCCTTCTTCGGTACAAACAATACCGAAGCTCCCCATGGTGACGAACTGGATATGATGAAGCCTTTGTCCTGCAGCTCCTCAACTTGCTTCTTCAGTTCTGCCAACTCGTTGTTGTTGATGCTATAGACATATTATGAAATGGGCTCTGCTCATGGTACCAAGTCTATAGAGAATTTAATATCTCTGTCTGGCGGCAAGCCTGGCAACTCTTCTGGAAATACATCCAAGAACTCTGCTATCAAAGGATATGGCAACTCCTCTTCTTCCTTCCTAGCTTCGCAAAAAGTACCTCTGCTCTACTTCGTTGCTCCTCTGGCGACCTCAAACTCTGGCTCTCATGGCGGTCAAAATATTACTCTGCCTTCGTGACAATCTATAGTAGCATAATGCCTACTCAACCAGTCCATTCCGAATACAATATCGTATTCCGGAAGTGGCATGATGAGTAAGCTCATGCTCAACTCTCAGCCTCCTAATAATACTCTCTGATCCTTGTAATAATCACGGACTAGGATAATGCCTCCTCCAATCGTGATCTTGCAAGTCCTATCTAATGGTTTCGTCTCTAAATAATGCTTAAGAGCATAAGATACAGATACAAAACTATGGGAAGTGCCGGAATCAAATAATGCAAGTGCTGGAATAGAATCGAGAGAAATTGAACCTGAAATAACGTCTCCAGCTGGCTCGGCCTCCTCAATCGTCATAGCGTATGCGCGTCCCTGATGTGCACCTCTCTGCTGCTACTGGTGCTGAGCAAACCTCTGCTGCTATGGTGTAAGTGGAGGTCCCCTCTGCTGGCCTCCTGGTATAGTAGGTACTCTGGCTGGTCCCCTCTGAGCGGCTGCTCCACCCTGATGAGTCTGAATAAATGGACAGTCCCTCAGTTGATGTGCTAAAGATCTACAGGACAAGCATGTACCCAACTTTTTCCTGCAAATGTCTCTAGTATGTCCTATCTTCCCGCAATATGCATACTGGGCAATGGGCTGAGTCTGCCTCTGTGGCTGCTGCTGCTGGGGGTATCCTCGAACTGGTACGTGGTACTGCTGATGTTGCTGCTGGTATGACCTCTACTGCTGTTAAAAGTGTCGGCGCTTGGCCGGTCCTGTGCTACCACTTGTTCCTCCAGAAGTGTTGCATCCTCTCTTGGGCCTGAGGTCCAAGTCATCTTCAGCAATCTGGGCATCCATCAGAATACCCTCAAATGTAGCAGTGCGACATCCCGAAGTACTAGACTTGATCTCTCTAGTCAACCCCTTCCTGAACTTTTGGGCTCGATCTCCTGGGTTTCGAATCATCGATGGCGCTAATCGACTTAAACGGCAAAACTTTGCAGCGTATTCGTCAAATGACATGCTTCCTTGGACCAAGTCATGGAACTGACTTTCCAATGCTCCCAGGGCTACGTCAGAAAAGAACTTCTCCTTGAATAGCTCCTTGAAGTCCTCCCAAGTAAGTCCTCCGACAGCGAGTCTCGGCTACGTATGATACCATGTCTGCACGATATCAAACATCTGACTGCCAGCGGCCTCGATCTGAAGATTCTTCGGAATCTGTACCAAACGCAAGTTTCTTTCTATATCCTCTAGCCAGTCGTCAGAGTAGAGTATTCCCTCGGTGCCTTTGAACTCCCGAGGCATCATCCTCTTGAAGTCCACTATAGTATCCGGCCTCTGGTACTGCTGGCCAGGATACTGCTTGTGTTGTACTACTCTATCCACAGCCTGGAGGGCCACCTGATGAGCATTCTCCATGCTCTCTCTCATCAGCTCTGTCTGTGCCTGGTGCACCTATGCCTGCACCCTCTGAGCCTCAGCTTGAACACGCTGAGCTTTCGTCGTCACTCTCTGGGCATCTAACATACCTTGGATCAGTATGAGCATCTGTACCCCGTCAACGGGCATACCTCCTGAAGATGGAGTCAGTGGTGGTGGAAGATTCTCTGTCACAGCTAGGGCAATCCTAAGAACAGGTAGAGGAGGAGGAATCCCAAAAGCTACAGATACTCCCACATGAACAGGAGATGTAGGAGGAACTCCAGATTTCTGTTCATCAGGTCGAGATGTAGCAGACCTCTCTGAAGCTGCTGCTCCCAGTCTTAAAGACCTAGTCTTCGGCGACATCCTGAAGACAGACCAAAAATAATTAATTTAGGTAATAGATATGATATCATTAAGGAAGGACAGTAAAATTCTAAAGGAAGCAATTATTCAGAATAACATTATAAGATCAGAATTTTCTAGTTGTGATTGAGCATACTCTCATCCTAAATCATATTTCCTAATGCAGGCTCGTAGCAACAATCTAATTGAGCATTACCACGATATCGCTCTAAATATGAATCTAGATAGACCTGCATGGGCCACCACTAAAAATGTGTCATGACCCGCACCCAGAATTTGGGCATGAGCCGTGGGTATGTCCAGCCTACGCATCAGCATCGGCGGAAGAACGTTGTCTAGGTCTCAATAATACTAAATATAATTCACAACCTGTCAATGATATCAACTCCATAAGGAGGACAATGAATAATATGCATTGCTCAACAGTTCACAATATATACTCAATCACAATAGCTATAAGAAATAATGGCACGATGAGATAAAAGATAAGAAGTACTGACATAAGTCAAGCACAACAACTCAAAACAGAGATAAACTAAAGTCTAGCTGTCCATCATAAATAGTCTCAACAAAGTCTCAACATAAATCTCAACATAATCTCAACATAACCTCAACATAAGTCTCAAAATAAGTCTCAAAGATGCATAAAATAACTGTCTATATAGCTGCAGGTAGTGTCTCCTCTAAAGGAAAGGTCTTCTCTAGGATCTCTGGTATGTAGTCTCCCTCTACACCTGGTCCATAATGTGTAGGACAGAAGTCCTCAAGATCCACTGGAAAAATATATTCAGTCAGGATTGGAACGAAGTACAAGCACTAACAGCAGTTCCATGTATATTGACAAAAACTATAACACAGTGTAAAGAAATACAAGATGGATATAAATACTAGAAATAAGAATACTGGAGATAATGAAATACTGGAAATAAGAATACTGGAGATAATAAAATACTGGAAATAAAAAAATACTGGAGAATATATATATATCATCATCAATGGTACAACTAGCAATGAACAGAAATACAAGTGCATGCTAGAACAATAAACTGGAAATACATGAATAGAGTATCTAGCTAAGTGTATGAAATATCAGTCTATCATGTGATCGGCTTGGGACAGATCAGGCTTGTTACATATGATTGGCTATGATTCATGTAAGGTCAGACTAACCATCCGGTTAGCTATGATGCAAGCAATAGTCAGGCTAATCATATATAATAGGCTATGAGGCATATAATGGTAAGGCAGCACCCGACGTGAGGTATGGGGTGAGCTATAATGAATGTAGAGTGGGGTATGATCACATAATCTACTAATATTTTTCCGTCCCCAGCTAGCACGATGGATTCTAATCACAACTCCTCGTGATAGGTCTCGATGATACTAACCCGTGTATCCATAGTGTCAGAATCAAGTACGCTATACAACTAAAATCTTAGAGATGATCAAATAATAAAAACTGTCAGAGAATGTACTCGCCTGTGGTCCTGAGCTGGCAATACCAAAATCCTGTTTTTGAAGTCTCGTCTGAATAATCCAACAGTCCTATATACATAATATAATAATAATATATTATCAGTGGTTACACTAGTACACATACAACATAATTATACTGAACTCAGAGACTACGCTAGGGTGATACTGGTCAACTAGCAGGGTCAAGGGTGCATCTAAATGCACGGGTGTCATGTCCTCAAATGCTGTGCATAATACGACAGTCAACTCACTAACACATGTCTCAAGCTATAAATCCCGTATAACCCTAACACATGTCTAAGTTAGTACGTAAGTGTACACCAGGCAGTCAATTCACTAATACTCTGGTCATATAGTCTTATGTAATTACGGGATACCCACAATTAACACTTATAGCCATACAACATGTATATTTACAGTCATACATAGTACTAGAAATCAATTTTTCATGATATATATATATATATATATATATATATATATATATATATATATATATATATATATATATATATATATATATATCAAACTAATTATTATACATATACGTACGCAAATGCAACTAGTTACTAGGTTCACCAACACAGGTCTCGCAATCACGTCAACTAAACTATCATGAAGCAATATGCTAATCCTAACTAATATTCACATATGCACACACACAATCATGAAGGAAGGGCAAGTCAAACTTGTGCGTGCACAGGGTCGAGGGTGTAGTCGACGTCGAGGGAGGTCGACGACTAGAGGTGATGCTCGGGCTGCTGTCACGACGGAGGCTCCGGCTGCGGCTGCTGCTTAGGCGGAGCGGTGGCTGCTACGATTCAGTGACTGATGTCGACGGTCGTCCGACGGTTTCGAAGGGGAGAGAAAGTTGTGGGGGTGGTGATGTAGATGATGATGATGATTAGAGAGGTGGTGGTGCGGCTGTGACGTCGAAGATAGACGATTGTGGTGTTGGTGTTAATGGCGGCGGGTCGTTCGCTGCACGACGGTGAGGGGCTCAGGCGGGGAGTCGGGCTCGGCGGTTGGATGATGGAGACGGTGATGTCGGTGTTTAATGGTGGCAGTGATGGAGTCGGAAACGGGACTGGACGGAGAAGTGGACCGTCGCGGTGTTAGTCGTGGTGGAGAACGACGGTTCAGTCGGCAAGATGTGTCGAACAGCGGGGCTCAACCGCGGTTACTGTCGGTGGTGTGCTGGTCGGGGACGTGCGGTGTTGGTGGGAGATGATGGAGGAGAACGGGGAGAAGAGTTCGGCGGTGGTGGTGGCGCTGTCGGGGGTCTCGGCGGTGGTTGGGTTCAAGCGGTCGTCGGTCCGGCGGGATGGATGAGGGGATCGGCTGCTATATGAGTTAGGGTTTTAGATATTTTGATATTGATAAAAATAATAGGAGAAATATATATATATATATATATATATATATATATATATATATATATATATATATATATATAGGAAGAAAAGTGTGATGACTACCTAGGGAATTGGGCCGCCCAAGTACTCCTTGGGGTTGGGATTGGTATTTTTACATGAAAGAATTTGAATGGCTAGGATTGTGTTGGTTTAAATGGATGGCTAAGATGGTGAGGGGGGTGTTTTGAGTGTTGCACACTCCAAAACAAAGGAATTCATGCATGTGACCGGTCAATGAAGAAAATGAATGCTTCTTCATGTGTTGGGTCGTATGGGAAATGGACACCTCACTGTACTTTTGCATAAAAGTCTCCAACAATTAGAAAATTATGCAAAAAAGGGATTTTTAGGATTAAATGAGAGAAAACACCATGTTTGGTATGATGTAGTGGCTAAAAAGGATGTGTGGTGTTTAGTATAATCCTTGAGGGTGTGAATGGGAGTTTGGTTTGGTATTGGATATAATTTTAGGTTAAGTTGGGTCCTTACACCAATTTTATTAAAATTAATATAAATGATGTTCTAAAATTAATTGGAAGTACATAGGGTTAAAATTAGGTGGGACACAAGTGTCATGGACGTAGAAGACTCATAATAGAATATTGTTATAATTTGGGTTGCACAAAATGGGTCAAGATTGTGTCTCCAATTTTGATTGTAACGCACAAAGATGCAAAGTTGAATTTATTTGGAAATACAATTAAATATTTGCGATGAATATTGTGCGACTAAAATAAAGCACAAAATGGCATATTTATAAGTTATACAAAAGCTAGAATGGAAGATTGGCACGTCTAGGACAAGGATATAAAATATGTTGGACGACAAAAGCTAATATAGCGCTCCAAATATCGAAGCAACGGTAAGGTACAACAATCAAATAAAATTACAATAATAAATATAATCTCCAATATTTAATTCCCCAAAATGCTAATTAAATCCATAACCCTATAATTTGGTCAGAGTTTCTACTAGTGGGTTTCTAGGTCTAGTCCACTAACCCATACATTAAAGAACATTATATATATATATATATATATATATATATATATATATATATATATATATATATATCATGGAATATATTAACATATTAAATTAATTAAATGAAAAGACGAAAATACCCCTATTCTGGAATGTGGTAGTGACATCGTCGAGGAGTGAGGTCACCATCGTGCCCTAGTTTCACGTCGTAATGTTAGGATGAAGAGAGATACAAAGATACAAAGAGAGAGAAAGTGAGTGAGAGAAGTACCCGTCCTATCCCTTCCCTTCGACCGTCGACTTTGAATTTTTTTTTTTGGAAGAAATGCGATGAAACTTTCATTTGGGGGGAAGAAGAGCTCTCAAAATTTTTTTAGGAAAGAAATAAGGTCTGTTTGATTTTTCTCTCATATAACTGCCACCTTATCTTTGCCATATCAGTGCCACCTCAGCAGCTGTAACTGGATTATAATATTTTGGTAGTAGTCTTAGCATTTCTTTTTCTATACTGGTAGCAGAGACAATTTCGTGCAGTGACAGATCCTATTATCGTGGAATCATCAAGGCAGTTTCTGTATAGGTAAAAAAATTATTTTTGCATGGCTAATACAAGTCATTCCTGCATAGCTCACCCTCACCATTTCTGTGCGGTTCACTATTCCAGCGTGGACCCTCATTTCTGCAGGGATTATCCTGCTCATTTCAGTATAGACTATCGTTCTAGTGGAAAGCTCACTACCAATGTCATATTGGCATCCATTGCACTTATGTTAACAAACGCTCATAGCATTGAAGTTTCACCTTCAAAAATATATCAAATTCCTTCACCGATTTATTTTTTATTGTACCAACAAAAACAACGAATCAGTCCAAGATCTTGTTTATCAGAAGGAAATCTGAGCTACCATTATTGGTTCCAGTACAAATAAAGATGAAGTACCACCTCAAGGTAAATATGGGCTACAACTTCCAACAAGTAGAAGGTCCAAACTCATTAAAGGACGGCAAACTCTATTATAACCTTTCACACCGAAGAAGAAACCTGACAATTACTATAACAGAACTTATAGTTGACTGTGTTATGTTACCCCCCACCTTTGCGAAGTGAGTTGACGTCATCCCCTGAAGTTGCTGTTAAAATTCTACCTGTAAAGTTGTTGCGTATAATTGCTCCCACGTGACTTCAACCAACAAGATAGCTCAAGCCTGTGCTAATAAATTAGTATTTGTCCAAGAACCTTCAATCACTTCTTTCAATATTGTAGCGCCCCGCTTCCCTCATGGGGAGTGCGGATAAAAAAAATTATCGGTATCGGTTGATCGGGACAGATTGAATCAAGATCCTTTCCTTGTTATAGATCAGTTTTTTCGAAATCAAGTCCCACATTCAGTGGAATGTGTCTTGAGGAATGACTCAGCGGCAAAGTTGCGAGGGACCTCTCTACTACTTGATTTTCGTTCTTGTTTTTGATGTCGCTTTGTTGTTTTCGTGTTGGCTTTATGAATGCATTTTCATGAACATTTTTGATGAATTTTATTGTTTGTGTTCTTTAAACTTCGCATTCGTATCGAATTCTAGGAGAAAGAGAAGAGAAGATATTGATCATCTATTGGTGCAATGCAGGTGATCGCATAGCTGACGCTTGAGCGGGACGCTAAAGAACCCTCTTTCTCTTTAATTCACCAACTTGTGAGTGACTTTACCTTTAGTTGACCCTTCTTTCCAAGTCTTCATATTTAATCAAAATGACTCTAGTATTGCACGTTCGATCGATAGATACTTGTGTATCTATTTTGGCTTATATAGAACTGCTTTGTGACATTGGTTGCAAACAAGTAGTATAGATTTTATAATGCGATAACTTATGGCAAGTTGACTATGTTATCAAATTCTTATATTTTGATGCTCAGATAATGTTGTTCTTGCATGTTTGTTTATTAACTGAGTAGTTTTTAGACTCACATGGTCATGGACAACTTGTGCACAAGGTTTGGTTCCTCGAACGATTTTTGGGACACTGGGATCGATTCATCCTAAGGGGAGATGTACTGACGTACTAGCACTGGATGAGCACGGGACTCCAGTCGGGTTAGCTATCCGAACCGGAAGGATCGCCATCATACTAGAAGTCTACTATGGCTTATGGTGTTAGTGACCCTTTATATTCTACTTAAACTGTGCAAGTTAACTATGTCTTCTTGGAAATGAAGAATATTATAAGAATGTGCAGGTAGATGGGCTGGTTATGGGTAAGAGTCACCGAAAGGTGACACATTTATTTCTGTCATTTTATTTTTGTCGCATGCTTGTAACTTGGACTAAGACAAGATAGAATGATTACATAATAATAATGTTGCATACTTCACATGAATACAGTATCGATTTGGTGAGTTGGGTTAGCCAGCCCTGACCAGTACATTTTAAATATCCTGACCTACGTTACAACATGTCCTCTGAGTCGAGGCGACACTGTGTGGATCTTTAGCCTTCCCAACCAGTCCACCAATCGGTGCGCTCGTGTTCATGACTTTTGAAGCGTGTATAGACTATCCGAAGCTCATACACTTGTTTTTTGAAGCTCCCTAGCCAAGGACTTTTTTTCGTAGGTGTAATTATATTTTTTTCTAGTAAAATAATGTAATATATGGAACGACTATCTCATTTTTTATTTCCGTTGTAAGCTCGCGCAACATCCTTGTACTCAAGACTATGTAATATTTTCTTTTGTACAATGTGTGACTTCAATTTCTCTGCGTTCACTATATTTTTGTGCTCTATGTAAGTTAACATCTATGCCTTGTACGATTGCAACTTAGGTTTGCATGATATTACGTCCAGAGGACGATTATCGATTCTACAGAATACGGGCATGACAAATATGACAAGCTGGGATTCAAGGTCAATACAAGGGGCAGCTAATAATCCTCTTGCCATTTCTCTAAGTACTTCGGATCTTGAGTATGAATCAACCAAAGGGTCACTTCAAAGCACCCGATCGAGGGCAACATCTCCTCAATCCCACTCTATACAACCAGTTTGGTGTAGTCCTCCCTTAGAACAAGAATCATAAGTTGACGACGTACACTCCATGTACACATCTACCTTGGCAATTCAGTCATTAGATAAGCGTAGCTGACGTCTTACTTAGATGGAGAAGGCGAAAGAAGTAGAAATCGAATAGTTAAACACCTTGAAGTGATTGAAGCAGCAATCCAAGAACTTTGAGGTATAATGCAACAAATAATGTTGTTCCAGAGAAATATTAGAACAATGCCAGGTCCTCATCTACTTGTTGAAGTAGAAGATAACTAGACTTCGGCAGTAGTACCGACCAAGCAGAGATCACCAGGGTTTGATATCAACCAAAAGTCATGGCGGCACAACCAAATACCCCCAGGTCACAACCAGATTCTTTTCGAAATTTAGAAGCCAGAGTTATGTCCCTTGTTAATAGGGATAATTAATAGAAAGCTGCTATTACCAGACCATATCCAGTTGAGTGGAATGACGCTCCTTGCCCACCAAAGTTCAAATCTTAGTCTCTGCAATCTTATGATGGTTTGACTTCCCCGAGTTAATACATAACTAGTTTCAATCATAGACTCGATATATTGTTGGAAATAATGCCTTAATGTCCACCATGTTTATGGGAACCCTGCGAGGAGTCACTTTTGATTGGTTTAAAACTAGTCCTTTGAATCCATCAAAATATAGAATGACTGGGAGACCACCTTCTTATCCCAATTATATGAGAATAAGATTCAAATTTCCATGTACATGAACCATGATCAATACCACACAAAGAGAAGAAGAATTATTAGGGACTTTATTAAGAGATTTTGTTACATCTTGATGCAATGCCCTACTGGTATGTTTGTATCTATATTTGTGCAAACATGCACACAACTTGCAAACATGCACACAACTTTCTAACTCAAAGAAAAGTAGCTATGGGAGTTGTTAATGCCAGCACTTAGGAATAGCTCACCCGACAAGCTAAAATTATCGAACGATTTATTGAAACAATTAGTTAACCAAACATCCCCATCATAGAAAGTGAGCAAGGAGAAGATGTTGATGCTGCCAGTGATGACAAAATGAATTAAAATCCAAAGTCAGATGGAGACAATAATGTTATTTCTTATGAAGGAGAATCTTTGATTATCAATCTTTATCCTCTACCACTAGTAAGGAACATGGGGTTTTCAAATTACAATGAATAGTCGTGTCATCTTTACCTTTGACCCATTAAGTTGTAACCATATTTTCCTACAGAGCGTTGCCTAAGAGAGAAATAATGTCCCTCTCTTATCCCTACGAAGTAATCGTCAAACTCCCCAATTGATATTACCTGTAATGGAGCTCGTTCATTATGTTAAGTTGACTTATTTTACTAGAAGCATTTGATCCCTCATAATGCCAATGACTTTTCAAGCAAAGTCTTCAAATTCATCAAGTTACAGATTATCTCTGATGATCAATCTTTAGTAGATTTTTGACTATCATGTCCTCCATACCTCTGATAGTTCATTCATATCCACCAACTAAGCTTAGGGATATACATTATCATATTAATACTAATATATTACATAGCTAATCAAAAACCTATGCTCAAAGCTTCGAGCTATTATCTATACCTAGTCTCGGGTATGTCATTGATAGTAGACCCACATAAAATTCTCGAGATGAATTATCTTTAAATCCTATTATAGATTCTCATTAAGATAAAAAAAATATACACCCTTAAAATTAATGTCATCTTTAGGTCCATGTCGGCCTAAAGATATCTTACTTCCAATCCCCAGCAGGGTAAGAGGTGTGTAATTTGATTAATATCTATACTACGTTGTTGGTATGACAAAGATAGTTAACCCATATTAAAATTACCAGCGATATTTAAGAAACTTTTTAGCTAATCAAAAGTTTCAAGCGAGGGCATTTCATTTAAGACCTCTACAGTTTTTTTAAACAAGTTTTGTGTTTTGTTTATGACAAATCTCTACTATGTACAAAATCCTGCAATTAACCCCAGTGAGTTAATACTATCGCTTACTTACTATCATGTACAAATATATATTTGAACGGTTTCCCTCTAATCCCCAATGGATTTTCTTTCAGGCTCACTTTTCATGTCTAGTTACACCTCTGAGCAAGTCTAGTCAAATATATTTTATTGTCATGTTCATATTACTTTTAAATTCTACACTTGAAGCTTTTAAATCTATCATGTCCAAATTACCAATATTAGGTATCCTTGTAATAGCTTGTTAATCTATTGATCGTACCAAGCTTCAGGTATGTTGTGGTCAATAGGTCCACATCAAACATTTTAATTTACTGTTTGTACCGTATATTTGGTATACCATTGGCAGTAGATCCGTACAAAATCTGAAGCAAAGTCACCTTTAAATCCTCTAGTATTTCCCAGAAATCTCATCAAGTCAAGAATCTTCTTCCCTTTCAAACTATAGAACTATCATGTCCAAAATACCTCTAATATCTATTATTTGCCTAGAATATTCATATTCACTACCCGTACCCGGTAGCATGTATGCCTGGGATAGTTAGGCCATTCCAAAAAATTTAAATGCCATAAAAGGGGGTGAATCTAGTCAAGCTAATAAATCAAGCACAAATGATTGACAATAGGCAATTTAAAATATTAAGTGTGTAAGAAGTAAAGAAATAAGAATACTGACACCTGGTGTATCCTAGTATCCTCATTAAGACACTCCAGTCCCGAAAACCCTTGTCCGGCTTGAATCCACTATTATCAAAATAGTTACACCACGAGCTTTGATCTGAAGGCTCGTTGACTTCTTACACAAGAGCTTTGATCTGAAGGCTCTCTAACTTCACACAAGCTTTGATCCGAAGGCTTGTACACTTTAATCTCTTACAAGATGGTTTTGATCTTCTTACAACAAATATAAATATCTAACTTTTATAACTTTAGAATACTCTCACACAAATTGTGGATAAGCAAATGAAAGCTTTGGTGGAGTATTTGTTGATGGACTTTGGTAGATTAAAAATTTTAGGCTCAAAAGGATTAACCTTGAATAAAGGGGTTGAAGGCTATTTATAAAAAGGCATAAAAGAAAGAGCAATAATGCAACTTTCAGTCCACATACAATATACCGTCGGTATACTACAGTATACCGTTCGTATACCAGTTTGTAGTAGTAACAGCTAAAAAAAGAGCCGTTGGGATCATTTAATGCACCAAAATCTAACTGTTGTATTGCTAGCTGTGATAAACTGGTATACCATCTGTATAGACCAATATACCGTCTGTATGTCAATCCAAACGATAGAGATCAACATTTATATAAAATTAGAATACCGCCGGTATACTCTAGTATACCATCAGTATGCCGGTCAGCAGGCCAAAAATAATCCTGGGTTATTTGCTACCCTAACTTTCAATTTTGCAATCAATTTCTTGTGTTTACAATTATTTCTAAGATTTATTACAGACTCTAGACAGATTATAGCAGGTACATGATTCTTCAGATTCTAGAAATAAAGATGGCATAGCTTGGTTTCTTTTCTTGATAGTTGATGGCTTTTTTCCTTAACCGCAGTTGCCCAAAGATACCCATATTGTGAAATATGAATACCTTTCGGGGCCTTGGCCCTCGAACACCCACAAGGGTGCTCTCCCCTCGACCCATGTTTACTGGCCGGTCAACGAAACCCCCGAGTGCTTGGCTCCGGAGATGTCGTAGGCGATTCAAAGAAATCTTGTAGAATAACGTCGTCTTTGGCCCATCATGATTTCTTTATTGCATATATCCATGCTTGATCTTGCTTATTGCTTTTCTGCAACTACAAGTTAGCCAAACAAAGTAAAATACATAATAGCAAGTATGATAATATTTAATTTATATTAGGACTATGCTAAGTTTAAGTATTTAAAGTAGTGATAGCATGATTATTTATGATATCATAATGTTAAACTTAATCGATTAGCTATAGTCAAAAACTCAACGATAATTTTGGACTAATAATCTCCCTATTTTTTATTATGGCAACTCGGTTA
Organism: Iris macrosiphon; assembly: GCA_036927795.1. Classification (NCBI taxonomy): domain Eukaryota; kingdom Viridiplantae; phylum Streptophyta; class Magnoliopsida; order Asparagales; family Iridaceae; genus Iris; species Iris macrosiphon. The sequence continues at coordinate 119,592,411 of JAYESA010000012.1, read as the reverse complement.
AGTTTATTATAGATAGAGTAGAGGCTCAATATCACTAATATATAAAATACAATAAGAACATATCACTAGAGGTAGAAGCAGAATATAAATGCTATAGTGATTTCATGATGATTAGTGATATTATTACTAAACTTAATCGATTAACCATATTAAAAAATATGGTACAATCATTGGCTAACAATATCTCCCTTTTTATTATGGAAAATCGGTTAAGTTTATGATAGATACAATAGACGCATATATCACTAATATATAAAAGACATAAGCATATATCACTAAAAGCACATGACTTAAACTACTTCTTGCCCTTTGCAAACATATTAGTATATACTTAAACTTACTTCTCCCTCTTTGACATGATAAAAAATAAACTCCCCCTAACTTATAGATAAACAAAATTCAATCTTAAGTAGATAAAACAGAGCAGGAGAAAGTCATAGGCAATCATGATCAAGATAAGTTATGAAAGCAATAGAAGAAGTGTGTAAAGACAAGGTTTAAAAAATACATAGTGTATAAACCAATAAAATAAAGCTTGTCAAAACACAAGGTAGTTGGTAAATTTTAATGATATGAAAAAAAAAGTTTCTCAACTATAAATCCAAGAGAGAGAGAAAATTCAAAACATAATATGATATAAAATATTACTCTAGTCTTGGAAGAAGGATAAGGAATAAAATGATTTCATTAAAAAAACCATAAGAGATAAGTCATTTGCAAATATAATAGATACCATGAGAATAATGAAAGAAACAATAAAAGATTTTAACAATGATCAAGAAAACAAATATGATTCACAATTTGTCCATACAAATAAGTGGATCAATGCCATAAAAAGAGTATAATCATTGAAAATAAAACAAATAGATATACAAGAATCTTTCTATTTGCAAAATCTATCCGCTTACCCAAGTTCATGCATTTGAACTCAATTACCATTTCATGCTATATGAATATCCTTTAGATAAACATGAAGGTAAAGAAGAAAAAAAATATTTGAGAAGGAAAAATTCAGTCGCCTTGAATTCTCCCCCTCAAAGTATGACCAATTATGATATACTTATGAAATCTGGGTAAGACCTCAAACAAGGAAAACCAAAACAATTTTGCATGCAAGGAAACCCAAAGTAATAAAATTTAATACAATTATTAAGAACAATAAGCAAGTTATTATGAAAAATTCTATCTCTTAACCCATAAATGAGAGAGAAATAAGATAATAAAGACATTTGCATACACTCTCATAAACCCTTCACCTATCATGAACACAATTAAAAAGATATTAAAAAGAAGGAATATCAGTTCATGAAGAACTAGGTATACCATATAGTAAGGGTACTAATAAATTAAAACAATTAATTTGCTCCCCCTTAAAATATGTGTATCTAGTTCCAAAGCACTTATATGCATAAAATAGATAAATATAAGATCTATGGGGATATATCAACTAAATATTTTCTTCCCCTTGCTCAATGCATATAAGGATTATGAAAAAATGTTATGAAAATAAAAAAAACAATCATCTTTAGACAAGAAAGATATCCAATCAATAAACACTAAAGATGAACAATCAAAATAATAGTTTCAATTAAGCATATATAAAATCAAAAGATAACATACATTGACCTAAGAAGGATAAACTGATAAATATAATCTAGGTCAATATATATTACCTTTTGAGAAAGAGTCATCGTGAAGCTAAGAGTATAATCAATCAAATACACAAAAAATGATGAAAGTCACAATATAGCTCAAAAATACACACACAAAATCATGTTCATGATTTACTAATTAAGCAATAATCAATCAATTGATTACTTTACATGAATCAATAGGCTTTACCACACACAGACACACACACAAACATACATACATATATATATATATATATATATATATATATATATATATATATAATACTTAGAGAAAATCCAATAAAGTTTAATTAGCAAAGGCTCATATGTGGTAACCATGAGTAGTCAAGGTAGAGTAAAATATTTGACATGAAGCTTACATAGCTAGATAATCTTGAACTACCCAATCATTATAATCATTTTCAAAGAGAGACAAATAAAACATACAAGATCCTAAGAATCTCATCAATAAACTTCAATAGAAATTCCAAGTCCATTTCTATAATAAAATCTCATAAATCAAAAGGAAAGGGAAAGAGTCAATCTTACTTAAATAATTACTAATACAGACAAAATGAGATAGAAACGATTATGCGATTAAATTAGAACTTAAAAGTGAGAGAAATTTAAAAGATGCTTACTTATGAATAATATGGAAGAATATTATGTTGGGAACGAAAGCTCAAAAATTGTTCCCCAAACCAAGAAGCCCTACGAGAGAATCGAGCAAAATGACACAAACAAAAAAATGCCAAACACAAATCGCAGACACATAGATTTTTAAAAACTCAAATGAAAAAAACCACGGGATGATCGGAGCCAAACCCTAAAAACCTCCACTAATCAAATAACAAATATACTAACTCCTTATAAACTTTTTACCGATCCAAATGGATTACCACAACTCTTTGGAATAGAAAATAGATCACAGACTATCGAAGAACGGAAATGACTAGAAAATAATTACCCAAAATCGATATCCTCTTCGAAATAGCCTCCAATCTCTTCCTCTCACCTTCCAATGTTGTAAAAGCACTCTTGCCTCCTTTTACAATTTTTTTTTGAGATAAGAGATATATTTTAAGGCTAGAAGACACCTAATATATATAGCCTTAAACTCACAACTATTATTGCTATTATATATAGGAATATCTATTCCAAATCCATTGACATATTCTTATTATATGTTGGAATATCCAATCCAAATCTAAATCTATTGACATATTCCTATTATATGTAGGAATACCCAATCCAAATATATTGAGGTATTCATATTATATGTAGGAATACTCAATCCAACTCTTAGGTATTTTTCATATAGGTTGGGAGCCGCACCCACTCCAACAAATCTTCCCCTTCACAACTATGTGGAGGGGGTCGTCATCCCGATGATCCGCCTGCAGTACTCAAAATTTCTTCTTGAAAGAATTTTTGTGAACATGTCTGCTCCGTTGTCATCCGTATAAACCTTCTCAAGCGCTGCTTGCTTCTTTTCAACCACTTTTCATATCCAATGATACCGGGTATCAATGTGCATGGACCGGCTATGAATTTTTTGGTTCTTCATAAGGTGAATTATACTATGGCTATCGCAAAGCAAAGGTTACTGCTCTTGCTTTAGCCCTATATCCTGCAGCAATTTTTTTATCCATAGCAACTCCTTGCAAGCCTCCGTCATTGCAATATACTCTGCTCTGTCGTCGACAAGGTAACACACTTCCGCAATCGCGACTGCCATGATACCACTCCAATAGCAAATATTATCACATAACCCAAAGTCGATCTCCTCATATTTATATCTCCAACTATATCAACATCGATATACCCAACCAGATTTGGCTTGTCACCACCAAAAGAAAGTCTCCAATCGACAGCGCCCTGAAGATATCGTAGAATCCACTTGACCGTACTCCAATGTACCCTTCCAGGATTGGAAGTATACCTGCTAACTGTGCCAACTGCGTGAGCGATGTCAGGTCTCGTACACACCATAGCCTACATAAAACTCTCCACAGCTGAAGCATATGAAATCTGCTCTATATCTTCCTTCTCATCCTTGGTAGATGGACACTGATCCCCAGTGAACTTAAAGTAAGCTTTAAGGGGATTACTCATTTTCTTCTACCCGTCCTTCCCGAAACACTGAAGTACCTGGTGAATATATTTCTTTTGGGACAAGTGTAGCATCTTAGACTCTCTCTCTCTCGGCTGATCTTTATCCCAAGAATAGTCTTCGCTGTGCCCAAATCCTTCATAGAGAAGGCCGCGCCCAGTTGGCACTTCAACTCCGCTATCCTAGTGATATTCTGACCCACCAGTGTAATATTATCAACATAGAGCAGTAAAATAATAAAATCATCCTCAGCAAAGTACCTCACAAATACACAGTGGTCCGACGTCATCTGTACATAATCATACTCCCCTATAAATGACTCAAACTACCTGTACCATTATCTGGGAGCCTGCTTTAGACCATACAAGCTCTTCCTCAATCGGAAGAACAAGTGTGACTTACCCTTCTCATAGAATCCCTCTGGATACTCCATGTATAATTTCTTCTCAAGATCACCATGGAGGAATGTCGTCTTCATATCCATCTACTTGACCTCCAAGTCAAAACTGGCTGCCAATGCTAGCACCACACGAATAGATGACTGCTTGACGACTGGCAAAAAATCTCATCATAATCTATGCCATTCCGCTGACTGTAGCCTTTAACTATCAGCATCGTTTTGTATCGAGGGCGAGTAGCATCATCTGTCTACTTCACTCTGAATATCCATCAATTTTTTAAAGCCTTCTTGCACTTTGGCAGCCGTACCAGCTCATAAGTAGAATTGGCATATAAGGAAATATCTCTTCCTGTATAGCCTCCATCTACTCCTACCTGTGTTCGTCATCCAAAGCCTATGTAAAATATTTGGGATCTCCCTCATTAGTCAGTAGCACATACTCACCCAGTGAGTATCTCGTAGATAGTCGACGCTCTTTATCGCTCCTCCTCAAAGGAACTACTAGTGCTGGCTGTATATTAACAGCCTCCTCCCCTTTAGGAACTACTTCACCGGCATGCTCATCCTCCTGAGGGTCACCCTGACCACATCAACAGGCAGATGATCAAGGTTGGGAGCAACTCCATGTACTGGATCCCCTATAATTGGATCCTTTGTGATGTCCTCTGGAAACTGCTCGAAGCAAAATGACTCTAACTCGGGCAATTCTCCAGCCTCAGAAGGCATCTCGAAATCCTGAGTGCCGGTCATGGTCTGATCCTCGACAAAAAACATATCCCTGCTTCTGTAGAGCTTTCTTCTCACTAGATAATAGAGTCTATAGCCAAACTCATCCCGACCGTAGCCAACAAAGATGCACCGCCTTGTCTTCAGCTCAAGTTTGGATCTTTCGTCCTTCGGTACATACACGAAGGCCTTAAAGCCAAACACTCGCAGATGATTATATAATGGCTCTTTGTTGTACCATACTTTGTCAGGTACATCATCCTGCAAAGGAGTACTAGGAGATAAATTAATAACATAAGCAGCTGTATAAAGTGTCTCATCCCAATAGCTACCCGACAAGTTTGTTTCTTACAATAAATACCGTACCCTATCTATCAGCGTCATGTTCATGTGCTTTGCTACACCGTTGAGCTGTTGTATCTTTGGTAGAGACTTCTAATTTTGTATCCCTTGCTCTTTAGAATAAGCATCAAAGGAATGGATATAATCGTCGCTATTGTCCAACCGAACACATAGCAGCTTTTACCCTTCTTCCTTTCAACAGAGGCCTAAAACTCTTTGAAAGTGGGTATCACCTGATCCTTAGTCTTTATGGCATAGATCCAAACCTTTCTAGAATAATCATCAATAAAGTTTATAAAATAAGAAGCACCACTAATGAATTTTACCTTCATAGGACCGCAGACATCCCAGTGAATCAACTCGAGCAACGCCGACTTTCTTGAACTTGGATGACTTTGGAAAGATACCCTATTTTGTTATCCCGCCAGACAATGTGTACACCTCTCCAATTTTATATACTTTAGCCCTGGAATCACCTTCATGTTTATCAAGTAGCTCATCCCCTTCTCACTGATATGGCTAACCCGCCTGTGCCATAACTCAGTAGACGCGTCAGTAGCTACATTCACCTCATGTGTCTCATGTGCGCTTTCTTCTATATAATAGAGTATGAACTTCTTTTTTCCTCTAGCAATCACTATCGAACCTCTGGAAAGCTTCCATTGATCGTTCTTAAAGAGGTTGAAGAAACCCTTTTCATCCAACCTTCCAATTGATACCAGGTTGAAACATATATCAGGGACATGAAGGACATATTTGAGAACAAGAATTGTACTCATCTTTATCCTCAAATGCACATCTCCAACAGCAATAATTTTTGACACATCTTCGTCGCCCATATTGAACACTCCATAGTCGCCTATTATGTAAGTAGCAAATAGTGCCCAGTTGTGATATATATGCGCTGAAGCACCTAATTCTACCAGCCAAGATTTTTTATTGCAGGCGAGGTTCATAACTACCTCTTCACCTATAATGATCATGTCGCCTCCATGTGTCGAGGCCGCCGCTGTAGTATTCTCACTTTGCTTTCTCTTATCGCCCTTTTTCTTCCTTTTCGAAGCAAAATAGTTTCGCTTGATGTGGCCCTTCTTTCCATAATGGTAACACTCTGAGTCCTCGTAAGGACCCATGGACTTGCCCCTGCTCTTGTCTCTGCTACCACCTGGATCCCTGCTCTTGCCCCTTCCGTGACTCTCTGAAACTAGCACCTCTGAGTGGGATATGGATGAAGTTCCTGGAGAACATCTCCACATCTCTTCATTCAGTATCCCGCTCTTGGCAAACTCCAGACTGACCACACCTTCCGGAGTAGAAGCGCATAGACACTCGTACGGTTTTCCATGAGTCTGACAATGTAAACAACAACCAGAGTCCCTATACTTCATCTTCGAACTTGACTCCCATCGAGGATAGTTGGTTCACCATGCCCTGGAACTCACTCAAGTGATTAGTAATAGACGCACCATCTTTGTACCGCAGACCCATCATCATTCAGATTAGGACTAACTTATTTACCCAAGTCTTCTTCGCATACAAATATTTTAGCTTATCCCACAACATCTTTGCGTGCTCAATATTGACAACGTGGTTGTACACATTTTTATCAATGAACTGCCATATGTACCCACATACCTGTACGTGCTCGAACTTCCAGTCCTCTTCGAATTTATTACTGGGCCTCTCGGACGCAAATATTAGAAGATGCAGCTTCTTGACGAATAATAAATCCTTTATCTTGTTCTGCCAATAATGATAATTAGTACCGTTCAAGTTTACCATGAGCACCAGCTTCGCGTCCATCTCTACTCCTTGATTTGACTGTCAACTTCTGAGATCTCTCTGAACTTAAGAACCTGGCTCTGATACTACTTTGTTGGGAATGAAAGCATAAAAATCGTTCCCCAAACCAAGAAGCCATGCGAGAGAATCGAGCAAAAGCACACAAACCAAAAATGTCAAACATAAATCGCAAACACAGAGATTTTTACGTGGCAAATCCAAATAAGAAAAACTTTGGGACGATCAGAGTCAAACCCTGAAAAGCCTCCACTAATAGAATAAAAAATACACTGACTCCATACAAACTTCTCACCGGTCCAAACGGATCACCACAACTCTTTGGAATAGAAAATAGATCACAGACAAACGAAGAATGGAGATAACGAGAAAAGAATAATCCAAAATCGATCTCCTATTCGAAATAGCCTTCAATCTCTTCCTCTCTCCTTATAATATTGTAAAAGCACTCTTACCTCTTTTTTGTAATATTTTTTTAAGATATATTTTAGGGCTAGAAGATACGTAATATATATAGCCTCAAACCCACAACTAGTATTCTTATTATATATAGGAATACCCAATCAAAATCTATTGACATATTCCTATTATATATAGGAATATCCAATCCAAATCTAAATCCATTGACATATTTCTATTATATGTAAAAATACCCAATCCAAATATATTGAGGTATTCCTATTATATATAGGAATAATCAATCCAACTCTGGGATATTTTCCACATAGGTTGGGAATCCCGCCAACTCTAACATATTGATTTAAAGAATCACAAACCTCAATCATGAAAAACAAGATTAAATCATAGATTTGTCGAACTAATATTAGAAAAATAAACACATGTATCTAAAAAGATTACAAATCACATCAAGACAATTCACAAATCTTATTTTTGTAAAACTAGCATATCTTATATAGATTAAAATAAAAAAAATAGCTAGAAGAGTAAAAGTGAACTAAGATTATATAGATTAACACAAAATCCTAACAGAGCAAGCTATATAACCAATTAGGATTAATAAGATAAACCATTAACAAGATAAATGTGCTCATTAAAACTTAAGTCACTAATACACATGATACTTGCTTAAGCTTAGAGTATCCAATAAGGACATACATTTTGAATAATTAAAATGGTTTATAGACTCTTCACTAAGCAAGGAAAAGAGCATCGAAATAACTCAAAATTTAGAAAATGGCTCTTATCAAATCAAAGGCTAACAAATATATAAGAAGATAACAATAATACAAATTTGTTTGCCAAGTATTAAGAACAATCCATGTTAATAAGATTATAGATCAATCTACAAAATGCAAAATATTATTACCATAAAGAAATAAGTGTATTATTTAGAATTGGATAGATCTCAAAATAAGCGCTCAAACATATTATAATAAAATATATAAGATATTTGATATATCAATTACATATATTCTTTTGTTCTACAATGTCATTGGATAACAATAACTAGAAACCAAGCATAAAACCCAAGAAATAAGCAAAGAAAGATCATCAAGATCGAGAAAACTAGATGCTAGAGATAGCAAAAACTTTTCAAAAAGCTTTCATAGTGCACAATAGAAATAAAGTTTTGAAAGTGTACACTAATAACTGAGATAAATAAGATACTCAAGTTAAAGTACAAGAACATGTGTCATGATCCGCACCCGGTATAGGAGCACGAGTACGTTGGTACGTCCAGCCTACGCCACAGAATCGACAGTAGAACGCTGTCTTGGTCTACTATACTATCTAATATCTCATACAATATATATAAAATACTATCATGCCAACTTAACTCAAATTGATACTCAATCATATATAAAACTAAAGGAAGATGTAAGCACGATATAGAATAGAAAGATAAGAAATATAAGTCTCAAAACATCACATGTCCAACTCAAGTCTAAACACAAATAAGATCTCCAAATAATAATACAATCCATAATCTAAAAAGAAATAACTACTACAAGGTATGAAAATCTAAATGGCCTCAGTAAATGAAACTATATTCAAGTGGTACTCCATCTATCGGTGCATAGTGAGTGGGACACATCCTCTCTAACCATTCATCTAAAAAATATTTTTCAGTCAGAAATAGAGCAAAGTACAACCCAATAGCAGTTCCAATTAATTGATAATAACTATAAACAAAAATAGAGAATATAATACAAGACGAGAATAATGAACAATATCAACTATGGTGGATGAACAGGTAAACAATGAATAATATGGTATATACTGATCACGATGAACTAGAAAAATATAATAGAATAAAATAATGAACTAGAATGTGGTGAAGAACTGAAACTATGCTAAGTGATTGAAATACTAGTTAGATATGTGGTTGGCTTGGGTAAACATTGTCTACTTTAACGTTGGATAAACATTGTCTAAGTTAAACATTGAACATTATCTAGGATTTGAACATATACCTAGCTAACACTTTCCCTTTCCCCCAACTAGTACAATGGATCCAACCATGACATGTTGTGATGCAAGATACTCAAGGCCATGTAAACAATAAACCTTGAACACGAAATATTGAATATTAAACATTGAACATTGAACATTGAACACTTAACATTGTCTAAGTTAAATATTGAACACTGAACATTGAACACTGAATATTGAAATATTGTCTAAGTTAAACATTGAACATTGAAACATTGTCTAAGTTAAATATTAAGAACACAAGAAATAATGAACAATATATATAACATCCCATGACTGATCCATGTGTATACTAGTCCGTGTACCAATGTGTCAAGAGTCATGTAAACTATTTCTAAATACTTGCATTATAGTAATTATCAAATAATAGAAACTATCAGAGAATGTACTCACCTGTCGTCCAAGCAATGAATGTCAAATTATGTCCCAACTGGTGTCACACAAACCTATATATGGAATATTACATCAATACAAGGTATTGGAATAAAATTAAGTTAAACTAGTCAACCTTTAGGTCACAAGCCATTTCTAAGTCAAATTGATTAAATCTAGGCTACTAGAGTCTAACATTAGGATACTAAGTCAATACACTATGAAACTAAGCTATGCTAACTAATCTAAGATACTAAGAACCACATAAAAAATTGTATCCTAAGATACGTAAGTTTTAAATATGGAATAGTAGTTTGGATATATATACAAGTCAATAATTATAGTATCTATATCAAAAAAAATGAAATTAGGATACCTTGGTCTTGCACCAATGCGTATCGCACTATCTCACCACTATCCAGATACTCAAACACAAAACCTTGAGTATCGACCCAATACCTGGCATCCGCCCATTACCTTGACATTACTTGGTATCCCAAGTAACCCAAACCTCATTATGGTTAATACAAAGAAAACCCCCAATATATATTATGCTAAATAATCTAACTATTAAAACTATTAACTACTAATATATATACATATCATTACATACTAATACATAGACACATATGGTACTACATATAGCTAATAGGCTAATAAATACACATATCTACTAACTATTAACTATCCATATATATACTAGTATAAATATCTATCTATCATAACAAGTATATAACTAACTAATACACTATACTAACTACTAACTAATACATTACACTAACTAACTAAACTAACCCATTAAACTAACCACATACCTCACTGATACACTGCTGACACTACCCCTCTACTAACTGAACCATCCCACTGATACTGAACTGATACTACCTGGCTCCCTGTTGATCTTGCTGATCTCCACAGTGCTCTATGCTGATTTTACTGTGCACGAGCTGCACACATTGCTGTACCTCACTGATAACTTACATGCAGGCTGTTGCTTACTGTTGGATTGGATGCATTGCTGCAAAATGCTGAAGGTTGGATGCTCTCTACTGTAGGCTCTTGATGTAGTATTCTATGCTGCTATAGTTTCCTCTTGCTGCATTGAGTAGTCATTACAATTTTATACTGCTCTGCTGCTCTCTGTATTGGCTGATACTTCTTGCTAATGCTGCAGACTTGTCAAGTTGCTTGCTAAAACTATTTGTTGTTGGTGCATTGGCTGCTGAAGGATGTTGCTGCACTCTACTGTATCTACTAAAGGTTGATGTTGAAGCTGCTGCTACTATCATGTGTGCACAAGCTCTGCACCTTGCTACCTGCAGTTGCTATTGATGCTGCAGTAGCTCGATCCTGCTGACACTGCAGTGCGCCCCAAGGCTGCCACTGCCCGAGTATCTGCACACTCTAAACTGCATTGTTGCCTACACCATGTAGCTAGCTGCTGCAGCAACTGCTTTGCTCTGCTTCTTGCTGTTGGACTAGTGTTGCAGCTTGCTGCAGGTGCAGTTGAGGCTCTGTAGGTTGATGGCTACATATTGCAGCTGCTGTGCCTCGACTTGCAGAACTGCTCAGCTACTGAATGGTTGTTGTTGATGCACAGCATGCTGTGAAGGTGGCTACTAATTGCTGAGATACTGAACCTACTACAGTGTTGTACTTTGTTGTAAACTGCTTTGCTAGGCCACGCTAGCTGATACCTCCAGTTGTTGATACTACACAGTTTACTCAAGCTCCTATGCAGTTGGTCTTAGCCAGCACAGCTACTATTTTGAACTTGTTGCTGTAGGCTACACACCCTGCCGCAGTGCAGTGGCTTAGCTGCACTTGCTGCTCTTCACAGGTTCTGCAGGTCCACTGCATCCTACTGCCCTGAGCCTTCTTTGCACTGATACTGCCATTCCCCCTTGCTGCTAGATGCTGCTCGAGCCATCTTCACAACCACACACTTCTTACACACTCATAGACACAAACACATAGCACACACACACACACATAAATATAACTGCTACACACACACACACACACACACACACACACACACACACACACACACATATAGATATATATCAAGGTATCTCATCTATTTATGTATATAGATACATATATACTCTCACACACAAAATCCACATAACACTAATACATATACACACACCCTTATATACATAAACACATATATATACAATCATATATACATATATACTTATGGATATACTTACACACAGATATATATATATAACTATATACACTTAAGTATACCATACACTATAGATACATACTCATATATATATATATATATATATATATGTATATATATATATATATGTATATATATATATATATGTATATATATATATATATATATGTATATATATATATATATATACATATATATATATATATATATATATATATATATATATATATATATATATCATAAAATATAACATACATGCATATATACACAAGTACATATATAATTAAGAGTAATACACCAAATACGTGGAACGGCTCCACCACACAACCAAACGCATCCCGAAGGACACGAGCAAGTCTAGAATACTAAATATGCATAATACGTATAATAATTAGATCATCTACTTGTTTGTGTCATAATGTAATATGCACAAGTCCCCGTGTCGGAGAAAACCCTCCAAAATTAATCCGTTTCGTCAAATTGACGAGATACGGCCTACACGTACCCAATTGTGGATACGACACTAGTCACAAACAAACAATCATAGGTCATATTGATCTATTAGACCAAATGATAAATACCACATGTGCCAATCTCAGAATTCTCCCAAAATTGGTACCAAAATGCACATAACTTCCACCGTAGATCTCCGATGAACATAAAACCAATTTCTATGGGTAGCCAATGCATGTGGGTTAGTTTCTCATGGTTAAATCTCAGATTTACAGCCTACTAGAAGGGGAAAAACTGAAATTTAACTATTGGGAGATGGATTCTCAATGAAAAAAAAATCTCCAAAATAGAAAATAGCTCATCTTTCTAGATCTTGGCCTCCTTCTTCTAGATCCTTGCTTCCTTCTTGTAGATTCTTGTTGTAGTAGCCTCAATTTATGAATAAAAAAGGAATTTGAATGGAAATTTGGTAAGGAATGGTGAGGGAATGAAGAAATTTGGAAAAAAAAATATAGATCTAATTGGAATGAACAAAATAAAATGGGAGACACTCTCTCTCCTCCTCTAATCATGAACTCCTCTCCCAAGCAATATAAAATGTCCAAAACGCCCCTTGGGGCCTCTCATGAAGAAATTAATTAATGAGGGAAGGTTCTAGTCTAATGGTTCCACTAATCAATTTATCCTCCTAACCATGGGCCTAATTATGGGCTCAATCTAAACTAACATATAAATGTTTGGTTCATGCATCTAACTAAACTAATTAGGTCCACTACACAAGTCCAAAATAATTACTACAACTGAACAAAAATAAATAATGCAATAAATAATTAATTACTCATGCACAATATTTAAATACTATACTCCTAAAATAAAATACCCGTGTCAATTACCAAACTATCCTTGATTAAAAATATGAGGATGACAACATATAATTCTTAAATAAATATCCATATATAGTCATGAGGAAGACAATAATAAATTTTCTCTCAACAACCCAATTTCAAAGATAGATCAATTTTAAAACTCGAAATCAAGGAATCAACAATGTATATATGTTAAACTATATATATCATGAATATGTTAGTCAAATAAAAGCATGAATACACATTGTCAACCAAAAATTCAAGAAGATATAATCAAGAAAATGACTTTAAGGAAGAAGCTAATTGACTCAAAGAAACATGCATAAATTTGTCAAAAGAATCAATAGCTTAAATATGAGATAAGCATAAGTTTGAAGATACAAGTATAATTAAATACTCTTCAAATCAATATGAAACTTGAGCTTAACTCATATGCCCACAAAAAGATATTTACACAAAAATATATAGCAATATAAGAATTAAATGAACAACATGTGAATATAAAAAATTAATTATATAATCATGTATCCTTAATGAATAGTTAAAATTCTATCACAAATTCAAACAAGTAGAAATAAGCTTTATTAGGCAAAGACTTAATTGATTCGTAAGAAATTTGTCAAAAAGGAAACAAAAGAATCAATAGTAAATATATTATGCAAACACAAAGTTATATTAGAGTATAGGTGTATACTTATCAAGTAATATAAAACTTGTGCTAAACACATATATTCACCAAAACCAATTATATTAAATATGATAATTAAAAATAAATCGGTGACGAGTAACTATCTCAAAGATATATAAAAAATAGAGAGTCAAAAATATTAACTAAAAAATATAGAGAACCTATGGACTAGAGTGATATGCATGTTTTATAAATAAAAATTAAGAAGTATAATATACATATATAAATGTATCACACTAATAAAAAATAAGTGATAGACTACTAAGTGTGAACTAATCATTTAAGCTAAAAAAATTAGTCATGCTAGATAAAGGTAATTACAAGAGAATTAACTAAGCATGCTAGTTGTTTGCGAAAAAAAAAATTAACGAAACTTTGTATTACAACTATTAAAAAGAAAGAAGAGTATAAGAGATCCTAAACATTAATCTAAGTACAATTGATTCTAGGAAAGTATAGGTGTAGAGATCTGATCTGAGGGCTTTCACTTTACTCCTTGGACCATATGACGATGAAGAAATGCAAGAATGTTGTGAACAACTTGAAGAGTTGGGCAATAAGAAAATTTTGGCAACAATGGCACAACAGGCTTCTATTTCTCTTCTTCTGTTCTTGAACTTCAGAGACTTCAAAATTTCAGCCGTCGAACAATTTAAAGAGTTGGGTAACGAGAAAGCCTTGGCAACAATGGCACAACATGCTTATGTTTCTCTCCTTCCGTTCTTGAATTTTAAGGAATTAAAAATTCTTCCTCCGTTGCCTTTCTTAACGTACACAATGATCCTATATTTATAGGATTTTAGAGCAGTTATGACAGTGTGCGTGCACTATGGAAAATCTGTACTATACGTGCACTTTTGATGGGATGACATCACACAATCTAGTGAGTGGGTGCACAACTTGTTGTCTGCTTGACATATGGCTTCCTATACGAGGAAAGCGTAGTCATGGGACAGTTATTTGTACACATTTAGTGACGATATTGATGATGACCTTGATACAGAGCCGCTAACTACGAAAAACATGGCATGTAGGACACATAATCATAACTTTTCTTTATTAGTTAGGATCGTAGGCGCACTTTAGAAGTGGTCTGGAGATTGGCACACTTTTGAAAAGATTGGCTATACAAATGCTCTTTTGAAGAAGTAGCCATGATGGCACACTATTGTAGAAGTTGACCATGATGGCGCACTTTTATAGAAGTTGGTCGTGATGGCGCACTTTTGAAGAAGTTGGCCGTGATAGCTCACTTTTGATGAAGTGGAAACAGCGGCGCACTTCTGATGAAGTTGGGACAGCGGCACATTTTTGAAGAAGTCGATTCGTACTGGCCACTAAACGGTAACCTGGGTCTGCATGCTGAAAATCTTCTGCAATAAATGAATTAATCTCTTAGGTTTCTGTAACAGTCAGCTGTTAGTCTATTGTATTAAATGCTGAAAGTGGGATAGGGCAATTGTGCGCCAATCTTCGTAGCGTTAAGATAGCTTGCCACATTAAGAAAGTGCGCCAATCTTCGTAGCGTTAAGATAGCTTGCCACATTAAGAAAGTGCGCCATAGTCCTGAGAGCTAAGAAAGTGTGCCTTTCTTCTGATGGGCTCTTTGTGAAGAGTGTGCCATCTGTGTAGGTGCACATTTTTATGCTTCTATAAGACCCCCTTCAAAGTTTTCAAACTTGAACAAGTTTGGAATACTTTGAACTAGAAGCATAAAAGTAGTTGAGATTTGATGTGCGTATTTCGGGTGGACTTATTACCCGTGGCATATAAGTAACAAGTTAGAGTGAACTAACACTTATCAGAGGTAATATTGATGAGATAGATTAGAATAACTCAGCTTGGGGAATTTTGTGGACTTGATATCCATGGTGTACTTATACAAAGTACGGGTAACAAGTGTGAATGTGAAATAAAAGATAAGAGTGGACAAGATATCTGTTCAGAGGTAATATGGACACGATAGACTTCTTTATGAGGGACCTACTAGAAGTATCTACTCAGAGGTGATATGGACATGACAGAATAACTCTGTGGGAATAATTTTTTTGTGGACTTGATACCCATGGTGTACATGTGCGAAGTACATGTAACAAGTATGAATGTGAAATAAAAGATAAGAGTTGACAAGATATCTGTTCAGAGATAATATGGACATGACAGACTTCTTTAGGAGGGACCCACTTGAAGTATCTGCTCAGAAGTGATATGGATATGACATAATAATACTATAGAAATTATTATTTTTTGTAGACTCACTTGTAACAAATATTGAAGATGTGGACTCAACGAAAGTTACTCATTACACGACTAATAATGTAGAAGATATAGAATTATCCGAAGAGAAAGATGAAGATAAAGATGAAGACGAAGTAAATAAAAGTGAAGATGAGGAGAAAGAGGAAGAGGAGGACAAGGAAGGCGAACAAGATAAATTTTATGAAGATGATTAAAAATAAAATATTTTGCCTGTAGAATGTACTATATTTTGACTATAGAATGTACTATTTTGATGAAGATATGTATTATATTTTGATTGTTGAATGTACTATCCATTTAGACTTGTGATACCACTAGTTATTTATTGTGCAATTCTATGAATGCTGTGAGATATGCATAACATTTTCACTGTAGAATGTACTATATATTTGTGTATTTCTTTATTCATCATATGTTGTTATCAGGTATGACAGGACGACGCGGAGTGTTCGACAGATCCCGAGGTAGACGGAGTGCTCCTCCGCTACTGCCTACTGTTGGTTTTGGATCCTTGTTTTCTAGTACTCCAGTATATCGACCAGTCACATCTCCGACTGTAATGACGTTATGTGGCAGCACTCCTGGGATGAGTAGTTCTAGGCCTGATAGTATCCCTCATCCACCGTTCCTCCTGCTAACGGAACAATGGAGACAGATGAGCATATGGAGAAGGTCGAGCCGACATTGTCTTAGCATCAGCTAGATCCTCCATGCGCACCTTCGAAAGAGACGAGGATAGAGATTTGGACCGACGGTACAAAGTAAGCCAATCAGATGGTTTAGCATCATATATATCGTATATTTTTTTATTCATCATATATTGACTTTTTCGATAAAAATAATTATCTCTGTATAGATATCGTCCCTCGTTGATACAGAGACACCTGGGCCTCTTTTTGAGGAACAATTATGGTGGCCCTTGGATCAACTACTCTGATGCTCTGGAAGAGAGGAAGGCGTTCTGGTTTGCGCACTTCAAGGTAAGAGTATATTATATCAATCATCTAATTTATGCATATTATATAACTTACTAAATTACTTATTGTTCTAAACGTATTTATATCCACCATACCGGCCCGAGTTGATCGAGCCGATGTTTCCTGCCTTTGCCGCCAAGCTGATCCGTGATGCTCTGGATGACCAGAAGGCTCATGAACGCGAAAAAAATCGATTCAAGGTTAGATCACGTCTGAGCACTGGACTACGACGAGGACTAGATTCGACGATCCGAGGTACAAGAAAAGGTCTGAGAAGGCCAAGGCGACTAGGCAGAAGGCAGCAAAGTGGTGTGGTGGCTCTATTCCGATGACGAAATATTTTTGTTGTTTGGTATATTTTTTTTCCAGATATATGTTTTTAATGCAAGTATGATAAAATGATAGTAGGATAAAATTTTAATTTTAGTACTAAATAATATATTTTTAACAGGTTCAGAGGGGTGAGGATGCAAACATGGTAACCGTCTTCCTGGCCACCCATCGAAAGGGCGGGAATCTCATTGATGAGAGGACCTCGCAGACCTTTGTAAGTATTACTTTACTTTGTGTTAATTTTAATATAACTTAGAAAATTATCGAATATCCAAACTTTTCTTGGCCGAGTATCTTAGGCTGCGTGAGCGGGCGACTGCTAGTGCACCTATAGCGGGAGAGGCTGGTACTTCCTTGCAGCCCTCTCTAGCTCCGTCGACGGACGAGTTGTGGTGACCGCCACAGGTGGTTTCCAAAGGGGTATCCTATGGCGCTCTTGTTGCGACGTAGTCATCTAGGGCCTCCACGGCAAGTGCGTATTCCCCACAGCCCTCGCAGTCATCGACCCGAGTCCAGGCGACCATTGATCGTCAGATTGCGTCTCTCCGTGATGAGTTGCTGTGAAGGATGGAAGAGCAGCCACTGTCCCAGCCGCAGGCGAACGATGCGACACTCATCGCATGATTTGATATGTTCGAGCGTATCATGGAGCTTCAGGATATGTGTCACACCCCAGTCCCAAAATATCAAGGGACTGGACACGTGGCAATGGCCAGCAGCACACACCGATGGACAAACCCAATTTAATGGATCCATCGGGGCATACTTAAGTTGTAATATAAAGTCTACGACAACATGGCACAACTAATCTCATCCATACAAGATAAAATATGATCCTAAAAAATAAGACATGTAAATCATCAACCAGTCTCAACAAAGTACTTCGGGAATAATCCGATAAAAATCTGATACACTGGTTCAACAGACCAAAATATAAATGACTGAATAAAGTAAATACTGAGCATGAAACATAGATGCTCAGAAAAAGTCTTCAGCTAACACCTCATCCTCGGGTGTCGGTACAGCTCCTGTATCAGCTCCTACTGCTGTCCCGTATACCTCGGGATAGATCTCGTCTGCAAATCCTGGGGACATAATTCGGATTCAGGTCCTCAGGGGACATAGCAAGGTACAAGATAATACAAGCCAAAATAAATACAGTACAGAAAATAATGAAATAAATAGGGTAAGTATGTAACCATCTATGTGATATACAAGTGAGAGCATCACTAGTACTCAGGCTAAGACCACTACAAGCTCTGTGTCAGGGAGCCGGTAGCAGTAATAACCGGTAATGTGCCTAGCTCTGTTGGAGAGTCTACGGCCTCACAATAGTAGTAGATATATATAAAATAGTCTGTAGCCTGTGTGTCTCTCCCCACCCAATGTAACCACATATCTCATGTCCACAACGTCTCATTAACATGTCACGCAAGATCATAGCTAATGCAACAAGTCATATAATATCTATGAATATAATGTCTATGTCACAAGACCTGTATCCTATACAGAATCACCATGAATATCTCAGGAAGATTCTGTCTCATGAATAGCGTCAAGTGTCCTGGGTTATGGTGTACTTGATAAGCCAAGTTCGAGAATGTAAAGGGTCATGAATGTCCATCTCTAGGTGACGTTACACAACTCTGCGTACAGTATTGGCACCCGACTAATAATCGGACGCTAAGTAAGTCACACGGTCCTAGGTCAAGCATGCACAGCAATATAAATGAATCAAGGAAAATATGTAACAAGACTGCAAGTTTTGGCAAGGTACACTTGTCTGGGGTTTGAATATCAACAGCTGTTCCTGTATCAGTGGATCCTGCAGGTACTCCTCCAAAAACTATAATAAATATCACCAACAGTCTCAGAAGATATCAAATAGCTAGAAACGCCTGTCCTTAAGTCCAATTTGGACACAGGGGCAAAAATGACAGTTTTTGGTCAAAGCGGGGTCCATAAGTGGGCCGCTTTGCACCAAAAAATATGCCAGGGTCAAAGGTCTCCAAATTCCTCAAACTTAGTGTCAACAAGTCAGGAACGATGATACAAACCCAACGGAACTTCCAGAATTGGATTCCGATGAGCCGATCACAAAATTGCTTGTCAGGTGGAGCCGTGGGGCCCACGATACGCGATTTTGTCAACGTTTTCAAAATCGAACCAAACTTGGGTCACAGGACCAGCGTATTGCTATGAGTCTGATGGTACAAGTTTTGTTTCAATCCGATGTATATACACAAAGTTATGACGTATTCCAGAACAGGCGGATACGGAACGTTATCGACGGATACGCGTTGATTCTGGTGTGCACGCCATCCAAATCAACTTCTACAAAATCCTGCACGTCCATATCAACGGCACGCACGTTTTGGTGAAGACCGCGTGCTACCAAGTCATCCCGTTTGGCAGGGTGCACTCAGTTCCGGGGTGAAACAGGACGTTGGTTTTCCTGTTTTTGGATCGCGGTTTGCGATCACCACAAGACGCGACGCACCGAGTGGGTTGCACGGGCATCGAGAGGGTTACACAGTCTACGCGACACAACTGACGGAACGGAAAACGGAATAACAAGGAGAGAGAACGGGTTATCTGCAGGGCTCCGTGGAACAAGAATTCCTCGTGTCCGGGTGACTGTTTCGTGTCCTATCCGAGTCTGCTGTGTCCGGAGCTAGGGCGGCTGTGTCCGGGCCGCTGTGTCCGTGCTAGGGCAACGGGCGGTTGGCTGGGAGTGGCCGTTCTGGTCGGCGGAGCCCGTCGACGGCTAGGGCAGGGGTGAGGTGGCTGCGAGTCGGCGGGGGCATGATGCTGGGCTAGGGCGGAGCGGAGGTCGACGAGGGGGTGTCGGCTCTGGGGAGGATAAGGTCGGGGGGATGGTGATGGTGGTGGTGCTGGGCTGGGCTTAAGGCGGAGGGACGGTAGAAGTCGGGAGAGGTCGGCGAGGCGAGGGGGTCGAGCGAGGCTGGGCGGAGGAGAGTGGTCGTTCTGGTCGGGGACGGGTGGAACAAGGAGGAAGAAGGCGGCAGGGAGATTAGGGTTCAGGTGAGGGGGTTTCGCGATGGCGGAGAGATAACAGAGGATTTGCGGCGGCGGCTGGCGTGAACGTCGAGGTATTTATAGGGCCGGAACAGTAAATCCGGTAGGATTCGGGATCTAGGGTTCGGTTAGGGTTTCGGGTCCGGGTCGGGTTCGATTCGGATCCGACCCGACCCGACCTGTTAAGGCTGGGTTGGTCCGATTCGGTTTGATAGCGGTTTAGGCCGGTTTAGTTTGGTTTATTTCTAAATAAACCGAGTTCGGGCAGGGTTTAATTAGGTTTAGTTATTCATTGGTTTTTAGGGCTTTAAAAATATTTTCGGAGTCCAATAAATTTACAGAAAATTACCCTATGTCCAGTTTTCCATTTGACACCATAAAATATTATTTACATAGTATTTTAGTATTAATTAACATTATTAAAAATCTTTTAATCATAAAATACCTTAGTTTTAATTCCAAAAAATTATGAGAAAAATATTTTAAAAATATTCTGAAAAATCCGAGTTATGACAATCTACCCTCCTATGAGGATTGCGTCCTCGCAATCGAAGAATAAACTACTAAAAGAGAGAATTATGGGAATTACAAGAATGCTTAGGTTACACTTGCATCTGCGAATAAGTGAGGATAATGCTGGCGCATACTATCCTTCCGTTCCCAGGTCGATTCGCCAGGAGAGTGATGTTTCCAAGCTACATGAACCAGTCTAATTATCTGTCCTCGCAATGTCTTCTCACAGATGTCGAGGATGCCAACTGGTTGTTCTTCATATCTCAAACTAGGGCCCACTGCGATCTTTGAATGATCGACTACGTGACTTGGGTCAGTCACGTACCTTCTCAGCTGTAAAATATGGAATACATCATGCACTTCCTCTAAGGATGGAGGTAATACAAGACGATAAGCCACCTCACCAACGCGCTCCAGAATATCAAATGGCCTGATATACCTTGGGCTCAACTTGCCTCTGCTCCCGAATCTAATAGTACCTCGAGTGGGCAAAATCCTCAAGAATACGTGCTCTCCTTCTTTGAACTCTAGGGGACGCCTGTGTGTATCAGCCTAATGCTTATGTCTGTCCTGAGCTGCTCGAAGATAATTTTGAATTTATTTTACCTTCTCCACTGTCTACATTACCAATTCTGGACCCAGTATTTGACGCTCACCAACATCACTCCAGCATATTGGTGATCTGCACTTCCTACCGTATAATGCCTCGAATGGTGCCATCTGAATGCTGGCCTGATAACTGTTGTTGTAGGAGAACTCCACCAAGTGCAAATGATCTTCCTAAGATCCTCCAAAGTCTAGCATACACGATCACAACATATCCTCCAAGATCTGAATCGTGTGCTCCGATTGACCATCTGTCTGTGGATGGTAAGCTGTGCTGAATTTGAGTCTGGTGCCAAGACTCTCTTGCATGCTTTGCCAAAAATGAGTTATAAATCTCGAATCTTGATCTGACACAATACTAACTGGCACTCCATGTAATCTTATGATTTATCGTATATACATGTCGGCTAGTACCTCTATGGACTGTCCAACTCTAAATGGCAAAAAATATGCCGATTTAGTGAGTCGATCCACGATAACCCATACCGCATCTTTTCCGCTGGGGCTCCTTGGAAATCCTGTGACAAAATCCATAGTGATATGTTCCCACTTCCATTCTGGTATAGGAAGCGGCTGTAACATACCTGCAGTCCTTTGGTGCTCGGCCTTCACTTGCTGGCAGACTAAACATTTCGCCACAAATCGTACAATCTCTCTTTTTATTCCATGCCACCAATAATACTGCCTCAAATCTCGGTACATCTTGGTTCCTCCTGGGTGAACAGAGTACATGGAGCTTTGCTTCAGTCATTAACTCCTGTCTTAGTTCTCCATTTGGAACATACAGGCGATTTCCACACCTTAATGTCCCGTCTTCATGTATGCAAAGTCCCGTCTGCATGCCTGCTTCTGTCTTCTCTTTAAGTCTTCGAAATCTAGTATCAGTGGACAATGCCTCTTTAATCCTCTCCACAAGTGATGACTTAACTTCAAGATTAGCCAGCAAGCCACTCTGTCCTGGTAAAACAACCTCTATCTGAAGCTCCTGTAGATCTCTCAATAGCTCATGCTGCATTGTCAAGAAATAAGCCGTAGGCTTCCTGCTGAGCGTGTCTGCTACGACATTAGCCTTTCTCGGGTGATACTGCAGATCTATATCAAAGTCTACCATCAACTCAAGCCAACGTCTCTGTCTCATGTTGAGCTCCTTCTGAGTATATACATACTTCAGACTCTTATGATCAGTAAAGATGTCTACCTTCTCTCCATAAAGATAGTGCCTCCAAATCTTCAGTACAAATATAACTGCTGCTAGCTCCAGATCGTGCGTTGGATAGTTTTTCTCATGGACCTTCAACTGTCTCGATGCATAAGCAATAACTTTGCCATGTTGCATCAAAACACATCCTAGTCCACTACCTGACGCATCACTATAGACAACAAAATCTCCTGACCC
The DNA here is from genome assembly GCA_036927795.1 of Iris macrosiphon. Lineage (NCBI taxonomy): Eukaryota > Viridiplantae > Streptophyta > Magnoliopsida > Asparagales > Iridaceae > Iris > Iris macrosiphon. The sequence continues at coordinate 119,569,246 of JAYESA010000012.1, read as the reverse complement.
TGAAGGAAGAGTAAAGACAGGTGCTGTTGTCAATCTTCTCTTCAATTCTTCAAAGGCCTTCTGGCAGTCTTCTGTCCATGAAAACTCCTGGTCCTTACGTGTCAACTTCGTCATAGGCTCCGCAATCCTTGAGAAATTTTCTACAAACCTCCGGTAATATCCAACAAGTCCAAAAAAACTTCTCACTTCTGCAACTGATGTAGGTGTAGCCCAAGTCTCTATTGCAGCAACCTTCTCCGGATCGACTGAAAGTCCTTCTCCTGAGATGATATGTCCCAAGAAAGATACTTTATCCATACAAAACTCACACTTACTGAGTTTGGCATATTACTTCTCTTGTCTCAATGTCTCTAACACAATTCTGAGATGCTCCTCGTGCTCTTCGTGGCTCTTGGAATATACTAGAATATCATCAATAAACACAACCATAAATTTATCCAAGTACTGATGAAAAACTCTATTCATCAAACTCATAAACACAGCTGGCATGTTAGTTAAACCAAACGACATTACCAAGAACTCATAATGTCCATACTTGGTCCTGAAGGCTGTCTTTGGTATATCCTCCTTCCTTACTTTAATCTGGTGATAGCCGGATCTAAGGTCAATCTTCGAGAATATCCTAGCACCACTCAATTGATCGAATAGATCATCAATGCGTGGTAAGGGATACCTGTTCTTAATGGTCACAGCATTCAGTGCCCTGTAGTCAATGCACAACCGTACTGTTCTATCCTTCTTCGGTACAAATAGTATGGGTGCTCCCCAAGGTGAGACACTGGGTCGAATAAAGCCCTTCTCCAGAAGATCATCAACTTTTTCCTTCAATTTCACAAATTCCTTAGGTGCTAGCTGATATACTGATGAAGTGATAGGCTCTGCTCCTGGAGTTAAGTCTATTATGAATTCTATTTCCCGATCAGGAGGTAAACCTGGAAGATCATCAGAAAATACATCCACAAACTCTGATATGACTCTTGGGTAACCTGACTCCCCTTCTACAGATAGTACCCTAAGAGTAGGCTAAAACTCCTTGCTCTACTGCTTCCCGAAGAAACTCAAACTCTGGATGTCCAAGCGATCTAAATATAACCCATCCAAGTCGGCAATCAAGAGTCGCATGGTACTGACTTAACCAGTCCATACCAAGTACAACATCATAATCCGGCATAGAAAATATCAGAAATTGAGCTCGCATCTCTCTTCCACAGACTATTATAGAACATGATCTACATACGTCACTAACTGGGATAATTCCACCTCCCGTAAGAATTCTTTTAGTCTTCGGAAGGGGTGCGGTAGCTACTCTATGGGTGGCTATAAAGCTAGCTGCTATAAATGAATACGATGCTCCAGAATCAAATAAAGCTACAGCTGGTAATAAAACTACAAAAATAGTACCTGCGATAACCTCTCCTGCAGTAGCTTCATCCTCAACAGCCAATACAAATGCCTGTCCTCGTCCCTGAGCTGGACCTCTCTGCTGCTGAGCCTGCTGAAATAGAGCTGCCTATGGTGCCAATGGTGTCCTCTGCTGGTATCCTCCTGGAGCTGGTGGCCTGACTCCTCCAACTCCCATCTGCGGTGCTCCCACTGCTGGATAAGCTGACCTTGGTACAGGTAAAGCTAGTCTCGGTGCTCCCTCTCTGCGTTCAGAGCAGTCCCTGGATAGATGCTGGTTGGATCCGTACCTCAGACATAGTCCCAACTTGCGCCTGCACTCTCTTTCAATGTGTCCTACCTTGCCGCAGTGGTGACAAGTAGGAAGAGATATGGCCCTGTGTGCTGCTCTCTCTGGCATACTCCTCTGGGATCGTTTTACAGAATTCCCTTGTGATGTCCTAGATGGTGCTGATGTAATTGGCCTCTTCAGATTTGACTCCTTTCTAGTGACACGCTCCATGCGTCGTGCTGCTGCAAGGACGTCGGTATATGATGTTGGTGCAACAGATCCAATCAACCTCTGGAGCTCGAACTTTAGTCCGTCAAAGAACTTCTCAGTCTTCTCTTCTTCTGTAGGAATTAGAGAAGGGGCGAAGCGACTCAGACGAATGAATTCTGCGTTGTATTCTTCCACTGACATATTGCCTTGGATAAGGCGGTTGAACTTGTCTCTGAGTTCCGACCGTGCAACTGTTAGAATATACATCTCTTGGAAGAGTCTGGAGAACTCTTCCCAAGTGACTCGGTCCTGTCCGAGCCTCCTCTCTTCTGATAACCACCAATGATGTGCATTTTCAGTCAACTGCATCCTGACCGCAGTCATCCATTTCTCCTTCAGAAGTTCAGCTGCTTCCAACTGGTGTTGTATATTCGTGAGCTATTTGTGAACTTCAGTTGGCCCCTCCTTGCTAGAAAAGGTATGAGGCTTGAGCTGACAAAAATCAGTGATAGATCCCGTCGCTGATCGCCTAGATGGTGGGTTTGCCTGCTCCAATGCGGATACTAGGCTGGTTCTCAAATACTCTGCCTCATGACGCTGAGCCTCTTGCTAAACCTGCTGTTGGGCTTGCATCATGGCATAAATTATATGAAACATCTGCTGCCCATCTATGGCTTGCCCTTGGTGGAAAGACAGGCATCTGTGGAGTGAACTGTGGCAGAGGTGGGATGTCATCACGCCGGAACCTTGGATTAGGCTGGCCGGCTTGATTTCCTTAAGATGATTGTCCTCCATTCCCTGGTGTCACTCCGTCTACATAGGTAACCACAGCATCGTGTGGTGTATCCAAGGGATTCTCATCTCCATTCCTGGGATCCATTACTCTACAGACAAAAGATAAACTATAAGAACGCTCAGAGAAATCAATATAGGATGCATATCAAGAATTAAATTCGAGTTTGATATAGAGTTCAAAAATGGTTCAAACAATGGATGAGATCCTATAATTTATCCTATCCTTAGTGCAGGCTTGCTCGGTCCCTAAGTTGGAACCGAACAATTTAGTCGTAGACCTGCATAGGCCACCACAAAAACTATGTCACGCCCCAGTCCCAAAATATCGAGGGACTGGACACGTGGAAATGGCCAGCAGCACACACCGATAGATAAACCCAATTTAATGGATCCATCGTGGCGTACTTAAGCTGTAATATAAAGTCTACGACAACATGGCACAACTAATCTCATCCATACAAGATAAAATATGATCCTCAGAAATAAGAAATATAAATCATCAACCAGTCTCAACAAAGTACTTCGGGAACAACCCGATAAAAATCTGATACACTGGTTCAACAGACCAAAATATAAATGACTGAATAAAGTAAATACTGAGCATGAAACATAGATGCTCAAGAAAAGTCTTCAGCTAATACCTCATCCTCGGGTGTCGGTACAGCTCCTGTATCAGCTCCTGCTGCTGTCCCGTATACCTCGGGATAGATCTCGTCTGCAAATCCTAGGGACATAATCCGGATCCAGGTCCTCCGGGGACATAGCAAGGTACAAGATAATACAAGCCAAAATAAATGCAGTGCAGAAAATAATAAAATAAATGGGGTAAGTATGTAACCATCTATGTGATATGCAAGTAAGAGCATCACTAGTACTCAGGCTGAGACCAATACAAGCTCTGTGTCGGGGAGCCGGTAGCAGTAATAACCGGTAATGTGCCTAGCTCTGCTGGAGAGTCTACGGCCTCACAATAGTAGTAGATATATATAAAATAGCCTGTAGCCTGTGTGTCTCTCCCCACCCAATGTAACCACACGTCCCATGTCCACAACGTCTCATTAACATGTCTCGCAAGATAATAGCTAATGCAACAAGTCATATAATATCTATGAATATAATGTCTATGTCATAAAACCTGCATCCTATACAGAATCACCATGAATATCTCAAGAAGATTCTGTCTCATGAATAGTGTCAAGTGTCCTGGGTTATGGTGTACTTGATAAGCCAAGTTCGAGAATATAAAGGGTCACGAATGTCCATCTCTAGGTGACGTTACACAACTCTGCGTACAGTGTTGGCACCCGACTAATAATCGGACGCTAAGTAAGTCACACGGTCCTAGGTCAAGCATGCACATCAATATAAATGAATCAAGGAAAATATGTAACAAGACTGCAAGTTTTGGCAAGGTACACTTGCCTGGGGTTTGAATACCAACAGCTGTCCCTGTATCAGTGGATCCTGCAGGTACTCCTCCAAAAGCTGTAATAAACATCACCAACAGTCTCAAAAGATATCAAATAGCTAGAAACGTCTATTCTTAAGTCCAATTTGGACACAGGGGCAAAAATGACAGTTTTTGGTCAAAGCGGGGTCCACATGTGGGCTGCTTTGCACCGAAAACTATGTTAGGGTCAAAGGTCTCCAAATTCCTCAAACTTAGTGTCAACAAGTCAGGAACGATGATAAGAACCCAATAGAACTTCCAGAATTGGATTCCGATGAGCCGATCACAAAATTGCCCGTCAGGTGGAGCCGCGGGGCCCACGATACGCAATTTTGTCAATATTCTTAGAATCAAACCAAACTTGGGTTACAGGACCAGCGTATTGCTACGAGTCCGATGGTGCAAGTTTCGTTTCAATCCGACGTGTGTACACAAAGTTACGACGTGTTCCAGAACAGACGGATACGGGACGTTGTCGGTGGATACACGTTGATTCCGGTGTGCACGCACATCCAAATCAACTTCTACGAAATCTCGCAAGTCCGTATCAACGGTATGCACATTTTGGTGAAGACCGCGCACGACCAAGTCGTCCCGTTTGGCGGGGCGCACTCAGTTCCGGGGTGAAATAGGGCGTTGGTTTTTCTGTTTTTGGATCACGATTTGCGATCACCACAGGACGCGACGCACCGAACGGGTTGTACGGGCATCGAGAGGGTTATACAGTCTACACAACACAACTGACGGAACAAAAAACGGAATAATGAGGAGAGAGAACGGGTTACCTGAACAGGGCTCTGTGGAACGAGAATTCCTCGTGTCCGGGTGACTGTTTCGTGTCCTGTCCGAGTCTGCTGTGTCCGGAGCTAGGGCGGCTGTGTCTGGGCCGCTGTGTCCGTGCTAGGGCAATGGGCTGTCGGTTGGGAGTGGCCGTTCTGGTCGGAGGAGCCCGTCGACGGCTAGGGCAGGGGTGAGGGGGTTGCGAGTCGGCGGGGTCATGATGCTGGGCTAGGGCGGAGCGGAGGTCGGCGAGGGGGTATCGGCTTTGGGGAGGATGAGGTCGGGGGATGGTGATGGTGGTGGTGCTGGGCAGGGCTCAAGGTGGAGGGACGGTAGAAGTTGGGAGAGGTCGGCGAGGCGAGGGGGTCGAGCGGGGCTGGGCGGAGGAGAGTGGTCGTTCTGGTCGGGGACGGGTGGAACAAGGAGGAAGAAGGCGGCGGGGAGATTAGGGTTCAGGCGAGGGGGTGTCGCGACGGTGGAAAGATGAGAGAGGGTTTGCGGTGGCGGCTGGCGCGAACGTCGAGGTATTTATAGGGCCGGAATAGTAAATCCAGTGGGATTCGGGATCTAGGGTTCGGTTAGGGTTTCGGGTCCGGGTCGGGTTCGATTCGGACCCGACCCGACCCGACCCGACCCGTTAAGGCTGGGTTGGTTCGGTTCAGTTTGATAGCGGTTTGGGCCAGTTTATTTTGGTTTATTTCTAAATAAATAGGGTTCAGGCAGGGTTTAATTAGGTTTAGTTATTCATTAGTTTTTAGGGCTTTAAAAATATTTCCGAAGTCCAATAAATTCACAGAAAATTACACTATGTCCAGTTTTCTATTTTACATCATAAAATATTATTTACATAATATTTTAATATTAATTAACATTATTAAAAATCTTTTAATCATAAAATACCTTGGTTTTAATTCCAAAAAATTGTGAGAAAAATGTATTAAAAATATTCTGAAAAATCCGGGTTATGACAATATGACAGCTGATCTTAGAGTGTCGACAGAGCACAGCGTGACAGAGCTGCAGGCATCACAGCTGTCCATGGGCGAGAGGCTGACGATAATGCATGATTCAATGGTTCATAGCAGTACAAGGCTTTTATCTACCATGGATTCATACAACCATCGACTAGCAGAGTTAGAGCAGATACGTCCTTCTGGTGTACCTTCATCGACACAGACTCCACCGACGTCACTACCTTCTCCATCGACATCGGTGTCGATATCACGGAGCAATATGATCTGTTCTTATCCCTGATACTCGCCGGTGGTCATCATCCTTCAGATCCGCAGTAGTCCTAGTTTTGACCGTTTATTGATTGTTTGTGTTTCAGACCTATGATATTTGGTCATTTATGAATATTCTTTATTTTTTAGGCATTCAGACATTATTTCTTGTATTCTTTAGGATGAGCCTTTCAGACTCAGTTGTATGGATATTTGTTGTATTTTTTACGACAAGATTTTCTCCTGACTCGGTTTATAATCTCAATATTTTATTTTTTTAAATTTTATTATATTATTCATATTAAATGTATGTTAATTTATCGGTGTTGAGTGTTCAACCGAAGGGGGTCGGCGAACCAAGCAAATTCAACGGAGGGTTGCTCCGGGTCTATTTGTACAAATTGTGAATTCATAAACTGTTGGAAGAATGGTTTAAAAATAATTCAATATTCATATTTTTTATTTTTTACTGTATCTTTAGCGACATTTTTAGAGATATTTTGTGACGTTTAGCGACGTTTATATACGTCGCTAAATACGTCGCTGAGTATGTCGCTATAGACGTCGCTATCAACGTTGCTAAATACGTTGCTGCCCATCGCAAATATACTGACATGACAGTATTGCCAAGTCAATATAACGTCGCTAAATGAGTCGCACAACGTCGCTAAAAAGAAAAACTTAGTGACTTATAGCGAAAAATAAAATGTCGCTAATTTAGCAACGTTGCGTCGCTACACGTCGCTAATATAGCGACGCATTTATGTCGCTAGAAAACGTCGGTATAGCGACGTTTTGCGATATTTTTCCGGTCAACGACTAGCTTAAAGGCGACTTCAACTTAATGTTGCTACAGACGTCGCTAAAATTATATAGCGACATTTTTTGGCCATTTAGCGACGTTTCGTGATGTCCCTAATTTAAATTATTCTGGTAGTGATATTTTTTAACTTTGGGAACCCAAGTAGCATTTACTGTCATGCACCAGAACAAGAATATTGGAGAGTGGGAGCGTGACTCAGCCAACCATATCTTACGGGATACCGAATTAACCCGCAATATGCTAATGTTGTCTAGAGATAAGGGGTGCATACTACAATCAAGTCACATAGGGTCAAAAATATCTATGTCTCAATCATCAGTCAAAAAATAACGAGAATGAACATGTAAGATAAAGCAGTTAGGCGTCTCTGACGCTATATCAGAATGATCATGAAACCAGTTATACAGAATAATAAACTAGTACATTGTCAAAGGTACATAATTATAAGTCAGCCGCGGTCTGAATAATATACAATTATGTAAATAAACTAATTTCCAGATAAATCGGCTAACAAGTGTCATCGGCTAAATGCCAAAAGGTAATACAAAATGATACTCATAGAGGGGGAGAAGAAACCCACTTAAGTTCCTCGGCCGACATCCTCCTGGTGTGCTCTATCGGTCGGATGCAAGAAAGGATCCTCGGGCTCTGCTACTAAAATTGGCCAAACAAAACCAGCGGGGTCATACCCCGAGAGCAAGTACCACAAAGGAGCACAAGTGAATAAAGCAAAACCAATAAAGTACATCAAATAGAAATTCATGCCACAACTGTAAGCGTATGACCTTTCATCGAAGCAGTAGGACAACTCTACAACCAAACAGGGACAAGAGATGTTACACTACACCGAGATAGGGTACGACTCACCAATTATTAATACGATAAGTATACAACACATCAATATAATCTAAAACAGATATGCCAGAATACCAGCCAAGATATAGGTACAATATGCAGCTTCGGTATATGACCTATTGTGACACATTGGTGAAACCCTACAACCAAACTAGGACAAGGGTTGAACCATCGCACCATAATATATCATGTTCCTAGACTACCAGCATATGCACAAAGAGTCAAGTTATAACGGACAATTAGTTCTACGACTTGCTATGTGATATTTGGGTCATCCCAGAAGAATGATACAATATTGGAATCCTCAGATCATGTTGATAGTGAGACGGGCTGGCCAAGCCAATAAACACATAGCACATAGTATATAAGCACCGGTCCCTCGTAAGGCTACAGTGCAAGTAATCATATAATAATATATAATATAGCCACATACTGTACTCTACTACTGTAGATGATATACGGTATCCGTTGGGGACCAACATGATGTCCTAGGATATATGTCCTACCGGTAGCTACCACGCATGATCTCGATATTCCATTCCCTCCTAATGCTTCTACTAGTTTAAGTTACCTAATTAACCCTACGGTTGTATAGAATATCGTGTCATGGTCACACGATCATCCTCCTTAGATGATGCATCGTAGTACATGTACGCTAGGTATTAATCCACATTGTTGCTCGAGAGCCAAATTTGGATTCCTCCAAGCGTAATGCAACAAATCAAGCAAGCAACCTAACTATACTATGATCACTAACTGTCACGCCCCAGTCCCAAAATACTTGGGACTAGACACGTGACAATAGTCAGCTGGTGCGACTCCGTAGGGGTTTCCAATTTAACGGACCCGACAAAGTGCACTTACGCTATCCACGGTCAAGTGATCAAGCTAATTTTTTTTAATTCTAACATACAACAACTAAATTAAATCTTAATCCATGGTAAATAAATTACAAGAGGGAACAATATGCATCATTAGTCTGCAGCCCAATAATACAGTCGTTCGAATATACCAAGAGAATAATATAGGCCCATAAACATTAGGCTATAATAGCAGAGTCACAATAGAAAATTATACATAACTGTAATAGAGGAAAGATATAATGATACCTGCAAGGATGTCCAATATACTACCAGATCAAGCCTCATCCAAACTGTTCAAATAACCTGAAAGGGAACTAGGTCCTCAGAGAGATGTAACAAGATACAAAAAGTACATGCATAATATAAATACTGAGTAAAGTAAATCAGGGTAAACTATCCTCCTAAGTGAATGCAAATTTTAGGACAACTTAGTGCGTATGGAAAGTGTAGGCTAGACATATACTGACGTAATTTACCAATCGTCGTGACTGGCTTGTATATGCCACATATGCCCCCCCATCTTGGGGAAATTTACATATATAATAATGTCCAACGCTCCGAAGAGCGTAGTATCTGCATAAATAAATACGTCCAACATTCTGAAGAGCGTGGTATCTGCATGACATCTAACGCTCTAAAGAGCATGGTATCGGCATGACGTCTGACGCTCTTAAGAGCGTGGTATCTGTACATGTAACATCCAACGCTCCAAAGAACGTGGTATCTGCATAAATATATTTGTCTGTATCGTTTTAAAGAATGCGGTATATGTATAAAGGAGGTGGGTGTCCCATACGCCTAATAGTCGTCCTCCCCGCCTAATGCCAATGTATAAGTCTTAAGTGCGACGTGGACATCTCGTAACTATATGCAAGTCACTAAGAACCATACAACTATGCTAAATACCATAACACGTGCTACTCGCACCGATGGCCAGTCAAGTGCGTAAGCCCGTGTCCTATCATAAACTTACTCTATGACGTGGAATGCTACGTGTCAAGGCCTCAGAGTTAAAATAATAACTTTATCACTTAGGGTACGTCCATTAGACGCTAGGTCAAACACAAGTCCTAACGTCGACGCCTTCGTCGACTGCGCCCGAGTCATTCTCGGACGCGTACAGTTATATAATATTTAGAGCACAATATATAATATTAACTGAATTTAAATAGTACAACAAGGCAAGGTATACTTGCCTGAAAGCCAGGTGAACATTCGAACACAAACTCGCCAGGAAAGTAGCAGCACAAGATAAAAACTGGAGCATGTATCCCCGGATGCTGTCACAAATATCACCAACAGTCCCAGAATGAGTGAGATACTCAAAAAAGAATATTCAGACGTCTAATTTGGACACAGGGACAAAAATATAGTTTATGGTCAACACGGGATCTACAAGTGGGCCCGCCTTGTACCAAAAAATATGTTAGGAGCAAAAGTATCTAAAATAGAATATTATTGGTCAAATAAAATTTAAATAACGATACAAATTCAACGGTATATCCAGATTTGGATTCCCGTGAGCTGATAACAAAAATGCCCGTTGGAACAGATCATGGGGCCCACAAAACAGTGATACGGTCACTGTCTCAGAATCATGCAAAACTTGGGTCACAGGATAAGTCAAACGTCACGAGTCCAATGGTGCCAATTTTTTTATGATACGACAAGCATACATAAAGTAATTGGGTAATTATAAAACATCGATGCGGGGATTTTTGACGGATACATGTTGATTCTGGCGTGCACACACGTCTGAATCGAGTTTCGCAAAATCATACACATCACAAAATATTATACGCGTCTTTCGGTGCAATCGGTACCCGACGTGGTTGTCCGGTTTGATGGGACCAACTCTGTATCGGAGAATTTTGATATTTTTAAAAATTGTTTTTCTTTGATTTGGAACTTAAATAACTATCAATCTAATACAAGATTAAAATAACTATTTAAAGGTGATGGAAGAGGGTTAGATAGAGATTATACCAGCGAAGATAGTTTGGGAAACGGTCGAGAGACGGAGTAGTAATCGCCTCACAAAAACTGGTGGTTGAAACTCAATTCTGACTTGGGTTTGGATGTTCATGGTCATGGTGTGTGCTCGTATCATCCGTGCGATGGCCGACGAGGGTCATGGCGGTTGGGGATGTCATAGGTGGGGTCATCGGAGCATCAGGGGTGCCCTGGGGGGGTCGTCGGCGGTCGGCTGTAGATGGGGCATCGAGCACAGTAACCGCAATAGTAAAACGCAGCAGTAGCATGTAGGGGGAGGTGGTGGTGGTGGTGGTGATGGTTGATGGTGAAGGTGGTGGTGGTGGTGGCGGTCAGGTGTGGAGAAGAGGGGGCTCGGGTGATGGTGTTGGTGTTGGTGGCTTGGGGATGGTGGTCATGAGGTGGTGATGGTGATAATGGAGGTGGTCGGGTTTGTAGAGGGGGGAGGTGGCGGTGGTGAATGGTGGTGGCAGTATTCGGCTATGGTAAGGGAAGAAGAAGAGGAAGACGTGAAGAAGATGAGTAGGTGTAGAGGGTTGAAGAAGAATTCGGGGTGGAGAGGATGGTGATGGTAGTAGTGTTGGCTTCGATTTCGGAGGAGAGAAAGAGGGTGGCCACATGTTAAGGGAGAGAGGGAGAGGGTGTTGTTTTAAATGAGAAGAGAGAGACAGAGTGTTGCTTAGGGATTAGGGTCAGCTCTCCTTAGCATTTCTATGAGAGTATATAGGTTCTCATGAAGGAAATAGGTGGTGGTGATGGAATGAGTTTGAATGAAGGGTTATGATAGGTTGTAGGCAAAAGTTGGTAAATAGTACCATGCAACAAAGGAGGGGGAAGTGGTGTGACCGGTCAAGCCTCACCAAAAGAGTTTTTTCATTTGGTTTTAATCAATAGGAGGTGGAGACCTAGCTAATCTTTTACACACAAGTCCCAAATAGTCTAGGAATTGCACAAAAGCAGAAAAGTGGACTGGATGTGGAAAAAAGTCATGTTTGGTGTGTTAAAGTGGGAAAAATTGGTGTATGATGTTTTGTATGAACCATGAGGGTGTGAGTCGGGGTTTGGGTTGGTGTTGGGTCCATTTTTGGGTTAGGTTGAGTCATTGCACCAAATTAGTTAAAATTAGTGTGAATGGTGTTCTTTAATTAATTGGAAGTGCATAAAATTTGAATTGTATAGGACACAAATGTTATGGACGTAGTTGACTCGGAATAGATTATTGTCTTAAATTTTGTTGTAAGAAAAGGGTCGAGGTTTTGTCCCCAATTTTGATTGGAACGGGCAATGATGCAAAGTTAAATTTATTTGGATTTAAAATTAGAAAATATGCACGAATATAATAAAATTAAAATGAAGCACAAGAGAGTGCATTCACGAGTGACATAAAAGTCAGGATTGAAGATTGGTTTGACTAGGTCAAGGGTGTAAAATTTGTTGGAAGGCAAATGCTAGTGCATTGCTCTAAATAATTAAGAAATATCAAGGTGCAACAAGGGAATAAAATAAATAGACGAATTTATAAATCTAGTTAATTAATCTAAAATAATTCTAAATTGATCCCTAATATCTTACTAAGCTAAGTATACATTAAAATTGGGTCAGGAGATTTACAATCTATCCACCTTAGAAAATTTCGTCCTCGAAATTCAAAATCAATCTCCCCAACAACGAACTCAACACATCTCTAAATCTATAAACACAACTTGGTACTTATTTCTAGCCACTCTCCAAATCTTAAACTGTCATATACACACAGTTTAATCCTCTAAGTCATTTGGTCCCCTAAATATTTTTTTTCTCACCATCATGTATTATCTCATTATTGTTATCATGCTAATTATTATCTAAATTTTTTTTATCACCTATATCCTAGGTTACTAAAGGATGTCGCGACACAATCTAAGTTTGAAACTTCCAATATCTATAAAGAAAATAACGTCATTCTTTTACTCTCAAAAGACTGCAGGGGTTAGGTACTAAAATTTTATAAGCACAAAATTCTTCAGGCTACTTATGTGGTATCTGAATTCCTTTTCCTGCAACTAAGACGGTTAATATCTCAATATTCTTTCCTAGGTATAACGTCATCATCCTATAGTATCCATAATAGAATTATGCAACCTAACTTCTTATAATCAGTCTTAGCAGCAACAAGTCTAATCTATTCAGTTAGTCATACCTAGTCTAGAAGCTCAACTCGAACAATTTTTAGGAGAAATATATGTAATAAAATACAACATAAGTCTCTACTCAATACATAGTAATATGAATATATAGAAATTATGTAATAAATATCTATTCAATCATTTTAAATATCCTAGAATAAAATATAATAAATACAATAACAAGAATATGATTCCTAAAATTTATCGGCTAGGATAAATTGAAAATAGGTTCCCATAACACCACCTATTACTAAGGATTAGGTTCAGCAAGCTCATATCCTCTTAGTCAAAAATCTAAATCTATATCCCTAAGCGGTTTATGTGTAAACTTTAATATTCAGCTATCATTCCTATCAGACTTCTATCTTCCATTTATACCCCCTACTCATGTGTCAATATATAATCTAAGAGTCTAGTGGTAATCCTCTATCGATTGACCAATGATTCAGCGTGTGATCTAAACCTATATTTTGTTCTTTGAAATTCGTAGCACTACGAGGCTGATCAACAATTTCTACCTGTGCTAAATTCTCAAAATTCTAAAAGCATTATAATTCATAAATACTATAATTATTATCCCTCAAATCCATATCAAAATTTTTTGTCCTTGTGTTACGTGACTCTAATATATTTCCCTTATTATTTATTTCCTACACACCTTCATATCTTTTTAGTATGTTGATCTTGTTTTCAACTCTAAACTTCGTCAATCATGGCCCAGTACCATCCGTTTCGTAGTATCGATCTTCAAGGCAACTATCGAATGATAAAATTTTCAGTCTTTCCTAGATCCTTCTTTTAATTTAAAATGCTCAAGGTAGGTACTTCTCGCGAATCTCATCTTGTTGCCATTCTACCTTTTTACCTCGAACCTGAGGTTTTTTCTAGTTTACTCCATGCATACCTTCATCCAAACTACATGGGTACCATCTTGTTTATAACTGGCCATCCATTATAGGTAGTTTACGATATCCAACTCAAGGATATAACATCTATCGATACTCTCATCCTTCAATCTAATTGTTCTATTTTAGATACTAGCTCAACTAATCGAGTTATCGGTGAAAACCATGAGCCAAATAGACACTGGCAACCCAAACAAATCAAGTATATCAAATCTGATTCCAGAAGCTATACCCTAGTACCTAAGTTACTATTATTTCAAACAACAGATCTAGCATTCTATCTATCTATCTATCTATCTATCTATCTATCTATCTATCTTAACCTTATCATAGAATCTTCATCTAGGTTTGATACTAAAAGTCATAAGACAACTATAGGTCCAACTTCTAGGGCATGCTACATAAAGTTCTATTTTCCTAAGTCAAAATTTCTTTCTCATATCCCTTATGCTTTACCCATAATTCATCCTCGACAAATTTACAGAACTTCAAGATTTTATAAAAACTTAATCATCTCATTGATTCACCGAGAGTTTCTCTAGTCATAGTCTAGACTTAACCTCATAATAAATTCTCTTGTTCTATTTACAAACACTAATCCTCCTAAAAATATTTTTTTTTGTGTTTTCTCACCCTTAATATATAAATACTCTTCTCCTCATAATTTCTCCTCGAATTTTGTTCTCATTCATGTTCCTTTTCATACCTCAGTTTCAATGGTATTATTTCTTTAACCAAGTTTTTGTTTAGTTTTCTAATCGGATATTCCAAATTCTTTTATCGATATATTCATCATTCCTTTGTCATAAATAGAATTTTGTCAAGTATTAATTTCTTCATATCCTCTAGATATAATCCTCTATTAAACCATCACAACTAGTGTTGTCTTTGTAATAGTTCATACCTAATATTGGTCTCAAAAATCATCCAGGGTATAATTGTATCAACTATTTCATTCAAGTTAATCCTCCGCATACCATATCAAATTACAGCTTATTCTCCCTAAAATTATATTCCTCAATTTTCTTCTTTCTACTATTTATTACTCTGAGTTACCATGGTGCAATTATAATAATGGGTATCACCCAAGCATATGATAAAACTCCTGGAATTCAGATAATCTTCTTCCAAGTGAGTGCCTAAAATTCTACCATCTCAAGTTCATAATATCGCCCATTGTATCACCACCATGGGCTACAACTAATTCCTAGCATCTAACTATCCATTTTCATAAATTACCCCAGAGTATTTAGAATCGAACAATCTTTCCAACTTCAAATACTTCCAAATCTCTGCTACCTTAAGTAAGGGTAGGGTCTAGTTTTAAGTCTCTACTTCTATGTCTAATTCTTATGCCAACAGTCTATACTAGCTCTAGCAACAAGAAAGAACTTATCAACCGCCTCTACTATGGATAACCATCTACTCAAACATCCTATCAGATATGCCTTCTTCGTCTTGACGAGGATTTGCTTCTAGAGAGAATCACCGCACACGAACGTCCATCTCTCCGGAATAGGGGAAGATAAGAAACAATAATAATAATGTCGACGAAAGATGA
The DNA here is from genome assembly GCA_036927795.1 of Iris macrosiphon. Lineage (NCBI taxonomy): Eukaryota > Viridiplantae > Streptophyta > Magnoliopsida > Asparagales > Iridaceae > Iris > Iris macrosiphon. The sequence continues at coordinate 119,553,952 of JAYESA010000012.1, read as the reverse complement.
ACGAATACAATTATGAAGTCCAAGGGCAACAATCAAATACAATAGGAGTTTTAAAATCAATTATGGATTGACATCTTATTCAATATTAATCCTAACTCGCAGGCTCGTTCGGTATAGTGACGTAACCGAACGATATGCTCAGACCTATATGGGCCACCACTAAAACTATGTCACGCTCCAGTCCTAAAATACTCGAGACCAGACACGTGGCAATGGTCAGCTGGTACGACTCTGTAGGGCTTTCCAATTTAACGGACCCGACGAAGTGCACTTACATTATCCACGGTCAAGTGACCAAGCAAAAAAAAAATCTAATTCTAACATACAACAACTAAACTAAATCTCAATCCATAGTAAATAAATTACAAGAGGGAACGGTATGCATCATTAGTCTGCAGCCCAATAATACAACCGTCGAATAGACCAAGAGAATAATATAGGCCTATAAATACTAGGCTACAATAGTAGAGTCATAATGAAAAATAGTACATAACTATAATAGAGAAAAGATATAATGATACCTGCAAGGATGTCCAACACACCACCAGATCAAGCCTCATCCAAACCGCTCAAATAACCTGGAAGGAAACCAGATCCTTAGAGGGACGTAACAAGATACAAAAAGTACATGTCATAATATAAATACTGAGTAAAGTAAATCAGGGTGAACTATCCTCCTAAGTGAATGCAAATTTGAGGACAACTTAGTGTGTATGGAAAGTGTAGGCTAGACATATATTGACGTAATTCACCAATCGTCGTGACTGGCTAGTATATGCCATATATGCCCCCCCATCTTGGGGCAATCTGTATATATAATAACTTCTAAGCGTGATATCTACAAAAATAAATACCTTCAACATTCTGAAGAGCGTGGTATCTACATGACGTCCAACGGTATATCCAGATTTGGATTCTGGTGAGCCGATCACAAAAATGCTCGTTGGAACGGATCGTAGGGCCCACGAAATAGCGATGAGGTCACTGTCTCAGAATGAGGAGAAACTTGGGTCATAGGATAAGTCGAACGCCGCGAGTCCAATGGCGTCAGTTTTGTCATGATACGACAATCATGCACAAAGTAATTGGATAATTGCAAAACACCGATACGAAATTTTTTTATGGATACGGGTTGATTCCGGCGTACACACACATCTGAATCGAGTTCCATAAAAGCCCACACGTCGGGAAATACCGTACGCTCCTTTCGGTGCAATCGGTATGCGATATGGTTGTCCAGTTTAACGGGACTAACTCTGTATCGGAAAATTTTAATATTTTAAAAAAATATTTTTCTTTGATTTAGAACTTAAATAACTATCAATCTAATACAAGCTTAAAATAACTATTTAAAGGCGATGGAAGAGGGTTAGATAGATATTATACCAGCGAAGATGGTTTGGGAAATGGTCGAGAGATGGAGTAGTAATCGCCTCATGAAAATAGGTGGTTGAAACTCGATTCTGACTTGGGTTTGGGTGTTCATGGTCATGGAGTGTGCTCGTATCGTCCGTACGGTGGTCGAGAGGATCATGGCGGTTGTGGATGCCACGGGTGGGGTCGTTGGAGCATCGGGGGTGCCCTAGGGGGTCGTCGGTTGTCGACTGTCGATGGGACGTCGAGCACAGTAACCGCAGCAGCAGGATGCAGCACTAGTATGTAGGTGGAGGTGGTGGTGGTAGTGGTGATGGATGATGGTGAAGGTGGTGGTGGTGGTGGCTGTCAAGTGTGGAGAAGAGAGGGCTCGGGTGATGGTGTTGGTGGCGTGGTGATGGTAATCGTGAGGTGGTGATGGTGATAATGGTGGTGGTCAAGTTTGTGAAGGGGGAGGTGGTGGTGGTGAATGGTGGTGGTAGTGGTGGTGGTGTTCGGCTATGGTAAGGGAATAAAAAGAGGAAGAAGTAAAAAAAAAAGAGCAGGAGTAGAGAGTTGAAGGAGAAGTCAGGGTGGAGAGGATGGTGATGGTGGTAGTATTGGCTTCGGTTTTGGAGGAGAGAAAGCGGGTGGCTGCATATTGAGGGAGAGAGAAAGAGGGTATTATTTTAAATGAGGAGAGATAGAGAGTATTGCCTAGGGATTAGGGTCATCTCCCCTTCGTATTTTTAGAAGAGTGTGTAGGTTCTCATGAAGGAAATGGGTGGTGGTGATGGAATAAAGTTTGAATGATGGGTTATGATAGGTTGTAGGAAAAAGTTGGTGCATAGTACCATGCAACAAAGAAGGAGGAAGTGGTGTGACCGGACAAGTCTCACCAAAAGAGTTTTTTCATTTGGTTTTAATTAATAGGAGGTGGACACCTAGCTAATCTTTTACACACAAGTCCCTAGTAGTTTAAAAATTGCACAAAAGAAGAAAACTGGATTAGATGTGGAAAAAAGTCATATTTGGTGTGTTATAGTGGAAAAAATTGGTGTGTGGTGTTTTGTATGAACCATGAGGGTATAAGTGGGGGTTTGGCTTGGTGTTGGGTCTAGTTTTGGGTTAGGTTGAGTCATTGCACCAAATTAGTTAAAATTAGTGTCAAATGTGTTCTTTAATTAATTGGAAGTGCATAGGATTTGAATTGGATGGGACGCAAGTGTCATGGACGTAGTTCACTCAGAATAGATTATTGTTATAAATTTGGTTATGAAAAAAGGGTCAAGGTTGTGTCTCAAATTTTGATTGGAATATGCAAGGATACAAAGTTGGATTTATTTGGATTTAAAATTAGAAAATGTGCACGAATATTATAAATTAAAATAAAGCAGAAGAGAGTACATTCACGAGTGATACAAATGTCAGGATTGAAGATTGGCTTGACTAGGTCAAGGGTATAAAATTTGTTGGAAGGCAAATGCTAGTGCATTGCTCTAAATACTTAAAAAATATCAAGTTGCAACGAGGGAATAAAATAAATAGATAAATTTATAACTCTAGTTAATTAATCTAAAATAATTCTAAATTGATCCTAATCTCTCACAAAGCTAAGTATATATTAAAATTGGGTCAGGGAGTTTACACTGACTAACTATGAGGCTCGTGCTAGAGAAATTATATAATATCACATGTAGCGTAGAATAGTAAAACATGTAACACAGAGAATGTAGCAAGATATGTCACACCTCAGTGCACATGTAACACATAGCACGTAGAAACGTATATTAAGTAGTAACTACATCAGCACGGATACACGTAGTCGAGTCAGAGTATCATGCCTACCAGCCGGTCAGAAAACTATATTAATCAGGTCAAGAGTCACACAGTCATATTACATATAGCAAGGTTTGTCGCACTTCAGTGCACATATAAAATCATGTGGCACACTCAGTGCGAAAGAGAGTATCAACTCGGATATAGGTAGTCAGGCCTATAAATTAGTTACTTGAATCTTATTTTTACATTGAATCACTTGATCACGTAGAACCTCCTTAAATCAGGTACACAGATTATCAATCAATCAATTAATTGAGAGCCTTAATTGTAAAGTCCTCAAATTACTAATTAATGATGCCAGACGGAAGCAAGGGAAAAATATGATCCACTTTGGAGCAGATCCACAATCCTTAAACCAAACATAGGCAGGGATTGCAGATTGTCTCCCGAGCAAAACTACGCCCCTCACTCTATCCGACGAACAAAGGTAAATAATCTACTGATCTGAGTCCACTTAGCATGTACTGGGTCAATATTACTTCCAACATAATTGGGTCAACACATAGTCTAAACCAATATATAATCATGCCATGCGCATAGTCGGTTCTAGCACATAGCCATGTCTAGTACAGTCTGCTTCACTAAGTCCATTATACTTAGAGTCACAACACAAGCAAGCACTGGGATTAGCACATAGAACATAATGGCCGCATTGTCGGTTCTAGCATATTTGTTCATGTATACACTGATCAGGTGCATGAACAAATGGCCGCATGGAGCTGGATGCATGGATGAGCTGCCGTATGAGACATATGCCGTATGGACAAACTAGGCGCATGCTCAAGGCAAAGACCACTCTTCGGGACAAGTGCTAAATGATGGGTCGTAAATACGGGTCAAAGAAGTGACCGATGTGACACCATCAAAGAAAAGATAAAAGCATAAAAAGGTGTGCACGAAAAGATGCGCAAGGAAAAGATAAGTTGGCCGCATGCACTCTGATCGCATGGACAACTGGCCGCATGAGCTTCTGGCAGCATGGACACTTATTCTTTTGAAAATTTGCATGCGTTCAGTGTTCTATGCATTCAGCTTAGGGGCGCATATGTAGAGACAGTCATGCACCTAACAAGATAGGTGTCATTCTGGAAGAGGCGCATGTAGCTTGGCCGCATGGAACTCCTTCATCCTAAAACAGCACAAACTCTATGAAAAAAGCTCCAAATATCTGAAAAACTTATTTTCTTCATAAAATCTTCATTTTAAGTCCAAATCCATAGAAACAAAAGCCCAAACTACACGCAATTAAATGCTCTATCACATGGAACTACTAGTTTTCAAAAAAAATGAGTTTTAATATATCAAAACCAAGAAAAACTCATAGAACCCATGAAAAACCCTAACTTGAAACTCAGATCTACACTAAACCATTCACCAAAATCCAAAACTCTAAGAACTAAAAATAATGAGCAGATCAAGGAGAACATTTTTCATCAAACATATTTTAATTACTATATATATATATAAATTCAAAAATTATGGTTTTACTACTTTGAGCAAGATGTACTTGCCTTTGTGGACTAACAAACCTTTTCCTAGAACCAAGTCTAGGACTAGGGCTAGGGTTCGGCCAAGGGGGAGCTCTTGAGGGAAGGAGGAAGAGGAAAGAAGAAAGTGGAAATGAGGGAGAATAAAAGATGAGAGAGAAAACCATATATTTATACCAAGTACAGAAATGAGGTTAGCCACATGATTAAGTCTTGACACTCTCCAAACAAATCTCAACCATCCAAAATAAGCTTAGTGGTTCCAAAAGTGAACCGGTTTAGGTATCCATCCTACGTACGGGTCCTTAAACGGGTTCTTGGCAATTGCCAATAAATGTTCACTATTGGTCTAAGGTAGTCTCCCACAATAAACAGAAATCCAAACATATAAAGTATAATATATAGACAGGAACCAACATGCAAAATACAGCAAGAATATATTTACAGAAAAAAAATTAAATATCACAAATTCAAAAATACCAAATCTGGGAACGGGGGTGACATTTACTCTTTCATTGGTATTAAAACTCCTAAGAATAGGGCAAGTAAAACTCATGTGTCCAATGCGAGAGCAATAGAAGTACCTAATGCTAGTTTGTGAACATGTATCAGAATGAGCATAATTTTGATCATGTGACATATTGGAATAATGAATATCTCTAGTGTGAGCATCAAAAGATTTAATTTTAAGAATATCATGTTCTAACAAAACATCATTATTGTAACCACCACTTTTCACCATAGGGGATATTTTGGTAATTTTGTATGTTGCTAATTTTTTATATTATTTTATATTAGTGGTTAGTCTAGAATTAATTAGTGTTGTCTAGTATTAATTAGTTTTGGTTAGAAATGATTAGTGTTAGTTATTAATGCTAGATAATTAGAATTAATTAGCACTAGTTGTCATGGATAGAATATTTTCTTTTAGTGAGACTAGATTCCTTCCTAACTAACTAGATTTCATTCATATTAATTTAAATTTCAAATTAGGACGGAGAAGGTCAAATTAGTCCTTTAACCAAATAACCAATTAGTCATGACATGTCATGCTCCTATTGGTAGATATTTATAATTCACAATTTTCCTCCAAAAGTCTCTACTTTTTTCCAAGCAATGCTCCAACTATTTATTTTCTTCCCATCAATTTCTAGATCTAGAATTTGAAATTTCAACTCAATTATTCACCAAATCCATTTATTCCTCTTCCACTGGGGATCTAGGATCTTGGAGCACAAGAGGAAGCTTGAAGAGGTGTCCAAGCATTGAGTATCATGTCCGATTCGACTTTTTTGTCTCCAAATTTAGAGTTATTCAAAGAAGTCACACCAACTTTGGGTAATTCTCTATTTTCTACCAATTTTATGGTTAGAAACACCCATTGGACCCATAGGAACCATCCCATAGGTGGCATTGGCTCTCTAATGCTAGATCTAGGTGTTGCAAGCCTTAGTTTTGGTAGATCTAAGCTTTTTCATGAGAAATGATGATTTTTGGGCTTAAATTGGAAAAAAATTGAATTTGTGTCCACCAAGTATTTGTTCTTAGTTCCAATAAGAAATTGGATGTCTATTTAAGTGTATGTTGGTGTCCTAATATCCACAATTGGATATGTGTGTTTGTATCGTAGTACGCCATGATACGTATGGTTAGAATTTGGAATTTCCCTATATTACTCTAGGTCTATCTATTCAATATGTGTTCATGTTATATATTATAGGCTAGGGGGAAGCTTGGGTCAGCTTGTGTTAGACTGCATGAGTGTATAATAGTAGTAGGTAGGCTTGTGTTATGATAGGTATCAGAGGAGGGAGTGTAGGAAGTTGGTGTTTACTGTTGTTGTTCATGCACAACAACTATGAGGGGCTTCAGGTTCTGTCCTCAGCTACAACAGACCTTGTGTGGGTGCAGTCAAGTGAGAGGGGAGTTCCCTGGTCAGTAATGACTGTAGTGATTACAGTCTTGGTATTATAGGCATGTGGAGTTAGGGAGTACTCAGTGCAAACTTGTACAAGAGGGCTGTGGGTCTGCTCAGGATTAGTTTATATAGTGGAGTGTTGCTCATGCTCAAGTGCAAGCAACTGAGCACCTAAACATAGGTGTGGCTCGGGCATAGACAAGATTGTGGTGCTTGTTGTGCACGACAGGGAGAGGAACAACAGTAGTAGCTCTGTAATTCCAGATTTGATAGGAGCAACATTGTATGACAATTTTCTATAGTGTATAAATGAGTATTACTGCAAATTGCATGAGAAGATGTGGGTGAGTGTCATGCCATCACCAAGAAAGATGTGTAGAATCTGAGTATGTATTAGAAGTGGTATTCTGTATCAGGTTTGAGTATCAATAAGTGTATTTGTATCCAGTAGTGTATGGGGGATCAATAGTTGTGTTAATTTTGGGAAGGGTATATAACTTGTGCAGTAAGAGGGAACCCAGTGTCTAATATAGGTTCAGTTCAGTTAAAGTAGTGTAGTAATGAGGAAGGGTAGTGTTAGTGATAAGAGTGTGGTATATCCTAGTATAGGCAGTGTAGTACCTAGTTGAGTACTAGAATAGGTAGTTTAGTGTGAAGTAAAGATAGGATTGTGTATGTGCTAGTGTAGGTAATTGTCTTATGTTGGTGTGTGCCAAGATACCAAGGTATTGGGACTATGAGGGTAAGATACTTGATGCTAAGGTAAGTGTAGGTATCATGAGTATAGTTACTTAGATATAAGTATGATACTAGAGGATAGATGAGGTATAGGTGTAGTGTAAACACCCAAAATTTTAGAATTTTAATTATTGGAATTATGAATTCTTGAGATTTTGGGAGATTTTTCTGTAATTTTTAGCTAATTATAATAAATATTCTTCATAGATATTTTTGTTTATTAAATTAATTATTAAAATAGTACAAAATTTATATTTTTGGGTGTATAATTAATAATAGAGTATTGTATAATTTTTTTGGAATTTATTGGGCTTCAAAACTATTTTTTAGGGCCATATATGCATAAACCAACCTAAACCAACCCAAACCGACCTAAATCGAACCAACCCAGAGCAAAATAGACCAACCAGACCCAAACCCGCACCCGTACCCGAATCCGCAGACCCACTAACCTGTTAACCTATAACCCAACTGTAAACCCCCTCACCAAAAAAAAAAGGTATCTTGTGTGTATTTTGTATTTCTTGTATTTATTTTAGATTATTTTTCAAAACAATTAAAATCCAATAATTTTATTAGGACACTTGACCGTGGTTTGGACATTAATAATATAGGATGGCCCAAAATTTGTATCGTCCTTCATATGAAGTAGCCTACATAAGAGACACTACCTGTAGGATCTTTTATGGCACAAGAATTTGATCCTTTGGTGTTAGAATGATATTAGTGTAACGACCATAGATTAATGATTAAATATTTAGATTTATAATTTATTTGTGGTCATTTTTCAATCTCAACTTCCTACATTTAGCATTCCATAATTTTTCGTGCCAAGTTAGGCATTTTTCCTTCTTATAGATTTGCATATCATTTATTACCTATTTTGTGGATAACTATTTAATTAATTACTTAATTAATTAGATAATACAATTACATGATTTATTATAACTAAATAAATATCTAATTATTAATTATAAAATATTTTATAAAATATTTTGAGTGTAGAATTTTATTAAAGCTTTACAAAGAAATTTTCTAAAATTTATTTTGTGTGAAAATATTATTTTTGGGATTTTTACCTCATATATATATATATATATATAAATAAATATATAGATAATAGTAGTAATAATAATAATTATAATTATAATAATAATAAGGATAGTAATAGTAATAATAATAATGTTAATAGAACAAAGAAAAAAGAAAAAGAAAAAGAAAAGAAATAAGTAATATAAATCCTAAACTAAACCTAAACACTAACCTAAACCTATTCCTAATACTCTACCCATAGCATCAACCCAATCCCCTCCCAGTAGGAACCCGCTCTCCCCAATCTCTCACTCATTCTATAAATAAACATACGTATATATTACAAACATTACACAAAACAAAACCCTAACCCTAGCTCGACCCGGCCGACCACCGGCAAACCCGCGCCGGCGACCGACCACCTCGCCGCTGCAGCCGTCCGTCGCACCGCACCGACCGACCGCCGCCGCCGTCCGCGTCAACCGTGCAACGTCCGCGCAAAAACTACAGCGACGTGCCCTCCTTCTTTTACAGATTTCTGCCTCGTTGCTCGATCAATTTCTGATCCGTCTTCACCGGTATGTTCACGACCTACCCCCCTTCCAACTCTGTTAATTAGTTTCCATCGAACAACGCTTAACACTAGGTAGAAATCGAGGCCAAGTTGAGAAAAACCACGTATTTGAACTGCAAAAAATTGTTTCAACCACCTATGTTTAAGGACTGATATCTTCCTCCACAGGCATCCAAACTTAAATCTACTTTTTGCTATATGAAGACCATATAACAGAGATTATTTTCTGTTAATTAGATTATTTTATTTTGTGTTATATGCAAAAATAAACTGGGTTAAAAATCAGGAAAAGCTTGTTTTTAAAACTTCAGAAATTACGATACGGAGCACGTCCCGCCAAACGGGACTGCCCCGTCACGTACTAATTATACTAAAAGGCGCATAAGGTATATCCGGACATGTGGGCTTTTGCAGAAATTGATTTGGATGTGTGTGCGCGTCAGAATCAACCCGTATTCGTAAAAAGTCCCATATCGCGACTTTTGCAAAATACCATCCCATTTTATGTACGCTCGTCAAAATACGACGAAACTTACGCCATTGGATTCGTGGTATCACGCTGGTCCTGTGACCAAAGTTTTACACGATTCTGAGATAGTTGACCAAGCCGTCTATTTGTGGGCCCTACGGTTGACTTTAAGGGCAAATTTTTGATCGGCTCACCGGAATCCAAAATTGGACATACCGTTGAGTTCGTATTGACGTTTAGAATTTGTTTGACCTATAATTTATCCCATTTAGACATCTTTACCCCTGGCACACTTTTGGTGCAAAGTGGCCCACAGGTGGACCCACTTTGACCCAAAATTACCGTTTTGCCCCTGTGTTCAAATTTGACGAAAGGGTAGGCTTTTATGACTATCTTGCTTATTCTGAAAATGTTGGTAATATTTATTTCAGCATCCGGAGACGTTTATTCGGAGGCTATAGTTTCTGATCCTTTGTACTTGACACCTGGACGTTTATATTATGCAGCTTTATTGCCAGGCAAAGTAAACCTTGCCATTGTACTGTGATTTATATTCCGTAAGGTGCATGCATCTTATTTCTGTTTATTTAGTTCATATATTTTAACTGCTATATAAACTACGTGTCCATGAATAACTTGAGTGCAACGACGGTGGCATCGTATTCTGTTTTTATTATATATTATGCATGTCGACCTAGTTTTACGAGACCACCACATGATCATGGGGTATTCTTATGTTTTCTTAGCCGTGACACAATTGTTACACGAGTGTGAGTCTCATGTAGGACACGAACTTACGTACTCGACTGATCACTGGTACGTATGGGACGTGCGATGGGTAGGGATAACTACTGTTAAAAATTGCATGCTAGGAGACTTTGCAGTTATTAGAGGTATTATCGTGTCATGGATATGACATGCTTAGAGCATGGGGTGGAAAGAACAACAAGTAAGGCATTTGGACTCCTTTGCACTTTCCTTGTATAACCCGTACGCTCCGTCGGAGATGCGCGGTCATGATGACCCCTATATATTACCTGGCGGCCTCTAAGGTTCAAAAGACGTCATGCTTTTTAGGCCCCTGATTCTCCGAGAGAATCATGCCAATCCCATTTTGGCTAGATAGCCCACTTGTTGGAAAGTTATTCTCAACTGCATTCACATAAACGGTTAGACGACCCATTGGATGTTTATTTTCAGTACTTTATTGGCATGCTTCTATGTATCTTGTTACGTCCCTCTGAGGACTTGGTCCCTTTCCAGGTGAAGAAGATCATAACTATTCGTAGGAGCGCGGATCAGGACTTGTTACTTATTTTTTGAGGAGGTCTTCTCTTCGAGTTGCATTGTTCATTAGATGTACTTATTTTATTTCTCTTATATTCTAGTTTAGTAGTGGATTTGTCTCCACCCAACTACTTGTTCTTATCAAGCATCTTATACTTGATTCAGTTATATAGTTGACTGGCTATTTATTTATTTATGATTTTTGTTGATGAGATTTAGTTATGTCCTGTGACTTGTGACAAATATATACCACTTATAAATTATTGTTCATATTACAGCGTACGTATGTTTTATAGTTTCCATATATTGGAGTCTCCATATACTTACGGCTGGCATGCTTATGTATTCCTAGTCCTACGTATTTTAGAACTAGGGCGTGACATATTTTTAGTGGTGGCCCATGTAGGTCGAGAGTATATTGTCCCGGTTACGTTACTGTACCGAGCAAGCCTGCAAATAGGATTATAATATAGAATCTCATCCACAATTGACTATTACTCATCTTTCTTCCAATCCATTCTATTTAAATAATTGTATACTGCTTGATTCATGTGCTTCCCTAATAGTTCCTTGAGTATAGCCTCTGCTAGAATATAGGAATCCCTATTGTTAGGATGATAATTAGGGTAACACACCTACTAAGAATACAACTAGAATATTGACACATCACAAAGTTAGAATACCTAATGAACCCTAGCATCCCTTACCTGTAGATTAATTGACCATTATCCCTTGATATATTTATGAAGGACTTGAGAGTAGTATAGATAGTACTATAGTTAGTTAGAAATTTGACCATATCGTTTGACCCTAGCATTGAGGAATCAATAAAAATTCAAGGTTGAATATTAGGACTAAACCTAACTTTCATAGTGAGATAGTATTAGAGAACTATAAATTTAGCTTATTGTCTTGATATTAGCAGAATAGTACCTTAGGAAGCCAAGATGAATGAATATAATATTTCTCTTGATCATACCTCGAACATAGAGACTAGCATACCATTTCCCCTTAGGAAACCATGATATTATCAAGAGTCTCTCATTTTAATTTCCTATCTTGTTTCTCCAAAACCTTAACGCTCGCTATTTGTGCGACAACTAAAATTTTTCTTCATCTTTCAATTCGTGCCACATAATCCTTCTGATTGTAGGCCAAGTGATTTCTTTTATATTAGGATATATAGTTTGCTAGGATTATAGTTGTTACTCTTGAATTTTAAAATTCTGTGCTTGGTAGTTAGAACTTGATAGTTGGAATTGTTCATTTATATTATGATTTTATGATTATTCTTTAGTTTCCAATCAAGTAATCTGTTCCATATATCTCCATACTGGTTATATCCTCCTTCACTTGAGAGCCAGTAACTTCTCCATTCTTAGTATTAACACTTTTGTTCTATAAGCACTATGATTAAGACTTAAGATGACCATTACCCATATAATGCAATAGGATACCCTAATAGGTATCAAGATTTTTTCACGTGTACCCTAATAAGAGTTTCTACTTTATTTACAAGGACAAGATTATTTTATAGAATCCTCTTAAGGCAGTTACAGTATTAGTTAATTCTTTTAAGTTGGGTAGTGTGCCTCACAACATAGTATCACATAGTCCTCTTGACTCATTAATAAAGTATAATTAAATAACACCAACTATAGACTTGCATAAGAAGATAGTATTTATCCAGACTGTAGAACTTAGAGGCCCATACCCCCATTTGGTCGACTAGAGACTTAGGCAAGGAGTTAGTATGGCAACTATAGAGGCACAACACCGAACGAGCCTTATCTTCTTTGTGAACTTGAATTATTTTGTACCTTCTTTTATCACAATCCAGTGTACCTATATTTTATGAACTACCTTGACTTATACTGCTATTATAGCCTAGTTTTGCAAGCTTATTATTTTATCAAGCTTGATCATAATATATGTATTATTGGGTATACACACTAATACATTGTCTAAATCAAAATTAGTGTATTATGGTGTAGCTTACCTAGTGCACTTGGTTCGCTCTTCATATGACTACTTTATATGGATCAATATATAGTTGACTCAGCTTGTTAGACGAATATACTTGCCCTCTAGACAGGTCAGAGCATATCATATCAGGTACATAACTGTTCTGATATGAATATGCGAATAAGAATTTACCAAATAGGATTTCAATCCACAACTACCTTGACAAACTCCCTTTTGAATTCTTTAATCGCCTTGAACCACGTACTTGTATTCTATCACCTCCTCCTTGAATTCTTTATTATTGTTCTTCATATTTTCCTATTTTGAAAAAATGAACGCTCGTGCTTGGTATAAGTTTGATACACGAGGAGTACTAGATATACCCCATAGGCAAATCACGTTACTTGGTGACTATTTTTCGTAATTAAGGGCACATCACATGTGAGATATTTTGTGTGTTAAAATTTTAAGAATTGAATAACATGATTAAATAATTTAAGGAAGCCTTTCTTAAATGTATAGCCTTATGTGATAGATGGATAAATTCTAAGTTAGGTAGAAGTTGCATTGTCAACTTGAGGTAAAATTTTTTATTGTGATCAAGTAAGATTATATTGAGAGATTTAAGTCATTTTAATTTTAAGAATTTTAGAAGAATGATTAAGACGATGAGGATTTAATAAATTTTAAAATTTTGATATTGCAGACCAAATAATTATACTTTGAGCACATGATTTAAATTTTAAATATTGAAGGTTGAATCATCGTTTTAAATTTTGAGGATAAATATATAATTTTAAACTTGAACAATTGGTGAATTAGATTTAAAATTTTATAATTTGATGATTTTAATTAAAAGTTTAAATTCGATTGTTGGATCACCTATTTGAAATATTGAGGATAAAAATTAAATTAAAAATTTGAAGAGTATGAAATTCTTAAATTGAGAATATGAATAAGATTTAATTAGAATTGTTTATTATTCAAAGTCTAGAGGAGATTATGATAGTTGAGATCATGATGTAAAAATTTGATGTGGGTTATTTAAATCTTAAAAATGTCATATAGATTTAGCTTAAATTTGGATGTGATTATTTAAAAATTGAGAAGAGATTATAATTGGTTAAATTTTGATTTAAAATGTGGTTATTTAAATTTTTGAAAGATGTTGCGATTGACTTGCCTTATATACGAATGTGAAGGATTTAGAAAATCATGTCTTATTTTTAATTTTGAGGACGAAATTCTTTTAAGTTGGGTAGATTGTAAACCCCCTCACCAAAAAAAAAGGTATCTTGTGTGTATTTTATATTTCTTGTATTTGTTTTAGATTATTTTCCAAAACAATTAAAATCCAAAAAATTTATTAGGACACTTGACCGTGGTTTGGACATTAATAATATAGGATGGCCCAAATCTGTATCGCCCTTCATAGAAAGTAGCCTACATAAGAGACGCTACCTGTAGGATCTTTTCGTGGTACAAGAATTCGATCCCTTGGTATTAGTATGACATTAGTGTAACGATCATAGATTAATGGTTAAATATTTAGATTTATAATTTATTTGTGGTCATTTTTTAATCCCAACTTCCTACAATTAGCATTTCATAATTTTTCGTGCCAAGTTAGGCATTTTTCCTTCTTATAGATTTGTATATCATTTATTACCTATTTTGTGGATAACTATTTAATTAATTACTTAGTTAATTAGATAAAACAATTACGTGATTTATTATAACTAAATAAATATCTAATTATTAATTAAAAAATATTTTATAAAATATTTTGAGTGTAGAATTTTATTAAAGCTTTACAAAATAATTTTCTAGAATTTATTTTTTGTGAAAATATTATTTTTGGGATTTTTACCTCATCTATATATATAAATAAATATATAGATAATAGTAATAATAATAATAATAATAATAATAATAATAATAATAATAATAATAATAATAATAAGGATAGTAATAGTAATAATAATAATGTTAATAAAACAAAAAAAAAGAAAAAAAAAAGAAAAAAAAGAAAGGAAAAGAAATAAGTAATATAAATCCTAAACTAAACCTAAATACTAACCTAAACCTATTCCTAATACTCTACCCATAGCAGCAACCCAATCCCCTCCCCGCAGGAACCCGCTCTCCCCAATCTCTCACTCATTCTATAAATATACATACGTATATATTACAAACATTACACAAAACCAAATGTCACGCCCCTGTCCCAAAATACATGGAACTAGGCCACGTGGCAATAGCCGGCTGACACGTCTCCGAGGATATTCCAATTTAATGGATCATAACAAAGAGTGCTACGCTGTCCTAAAATACTAGCATGTCCCATAACAATGAATCAACAGGTAAATAATTTCATCCACAATATAAAGAGCAAGAAGTACTAAATAAACTGCTGAAAGATAAACGCCAGTCTCAAGATATCATAGTACAACCAATAATGTCAGGTGGGAACAAACCCACTACTATGACGAAAGAAAATATTGAAATGTAAGATAAAAGATAAAGACTAGGGCATCGGCTGCCTAGATAGTGATGCTCCTAATCCTAGGCAGAAGGCCTACCAATTGATCACGGAAACTCTGACGGTAGAACCTCTAGCTCCTCTGCGGTAGCGAATCTCGTCTCCTGTCCTGGGTCGTATACTATGGGGTAGTAAGCCTCGTCCAAATCTGGAAGGGAACCAGGTTCTCAGAGGGATGTAACAAGATACATAGAGACATGCCATATATAAATACTGAATAAAATAAATACAATAAAGGTGTGCTAGCCATCTAAGTAAATGCAATATGAGGACAACTTTGGTACGTATGGGTAGGCGTAGACATAACGTCCAATACCCCGAAGAGCGTGGCAGCAGTGCAGTATATCGGCCATATCGCTCCGAAGAACGTGACAGCAGTGTAAAGGGAGTCATTGGATCCGTGGCTCCTCTGGATACTACGAAAATCCAATGGGTGTATCCCATACGCCTACTAATGTCCTCCCCGTCCAATGTAGATACGCAAGTCGACTACTCGACGTGCATACCACGTATTTATATACCAAGTCTCTAGTAATAAAATATAACCTGAACTACGTACTAACCGTGATGTAGGTTACACGTAACGATAGCTAGTCGAGTAGCAAACCCGCATCCCAATATGAATATATCTCAGTGAGCGTGTAAGGTGTCAGGTCTCAGACGATAACAGGGTATCGTCCAATGGGTGAGTCAGCTAATGACTAGGCTAGTATACAAATCATCGACGTATCCGTCGAATGCACCCGAACAATCTCGGACACGCACAGTTGTATAAAGTAAAAGCAACAAGAACACAATACAACATATGCAATATTTAAATTAGACAGTAAATATAGCAAAGTATCTTGCCTGGGTCCTGAAGCTGTGAATGCCAGAAGCCGGTTCCTGCAGTGTCTCCTGGGTGATCCAAAGTTCCTAAACACAAATATAATATAATAATCTAATATCAGACGCTAAACATTAAATGTACACGACTACAACGTGACGCTTGAATATTATCGCAAGTTCACGTCTGTTCGAATACAGCGTCACATGTGCGCGTAGCTAAGGTATACACGTGTTCTGTGCTCGATCATCCTGGCCCTTGAGACAATAATTTCAAGTTACGGTTTGACCACGATCTCTGTTCTGTATGAACACATGCTCCTTGATTTCTATGTTCATTGTACGTGGTTTATGTATAGGTTTTAGGGTGAAAATGCTAGTCATTGGTGTTATGTCTCACGATTAAGGGTTTGCTAGTAATTACACCAAATTCTAGATTTTGTTAGTCAATAATCCAATATGTACAATATTAGGGTTGTGTCCGATATCAAAATTTCTCGACACGTCGATACGACGCTACGATAGTAACATAAAGAAGCGAGGATTTTACGTGGTTACCACTACGTGGCTTGCTCGGACAGGGTCTGCTCTCGTCGAGGCATACTCCGGCAAGGTGGCAGCGGCGGCGGAGGCACTGCAGCAGGCGCTGCAGCGGCAGCAATGGCAGCAGCGCACAGGGGGGGTCGGGTTGGCGCCGACAGTTCATCGTGCGACGGGAGGCTGAAGGGGCGGTTGAAGGGGGAAGCGGGTCGGCTGTAGGGGTAGTCGGCTGATGAAGGGGACAGTCAGCTAAAGGGGGCAGTCGGGTCGGCTGTAAGGGCAGTCGGCTGAAGGGGGGCAGTCGGGTCGGATGAAGGGCGGCGCCGGCGCTGTCAGCGACGGCGGTGGTGGTGATGGTTGGGTGCAAGGGAGAGGGGGAGTATTCGGCTAGGGTTAGGGTTTGGGGAGGCTTTGTTGGTTTAGGGTTTGGGGAGGAAGTTATGTATTTATATAGGGGATGGGCTTCGGGGTTGGTCTCGGGGTTTGGGCCGGCCAGGGTTCAAGGATATGGTTCGGTCAGGTCCAGCTGAGGTAAAATTAGCCATAAATTAATTAACTAGATTAATAATTAGCTGCGCAAGGTGACGTTAATTCACATTGTATAGCTACGGTTGCACTATGGTCAGAGGGTACCTACGATCGTCTCATGGAATTTTAATTATCTCGGTTTGTCCCTAGTCTCAATTTTTAAAAATTACAAATAATCCCTAAATTGGTTGAGGGGGTTTACAATCTACCCTCCTTAGAGCATTTCGTCCTCGAAATTAAAACGTATGCTTAACAAGAATTCCTAACTGAAAAAAAATGCTAATACGTACCTAGTCCTTCGAAGAGGTGGGGATAGCGCTGTCTAATATCCTCCTCGCGTTCCCAAGTCGATTCGTCTGGTGCATGATGTCTCCATGCGACATGGACTAAGGGAATAGTCTGGCCTCGCAGTACCTTCTCACTCCTGTCCAGAATCTCAACAGGCTCCTCCTGGTACGATAAGCTCGGGCCGACGGTGATCTCTGAGTGGTCAAGTACATGACTCGGATCCAGTATATACCTCCTCAGCTGAGATACATGGAAGACATCATAGACTCCTTCTAAAGTCTGTGGCAAGGCTAATCTGTAGGCAACCTCTCCGACATGTTCTAATACGTCGAAGGGTCCGATGTACCTCGGGCTCAGCTTTCCTCTGCCTCCGAATCTGATAGTCCCTCGAGTAGGCGAGATCTTTAGAAATATGTGATCTCCAACCTAAAATTCTAAGGGTCGTCGATGAGCATTCGCCCAATGCTTCTGCCTGTCCTGTGCTGCTCGCAGGTATCCTTAGATCTTCTTCACCTTCTCTATTGTACGAACAACCAACTCCGGTCCGAGAATCTGTCGCTCGCCTATGTCACTCCAACATACCGGGGAACGATATTTCCTTTCGTACAATGCTTCATAAGGAGCCATCTGGATGCTCGCTTGATAGCTGTTGTTGTAGGAAAACTTGAGCAGATGCAAATAATCCTCCCACGATCCTCCGAAATCTAGCATGCACGCTCTCAACATGTTTTTTAACGTCTGAATGGTGCATTCCAATTGGCCATCTGTTTGTGGGTGATACGCTGTGCTAAACTTCAGGCGAGTACCAAGACTCTCTTGCATACTCCGCCAAAAGTAAGACGTAAACCTCGTATCTCTGTCGGATACAATGCTAACTGGCACTCCATGTAGGCGCATAATCTTCCTCATATACATATCTGCTAAGGCCTCCGTCGATTGCCCAACTCTGAAGGATAAAAAGTGTGCGGACTTGGTGAGTCTATCCATAATTATCCATACTGCATTGCGACCATTAGGACGCCTCGGAAAACCCGTAACAAAGTCCATGGTGATGTGCTTCCATTTACACTCTGGTATAGGGAGTGGTTGAAGCAATCCTGCAGATCTCTGATGCTCAGTCTTGACTTGCTGACACACCAGGCACTCGGTCACAAAGCGTGCTATCTCTCTCTTTATTCCGTACCACCATTAGTACTGTCTCAAGTCCCTGTACATCTTTGTCCCTCCTGGATGAATAGAATAGGTTGAACTGTGTGCCTCTGTCATCAACTCCTGACGAAGTTCTCCATTTGGAACATTGAGACGATCTCCGCATCTCAAAGTCCCATCTTCATGTATTCTCAGTCCTGTCAGTAATCCAGTCTCCGTTCTTTGTCTAAGCCTCTGAAATCTGGTGTCTGTCGACAAGGCAGCCTTGATTCTTTCTACTAATGTCGATTACAACTGAAAACTCGACAACTGTCCGTCTATTCCAGGCATAACGACCTCTATACCCATCCGCTCTAGCTCTCTCAACAGATGTTGTTGGGTAGTCATGAAGAATGCCATGGGTCTTCTGCTTAACGCGTCAGCTACTACATTGGCCTTTCCCGAGTGGTACTGTAGCTCGATCTCAAAGTCTGTCATCACCTCGAGCCAACGTCTCTATCTCTGATTCAGGTCCTTCTGAGTGTAGACGTACTTTAAGCTTTCATGGTCAGTAAATATCTCCACTCTTTCTCCATATAAATAGTGCCTCCAAAGCTTCAAAGCAAAAATTACCGCGGTAAGCTCCAAGTCGTGGGTGGGATAGTTCTTCTCATGTGCCCTCAATTGTCTAGAAGCATAAGCTACAACCTTTCCGTGTTGCATCAAGACACATCCTAATCCTTTCCCGGATGCATCGCTATAGATCACGAATCCTCCGGGTCCAGATGGTATGGTCAAGATAGGTGCTGTAGTCAAGCGCTTCTTCAGCTCATCGAATGCCTTCTGACACTCCTCTGTCCAGGTGAACTCCTACTCCTTTCGGGTCAAGCGGGTCATCGGCTCTACAATCTTTGCGAAGTTCTCTACGAACCTCTGGTAATATCCGGCAAGTCCTAGAAAGCTTCTCACTTCTGAGATATTAGTAGGGGTTGGCCATGTCTCTACAGATAAAATCTTCACCGGATCTACTGAGATTCTATCTCCTGAGATGACGTGTCCAAGGAAAGCGACGCGATCTAGGAGAAACTCATACTTGCTCAGTTTAGCATAAAGCCTCTCTCTCCTCAGGGTCTCTAATACTAGTTTCAAGTGCTCTTCGTGTTCCTCGTGGCTCTTTGAATACACTAAGATATCGTCGATGAAGACTACCACGAACTGGTCTAAGTATTGGTGGAATACTCTGTTCATCAAATTCATAAATACAACAGGGGCATTCGTTAGTCCAAAATGCATCACTAAGAACTCGTAGTGACCATAACGAGTCCTGAATGCTGTCTTTTGAATGTCTTCTCTTCGTACCTTCACTTGATGATAACCCGATCTCAAGTCAATCTTAGTGAACACCACTGCTCCTGTCAACTAGTCGAATAAATCATCAATCCGCGGCAGGGGATACTTGTTCTTGATAGTCAAAGCGTTAAGGGCTCTGTAATCAATACACATGCGTACTGTTCCATCCTTCTTAGGCACAAACAATACTGGTGCTCCCCATGGTGATGCACTAGGACGGATAAATCCCTTGCTCTGCAACTCCTCTAATTATAGCTTCAGCTCATCTAACTCCTTCTTCGCTAATCGATATACATTAGAAGATACAGGTGCTGCTCCGGGTACTAGCTCGATGGTAAACTCCACGTCTCTATCTGGTGGTAAGCCTGGCAGTTCTTTGGGAAAAACATCCTCAAATTCTGCAACTATTGGCGGTGGTGCAATCTCCATAGTCATGCAGGTTCCCGCTATCTGTCCTACTCCTTGTTCGATGGTCCCTCGCATGTACTCGAACTCCGGTTGACCTGGTGGTTTAAAAGTGACGCTACCCTTCTGGCAGTTCAGTACGACGTTATATTGGCTTAACCAGTCCATGCCTAACACAACGTCAAAGTACGACATGGTCAATACCAAGAATTGTGCTCTCATCTCTCTACCACATACAATTACTGAGCACGTTCTGATAGTGCTGGTAACCGGCACGATACCTTCTCCGGTAAGAATCTTCCAACTCTTAGGTAAGGGGGAAGTCGCTACTCTATGCATTGCTACGAATCTACTAGATATAAATGATAATGTAGCTCCAGAATTAAATAATGCAGTTGTAGGTAATGATGCAACCAAAATGGTACTTGTGATAGCTTCCCCTTCTGTCTCCTTCTCTGTAGCTGCTAGTGCAAAGGCCTGTCCGTGCCTCTGCCCTCCGGTCTGCTATCGAGCTCGGTCAAACTGTGCCTCCTGTGGGGCCAAGGGTGGTCCCCTCTAAAATCCTCCGAGTACTGGCAGACGTTGACCTCCTCGTGGTTGTAGTATCCTCGGAACTGGTGTTGTTGGCCTCTGTCCGGCCGACGGTGCTGTCTCTCTGCGTTGTGGGCAGTCTCGAACTTGGTGCTGGTCTGACCCACAAATCAGACATGTCCTCAGTCTCTTTCTGCAGTCCTTCTCGTAATATCCTCTCTTACCACAATAGTAGCAAGTCGGAAGCTCCTTTTGCTGGTATGGCGTTGTCCTCTGCTGTGTCTATGCTCCAGGATGTCAGATCGGTCCTCATATTCCAGGCTGTGCTCTGGCTGGTATAGTCGTGCTGGAACGTCTAGCTCCTCTGACGATAGCCTCCTGGATTCTCGCCTCCGCAAGAACCTCTTCATAAGAAATCCTCACCTGTGTAGTGGTATACCTCTGTAGCTCGAAATTGAGGCCGTGATAAAATCTCTGGGCCTTCTCTAGATCATTGGGTATCAGGACGGTACCAAATCTGCTAAGACGGCTGAACTCTGCATCATAGGCGTCAATAGTCATGTTTCCCTGTTCTTGGTGTAGGAAGTGGGAGTACAGGGCATTTCTGACTGTAGCTGGAAAATACTTTGCATGGAAGTACTCTAAGAACTGTTCCCAAGTCTGGTTCTTGCCTACACTGCGCTCAATAGAATCCCACCAGTGATGGGCGTTGCCTTTTAGTTGGGCCCTCACTGCGGTCATCTAATGGTCTGAATGTAGTTGTGAAGCCTCTAGAGCATCTCCGTGTTGGCGACCCAATCGTAGATCTGTTCTGCAGTCTCATTGCCTGAGAAGGTATCTGGTCCCATCTGTCAGAACCATCTAACAGTGCCACCTGTCTGGGCTGGTGGAGGTGCTGGTACAGGTGCTGGGACAAGTGTCCTCTTTAGTACTGCCATCAAACTCTGTCTCAACATCTCGGTCTGATGCCACTGTGCTTGCATTAAAGTCTGAAAGAACTAAAGCATCTGTGGCTGTCCATCTAGCTGCGGCATCTGGGGTGTATAAGGTGGAGGTGGTGGTAGTGGAACCTTCGGCTGTGCGGTAGGTGTCTCCTCAAATGTTGGCCTCTCGGTCTGTGGCATCTGGGTAGCTCCTGAAGTCTGGCCCTCACAATGTTGTGTGGGGATTGTCTGGAAAGTCTGTCCCTCAGGCTGCAGCATAGGATCGCCCTGTGAAGTCTCGTGCCAATGTATCAGCGGGGTCTATAGTGGGGGTTGCCCTTGGGGTACCTCCTCTTTTTGGGTGGTGTTGTCTGGCACCGCGGCACTGGGTGCCCCTCGTCCACTACACAAATTCATTTTGCTGCAAGAGATAGGACTTCATTAAAAGAGTACGGAATCAAACAAACAGGATGGAGACAATTAGAAGTTGTATGAAGGAAGTTCAAAGGCGAATCAAAAGTGGATGAGACCTAGTAACTTCTATCCTATTGCAGGCTCGCTGGGTATATTACCAGACCACAAGCAAAAAAAAAGTCGAAGACCTGCATGGGCCACCACTAAAACTATGTCATGCCCCAGTCCCAAAATACATGGAACTAGGCCACGTGGCAATAGCCAGCTGACACGTCTTCGAGGATATCCCAATTTAATGGATCCCAACAAAGAGTGCTACGCTGTCCTAAAATACTAACATGTCCCATAACAATGAATCAATAGGTAACTAATCTCATCCATAATATAAAGAGCAAGAAGTACTAAATAAACTGCTGGAAGATAAACGCCAGTCTCAAGATATCATAGTACAACCAATAATGTCAGGTGGGAACAAACCCACTACTATGACGAAAGAAAATACTGAAATGTAAGATAAAAGATAAAGACTAGGGCATCGGCTGACTAGATAGTGATGCTCCCAATCCTAGGCAGAAGGCCTACCAATTGATCACGAAAACTCTGACGGTAGAACCTCTAGCTCCTCTACGGTTGTGAATCTCGTCTCCTGTCCTGGGCCGTATACTGTAGGGTAGTAAGCCTCGTCCAAATCGGGAAGGGAACCAAGTCCTTAGAGGGACGTAACAAGATACATAGAGACATGCCATATATAAATACTGAATAAAATAAATACAATAAAGGTGTGCTAGCTATCGAAGTGAATGCAATATGAGGACAACTTTGGTACGTATGGGTAGACGTAGGCATAACGTCCAACACCCCGAAGAGCGTGGCAGCAGTGCAGTATATCGGCCATATCTCTCCGAAGAACGTGGCAGCAGTGTAAAGGGAGTCATTGGATCCGTGGCTCCTTTGGATACTACGAAAATCCAATGGGTGTATCCCATACGCCTACTAATGTCCTCCCCGCCCAATGTAGATACGCAAGTCGACTACTCGATGTGCATACCACGTATCTATATGCCAAGTCTCTAGCAATAAAATATAACCTAAACTATGTACTAACCGTGTGTAGGTTACACGTAACGCTAGCTAGTCGAGTACGCAAACTCGCATCCCAATATAAATATGTCTCAGTGAGCGTGTAAGGTGTTAGGTCTCAGACGATAACAGGGTATCATCCAATGGGTGAGTCTGCTAATGACTAGGCCAGTATACAAATCATTGACGTATCCGTCGAATGCACCCGAACAATCTCGGACGCGCACAGTTGTATAAAGTAAAAGCAATAAGAACACAATACAACATATGCAATATTTAAATTAGACAGTAAATATGGCAAGGTATCTTGCCTGGGTCCTGAAGCTGTGAATACCAGAAGCCGGTTCCTACAGTGTCTCCTGGCTGATCCAAAGGTCCTAAACAGAAATATAATATAACAATCTAATATCAGACGCTAAACATTAAATATACACGACTACAATGCGACGCTTGAATATTATCGCAAGTTCACGTTTGTTCGAATACAGCGTCACATGTACGCGTAGCTAAGGTGCACACGTATTCTGTGCTCGATCATCCTGGTCCTTGAGACAATAATTTCAAGTTACGGTTTGACCACGATCTCTGTTCTGTGCGAACACATGCTCCTTGGTTTCTATGTTCATTGTACGTGGTTTATGTACAGGTTTTAGGGTAAAAACGCTAGTCCTTGGTGTTATGTCTCACGATTAAGGGTTTGCTAGTAATTATACCAAATTCTAGATTTTGTTAGTCATTAATCCAATATGTACAATATTAGGGTTGTGTCCGATATCAATATTTCTCGACACGTCGATACGACGCTATGATAGTAACATGAAGAAGCGAGGATTTTACGTGGTTACCTCTACGTGGCTTGATCGAACAGGGTCTGCTCTCGTCGAGGCATACTCCGACGAGGTGGCAGTGGCGGCGGCGGCACTGCAGCAGGCGCGGCAGTGGCAGTAATGGCAGCAGCGTACGGGGGGGGTCGGGTTGGCATCGGCAGTTCTTCGTGCGACGGGCGGCTGAAGGGGCGGTTGAAGGGGGCAGCGGGTCGGCTTTAGGGGCAGTCGGCTGAAGGGGGCAGTCGGGTCGGTTGTAAGGGCAGTCGGGTCGGATGAAGGGGGCAGTCGGTTGAAGGGGGGCAGTCGGGTCGGATGTAGGACGGCGCCGGCGCTGTCAGCGGCAGTGGTTGTGGTGATGGTTGGGTGCAAGGGAGAGGGGGAGTATTCGGCTAGGGTTAGGGTTTGGGGAGGCTTTGTTGGTTTAGGGTTTAGGGAGGAAGTTATGTATTTTTATAGGGGATGGGCTTCGGGGTTGGTCTCGGGGTTTGGGCCGGCCAGGGTTCAAGGATATGGTTCGGTCAGGTCCAGCTGAGGTAAAATTAGCCATGAATTAATTAACTAGATTAATAATTAGATGCGCAAGGTGACGTTAATTCACATTGTATAGCTACGGTTGTACTATGGTCAGAGGGTACCTACGATCGTCTCATGGAATTTCAATTATCTCGGTTTGTCCCTAGTCTCAATTTTTAAAAATTATAAATAATCCCTAAATTGGTTGAGGGTGTTTACACCAAACCCTAACCCTAGCTCGACCAGGCCGACCGTCGACAAACCCGCGTTGTCGAATGATCGCCGTGCCGCTGTAGCCGTCTGCCGCCCCGCGCCGACCGTCCACCGCCGCCGTCCGCGTCAACCGTGCAACATCCGTGCAAAAACTGCAGCAACGTGCCCTCCTTCTTTCACAGATTCCTGCCTCGTCGCTCGACCAATTTTCGATCCATCTTCATCAGTATGTTCACCACATACCCCCCTTCCAACTCTATTAATTAGTTTTCATTGAACAACACTTAACACTAGGTAGAAATCGAGGCCAAGTTGGAGAAAAACCATATATTTGAACTACAGAAAACTATTTCGACCACCTATGTTTAAGGACTGATATCTTACTCCACAGGCATCCAAACTTAAATCTACTTTTTGCTATATGAAGACCATATAACCAAGATTATTTCCTGTTAATTAGATTATTTTATTTTGTGTTATATGCAAAAATAAACTGGGTTAAAAATAAGAAAAAACTTATTTTCAAAACATCAGAAATTATGATACGGAGCGCGTACCGTCAAACATGACCGCCCTATCACGTACCAATTGCACCGAAAGATGCGTAGGGTATATCCTGATGTGTGGGCTTTCGCAAAAACTGATTTGGACGTGTGTGCGGGTCGAAATCAATCCGTATCCTTAAAAAGTTCCCATATCACAACTTTTGTAAAACACCACCCTATTTTGTGTACGCTCGTTAGAATGCGACGAAACTTATGCCATTGGATTTGTGGTATTGATCTAGTCCTGTGACCCAAGTTTTACGCAATTCCGAGATAGTTGACCAAGCTGCCTATTTGCAGGCCCCACGGTTGACTTTAAGAGTAAATTTCTGATCGGCTCACCGGAATCCAAAATTGGATATACCGTTGAGTTCATATTAATGTTTAGAATATCTTTGACCTATAATTTATCCCATTTAGAGACATTTACCTCTGGCATGCTTTTCGGTGCAAAGTAGCCCACATGTGGACCCACTTTGATCTAAAATTACCGTTTTGCCCCTGTGTCCAAATTGGACGAAAGGGTAGGCTTTTCTGACTATCTCGCTTATTTTGGAAACGTTGGTAATTTTTATTTCAGCATCCGGAGACGTTTATTCGGAGGCTATAGTTTCTGATCCTCTACACTTGATAACTGGACGTTTATATTATGCAGCTTTCTTGCCAGGCAAGTATACCTTGCCATTGTACTATAATTTTTATTCCATATGGTGCATGCATCTTATTTCTATTTATTTAGTTCATATATTTTAACTGCTATATAAATTGCGCGTCCAAGAATAACTTGGGTGCACCGACGGTGGCGTCGTATTCTGTTTTTATTATATATTATGCATGTCGACCTAGTTTTACGAGACCACCACTTGATCATGAGGCATTCTTATGTTTTCTTAGCCATGACACAGTTGTTACACGAGTGTGAGTCTCATGTAGGACACGAACTTGCGTACTCGGCTGATCACTGGTACGTATGGGACGTACGACGGATAGGGATAACTGCTGTTAGAAATTGCATGTTAGGAGACTTAGCAATTATTAGAGGTATTTATGTAACCCGTACGCTCCGTCGAAGATGTGCGGTCATGATGACCCCTATATATTACCTGGCGGCCTCTAAGGTTCAAAAGGCGTAATGCTTTTTAGGCCCCTGATTCTTCGAGAGAATCATGCCAATCCCATTTTGGCCAGATAGCCCACTTGTTGAAAAGTTGTTCTCAACTGCATTCACATAGACGGTTAGGCGACCCATTGGATGTTTATTTTCAGTACTTTATTGGCATGCCTCTATGTATCTTGTTACGTTTCTCTGAGGACCTGGTCCCTTTCTAGGTGTAGATGATCATGATTATTCGCAGGAGCGCGGATTAGGACTTGCTACTTATCTTTCGAGGAGGTCTTCTCTTTGAGTCACATTGTTCATTAGATCTACTTATTTTGTTTCTCTTATATTCTAGTTTGATAGTGGATTTGTCTCCACCCAACTACTTGTTCTTATCAAGCATCTTATACTTGATTCAGTTATATAGTTGACTGGCTATTTAATTCTTTATGATTTTTTTGGATGAGATTTAGTTATGCCCTGTGACAAATATATACCACTTGTGAATTATTGTTCATATTACAACGTACGTATATTTTATGGTTTTCATATATTGGAATCTCCATATACATACGGCTGGCATGCTTACGTATTCCTAGTCCTATGTATTTTGTGACTGGGGTGTGACACCAACCCCCTATCTACAGTAACTCCCACGTAAAAGCCCCGACCCCTCACTCTCACTCCCCGTAATCAACGGCCAAACCCCTCCTTTCCGCTCCCTGTAACCGCCCATCCTCCACCCTATAAAACCTCCAATTTAGCCGAACCTCAACACCAATAACTCCTCTCTCATTCTCGACCCTCGCTGCCGCCGTCATCCGCCGGACCGCCGTACGCCACCGCCTCGAAGACAGGCAGCCAAATTCGAGCAGCAATAGCAATGCGAGGTATGCTAGTTCCCACCCTTATATCTACCTGCACAGTAATCCAAATATCGATCTATCGAATCCTATACGAAGAAAATATGATCCTCTTAAATCTTGTATAATTAGTTTGGTGTATCGTGTCCTGTGTCGGTCGCATTTGCGATGTAAAACAGGAAAAATGACCTAATTTGTAGTTCAGAAAACTATCCCAAATACCCATGTTTATGGCTATTTTTCTTCCAACCTAGTTAATTTTTTAAAATTCTACTTTAACAATAATTTAGACAACATAACCGAGATTTAATCCCTTTAATTATTTTATTTTAATTTATTGTATGCTGTGATTTATTCAACGTTGAAGTTGACCAAAAACTTGGTTTTTTAAACCCAATTTTTATGAAATGGGATACATCCCACTAAATGAGGCAACTTCATCGTGTGTGCATTGTACCGAAAAGTGCGTATCGTCAATGTGGACGTATGAGATTTTATGAAAGTTAATTTGGATGTGCGTGTGCACCGAAATCAATGCATATCCGTCGAAAAATCTCGTATTGATCTGTTTTGACACTTGTCATAATTTTGTGTGTGCTTGTCGTTTCCCAACAAAACTTATGCCATCAGATTTGTAGCGTTATGCTGGTCCTGTAACCCAAGTTTGGTTTGATTTTGAGAACGTTGAGGAAACTCCATTTCGTGGTCCCCACGGTTCCACTTGACGGACGATTTTGTGACCGGCTCATCGAAATCCAGTTATGGACATTCTGTTAGGTTCATATCATCATTCTGGACTCGTAGACACTAAGTTTGACAAATTTGGAGAAATTTATCTCTGGCCCATTTTTGGGTGCAAAGTGGGCCACGTGTGGACCCTGCTTTGACCAGAAACTGTTTATTCTGCCTCTATGTCGAAATTTGACTTATGGGCAGTCAATCCTAGCTATTTCATGTATTCTGAGAGCAATGATAATATTTGTTTCATCATTCGGAGGCATACTTGGAGATTTCACTTATATTGGAGCAACTGACGGAGCTTAGAACATAGGCAAGTGTACCTTGCCAACTTGTAGTATATCTTGTTATATTATTTGCTTGTATTCTTTCTATATACTTGTGTGATGTACCTTTTTAACCTAGGACCGTGAGACATTGCTTAGCGTCTGAACAAGATTCGGGTGTCGACGCCGTATGCGGAGTCGTGTAACGTCATTTAGAGAGTTGATACCACGATCCTATAATTTTTCGTGCTTGCTTTACCAAGTACTTCATACTATAGGATACTTGACACTATTCATGAGGCCGAATCTTTCCTGAGTTATTCATGGTAATTCTGTATAGGCTTACATGATTCATAACATAATACTTGCATATACATAAATATTATTATGACGCGCTGTATTAGCTAGAAGTCATGATCTTGCGTGTTATAGACATGAGACATCGTGGATATGAGACGTGTGATTACATTAGGTGGGAAGAGACACACAGCCGACAGGCTAATTATATACATATATATTATTATTGTGGTGCTTTAGTCTATGTTCCAAAGCTTGGCCCATTATGTGATATTACTGCTACCAGCTCCCCGACACAGAGCTTGTAGTGGTTTCAGCGTGAGTACTAGTGATGCTTTCATTTGTATTTCATATAGCTGGTTATATAGCTTGCCCTGAGGATCTATTTTTATATACTACATTTTATTTGGCTTGAGTTATTCTTGTACCTTGATATATCCCCTAAGGACCTGGATCCAGATTATGTCCCCAGGTATATCAAAGGAGGTTTACCCCGAGATATACGGGATAAGAGCTGACATTGGAGCAGTACTGGCACCAAAGGATGAGTTATGCCAGAGGATTTCTCCTGAGTATTCTGTCACATACTCAATTATTTCTTCTTCCAGTTATTCCATATCTTGACTCTTGGATTTATGTATTAACTTATTATCGGGTTATTCCTGGAGACACTATTTATTTGGACTTGTTGATAGACTATATTTCTTTTTATCTTTTTTCTTGATTAGTCTATCATATTTAATTGTGTTTACTTTCTGTGGATGAGATTAGAATTATTCTGTGATATATGGTATAGATTGCATTTATATTTATTACAGCTTAAGTGCACTCTAACGGGTCCATTAAATTGGTTGTCCATTAGAGTTATACTGCTGGCCATTGCCACGTGGCTAGTCCCTTAGTATTTTGGGACTGGGACATGATATAGTTTTTGTGGTGGCCCATGTAAGTCTACGACTATATTACTTTGGTTTTAACTAAGGAACCGAGCAAGCCTGCGATTAGGGTAGGATAAATAATAGGATCTCATCCACTTGTTGATCTGTTCTTGACCTCTATATCGGCTTCAAAATAATTTCTTGCCTTACATCCCGCCTTGATTCCTCTGTGCGCCTCTCATAGTTTACTTTGGATGCAGATTAATGGATCCACAAGCCAGCGACGAGACTCCCGTAGGAACACCACAAGTTACTGTTGTCACTTATGATGATGGGGTGACGCCACTAAGTGGAGATCCCTCTACTCAATAAAGTAATCGAGAAGATCAGCACGCCTCGAGGTTTCGACGAGATGACATTCCACCACCACCGTAGTTTACTCCACCAATGTCTATTTTTCCACCAGGACAGCCTATGGATGGACAGTAGATGTTTTAAATGTTCTACACAATGATGCAAGCCCAACATCAGGTTCATCAAGAGGCTCAGTATCATGAGGCAGAGAACTTGAGGAACAGCATAGTAACCGCACTGGAGCAGGCAAACCCACCAACTAGGCGACCATCGATGGAATCTATCACTGATTTCTACCAGCTGAAGCCCCATATCTTTTCTGGAAAGGAGGAGCCCGTTGAAGTTTATGAGTGGCTCACAAACACTCAACACTAATTGGAAGCAGCTAAGCTTCCAAGGGAGCATTAGATGACTGCCGTCAGGATGCAGTTGATGGGCAATGCACATTATTGGTTGCTATCTGAGGAGAGACGGCTCAGACCGGACCGAGTCACTTGGAAGGAGTTCTCTAGACTCTTCCAGAAGATGTTTATTCCAGCCATTACCAGAGTGAAACTTAGAGATAAGTTTAACCGCCTCATTCAAGGCAACATGACGGTGGAAGAGTATAAAGCAGAGTTGATCTGTTTGAGTCACTCCGCCCCTACTCTGATTTCGACAAAAGAGGAGAATGCAGAGAAGTTCTTCGACGGACTTAGCTTTGAGCTATAGAGATTGATCAGATCTGTTGTACCTACTTCATAAACGGACATCCTTGCAGCAGCGATGCTTGAAGCGCATCACCAGGAGAGAGTCCAGCTAAAAACGACCATTCACATCAGCACCAGCTAGAGCACCACAGGGAGAAGCTGCAAAGAGATCTCACATGCACCAGCCACCCAGTGCATCTCCGCAGGCACTGCCTATATGTCAATATTATGGCAAACGAGGTAATTACGAGAGTGAGTGCAGACGCAAGTTGGGATTATATTTGATTTGCGGATCCAGCCAACATTCAGCCAAGGATTGTCTTGAGCGTCGAGAGGGAGCACCGATGGTTAACCGACAAGTTTTACCAGCACCGGAAGGATATCAGTTGAGGCCACCCTTGGCATCGCAGACAACACTCTTTCAGCAGGTCCAGCAACAACAAAGAGCACCACTACAGGAATGTGGACAGACTTTTGTGATGATAATGGAGGAGGCACAGACTCGAGGAGTAGCGAATATGAGTAAGATTTAGTTTTATCATAGCTATCTATAATAGCGAATATTCTTAGTAATACTTTATCATGTGCTAGTTAGTTCCATTCCCTAGCCTATACCTAGTATGTTAGCATAAACTTGTTAGTCTAGATTAGTAATATGTCACTAGTACCCAAGTTTTCATAAGTTGTAGTTGATCTTCGTTCTAACCAGGCTCCTTTACTCTTGAGTTACTTATCTCTCATTACCTAGGGAAGTTTTAATTTCTTCCCTACGTGTTCTTTTTGAACAAAATCCTTACCCTTCCTCTCAATTTCTCCTTGTTCATGGTTTCTTATTCTTTGTGTCATGCTTCAACAAACATGTCTTGCAATTACATCATCTCTTCTGGAGCAAATCTTTCTTGACATGTTACGTTTTATTTTCTTAATTGCGAGGACGCAATTCTTTTAAGGTAGGTAGATTGTAAACACCATATTTTTAAAATTTAAGTTTAGAATTTTTAATTATTGGAATTATGAATTCTTGAGATTATTAGAGATTTTTCTGTAATTTTTAGCTAATTATAATAAATATTCTAAATAGATTTATATTTTTGTGTATTAAGTTAATTGTTAAAATAGTGCAAAAATTATATTTTTAGGTGTATAATTAATAATAGAGTATTGTATAAATTTTTTGGAATTTATTGGGCTTTAAAACTATTTTTTATTGTCATATATGCATAAACTAACCTAAACCAACCCAAACCAACCTAAACCGAATAAACCCTGACCAAACTAGACCAACCGGACCCAAACCCGCACCCGAACCCGCAAACCCACTAACTCGTTAACCCATAACCCAACCCCCCATCTACAGTAAATCCTACGTAAAAGTCCCGACCCCTCACTCCCACTTCCCGAAATCAACGGCCAAACCCCTTATTTCCGCTCCATGTAACCACCCATCGTCCACCCTATAAAACCCCCAGTTTAGTCCAACCTCACCACCAACAACTCCTCTCTCATTCTCGACCCTCGCCGTCGCCGGACCGCCGCGCGCCACCACCGCGAAGACAGGCCGCCAAATTCGAGCAGCAGCAGCAACCCGAGGTATGCTACTTCCCACCCTTGTATCTACCTGCACAATAATCCAAATATCGATCTGTCGAATCCTATACAAAAACCATATGACCCTCTTGAACCTGTGTAATTAGTTTGGTGTATCCTTTCCTGAGTCGGTCGTAATTTGTGACACAAAATAGGAAAAAATAATCTAATTTGTAGTTCAGAAAACTATCCCAAACACCCATGTTCATGGTTGTTTTTCTTCTAACGTAGTTAATTTTTTTAAATTCTACTTAAACAGTAATTTAGACAATATAACCGAGATTTAATCTCTTTAATTAGTTTATTTTAATTTATTGTATGCTGTAATTTATTCGCGGTTGAAGTTGACCAAAAACTTGATTTTCTAAACCCAATTTTTTTTAAAACGAGATGCGTCCCACTAAATGAGGCGACTTTGTCATGTGCGAATTGTACCAAAAGATGCGTATCATTAATGCAAATATGTAAAATTTTGCGGAAGTTGATTTGGATGTGTGTGCACACCGGAATCAATGCGTATCCATCAAAAAATCTCGTACCGGCTTGTTCTGACACTCGTCATAACTTTTTGTGTACTTATCATTTCGTAACGAAACTTATGTCATCGGATTCATAGCATTATGCTGGTCCTGTGACCCAAGTTTGGTTCGATTCTGAGAACATTGATAAAATCCTATTTTGTGGGCCCCACGGTTCTACTTGACGGACGATTTCGTGACCGGCTCATCGAAATCCAGTTCTGGATGTTCTATTTGGTTCATATCATTGTTCTGGACTCGTAGACACTAAGTTTAAAAAATTTGGAGAACTTTATCTCTGATACATTTTTGGTGCAAAATGGACCACAAGTGGACCCCGCATTGACTAGAAATTGTCTATTCTTCCCTGTGTCCAAATTGGACTTATGGGTAGTCAATCTTAGCTATTTCATATATTTTGAGAGCAATAGTGATATTTTTTTTCAGCATTCGGAGGCGTATTGGATATTTCAGTTATATCGGAGCAACTTACGGAGCTCAGAACACAGGCAAGTGTACCTTACCAACTTGCAGTAAATCTTGTGATATTATTTGCTTGTATTTTTCTATATACTTATGTGATGTACCTGTTCAACCTAGGACCGTGAGATGTTTCTTAGCGTCCGAACAAGATTCGGGTGTCGACGTCGTATGCGGAGTCGTATAACTTTATTTAGAGAGTTGATACCACGATCCTATAATTTTTCGTGCTTGCTTTACCAAGTACTTCATACCATAGGATACTTGACACTATTCATGAGATAAAATCTTTCCTAAGTTATTCATGGTGATTCTGTTTAGGCTTACAAGATTCGTGACATAAGACTTGCATATATATAGATATTATTATGACTCATTGTATTAGATAGAGGTCATGATCTTGCGTGTTATGGACATGAGACGTCGTGGACATAAGACGTATGATTACATTGGGTGGAGAGAGACACATAGGCTACAGGTTGATTACATACATATATATATTATTATTGCGATGCTTTAGTCTCTGTTCCAGAGCTTGGCCAATTACGTGATATTACTACTACCGGCTCCCTGACACAAAGCATGTAGTGGTTTCAGCCTGAGTACTAGTGATGCTCTCATTTGCATTTCACATAGCTGGTTACTTAGCTTGCCCTGAGGATCTATTTTTATATACTATATTTCATTTATCTTGAGTTATTCTTGTACCTTGCTATGTCCCCTGAGGACCTGGATCTGAATTATGTCCCTAGATACAGCAGAGGAGGTTTACCCCGAAATATACGGGACAGGAGCTGACGCTGGAGCAGTACTGGCACCAGAGGACAAGGTTGTGCCAGATAATTTCTCCTGAGTATTCTGTTACATACTCAGTTATTTCTGCTTCCAGTTATTTTATGTCTTGACTCTTGGATTTATGTATTAACTTATTATCGGGTTGTTCCCCGAGACACTATTTATTTGGACTTGTTGATGGACTATATTTCTTTTTATCTTTTATCTTGATTAGTCTATCATATTTAATTGTATCTACTTTCTATGGATGAGATTAGAATTATTATGTGATAGATGGTGTAGACTGCATTTATATTTATTACAGCTTAAGTGCACTCTAACGGGTCCATTAAATTGGGTTTTCCATTGGAGTTGTGCTATTGGCCATTGCCACATGGCTAGTCCCTCGGTATTTTGGGACTGGGGTGTGACATGTAGGGCTAAGGTAATGGATAAATACCTTAGAACTAGTTGGGTAGTGTTGGATATTGGTACTAGAGTTAAGGTATCAGGATACTAAGATATATATTAAGATATGGATATTAGATAAGGTATTAGTGTGATAATGGAATAGGCTAAGATATTATTGGTTATTATTATATTATATAAATAGTATCTTATACATTTATAATAACTAGTATGACTTAAAAACTTAGTATTTGCAAGGTATTGACCTAGAAATAAAGAATGACTTGATATTACCTAGTATTAACTAGTATAGCTTAATAGGCCAACCAATTAGATAATTTAGAACAAAAATTAGCTAATTGGCCTAGTTTAACCCAAATGACCTAGTTTGACCTAGAAACCTAGAATTAAACTAATTAAGCTTGTTGTGATTCCAAATTATCTCTTTGACATGATAATTCATATTTAGGTCACTTGGACTCCAGTTCAAATATTGTTTGATATTTTTAGCACGGGACCACAAGCGAGTACATTCTCTGATAGTTTTTTTTTTACTTGATAATTACTATGATACATGTAATTAGTGATGTTATACTTGATTCCTGACACGATGGTATACGGATTGGTATATATATTGGATCCCCAATCATGAGATGTTACCTTCATATTTGGACATTGTTTATTGTATTATTATCGGACATTATATTATGATTCATTGATGTGATGTGTCATGGTTGGATCCATCATACTAGTCGGGGTGGGAAAGTGCTAGCTGGATATGTGATCAGAACCATTAAAAAGTAGTGTAAAACATCGGCTATCAACTAATAATATACTTCACATATAATTGTGCTAGCTTTTCCTTAGTGTAAATCATCAAATCTCCCAAGCCGATCATATATCTAACTAGTATTTTAAAACACTTAGTATAGTTACAGTTCTTTCCTATTTAGTTCATACCTGATGATTATATTGTCTTGCTTCTGTTACTTACTGTTCATTACTTTTCCTGCCATGACCATAGTTTATTATTATCGATTTCTTATTACTGCCATACTATGATATCAGTTTATTGCTTTCCCATCATATATTACATTTACTATTACGGTTTTATAGTCTTTATTATTTAATTAAAAAAATTATTGGAGTTGTACTCGTTCCATCCTGACTGGATAATATTTTTAGATATTGTTGTGATCCACGTTCCTGAGTTTAAAGTGATGCTATAATCGAGATTACTTTTGCACTATGGTCCTAGTGGTGAACTCTGGTGAGATCTAGGCTAGTATTACTCTATCTTAATTCCATGTCTTAGTTTTATTTCTTTATATTATTGTTGGATTATCTTTCTTATTCATTATTCCTTTAGAATATTGTGATTGAGTAGATGATAGAACTAGTATATTAGTATGATTCCATTGAGGTCTAGACAGCGTTTTACCGTCGATCCTGCAGCGTAGGCTGGACGTATCCACGTACTCGTACCCCAATCATCCGGGTGTGGGTCATGACAATCATGTATACAAGTAAGAAAATTAAATTGAGCATTTAAAACATTATTCTCTTCTTCAAATAAAATAATTCTAGAGATAAAAATATTATTTTGTTTCTTTAAAGCATAAATAGAAGAATCATACAATTGTGATAGCTTATGTGTTTGTCTCTTGAAATCTTCTATTGATGAAGAAAGAGTTTTTATTTTGAAAATTAAAGCATCATTCAAACTCTTTAAAGAACCACAAGATGAGTTTTGAGAATCAAGTCTAGATAATAAATCATTGTTTTTATTTCTTAATAACTCATTAGCTTCTTCTAAATGAACAACATTTCTGAAAGTTTTTCATTAGTAGAATGAAGGTTATCAAGAATCTCTAAGGATTGATTATCCATATCTTTCCACTTAGAGAATTTCTTGCATTGTTTAGGAGCATGGTTGTCTATGCTACTAGAGAAAGAATCCTCTTTATCGGAGGAGGAATATGATGCCATATAAAAAAATAAGGATCTATCTAAGGATGTTAAGCTAAAAAGAGAGAGTCATTTCTCTGATACCAATTAAAATATTCTAGAGGAGGGTAAATAGGGTCAAGCTAATAAATCAAGCACAAATAATTGACAATAGGCAATTTAAAATATTAAGTATGCAAGAAGTAAAGAAATAAGAATACTGACACCCGATGTATCTTGATATCCTTCTCGAGGCATTCTAGCCCCGAAAACTCTTGCACAAGAGCATTAATTTGAAGGCTCGTTGACTTTTTACGTAAGGGCTTTGATTTGAATGCTCTCTAATTTCACACAAGCTTTGATCTGATGTCTTGTACACTTCAACCTCTTACAAGATAATTTTGATCTTATTATAAAAAATATAAAGATCTAACTTTTACAACTCAAGAACACTCTAACACAATTTGTGGATAGGCAAATAAAAGCTTGGGTGGAGTGTTTGTTGATGGTCTTTGGTAGTTTAGAAATTTTAGGCTCAAAAGGATTAACCTTGAATGAAGGGGTTCAAGGCTATTTATACAAAGGCACAAAAGAAAGAGCAATAATATAACTTTTAGCCAGTAGACAGTATATCGTCAGTATACCGGTCTGTATTAGGACTATCCTAAGTTTAAGTATTCAAAGTAGTGATAGCATGATTATTAGTGATATCATAATGTTAAACTTAATCGATCAACCATAGTCAAAAACTCAACAAAAACTTTAGGCTAAAAAAATTCTCCATTAGAGTTATACTTATTTTTCCAACAAGTAGTATGCTCTTGTTACATCCACAATACCTCTGACAAACCCTTGCACTCTTTAAAAGTCTTCATTGCTAAATTCCTGTATCTATAAATTCCTATAGGCCCATAAATATTATATTCTTAATCCATAGCTGGATTAGGAATAACCATTTGACATATCCTCCTTACCTCTAACAAAATGCTTCATTCCCAAATTCTACTACTAATCCCCAATTGGGTTAGGAGTGCTTGTTTAAAATGCTTTGTACTCAGCACCTCTGAGTGGATAATCTTGAACTTAATTCATGTCTGTCATGTCCATATTACCTTTGAACAGACAAGGTTATTGTCACGCCCACAACTAGAATACTAGAGAGCGGGGACTCAGCTAGGCTAGCTACGTGTATAAAAGTACTCTAGTACTCCCAAGATGCGATCACGATTGTAAAGACAAGGGGGTTATTCTACAAACCAACAGTCAACACTAGGCCAAGCAATCCCAGGTGTCTAAATCACTAGATAATAAGTAAAGAGCAAGATATATGATCATCAAGCATATAAAATAGTAAAGTATTCCAAACTATAAATATATAGATGATCATTAAGCTAATAATACAAGATAAATACTAGCAAGAGTATATCAATATTACATGATTAAATCTAAATGCAGTCTAGAATATAAAGATCATGAATCCCCTCGGGCAGAAAGTCAAGGTCACTACATGAGCTAAACACGTACTCGATAGCTAAATGCCAAAATAATATACATATAACTAGTGGAAATAAAGTATGAAAAACCACTCAAGCACTCGGCTAGTGATCGTTCGGGTGGTCACCATCAAGTGGAAGGTACGAGAGATCCTCCCGTTCTGCTATGAGATCTGGCCATACAAAAATAGTGGGGTCAAACCCCCAAATAACTAGTACTACAAAGAAAACCATATAAGTGAACTAAAAACTAGCATTCAAGCATATCATATAAAAATATTAAATAAATGGCAGTAAGGAAAGTAAACAATTATAGCAGGAATATGGAAAGTAAACTGGTACAACATGATCATGAAAAGTAAATAGAAGGCAATAATATATAAAGTAAGCAAACACGGGATAGGATCATAAACTAAAGTAGTAAACAGTCAATCATTTATGGCTAATCATAAACTATGGCTTACTATCATAACTAACTAGGGTTATTATAATCCTGGTTACTAGCACATGTGATCGAGGTTCCAACGGTAATATATGTTACAGTCTATCCAGGATATTTAGGTAAATCAGTATTCATGAATCTGTACTAGAATACAAATACTCGAATCTTTGCTGGAAGTGTACCCCTCGCATTGGAAAGCTCCAAATCCATAGGTTTAGCCTAGATAATGGGACTGTATGCAACCCAAAAATATTCCATCCTAATGCATCTATGTTATCAATCCAGTCATTATCCTGAATAGTTCATTAAAGAATTTTTTACTATGACATTAGAGAATCCATCCTAGACATGAGATTTTCCCTTCGGGAAAATGCAAGACGAGACAATGCTTTAACAATCACAATCGAGAACTCAAGAAAGGCAAGCAACCATGTTGCAATAATTAATACGGGACAACGCTACTACGACCCATATCAAGAATCAATACATGAATCAGGAGTGCACTACGACGAGCCATAACAGGAATCAGTATAGTATAGGTCAGGTCGGGACAATGCAATAACAGTACAAGATACTGCAAAAACAGGACGGGGTGCTCCATCATATGATGGACATACAATTGTGTAATAGAAATATCCTCGTGCTCTAGGCATAAATATTGCCACAAGAAATCAGTACAATCATAGTAATAATGCTAGAGCTATATGTAATCAAGTAGGGAGCGAGAAAAAAATCAAAAAATTAGGAAAATCTGATAAATACAAATATGGGGATCAAAATGGTATATCGACAGTATATTACAGTATACCGACTGGAGAAAGCATCTCTGGACCACATAAAGATAGTACCAAGCAGTATACCGGTGGTATACTATGGTATACTGCTGGTAATAAACTAGCACCATAAAGGTTCAAGAATCGGATTTTCAAAGCTAAAAACTTGTTCTGATTCTCCCAAACTCGAAATCAACAAG
Organism: Iris macrosiphon; assembly: GCA_036927795.1. Classification (NCBI taxonomy): domain Eukaryota; kingdom Viridiplantae; phylum Streptophyta; class Magnoliopsida; order Asparagales; family Iridaceae; genus Iris; species Iris macrosiphon. The sequence continues at coordinate 119,514,829 of JAYESA010000012.1, read as the reverse complement.
AAACAATACAAGAGATAGATGACGTATAACATGTAGGACTAAAATTCATAAGAAATATAAGTATCACAACCGATACCAAGATAAAAAAAGTATCTCATGGTACGATTCTAGAAATAGAAATAAAGCTGAAACCTTGGCCAAAATCCTTACAAATCGCAAGTACAAGAAGTAAGCATGTCAAGAATTATGTTTGTGATAAAACTAAGCAAATTTATTATGGAAAACTAAAAATACAAAGAAAACCCAATTTTATTCAAGAGATGGCAAGATGCACTTGCCTAAATCAAGCTCCAAGCCTATATTCCACACCATAAATAAGAGGGATTCATAAATCATAATTTTTGATCTCAAGACCAAGCTTCAATGCAAGTTCAAGCAAGAAGAGTAAAGAGGAAGTGAAGAAAGATAGAAGAAAGAGTTTATATGGTGAAGGAGATTTAATCTAGGCCCTAAGAGGTGCCAAGTCATCAATCTATGACTCAACCAAGCAATATCATCTGTTGAAAATAAAACCAAGCATCCAATGGATGAAAGAATATCTTGGTTAATAACCAATGGCTGAGTCAATGACAGCCGGACAGTATACTACTTGTATACTATGTTATACCAACGGTATACCGGTCTGACTGTCAAATACTTATTTTAGAAAATTTCAGAAATATGTTCTACGTGCGGGACCTAACATGGATCTAAGGTAATACCAATGGGTATTCTACAAGTCTTTGGTAGTCTAGTAATCAATACAATTGTCAGAAAAACAAAAAATAATATTAAGTTACATAAGTCATTAGTCATTTTCTTGAAAACAGGAGTATCGTATGATACCAGTCGTCCGATACTCGATACACAAGAAATCAAAAAATCTTTAATATACCAGAAAAACCATCAATACATGAATATGAAATACTAGCATGATAAATTCAAATAATCAAGGACTCGTCTCACAAAAATCCATAATCCTCGATCGAGATACCGAAATCACAAAAGTTGAGTAAATGTAATATATGATACATATATATGTATTTGCACATAAATACTGATATTATGAGACGAGTCTCACAATTACTATACCCAATTTCTAACTAATTTGTTTATAATACCTCTGTTAGTTAAACTTCTCCCCAGTAAAACTTTTGATCCTTTTTGTCATGAATAATCTTTACCTCTGAACAGATGTATCGTTTAAACTTAACTTTTTTGCTGTCATGTTCTACACCTCTGAATATTATGTTTTTAATGTTATATTTTCCTAGTTCATCATGCCCGTAACACCTCTGAATAAACAAAGTTCCATGATCAAAATTATTAATTAGGTCTATCATGTCCATATTACCTCTTATAGCCTATAATAAAGTATTGTTTACAAATAAGAAGCTTACTACGTGATCATCTAGTAGATCACTATTTCCACAAATGGAGAACCATCTCATTAGCTTCAAGACTTCAGTGATAGTCAAATTAGACAATGATGTAGTAAAGTTTTCTTCACTTTCGAAGTATTTTAAAATTTGATCACGCCTATTATGGAATTTCAAAAAAATTGAAGGGGGTCTTATTGGGATTAAAAAATGACAGCTTCGATCCCACAATCTTCAAAGCTCTCATGAGATATCATCCGACATGTGGCATAAAACACCCAAAGGATGGCACGAAGCATCCTCCTTACGGAGGTTTTGGGGGACTAGGGATGCGGGGGGCTAATCCACTAGTAGAAAAGTTTTCTTTTACGAAAACATGAAGCTCCACATGAAATATAATTCTTGCATGGGAGGCCTCCACGCAAAAATACAATTCTTGTGTGGGAGGCCTCCTCGCAAAAATTTACTTCATGCACAGAAGGCTCCCATGCAAAAAAAATTCTCTTGCATGACACACAAGCTCCAATGAATGAGAGAATTAATAGCAATCGTTATAGATCCTGAGGTGACACAACTTTTATTTGGAATTGTTATAAAATTCGAGGAGACATCGATGATTACGCTGCATAGTTATTTATTTCATTCATTGTACCGCTAGGCATATATCCTATTGACAGTAATTCACATGGGTCATTCGCGTCAGTTGCTCATAAAAAGTTGGAGCACCGTAAAATTTTTGTTTTCGTATCAGTATAACCTACACGAAAATAAGAAAAATACTATATAATTGCTTATTTACGAACATATTTCAATAGTCAGTCATTTTTGTTAATTTGGCTATAAATAGCCTCAATTTTTGTGCAACCATGATAATCCCTCAGCATTTCAAGCACCCTTTGCAAGAGCACTTTATCCAACAATATTTGTGAGCATCGAGAATACTTTGTAACTTCCCGTCCTTTATTTGAACTCAGATAGTCAATGGAGTGAAGCAATCACGCGATGATCGAGCCTCAACTACTGCATTCTCCAGATCTCTTATTCCTCGTGTTAGAATTCTTTGTATAATCACAAGTATTATAGTAGAAATTTTTTCCGACAAGATATACAAGTTTTATGTTAAGTGAATTATTTATCTTATTTTCCTCAAAAATACCAGGTGATGGTAATACTCTCCTTTATCCAAAAACATAAAATATGGATAAGGATTTTCTATAGTAGAAGCATATATTTTCGCAAAAAAATAGAAGGTAGATTTAACGACGCTATGAATTTCTTTTCAACAAAAACTTTGACAGTACAAAGAATTACTAGATTACAAAGACTCTCATAATCTACAATGAAGAAACTCTAGGTACAGAAAATATTCTGCAATTTATAGTAGCAGTGGATATCCGATCGATACATGATTGCTTTACTCCGTTGACTACCCGACTTGACAATGAAAAGAAGAACACTTGTTGTGCCTCGAGCTTACAACATTGTGAAGAGGAGGAACCAGACAACAAGTAAACTTTTTTGCCTAAGGATCAAAGATTTCGATCCCTTGGAAGCACCAACACTGGGATATTTATTGACATTGGCTTATACGAAAGAAATAAGACAAAATATATTGATTTTGTCTTTTATACTTAGATCACTGCTACACGTACGATTTATGCCATCACTGGACATAAATGTTGGATTTGACATTTTCATAAATCAATGTCTATGCGACACCCTCATCAATCATTATGATGATCATTTAAAGTACATGTGTTGCACACCGTCATCGAATGCATAATGCCACAGCCTTGTCAGTTCTGCCATTAATGCAGAGGTGTAATGTCGTGACACTATCATTCGGTCATTAATACAGAGTGAGTGTGACGCTGCAGCCTTGTCATTATGTCATTAATATAGATTGCGTAAATCCAAAGGCCTATCATTCTGTCATTAGTACAAAATAGACGTGGTGTCACAGTCATGTCACTCCATCATTAATATAGGGGAGGAAAAATGTCCCTTTGGCATAACTCTAGTTTCATTCTGTACATGAAGGTTTTACGCTATTGTTGCTCGATAGGGGGAATGATTTTGCAAGACGGTTATACTAACTGCACATGGAAAGCGTTACTTATGAGTCATGATTACTGTAATATACTTATGACTGTAATTTCTAACGCATGCATTGATGATCGTACACAGCCCTCGATATTCCAAATGCTCAGAATACACTAATATCTATTTAATGCAGGAGAGAGGAAGCAGTGCGTAGGCATAGAGAACTCTTCAGCAACCCTACAAAGACTTTACGTGAAGTCACTGTTCGATGTGTCACGTGGGTTCATTCATCGAAAAGTGTGATTAATGCACTAACTATATTGTAGTGTAATCACTGATGGCTCCTCGAATTCCATAATGGAATATGCTTATTTTGTGGAATATGAAGGATATTTGTTAGTTGTCAGGGCTCATTCTCCCATACATGTGACATTTGCATTAAATAAGGATATAAAGTAGACCTTCTAGGTGTAATAACCTCCTGCTTTAGCATATCACTTTTTACGCCTAAGGGGCTTCTTGGTGTTAAAGTGGTCGTCAAAGACTTTTTTATACTCTTTTGAATGAGTGACACTCTTTTTACGCCTAAGAGTGGCTTTCAAGAGTATATTTTTCTATGCATCTACAAGACCCCCTTCAAACTTTTTAAATTTGTACATGAATTTGAAATACTTTAAAACAAGGGCATGGAAAATGCAGTCTTTCTTGCATATGAGGGACTGGTGTAAAGCACGGTCATTTGTTGAGCTATCTGCTTTATTTTCGACTACTCGAGAAGTGAAGGGTCACAAATCTTTTGTATTCTATACCAAATTCAAATAGAGTCACGTCATTAGTTTTGTGATGCCTCGTAATCAGCAATCATTTTTAAATGCTAATTAGACTTGTTCGAAGATCGAGGCATCAACAACATATAAAGCGTCGGCTACTCCTTTTTCAGTGGAAGGAAAATGGAAACCCACTGCGTCACATCCACGTGACAGGATATTAAGTCACCATATGATGCAGGCTGCGTATCTTCTCAAGCGCATAGACCATCAATTGGCTACGTCAGCCACATCAACCACGTCTGCCTTAAACAATATGGTTTTCTTCCTTCCAAAGCAGTTTAATTTTGCAGATCTTCCATCCACGAAAATAAGTCCAACGACCCCCATCTGCCTCAACGAAACATCTAGAGCAGAGTTTGTGCTTCCTCGACTCCCACGATGCCATGTCTCCATAAAGCCTGCGCCTCCTACGACTCCACAAAGTCCACGTTTTCTATCTCCTTATGAAGTCCATATCTTCTATATCTCCAAAAGGTCTATGTCTCCCATGACTCCTCGACTCCTACGACCTTCGTCAAACAGTTGTTGACGTGCAGAGGTGGTTTTATCTACCTCTCCCACGACCGTTATTTGCTCTACTAAGAGCTCTAGCCCAATTGTGTATATGGCTAACTATTCGCCAACCGTCAGCCACTATTCGCCAACCGTCAGCCACTATCTGCCTTCCATAACTCTAATATGGGATATAACTGAATCAACTACAAGCCACCTGGTATCTCCAGAGAAAAGTGCTCCTTTCTAGGACCACGATTCCTACCGATTATATTTGAATGTGGGTTACACGGTATTCCAAAAATGCTACAATCACGCCTATGGAAGTTCCCCACTCAGCCGTAATGTTCGGATGATCATCCTTCTATAAATACTCAAAACTTCACAACTTTTTTAAAGGATAGCCAATGTAATAATAAAATAATAGCCTTGAGCCCAAGCTACTAACCGTCCCCCTGCTACACTTCCCATCCCATAGTTGTGTCCCATAATCAACGGAGTAAAAAGATCGCTTTGATCCGACCTCCACCGTCCTACATCCCTAGAATCTCTGACTTGTCATCACACTGTTGTACATACACCCTCTTTATAATCTGGCCTGATGACGAGTTCATTACAATTTATTTCCAATCTTTGGTCATGTCTCTTGAACACGAAAATAGAGAGATGAAAACAAATTCTATTGCTGAATAAAATTTTGCAAGCATAAATTATGTACAATATTTACAATATTATTTTGAACACAGAAAAAATACTGTCTTCTGTCCATGAATTCTCTACGCAGTTATTTGAGCATAGAAGTGTCATCAGAATATTATGCAACTTCTTGTCTTCGGTGCCAACGCATAAATGAGCACTGTCATTTCTTGAAGAAGTAGAGTTCGAGCGGTCGCTCGCTTCTGTGCATACAATATTGTGCGCTATGACCTTCCTCATATGAGTGTTTGTTATAGTCTGAACCATTCTTTACTTGGACTATAGTATTTGTGTGTTGGATAGCTTCTAAGTGACAGTTGTTGACTTTATTGTTATCTTGATCATTTTTGTGTGGATTGTAGTACCCCGTTCCCCCTATTCGGGGAGCGCGGCTAAGAATTACTTGGTATCGCTCGATCGGGACAGATTGAATCAAGATTCTTTTCTCGTTATGTATTGGTTTCTTCGAAATCAAGTCCCATATTTAGTAGATCGTGCTTCAAGGAAGGACTCGGCGGCTGAGTCACGAGGGGCCTTTCCGTTGCGTTGGTTTCTTTGCCCATTTTCGATACTGCTTGGTTACTTTCTTGTTGGTTTTGTGACTTGTATTTTCTTGAACCATTTTGATGGATTTATTGCATTCATTATTTGAACTTCATATTTCATATCGAACTCTGGGAGACCGAGGCAGGAGATATTGACCATTTGTTAGTGCGTGCAGGTGATCGTATAGACGACACGCGAGCGGAGTCTTGGAGATCTCCCCTTTCTTTTCCCTGATTCACCAATTAGTGAGTGGCCTTAATTTTGATTATTTCCCTTCTTCCAAGTCTTCACTCTTAATAATCTGACTCGTTTGTGCGTTCTGATCAACGATACCATAATAATAATAATAGAGTCAAGATAATAAGAATTAAACTTGGAACACTTATGCTTGTCACACAACTTCACCGTATGATTATATTGTTGCGTGCTTGTCCGCTGTGTATATATCTTTCTTATATTTCAGTTGTAGCTAAAATTTATTCATATATAACTATGTAATGCATAGTACATATTTTGTAATGTGATCACTTGAACAGATAGACTATGCCTACGTACTGTTATACTTCAGCTGATCTTACATCTTGTTATTATTTATATTGTTCTTGTGATTGAGACACTGGGGTTTGTTGGACCTAGGCATGACTGTTGGTTTATAGTAGTGACCCCTTATGTCTTACAGCTTCATCGTATATGCAGAGTACCGGTGTGATCTAAGTATACGTAGCTGGTCTTGTCAGTCCCGCTCTCCAGTATTCTGGTTTTAGGGCGTGACATAGTTTTAGTGGTGGCCCATGCATGTCTTTTTTTTACAAATATATGAGGGTTGTTGTTGTTTCTAGATGTCTCAATCCTAAATTGTTTCCCTTGATCCCTAGTCATTTTTCTCCATTCCTGATTCTTAATCCGATATCTGCTTATTCGTTGATATATCATGTTCTTCGATTGACTCTTGTGTCTGTAACTTTCAAGGGCACTATTCTTATTACTATCGGCCAGATGGATTGAGTGCAGATCGAAGAGGGTCAGCATTCGGGAGCCCAACGTATTCCTGGAGGTCAGCCTCTGCATTAAAGGGTAGAATCTAGAGTAGATCTCGAGGCAGATCGGCCGGCAGTATCGGACCAGCAGGCAGCACCGGTGCACCCAGTTTAGCCCGAGCAGCCAATGGGTATTGTCCGAGCACTAATGGATGTCCTTCAAGATTTCATGATGATCCAACAGCACCAGAGTGACGTACTCACTCAGTCGGTCCAGACAGCGTTGGAGCGAGGTGGTTCTCAAATTCATAATTCTGCGACCAGCTTCAGGAGTCTCAATCATCCGTACTTCTATGGCACAAAGGACGCAATTTCGTCTGATGCTTGGTTGCAGGGCACTGAGGCCATCTTAGAGGTAGCAAGGACTCCGGCTAGAGAGCGTGTAGCAGTAGTGAGGCTACATTTATTGGACTTGGCTCATGACTGGTGGGCAGCGTAGGAGGGTTTTCTCACAGCACCGATTCCATGTGCGATATTTAGTAAGAGGTTCCAGGAAAGATAATTTAACGTGGTGGCATATTACGAGCTTCAACAGAGAATTAACAATCTCAGACAGGAGGGTAGGACCGTCGATAATTATACGACAGAGTTTGCGAGGCTTAGTCGGTTTGCTCCCACTTTGGTAGCGACCGAGTTGGAGAGGGCGAGGAGGTTCCAGCAGGGACTCTATTTAGATATTATCTTGGCGGTAGAGCAGCATGAGTTTCAGACCTTTGACGCTGTGATGTGGACAGCCATGAGGTATGAGTACACATCGTTGAGGATTATAAATCGAGTTGGGAGCCAGAAGAGGCCCAATATTTTAGGAGGATCAGCATCCCAGTCATCAGTACTAGCTCCAAAAGTTCGAACCCTGATAATTGGATCCTCGAGGAGGACAACATCATCTCAACAGTCTTTCCAGACGCTCCCTCAGCAGAGGAAATCATCATCATCATCATCTTCTTCTTCTTCTTTATATAGTTGTTTTTATTGTCGAAAACTTGGGCATATAATATCAGAGTGTCTTAGGGCATAGGGATTGTTCTTGGTGTGTGGGGCATCATACCACATGGTCGGAGCATGTCCTAGGAGGAACCAGACTAGATCGTCATCAGCCAAGTCAGCACTTCAGCCATCAATGCTGCATTACAAACACTAGCACTAGTGCAGCAGTCGCAGATTCAGAGGCCTTTGCCTCTACAGGCTCAAGCATTCTAGTAGAGGCCACAACAGTATGCATATGCCCAAGAATTGGTGAGACCCAGAGGTTAGCAGCTGGGGGGACCAACACCTAGAGGGCAGGGTCGAGCCTTCTTGTTATCGATGGAGGAGGCTTTGGCAGTAGGAGAGGTGAAAGCATGTATCATTCTCGTCCACTTTTATTTAGCTTCAGCTTTATTTGATTCTGGTGTGTCGCATTTATTTATATCTGCACGCTTTACGACACAAGTTGGATTGAAGTCCGAGTCCTTACCTGTAAGGTTGAATATACTTACTGGTAACTGTCTCATGGGAGTAGATAGAGTATATCCCTCGTAAAGAGTTATAGTGTACATGAGATAGTTTCTCGCGAGGTTGATAAGAGTTTCCTATGGGCGATTATGATGTCGTTCTTGGGATGGATTGGTTGAGTGTGAGACACGCGACCATAGATTGCCATAGTAGCAAGGTTATCTTTCGTCTACCTTGTGGGAAGGAGTTCTCATTCTTGAGAGGTGCATGGCGGAGGCCGAGGAGGCGTTGTTTTCCAGGGTAGTTTGTTACTTTCCTAACGTATTTCCTGATGATCTACCAGGTGTACCACTAGTTAGAGATGTGGAGTTCTACATTAATTTAATCCCGAGAGCAGAGCCAGTTTCGTAGAGAGTTTAGAGGATGTCACCATCTGAGTTGAAGATCTTCTACCAGATGATTGAGGAATTGAGAGCCAAAGAATTTATTAGACCTAGTGCATCACCTTGGGGAGCCCAGTTACTTATTGTTAAAAAGAACGATGGTTTATTGCATTTAGTTATTGATTATAGAATACTAAATGCGACAACCATTACGAATAAGTATCTTTTGCCCAGGATAGATGACTTATTTGATCATCTCAGTGGGGCAGCTATATTTTCTAAGTTCAATTTGCTGTCTGGGTATCATCATATCAGAGTCAGAGAGTAGGACATATCCAAGATGGTGTTCAGATCTAGATATGGTCATTGGAAGTTCCTAGTTATGCCATTTGGAGCGACCAATACACTAGCTATATTCATGTCTCTCATGAATAGTATCTTCATGCCTTACTAATACTAGTTTGTGATAGTGTTTATTGATAATATCTTGGTCTATAGTCGGAGTGAGAAAGAGCATGAGCAGTACCTTCGCGTAGTTCTTTAGATTCTTCGAGATCAGCAGCTATACGCAAAGTTCAGCAAGTGTGAGTTCTAGCTTGATCGTATCTTATTCTTGGGACATGTCATTTTTGGTGGAGGAGTCGAGGTGGATCCCAAGAAGATGGAGGCTATTGAGAGTTAGCCAGTACCCCATACAGCTTAATATGTGCACAGTTTCCTGGATCTAGCTGGCTGCTACAAGTAATTTATGGCAGACTTTGCTAGGATCTTCGCACCCTTGACATGGCTGACGTGTAAGGACGTGCACTTTGAGTGGTCAGATGCTTGTCAGACTCTTTCAAGAAGCTCAAGCGGAGTTTTATTTTAGCTTCTATTCTGAAACTTCCAGTTAGACTAGGTGGGTTTTCAGTGTATTGTAATGCTTCAGGATTAGGACTAGGGTGTGTCCTTATGCAGCATGGCAGAGTGATAGCTTATGCGTCTCGACAGCTTCGAGACCATGAGAAGAGTTATCCGATGCATGAGCTTGAGTTGGCAATAGTAGTGTTTGCACTTAATCTCTATAGGCATTACCTATATGGTGATCGAGTGTAGATTTTCACAGACCATAAGAGCTTGAGGTATGTGTTCATAAAGAAGGAACTCAACATGCGTCCTAGGAGGTGGCTCGAGTTATTGTCGGACTACGATCTTGACCTTCAGTATCATCCAGGGAAGGCCAATATCGTAGCAGACGCTTTGAGAAGGAGAGGAAGAGCTTACTTCTTGATAGAGCAGCGCCATATGTTGGAGGATCTGTAGGAGATGTGTATCGAGATAGTATTACCTGGTGATATCGGTTTTATGGCGAGTATGCAGGTTCAGTCTTCTATAGTTGAGAGGATCCGAGCAGAGCAGACTGGTGATATCAGGCTTCAGTAGCTCAGAGAAGAGTGTGACTCAGGACGAAGAATAGAGTTGAGCATTCATGAGGATGGGACTCTCAAGTTTGGGAGTCAAATTTGTGTGCCGAGGGAAGATGTCTGCCAGAAGATTATGATAGAGGCCCACAGTTCTCAGTACTCAGTGCATCTAGGAGGGACGAAGATGTATCAGCATATTTGTCAGCACTTCTGGTAGAATAGTATAAAGAGGGAGATAGCTCGTTTCATTTTTTGGTGTTTAGTCTGTCAGTAGGTTAAGGCTGAACATCAGAGATCGGCCAGACTACTTCAGCCTTTACCGATTCTGGAGTGGAAGTGGGACCATATTGCTATGGACTTTGTGATCGGTCTTGCTAGATCCCCGTCTGGCAGAGATGCTATATGGGTTATAGTGGATCGACTCACGAAGGTTACTCACTTTCTTCCTTTCAGAGTGGGTCAGTCTACAGAGCAGCTAGCTGAGATGTACATGAGACAGATAGTCAGATTGCATGCCGTACCAGTTAGCATAGTCTCAAATAGAGATTCGCGGTTCACGTCTTATTTCTGGCAGAGCCTACAAAAGAGTTTGGGTACTAGGTTGAAATTCAGTTCATCCAACCATCCGCAGATGGACAGTTAGAGCGTACGATTCAGACTTTGGAGGATATGCTTCGAGCTTGTACACTTGACTTTGATGGATCTTGGGAGGATCACTTGCATTTAGTAGTGTTCTCCTATAAAAATAGCTTCCAAGAGAGCATTCAGATGACACCCTTCGAGGCTTTGTATGGTAGGAGGTGGAGATCAACGTTAGATTGTGATGACATTAGCGAGAGGTATATGCTTGGTCTAGAGATGATTGCTCGGTCGGTTAGAGTGATCAGGCATATCAGAGAGCATCTCAGAGTAGCTCAGGATCGCCAGCATCATTGGGCAGATCAGCACCATCATCATCTTGAGTTCTCTGTCGACGACCATATATTTTTGAGGATTTTGTCTACATGCGGAGTTATCAGATTTGGAGTACAGGGAAAGCATAGTCCCAGATATATAGGCCCTTTCGATATTCTCGAGCGAGTTGTAGACGTATCATATTATCTAGCTCTTCCACCATCGCTTCATGAGGTACATGACGTTCTTTCACGTATCTCAATTGCGCAGGTATATTCTAGGCCTGAGCCATATCCTGGATCATTCTGAGTTGGTCTTTGGTACCGACTATCATATGAAGAGAGGTCCGTGTCTATTTTGGATCAGAGGGAGAAGGTTCTCAAGAACCGAACTATCGGATTAGTTCGAGTTGCTTGGGGCATCACTCACTGGGCGAGTCGACGTGGGAGCCCGGGGATAACTTGCGTACTCGTTATCCATTTCTCTTCGGTTCGGGAGGTATACTTATTCGTATACCCTTGTTCTATCTTAGCCTATGCATGTGATTGATGGTTAGCTTATCTGTTATATCTGTTATTGTTTTCTTTTTTGATTTCTTGTTATTGTCCAGAAAATTTTATGCTCACATGAGTTTCCTACTTGTTTTAGTTTCGTGCTTGCTTTCTTGGATTTTCTTGTTAGTTGATTTTAGATCCTTAAGAAAATTCCAAGAACGGAATTTTTCTAAGGAGGAGAGAGTTGTGAGACTCGTCTCACAGTATTCGTATTTTATGCGGATACATATTATTGTGCTATTTATTACGTTTTATTGGTTCTCGAGGAAGCTCAGAAATTCTCAAAATTAAAACTTTACTACCTGACCGGTATACCAACGGTATACTGTTCGACAGATATTTGTTTTACTTCTCTAGATATTTTTGAGAATTTCTCCATAAATAGCCCTTGATTTTCTTTTCTTTTTTCTTTTTTCTTTTTTCTTTTTCATTTTTCATTTTTCATTTTTCATTTTTCATTTTTCATTTTTCATTTTTTATTTTTTATTTTTTATTTTTTATTTTTTATTTTTTATTTTTTATTTTTTATTTTTTATTTTTTATTTTTTATTTTTTATTTCTCTCTCTTCTCTTCACCCTTTTTCTCTCCAGCTTAGAGCTTGGTCTTGAGACCTGGAGTATGATTTCTGAACCCATTCATGGTGGTGGACTAGAAGGTTTAGACTGAGAGCTCGCTTTAGGCAAGTACACCTTGCCGATTTCGTGAACTTCTTTTACTTTCTGTCATTTTACTTTTCTAGAGCTTGGTTGTTGCTTTTTAGCTTAGACATACTTTACTATTGTTGTTCATATCGTGATTTCTAGCCTTTTGACCATTTCAGTTTTAATTTATGGTAGAATCTTGTTCTGTCCCTTTTTTGTAACTCGGTAACGGATACGATACCGGAGTTGTGACCGAGATTTAGTCCATATTGTGATATGAGACTTACCCTCGACTTGACTTCTTGTTAGACTTGGTTGGTAATTTTTGGGGTTTGATTTGGGTCCCGAAAATCGGACTTGACTTTAACCATGTTTATTCTGGAAACCGGCATACCAACGGTATACTACAGTATACCGACGGTATATCGATTTCGACCGACTTTGATTTCTAGATATTTTCTGTGAACCTTATCGGCATACCGACGGTGTACTACAGTGTACCGACGGTATAGCGATCCTTACCAACATTGTTAATCGATTTAAGGATATTTGTCTTGGCCGACATACCGACGGTATACTACAGTATACCGACGGTATTACGATTTGTAGAACTTTATTTTCCAGAACCTTTCTTGCCTACTTGAAACGACATACCGACGGTCTACTACAGTGTACCGACGGTATACCGATTTGTTGGAATCCATATTTTCTTAACAAAAAAAATGAGTGGTCTGTCAATTTTGATTTGAAACTTTTAGAAACCGTTTTATTATTTCTTTGCAAACTCTTAGAACTCCAAACAATTGCATTTTATACCGACGGTATATCGATCGTGCTCTTTCTTTAGAAATTTTTGGTTTTTCACGATTTTATTTTGATTCTTCTTGATTTTGCTTGGACATGCGATGACTTGACCTTATTAGACATGAACTTACATGGCTTCAGATGAGTTGACTTGACTTGACTTTACTCGGTTCCACCCGACTTTGCCCGACTACACGTGGTGACATGATTGACTGGACTTGACTTGGCATGACTTCATTGGACATGGCTTGATTTGGTTTCACTAGGCTTCATCTGGATGGACATGACTTCACATGGTTGTACATGACTTTACATGACTTTATATGGCTTGACTTGGCTTATTATACATTTTATTTAAAAAAATTGTTTAAAAGCAAAAAATTCCAAAGCTTGCACTCAAATCCTCTCTAGTTTTAGTCCCCAAGCGCTTGAGCATCTTCCACTTATTATACAATACGACTAAACATATAATAATAGTATAGATTATTATATTATATTATTTTATTATTAGAAAAACTAAGAAAAGTTGTTGTAATATTTCTAATATTTATTATAACTATTTAAAAAGACTAAAAGACAAATAAATTAATTATTTTAAATTAATTATTATTAGTATTATTATATTATGTTATAACTCTTTTCAACATACTATTTAGAAAGATCAAAATTAACTTTCGTAAATACATAACTGTCCTTAGTAATTTTAATAAATAATTTTATTTATTAAATATATATTTGGAAAAAAAAAGTTATAGGATAAAACATAATTTTTTTTTTCTTTTTCTATTAAGTAGTAGGATAGATTTAATAGTTCACACAAAAGAGAAGTTTTAAGTCTCTGTTCCGCCGCCTCAAAAGAAAAGAGAGAACAATCCTGGTCGTCCAACTGATATAATCTTAACCGTAAACCTTTGCTAAGGGAATTAGGGTTTGTGTTCTGGACCTCTATAAATACCGTAGCCTAGTCATTTGTTCAATCACTTCGCCGCTCTCTCTCTTCAGTCTTTTCTTGTTCTCTCCTCTCCAGTTTTATATGTAGGTTTGGTTTGGTTAAATTTTTTTATTTTATATTAATATATAGTTGGTTATAGATTATTAATTTAGTAAAAATAAACAATAGTAATGGTTAGTTGGGAGATGATGATCCTTTCCCCAGATGATCGACTAAGATTATACTATGCGCAATTTCCTTCTCCCTTCTTCAGGGGAGAAGTCAAGCCAATGGTTCTGATCCCTATTTTACTAGTATGATTTTATATAAATATTTTATTTTTTTTACTTTTATATTTCTAGAAGGAAGAATTGTTGCTGTTGTTGTTGGTCTATGATGAAGTATTGGAAAGGCTTGTTTCTCAAAGAACATTCGCAGTGGCCGCCTGAGAGCTTTCGCCCCGCCAGGCTTGAGAGCTTATGCTGCTCATTCCTATTACCTTCCTTGGATGTCTGAGACCAATTATTTCCTCATCTCTTTTTTTCTGTATTTATTATCATGTTTCGAATTTTGGTTCGATAATATTACTAATATGATTAGTCTGGCGCGACGTGTGCTGCATTTTTTTTTCTTTTGAGCTCAACAGAAATATTTAGGAAAATATTATATGAATATTTTGGGTGAATACAAAAAATTTAATCGGAGGGATAATTGCCGTGAGATGAAGTAGTGGGATCACTACACCAAAATATTTATATAATATTTTCTTTTATATGAAAAAAATCCGAAAAATATTCTTGTTTGTAAAAATTTATTTATTTCTGGATATTTAAATTTTTATTTATTCAAACCAATTTTTATTTTTATGATACCTTCAACTAAAAGTGAGATATTTCTCGGTCTTTATTCTAAGTCTTTAATAGAATGAAGTTAGAAAAGTCGACCACATTGACATGTTTTTTGATTTTGTGATTATGTTACTGTCATTTAATTCTAAGAAATTGTAATTTTTTTATTTTCATTATGTGGTAGCCGGTCGGCCTTTTTGTGCTAGTAGTGTTATATTGATGTTATTACTAAATTTACAATATATATATATATATATATATATATATTTTATGAATTATTTTATAAAAATATTTATTTGTTTAATTTTTTAATATAATTTATTTTGTAGTTAAATAATTTGAATTCAAGTGGTTACGATGAGAGTTGTATTTTTGAGTTTATTTTTAAGCACGTCATAGCTATAATATGTTAAAAATGTTTAATAAATTTTGTGTGTAAAAGGTAGTAGTAATAAGTGTATTGATATTCTATTTCTTACGTACACAAGGTTAGCAACTTTGGTTGGTAGGTTTGAATGCAATGGGGAAGGTCAAGGATCAATTTGTTATTTACTATGTTTATGTTTAGTTGGATCATTTCCACAGATGTGATGGACGATAACTGGACTATTGTTATTTGGTGAAAGCAAAGTGATGTTGCAAAAAATTCCATGGATGGTTTGGTTAGAGGTTCATAGGAAGGAAGTTTGAAAATCTCAAGCAAGAATATTTTTTAGAACATAAAAAAATTTATTGGTTCAGAAAATGTTTTTCAATTGAATATGGAAGATGTTTATGATTTTTTTTATAGGAAATTCATGCTACATAGAAGGAAAAATATCGATAAAGATTGGTGATATTGAAAGTTGGAAAGATAATTGTTGGTAGAAGTTGGCATGACTATTACTAGATTTTTTTTGTCCAACATTGATGCCATTATCACAAATTACAAAAAGAAAAGTTGGTTGCTAAGAAAGTTATTTCTAGAAGTTTTGAGATAGTTCTTTTAAATTAGAAGTTTGAGAACTTCCTTGATCAGCTTGGCTTTCCCAATAAGGAAATCATCAAAATAGACCATTATAAACTTTCTTGTTAATATCTCTAAAACTTAGATTCTTGAACCATGAAGGTGTTTGGCACATTTAAAGTCCAAAAGCCATAAAGTCATTTGTAGATTTCTCTAGTTTTGAATTTATTATTAGGTTGGATCTGGATCTGATGGTAGTTGACGTTGATGCGGTTGATTGATGAATATATGTCACGAGCTAGTTCCATACAAAAATTTACTTGTGCTAACTTGGTTTTGTATTCTAAAAGCAAGTAAAAATAGTTCTTAAACAAGAGATCTAGTACTGTAGTTGATTTTTTTACTTCGTTGATGGTCGACAATGAAGAAACTTGTTAGGTCTTTAGTTCACTGGCACACAAGACATTAATTGGGTCCTAAGTATGCTTTTTATTCGTCTCATTATACGTATTTCTATAATATTTTTGTGTGGGAATGAATCCTACCTATTTATATTCATCTATACTGGATGGCTTGTGTGTGTTCATATGCTATGCGTGTATGTCTGGTTGCTGCATGATCATTCTTATAAGAATGCACTTGCAACTGCGAGCACATGCCTCTGTTAAGCTGTCATGTGGCATTAGTTATGATATGCTTGTTGATGAGATATTGGCCTATAATCTGGGTTGTTTTTATCTGGTATGTGCGTGACTTGTTCATCTCGACACGTAGCTATCATGGGTAGTCGAGTATCTCTTCAGTTGCAACAGAAAATATTTGATGGCATCGAGCCGCATGAAGACTAAAGCGGATTGGTGTTGGGCCTAATAGAGACTAGACCTCATGGAACTGGGCAGCATAAATTCTGTGACACATAAAGAGCTTGGCCATACAGAGACGGAGTCACATGGAGATGAGGTCGCATAAGTTGGTTGTGTGGCCATGTGGCACTGCATAGATGTGTACAGACAAAGATAATTATAATGGTGATGTAAGAACTGAAGTCTATTGTTAGCCTCAAAATTGAGGCATTTAGAAACATTAATTGCTGTTGAGAGTCATTAATATGGTGAGTGACAAAAGTGACACCATGCGTCAGATCTGTATGTGCCTAGGCCATCTACAACATACTTCTTTAGGTGTTTCTTTAAGTACCGTATGTGCTTTGTGCCGCATAGATTTACTGCATGCTACTTTATAATGTAAGCAGATGGTTTTTACATTTTTTTTCATGCGTCTACAAGACCCCTTTAAAGTTTTTAAACTTGGATGAGTTATGAATTCTTTGAACAAGAAGCATGGAGAAGAATCCTTTAGCCGTATGGCTTGCTTGTTGCATGAAGATCATTCAACTGAGTGGATTTGCTCACTGCATGCACTCGCTAATGCATGGATGAATCTGTCAGGCTGTTAAATCTTTATTAATTGGGAAGATTTGTCTCTATCTTTGAGCAAATTTTTAGAGATTCTGAGTTGTCTTTACCCAGACTACGCGGCGGTGGTTTACAAGAGATAATGGTGGATCGAGAATCGAGGCATCAATTTTGATTGGGGATAAATGTTGATCGCGAAAAATCAAGGCATCACAGCCATTGAGGGTCCGAGTTTCAAGGCGTCAGTTCATTCACATAACTGCCCGGTTTATTGCCCCAGTCTTCTCATGCGGCCCCGGGCCTCTATAAATAGGAAACCCCTATGCTCATTCCTTCCTCGTAAAAATGTTGAAGGACGCTATTCCACTTGTTGATGAGTCTTACAGAGAAAAAGTAGACTCAAAGTCCCTTGATGCTGATGCTTCGTCTCGAGGTATAGGGGTAGCTCAGCCTTTGTTCTGCCACGCCAAGAACATAGAAGCAAGTACATAGTCTTGTCGCATAGGCGGGAAAATCGCCAGGAACAAGCGCAGACTCTCTACAAAGTCCTACCGCATAGATAAAAAATTCATCTAGAACATGTGGGATATCAATTTTGTATATTAGTTTTTTAGTCCCAAATCGGAAAGAAGAGGGGGATGTGTTTCCCATAAGAGCCCTCTATCCTCCTTTTCAGAGATACCAAAAATTAAAAAATCTCTACAAAGTCCTACCGCATAGATAAAAATTCATCTAGAACACTTGCAGACTTCTCGTATAGCTCTGACGCATGGATGAAGGATCTACTAGAACATGCGTGCAGAGCTTTCGTATAACTTGGTCGATGGATGAAAACTCGTCTAATACATGCACGTAGACTTAGCTATTTTGAGGTACTCTATCCTGCGCCTGCTTGGGGGTGCTGCATGTGGCAGCTATAGTAGAATGTGCCTTTCTTCAATCTTCCCTGAGACTGATGAGTGTTTTCTTTGTGCAAGTTTTGTCTCTCCTCATGTTGCCTATGATGGAGTATGGAAAGATATTATATAACCTGTCATTCAAAGCAACGGCCAACCTTATGCAGTTCGTCAAGAATTGATCTAAGAGATGAGGATAAACGTCTATCGTCGTGAGCTTCGTTTATGCAGCATGATGGCTGTATTTCTTCCCTTTATGTGGCCTGCAACCTGTCGGGAGCTTACGTTGCTGATTACTGGATTTGGATTGATTGTCATTCCTCGTCTCTAGTCTTCCGGCATGACCGAAAAGTGCATGATCCTTTCCTCCCTTGCTATCCATCAGTATGAGTTTTTTTTCGTGTACTGATTTGCACTGAGGAGGGATGACCTAGAGTTCATTAAGTTCTGCCACCGGTTTCACTTGTGTCAGTAGCAAAAACCGCATGGAGGGACGTCTGGATGGAGAAAGTTCTGATTGTAGAAATTTTCATCACATGTACTCATGATCTTGAATATTAATAAAAATATTTAAATGTAATGGATTTCCATCGTATGTACTCATGATCTTGAATATAAATAAAAGTTTTTTTCTTTTTTTTCAGAACTTTTTTTTTGGACTTGTTATGCTTTGTAAATACGAATATTATACTAGAGGTGATGTGGACATAGTACAACATCGTAGTCATTAGGGACATCCCACTGGGGGTATATTAGTGGACCTATTATTTATTGTGCACTGGAGTGCAAATAATATGTTTGAAACGAAGTCCCTAATAGAGATGATATGGACGTGATATGTTTTATGCACTTATCATCACTGACGTACTTATGATTAAGTACATATGATAACTTAAGATGACAATGACCATCAGAGGTGTTATGGACGTGATAATCGATAGTCAAATATGGAGGTTTGCTCAGAGGTAATGTGGACGTGACAAACCATACTGGAGAGAATGTTAGGACTATAGTGGTAATATGGACGTGAACTATTGTCCGAGGGAGCTGACTTTTTTTGTGGTCCACACTAGAGTTTCTATGGACATGAGGACCGCTCCACTGGGAAGTTTTTGAGGATCTAATATCTATTGCGTCTTCAGGGCTCCTGAATACAAATAATAGTTTTATAACAAATTGTAGGGGATAAAGATCGTATTGTACATGTATACTTGCTGGTGATGAACGGATAAATGTAAACATCGTACATCTCAATCGCCCTGTTGGGGATAGGGGGAGTACAAGCCTGGCTTAGACATAGTACTTTTTGAGGAATTTGCCGTTGATCGGTATCATCTACAAGTCTAAGTTATGTTTTGTCAGCCGGTATGTGCCGTTGGAATACACTGATTCCACAACGAAGGGACCTTCCCATTTGGCTTGGAACTTTTCGACCATTTTGTGCGTTATGATCATCGATATTCTTACTGTTAAGACAAGGTCACCGACTTGGAATGCCCTTTCTTTCACCCTTTTGTTGAAGGCTCCAGAAAGGCGGGCTTAAAATAGCACAATATGCTACTGAGCTAAGATAAGTCTCTCATCGAATTCTTCCAACTCTTGTAGTCGTCGGCGGTGGTTGTCATCAGCTGTCAACTGGTTGGAGAGGGCTACTCGGAGTAAGGGAATTTGGTCATCTAGAGGGAGGACTGCTTCGCTCTCGTAAACCAAGAAAAATGGCGTACATCCAATCGGAGTGCGATAGGCCTAGAGACATTCGCCAAGCTTCTTGTTCCAGTCACATTTGTTGGACGAAACAAACATCTTGAGGAGCTTTATGATCGTCTTATTGAATGCCTTTGCCAATCTATTTGATGTCAAATTTTAGGCGTTTGATGCTATCTTCTGAATTCGGTTTTTATCGTAAAACTGGTAGAAAACATAGCTTGCAAATTGTAGATCGTTGTCGTGGATGATCCTCTGAGGCAGTCCGAAGCGGTAGACGACGTGATATTTAACAAACTGATCACATTTGACATTTTTACCTCGGCAAGGGATATAGCTTCTGCCCACTTCGAGAAGTAGTCGGTTATGGCAAGAATGAATCAGTACCCTTTGGACGACGGTGGGCTAATTGGTCCAATGATGTCCATTTTCCATGCTTCAAACGACCAAGATGCCCCAGTCGGGTATAGAAATTCAGAAGGTTGATTGATGAAGTCCACATGGATTTGAAACATCCTACACTTCCCGACGTAGTCGACTACATCTGCTGCCATTGTCAGATAGTAGTAGCCAATGCGCCAGAGACGATCTTGTAGCTTTGGACCAGGTTGATGTACACCACAAATACTGTCGTGAGCTTCACAAAGTGCCTGTTTCATTTTTGTGTCTAATAGATATCGTAGCTGTAGAAGCATAAAAAATACGATGGATAGCAATACGCAACATGGTGATGCAAAGCAGCGTAAAGCAGGGGACCTCAAGGCCATCAAGAGTGCAACAGAGCTTTTCTGCTGAGCACGGCATAAAATATGATGGGACCATCCGCGTAAATGCAGTATGTCCAGGCCGCTTTAGCGTAGACGGGGTGCTTCATCGCCTCCATGGCGTAAAACTCATCCGCTTTCATAGCAGCGTTAAAGCGTACGAGGAACGCTTCGTCTTCCCCGAAATGAACCTGTCAATTCACGCAGTGAACCTGACATCTGACTCCTGACAAAAAGTGCTGCACGGCTACCCAGACGACGGCTGGAAAGATGGCAGACCACTCGGGGCATGCCCCACAGTATGATGGCGGATCTCTACATTTAATGCAGAGGATTTGATTAAATATCACCGAACCGTCGTTTACTGATATCCCCTCAGCGGAGACTGCTTTTACACGTACAAGGGGATACGCTGCCTTATTTTACACAGGCAGACATAAACTGTTTACGCTCCGCGGAAGACAAACAGACTGCCACGTCAAAAGCTGCTCTTCGTACAGGGCTCGAGGCACGTCTCTGAACCTAATGCTCAGAACGGTGGCAGGCCTTCAGAACACGTCTCTGCAATTAATGATGATGGCGGATCTCGGCATTTAATGCGAGAGATTTGATTATATCTCTAAGAGCCGTGATTTCGGCTAAAGACGTCTACATCACCTCGGCTTCTACACCCATTCAGCTTTTGTGACTGCTCGGCCTCTACGACCACTCTGGCATGTTACGCAGCGGCTTCTACGCCCATTCAGCTTCTGTGCCCGCTCGACTTCTACGTCTCGTCAGCTTCTATGCTCGTTCGGCTTCTATGCCTATTCGGCCTTCTGTGCTTATTCGGCTTCTATGCCATCAGGCTTCTACGCCTACTCGGCTTCTATACCTACTTGGCTTCTATGCCATGGTGACAGACATTGGCTTCTACGCCAATCTCTTCTACACGAGGGATACCTACCTACGTGGCTTCTACGCCGTGATCTTCGTAGCGATTATACGCGTTTTGTCCCTTAGTTGGACCCGCGTCACACGCTCATTCAAAAGATCATCTATACGCAGGCTTTGGTTATTTTAACCGTTGTGTAAAAGGGTGCTGTACTTTCCACTACTCGGTTTCCACACCGATTGAGTGGTTACTGTCACCAAAACTCTATAAATAGAGACCTCTATCAACAGAGGAACAGGTCGAGACTTTAAAAATCGAACAAGGTCAAAACTTTGAAAGAAGATCGAACCATGGGTCAAAACATTGGAGATTGAGGAGAGATCGAAGAGCCTTTGAGAGAGAGAGAGAAGCATCCAGAGCTCAGGCAAAGAGTAGCGATCGACGACATTGGCATCGTGCATCCATCCTCTTTCGCCACCTACAAAGCTGCTTTCCGTCTTCCACGACACTTCTTCACCATCGTGTAGTCCAATGGCTAAAGTGATCGACTGCAGATCAGACACCTATAGCAATCATCTACCCAGATTAAATAAATTGTACTCCTACATCCTCGTATAGGATCAAATTGTACAAGTTTGTTTGTAAACCAAAGAAAGCGGGTTTCATGGAAACCTCATATTATATACATTTCGTTCTTTCGTTTAATACCACAAACAAGATGACGACTCTGCTGGGGACATCTTTCTCTTCTGATGAGAAAGCGATTGCTCAACAAGATGCGATATCCGTGGGATCCGTGAAGAAGACACTGGTCGTCCAGTTCGACCAGTCTGCCTACGAAGACATGCTTCGGACGCGGGGTAGCTCTCACTCTCTCTCTGTACAAAACAACAGGAAGCTGCGCAAGGTCTGGATGCCCAAGACATCCTCTACCATCCCTGTAGACTCTCCGATCTCTCCGATCTCTCCGACCAATGAGGTTGTAGCATTGCTCCCTCCGTGCCCTGCACATAAAATTCAGTCTCCCGCTACGCGCAGTACAGACGAAACTTCGGGCAAAGCCTCAGCGCTAACCCAGAAGTATCCACTGTGCTCTACGCGTAGAAACCAGTCTCCCGCTACGCGCGGTACAGACAAAACTTCGGGCAAAGCCTTAGCGCTAACCCAGAGGTATCCACTGCGCTATACGCGTAGAAACCAGTCTCCCGTCCGTGGCAAAATAGACAAAACTTCTGATGATGTCTCAGCGCCAAATCGGAAGTATAAAGTACACTCCACGCGTAAGACAACATCTGACCTCTACGGGGAACCAGATGACCCTTGTGATCTCCGCAAGGGAAAGCAAACGGCAAGCTACTTAACTTCTCGGCATGTACGCTAGCAAGGGAACAATCTACCCGCCCTCCAAATTACGCGAGAAGCTGATGGTCGCCTGAGGATATCCTCAGCCTTACGCCAACCAGAGCGAAGCTCAAAATTACGCCAGGCGAAGTCCCTAAGCGTACAGAAGGCT
This sequence comes from Iris macrosiphon, assembly GCA_036927795.1. NCBI lineage: Eukaryota > Viridiplantae > Streptophyta > Magnoliopsida > Asparagales > Iridaceae > Iris > Iris macrosiphon. The sequence goes on along the minus strand of JAYESA010000012.1, from coordinate 119,491,822 downwards.
CGATTGACAGAAAGACGCGCTCCTCGGAGATTATCCGCCACCCAGATGGCCAATCTTTTGTATACGGGTGGCACAAGGAAGACTATGGTCCCCATCGTCTGCATACCTACCACGGTGAACTGAAAGAACGAGCAGTCTTCTTCGTCTTCTTCTGTAAATTCTCCTGACCTATGGGATTATCTAATCTAGAAACGCAAAAACAAGAGTCATAAATGGACTTCAGTTCCCCTAACGGTCAAATGTGAGGAGATCTTATGGAAAGACACGTCAACGTCTAACGTCGTCATAACAGGTGGACCACATGAAGATTCCATCTTTATTATTCCACCAACTCGCGACGATCAGCATCAAATAATCTTCGGTCGCAGACGGAACACCCCGGTCATATAGGAAGACTTTCGCGAGTCTAAAACTGGCAGGATACAAACCCACAGATATAGCCCGCAAGCATTAAATATTATGCAAAGCATGGGTTATGATTTGAAGCTGAAATAAGGCCTTAACTATGGACAAGTTAGACGAACACCGTTGCGTGGTAATTCTCACCATCAACAAGCTCATTTCGGGTTAGGGTATAGTGCATCTCTTGCAAACTCACAACCTCGAGAGTCTGATCCTGTACAACTAGAAGTATGACCTTTTAAAGCAACTTCTGTGGACGAATGCAACGACAAGTCTGGGGGTAGTCTCCCTCGTCAAAACCGGACAACATCCAAAGCTGGGGGTAGAATCCTCTCTAAGTCTGAAGATGATGCAACGATGACGATCTTCCCGGAAGATCGTAAAACTCAGGTATCGGGAGCCCGAAGGCCGAAGGGGACTTTCTCCTTCAATGAAGATGACATCAGTGAAATCTTCAATACGTTGATGAAGGAAAACAAACTTCATCTACCCAACATCAGATACCCTGAGAGGGCTGGCAAAGACGATGACACAGATTATTGTCTCTTTCATCAGTACATTCATCATCCTATAAAGGCGTGCTATGTACTAAAAAGGAGAATTCAGGAGTTGATCGATGCCAAGGTCATCACTTTGCATCTATAAACGAGGGGACGATCACTGCAAATTGGTTTCACTTTAATGTGACAATCTGCTCCCTCAAGAAAATACCAGATGATGAATCTCTAAAAAGTTTCCCTAGTGGATTCTTCAGGTCCAACCCAGCTGAGTTTGTTATGTTCATATTACCTCTGAACAAACCATTCTGGTCCGGCCAACGATTATCATGTCCATATTACCTCTGATATCGATTGTCATCTCAACTTAGCACCCGTACTTAACTCTAAGTACGCCAGTGGTGTTGAGTCCACAAAAACTGCCATGTCCATATTACCTCTGAGCAGATGTATGCCTCTATCCTCGATAGAGTCACAACCCAGGGAGTTTGTTATATTCATATTACCTCTGAACAAACCATTCTAGTTCGACCAACGATTATCATGTCTATATTACCTCTGATATCGATTGTCATCTCAACTTAACACCCGTACTTAACTCTAAGTACGCCAGTGGTGTTGGGTCCACAAAAACTGCCATGTCCATATTACCTCTGAGCAGATGTATGCCTCTATCCCCGATAGAGTCACAACCCAGGGAGTTTGTTATGTTCATATTACCTCTGAACAAACTATTCTGGTCCGGCCAACGATTATCATGTCCATATTACCTCTGATATCGATTGTCATCTCAACTTAACACCCATACTTAACTCTAAGTACGCCAGTGGTGTTGAGTCCACAAAAACTGCCATGTCCATATTACCTCTGAGCAGATGTATGCCTCTATCCCCGATAGAGTCACAACCCAGGGAGTTTGTTATGTTCATATTACCTCTGAACAAACCTTTCTAAAATTCGGCTATCGATTATCACGTCCATATTACCTCTGATATCGATTGTCATCTCAACTTAGTACCCGTACTTAACTCTAAGTACGCCAGTGGTGTTGAGTCCACAAAACTGCCATGTCCATATTACCTCTGAGCAGATGTATGCCTCTATCCCCGATAGAGTCACAACCCAGGGAGTTTGTTATGTTCATATTACCTCTGAACAAACCATTCTGGTCCGGCCAACAATTATCATGTCTATATTACCTCTGATATCGATTGTCATCTCAACTTAACACCCATACTTAACTCTAAGTACGCCAGTGGTGTTGAGTCCACAAAAACTGCCATGTCCATATTACCTCTGAGCAGATGTATGCCTCTATCCCCGATAGAGTCACAACCCAGGGAGTTTGTTATGTTCATATTACCTCTGAACAAACCTTCCTAAAATTCGGCTATCGGTTATCACGTCCATATTATCTCTGATATCGATTGTCATCTCAACTTAGCACCCGTACTTAACTCTAAGTACGCCAGTGGTGTTGAGTCCACAAAAACTGCCATATCCATATTACCTCTGAGCAGATGTATGCCTCTATCCCCGATAGAGTCACAACCCATAGAGTTTGTTATGTTCATATTACCTCTAAACAAACCATTCTGGTCCGGCCAACGATTATCATGTCCATATTACCTCTGATATTGATTGTCATCTCAACTTAACACCCGTACTTAACTCTTAGTACGCCAGTGGTATTGAGTCCACAAAAACTGCCATGTCCATATTACCTCTGAGCAGATGTATGTCTCTATCCCGGATAGAGTCACAACCCAGGGAGTTTGTTATGTTCATATTACCTCTGAACAAACCTTCCTAAAATTTGGCTATCGATTATCATGTCCATATTACCTCTGATATCGATTGTCATCTCAACTTAGCACCCGTACTTAACTCTAAGTACGCCAGTGGTGTTGAGTCCACAAAAACTGCCATGTCCATATTACCTCTGAGCAGATGTATGCCTCTATCCCCGATAGAGTCACAACCCAGGGAGTTTGTCATGTTCATATTACCTCTGAACAAACCTTCCTAAAATTCGACTATCGATTATCACGTCCATATTACTTCTGATATCGATTGTTATCTCAACTTAGCACCCGTACTTAACTCTAAGTACGCCAGTGGTGTTGAGTCCACAAAAACTGCCATGTCCATATTACCTCTGGCAGGGCTTGTCCCCAAACCTATTATTTGCACTCTCGTGCGCAACAAATGATAGGTCCACAAAAAACCCCCCTGTGGAATGCCCGCAATGGAAAGTAGTACATGGCAACTGTTCTTCGACGGCGCCTCCAGGACTGGTCCCAAGGGAAACGTGGTTTCAGGGGTAGGAATTATTCTGGTTACTCCCGATAAACTTGTCATCTATCGAGCATACTCTCTAAACGAGCCCTGTTTCAACAATGTGGCGGAGTACAACTCTCTACTAATCGGGCTCCAAGTCGCTAAAGAGCTGGGGGTCGAATCTCTGGAAGCTTTTGGTGATTCTCTGCTTATCGTCAATCAAGTCAGGGGAATATATGAAGTCCAGAATCCAGACCTCATCCCCTATCACCAAGCAACGGTCGAGATAGCCGTAACATTCAAGGGATTCTTCCTAGAGCATGTACCTCGATCTCAGAATCTGGAAGCCGATGCCTTAGCCAGTCTAGCTGCAGATTTAGCTACTCCTATAAGAAGGCAAAATTCGGTAATCCTTCTTAACAGAGATCTATTTTGCGTGAAGAACAACGCTCACATCGAACGCAGTTACGCTGTGAACACCGATCCTCCTACAAGAGATTGGAGAAGTCCCTTTATAGATTTCGTGGCATACGGAATCTTGCCGAAGGACCCTAAAGAAGCAGCATCCGTCAAAAGACGATCATTACGCTTCTACTTCGATGCATCTTCATAATGCCTATATCGCCGGACCTACGACTGACTGCTATTGAGATGTCTCTCTAATGACGAAGCACAACAGATCGTCCGCGAAGCTCACGACGGCATATGCGGGACGCATCAACCCGGGACGCATCAACCCGGTCCTAAGCTACAGGATCGTATCAGGAGAATGGGCTATTACTGGCCCACTATGATCGCAGATGCAATCAAGTATGCCAAACGATGCAGGGCCTGTCAGGTCCATACAGACTTCATACATCAGCCGTCTGAACATTTACATCCTACGGTTGCATCATGGCCTTTCGAAGCATGGTGTATAGACATCATTGGTCCTATTCACCCGTCTTCTTCCAGAGGTCACCAGTTCATACTGGCCATCACGGATTACTTCTCCAAATGGGCAGAGGTGATCCCTCTCGCTGAGGTAAAAACATCCAATGTGATTAGCTTCATCAAGCATCACGTCATTTATCGTTTTGGGATTCCCCGAAGGATAATCCATGACAATGGGCCTCAGTTCATCAGCCAAGCGTTTCATCGATTTTGCGATAAAAATCGGATACAAAATGTTGCCTCTACGGCGTATTATCTAGTTGCTAATGGTTTGGCGGAAGCCTTCAACAAAACCATTATCAAACTCTTAAAGAAATTCGTCTCTTCGAACAAAAGAGATTGGAACGAGAAGCTGGGAGAATGTCTCTGGGCATACCGCACAACGGTCCGAGCGCCGACAGGTTGCACCCCATTCTTACTGGTCTACGGGAGCGAAGCAGTTCTTTCCATCGAAATTCAAATCCCGTCACTCAGGATAGCAGTCGCCAATGAGTTAACTCGGGAAAAGAATGACCTTTTAAGGCTTCAAGAGCTAGAAGGATTAGACGAGAAACGCCTTCAAGCTCAACAGAGCATCGCATTCTATCAAGCGCGCATTTCCAGAGCTTTTAATCAGAAAGTAAAGGAAAGAGTGTTCAAAGTTGGCGAGCTAGTCTTAGCTGTAAGAAGGCCAATGATTCTCACTTCCAGGAGCCTCAATGCCAGGAATCTGGAGAGGACGAGTAACCATCCTCTTCGTCCTCTTACGAGGGGAAGCCTCCTTCAGAGCGAGAGCCCTTCGTTTCCCGAAGACTACCAGCGCCCCTGCATGCGGAGGTATTTCACCCCTCGGTACCGATACGAGAGGCTCATCCGGAGTAGCGGATTCATCACCCTCGTCAGAAGAAATCGAGGGGACTTCGACCCTTCCCCCAGGCTTGGGAGAGGGCACCATAAAGCTTCCACCCATATCAAAATCACGATGGGAGGTGTTCGTTGCCACATAGAACTGGGCATACGAATGTAGGATGCGCAGCTACGTGGAGGGTGTGACGAAGGGCACAGTAAAAATTGTGCCGGTGCAGCCCATGATAAAATATTGCCATCCCCTCGCTCCATCGATGAGTCCACCTCTGGACCTGAAGCTGGTGACGGCATTGCCCACATACAACTGATCATACCCAAACTGCTTGGCAAACCGACTAGGCAGGTAGGGTTCGAAGAAGCAGTAATCTTCACTTCTGTATAGCAAGTGGGAAGGTCTAATGCAGACCAACCAATTGAAGGCTTCAGGAGAAAGAGTGGTCCTATCCCTACCTGAGTCCTCAAGCCTAATCCCCGATTGGTTACGATGAACAGAGGGGACACTGCAAAGGAGCTTCCAGCTGTGACCGCAATGCAGCACCAGCCGACAGTCTAAAACTGTGAGCACATTCCAAGAGGATTTCTTGTAATTCAGCAAGAAACTCCCCTCCAAGCTACTGCCGGAACTGGGAGACATCACCCGGGGGTTATGGAAAATTAACCATCCCATCAAATACAGGTATGGTAATTCCACCCGGGGAAAGCTTTCACGCCGAGCTTCATCAGCGAGCAGCGCCTCAGTCATCGCCCTCAAGCCAGCTTGTATGCGGCACACCATGGCAGGGAGCAAGCCCAGTCTCTCCCCAAACACCAGATGCACTGCAGGCCACAAGGTGTTGCGGTGAATACGATTCGCAGATGCGATACCGGGTACCACCAATTGGTGCAGCCATATAGAGAGGAAGCCAGCCAGTTGAGCTTCCTTGGATAGAGCCCTACGACAATGCCTCAGATAGCCCTAGCATCCTCTAGGAGATCGTCGACTTCCTAAGCAGTCAGCACGCTCAGAGGATTCACAGGCTCATCCTTGACTTCCAAGACTTTCTCCGGCTGAGCAGCCCTAGCCCGGTAAAAAAAGAGGTAGGACGTCCATTTACTGGTGTGAGCCAAATCTGAAGGCTCAGCATAGAAGGCGGTGCAAGCAAGGTAGTGGCACGTCAGCTCCTAATACACTTCCACTACCCGAGGGTCTGAATCCCCCAACTCCCGGTTCGTGGGAACATACTTTTCGTACGGAGTATCCCCCATCGGCAGTCTCGAGATCTCTGCCATCTCATGAAGGGTCAACCCTAACTCCCCCAGCGGAGTGGCGAAAGTCCCGGTGAGCGAAATGTATCGCTCCATCAGTACCAAAAACAGGTTAGGGTTCGGAGGTAACCCAACGTTGGTGGCACTCACAGCTGCCAACAGGCCGATGTTCTCCAACTCAATCCGAAAATGCTCCAAGGCCCAATCAACTAAGCGAGCCCATCAAAGATTTGTTGGGGTCATCCACCCGTTACATAGAGGATTCGCCTTGGGGTATACTCCTCCGCGCCCCATGAAATCATTGCAGAAGGTCGGCAATTGCACCGGCTGGAGCACCAAGCTGTCTTCACTCGGGACACTGCCCGGGTACAATCCCCTGAACAACGTTACATGACCGGAAGGGCGGCTAACAAATAGGCCAGATCCTTTCTGGTAGAAGAACTTCCCCGGCCTACCGTGAAGATCGGGAGTCAGCGTCCACGACATCTTCCTGGGATGTGTAGCATGGAAGAATGCCGAGATGGGATAATCTCTCGGCATCTTGGGCAGACTCAAGATAAACTTCCAGGCAGGGAAAACCCAGAATTCTTTCTTTGGCTTCGTCTGGGACTGCTTATCAATTATGTCCCCGAAAAGAAAGGCCGGCTTTATGTACTGGTCCCCGTCTATATACGTCAAAGGCTCTCCATTAATCATGTTCAGTAGCGTTCGCTTGCCCTGAGCCGATATCAAGATTTTCCTCCCTTTGGGATATTGGGGCCCGGAGATAGGAAATACCACATGGGACAGATCCTCCAGATAGTTGGAGTGCAGCAACCCGGCGGCAGAACCCATAACCTCGGCTAGCGAAGACTCGCCCAAGTTAACTGCAAGGGTGCAAAAAAAATACGTCAGTTTTATACTAGAAGTCACAAATATCGCAGCACATGCCAAGAGGCAACAGTCTGAGCTCTACGCCAAGACTGTACAAACTTGATCGTTTACGCCGAAATTGTCATCCAGAAGCGTAAAAATTCAAGCCGGCAGTATACTGTCTGTGCTTTACGCCAGACTACCAAGGCTCGAGCTATTTACGCCAGAATTTTATCCACAAGCGTAAAAGTTCAAAATTATACAGTATACACCAAGTTTTCGGCAGTCAAAGCTTTTTACGCTCAACTGCGAAAATCTGGAGTTTTTACGCTGACACATTAGAAATTTGGGCGTAAAAGATAAAATGTCTCAGTGCATCATCTTCCTCAAAGAGGCTATCAGCACAGAAGACGACCTAGCACGGTCACGTTAAACGTGTGCGAAAGATTTTTCAGTCGTTCTCATTCATCCCAAAAAGCTCTACCTATCAGCCCGGGTGCACTGCTCGTCGGCGGGATGCTCGGCTCAGAATGGGGTTCGCCCTGTCCAACCGGAGGCACTCCTGCTTGGGCAGAAGAACGAGAAGAGGAATCAATCTTCTTTCCCTTAGAGGAGGAGGATTGCTTAGAGGCCATTACTGGAAACTTTGTAGACTCAGAGAAGACTCGGAGAAGAGCTCGAACAGTCGGAGGCTTTCTTTCGCAGAAGACGGATGAAAAGTTTTTCTCTCAGAAAACTTGGGATATATATAGAGTTCGGATGGACTCCTCGGACCCCGAACCAAATCTCCTAATTAAATATTCAGTTATGATTGGGTCCTACGTCAGCCTATTATTCAGAGAAGACGGACAGTCAGCGAATTCGAAAAGTTTTTTCGCGCAAAGCAGGTCAGCAGTTCTTACGCTAAGGAGCTTTCTACGCTCGACAGCAACAGATCTACGGTTTCATGCTTGCAAGCTATAAGTCTATGGTTTTACGCCCGTATGCCTTTGTGCTCGGTAGCTTTTATGCTCGAGAGGCCACAATTCTACGACTTCATGTCAGCAGATAACAAATCGATGATCTCACGCTCGGTGGCGCTTAGTTTACGCTCAGAGGCAACAGATCCGCGACTTCACGCTCGAATTTTTTTTTCTTTTCAGAAGCTACAAATCTACAGTTCTACGCTAAGGAGCTTTCTACGCTCGACAGCTACGAATCTACGGCTTTACGTTCGACGGCTACAAGTCAGGTTTTACGCCCAGATGCCTTTGTGCTCAGTAGCTTTTATGCTAGAGAGGCTACAAACCTACGACTTCACGCTCAGAAACTACAAGTCTATTATTTCACGCTCGATGGTGTTTAGTTTATGCTCAGAAGCTGCAGACTAATAATTTCCCGCTCTACGACTTCCCGCACATCTGAAGGATACGCCGGCCAGATCACGCGTACATCTGAACGGTCCTCAAAAGCGGTCAATTGCAAAGAGTTCACCCAGAGGATACTCATTCTTGACCTCAAGATATCCCAAGTACCAGAAGCATACAGAGTTCAACATTGAAAAAACTACTCTTCTTCATGGGTCGATTCGAAGTTCATCCAGACTCCAGTCTAAATATTTTATTTATCAAGATGGCAACTCAGTTTGACAGCCATTTCTCGACCCTGTTCCAAGGGATTTTCTAGAAATCATTCTTGAAGATGATGTCTGAACAAAAAAATTCTGTTCATTAGAAGCAGCAGTTCAGAATTCTACGCGGTTCCTCACTCCTAAAAAAATAGCAGGACAGTTCGAACACTCGAATGCTAAAGCGGCTTTCTACGCATCCCTAGTTATACGCAAGAGACAGGACAGGACCCAGCACTCTTTCTAAACAGAGTCGGCGTAAAGAATCAGACGTGTCAAAGCTACACATATTCAGACTTCCACAGTCATGAACAAGAAGATGATTGCTGGCGGGAGGATACAACACTGGGCCTACCTGAACTTCTTCTGGGCCCATCCTCCACACACCATGTCAGATCCAGTTGAGGCTTCTTTAACCCAACTCGATCGAGGACGACAGTTACAGTTTGTCTTCTCTCGTCCGCGGAAGTCTCAGGAGAAAATATGCAGCTTGCAAGCTGTGTGGTCTAATACGACCCTTCCTCTCTCCCGGAGAACCACCATACAAAGTTGCTGATTATTCCGAGCAAAGGAGGCTATGATATCCTTCCATGATCCATCGTTGCAGATGAGACTTGCTCGAAGATGCCGTCTTTTTTGGCTCCCTACATGCTGGAAGAACATGGTCTTCTTCTTCCTCAGATCAACCCGACGGACTCCGGCGATCATCCTTGTGTGGCGAAAGGAATGCGGGAAGAACAGGTTAAACTTCTCGACCTTTTATAGGCGAGAGAGGTCACACCGGTCCCCAATAAATCCGCCCTAAAGTCAGCATCGACCGTTTTAACGCTCCATTCAGAAACGTTTCGAGTTACGAGGAGCGGTTCATGCTTTATTCAAAGCGTTCTAAATTCCGAAGAAATTTGAAAGCTTTGAAGGGGGTCTTGTAGAAGCATGAAAAATACGTTGGATAGCTCTACGCAACATGGTGATGCAGGACAGCGTAAAGCAGGGGACCTCAAGGCCATCAAGAGTACAAAGGAGCTTTTTCGCTGAGCACGGCGTAAAATATGATGGGTCCATCCGCGTAAATACAGTATGTCCAGGCCGCTTCAGCGTAGACGGGGTGCTTCATCGTCTCCATGGCGTAAAACTCATCCGCTTTCATAGCAGCGTTAAAGCGTACGAGTAACGCTTCGTCTTCCCCGAAATAAACCTGTCAAGTCACGCAGTGAACCTGATATCTGACTCCTGACAAAAAGTGCTGCACGGCTACCCAGACGATGGCTGGAAAGATGACAGACCACTCGGGGCACGCCCCACAGTATGATGGCGGATCTCTGCATTTAATGCAGAGGATTTGATTAAATATCACCGAACCGTCGTTTACTGACATCCCCTCAGCAGGGACTGCTTTTACGCGTACAAGGGGATACGCTGCCTTGTTTTACACAGGCAGACGTAAACTGTTTACGCTCCGCAGAAGACAAACAGACTGCCACGTCAAAAGCTGCTCTTCGTACAGGGCTCGAGGCACGTCTCTGAACCTAATGCTCAGAACGGTGGCAGGCCTTCAGAACACGTCTCTGCAATTAATGATGATGGCGGATCTCGGCATTTAATGCGAGAGATTTGATTATATCTCCAAGAGCCACAATTTCGGCTAAAGACGTCTACATCACCTCGGCTTCTACGTCCATTCAGCTTTTGTGACTGCTTGGCCTCTACGACCACTCTGGCACGTTATGCAGGGGCTTCTACGCCCATTCAGCTTCTGTGCCCGCTCGGCTACTACGCCTCGTCAGCTTCTATGCTCATTCGGCTTCTATGCCCATTCGACCTTCTGTGCTTATTCGGCTTCTATGCCATCAGGCTTCTACGCCTACTCGGCTTCTATGCCTACTTGACTTCTACGCCATGGTGACAGACATTGGCTTCTACGCCAACCTCTTCTACACGAGGGATACCTACCTACGTGGCTTCTACGCCGTGATCTTCGTAGCAATTATACGCGTTTTGTCCCTTAGTTGGACCCACGTCACACGCTCATTCAAAAGGTCATCTATACGCAGGCTTTGGTTATTTTAACCATTGTGTAAAAGGGTGCTGTACTTTCCACTACTCGGTTTCCACACCGATTGAGTGGTCACTGTCACTAAAACTCTATAAATAGAGACCTCTATCAACAGAGGAACAGATCGAGACTTTAAAAATCGAACAAGGTCGAAACTTTGAAAGAAGATCGAACCACGGGTCGAAACATTGGAGATTGAGGAGAGATCGAAGAGCCTTTGAGAGAGAGAGAATCATCCAGAGCTCAGGCAAAGAGTAGCGATCGACGACATTGGCATCGTGCATCCATCATCTTTCGCCACCTACGAAGCTGCTTTCCGTCTTCCACGGCACTTCTTCACCATCATGTATTCCAAGGGCTAAAGTGATCGACTGCAGATCAGACACCTATAGCAATCATCTACCCAGATTAAATAAATTATACTCCTACATCCTCGTATAGGATCAAATTGTACAAGTTTGTTTGTAAACCAAAGAAAGCGGGTTTCGTGCAAACCTCGTATTATATACATTTCGTTCTTTCGTTTAATACCACAAACAGTAGCAGAAGTCCGTCATAGGACCAGCGGTACATTATTTTGGTAGCTGTATCATAATAAAACTGGAGGAAGCGCCTTCTAATAGAAGTGACTTCCTTCGGGTCCTTTGGAAGGATTCCGTAGACTGCGTAGTCTATGAAAGGGAACCTCCAATCTTTGGCGTTAATGTCCGTCTCCGCTGAGTAACTCAGACACATGCAGAGGTTGTTTCTTGGGAAGACCAGATTTTGACCGACTACTGTGATCAGTTGGTGGGTGTTAACCGGGACTGCCAGGGAAGCTGCGAGACCGGCGAGATCATCAGCCTCAATGTTTTGTAGCTACATCACATACTCTATGAAGAACCCGACGAAGGTGGAAATTATGCTGGTCTCGGCTTAGTAGTAGGAGATTAAGTACTCGTGTCGGACTTCATATTCGCCTCAGACCTGACTTACTATCACCTTGGAGTCGCCATAGGCTTCTAAGTAGTCCACCCCTAACATTTTAGCCATTTGGAGCCGGATAATGAGGGCGTTATATTCTGCTACATTGTTGGAGTATCACTGCGTGAGTGAATAAGCGTATTGGATGACTAGGTCGTCGGGAGATATCGACACTACTTCCACTCCAACGAAAATATCGACCTTGGGCCATGTTCTTGAAGCACCATCGAAGAACATTCGCCAAACACTCTTATGTCGTTGTGTTAGACTGTAACACTTCGTCCGGGATCTCATTGTAGAGCTTTAAGATTTTTTGTACCGGATGAGCTGCCAGCAAGTCGGCCAATGCTTGGCCCTTCACTTCCTTTTGTGGGACGAATACCATATCGTATGGTGACAACAATATTGTCCATGTAGCTAGGTAGGAGTTAAGTGCCCCCACTTTAGTCAAGAGGGCCCTGAGGAGATTAACTCGAGATATCACATAAATTGTTTACCCGACCACATAGTGACGGGTCTTTTGGATAGCGAAGAGCAAAGCGAGGCATTCCTTCTCGACGGGGTTGTACCTATGCTCAACGTCGATCATCATTCTGCTGAGGTAATAGATGGCATGTTCATGACCTATATCACTCTTCTAGACTAGCAAGGCGCCAAGCGAATGATCAATTGCACGGACATAAAGAAAGAAAGGTTTTCGCACAACTGGAACCATCAACATTGGGGGGTTTGTGAGATACTTCTTGATATCGTCGAATGCTTGCTGGCATTCTTCTGTCCAAACAAAAGATACTTATTTCTTCATGAAGTGAGTGAACGACTGACAGTGCCCGAAGAGGTTTGATATGAACCTTCTGATGTACGCCAGTCTCCTTTGAAGGCCCCGAAGCTTACTGAGATTCTTCGACGGATACATATTAAGGATTGCTTTGTCTTCTCAGGGTCTATATGGATACCCTTCAAAGTTACCAAGAATTTGCCAATGGAGTCTCCCAGGAAATACTTGGGTAGGTTCATCTTCAATTGGCGCGTTCACATTAAATCGAACACCATCTTCAGGTCATGGAGATGATCATCCAAAAAATGGCTCTTTACGACGATGTCATCAACATAACCCTCCACTATTTTGCGCAGATGGTCACGAAAGATGGTGCTCGTAGCTCGTTGGTATGCCATACCTGCATTCTTCAAACCGAAGGATATCACTGTATACCCCTATTGGTATTCGTAACAATGTGTGCTTCTCATCGTCGGAAAATATCTTGATCTAGTTGTAGCCGGAGAACCCGTCCATGAAGGATATACGCTCGAAGCCACATGTGCTGTTGATTATCACATCAGTTATCGGCAGAGAAAACACATCCTTTGGGCAGACTGTATTTAAATCACGAAAATCTATGCAGATCCTAATTTTACCATTCTTTTTGATGACTAGAACGATGTTGGCTACCCAATCTTGATGCTGCTCCTTGCGAATAAAGCTACTTGCTATTAACTTATTTACTTCAACTTTGATGGCGTTCATGACATCAGAACGGAAATACCGATGTTATTGATTCACTAGGTTAGCATTCAGAAGAATATTGATCTTGTGTACAACGATTTGAGGGTCCGATCCTGGTATATCTTTATAGCTCCAGGCAAAGACATCAATGTATTCCCTTACGAGATGTAGCAGATATTCACAATATTTGTCGGACAGACTCTTGCTAATGAAGATAGATTTGGGGGAGGATTCATCGTCCAACTCGACTTGTATGACTTCATCTTCAGTAGGGGGTACTCGTTGCTCGAAACGTAACTCCCATTGTGAGTTCACCCATTGAGTTCATAGTTCTACTTTGAAGAGTTTGACTGGCTGATCGTCGTCCTCTTCTGGATAAGCTAAAGTCATATTGACGGATGGTATTTGCCTGAGTATATCTTCGATGCTTGTGTCGGAGTACCAAGCGGAGGATTCTGAAGAGTGAGAACAAAATTGTCTTCCCCTTCTGAGTCTTCGGGTGTTGTAGAAGGCGTAACGTACCCTAGACCATAACCGGTCCGTTGGTAGTATGTCTCAGGCTTGCCCATGGAAGCAAACTGGCGCAGAGGTAGGTATCGTCCTTTGCCATAGTTTAGGCCCTGGCCGATCTTCAGATCGTAATCCATTTTCTAGATAATGTTCTTAGCTTGCGCGCTATAACGGTAGATTTGTATCCTACCACATTCAGATTCCGGCTCGTCATGAAGGAAGTCTCGACGGGTTTGTCTTATCTCTTCCTTGCTAGAATTATAAAGTAGGAGTCTTTATTTGGGAAGGTTTGATTCATTGCGTAATTTGTAGTTACTTGTGTGTTCAGTTGTACCCCTAGGCCATATTCTTAGAAATATATTGTACTCAAATGTGCAATATCAGAGTAGTTCAAAGATAGCCCTTTATTAAGAAACTAAGGTATCTTTTTAATGGGAATTACATCATCTAGAGACGGAATATTGGCATAAGTGGCCATGTACTCTACAAGATCGTCTCCTTTAGGATCCGTCTCCAGTGTTAGTGATGGTTTCAGAGGCCTCTTGCGCAGTTTCACTACCAGGGGTTCAGAGACCTTCGCAATGGGTAGTTCCTCCCTTGGGGGTCCTCTTGGTCTTCCCAGGATGACCATAATAGGTTCTGGAGCATTTTTGTGGAGCTTAACCACGAGAGGGACGGGGGTATTACTGGCAAGACTTTTGAGACGGACCCTTAGGTGTTCCTCTGGTGCCTTATCAACTTCTGTTTCATCATCGGCATCATCCTCTACTTACTCCAAGTGGGTCTATTTGTATAAGACAAAATTAGACTAGTAAGCCTTGATCCCTTGAAAGGATCTACGTCATGAATTCTGTTTTGACGACTACTTCGCTGTCGACGTATTTTAGGCATTGGACACGATCATATACTCATGTATCCAAGGACGCCCTAGCAGGACGTTGTAAGATACATCCACATCGATGACATAGCAGGATACCTCCGTTCGAAGATTGCCTTTCTGACACTTTAGGCAGATTTTGTCCTGAGGGTATCTTCTTCCAATGTTGAAGCCACTGATGGTCGTGTTGGTTGCTGCAAATCGGTGCATCAGAATTTCCAAGGTCTGGAGTTGACTCTGTGGAATGATACTGAGAGACGACCCTGGGTCGATGTGCATCCGGTCCACCTTAATGGTCCCTATATACCATGTATAGTATAGAGGGCGATCGTGCCTGTTGTTTTTTAATAACATGTCATGTTGCGAGAACGTGATATTAAGAATTGATTCTATCACATTATTGTAGAGAGTACATGTCGTGGGATTCTCGGCTGGCGGCTTGACTTGGGCCAAATAGGAGTTGGCATTCTGTAACACCTCGCTTAGCGAGTCACGGGTCTCTTTGGAGAGATGAAGGAGCTCGGACAGTGACAATATGTCAAAGTTGTAAGGCTTGTCCATGCTGCATCTTTTGTCAGAGGTTTGTCGAAGCGAACCTTTTTTTGTTTTTCTTGTCCGTCATAGGAGGCTGGGATGGACTTGACTCAGGTGCCATTGGAGTTGCCGATACGACGGTTGGAGGTGCACTATCCTCGAGAACCGCATCGTAGTCACGCTGGTAGGTTTGCCCCACCTGGTTGCTCCTGCCAGGGCTTCATTGGTAGAAAGAGAGACCATGTAACAGGGTTTAGGCCTTTTGCCTTTGGGCTTGTCGACAAAAGGCACTGCTTGCTGCGTCAAGTCTTGGATTATGTCTGGGTGGACCCACATGACTTCGCCTCATGGTGTGGTAAGAGGCTGTAGTCCAGCTGCTTGATTGTGAGCCGGAGGTAGGTTAATGACCTACATCGTTGCCTTTGGGATTGGAACCATACCATCTTGGGCCTCCGTTGCTGGAAAGTCACTAAATTGGAGAGATATCATGTATGCGGCGACCGTATTGTCCTCAAAGTCTAAGGTGAGGGCCTTAGAATCGATTAGCCACTGAATTTGCCTCTTCAACACGCAACAGTCTCGTGTTGAATGGTGGACGTACCAATGGTAGTGCCAGTACTTGTGGTCGTCGACCTTATCTGTCTCGTTAGGCCGTTTGATGTCGGGCAGTCAGAGCTTATTGCCCTTTATCAGTACACAAAAAATCTCCATGTTGTTTTCTTCATTGAAGGAGTAGGTCTCCTTCGGCCTTGGTGTTTGTTTGGCTTATTAGTAGATACGGTCGAGCCTTTGGACACATTAACGGTAAGGGCCTGCTTTCCTTTACCGTCACGGCCACTGTTGTTGTTGTTGTTGTTGTTGTTGTTGAAGGAACGCTTTATCCTGTCATCAGCGACGTAGATCTGTATTCCCAATAGTCGAACTTCCTTCACATTCTTCTCAGCGGCGACAACGCTTATGATGAACGCCGTCCAATTCTTGAACTGATCGACGCCTATCCAGAGCCTCAATGCTGGTAGGATATTATTCTGACATGTGTCCATCAGTGTATACTCGGGATTGCCGAGGGGCAGTTTTAGTGCTGCATGCCTGTATCGTTCTATGTAGTCACGCACATGCTTATTTCCCCTTTGAGTGATGTTAATTACGGAGGACATAGTCATATCTATTCCTCCATCATAGAACCGAGAGGGAAGAGACTTTTAAGGTCTTCGAACGATGAAATATAGTTGTCCGGAAGGATGCAAAATCATTCGTAGGCTACCCTAGCCAAGGCCCTAACGAAGATTTTATTAAGGAGGGCGTCGTCTCGGGGCAAATTTCCTGTCATCATATTAAAGTAATTTATAAATTGACAAGGAGACGTCTTCCTACCGAACAAAATCATGGACAATGTCTTGTACAGGGATGGGTACACCACATTTTTTTACTCAAGAGGATATGGGTTTCGTATCCCGAGTTTACGCAGGGTGTCCTAGTTGTTCATCGAGTTGAAGCGAGCTTATAGTTCCCGAACTTTCCGAATTGCCTCTGTAGAAGCATGGAAAATCTAGATCATGCGCTAAACAAACATGCGCCCCAAAGTTGACTCAGAAGAAATTAGGTCGTAGGATGACCATGCGGCCATGAAAAAACAACATCCATGCGCCCGTAAATATTGGACGCATAAAGGCCTGACACCAAGATTATGTCTTACACAGAATCCTGACAAACAGGATTTTCTGAACGCCTTGAAAGATGTAAATAAACTAAGCAACAAGAAGCTCTCGTCAGACTAATAATGACTTCTGACAAGAGTACAACCCCACGTGTACGTGACCTCATGCGTCCTAGACTCTATGCGCTCCATACTACTCTAGTTCTATGCGTCATAGACTCCATGCGCTCCATGCGTCTATGGCCCTATGCTTTCTAGACTCTATACATTCTTTGTGTCTCTAGCCCCATGCGTTCCAGACCCCACGTATTCTATGTGTCACTGTCCCCATACATTCATGACACCATGCATCACATGCGTCTTAGACTCATTACGTCCAACGTGACAAGGTCCCCTGAGACAAAATTTTTCTGTTGCGATTCTCTCCAACTGAATGCGGGCCACGTGTTAAGCTGACCAAGTAACGCAAATAGAAGACAAGAACTTCCAGGATCTCCATAACAGTAAATCTCAATAAAACGTTCACGTGGCAGCTTGCCCTGGACTCAACCCATACTATGCGCCCACAGTTGCAACTGCATTTTGTTGAAGGAGCCTCCTGCGTCCACTAAACAAAAGGACATACGACACCTATATCCCATCAACATGATAGCTATAAATAGAGGCAACTTGGACGTCCCAATGGCTTGCTTTTTGTGCTTCAGAGAGACCATACCCCTCCAGGCTAGCTTCGTACGTGCACATACGCTCATGAGAGAGAAGAGAGCGTCTCGTATTCACTCGTTGGACCCTCAATGGAGTAAAAGAGTCACTGCAGTACTCGATCTCCATCGTCACACTATCCAGATAAAAAAAATTGTACTTAGATTATCTGTATATGATTTATTTGTACTCTTTTTGTTGGTTATTAAACGAAGGTTTTCCAAACCTACTGTAACGGCAAACAAGGTGGAGACTCTGCTGGGGACTTTTTTCTTCTCAGATGAGAAGGTCGTGACGCAGTCCAAAGCATCAAAGCTGGGTTCGACCCAGATGATGCTGGTTGTACGCTTCAACCACCAGGCCTTTGAGGAAATGCTCTTTGAGTGCGACACTTCTCCAAGGCTGGCAAAGTCTAAAAAGACCGGCAGGAGATGGGTTGCAAAGGCCTCTCTGTCTCACCTAACTATGGAGCACGCGCTCCCCGTCTCTCTCTCTGTCGTAGGGACCGCACATTATGCGTCCACTTCTTGTGCGGCAGCCTCTTCTAACAAGAAGAGTGCTTAGCACTTGAAGACCTTCAGGACATGGGTTTCAAAGGCCTTCGTGCCTCACCCAACTACAGAGCATGCTCTCCCTGTCTTTCTCTCTCTGCCGCAGGGACCGTACATTATGTGTCCACCTCTCATGCGACAGCCTCATCGGACAAGGAAAGTGCTCAACACATGAGCTCTGGCAGAGGAAAACTATGATACTAGGAGTTCGAGAGCTAAGATACGTTCCATGCGGCCACGTCAAAAGCTGCATGAGGAGGAGTATATGACACGACTCGACAACCGCAAGCAGATGGTCGCGTGCGGCCAAAACAGCCACCGAAGTTCCATCTTTGACCGAATTTCACACAGAGATGACTCCTTGTGCCTTGCTGAAAAAGGGAAAGATGTGAACTTGGACTCTTCATACTACGCACCGACGCGTGCTTGGACGAAGAATTCTAGGGCAATACGACCTCGCCAAGCTCAAGCAATTGCTCATTCGACCAACAGTCAGCAGACGCCGCTTACTATATGAGCCCCTAACGAAAAGTTATACAAAATCGGCCAATGCGTCCAGCCCGTAGTGGCAATCGGACATGGTCGGTCTAAAGAGTCTTCCGTTGGTAACTTGGGGCAAGTTATTATAGGAACCCCAGGTCAGGAAGCAAAATCAACACCTGCACACCCGTTTGCTCGGTCTACCCGGGCTTATAAGGAGGATACAAAGGTGAATCAACTCTCGCTCAACTTGCACAACGTGATCAATCACAAGCGGAAAGTAAGAAAAACAATCACGACATACGAAGTGTCCTCCCCAGGGAATCACTGTGCCAATATTATCATTAACTGCTGCTGTAACAAAGCAGTAGTAACCTACAAACAGGCAGTCGCCATTCCAGCGACTGCAACCAAAGGCACCCATCCGAGTGCAACCCGGAGAACAGGTGCATGCACCTGAGGAAGAGGAGATGCCCTTCCCCTTATGCTATTTTGCTCGGAAGGCCCCCTCCATGAAGGATGGTCAGAAGTCTAGCACATCCAGTCCGTTGCTCTCGGCCAGGGAGTCAAGAAAACGTATCCAAGGAGGACAGGCAGCGGAACCCGTAGAAGGTATTTTTCTGGGCACCCGCTCAAATAAGAAGCTGTCAGCTACTAGAGGTAGTTCTTCCTCTGCACCTCACATGGCTGTGCAAGTTGGGGGTTGTAATGCCCCGGACCTCTATGACAATTCGACGTTCCAAGAAGACGACGATTTCCAAGGAACATATGTTGAGATCCCTGGGGGTAGCTACTATCGGTAAGAGGATGCAACTTCTTACGTTAGGGGTAGTGTTTCCTCCGAGTCCGGAGAGGATATGTCGCTACCAACTTTCCCGGATGACTATTCACGGCAAGAGTCTTAGGCAAAAAGTGCAACATCCACCGTCCCATCCATTTTTTTCCATGCGATAATATCATACATGGCAGGGGACGATCACGAGGGCCCCAACGATCAACAGTGCCTCAAAACCCTAGAGGCTATGATGCAGACCATGAGTGCGTCGATGCAAGCCTTGACCCTGACAATGCTATAAATTAAGAAAAATATAGCCCCACAACCAGCAAGAGCATCTGGCCAAGAAAGCTTGGACCCCGGGACCAATGGGGATTCGAATATGACCGCTCCACTCGCTGGCGGTAACCATCCCCTACCCGGATCATTTTCTCCATCTGTAGTTGATGAAGCTCGGGAAGCAATGCTGGAGGTACGAGAACTCCGGGCGTGCCTATACTCAATGGACAATCGGGATTCATTACGCGAGCTCGGGATTCGACAACCGTATTCCCTTGAGTGGAAAGACGTACCGTATCCACCCAAGTACAAGCCCTTCAACTTGACTCCGTTTGATGGGAAGACAACTTCCTGTCAATTCATGTGTTACTTCGAGACCGCAATGTGGCATCTACCTCGCAACGACGTCCTCTTAACCAAGATCTTTATCGGAGCATTGTCTGGAATAGCCTTCGATTGGTTCTGCAACCTCCAGGATAATTGTATTTTATCATTCGATGACCTCAAAGGCCTTTTTCTTGCTAGGTTCTATGATAGAAGAAATGATATGACAATGTACTCTTTAATGAACATCACACAAAGAAAGAAAGAGTCTGTACGGGAATACATCGAGCGGTATAGGCAAGCGGCACTGAAGTTACCCCCCGGTAACCCTGAGTCCACGTTGATGGACACCTGTCGGAGGAATCTCCTTCCCACAGTCAGGCACTGGATTGGCGACTCTCAGTTTAAAGACTTGACGTCGTTCATCATAAATGCTGTCGGTACCGAGAAAAAGGTAAAGGACACCCGTCTTCTAGGGATACAGATACCCGTCGCTGATGATAAGGGAAAATGCCTTTACAACAACAACAACAACAGCGGTAACAACGCCCTGGATAGCATGGAGAAGCAGGCTCTGGTTGCCAATATAGCCAAGAAGCCCGAGAAAAGCCCGTAGAGGATCAAAATCAATGGAAACCTATTCCTTCGAAGATGATGACTTCATGGAAATCTTTGACGTGCTAATAAAGGAAAATAAGCTTCGGCTCCCCGACGTCAAGCATTCTGTTGAGAAAGCCAAGGTGAATAATTCGAAGTACTGCCACTACCATCATTACATCCATCATGCGATACGGGACTGCTACACACTGAAGTGGTACATCTAGTGGCTGCTCGACACCGAGGCCCTTACTCTGGACTTCGATGACAAAATAGTTGCCGCGAACATGGTATTTCTCTAGTTCAAATTTTTTCGGCAATGAGAGCCCAAAACGGAGTAATCTCGATCCCTCGGGCAACAATGGAGGTTGTCAATCTCTCGCCAGCTCGTGACCAAACAGCCAGGATGATATCTCTCACCACATCATAGAAGGAGGTCATGTGGGTCCATCCCGATCTTGCTCCAGACTTGATGCAGCAGACAACACCTTCTGCTTCCAAGTCCAAGGACAAGATGTCAAAATCCTGCTACACGGTTTCTATTCCTTTCGAAAAAGAAATAGCAGGAACAACAAGATCAGGCCTGGCGTACCAAGGAGAGTATGACATCCCTGACGATGGTGCGCTCCCAATCGCCGCATCCGATCCAGGTCTATCCCAGCCTCTAGCAGCGGACAAGTACAAAGAGAAATAAGCTCGATTCGACAAATTGCTGCGCAAAGATACCGCTCAGGGGCTGGAGAAGTCATACAACTTTGACATCTTGGTATAGCTTGCCAATACTCCAGCAAAATTGTCACTGTTCGAGCTTCTTTGACTCTCCAAAGACGCTTGGGTTGCTCTAAGTAAGGCATTGCAGAATGCAGACACCTATCTGGCGCAGGTCAAGCCGCCAGCTGAGGATCCTGCCGTATGCCCCCACTGCAATAATGTTGTGGAGGCGATACCCAACATCACGTTCTCACAATAGGATATATTATTGAAGAACAATCAGTATGATCATCCTCTGTATTATACAAGGTACATTGGCGCCATCAAGGTGGACTGAATGAACATCGACCCTGGTTCGTCAATCAGCATTATCCCGTGGAGTCTGCTTCAGACCTTGGGCATCTAGATGTATCGACTGGTAGCCACCAATACTGCCATCAGTGGCTTCAATACAGGGGGGAGCTACCCTATGGGCAAGATTTTCTTGAAGTGTCCAATCGGCGACTTAAAAACAGAGGTCACCTGCTACGTCATAGATATAGACGTATCCTACAACGTCCTGTTGGGACGTCCATGGATATATTAATATATGATCGTACCATCAACCTTGTACCAGTCCTTGAAGTACATGGACGATTACAACGTTAACAAGACAAAAATTTTCGACGTTGATCCATTTAAAGGGGTCGAGGCCTACTATTCTGACTCGATCCTCTATAAGCAAGTCCACCAAGATGAAGGTGGTAATGATGTCGATGATGAGGCAGAGACTAGGACAACATCGGACGATCCCTTGAGGGTCTATCTTAAAGCATGCACCCCCAAAATAACTTCTTTCCTCAGGATGAAACTGCCAAGGAAAGCACCTAAGCCTCTGGTCGTTCACCTTCGTAGACCGAGTCGATCACTGGAGGAAGATCCGATAACTACTATGACTTTCGAACCTCTAGGGGTAAAACTGAGCAGAAGACTGCCAAAGCCGTCGCCTGCACTTGGGGTAGATCTCGGAAGAAAGAACTGGAGGAGTACTTAGTCGCTCATGATAACGTCCCTTCTTTAAACGATGTAATTTCAGAAGATGAGATACCATATTTTATCAATAAAGGGTTATCTTTGAACTACTCGGATGTTGTACATCTCAATGCGCTATATTCCCTTGAGCACTGTCTGGGCCTGCACCTGCATACACATGTGACTACCACCTATGCAGTCAATCGGATTCTCGCCAGTCAGAACTCCTACTTTATAGTTCCACCAAGGAAGAGGGGAGACAAACTCATCATCTTTGACAGAGTGAAAAGTCTCTAATCCTCCATCCCAGAGAAACTGGAGCCAGAACCTGATACCAGCAAAATATCATTTCACCGGTACAGTTCTTAAACGAAGAACCTTATTCAGAAGATGGGGTACAATCTGAAAGCCGCTTGGGGCTTGAACTATGACAAAGGCCAACGACTACCTCTGTGTCTGCAGGCTCCTGCAGGCAAGCTCGAGGATCACTACCATAAGACCAAGCATGAATTAGGGTACGTAACGCCTCCCATAACCCCCGAAGGCTAGGATGAAGAAGATGAGTTACACTCTCACTCTTCATAATCTTTTGCTTTGGACTCCGATATCAGTATCGGGGAGATGCTCAAACAAACGTTATCTGCCAATATGGTGTCAATTGATCCTGAGAAAGACAACAAGGATCCACCTGAACTCTTTGAAGTAGAACTGTGGGCCCAACGCCTAAACAAACAATGGGATATGCGGTTCGAACAACATGAACCTTCCACTGAGGACAAAGTCATAGAAATTGATCTGGGCAACGAATCCTGCCTAAACCTATCTTCATCAGTAAGAGTCTGTCCAATGATAATCGAAAATCTCTGCTACAGCTCGTTAGGGAATACATCGATGTCTTTGTCTAGATTTACGAAGATATGCCGGGATTGGACCCCTAAATTGTCGTCCATAAACTCAATATCTTGTCAAACGCTAAATAAGTCAAGCAACAGTAATGGCGATTCTGGCCGGACATCATGAATGCCATCGAAGATGAAGTCAATAAACTGATAGCTAGTGGCTTCGTCCGCGAAGAACAACATCCGTATTGGGTAGCCAACATCGTACCCTTCGTCAAAAGAAACAAAAAGATTCGAATCTGCATTGACTTCCGTGATCTAAATGCGACATGCCCTAAGGATGAGTTTGCCCTTTCGATCACAGACATAATGATCGACAATACTTGTTGCTTCGAGCGCATGTCCTTCATGGATGGGTTCTCAGGATACAATCAAATCAAGATATTTTCTAACAACGAGAATTACACATTATTCCGAACGTCGATAGGAGTATACTGCTACACAGTCATGCCCTTCAGACTAAAGAATACTGGTGTTATATACCAACGAGCTATGGGCACCATCTTCCATGAGCATCTAAGCAAGACGGTGGAGTGTTACGTTGATGACATCACCGTCAAGAGTCGCTCCAAAGATAATTACCTCCGGGACTTGAAGACTGTGTTCGACCTCATACATGCACACCAGCTCAAGATAAATCCCCAAAAATCCTTCCTAGGAGTCTCCAACAACAAGTTCCTAGATTTTGTCATGTCTTCAAAGGATATCCACATAGACCCTAACAAGACTAAAGTAATCCTTGAAATGTGCCCACCGAAGAATCTCAGAGAACTTCATTGCCTTTAAGGAAGTCTGGCATACATCAGGAGATTCATATCAAACCTCTCTGGACGTTGTCATCCATTCACTCAGCTTATGAAGAAGGGAGTCTCCTTTGTCTGGAATGAAGAATACCAACGCGCTTTCGACGATATCAAGGAGTAACTCATGAATACCCTAGTATTGGTGGCCCCCGTTGTGGGAAGACCCTTCTTAATATATGTGCGAGAAATGGATCACTCCCTCAGAGCTTTACTAGCCCAGAAAAGTGATTCCGATCACGAACATGACATATACTATCTCAGAAGAATGATGGTCGGCGCAGAGCATAAGTACAACCCCATTGAGAATGAGTGCCTTGCTCTGGTCTTCGCCATTCAAAAGACTTGGCCATACGTGGCAGGACAAACTATCCAAGTGATCTCGCGAGTTAATCCGCTCAGGGTCCTTATGACTAAACCCGGAGTGCTCAACTCTCGCCTAGCCATATGGACAATACTGCTATAATCGTATGACATGGTATTTGTCCCACAAAAGGTGGTCAAAGGCCAAGCATTGATAGATTTTCTTGCATCCCACCCAGTACCAAAAACCTTGAAGCTCTATGAGGAGATCCCAGATGAAGTAGCAGACTCAAATATGACTATAAGCGCAGAAGCCGTTTGGCGAATATTTTTTAAAGGTGCTTCAAGAACAGGGCCCAAAGGCGATATTGTCACTAGCATCGGGATAGTACTGATTTTCCCATACGATAAAGTCATCAATCGCGCTTACTCCCTCACAGAGCTATGCTCCAATAATGTGGCAGAGTACAACGCCCTCGTCATCGGGCTTCAACTCACTAAACAAGTGGGAGTTGACAACATAGAAGCCTACGACAATTTTAAGCTGATAGTCAATCAAGTATGAGGCGAGTACGAAGTCTGAAATAAAGACTTAATTTCCTACCACCATGCCATGCTCGGAATAATCTTTACCTTCGAGGGGTTCATCATACAACACGTCCCTCGACTGTAAAATATTAAGGCTGACGCCATGGCTGGCCTCGCAGCCTCTTTAGTTGTTCTAGCCAATACTCATGAACTGATCACCGTGGTCGGTCAAGAGCTGGTCTTCCCAAAGAACAACCTCTGTATGTGCCTGAGCTACTCAGTAGAGACAAGCACTGACTCTCAAGATTGGAGACTCCCAATCATTGACTACACAATCTATGGAATTCTCCCCGAGAACCCAAAGGAAGCCACTTCCATCTGAAGACGTTCTCTCCGGTTTTATTATGATATGGATACCAAAATGCTGTATCGCTGTTCCTACGATGGTCTTCTGCTATGATGCCTATCGAATGCAGAAGCGAAGTAGGCTCTCCATGAGGCTTACAACGGGGTATGCAGTGCCCATCCACCCGGACCCAAGCTACAGGACCTTCTCCGAAGAATGGGTTCCTATTGGCCGATAATGGTCACAGATGCTTTCAACTACGCAAGAAAGTCCCAAGCGTGCCAAATCCACGCTAACTTCATCCACCAACCCTCCGAGTTTCTATACCCGACCATTGCGTCTTGGCCGTTTGAAGCCTAGAGAATGGACATTATCGGACCGATTAGTCCACCTTCGTCTAAAGGACATCGGTTTATTATCGCTATTACCGACTACTTCTCCATGTGGGCGGAAGGGCAAGACGATAAGCAATATTGCCTACCCGCTCGAGAATATCAAACGTATCGATGTATCACGGCCTAAGCTTCCCGCAAATCCTAAATTTAACGACTCTATGGATTAAAGAAATCCGCAAGAGCACGTGGTCGCCAACATAAAACTCTAATGGCCTACGATGCTGATCTGCCTAATGCCGATGCCTATCTTGCGCAACTCGAAGTCGTACGCTGATTGCTTGACAACTTCTACTGTCTGCATGATTATTTCAGGGCCTAACATCTTCCGTGCGCCAATGTTATCCTATGCCAATGGTGACCTAAACTTTCTCCCATACAACGCTTCAAAGGGTGCCCTCTGGATGCTGGCCTGATAACTGTTGTTATACGAGAACTCGACGAAATATAGGTGATCTTTCCAAGACCTACCAAAGTCCAAAGTACAAGCTCATAACATATCCTCCAATGTCTGGATGGTCCTCTCTGATTACTCGTTTGTCTGAGGGTGATAAGAGGTACTAAATCTTAATTTAGTGCCCAAACTTTGGTGCAAACTCTTCCAAAAAATTAAAGTGAACTGAGTATATCGATCTGATACGATACTCATTGGGATGCCGTGCTATCTTACTATCTGTCACATGTACATCTCCGCTAACTGCTCTGTGGATTGCCTACTCGGAAGGAAAAAAAGTGAGCTACTTTTGTGAGACGATCTACTATTACCCAAACAATATCACGACCAGTCGAGGATCTAGATAAACCAGTCACAAAGTCCATCATGATATGTTCCTATTTTTACTCCGAAATAGGAAGCGGCTGTAATAATCCTGCTAGTCTCTTCTGGTCGGCCTTCACTTGCTGACATACCAAACACCGATAAATGAATCGTGCTATCTTCCTCTTCATCCTATTCCGCCAAAAATAATGTTTGATGTCTTGATACATCTTGGTACCTCCTAGATGAATTGAATACTGGAAAATGTGTGCCTCGGTTATTACTTCTTGCCGGATATCTCCACTTGGTATACAGAGACGGTTTCTGAACCTAAGAGTTCTATCTTCATGAATAGTCAACTCTTTCTTAAGACCAGATTCACATTATGCCCGAAGATTCTGAACTTTCGGATTCTCTGCCTCAGCTGCCTTAATCCTCTCTATAATAGTAGATTGTACCGGTAAACTAGCTAATACTCCTACGTCTTATGGGAGTACTATCTCAAACCCTAATTCTCAAAGATCTTCTAAGATTTGTTGTTGCGATATCAACATAAATGTACTACCTCTCCTGCTAAGAGCATCTGCTACTATATTTGCCTTGCTTGGATAGTACTGAAGTTCCACATCATAGTCCTTTATCAATTCTAGCCACCTCCTCTGCCTCATGTTCAAGTCCTTCTCGGTGAATACATATTTTAAGATCTTATGATCTATAAATATTTTTACCCGATCACCATACATGTAATGCCTCCATAGCTTAAGTGCAAATACTACCGCTGCCAACTCTAAATCGTGAGTCGAATAATTTTTCTTGTAATCTTGAAGCTGCCGCGATCCATAAGCTATCACTCTTTCTTGTTGCATTAATACATACCCAAGTTCTTTGCCTGATGCATCACAATACACTGTGAACCCTCCAGAACCTACATGAAGCGTGAGAATGAGAGCTAAAATCAATCTCTTTTTCAATTCTTTAAATGATGTCTGGCACTCTGCTGACCAGTCAAAATTAGCCTTTTTGCGCATTAATCGAGTCAGCGGTGCTAAAATTCTTGCAAAGTCTGCTACTAACCTTCTATAGTATCCCGTCAATCCTAGGGAACTACGCACTTTAGCTACTGCCTTAGGAACTGGCCAATACTCTACGGCCTCAACCTTCATCAGATCTACTGTGACTTCTGATCCAGAGATAATGTGACCTAAGAATGACATGTGATCCAACCAAAACTCACACTTGCTGAGCTTTGCGTATAACTAGTGTTCTCTTAGAATTTGTAAGACCTTCCGAAGATGCCCCTCATCTTGCTCTTCGCTACTGGAATAAACAAGAATGTCGTCTATGAAAACCACTATGAGCTGATCTAGGTATGGTATAAAAATGTGGTTCATCAAATCCATAAATATCGCTGGAACATTAGTCAGTCCAAATGGCATAACTAAGAATTTGTAATGCCCATATCGTGACCTAAATGATGTCTTGGGTATGTCTTTCTCCCGAACTCTTACTTGATGATACCTGAAGAAAATCTTGGCTTTACTCAGCTGAACAAACAATTCATCGATCCTTGGTAATGGATACTTTTTCTTCACAGTTATAGCATTCAACTGTCTGTAGTCGATACATAATCGTGATGACCCATCCTTCTTCTTCACTAGAACCACTGTCACTCCCCAAGGTGATCCACTGGCTCGAATAAACTTCTTTGACTTCAGTTCCTCTCTATATTGGTACAGTATGTCTAACTCTGATGGTACCATTTGGTAAACTTTATAAGATATTGGCCCTGCCCCGGGGATCAATTCTATATAAAACTCAATATCTCTTACTGGGGGTAACCCGGGTG
This sequence comes from Iris macrosiphon, assembly GCA_036927795.1. NCBI lineage: Eukaryota > Viridiplantae > Streptophyta > Magnoliopsida > Asparagales > Iridaceae > Iris > Iris macrosiphon. Next base: position 119,463,762 of record JAYESA010000012.1, on the reverse strand, counting down.
GTTCTTCCGAAAAGATATCTGAGAACTCCTTAACTATCTAAGGAAGTTGTTCTTCTACTGACGCTGTCCCTACGATCCTCTCTTCATATTGGTCTTCCACAGATCTGTCGAAGGTGAAATCTTCCGTGTCCGAGATACTAAATAATACCTCACCCTTATGGCAATTTATCATAGTATGACTGTCTCTCACCTATTCTATGCCTAAGATAACGTCAAAGTTATCCATAGGGAAATTGATCAATCGTGCCGGTAGTGAATGCCTGTACACTATGACCAGATACGCTATACATATTCTATTAACTCCTACGAGCCCATTACCAGTGAGTATTCAACCTCTTTGGCAAAGCCTCGAACTCCAGTCCAATACGTGTCGCGAATCATGCATATACAATTGAATGAGATGCGCCTGAATCAAACAATGCTACAGTAGGAAATGATACGACAGAAATATTACCTGCCACCATGTTGCCCGATGCTAAAGCCTCATCCAAGGACAAGGTGAATGCCTGCCCTTGGCCCTGCTGTGCTCCTCGCTGCTGTCTTCCTTGGTGACGCTGTTATGGCCTCTGCTGGCCCTGCTGCGGGTTTTGCTACTACTGGTATATCTCAACTTGTGTCAGTAACGGAAGCTGAGCTAATGGCCTTACTGCTATTGCTGGCCCTCTCTGTTGGGCTTCCCCTGGTGCTGATAGTGTTGGTAACTGTTGGACTGGCCATCCTGGCCTCTACATCCTCAAACAATTGGCAATCCGGTGGTCTGGACTGCCATACCTCATACACAACCCATTGGCTGTCCTACATATATCTCTAGTATGGCCTCCCTTTCCACAGTAAGTGCAACCTACCGGTGCTCCCTGGCGCTGCTGCTGTTGTTGTTGTCTCGGCTGCTGCCGAGCCGGTACTGTCACCGTCGAAACTGCCGGCCTCCTCGGTGCTGAATCATGGATGCAAACACAAAGAGATGGTGTTGACGTTTGAGGTATTCCTCCTCCTTCTCCTCCATTCTAAGCATGAGACCTCTTCTGGCCTCTTGTCCTTGCCAATAACCTTTACATAGTAAGATCGTATCTCCGAGCTGCTATCAGTACCTCTTCATAACTTGGGTAGTTGTGCCCCTCTACTAGTTGTAAAATCTTCAGATAAAGTCTTTGCTGGAATCTTATTGTTCTATCCGACTCCGCAACCACCATAGTTGGAGCGAATCTACTCAGTCTGCAAAACTCGGCTACATATCCATCCACTATTCTACTAGCCTGCTTGAGACTGATAAATCTCTGTTGGAGCTCATATTGCACTACGACTCCAAAATATTTAGCCCTAAATCATGCCCTGAAACTATCCCAAGAGATGGGATGCCTCAAGCCAACCTCTACTAACGCCCACCAGTCACGGGCAAGGTCTTGAAGTTGCAATCGACCTTGATCAACTTGTTCATCAGCCGGAACCCTTGCTGCTGCCATAATGACCTCAATATCCTGTAACCAGACATCTGTTGTAATGGCGTCCTCCGTGCCATCGAAGTACCTTGGGTTAAGTCATGAAAATCTTCCTGATGCCCCCAAATCAGTCCTTCCTCCTCTTTCTAGGGCCATTTGCAAATCCTGACACAATAAGATATTCTGTTCTTGCTGTTGAAATTGCTGATGCTGTTGCACCGCCATCTGGTGTTGCTGCATAGCCATCATTCCCCGGAGGATCTCTAGCAATGCCAGGGTGTCAAGTACCACTAGTACTGCTAGTACTGCTGGGGGTATGGGTATTTCAGGGGCTGGTTGCTCGATATGTCCTACTCCTGGTTCTACTGTGCTAGCTTGTTAAACTTCTGGCTCTATTCGAATTTAACTCTGAATATGTGCTTCCTCCCGTTGTTGCCCAGGGGGAACCCTGTCCTGCCATGCCTGCTGCTCCAGCGACTGAAGAAGCCCTAAAGAAAAGGATAAGAACTATCAAGAATAGGACAAGAAGAATCAAGTTGGCAAGCAGTTTAACAGTTCAAGCGGTGGTATCGAGGAAGATAAAGCAAGATATCAAGGGGGACAATTTTGATTGAGACTCCGATGACTATAACACCCACAAATCTAAAAACAAAGACCTGCATAGGCCACCACTAACATTTTGTCATGCCCCAGTACCAGAATACGAAGACGGACATGGCCAGCTCCCCCGTACAAGGTATATAACATCATATGGTGATCACGGATGTAGCTTGACAAGGGGGAACATACTACAAGCGAGTCACTTAGGGTCAAATAGAATATCTAATGTCTCAATCAGTCAAATAAGAACAGTAAACATAGAACGTATATGACAAGAAAGTAAGGCATCCCAAATGCCCTGCCACAACATTTAAGAAACCAACTGTACAAAAATGAGAAGGCTGGTAGAGTAACAAGAGTATATGTCCATGATCAGCTGTAGTATGATTAATTACACTCATGTAGGGAACTAGATATCCAAATTCACGGCTAACAAGTCCCGGTGGTTAAATGCCCAAAATGAGTAAAATATGAAATAACGAGCAGGGAAGAAGTGACCCACTCGTTGCCCACTGTGGCTATCCGCTTGGTGCGTGCCATTGTTCAGGGGGAGGACGCTTGATCCTCGGGTGCTGGCTCTAAACCTAGCCATGCAAAACCAGTGGGGTTAGACCCCAAATAGTAAGTACCATAAAGGGAATATGAATGCATAAATAAAACCAGGTTATGAAATAGATACATATATATATAGTCCTGTCTCGTAGTTTCAGTTTATACCCTATCGTGACACAATAATCTAACCCAACAGCCAAACTAGGAAAAGGGTTAAGCCATCGCACCATGATAGTCCATGTCCCTAGACTATTTGACAGCAGATACAATACACAAACACGCTCAGTTATATAATCGACTAATCACTTGTACGACTTGCTAGATGGAGTCTGGGTTATCCCAGAGATATTATGCATATAGGAATCCTCAGATCGAACAAGGTACTAGCAGGGTTAGCCGAGCCATAAATTACTGCACAGCATATAGTAGTATGCACCGGTCCCTGTAAGGCCACCGTGCTAAGATCGCATTGAACACATAATATCAAATAATATTCGAATATTGCCAGCCATTAATGAGTATTTAAAAAATATCCATGGGGACTTGCCTGCACACCCCATTTCAGATGACTGGAGGTGGATAGTTAGGCATGATCTCGAGATTCCATTCCCTCCCAATGCTCTGCAAGTTTAGTTACTTAGTTAACCCTAATGTTAACTGGAATCTCATGGTGTGGTCACATGGATTCCCCTTATATGACGTACCGTAGTACGATCATACTAGATAAGAATCCACTTTGTCATTTGATAGTTCAATTTGGATTCACCCCAGCATGATGCAACAATCAACAGATCCTAGCCACGCTTGGTTATTGAGTAACCCTTATGTCCATGCTGGAGATTGAGTCATATCATATATCACATAGCGCATAGGTACATCGCAGTACAAACATGTAATATAATCGCGTAGGAACACTTAGCACGTAGGAACACATAGCATTTAGTAAGTGTATCAGCACAGATACAAGTGGTCAGGTCATGACGTATAGATGGGTCTAATACTTTTGTGGTCATCAAAGTCACACATACCACTCATAAAGTCCAAAGGAACATTCAACCAAAACTAGTCCAATAAATCGTGTACAAGGGGGCGCATGCGCGCAGAAGGATCAAGGCCACATGAGAAGTTAGACCGCATGACAATCCTGGCCACATGTCGTCATGCCGCATAGAGCCCGGGCTAGGTCTACTCCTCGGGATAAGTGATAAGGCGACGGGGAATAATTAAAGTGTCAGTGATGTGACATAAAGTATGATATGACATAAAGTGTGTCAAGAAGAAAAATAAAACAATAAAAAGATGTGCCACAGTTTCAGAGTCATGCGTCCAAGGATGGTGGCCGCATACTCTTATTGCTGCATAAGTGTCGGTGCCTCATGGGATTCGATGCCACATAGAGTGTTTTAGACTTGGCAAATTTTTTATTCGTTCAACGACTAAACACATGAAGTCCTTTCAGAACACATGTGTATTAGTCAGTCATGTGTCCAAAAGAGATGGATGCATGCTGGTATATGACAAAGAGTTCAGGCCGCATAGCATCTTCAAGCCGCATATCCCTCTCTGCCGTATATGGAGCTAGCCGTATGAGATCTTCATCGTTTCAAACAGCAGGTTCAGCCATGGCAAAATCTCTAAAACTAAAAATTTTGTTTTCTTTATAAAAATAATGTTTTAACTCCGAATTGATTGAACCAAAAGCAAAATGCTCGAAATAAAGTGCTTCATCCACCCCCAAACCTTTTTTTAAAATAATATGTTTTACTAGATCAAAACCACCAAATACTCAAAGAACCCATGAAACCCTAACTGACAAAAGTAGATCTACACAAATCCACCCATAAAACTGAAAACTCCAAGTGCTAAAAGTGTTTAGAATCATCATAAGCATATAAAAGACTAATAAAATACAAAGAAAAGCAAGAATCAAAAATCAAGGGATTTCTCCATGTGGTGCAATGTGTACTTGCCTAGAAATGAAACAAAGAGGGTAAATAAAGAATGATGGAAATAAAGAATGTTGCAAGAGAGAGAAACAAATTAGCTTATATAGCTAGGGTTTAAGGTTAGACCATGGGTTCAAATTCATGAATAAACCAACCCACAAATAAACCATGAACCATGCTAAACCAAAAATCGGTCTAGTCTCCATGAATACAACCTAATGATCATACGAACAATAAATACTCTAAGAAAAAATAAATACAAGAAAGAAATAAATATATCCTAATATATGTATTTCGGAAACGGGGAGTGACATCTCTACCCACCTTATAAAAATTCTGTCCTCGGAATTCAAAACCAAGGCTAACTAGAGAAATCAGAACAAGCACTACCCTATCTACAAGATCATACAATCAAATTCAAGCATATTGTCACGACCCGTACTCGGATATTCAGTAACGAGTACGTGGGTACGTCCAGCCTACGCCGCATCATCGACGGTAGAACGTTGTCTGGGTCAACTCTACTATCTAAATATCTCACACAATATATATGGTACCTGTTAATCCTCTCAACTCCAAACGGAGGAACAATATGGTATCTCATAAATGTAAATATACTCAATCATAATGCAAACCAAGTTAGAGCATGTATGGAATAACGAAGAAAAAGAAACACAATACATCCACATGACTGAAATAATATATACATGCCAACAACCTCAATAAAAGTCTAATACAAGTCTACATAAAATAATCTTACCTCCTCAGACTCTGGTACTAAGTCCTCCTGGTCTACAGGAGTATCCTCTAATGGTATGCCCTTCCTGCGGTCCGTAGTATGTCAGACACTGGTCTACGAGCCAATTATCTAAAAAAAATCTAGTCAGGATTGGAGTGAAGTACATACCTCTGAAAGCAGTTTCAAATACATAATCGAGCATATAAAACAGATAATAGAAAAGAATATAAGATAACTAAACAATAGAATAAAATAAACCAGAGCGAAAAGGTAATATACTGGAAAGAAGGACATATAATAGAATATCTGCAATATAATAAAAATAACTAAAATTTAACTAATATGCCATGGAATACAAGTTCATTATGTGATCAGTTTAGGTTGAACACGAATACAATATGGTAACTCGATTATAAGTGTGGTATGTAATCGACTTGTACACAAATACACTGGGGCTTGATCACATAATCAACTCCTACGCTCCCATCCCCAACTAATACCAATGGATCCAATCACGACACGTTACAAACACAAATATGGGCATACTGAATACGAGCAGTGTGTGTACACGAATATAAGCACACTGAACACGAGCTGTGTGTGAACACGAAGTACACTAAATCAATACTTGATATACACGATGAAATACATGTGAAGGAGTACCTGCTAAAAATGGTAAGGGATAGCATCTCCTAACAGGATCCATGTAGTACCAGTCCGTGAAATCACCGTGTCAGAATTAAGTATACCGCTCTAGAATATGAGATATATACACTATTATGAAATAAAAACCAGTAAAAAAATATACTCGCCTGAGATCCTGAGCAAGGTGTGTCTCTCGATGCCCAAGATGGTGCCACATAGACCTATATATGGTATATTGCATCAATACAAGGTTTGGAATAAAAATAAGTTAAACTAGTTCAATTCTAGGTCATAAAGTCATTTTTAAGTCAAACTAGTCAAACTAGGTCAACTCTAGGTCAAACTAGTCAAACTAGCTATTTATAGTTTGTATGAGTCAATCTCTAGGATATTGGGTCCATACACTATGTAACTAGGCTATACTAGCTATGTTAGGATACTAGGATACCAACAAAATACCGTATCATAAGATACACAAGTTATTATATATAAAAATACTATAATATATATATACAAGACAAAATATATAGTACTCGTAGCTAAACTAATGCTAAGTGGATAACTTGGCTTTGAACCAAATACGGTATCACACCACCTACACACCCATATTGATATACAAATTCAATACCTTGAGTATAAACCAATACCTTGACATTACCTTGGTATCATAAGGTAATACAATATCTAACATTAGCTAACTAACCAACATACCTCACTATATGCTAACATGCACTTAAACTTATAACAATACTATATCAACTAACATAACTAACATACCCATCGGATATTCAATATCCATACCCAAGATACCTCAACTCTCATTACCTTGGTGTAACTCAAGGTAAACTAGAAATAATACTAACCAATGCTAACTAGTGCTTATATATATATATATATATATATATATATATATATATATATATATATATATATATATATATATATATATATACTAAACTTACTAACAATATATATATAACTAACTTATCAATATAAACTAACAACTTATCTACAACTTAATTTCTAAGCACTCAAGCTACTACTGGTTATTGCTACTGCTTCTGCTTACCGCTGCTGCTGCTTATTGCTTGCTGTTGTTGCTGCTTATTGCTTGCTGTTGCTGCAGCTTATTGCTTCTGCTGCTGCTTCAGCTTACTGCTTGCTGCTGCTGCAGCTTACTACTTCTGCTGCTGCTTCTCGCTGTTTCTGCTGCTGCTTCTCGCTGCTTCGGCTGCTGCTTCTTGCTGTTTATGCTGCTGCTTCTCGCTGCTTCTGCTGCTGCTTCTTGCTGTTTATGCTGCTGCTTCTCGCTACTGCTTCTCGGCCTGCTTATTGGTTCCCCCTAGCTCACCTGCACACATCTATACACACATACACACACACACACACACACACACACACACATATATATATATATATATATATATATATATATATATATTACCATATACCTACACTAATAATGCACATGCACTCTCCTATTCTCTCATGACCACCAACACATCAAAATAAAATATATAACATACACATAATTATATATACATATATATATTATATAACAATATAATTATAATACTCTAATAGCTATAACCATGGCAAATTGAATTAAAATGCAAGAAAACAAACACGTGGAGTGCACTGCACCCGTATCACACTCAATCTATGATACACTTGCGATACGGCTCCACCATACCACCAAACATATGTCGAAGGACACAAACAAGTCTATAATCACAATTAGAAGCAACACAAAGTGTTAGCTATTTGACTACGTGCCCATGTCAAAATATGACATGCTCAAACCCCCGTGTCGGAAGAAAACCCCCAAATTAATCCGTATCGCCAAATTGTCGGGATACAGCCTACACGTATCCAATTGTGGACACGACACTAGTCACAGATAATCAAACATATATCAATTTGGTCTAATTGATCTATTGACAAACACAAGATGTGTTAATCTCAAAATTTCTCAAAAATTGACACAAAATACCACATAACTTTCTCCTTAGGCCTCCTATGAACATAATTCCAATTCCTATAGGTAGCCTTAGTACATGGAAGGGTTTCTAATGATTAAATTACATATTTAGAGTAATTTAGAGGAAAAACTGAATTGTACCAATTGGGAGATGGATTCCCAATATAATTCTCCAAATGAGTATCAAGAGACTTCAACTTGTAGATCCTTCCTCCTCCTTGTAGATCCTTGCTTCCTCCTTGTAGATCTTTACTTTCTTCTTATTCTAATAGCCTCCAATAATGAATAGGGAAGGAATTAGGAAGAAATTTGGGTAGTAATTGGTGTAGGGATGGAGAAATTTGGAAGAGAAAAATTTTAGATCTAGATTTGGAATAAAAAATAAATAAAGAGAATCTCTCTCCACCCCTATGGTGGTCGACCTCTATCCCCTCCTCCAAGCTACTTTAAAATGTTTATAATACCCCTTGGGGCTTGTTATGAATGAATTAATTAAGGATGGAAGGTTCTAGTCTAATTGATTTAACTAATTAATTTATCCTCCTAATGTATGGGCTTACTATTGGGCTCAATTCTAACTAGAATTAAATGTTGGTCCATGGATCTAATCTAAACAAGTTAGGTCAACTAACACAAGTCCAAAATAAAGTTTAACATCTAACAATAAATAAATAATACAATAAATAAATATTCAACATGCACAATATTTAATTAATTATAAAATGACCAAAATATCCTTTCCTAAAAAATATGGTAGTGACACATATAAAGAAACAATGTCATATAGCATGGATAAAAGAATCACGAGATTCGATATACGAAGACATAAGATTGAATATACCTTTCGAGTCAAATAAGTATGGATACCGAGACCGGATATCATCCTCGTGCTCCCACGTCGACTCTCCTAAAGGGTGATGACCTTAAGCAACTTGGACAAGATAAATAGTCTAATTCTTGAGCACCTTCTCCTTTCGGTCCAAAATAGATACGGGCTGCTCCTCGTAAGACAAGTCGGTACCAACGACTAGCTCAAAATGGTCGAGGATATGACTCGGATCTGGGACATACTACGTAACTGAGATACATGAAATATATCGTGCACCTCACGTAGCGAAGGCGGAAGGGCAAGACGATAAGTAATGATCGCCTAACCACTCGAGAATATCGAACGGACCGACGTATCGCGGACTAAGCTTCCCGCGAATTCTGAATCTAATGACTCCATAGGTTGGAGAAATCCGCAAGAACACGTGGTCGTTGGCACAAAACTCTAATGGCCTTTGATGCTGATTTGCCCAATGCTGATGCCTATCTTGTGCAACCCAAAGTCACACTCTGATTTGTTTGACAACTTCTACTGTCTGTATGATTATTTCAGAGCCTAACATCTTTCGCTTGTAATGTCATCCCATGCCAATGGTGACCTACACTTTCTCCCATACAACGCTTCGAAGAGTGCTATCTGGATGCTAGACTGATAACTGTTATTGTACGAGAACTCGACGAGATATAGGTGATCTTCCCAAGACCCACCAAAGTCCAAAGTACAAGTTCGTAACATTCCTCCAATGTTTGTCAGAGGGTGATAAGAGGTACTAAATCTAAACTTAGTGTCCAAACTCTGGTACAAACTCTTCCAAAATTTGAAGTGAATCAAGTGTCTTGATCTGATACGATACTCACTGGGACGTCGTGCTATCTTACTATGTATCGCATGTACATCTCCGCTAACTGCTCTGTGGATTGCCCTACTCGAAAGGAAAGAAAGTGAGCTACTTTTTTTAGACGATCTACTATTACCCAAACTGTATCATGACCAGTCGGGATCTAGGTAAACCAGTCACAAAGTCCATCATGATATGTTCCCATTTTTACTCCGGAATAGGAAGCGACTGCAATAATCCTGCTGGTCTCTTCTGGTCAGCCTTAACTTGCTGACATACCAAACACCGAGAAATGAATCATGCTATCTTCCTCTTCATCCTATTTTGCCAAAAATGTTGTTTGAGGTCTTGATACATCTTGGTACCTCCTGGACGAATTGAATACTGGGAAATGTGTGCCTTAGTCATTACTTCTTGTCGGATATCTCTATTTGGTACACAGAGACAGTTTTTGAACCTAAGAGTTCCATCTTCATGAATAGTCAACTCTTTCCTGAGACCAGATTCACATTCCGTCCGAAGCTTCTGAACTTTCGGATCCTTTGCCCGAGCTGCCTTAATCCTCTCTATAATGGTAGATTGCACCTGTAAACTAGCCAACACTCCTACGTCTTATGGGAGTACTATCTCAATCCCTAATTATTGAAGATCTTCTAAGATATGCCGCTGCGATGTCAATATAAATGTACTACCTTTCCTGCTAAGAGCATCCACTACCATATTTTTCTTGGCTGGATAGTACTTTAGTTCCACATCATAGTCCTTTATCAATTCTAGCCACCTCCTCTACTTCATGTTCAAGTCCTTCTGGGTGAATACATATTTTAAGCTCTTGTGATCTGTAAAATTTTTTACCCGATCACCATACAAGTAATGTCTCCTTAGCTTAAGTGCAAATACTACCGCTACTAACTTCAAATCGTGAGTCGGATCATTTTTCTCATAATCTCGAAGCTGCCGCGATGCATAAGCTATCACTCTTCCGTATTGCATTAATACATACCTAAGTCATTTGCCTGACGCATCGCAATACACTGTGAACCCTCTAGAACCTACTGGAAGAGTAAAAATCGGAGCTAAAATCAATCTCTTCTTCAATTCTTTAAATGATGTTTGGCACTCTGCTAACCAGTCGAACTTAGCCTCTTTGTACGTTAATCGAGTCAGCGGTACTAAAATTCTTGCAAAGTCTGCTACAAACCTTATGTAGTATCCCTCCAATCCTAAGAAACTATGCACTTCAGCTACTGTCTTAGGAACTGGAAAACTCTCTACGGCCTCAACCTTCTTCGGATCTACTGCGACTCCTGCTCCAGAGATGATGTGACCTAAGAATGACACATGATTCAACCAAAACTCATACTTGTTGAGCTTTGCGTATAACTAGTATTATCTTAGAATCTGTAAGACCTTCCGAAGATGCCCTTCATCTTCCTCTTCGCTACTGGAATAAACAAGAATATCGTCTATGAAAACCATAACGAACTGATCTAGGTATGGCATGAAAATTTGGTTCATCAAATCCATAAATATCACTGGAATATTAGTCAGTCCAAATGGCATAACTAAGAATTCGTAATGCCTATATCGTAACCTAAATGCTGTCTTCGGTATGTCTTGCTCCCGAACTCTTACTTTATGATATCCTGATCGAAGATCGATTTTGGAGAAAACCTTGGCTTTACTCAGCTGATCAAAAAAATTATCAATCCTTAGTAATGGATACTTTTTCTTTACAGTTACAGCATTCAACTGTCTGTAGTTGATACATAATCGTGATGACCCATCATTCTTCTTCACTAGAACCACTAGCGCTCCCCAAGGTGATCCAGTGGTTCGAATAAACTTCTTTGACTTCAGTTTCGCTATATGTTGGTACAGTATGTCTAGCTCTAATGGTGCCATTTGGTAAACTTTAGAAGATATTGGCCCTGCCCCAGGGATGAATTATATACAAAACTCAATGTCTCTTACTGGGGGTAACCCTGGTAGTTCTTCCGGGAAGATGTCTAAGAACTCCTTAACTATCTAAGGGAGTTGTTCTTCTACTGACATTGTCGCTGTGATCCTCTCTTCATATTGGTCTTTCACAGATCTGTCGAAGGTGAAACCTTCCGTACCCGGGATACTAAATAATATCTCACCCTTATGGCGATCTATCGTAGCATGATTGTCTCTCAGCCAGTCCATGCCTAAGATAACGTCAAAGTTATCCATAGGGATCTTGATCAATCGTGTTAGTAGTGAACGCCTGCACACTACAACCGAATTTGCTATACATATTCTACTATCTCCTATGAGCCCATTACCAGTGAGTATATTCAACCTCTCTAGCAATGCCTCGAACTCCAGTCTAATATGTGATACGTATCTTACAGATATAAATGAATGAGATACGCCTGAATCAAACCATGCTACAGCAGGAAAGGATGCGACAGAAATGTTATCTGCCACCATGTCGCCCGATGGTAAAGCCTCATCCAAGGACAAGTTAAATGCCTGTCCTTGGACCTGCTATGCTCCTCGCTGCTGTCTTCCTTGGTGATGCTGTTGTGGCCTCTACTGGCCCTGCTGCTGATTCTGCTGCTGCTGGTATATCTCAGCTTGCGTCAGTAACGGACGCTAAGCTAATGGCCCTACTGCTATTGTTGGCCCTCTCTGCTGGGCTTCCCCTGGTGCTGGAAGTGCTGGTAACTGTTAGACTGCCATCCTGGCCTCTGCATGATCCAACAATTAGTAATCTGGTAATTTCGACTGCCATACCTCATACAAAACCTATTGGCTGTCCTACATACATCTCTAATATGGCCTACCTTGCCACAGTAAGTGCAACCCACCGGTGCTCCCTGGCGCTGTTGTTGTTATTGTTGTCTCGGCTGCTGCCGAGCCGGTAATGTCTCCGTCGAACCTGCCGCCCTCCTCGGTGCTGAATTATGGATGTGAATGCTAGACGATAGTGCTAACGTCCGAGGTACTCCTCCGCCTCCTCCTCCACTCTGAGTATGAGACCTCTTCTGGCCTCTTGTCCTTGCCGATAACCTTTACATGGTAAGCTCGTACCTCCGAGCTGCTATCAGTACCTCTTCATAAGTCTGGTAGTCGTGCCCCTCTACCAATTATAAAATCTTTAGATGAAGTCCTTGTTGGAACCTCATTGCTCTATCCGACTCCGCAGCCACCATAGTTGGAGCGAATCTACTCAGTCTGCAATACTCGGCTTCATATCCATCCACTGTTCTACCGGCTTGCTTGAGACCGATAAATCTCTGTTGGAGCTCATAATGCGCTATGGCTCCAAAATATTTAGCCCTGAATCGAGCCTTAAAACTATCCCAAGAGATGGGATGCCTCAAGCCAACCTCTATTGACGCCCACTAGTCACGAGTAAGGTCTTGAAGATGCAATCGAACTTTATCAACTTGTTCATCAGCTGGAACCCTTGCTGCTACTATAATAACCTCAAAATCCTGTAACCAGGCATCTGCTGTGATGTCATCCTCCATGTCATCGAAGTACCTTGGGTTAAGTCGACAAAATCTAACTGATGCCCCTGAATCAGTCCTTTCTCCTCTTTCCATGTCCGTTTGATAACCCTGACTCAACAAGATATTCTGTTCTTGCTGTTAAAACTGCTGATACTGTTACACCGCCATATTATGTCACTGCATAGCCATCATTTCCCAGAGGATCTCTAGTAATATCGAGGTATCAAATACCACTGTTACTACTGGGGGTACGGGTATTTTAGGGGCTGGTTGCTCGATATGTTCCACTTCTAGTTCTACTGTGCCAGCTTGTTGAACTTCTGGCTCTATTCAAATTTGAATCTGAATAGGTGCTCCCTTCCGTTGTTGCCCAAGGGAACCCTGTCTTGCCATGCCTGCTTCTCCAGGGACTGAAGAAGCCCTAAAAAAAGTACAAGAACCATCAAGAATAGGATAGGAAGAATCAAGTAGGCAAGCAGTTTAACAGTTCAAGCGGTGGTGTCGAGGAAGATGAAGCAAGTTATCAAGGGGGACAATTTTTATTGAAACTCTTATTACCATAATACCCCACAAGTCTGAAAATACAGACCTGTATGGGACACCACTAAAATCTTGTCACACCCTAGTACCAGAATACGGAGACGGACATGGCCAGCTCCCCCATACAAGGTATAGAACGTCGTACGGTGGTCACGGCTGTAACTAGAAAAGGGGGTGCATACTACAAGCAAGTCACTTAGGGTCACATAGAACATATAATATCTCAATCAGTCAAATAAGAACAGTAAACATAGAACGTATATGACAAGGAAGTAAGACATCACAAATGCCGTACCACAACATTCAAGATACCAGCTGTGCAAAAATAAGAAGGCTGGTAAAATTACAAGCGTATATGACCATGATCAGCTGCAGTCTGATTAATTACAATCATGTAGGGAACTAGATATCCAGATGCACGGCTAACATGTGCTGGTGGCTAAATGCCCTAAATGAGTAAAATATAAAATAACAAGCAGTGAAGAAGAGACCCACTCGTTTCCCTCACTGGTCATCCATTTGGTGCGCGCCATTGTTCAGGGAGAGTATGCTTGATCCTCGGGTGTTGGCCCTAAACCTGGCCATGCAAAACTAATGGGGTTAGATCCAAAATAGCAAGTACCACAAAGGAAGCATGAATGCAAAAATAAAACCAGGTTATAAAATGGATACACACACACATATATATATATATATATAGTCATGTCTCATAGTTTAGGTCCATAACCTATCTTGACACAACAATCTAACCCTACAACCAAACAAGGACAAGGGTTAAGCCATCACACCATGATAGTCCTTGTCCCTAGACTATTTGATAGCAGATACAAAACACAAATATGCTCAGTTATTTAATTGTCCAATCACTTATACGGCTTACTAGATGGAGTCTGGGTTATCCCAAAGATATTATGTATATAGGAATCCTTAGATCGAACCAGGTACTAACAGGGTTAGCCGAGCAACAAATTGTCGTATAGCAAATAGTAGTATGCACCGGTCCCTCGTAATGCCACCGTGCTAAGATCGCATAGAACATATAGTATCATATAGTATTCGAATATTGGCATCCATTAATGAGGATTTAAATAATATCCATGGGGACTAGCCTGTATACCCTAATTCAGATGACAGAAGGTGGCTAGTTAGGCACAATCTCGAGATTCTATTCCCTCCCAATGCTCTACAAGTTTAGTTGCTTAGTTAACCCTAATGTTAACTGGAATCTTATGGCGTGGTCACATGGTATTTACCTTATATAACGTACCATAGTACTGTCATGCTACATATGAATCCACTTTGTCACTTGATAGTTCAATTTGGATTTACCCCAGCATTATGCAATAATCAACAGATCCTACCCACGCTTGGTCATTGACTAACCCTTATGTCCATGATGGAGATTGAGTCATATCACATGTCATGTAGCACATAGGTACATCTCAGTGCAAACATGTAATATAATCGCGTAGAAACACTTAGCACGTAGGAACATATAGCACGTAGTAAGTGCATCAGCACAGATACAAGTGGTCGGGTCATAACGCATAGATGGGTCTAATACTTTTTTGGTCATTAAAGTCATATATACCACTCATAAAGTTCAAAGGAACATTCAACCAAAACTAGTCTAATAAAACGTGTACAAGGTGTCGCATGCGTGCAGAAGGATCAAGGCCGCATGTGAAGTCAGACCGCATGACAATCCTGGTCTCATGGAGCCATGCCGCATAGAGCCAAGACTAGGTCTACGTCTCGGGATAAGTGATGAGGCAACGGGGAATAATTAAAATATCAGTGATGTGACATAAAGTGTGATGTGACATAAAGTGTGTCAGAAAGAAAAGGCAAAACCATTAAAAGATGTGCCAGGGTTTCAGAGTTATGCGTCCAAGGATGGTGGCCGTATACTATACTTGCCGCATAAGTGTCGGTGTCGCATGGGATTCGATATTGCATAAAGTGTTTTGGACTTAGCGAATTTCTTATTCGTTCAACGACTAAACACAAGAGGTCCTTTCAGAACACATGTGCATTAGTTAGTCATGCATCCAAAAGAGATGGACGCATGCTGGTATACGACAAAGAGTTCAGGCTGCATAGCATCTTCATGCCATATAGCCCTCTCTGCCGTATATGGTGCTGGATGCATGAGATCTTCATCTTTCTAAACAGCAGGTTCAGGCATGGCAAAATCTCCAAAACCAAAAAAGTATTTTCTTCATAAAAACTACGTTTTAACTCCGAATTGAGTGAACCAAAAGCCAAAACGCTCGAAATAAATGCTCCATCCGTCCCCAAAACTATTTTTTTTCCAAAAATACTATGTTTTACTTGATAAAAGCCACCAAATACTCAAAGAACCCATGAAACTCTAACTTATAAAAGTAGATATACATAAATTCACCCATCAAAACCAAAAACTCCAAGTACTAAAAGTGCTTAGAATCATCATAAGCACATAATAGACTAATAAAATATAAGGAAAAGCAAGAATTAAAAATCAAGGGATTTCTCCATGTGGTGCAAGGTTGGAGGTTTAGACCATGGGTTCAAATTCATGAATAAACTAACCCACAAATAAACCATGAACCATGCTAAACCAAAGAATGGGTCTAGTCTCCATGAATGCAACCTAATGATCATGCGAGCAAGAAATACTCTAAGCAAAAATAAATACAAGCAAGAAACAAATATATCCCAATATAAGTATTTCGGGAACGGGGAGTGACACCCTTTTTGTTGGTTATTAAACAAAGGTTTTTTAAACCTACTATAATGGCGAACAGCCTCCTGGACAATATCTGACTACGAGGGAGGTGAAGATCATGGTAAAGCTTGATTACTACTTGTGGGGGGTGCGGTTGCATTCGACTTCCCGTTGGTTCCCGGGTCCTGGCTTGCTTGCCCTGAGGTCCTCGGTGGTTATGGGGCCATGCTGGCCCTGAGCTCTAGGACTGTCTGGGTCCGAGTCTACATTGAAGCACTCATGGTCTACATCATGGCCTCGTGATCTCAAGGCACCGTCGATCACTGGTGCCTTCGTTGTCTTCCCCTGCCATATACAACGTCATCAAGTAGGGAGAGACGGAGGGGACGATAGAACTTTCGCTTTCTGTCTCCAATCCTTGAGTCATGCCATCCTTAGGAAAAGTTGACAGTGCTGCATCTTCTTCAGACTCAATGGAAATGCTAGCCCCAACTTTGGAAACTGCTTCATTTTGACAAGGGTGACTACCCTCATAAACTTTGGCGTCCGTTCCTTGAGAATCATTGTCTCCCTGAAACGATGAGTTATTATAGAATTCAAGAGGATTGCTACCTCCGGCTTGCAGAGTCACCGTAGGTCTTGGGGAAGTCCTACCCCAATTGATGACAATCTTATTTTTGAGCAAGTACCCAATAATACTCATTCTGTTAGTACGACTGCTCGTCCTCCTTAGGCTCGCCTTCTCGACACACTGGTTGAGAGTGGAGGGTTGGAGGATTTTGACTTTAGGCCTCCTTTTGCGAAGGGAGATCTCCAAGTAGAGCTACACGAGGAGAAGGAAAACTCCTCCTCTGGCATTTATAACTATTTTTTGAAATACTGTCGGGCGGGTGCTTTTGATTGCAGTCATCGGAATACCGACAGCCTAGTTGCAAGTGCTACTACCTTAGTGCAGCAATAATTGATGACGATGCTTACACAGTGGTACCCCAGAGGGGATATCTCACATGTCGTAGCTGTCTCCCTTGATTTGCGCTTGTGAGTGATCACGTCACATAAATCGTGCAAGAGGTGATTCACCTTAGCAACCTCCTAATGCGTTCGGGTAAATCGAGCGCATAGGTGTACCGGTGGTATTTTTGCTTCTTGAATTGGAGATCGTACCAGAACCACCCGTAAGTCATCAGTGGAAGACTTTTGAGACTGACCCATTTCAAGCGCCCTAGCGAGCTGTTCGCATGGGTCAGTCTTGTTCAACTTTCCGTCAGAAACACGCATAACAGTTAGCGGTACATGCTGACGGCCATTCGACTGAGCAGTTGCTTGAGCTTGATGAGCTTGTACTGCCCTAGACTTTTTTGACTTAGCGAGTACCGACACATAGTACGATGAATCCAATTTTTTTCCTTCTTCAGGGTGGCACAGGGAATCAGCATCGCTTGAAATTCTGTCAAAGACAGAGCTTTTGTTGCTATCTGTGGCACATGTAGCAACTTTCCTGTGTCTAAAGTTAAGTGCCGCATGCTTTCTCTCCAACTCTCCTCGCTGTGAGTGCATGGACTATGCATCAACCCCTAAGTTTTTGGCATTATAGTATTTTTCTTTGCCAGAACTTAGGTACCGAGCATTCTTTTTCTCAGACAAGGATGCCGCATGAGCAGGGATAACCTGTCTGGACGCATGATATGCATCCTGAGTATCAGGTATAGAGAGCGCATGCTCCGTAGTTGGGCGAGTCACACCGGCCTTGGTGACTCAAGTCCTACGGGTCTTCTTCGGCTTTTCTAGCCTTGGTGAAGGGCTCGTGCTGCCCTCAGAGAGCATCTGTTCAAAAGCTTGCGGGTCAAAGCGAACAACCAGCATTCTCTGGGTGGATCCCAGTTTTATCGCTTTGAACTACAATACGGTCTTTTTATCTACGAAAAAAAGTCCCCAGCAGAGTCACTATTTTTGTTCTAATACAAAAATTCAGTTGTGCTAACTCGGTTTTGTATGCTAAAAGCAAAAAAAGTACAAAGAGTCTTTAAACAAGAAATCTAAGTACAAATAAGATTCTGGTGAGTGTGATAATGGAGATCGAGTACTGCAGCTGCTCCTTTACTACGTTGATGGTCCAACGACGAAAGAACTTGCTAGGTCTCTGGCTTATTGGCACGAAAGACAACAACTGGGCTCCCTAGTATGCTTTTTTTATGTCTCACTGTACGTATCACTCCTCTGTCTATCTGTCTCTTCCTGTCCTTGTATGGGAATGCATCCAAGCTATTTATAAGTTATGCGCGCATGTCTGGTTGCTGCATGACCATTTTAAACATAATGTAGTTGCAACTGCGAGCGCATGCCACGGCTAAGATGCTACGTGGTATTAGTTATGATATGCTTGTTGATGAGATATCGACCTCTAATCTGGGTTGTTTTTACCCATTGTGTGCGTGACTTGGTTATCTTAATACGTGGCCAGCATGGGTGGTCGAGGATTACTTCAGTTGCAACAAAAAAAATTGATGGCACATGAAGGCTAGATTGCATAGGGGCTGGGCCTAATAGAGACTAGACCTCATGGAACTTGGCCGCATATAGACTATGATGCATGGACATCTTTGATGCATGGAGAGCTTGGCCTCATAAAGACAAAGCCGCATAGGGATTGAGCCTCATGGAGACGAGGCCGCATAAGTTGGTCGTGTGTCCACGTGGCACTGCACGACTATATATAGACAAAGGTAATTACGATAGTGATGTAAGCACTGACGTCTACTGTCAGCCTCAAAATTGAGGTATTCAGAGTCATTAATTGCTATCAGAGTCATTAAAATGGTTATTGACAGAAGTAACACCATGCGTCAGATCTGTATGAGCCTAGGTCTTCTGCCGCATGCTTCTTTAGGTGTTTGTATAAGTATTGCATGTACTTTATAATGTGAGCGCATGGTTTCTGTATTTTTTCATGCTTCTACAGTGCCGTCTTTCTTTGGCACAAGCTTATGTTAATGAGATTTCGTCTCTAAGGAGATATTTATGTAGATAACATATAAAGGGGGTGACCTTGAAGTTGTATGAAGAAAACACATATATGTAGGATATTTCACAGAATTTCAAAAATCTAGGGATCGACGATCAAACTTGGATGATGTGATTGGGGGATCATTGCGAGGTTTGTGATGAGGAGGTCTTCCATTTGCATTGGATGTCATGCCTTAATTTTTTGTAAGTTCGATCACCTCCGCTGGACATGAGATCACCATGCCAAAGCTCCCATAGGACAATCGTTCTCATCGGGGCGTGATGCCGTACGAGCCTGGAGTTGTGCTCGCACGAGGCAATAACGTAAATATCGTAGTTATCATCGAAACGACTATATTGCAGCGATAGAAATATATTGTTACAAAAGCACACATTAGATTGTATAAAGTGAATCTTTCAAAGGGTCCAAGTAAAGATGCCACAAAATCTTACATCACTCTTGCTCTCTATTGCCCACAAGGTACTTACCATTTAATGTATCATGTCCCGTATATCCAAAATGTATCGAGACTTGAGGGAGCACGTATGGTGGTATGGAATGAAGCGCGAGGTAGCACGCTTCGTATCCCGGTGTCTAGTGTGCCAGCAGGTAAAGGCAGACCGGCAGAGGCCAGGAGGTTTGCTTCAACCTTTACCGATTCCAGAATGGAAATGGGAGCACGTGACCATGGATTTCGTTTCAGGACTTCCACGTTCTCCAGGAGGGAAAGACGCGATTTGGGTCATCGTGGACAGGTTGACCAAATCAGCCCATTTCTTACCTTTCAAGGTGGGCACGTCGACAGAGAGGCTAGCAGAGATGTACGTGCGACAGATTGTTAGGCTTCATGGAGTTCCAGTGAGCATCGTCTCGGATCGGGATAGTCATTTCACTTCCCACTTCTGGAGGAGTCTGCAGGCTAGCTTGGGCACTCAGCTCAAGTTCAGTACCGCATATCACCCTCAGACAGACCGGCAGTCTGAAAGGACTATTCAGACTCTCGAGGATATGCTACGCACTTGCGTTTTAGATCTCGGAGGTTCTTGGGAGGATCATCTGCACCTGGTAGAGTTCGCTTACAACAACAGCTACCAGGCCAGCATCGAGATGTCACCTTTTGAGGCTCTTTATGGACGGAGGTGTCGTACACCGCTAT
Organism: Iris macrosiphon; assembly: GCA_036927795.1. NCBI lineage: Eukaryota > Viridiplantae > Streptophyta > Magnoliopsida > Asparagales > Iridaceae > Iris > Iris macrosiphon. Next base: position 119,443,301 of record JAYESA010000012.1, on the reverse strand, counting down.
CGTGGGACGACGTTGGAGAGAGAGCCTTGCTAGGACCAGAAATGGTCGTGGATGCAGCGGAAAAGGTGAAACTCATCAGAGACAGACTGCGAGTGGCGCAGGACAGACAGCGGCATTGGGCCGACAGCCACCGCAGACCCCTTGAGTTTCAGGTATAGATTGTAATTTTGGTTTGTGTTTGTTTGTTTAGACTGCATGTTGAGACTGTTTTGTTTTAGGTTGGCGATCTAGTTTTCCTACGGATTTCTCCGACGCGTGGAACGATTCGCTTTGGCAGAGGCGGGAAGCTTAGCCCACGCTACATCGGACCCTTCGGTATTCTTGCAAGGGTAGGTGCAGTGGCGTATAGACTAGACTTGCCGCCTGCATTGGAAGGAGTGCATAATGTGTTCCACGTATCGCAGCTGAGACGGTACGTGGCCGACCCTAGTCACGTACTTGATCACTCGGAGATTGAGGTTGGTCCGACGCTCAGCTACCCCGAGCAGCCCGTAGAGATCTTGGACCGCAGAGAGAAGGTGTTGCGGAACCAAACCATTCCTTTGGTTCGTGTGGCATGGAGACATCACTCTCCAGGTGAGTCGACCTGGGAGAGAGAGGACGAGATGCGCGAGTAATACCCGTATCTCTTCTAGACTTGAGGTATATTTCCTTTTCTGATTTCACTCTTGTTCTAGTTCAGTCCAATTTCGAGGACGAAATTTCTTTTAGGAGGGTAGACTTGTCACTACCACAATTCCAAATAAGGGCAATTGTGTAATTTAACTAATTTAAATAATTATGTATTTAATTATTCTGCTGAGTTTTATAAAGTAATTATATGTTGTTAATAATATTTAGTTTTAGGCCTAACCCTAGAACTCATTAGGACAGACCCAAATGACCAAACCCTAATTTTAAAAAAAAAACCTAGTTCTAGTGAAACCCTAGAATTTTAATTCTAGGATGGACCCTCAAACCCTAGCAGGCCTAGACCCGAGTTAATTAGGTTCTACATGAGAGGGCCAGGAGGGTTTAACCTAAAAACTATGCATGGAAACCCTAAAACTAGGTTTAATATAAAAAGGAAGCTTCTCACAGAGCCATCCTTCATGTAGAAAAGAGAAACCCTAGCCTCCACAAGAGAAAACCAATTCCCCACTCTAGAATTCGAAATCTAGCCCTAGGTTCCATTTTCTCCTCCTCCAAAGCAAGGAAAGCAAGGAACGTGGGTCAGGAAGCCTTGGAGAAAGAAGAACCTCATTGAAGAAACCATCCCTGCAGGTAAAAACCCTACTTTTCTTCATTAAATTCCTGTTTTCAGATGTTAATGGCCATTAGGAACTCACCCTATTGTTTAGAGTTTGATTTTAGGGTTTTGATTAGGTTTAAGTGTCCCCAACATTGTTTTCCCCAATTATCAGAAACCCTAACCCTAGGCATTCGTAGGTAGGTTGATTTCATCTCATATGGGTAGGTTGATACTCGATTTTTAGGGTTTTGGGTTGAGGACTCATGGGTTTTAAGTAATTTTCATTTCTGCACTGTATATGTTTGATGAAATACCAAAAAGGGATGAACACCTGTTTTACCTATTCTGATAAAATCTAATTTGATGAAGGATGTATGATGTCCATATATATTTATACATATGTAGATAGATTTGATGTGTGTTGTATATATATCTAGGTTTGTACAGGTGTGGGTGTTTTGAAGAAGGGGATTCTCTGTGCAGTCGGGATTCATGTGTGTTTCTGTGTGTTCATTAGTGAGAGCAGGGAGGGGGTTTGGGCCATTTCTGTGCAGTTTTGTGTACTGTGGCAGTAAGGTACTAGTGTGTTTTAGAAACTGTGTGTTTTGGGTTTCATTGTGTACTCGGGTTTGAGGGGAAACTGTGATGTGAGTATAGGTGTGCTGTGTATTTCTGTAGGGTGAGCAGTAGAGTTCAATGAGTTAATTTTCTGTGCATAGGAATTATTCCTAGTGTGTGTGTGTTTATTTCAGAACCTGGGAATTAAAATATCTGTGTATGGCTGTGGTTATGTACCAGTGTGTATCAGTTAGAGGAGGAGTTCCTGTGTGTCAGTGCAGAGAACAGGGTATCTGTTAGTTTATAGGGTGCAGTGTGAGTTTCAGTGTGTGCACTAGTGAAGTTCAGTGTCTTTGTACAGCAGAGTGTGTGTCTTAGCATTACCTGTGTGTATCAGTCAACCTATGGCTGTGCATATGTGTATGTGAGGTATTCTCAGTAGCTGTGTGTGTAGTATCCTGTGTAGGTATGATTGTGTGTAAAATAATGTGAGTGAGTGTGGCTGTGTGAGGACTGAGTTCAGAGAGCAGTTCAGCATATCTGTGTATTAAGTATAGAGGAGTTGGCATAGGAGTTGGTACTAGCTGTGATTGAGTGCTTGTGGGTTGCATCAGTGTAAATTGTGTCTGTGTATCAGATTGAGGAAGAGAGGTGTAGGTAAGTGTCTGTGTGCACATGTGTGTATGTGTACTAGTTAGGTTCAGTGTGTGCGAGTGCAGTGAGGTCCCTATGTGATGTATAGCAGTGTAGCAGTAAGAGCAACTGTGTGTGTGCCCAGGTTTTATTCTCCAATTCCTGTGTGTTGTGCAGTAGGTTTCACAGTGTGTCTAGGACTGTGTTCTCAGAGTGACTGTGTATTGATAGAGTAAGTATCAGTGAATAGGGGTTTTATTGGCTATGTATTGTGTAAATTTAGAGTTCCTGTCAGTAGCTAGAGGGGGGAGTGAATTACCTGTGTATTACTGTACAGAATTTGTGTAGTTAGTACACAGCCAAGAGTTCAGTTGGACTCGGTATCAGTTGGGTCCAAGTTGAGGTAACAGTTGTAATTAGGATATAGGTACTATAATGTCAAGCCATAGGTTAAGGTAGAACTAGGATCAGAGTTTGAAGTCTAGCTAAGGTATGTGAGGTTATTGTTAATGTAATGTAGTAATGTATAGTTAAGGTAATACCTAGATAAAATAGGTATAGAGGTAGTATGAGTACACCCTAGTGTTTATAACTAAGAATGACAACTAATTAGCTAGTATGGACTAGTAAACCTTAGAATTAACCTAGTATAGACTGATCCATGACCTAGAAGCCTCATCTTCTTAATTAATTAAATTTGTTATTTCTTAAATTCAGTACTTGACATTTATATTCCAAATAGGTCACTGTGATTTCATCTTGGACATCAACCCTCACATTTTGCTCAGGACCACAGGCGAGTACATTCTCTGACAGTTTTCATGGTTGATTACTTCTATAAATTGTAGTGTATTACATACTTGATTCCGACACTATGGATACACGGGTTAGCACCCTAGATCCCCATCATGAGGAGTCGTGATTGGAATCCATCGTGCTAGCTGGGGGATGGGGAACTATTAGTAGATTATGTGATCATATCCAAACTATCATGCATCATAGCTCACCCCACATCTCACGTCGGGTGCGGCCTGACCATCATCATGCCTCATAGCTGTTATATATGATTAGCCTGACCATTATCATGCATCATAGCTAACCATATGGTTAGCCTGACCTTCACGAATCATAGCTAATCATATATAACCAGCCTGATCCAGTCCCAAGCCGATCACATAATAAACTAATATTTCAACCACTTAGCTAGATGTTTTATCTTTATTCAGATTTACTTGTTCTAGCATTCACTATTTATTGCTCATTGCTAGATGCTCTATTGTCTATTTCATTTCTCCAGTACTTCACATGTTCAGCTTTTATTTCCATCTTGTATCTCTTACACTGTTTATAGATTTTGTCAATTTAATGAAACTGCTGTTAGTGCTTGTGCTTCGCTCCAATCCTGACTGGATAACAACATTTTCAGAGGACCTGGAGGACTTTTGCCCCACTCATTACGGCCCAGGAATAGAGGGAGATTTCACTCCAGAAATCCCAGAGGAGGTGCCTATCCTAGAGGAGAACTTACCAGCCTGTTTTTAGATTACTTTTCTGCATTATTGTTTTAGACTGAGACTGAGTTGTATTTATTTTATTTGTGACATTGTGAGGTCATTTAGACCCAGGATTTGAGTTGGACTTATTGTGGTTGGTTTAAATAGAACTCTTTTCAATTCTCATCGTGCCATTATGTTTATAGTTGTGATTGAGTATATTATAGAACTGTGGTTATTTATCTTTGTCCTCCGTACGGAGTTGAGACTATTGACAGGATATACTATGTTTGTGACCTAGACAGCGTTCTACCGCCGATGCTGCGGCGTAGGCTGGACGTACCCACGACTCATGCCCAAATTCCGGGTGTGGGTCGTGACAACTGGTGAGTGTGGTAACCCACTCGACTAAACCAACACTAAGTAAATATGTGAAGTATACAAATTATTACCAAGTGATCTTTCTACTCTAAGCCTAGATTGATTTTATGGCATGGTAGGTATTGAAATACTAAATCAAGTTAAGAATGTAAGCATTGAACTCAAGTAAACATATTAGCAATTATATGCAAACTCAAAGGAAGCTAAGCACACAATCTATCCTACACAAATCCCGTAAATTAAGCGTGAACCTATCGAATCACATCACACTCAAGTCTTGCTATCATCCTCGATGCGCACACTCTTTCCCGAGACAAGGTAGACGCTTGTCGTCTACTCAAATACGCAATCTCAAAGCGACTATCTATATGAAGGTCACTAGCCAAGCCATAAATGACTATTTTGAGGTATTTCGACCTAATCCAGCGCAGAGTTTCAGGCCCGCCTGGTGGTCTCGAACTGCAAGTATTCCGAATGGCCTGATTTGTCCGAGGTAGAAAGCCCCAACAGTAGGTTCGTAATACCTGGGCTTCCAAATACGTTCCAATATTTTCTCCATGGCTGAACGATTCTGGTACCCCAATGCCTATCCCGTTCGAGAAAACCAAACCCTGAACGCACAAGTTGTCCGTGACCATGCAATGCTCCGATAATGTAGGTAAGACAAGGAATCTTTCCTTCTCACCCCACCAAACTATACTTTTCCTGTTCTATCTGATTCTCCATATCCATTCTCAAATTATAGCCCAATGCACCATTCTAAATTTATCTTTACTAGGCACCATGTCGCTTCTTAATACGGTATTCTGATTTTGCAATACCTCGCTCTGATAGATCTATGGCACAATGCCCTCTCTGATGTAGTTGCCCAATTTTGAACCACAACTGCACACTTTGCTTGACGAAATATCCTAACCTGATACACGTGCGTAATGCATGCTCGCTCGATACTGTGTTCCTAATGCTCCAACCATAATGATCAATTCAAGCCACAACTTATATTCATCCAAACGATGCACACTCTATGCACGCCACAATGCGGTGTTTCCCATATTCCAGTCAAGTGTCCAACATATTACATATTTTCTAATTGTTAGACATGAAGGAGTAGATGAGAAGGGACAAAGCCCATTTACCAAGTCTAAATCTGCTAAGCACTCTTCCTTGCCGATATAGCCGGTTTCTTGAATCCGTGGTCCAATGCGAAGCACGATCTACTCAATTGGTATGACCGTGTAAGCAAGCCATGCTCTCCAAATCATCCGACCTAATCAGACTAAGAAAGATGATATTATCGCTCCAATCCTATCTCTGTACTGCTCTGAACGAATACACTGATTCTATCGACGACGTCCATGCCTCAGCCTGATGCGATACGATACTCTTATCCCACTGAACTCCACAAGCGATCTATACATAAAACCAACTCAAACCAATACTTGCTCCCAAGTCTAACTCATTGAAATACAACCAAACATTTGTCTTATTTCAATTTGACTCAGTATAATGCACCGTACGGGTGCGGGGCATTACATAATATACCTCTTAGAATAAGGTTCTTACTCGAACCAAACCAATACCCATTCATTTCTTGTATATCGCTTGCCAATTTCATAAACTCTAATCCAATTAGCTCATACTTTTCTGATCCTAACTCATCATCTTCGCTTCATGCTCAACACTCACACCTAAATTTCATTTTGCCACATTCTCCTTGTAGCTCAATTCGAATTCAACGTATCGCTTAGTTTGGATCATATACATATTTAAGGCATCATTGAAATATATGCATTTTAGCCGAGCTTAGCGATTGTGAATTTAAATAAGTAACAAGGGTATCTTCATGTCCGAAATATTTATCGCTTTACTCTCGACTGAACTGATCCTAATATTCATCCCATAACTCATTCGCACATGCACTATTCTCAAAAATGATGATTCTCCGCTGACGATCTCTCTACATGACCTAATTTAATTCGTGTCCCAGCTTGACTATTCCCTAGCAAAAATTTAATATCGGCTTCAAGTCCTTGCGCGTCTAAGTGCAAAGAGTATTCTGCAAGGCCCTACCATCCAACTATTTCTGAATTCACACTTGCATCGTCCGAGCTTAATGAACCAAATATTAACTTGTCTTAAATCGCACCATGTTCTACACACACCATCTTAAAATATTATCTTCATGCTCCGAACAATCACAACATCTGATACTACCCCAGCTAAGCGACTTACCCAAATATCACTCTATACTCTTAGATCAGTTTGGCCCAACACCCCTGCCTGCAAACTCAATTCTTATCTGTGTGAATACCTATTTGGGGTTCTTGTGATCTATGAAGGTTTTACCGCCACGCCATAGGGATAGTGTCACCACAATTTTGATGCAGACACAATCGTCACGATTCCTAGGTCACGCATGGATTAGTTCTTCTTACGCTGCTTCCACTGCCTTGAAGCACCTGGATATCACATTATCCCTCTGTATGAGAATGCATCACGACCAAGTCCAATTTTATCTTATAGATTTGAGGCACATCCGTCCCTTCCGGAAGTGCAAGGATCAGAGCTGAAATGAGCTGCGACTTTAACTTTTTGAAGCTAGTTATACAATCGATAATTCATATGAATGATATTCCCTTCTGGGACACAACGAGTTAGAAGCGATGCTATCTTCGATAATCTGTGACTCCAAATCTTATCAATTGACTCAGGCCATTTTTACCATCGTTTCGATCTTTTGGCATAATCTACAGCTAAAGGTTATCCCAATGATCTCTCAAATCCAATATTAGATCGCCTAGACTTATCTTTAACATATACTACTCAATATCCACCCTTAACGCATTCCCAAATATGCCGCCACAAGGGTCATTCTATGGATCTACAATATTCATTTTGATTTCATGATCAAGTCGCTAGGGTTAGTTGTCCCGAAGCTACGCTTAATAATTTTAAGTCATTACGATGGACAGTTACTATGAACCATGCTATATCTCATCTAAAAATCTAAACCATAACCAAACAAACCAAACTGAACACTCTTCTAAATCTTGAGCAATTCATTCATGACCGCTGACGTATCTGCTAACCAAAGACGCCTAACCACCTAGAGTCTGACTATCTATCCAAGCCACTAATAGAGAAACTGTGCTCGCTGAAACTGTCTTCCAATACTCTGCTATTCTTTCTCGATTCTATCAAATATCTTGGACTGCCTTGTTCGACTTCTCGCATTACTACTTGCAACCATTTCTGAAATCTATTGACTTTCTCCATTTCTTATATGTATGCCATGTTTCGGCGCTACATTTCTAACTCGTTCGAGCGACACAGTAATTTTGCTTCATCGTCGCCTTCTTGTTCAGCTATCTTTAAAGGTCCATTTGCCATAATCCTTGCCCTCGTTCCATTCCTTAGCACCACATTAATTTTTTTGTATTCCTATGTGTCCATACATTCTCGATGTCTTGCACGATAATCCTAACATAAGTCCCCTTCTTGACTGTATCGCCTCAAGTCTAACTTCTATTACACTGATTCTGGTACGTCATGTCCCTTTTGATACCACAATAGTTGACTCCAAATCTGCCTCAACATTAACTTAACTAACATCACACTCGTCCATGTCTCCTAGAGAGCTTCGCCATTTTCGTTGCACCATTTCGCTAACTCTGAGTCAAAATTATTGAGCGCTAATATTTGTATCCTTCAAGTTTTTGTGACTCCATCGTATTGCTCCTTCAAATTTGAACATGCTCCTCTTCTTAACCGACTGCACCTTTATATCGCTGAACTCTATAGTCCGTGCTCGTTATTCTTCGACACACCCACCGCTCACGCGCATGCTCCAACTATTTGTTCTATATGCTCAACTCTCTGCATCAACGAACGCTTCACAAAACTTCCAAATCGATCATATGAAATTCTGATATTCAGCTACCCATCTGTATGATCTCTTCCTATCTTTAGTACTTGGTCTGTATCACTCCTTCGAATTCTCAGCACTCGTTCCACTACTTGTTCCGTTCTTGTCCAATAAAACTTTCGTTCACACGAGTCTATTTCTGATCGCTAAAACCTGATGCATTGAAGAATACCTGAGTCAAACTCTGTTACATCAATTCCTGATCAAATCTTGAACTATCCTATTTGTTTCCAGCAAACCTATCACTTGTCTGTTCCAAATATTTCCAACATGCGCACCACTCCATGGCGCAACATATACCACTTGTAATCGAGTCACTCTCAGCCTATATTTACTCTACATTATCCAATGTCTAATTCGAACTAATAATTCCATGGTGATCCTGTCGATCACAACTTAATATTCACTTGCTCCAAGTTTCGATATATAACTCAGCAGATTCGCACAACCCAACTTATATTACCGCTATCCGCATCCATTTTGATAATTCTATTGATGTCCATCCAAATATTCTAATGCCATGATCACTACGTGGTATACCATATACCACTCGAAATTGAGTTACTTCTCTGCTCTGATCCAACATCCATTCGAACTATCCATTCTGTTGTGATCCTATCGACCATAACTCAACTATTTACTCAAAGTCTGACATAAAACTCAGCCAATGCATGAACCATCTTACTCTTCTATTGATCTCGTCCGTTGCAACTTGCGTAATGTTCCATTCTTGATACGCCCAACTATCTCTCAAACCTTTTGAAATAATCGCTGCACAAGCAACTAGTGCAACGTTCTCTCTCCCTGATATTTCAAGTCACTAATTAAATCTTGTTCAACTCATTCGCTGTACGAGCAACTCGTGCAACGTCCTCTCTGATATTCCCAGCCAAAACTAAAATTTTGTCTAACACATTCGCTATCCTTCCAATGTCCATATCGCTTGCCAAATCAACTGCTATCCTGATAAAACAATATCTCCCAAAGTAACAAACTACACAAATGCAACAATACCTGTCGACTTGCTACACGGATGCAACAACGCCACACAACTTGCTGCACAAATGCAACAACGCCAAACGATGCTACTCAATTCAATCAAAATACTACGAGAACGAATGCAACAAAGAACATGCACACACAACAACCAAATATATAGACTTATTATATGGAACAACCAATGTGGCACCGAGTAGAGCCAAGAGCCATTCGATTCGAGGAAGCTATTTAGAGTTTGTGATGAAGCAAGCAAAAAAACTCCGAGAAAATGAATCGGGCGCTCTGATACCAAATTATCACGCTCCAAACTCCCGCAAGTTCGATCGTCTCCGCTGGACGTGCGATCACCACGCCAACATTCCCGCAGGATAATTGTTCTCATCGGGTCGTGATGCCATACCAGCGTGGAGTTGCGCTCGCACAAGAAAATGACGTCAAACGTCATGGTTCTCATTGAAATGACCATGTTGTACCGATAGAAACATATTGATACAAGAGCACTGTAAACACCCTAATTTTCAGAATAAAGTTTTGAAAATAATATTCCCAGATTTTTGGTAATTTCTGGAAAGGAACCATGGTATTTAAGGATTTTTAAATACAGTTTATTAGTGTTAAAATATGATAGAAATAATATTATGTGGGGTAAAATAGAAATCCGGACATGTGGTATTTTTTGGTGTATTTATTGGACACCGGATACGCGTTTTAAGCCTTAAAAACTATTGGGAGAGTGAACCAGACCCAAGTTGAACCAACCCCGAACCAAACCAACTTGATGGGTCGGGTCGGGTCGGATCTGAGCTAAACCCGACCCGGACCCGAAGTCAGATGGGAACCCTAGCCGCAGAGTACTGTAGCAGCCTATAAGAGGCCGCCTCGACGTCGGTGCTACCCTCTTTCACTCGCCGCCGCCGCCGGATCGAACCCAATCAGCCGCCCCCTTTTTCTCGCTCCGGCCCGTCACCCTCCGCTCGGTTCCTCTCTACCGAACCGATCCGCGCCACCCTCTTCCCCGGTGATGAGATCGACCTCCGGCCCGACGTCGCAGCCGACTCTGAGTTCCCCCCCGCCTGCTGCCAACGCCGCAAGACCCCCTCGCCGGACCGACCGATCCCCCACCGTGACGCAGCCCCGACCCCGACCGGCTGTGAGTCCCCGACCCCAACTCCGGTTGTGCATCCCCGAACCCGTCGGAGCAGCGATCCCCTCCGGCCGGCTACAGCGAACCCTAGCCATCTCCGGCTGCTCGCGCCATCGGACACAATCTGAACCCTAGCACTGGATGCAACAACTTGATACGCAGGACACGGAGTTGACGCTCGGACACTTGGAATTCAGCATTCACGGAGCCCTGTTCAGGTACCGATTTCTCTCACCTCGCAACTCTATTTTAGTTTCCGTCAGTTGCTACGTGTAGACAGTATAACCCTCTCGGTGGCCGTGTAACCCGCTCGGTGCATCGCGTCCTGTGGTGATCGTACACCGCGATCCAAAAATAGGAAAAACAATGCCCCATTTCACCCGGAACTGAGTACGTCCCGCCAAACGGGACAACTTGGTCGCACGCGGTCTTTACCAAACCGTGCGCGACGTTGATACGGTCGTGTAGGATTTTGCTGAAGTCGATTCGGATGTGCGTGCACACCGGAAACAACGCGTATCCGCCGACGGCACTCCGTATCCGTCCCTTCTGGAATATGCTGTAACTTTGTGTACACACGTCGGATCGAGACGAAACTTACGGCATCAGACTCGTAGCAATATGCTGGTCCTGTGACCCAAGTTTGGTCCGATTGTGAGAACGTTGACAAAATTGTGTATCGTGGGCCCCACAGGCTCCACTTGACGGGCGATTTTGAGAACGGCTCATCGGAATCCAATTCTAGAAGTTTCGTTGGGTTCGTATCATCGTTCCTGACCTGTTGACACTAAGTTGGACTAATTTGGAGACCCTTGACCCTGGCACGCTTTTTGGTGCAAAGTGGCCCACATGTGGACCCTGCTTTGGCCCAAAAATGACCTTTTTGCCCCTGTGTCCAAATTGGACGTAAGGACATGCATTTTTAGCTATTTGGCATCTTCTGAGACGGTTGGTGATGTTTATTACAGCTTTTGGAGGAGTACCCACAGGATCCGTTGATACCGGGACGACTGTTGATATTCAAACACCAGGCAAGTGTACCTTGCCAAACTCTGCAATATTGTTATATATTTTTCTTGCTTCATTATATTGCTGTGCATGCTTAACCTAGGACCGTGGGACGTACTTAGCATTCGATTATCAGTCGGGTGCCAACACTGTACGCGGTGTTGGGTACGGTCAGCTAGAGATGGACATACGTGACACTTTATATTCTCGTACTAGTTTTACCAAGTACGCTTTGACCCAGGATACTTGACACTACTCATGAGACAGGATTTTCCCGAGATATTCGTGGTGATTCTATATAGGATACAGGACATGGACATTATGTTATTAGATATAGTATGACTGGTTGCATTAGCTATGATCCCGCTTGACATGGACATGAGACGTTGTGGTCATGATATGCGTGGTTACATCGGGTGGGGAGAGACACACAGGCTACAGGCTGTTCCATATATATATATACATCCACTATTATTGAGAGGTCGTAGACTCTCGGAGCAGAGCTAGACCCACTACCGGTTATTACCGCTACCGGCTCCCCGACACAGAGCTGGTAGTGGCTCAGCCTGAGTACTCGTGATGCTCTCACTTGCATTTTCACTTAGATGGTTACTTACTTGCCTTATTTATTCCATTTATTTTTCTGTACTGCATTTATTTTGGCATGAGCTTTCTTGTACCTTGCTATGTCCCCTGAGGACCTGGATCCGGATTATGTCCCCAGGATTTGAGGACGAGATCTATCCCGAGGTATACGGGATCGGAGCAGGAGCTGATCCAGGAGCTGTACCGCCATCCGAGGACGAGGTGTTAGCCGAAGACTTCTCCTAAGCATCCATGTTCATGCTCAGCATTTATTTATTTATTTTAGTCATTTATTCTGGTCTGTTGAGCCATTGTATTAGATTTTATCGGGTTGTTCCCCGAAGCACTTTGTGAGACTGTTTGATGATTTATATTTCTTATATCTGTGGATCATATTTTATATCTTATGTGGATGAGATTAGTTGTGCCATGTTGTCGTAGACTTATTTTTATAGCTTAAGTACACCCTGATGGATCCATTAAATTGGGTTTGTCCATCGGTGCGTACTGCTGGCCATTGCCACGCGTCCGATCCCTCGGTATTTTGTGGACTGGGGCATGACATGGTTTTTGTGGTGGCCCATGCAGGTCTACGACTAAATTGTTCGGTTTCAACTTAGGGACCGAACCAACCTGCCCTAAGGATAGAATAAGTTATAGGATCTCATCCATTATGTAAACCGTTATTGAACTCTATACCGAACTCGAAATTGTCACTTGAATTGCATCCTGTTTGATTCCTTAGAGCGTTCTTACAGTTTATCTTTTGGTTGCAGAGAAATAGATCCCAGGAACGGAGACGAGATTCCTTTGGACACGCCATACGATGCTGCGGTTACTGATATAGATAGAGTGACTCCAGGGAATGGAGGACAGGCATCGCAGAACAATCAAACCGGTCAGCCTAATCTAAGGTTCCGGAGAGATGACATTCCACCTCCACCACAGTTCACTCCCCAGATGCCCGTTTTCCCGCCCGGACAAGCCATGGACGGGCAACAGATATTCCAGATAATGTATGCCATGATGCAGTCCCAGCAGCAGATTCAGCAAGAGGCCCATCGCCAGGAGTCCGAGTATCTGAGGACCAGCCTGGTATCCGCATTGGAGCAGGCAAATCCACCAACGAGGCGAACAGCAACGGGATCTATCACCGATTTCTGTCATCTCAAGCCTCACACATTTTCTGGAAAAGAAGGGCCAACAGAAGTTCATGAATGGCTCACTAACATTCAGCATCAGTTGGAAGCCGCTGAACTTCCGAGAGAGAAGTGGATGACTGCAGTCAGAATACAGTTAACTGATAATGCGCATCACTGGTGGTTAGCAGAAGAAAGGAGGCTCGGACAGGACCGAGTCACATGGAAAGAGTTCTCCAGACTCTTCCAAGAGATGTACATTCCGACAGTTGCACGATCAGAGCTCAGAGACAAGTTCAACCGCCTCATCCAAGGCAGTATGACAGTGGAAGAATACAACGCGAAATTTATACGCCTAAGTCGCTTCGCTCCAACATTGATCTCGACAGAGGAAGAGAAAGCTGAGAAGTTCTTTGACGGACTGAAGTTCGAGCTTCAGAGATTGATTGGCTCGGTCGCACCTACAACTTATACCGATGTCCTTGCAGCAGCACGACGCATGGAGCGCGTCACTAGAAGGGAGTCGAATTTGAAGAGGCCGGTCACATCAACTCCATCCAAGACAGCACCTGGAGATTCTGCGAAACGATTCCAGAGGAGTATGCCAGAGAGAGCAGCACATAGGGACAGACCTCTTTCTACTTGTCACTACTGCGGCAAAGTAGGACACATTGAGAAAGAATGCAGGCATAAGTTGGGACTATGTCTGAGCTGCGGATCCAACCAGCACTTTTCCAGGGACTGTTCTGAACGCAGAGACGGAGCACTGAGACTAGCTTTACCTGCACCACGACCAGCTACAGGAGCAGTAGAAGCACAGCAGACAGGAGCTGGAGGAGTCAGACCACCAGCTACAGGAGGCTACCAACAGAGACCACCACTGGCACCACAGGCGGCCCTATTTCAGCAGCAGCAGCAGAGGGGTCCAGCACAGGGAAGAAACCAGGCATTCACTTTAGCTGTTGAGCAGGAAGCTACTGCGGGCGAGGTCATCGCAGGTACTATTTTAGTAGCTTCATTACCCGCTGTAGCTTTATTTGATTCTGGAGCATCGCATTCATTTATAGCAGCTAGCTTTGTAGCCACCCATAGAGAAGCTACCGCACCCCTTCCGAAGATGAAGAGAATTCTTACGGGAGGTGGAATTATTCCGGTTAGTGACGTCTATAGATCATGTTCTGTAGTAGTTTGTGGAAGAGAAATGCAAGCTCAATTTCTGATATTTTCCATGCCGGATTATGATGTCGTACTTGGTATGGACTGGTTAAGTCAGTATCATGCGACCCTTGATTGCCGACTTGGGCGGGTTATATTTAGACCGCTGGGACATCCAGAATTTGAGTTTCTTCAAGGAGCAGTAGAACAAGGAGTTCAGCCTACTCTTAGGGTACTCTCTGTAGAAGGGGAGACAGGTTACCCAAGAGTCATATCAGAATTTGTGGATGTATTTCCTGATGATCTTCCAGGTTTACCACCTGATCGGGAAATAGAATTCACAATAGACTTAACTCCAGGAGCAGGGCCTATCACTTCATCAGTATATCGGCTAGCACCTAAGGAGTTAGTGGAGTTGAAAGAACAGGTTGACGACCTTCTGGATAAGGGTTTATTCGGCCCAGTGTTTCACCTTGGGGAGCCCCCATATTATTTGTGCCGAAGAAGGATGGAACAGTACGATTGTGCATTGACTACAGGACACTAAACGCTGTGACCATCAAGAACAAGTATCCCTTACCACGCATTGATGATCTATTTGATCAGTTGAGTGGTGCAAGGGTATTTTCGAAGATTGACCTTCGGTTCGGCTATCATCAGATCAAAGTAAGGAAGGAAGACATCCCGAAGACAGCTTTCAGGACCAAGTATGGACATTATGAGTTCTTGGTAATGCCGTTTGGTTTAACCAACGTGCCAGCAGTATTTATAAGTTTAATGAACCGAGTCTTTCATCAGTTCTTGGATAAATTCGTGGTGGTGTTCATTGATGACATTCTCATATATTCCAAAAGCCACGAAGAGCACGAGGAGCATCTCAAAATCGTGTTAGAGACCTTGAGACAGGAGAAGTTATACGCCAAACTCAGTAAGTGTGAGTTCTGTATGGACAAAGTACCTTTCTTGGGACATATCATCTCAGGAGAAGGACTTTCAGTGGATCCAGAAAAAGTTGCGGCGATAGAGACTTGACCTACACCCACATCAGTTGCAGAAGTGAGAAGTTTTCTCGGACTTGCGGGATATTACCGAAGGTTTGTAGAAATTTTTTCGAGGATTGCAGAACCGATGACGAAGCTGACACGCAAAGATCAAAAGTTTTTATGGACAGAAGACTGCCAGAAGGCCTTCGAAGAATTGAAGAGAAGATTAACAACAGCGCCTGTCTTGACTCTTCCTTCAGAGTCAGGAGGTTTTGTTGTTTACAGTGATGCATCGGGTAGTGGACTGGGATGTGTTTTGATGCAACATGGCAAAGTCATTGCTTATGCATCGAGACAGTTGAAGGTCCACGAGAAGAACTACCCAACACACGATCTGGAGTTAGCAGCAGTTATATTCGCATTGAAGATTTGGAGGCACTACCTTTATGATGAGAAAGTAGACATCTTTACAGATCACAAAAGTCTGAAGTATGTATATACTCAGAAAGAGCTTAACATGAGGCAGAGGCGTTGGCTTGAATTGATGGTAGATTTTGACATCGATCTGCAGTATCATCCGGGAAAGGCGAACGTCGTCGCAGATGTACTAAGCAGGAAGCCTACGGCTTATTTCTTGATGATGCAGGCCGAGTTATTGAGAGATCTATAGGAGCTTCAGATAGAGGTTGTCTTACCAGGACAGAATGGCTTGATGGCTAATCTTGAAATTAAATCATCACTCGTGGAGAAGATTAAGGAGGCATTGCCCACCGATGCTAGATTTAGAAGGTTGAAGGAGAGGACAGAAGCAGGCATGCAGACAGGACTTCGCATTCACGAAGATGGGACATTGAGGTTCAGAAATCGCCTGTATGTTCCAAATGGAGAATTGAGATATGAGTTAATGACTGAAGCACATAGCTCCATGTACTCTGTTCATCCAGGAGGAACAAAGATGTACCGAGACTTGAGACAGTATTACTGGTGGCATGGAATGAAAAGGGAGATTGCAAGATTTGTGGCCAAATGCTTAGTCTGCCAGCAAGTAAAGGCCGAGCATCAGAGGACTGCAGGTATACTACAGCCACTCCCGATACCGAAATGGAAGTAGGAGCATATCACGATTGATTTTGTCACAGGATTCCCGAGGAGCCCCAGCGGAAAAGATGCAGTATGGGTGATAGTGGACTGATTCACTAAATTGGCATACTTCTTGCCATTTAGAGTTGGACAGTCCACAGAGGTACTAGCCGACATGTATATGCGACAAATTATCAAATTACATGGAGTGCCTGTTAGTATTGTATCGGATCGAGATTCAAGATTTACATCTCATTTCTGGAGAAGCATGCAAGAGAGTCTGGACACCAGAATCAAATTCAGCACGACTTACCACCCGCAGACAGATGGCCAATCGGAGCGCACCATTCAGATCTTGGAGGACATATTGCGATCATGTATGCTAGACTTTGGAGGATCTTGGGAAGATCATTTGCACTTAGTGGAGTTCTCCTACAACAACAGTTATCAGGCCAGCATCCAGATGACACCATTCGAGGCATTATACGGGAGGAAATGCAGATCGCCTATATGTTGGAGTGACGTTGGTGAACGTCAAATACTGGGACCAGAATTGGTAACGCAGACAGTGAAAAAGGTGAAACAGATTCAGAATCATCTATGAGCAGCCCAGAACAGACAGAAGCATTGGGCAGATACGCACAGACGTCCCCTAGAGTTCAAGAAAGGAGAGCACGTGTTCTTGAGGATTTCGCCCACCCGTGGTACTATCAGATTCGGGAGCAGAGGCAAGTTGAGCCCAAGGTATATTGGGCCATTTGACATTCTAGAGCGCGTTGGTGAGGTGGCGTATCGTCTTGCATTATCTCCATCCTTAGAGGGAGTGCATGACGTATTCCACGTCTCACAGTTGCGAAGGTACGTGACCGACCTAAGTCACGTAGTCGATCATTCAGAGATCGCAGTGGGCCCAAGCTTGAGATATGAAGAACAACCAGTTGGCATTCTCGACGTCAGTGAGAAGACCCTGCGGGGACAGACAATCAGACTGGTTCGTGTAGCATGGAAACATCATTCTCCTGACGAATCGACCTGGAAACGAGAAGATAGTATGCGCCAGCGTTACCCCCAATTGTTCGAGAAGGCAGTTGAAAACTAAGCAACCTTGTATTTCAATAATCCTTTCTTTTGTAGCTTACTCTTTAATTGCGAGAACGTAATCCTTTTAAGGAGGGAAGATTGTAAACACCCTGATTTTTAGAATAAAGTTTTGAAAATAATATTCCCGGATTTTTGGTAATTTCTGGAAAGTAACCAAGGTATTTAAGGATTTTTAAATACAGTTTATTGGTGTTAAAATATGATGGAAATAATATTATGTTGGGTAAAATGGAAATCCGGACATATGATATTTTTGGGTGTATTTATTGGACACCAGAGACGCGTTTTAAGCCTTAAAAACTATTGGGAGAGTGAACCAGACCCAAGTTGAACCAACCCTGAACCAAACCAACTTGATGGGTCGGGTCGGGTCGGATCTGAGCCAAACCCGACCCGGACCCGAAGTCAGATGGGAACCCTAGCCGCAGAGTACTGTAGCAGCCTATAAGAGGCCGCCTCGACGTCGGCGCTACCCTCTTTCACTCGCCGCCGCCGCCGGATCGAACCCCATCAGCCGCCCCTTTTGCCGCTCCGGCCCGTCACCCTCCGCTCGATTCCTCTCCACCGAACCGATCCGCGCCACCCTCTTCCCCGGTGACGGGATCGACCTCCGGCCCGACGTCGCAGTCGACTCTGAGTTCCCCCCCTGCCTGCTGCCAACACCGCACGACCCCCTCGCCAGACCGACCGATCCCCCACCGCGATGCAGCCCCGACCCCGACCGGATGTGAGTCCCCGACCCCAACTCCGGTTGTGCGTCCCCGACCCCGTCGGTGCAGCGATCCCCTCCGGTCGGCCACAGCGAACCCTAGCCATCTCCGGCTGCTCGCGCCATCGGACACAATCTGAACCCTAGCACTGGACGCAGCAACTTGATACGCAGGACACGGAGTTGACGCTCGGACACTTGGAATTCAGCGTTCACGGAGCCCTATTTAGGTACCGATTTTTCTCACCTTGCAACTCCGTTTTAGTTTTCGTCAGTTGCTACGCGTAGACAGTATAACCCTTTCGGTGGCCGTGCAACCCGCTCGATGCATCGCGTCCTGTGGTGATCGTACACCGCGATCCAAAAACAGGAAAAACAATGCCCCGTTTCATCCGGAACTGAGTACGCTCCGCCAAACAAGACGACTTGGTCGTACGCGGTCTTTACCAAACCGTGCGCGACGTTGATACGGTCATGTGGGATTTCGCTGAAGTCGATTCGGATGTGCGTGCACACCGGAAACAACGCGTATCCACCGACGACACCCCGTATCCGTCCCTTCTGGAATATGCTGTAACTTTATGTACATACGTCGGATCGAGACAAAACTTGCGCCATCGGACTCGTAGCAATATGCTGGTCCTGTGACCCAAGTTTGGTCCGATTCTGAGAACGTTGACAAAATCGTGTATCGTGGGCCCCACAGGCTCCACTTGACGGGTGATTTTGAGAACGGCTAATCGGAATTCAATTCTGGAAGTTCCGTTGGGTTCGTATCATCGTTCCTGACCTATTGACACTAAGTTGGACTAATTTGGATACCCTTGACCCTGGCACGCTTTTCGATACAAAGTAGCCCACATGTGGACCCCGCTTTGGCCCGGAAATGACCTTTTTGCCCCTGTGTCTAAATTGGACGTAAGGACAGGCATTTTTAGCTATTTGGCATCTTCTGAGATGGTTGGTGATGTTTATTACAGCTTTTGGAGGAGTACCCACATGATCCGTTGATACCGGGACGACTGTTGATATTCAAACACCAGGCAAGTGTACCTTGCCAAACTCTGCAGTATTGTTATATATTTTTCTTGCTTTATTATATTGCTGTGCATGCTTAACCTAGGACCGTGGGACGTACTTAGCGTCCGATTATCAGTCGGGTGCCAACACTGTACGCGGTGTTGGGTACGGTCAGCTAGAGATGGACATACGTGACACTTTATATTCTCGTACTGGTTTTACCAAGTACACTTTGACCCAGGACACTTGACACTACTCATGAGACAGGATTTTCTCGAGATATTCGTGGTAATTCTGTATAGGATACATGACATGGACATTATGTTATTAGATATAGTATGACTGGTTGCATTAGCTATGATCCCGCTTGACATGGACATGAGACGTTGTGGTCATGATATGCGTGGTTACATCGGGTGGGGAGAGACACACAGTCTACAGGCTATTCCATATATATATACATCCACTATTATTGAGAGGTCGTAGACTCTCGGAGCAGAGCTAGACCCACTACCGGTTATTACCGCTATCGGCTCCCTGACACAGAGCTGGTAGTGCTCAGCCTGAGTACTCGTGATGCTCTCACTTGCATTTTTACTTAGATGGTTACTTACTTGCCCTATTTATTCCATTTATTTTTCTGCACTGCATTTATTTTGGCATGAGCTTTCTTGTACCTTGCTATGTCCCCTGAGGACCTAGATCCGGATTATGTCCCCAGGATTTGAGGACGAGATCTATCCCGAGGTATACGGGACCGGAGCAGGAGCTGATCCAGGAGCTGTACCGCTATCCGAGGACGAGGTGTTAGCCGAAGACTTCTCCTGAGCATCCATGTTCATGCTCAACATTTATTTATTTATTTCAGTCATTTATTCTGGTCTGTTGAGCCATTGTATTAGATTTTATCGGGTTGTTCCCCGAAGCACTTTGTGAGACTGTTTGATGATTTATATTTCTTATATCTGTGGATCATATTTTATATCTTGTGTGGATGAGATTAGTTGTGCCATGTTGTTGTAGACTTATTTTTACAGCTTAAGTACACCCTGATGGATCCATTAAATTGGGTTTGTCTATCGGTGCGTACTGCTGGCCATTGCCACGTGTCCGGTCCCTCGGTATTTTGGGGACTGGGGCGTGACAAGCACACATCAAAGTATACGAAGCAATGCTCTCAAAGGGTCTACGTGAAGATGATACGAAGGCTTACAACACTCTTACTCTCTCTTGCACATAAGGTACTTACCGTTTTATGCATCATATCCCGTATATCTAAGCTGAGCCACTACACCTGCGTACTTGAAAGATATTGTCACTACCACATTTTCTAGGAAAGAATATTTTGGTCATTTCATAATTAATTAAATATTATACATGTTAAATAAATATTTATTATATTATTTAATTATTGTTAGATGTTAGTTTATTGTTTTGGACTTGTGTTAGTGGACATAACTAGTTTAGATTAGATCCATGGACCAATATTTATAATTAGTTAGATTTGAGCCTAATTAGAAGCCCATTCATTAGGAGGATGATTAATTAAATTAAACCCATTAGACTAGAACATTCCCTCCTTAATTATTTCTTCATGAGAGGCCCCAAGGGGTATTTTAGACTTTACATAGTGACTTGGGGAGGGGGTCAAGTGGCCGGCCTATTCAAATAGAGGGGGGGAAATTTCTCTCTCCTTATTTTTATTTTAAATCTAGATCTAGATTTTTTTTTTCCTAATTTCATCATTCCCGTACTAAATTTTTTCCCAATTCCTTTCCAAATCACCATTGGAGGCTAGTAGAGAAAGGATCTATAAGGAGGAAGCAATGATCTAAAAAAAGGAGCAAGGATCTACAAGTTGGAGGTCAATTTTACCTATTTTGGAAGTTTTATTGGGAATCCATCTCCCAATAGGTATAATTCAGTTTTTTCTCTTTAATTAGACCTTAAATCTGTGTTTTAATCATTAAAAACTACCCCATATGCTAAGGCTACCCATAGGAATTGGAATTAGGTTCATAGGAGGACTATGGAGAAAGTTATGGTATTTTTGTGTCAATTTTGTGGGAATTCCGAGATTGACACATGTTGTATTTGTCAATTAGTCAATTAGACTAAATTGACATGTGTTTGATTGTTTGTGGCTAGTGTCGTATCCACAATTGGATATGTGTAGTCCATATCCCATTAATTTGGAAATACGGGTTGATTTGGGGGTTTTTTCTCCGACAAGGGACTTTGTGCATGTCATATTTTGACACGGACATGTAGATGTGTAATTGACTCTTTGTATTGTTCATAATTGATATTTTTATCTTGCTTGTGTCCTTCGGGGTACGTTTGTTTGTGTGGTGGACTCATGTCGCAAGCGTATCATAGATCTAGTGTGATACGGGTGTGATGCACTCCACATGTTTGTTGTATTGTATTTATAGATTTAATTTGCATTGTTCATTAGCTATTGGTAATATATGTATTCATATGTGTATAAATATAGTGTTATATATATATATATATATATATATATATATATAAAAGTGTTATATATATATATATGTATATTGGTGTTTATATATGTATATATGCAAGTGTATATATATAGATATATATTGATATGTACTTATATGTATAGATGTATGTTTATATATATAATTACTTATGTATATGCATAGTTATATATATGTAGGTGAGTTATGATATATATATATATATATATATATATATATATATATATATATATATATATATATATTAGGGGTGAATATATATGTATTTAAAGAGAGGTGTATATGTATACATATATATGTATATATGTAGGTGTATATAAATAGATATAGATATGTACTTATATGTAGATAGTGTATTGATATACATATATAGGTGTTTATATATATAGATAGATATATTTCTAGTTGTGTACATATAGGTGTGTGTGCGTAGTGGTTTATAGATGGTTGTATATGCTAGGAAGGGGGGCTCGGACAGTGAACACAGTAGCATGTTCAGCATTAGCAGCAAAGTGCGAGCAGCAGCAGCTAGCAGCAAAGCTGTAGTGAATCAACAGGTAGCCGCAGTAACTCAACGTATGCATCGGTAGTAGCAGCTCAGGCCTGTGCAGTGGCTAGCATCAGTGCCAGCAACAGCAGCTTCAGCGAGGCAGTGGCAGCGTGCAGCAGCAGCAGCATCTTGTAGCAACTGCAGCAGTTCACCCTCAGCAAGTATCAGCAAATATCAGCATTCAGTAGCAGTCAGCAAGGTATCAACCAGGTATATTCATCAAATTCCTATCTAGTTTAGTTAGTAGAAGGTTAGTTAGCTTAGTAGTATGGTTAGTCATTTGTTACTAGTAGTTTAGTAGTAGTTAGTTAGTTCATAGTGAGTTAGTAGCTTTTGATGTAGTAACTAGTTATTAGTTATCTATACATATGTACTTTTGATATCTAGTACTAGTGATACTATTAGTGTTATGTTTATACTTGTATCTCTAATTGTGTAGGTATATATATATGTATTAATAGTTTGTAGTTGGTATAGTAGTTGTGTACTAGCAAATGCATATTAGTATACAGTTAGTGGTTTGTATTAAATAAATACTTTTAGTCTATAATTTAGTTTTGGGTAGTAATAAATACTAGGAATCGCATTACCTTGAGATACCAAAGTAAATGTGAAGGTATTGGGTCGATACTCAAGGTATTGGATTTGAGTATCAAGAAGGGGGTGTAGTGGTACGATACCGCTTTGGTTCAAAGCGAAGGTATCCACTTAGTAATGGTAATTAGGAATATTATATATAATATAGATTGCATATATATATATATATATATATATTTATATATATATTGTGTGATATTTCTAATTGAGTTACGTAACTTGCGATACAGTATCTTTTAGTATCCTAGTTTGGCTAGTATGGCCTAGTTGCATAGTGTATGGACCCAATATCTTAGAGATAGACTCATACAACCTAGAAATAGGTAGTTTGACCAAGTTTGACTTAGAGTTGACCTGGTTTGACTGTTATGACTTAGAAATAGCTTTTTGACCTAGATGTTGATCAGTTTAACTATTTTTATTCCAAAATCTTGTATTGATATTATATTCTATATCTAGGTCTTCGAGGCACCGAACCGAACATCTGTGATACTATTTACCAGATTTCAGTTGAGTATATACTCTGATAGTTTCTTATTTATGATATCCTCTATGTCTCTTGTATCTAGTGTAGATATCCTTGATTTCTTGACATGATGGTTACATGGATTGGTATATCCGGATCTCGTCATGAGATGTTATTCCTTGGTATGTATGGTGTATATTGTGCAAGCCTTATTTCCTTATTCTTTTTGTACATATACAGATACTGATTCTTGGGGAGACTTGCTACCTTCCTAGAGAATCCCGTGTCATGACGTACCATGGTTGGATCCACTATACCAGTTGGGTGCGGGGAGTATGTAGTGTAGATATATGATCATACTATCCTTGTATCAAGTCTTGTTAATTGAATAGTGTTAATCATACAACGCATGTATGATTAGCCAGGCCATTAATCTCGTATCAAGTTCCTAAGCCGATCACATGTAAAAGTTGGTACTCACTCATTAGTCATTAGTATTCTTGTTCATTGCCATATTGTTCATACTTGTATTTATTTTAGTATTTTCTTTATTATATATCTCCTGTATCTATATATTGTATCTTGTATATTTTATATCTATTTACTGTTACATAGTTTATATTATTTATTAGAACTGCTGTTAGAGATGTACTCTGCTCCTTTCCTGACTGGATATTTTTTTCTAGATGACACTGAGGAGTGGTACCCCACACATTACGGGCCTCAGGATCTTGTGGGCTTAGAGCCAGAGACCTTGGCTCAGGAGGGTCTCATTCCTACTGAGACAGATGACCCGGGACTTGTAGCATCTTAGTTATTCCTTTTGTATTGGATTTGTCTCCAACATTGTTTTAGTTTTTCTCTGACTCATTTGATATTATTATTTGTCTCATGAGTTTTATTTGTGACTCTTCTATTCTTTATCATATTCGTGCCTGTTCCATCTATAGATTTGTGATTGAGTATATTCATATTATGATGGTGGCATTGATATGTCTTGATTATAGATAGATAGTTTATCCAAACAGAGTTCTACCGTCGATGATGCGACGTAGGCTGGGCGTTATTCCCGACTTGCATCCTTACACCGGGTGCAGGTCATGACACATTTTTAGTGGTGGTCCATGCAGGTCTTCAAGGTCACAATTAATGCGATTCGTAGTGGTGCTCTGAATTGAGTACTATTACGAGCCTATTTCAGGATATAGGATATAGGTTATAGGCTGAGAATACTAAATTACATCTAGGAATAACAATTTTGATTCAATTCAACTATTCTTCCTTGATATTGTTATTTGATCTTTGACTGTACTTCTTTGAGTATCTTATATCGTGTGCCATATTGATTCTTTCTTTCACTTTATCTCAGGATGCCACCTAAGACTAGATCACAGCAGGGTAGAGCAGCTTCTGCTAGGTCTGCGACTTTTTGAGGGCCTACACCAGTTATTTCTCCAGTGATTGGCGTATCAGCTGTGTTTGGGGGTCCACCTCCTACTCAGAGGACTATTCTGGTTGTATCTGAGGTACTTCTACCTCTACCTTTCATGCCGACAGATATGACACAGATGTTCACATTGTTTCACAAGATGTTGGAGGCACAAAGGGCTCAATCTGAGGCACACCAGAGGTAGACCGACGTCTTGCAATAGGGCATCGAGAGTGCTCATCAGCTTGCTCTTGCCGTTGTTGAGAGAGGAGTTTCGATCCAGCAGCAGGTTGCTCCTTAGGTTGCCCAGCTTCGGCCAGGCAACATCCAGGACTTCAAGAAGCTGGAACCTCGGGTCTTCAAGGAGGTGGAGGGCATCATCTATGCTGATGATTAGCTCAAGGATATTGAGCATCTCATGAGGGTGTTCCATCTTTCTGAGGATCTGAAGGTTGAGGCAGTAGGACTTCACATGTTCGACGTCGCCCGTACTTGGTTCTAAAATGAGTTAATTCTTGCTGATGCAGGGCAGTCTTGGGGGTGTTTAATGACCTCTTCAAGAAGAAGTTCTTTGCTTGGGTAGACAAGTTAGACTTGGGGAGGCAGTTTGAGAACCTCATTCAGGGGAGCATGTCTATGAAGAAATATGCCACTGAGTTCGATAGGCTGAGCCGATTTGCGGAGTATTTGGTGAGAGAGCCGGAGGTTGGAGCTATTCATTTTTGCGAGGATCTAAATTAGAAAGTAAAGATCCTCATTCCGTCTTTTTATGAGACCTATTCAGAGATACTTGCGGAGGCACACAAGGTTGAGAGGGAGTTGGGTTTGAAGCCCAAGAAAGATCGTAATTCTTTTTTGGGGGCTAACAACAGCAAAATGACTGCTAAGCGTCCTCATTTCCAGTCTATGCCTTTTCAGCAGCCGCAGCAGCACCAGACTCCAGCTAGGATACCGTTTCACCAGGTACCGCATCAGCAGAGACAGTTACAACAAGCTTCATGCCACTACTGTAAGAAGTCTGGCCACATCTAGGAAGTTAGTAGCAGAAGGTTGGGAGTTTGTCTGTATTGTGGTACCGAAGGGCATCAGCTGAGAGAGTGTCCTTCCAACCCTCGTCATACAGTTCAGGGAGCAGCTCCAGCTCCGAGGATACAGGCAAGACCACCTGTAGTACAACCAAAGGGACCGCCGCTTCCGATCCAGCAGCAGCGTTATGCCTAGAACCAGCATCAGGAAGGTGCACGTCAGGGACGAGCGTTTGCTATGACAGTCGAGGAGGTCGAGCCCACCGGAGATGTCATCGCAGGTTCTGTTCTTCTTGATTCCATTCCAGCTTTAGCTTTGTTTGATAGTGGTGCTTCCTATAGTTTTGTATATGTTTCTTTTGCTCTAAAGCATGGTTTGGTAGCTGAGTCTTTGCTTAGGACTTGCAAGATCATGACCGGGGAAGGCATTATCTTGGTTAATGATATTTGCAAGGATCGGAGAGTTACTCTAGGATGCCAGAATCTGAGTGTGTGTCTACTTGTAATGCCACTTTCGAGCTACGATATTGTACTTGGGATGGATTGGTTGAGTAGGCATCGTGCTAGTATAAATTATAGAGGAGTTAGAGTTTTGTTTGGTCCGCCAGAAGAGACAGAGTTTGAGTGCTAGAGGAGCTACTGAGCAGAGAAAAGGCATTATCTGTGGAGCTATGATGGAAGACAAGGAGTTGCCACATCCGTTGATAGCAGAGTTTTTGGATGTGTTTCCTAAGGAATTGCTAGGATTGCCACCAGATCGAGATGTTGAATACTCTATAGACTTGGTGCCAGGTGTAGAACCAATTTCACAGCATGTCTATAGAGTAAACAATAGTGAGCTGGTCGAGCTGAAGAAGCAGGTGGATGAGTTGCAAGATAAGGGGTTTATTAGATCAAGTTCTTCACCGTGGGGAGCCTCGATATTATTTGTACCGAAGAAGGATGGATCGGTGCATATGTACATCGATTACAGGGCATTGAATAATCTCACTATCAAGAATAAATACCCTTTGCTATGGATTAATGACTTGTTCGATCAGTTGAGTGGTGCCAAGGTATTTTCTAAGATAGACTTGAGATCAGACTACCAACAGGTGAAAGTAAAGCCAGAGGACATACCGAAGAGTGCTTTTAGGACTCGGTATAGCCAGTATGAGTTTATGGTGATGCCATTTGGGTTGACTAATGTACCGGCGATATTTATGAACTTGATGAACAAGGTGTTCCATCAGTACCTTGATAAGTTCGTGGTGGTGTTCATCGATGACATACTCATATACTCGAAGACACCGGAGGAGCACGAGGAGCATTTGTGGATTGTGTTGGATGTGCTGAGGAAGAAGAAGCTGTATGGAAAGTTGTCTAAGTGTGAGTTCTTCCTGGATAAGGTGGAGTTCTTAGGATATGTTATGACTAGTGATATAATTTCAGTGGATCCAAAGAAGATCACTACAGTGGAGTCTTGGAAGACCCCGAGTTCAATAGCGGAGATCAGAAGTTTCTTGGGTTTGGCATGCTACTACAGGAAGTTTGTGCAAGATTTTTCGATGATTACCGAGCCGATAACCAGACTCACCTGGAAGGATGTGGAGTTTGTTTTGATAGAGGAATGCTAGGTTGCTTTTGAGGAATTGAAGAAGAGGTTGATGTCTGCTCCTATTTTGACGTTGCCATCAGGGTTTGGAGGTTTTACTATTTATAGTGATGCATCGGAGAAATGTTTGGGTTGTGTTCTTCAGCAGAATGGAAAAGTGATTGCCTATGCATCCAGGCAATTGTGTCCTCTTGAGAAGAACTATCCTACATACGATTTGGAGTTGGCAGCAGTCATCTTTGTCCTCAAGTTATGGAAATACTATTTGTATGGAGAGCGTGTGGAGATCTTCACAGACCATAAGAGAATGAAGTACATTTTTATGCAGAAGGAGTTGAACATGAGGCAGCGTCGGTGGCTGGAACTGATAAAGGATTTTGACATATCTTTGCAGTATTATCCTGGAAAAGCTAATGTAGTTGCCGATGCCTTAAACAGGCATCCGTTAGCTATGTTGTTGACGTAGGATCGGTATTTGTTAGAGGACTTGGAGAGCTTGAGCATTAAGATGATAGTTCCTGGTTTTGCTATGCAGATGTGGGGGTTGCAGATACACTTAGAGTTGATGGACAGGATCAAGGCAGCCCAGTATGAGGATGTATTTCTGAGGAGCATCAAAGCTCAGGTGAGAGCAGGATTGGAGGATGATTTTACCATTGCTGAGGATGGTTCTTTACGGTATGGTGTTTGATTGTGTGTGCCTAGTGGGGAGCTGCGTTAGGAGTTATTGCATGAAGCGCATCGCTCTCAGTATTCTATATATCCTGGTGCCAACAAGATGTATTGAGATATGCGAGAGAGTGTTTGGTGGTATGGCATGAAGAGGGAAGTGGCACAGTTTGTATCCAGATGCTTAGTGTGCCAGCAGGTGAAAGCCGCGAGGCAGAGGACAGGTGGTTTACTTCAGCCATTACCCATTTTAGAGTGGAAGTGGGAGCATATTACTATGAATTTTGTGTCTGGACTTTCACGATCTCCTGGAGGAAAAGATGCGATTTGGGTCATCGTTGACAGGTTGACCAAGTCGGCCCATTTTTTTGCCTTTCAAGGTAGGTTTGTCTACGGAGAAGCTGGCAGAGATGTATGTAAGGCAGATCGTCATGATACATGGGGTTTCCTTCAGCGTAGTCTCAGATCGGGATAGTCGTTTTACTTCTCATTTCTGGATGAGTTTGCAGGCGAGTTTGGGCACCCAGCTCAAGTTTAATACTGCATATCATCCCCAGATAGATGGGCAGTCGGAGAGGACTATTCAGACTTTCGAGAATATGCTGTGCCCCTGTGTACTAGATTTTGGGAGATCTTGGGAGGACCATCTCCATGTGGTAGAGTTTGCTTACAATAACAGCTACCAGGCTAGTATAGAGATGTAACCATTTGAGGCTCTGTATGGGCGGAGATGTCGTACTCCCTTGTCATGGGATGATGTTGGAGAGAGAGTTTTGCTAGGCCAAAGATGGTTGATGCAGCGGAGAAGGTTAAGATGATCAGAAACAGACTTCGAGTGGCTCAGGACAAACAACGGCATTGGACTGATAGCAACCGGAGACCTTTGGAGTTTGAGGTATAGTTTTAGATTTTTGCTTTATGCTTATTATTTAGTTCTTAAGGTTGTATTTTATTCTAGGTTGGTAGTTTGGCGTTTTTAAGGATTTCTCCGACACGAGACATGATTCGCTTCAGTGGAGGTGAGAAGCTTAGTCTGCGATTCATCGGACCTTTCACTATTCTAGAGAGGGTCGGTACAGTTGCTTATAGACTAGACTTGCCATCTACATTGGAGGGAGTGCACTTCGTGTTTCATGTGTCATAGTTGAGATGGTATATGGAGAATCCTAGTCACGTGTTGGATCACTCAGAGATAGAGGTGGGCCCTACTTGTAGCTATCCAGAGCAGCCAATTGAGATTCTAGATCGGAGAGAGAAGGTACTAAGGAACCAGACTATTCCCTTGGTACGCGTCGCATGGAGGCATCACTCACCGGGGTAGTCTACCTGGGAGAGAGGGGATAAAATGCGAGAGCGTTATCCATATTTGTTTGTGCCTTAAGGTATGTTCTATTTTTTCCTAGTTATGTTATATTCTTTCCGAGTTCTGTTCTAATCTTTTCTTTTCTGTTCTGTTTTATTTCTGGGGGTAGTTTCGTCTTTGAATTTCGAGGACAAAATTATTTTAAGGAGGGTAGACTTGTCACTACCACATTTTCTAGAAATGGATATTTTGGTCACTTTATAATTAATTAAATATTGTGCATTTTGAATAAATATTTATTATATTAGTTAATTATTGTTAGATGTTAGTTTATTATTTTGGACTTGTGTTAGTGGACCTAACTAGTTTATATTATATCCATGGACCAACATTTATAATTAGTTAGATTTGAGCCCAATTAGAAGCCCATTCATTAGGAGGATGATTAATTAAAATAAACCCATTTGACTAGAACCTTCCTTTCTTAATTATTTCTTCATAAGAGACCCCAAGGGGTATTTTAGACTTTACATTATAACTTGGGGAGGGGGTCAAGTGGCCAGCCTATTCAAATAGAGGGGAGAAATTTCTCTCTCCTTTTTTTTGTTTTAAATCTAGATCAATAATTTCCTCTTCCCAATTTTATCATTTTTATACCAAATTTCTTTCCAATTTCTTCCCAAATCACCATTGGAGGCTAGTAGAGCAAGGATCTACAAGGAGTAAGCAAGGATCTACAAAGAGGAGCAAGGATCTACAAGTTGGAGGCCAATTTTACCTATTTTGGAAGTTTTATTGGGAATCTATCTCCCAATAGATATAATTAAAATTTTCCTCTTTAATTAGATCTTAAATCTATGTTTTAATCATTAGAAATCACCCCATATGATAAGGCTACCTATAAGAATTAAAATTATGTTCATAGGAGGCCTATGGAGAAAGTTATGGTGTGTTTTGTGTCAATTTTGAAAGAATTCCCAGATTGACACATGTTGTATTTGTCAATTAGTCAATTAGACCAAATTGCCATTTGTTTGTTTATTTATGGCTAGTGTCTTGTCCATAATTGGATACGTGTATGCCGTATCCTATTAATTTGGAGATACGGGTTGATTTGGGGTTTTTTCTCCGACATGAGGCTTTGTGCATGTAACATTTTGACATGGACACGTAGAAGTGTAATTGACTCTTTGTATTGTTCATAATTGCTATTTTAGTCTTGCTCGTGTCATAAGCATATCATAGATCTAGTGTGATACGGGTGCGATTCACTCCACGTGTTTGTTGCATTGCATTTGTAGATTTAATTTGCATTTTTTATTAGCTATTGGTAATATATATATTCACATGTGTATATATATAGTGTTATGTGTGTATATATATATATATATATATAGATGTATGTTGTTGTTTATATATGTATATATGCATGTGTATATATATAGATATATTGATATGTACTTATATGTATAGATGTATGTTTATATATATATATATTTACTTATGTGTATGCATAGTTATATATATTGGTGAGTTGTGAGATATATATATTAGGGGTGATTATATATGTATTTAGAAAGAGGTGTATATGTATACATATATATGTATATATGTAGGTGTATATATATATAGATATAGATATGCACTTATATGTAGATAGTGTATTGATATGCATATATAGGTGTTTATGTATATAGATAGATATATTTCTAGTTGTGAACATATAGGTGTGTGTGTATAGTGGTTTATAGATGGTTGTATGTGCTAGGAAGGGGGGCTAGGACAGTGAGCAGTAAACACAGCAGCATGTTCAGCATTAGCAGCAAAGTGCGAGCAGCAGCAGCTAGCAGCAAAGCTGTAGTGCATCAGCTGGTAGCCACAATAACTCAGCATATGCATCAGTAGCAGCATCTCAGGCCCGTGCAGTAGCAAGCATCAGTGCCAGCAACAACAACTTCAGTGAGGCAGTGGCAGTGTGCAGCAGCATGCTGCACAAGCAGCAGTAGCATTTACAGAGGCAATAACAGCATCTCGTAGCAACTGGAGCAGTTCATCCTCAGCAAGTATCAGCATTCAATAGCAGTCAACGAGGTATCAGCAAGGTATGTTAGTAAAATTCCTATCTAGTTTAGTTAGTAGAAGGTTAGTTAGTTTAGTAGTATGGATAGTCATTTGTTACTAGTAGTTTAGTATTAGTTAGTTAGTTCATAGTGAGTTAGTAGCTTGATGTCACGACCCGCACCCGGTTTAGGGGCACGAGAGCGTGGGTACGTCCAGCCTACGCCGCAGCATCGGCGGTAGAACGCTGTCTAGGTCGAGTATTATCTAAACAATCTCACGCTAGTATCCAACTCCATAAGGAGACTCGGATAATACTATAAAATATTTTCCAACATACTCAATCACAACTACGGCACGATAGGAATTTGAAGAAACAAAAGAGTACAACACAAGACTAATGATAAGACAATCATACCTGTAATCAGTAACAACCAATCTCCAAGTGTCAGAACAAGTCCACTAAGGTCACAGTCTGGAAAAATATTTTCCAGTCAGGAAGGAGCAAAGTACATCTCTAAATAGCAGTTATATATAAATGACATAAACTATGTAGCAGTTCTAGATGGAAACATACCAGATGCATGTATAAGTACGAGAAATGTACAATGAGAGAAGTACTGGAAATACTGTAAGTAATGCAGGAAAAGAAACAATATGTCCATGAGCAAGAATTCTATGACTAAGTGTGTGAGTACTAGCTTTAACATGTGATCGGCTTGGGAACTTGATCAGGCTAGTTACATGTGATTAGCTATGGTTCATATAAAGTCAGGCTAACCGTTGGTTAGCTATGGTGCATGTAGAGATCAGGCTAATCACACGTAACAGCTATGGAGCATATAAATGGTCAGGCCGCACCCGACGTGAGATGTGGGGTGAGCTATGGTACATATAAAGTTGGGTATGATCACATATCTACACTAAAGTACTCCCCAAACCCCCGACTGGTATAGTAGATCCAATCATGGTACGCTATGGCACAGGATTCCCTAGGAAGGTAGCAAATCTCCCCGGGAATTAGTGTCTGTACATGCACAAGATATCAAGGAAACAAGTCTCGTACAAGCTACACCATGAATAAGGAATAACATCTCATGACGAGATCCGTGTATACCAATCCGTGTAACCATCGTGTCAAGATCATGGATATTTACACTAGATACAGTGAACATAGGAGATATCATAAATTAGAAACTAATCAGAGAATGTACTCGCCTTGGGTCCTTAGCTGGTGAAACCAATGTCCTGTCCCAGAGTATCGTCTGGAGGAACCAACAGTCCTAAAATATATCGAATACAACATTTGCATCAGGTGCTACACTAACACATCATAAATATATGAACTCAGGGGCTCTATCAGGTATGGCACTAGTCAACTGGGGTCACCTAGTAATTTAACTATTAAATCATATTATCAATAAATAATTTAATACATATATATATATAGTTATTCCCAAGTATACAGAATAGGTATAACTGTATGTACATAAGTGGAAATATATTTTATTTATGTGAGAAATTATACATCACCCATACATATAGACTAGTATACATGTACCAAAATACGTATTAACTTATATTATATAGGTATACATACATACCAAAATAATACTATACTATATACAGGTAATATACCAGAATATGTTTTACAAGTACATATATATCAATATAGTTTTTTATATATATATACTATATATATATATATACCAAAAATATGTTTATACATGTATACATATATATAGGTACACCTATTTATACCAAAATACAGTTATATTTACATATACCAATATACATTTATTTATATTTAAATACTGAACATACCTTAATACTTAGTTTACCAATAAAACGTATATAATATAATATATATAAGTGTCTATTAGTAATTTACAAAAATACGTATTTGTGTGTATACACTAATAGATGTATATACATATATACTTTTTATACCAAAATACATATTTGTATATATATATCCATCAAAAATCCTTATACATAATACATAACTAAATTATAAACAATAAAACTGATATGCATATATATATATTACCAACTTATTATAGGAAATTACTAAACTAATTATATTTAATTAATAACAAGTTACATTAATTACTAAACTAAATTAAACTAAACAAATTAAATGTTATTAAACTAATTATATAATTTACTAGACTAATACATATTAATATAACCAAATTACATATTAATATAAACTAATTATATTAATATAACCAAATTACATAAACTAATTACATTAATTAAACTAATTATATAAATAACTAATTATATATATACTAAACTAATGTTGTAATTTAATAAACTAATTGTTTAATAATTTAACTAACTAATTAATAATTAATTACTGATTAATAAATTAATCTTGATTAAAACTTAATTAACTGAATAATTATAACTAATGTAATTAAATTAATTGATTAATTATAACTAATTAAGAAATAATTAATTAACTAACTATATAAATTAACCACTAATTAAGAATTAATTCTGATTAATGATAATTAAATGTTTAATAGGATAATTAACTAATCTAATTTCACTAAACTAATTCAATATAACTAACCTATCACAGGGAACAGCACTGAAGAAAGGAAAATGAAGAGGAAAGGGGGCGGGGACTCACCGGAGTTACTCCGGCGTCGACGGAGGAAGGGCTCGCCGGGCAGGGCGGCGGCGGCGGATCTCCGAGCTCGGCGGCGGCGCTCTGATCAAGACGACGGGCTCGGCGCTCGAGGAGGCGGCTCGGCGCTCGAGGATCTGGCGTTCGACGGATCTGGCGTCCACCGGCGGATCTGGCTCGAGGGGCGGTGGAGAACCGAGGGCGGCGTCGACCCCGAGAGCGGCGGATGTTCGGGG
Source organism: Iris macrosiphon (assembly GCA_036927795.1). Classification (NCBI taxonomy): domain Eukaryota; kingdom Viridiplantae; phylum Streptophyta; class Magnoliopsida; order Asparagales; family Iridaceae; genus Iris; species Iris macrosiphon. Next base: position 119,409,085 of record JAYESA010000012.1, on the reverse strand, counting down.
AACCGGTCGAAGACCCAGGCGGTCACCGGCGGCGATCGACTCGAGACTCCAGGGCAGCGACAGGGCGGCGACGGCGGCTTCGTTCCAGCGGACTCGGCTCAGCGGCGGACTCGACGACGTCGGCTCCGGCGGCGATCTAGTCGAGAGACTCCAGGTGGTGGTGGCAGGCGGCCAGATCGAGGAGGCGGCGGTCTCAGGTTCCAGCGGCGACCACCGGCTCGGCCTGATCTAGGGTTAGGGTTCGGTGGGTCGGGGTCGATCGTGTCCGAGGCTGGACACGACGGGGGTGTACTGTAGACGTGTCCGGTGTTGGACACGGGTGATGCTGTGTACAGTGGAGGATGTGGAGGTGGTGTCCGGGTGTGTCGGACACGGAAAAGCTGGTTGTAAACTGTAAATCTGGACACAGGAAATGAAATGGATACGGTGGGACACCCGGGGTCGGACCCGAGGCCATCACGGCTGACACGGATGCTGGACACACGGACACGAGCACACAAAATGGTGATGGATTTGGCTTGTGGGAATTTGTGGAGGCTATCTAGAAATTTGGAGATTAGGGTTTCTAGGGAAATGTGAGAATGAGAACTTAAATAGGGAGAAGGGTGTGGGATAAAGGGTTGCGGGTTGGCCCAATAATGAATGGCCCAGAATTAAATATAAAAAGTTTCTCATGTGGGAAAAATGAGGGTGTGGGCTAGTTAATAGGAAATGGAAATTTAAAAAAAATAAAAATAAAGATTATATTTTCAGAAATATTTTTAGGAAAGCTAGCAAATTTCCAATTTGCTACTAATTAATACATTTTGCAAAATCTTAGAAAGTATGACATTTATTTTATTTACTATCCAAAAATTTATTTTACTTTATGAACTAGTCTTTTAAATAACTATTTAGTTAAAAAAATAATTTTATGATTCAAGCCAATAAATATTTGAAACTAGCAATATATATATATATTATTATTTATGTACTTATTTTGTAATACATCGTCATTTAGGAAAAATGATTTTTATAAAAGATTTTTAAATTACCTTCTACAATCAAACATCGTTCAAAACCAAATTAAAATTTCAAGGAGAAATATTTTATAAACTTGATATTTTAAAATAATTTAAAATCTAATTATTTTGGAAATTGGAAATCGGAGGTTACAAGTCTATCCACCTTAGAAAAATTTCGTCCTCGAAATTTTAGGGATGACTAGGATAGAAAAATTTGTTGTTCATAATGATGAATATATCATTGAAAAAATATTTCTATAAGGAAAATATTTACCAAACAGAAGGAAACATGAAGAAAAAGAAAATATGGTTTAAGACAGGAATAACTTGAAGGAATCATGGCTCGGTCTTGAATCCTCTAGAAAGTTTAGGTTTTGGGAAGTAGACACGATCACATAAAAACAGATAATTGGAATAATGCACGTTACCTTTTCAAAGTAACTAAACCAAGGAAGACCCAGTATAAAGAATGATATAGACATGAAAGTTATGGCTAATTCGAAAGATACGATCGACAATTTGATTTAAGAAACTTAAATACATCCTTCAGAATGTAATCAAGAGACAATCTAATCGCCTTTCTTAATTTCTAGGAAAAAATAGTCTTTACTATCATCTGAAAATAATCCTTCCTTTTTATCCTCGTTCATTTTACTTCTCTCAATCTTGTGATTCATCATTAACTAACATTTATAAAAGTTCCAAATTCCACAAACTTTATTAGATTAGATCTTAGAATTTCTGAATCAAAATTTATTACCTGTCCAAAATCCTTATCATCAAATTCGAGTTTGTTTATCTTAACATCAACTATACCTCGATTATTTTCTTCAATTTCAAATGTTACTGTCATGGTCAAGATTTAATTTAAATCACAACCTCAATATACCATGATCTTCATTTCATTCCATATTTCTTTATCCGTATGTATAATGTTTCCGAATTTTGAACTAATATATTTTTTTTTTCATCCTCTGAATTTATTATCCCAATGTAAAAATTTTACTACTCAAATCCTCAATATTTTTAATTGAATTCCAGTCGTATCATAATCTCCTCAAATTTTGAATAAATAACTAAATACAAAATTTTACTATCCAATCGTTTTAATTGAAATCCAATCAATGCATATTTATAAAACTTAAAAATCTGCATCCCAAACTTAACTTTAACACTCATCAATCATCTAACTCAAATTCAATTGATGCTTATTCCAATCTAACTCCTCATCCCAAGAATTTACTTTGACACTATTCCATTTACGATTTTATTTCCTGCTTTTCTTTTTCCTCAATACTCAACGATGCGACGCTTCCAGTATCTTCAATGCAACATTCATACTATATAAAATTTCTATCTTGCAATCAAATAGATAAAATGATAATCTCTCAAATTTTAATAATCAATTCAATCATATCAAGACCTCCTTAAAATTAATAAATCCTCAATTTTTTTTTTTTTTTTGGCTCTGTGAATTTCTTAATTCTCCCTTTAAGTAATTGTTTGCCCTCGAATTTCAATCATACCTCGATTTTCATAAAATCAATGATCCATCAACTCCGTTATAACAACCCCTAGATTCTTTATTTAATTTAATGCTCATCCACAATTTAATCCTCTTGTCTCTTTTTGTCAGTCATAACCTCGTCATAGATCCTTGCTGCGGTCAAAACCCAATGATCATGGTTTAAGGAAACTCTACCTACAGCCATGCAATTTAAGAAAATATAGGTCATGTGTCTTTTGTCATGGTATTTCAGTCTCTGTTAGGGGGTACTACTAGTTATATTTTAACAAGAAAATCATAAATACGAACTACAGCACTTAGGGAAATCAATCAATCAAGAGACGGAAATATTAGAAAAAGAACCTGCTAACATATTACTTGCGGTATCTGCTATCAACCACTTAACTCTAGCGCATTCACTAACAAATTCCTATTCATGTACACTGGTACCCATATCAACTAATCATATATTAATATTCATATCTCTCATCTACCAAAATTAATCCTCAAAATAATCGTCAAGGTTTAACTTCCCGATCAACTTAAAATAAAATGTATATACCTCCTCAAAATCAGATACTTCACATCGAGAAAAAAAAAAATTTAATCACTTCTAAAATCTTTGTAGCCTTAACTATGTTTATTGAATCAAATTTAAATCCTCAATATTTTAACAACATAAATCTCAACTCCTTAAAAATTCTGTAATTTAAAATTCATTTCCACCTTTTAATTTATAGCTCCTCAAGGTACATATTAGTGCTCACGGTCTCTGATACTCAAGGTGCACTCAATACTTCTATTGTCTAGAACTGTGTACTAAATTTGTACTGCCCGAATCACTTGCACTATTACCTCCAATGATCAAGGTTATCATCAACTGTGTTTTCTTTCATGATTTCAATTTATGTCAATTGGTATATCATCTAATTATCAACACACAGAGTGCTTACTGTTATTAACGTCATCCTTGACTAATCCTCGATATAGAATCATTAGCACTCTTGGTATTATATCACTAGCTGCGTTAATGGATTATCTCATCAAGCTCATTAGACTTATGATCACCTGTATCCTCTATAACACTCATGTTTCTTTACTCTCATGGGTATGTGTATGGTTCCTCATCTCGATGGTTGTATATGTATTTCCTTCAATCCTTTAAAGCCTATTAAACTAATCCGTGATACGCTTCACAACTTCCATTACTAATCCTGATATTTCTCTACTTATGACATCTCATTAAACCCTTTATACATATACATTTCTTTACCTTTAACATTTCCGATATCAATCATCAAATTCGACATCATGCTCCATAAGTCCTTAACACAATTCCCGGATGCTTAATCGTTTACATAGATCACTCAATTACATAATCATGATTATCCAGGACGGGTAATTGGCTCTGATACTAACTCTGAGAACTATCACTGATACTCTATACTCTCCTTAACTCTCAGTCTCTAATGACACTACTCCTAGAATCATTGGTACAAGGTACTATGCTAAGGGCTAACTCTAGATTAAAGCCTACTGCTCACATGTCCAATTAGGAACACTTACAAACTCATAAGCAACACTCAGTCCATACTAATACTCAAGATACAGCCATAATTACAAGCCACTAATTATCATACTTAACAAGAAATCCTCAAGGAATAGGAGCTCAAAGACTGCATTGAGGACAGAAGGTACCTTTACTGCTAGTAAAGAAAGAAGCGGTGGAACAAAGTCCTGGAATAACAGAAATAGATAAGTCTTGAGATGATATTTTAAGAACCAATTTAGGATACAACCTGATAATCATACACGTCTGTCTGAAATCATGACACTCAGAATCCTCGCCACGCCAGTAAGCATAGATGCGATAAACGATAGGTTTCGTAACTAAGGTATGCACTATATAATCATGTCGTCTAGAATCTTCGCCACGCCAACCGGTATGGCTGCGAAAGACTCTAAGCTTCATAACTATAGTATGTACATCCAAGTCAGGTTCCTACGTTCTCGTCACCACAGCTAATATGGCTGCGATAAATTCTAGGTTCCATAACCAAAGTAGACGTTTTACCTTCCTCACTGTCCTCATCAATATATGTCATCAGATGATACCATAAATCCTAGTCCGTAAAAATTCATCTCAATTTGAAATCAATTCAACAACGATACCAGGAATTAAAGTTAACAACTGGTCAACAAGAATCAAACTCAACAATGATACCAAGATTTTAATTTAAAACTGCTCAACAAGAATCAAGTTCAGTAACAACAAGCGAGAGCGGGCGGAAACAAGGAAAAGTTAAATTGGAAATAAGATTCTCATGGGGTCATCCCAGAAAATCTTCCAAGAATTTGTGATTGAGTATCCTCTCTCATCCTAGTATCCTATGTCCTATATTTAATTAGCAGGTACGCAGTAGTACAACTATGACGTCGCACTACCACGACATCGCACAACTAGCGAAGTCTGACCTGCATGGGCCACCACTAAAACGTGTCACGACCCGCACCCGGTTTAGGGGCACGAGAGCGTGGGTACGTCCAGCCTACGCCGCAGCATCGGCGGTAGAACGCTGTCTAGGTCGAGTATTATCTAAACAATCTCACGCTAGTATCCAACTCCATAAGGAGACTCGGATAATACTATAAAATATTTTCCAACATACTCAATCACAACTACGGCACGATAGGAATTTGAAGAAACAAAAGAGTACAACACAAGACTAATGATAAGACAATCATACCTGTAATCAGTAACAACCAATCTCCAAGTGTCAGAACAAGTCCACTAAGGTCACAGTCTGGAAAAATATTTTCCAGTCAGGAAGGAGCAAAGTACATCTCTAAATAGCAGTTCTATATAAATGACATAAACTATGTAGCAGTTCTAGATGGAAACATACCAGATGCATGTATAAGTACGAGAAATGTACAATGAGAGAAGTACTGGAAATACTGTAAGTAATGCAGGAAAAGAAACAATATGTCCATGAGCAAGAATTCTATGACTAAGTGTGTGAGTACTAGCTTTAACATGTGATCGGCTTGGGAACTTGATCAGGCTAGTTACATGTGATTAGCTATGGTTCATATAAAGTCAGGCTAACCGTTGGTTAGCTATGGTGCATGTAGAGATCAGGCTAATCACACGTAACAGCTATGGAGCATATAAATGGTCAGGCCGCACCCGACGTGAGATGTGGGGTGAGCTATGGTACATATAAAGTTGGGTATGATCACATATCTACACTAAAGTACTCCCCAAACCCCCGACTGGTATAGTAGATCCAATCATGGTACGCTATGGCACAGGATTCCCTAGGAAGGTAGCAAATCTTCCCGGGAATTAGTGTCTGTACATGCACAAGATATCAAGGAAACAAGTCTCGTACAAGCTACACCATGAATAAGGAATAACATCTCATGACGAGATCCGTGTATACCAATCCGTGTAACCATCGTGTCAAGATCATGGATATTTACACTAGATACAGTGAACATAGGAGATATCATAAATTAGAAACTAATCAGAGAATGTACTCGCCTTGGGTCCTTAGCTGGTGAAACCAATGTCCTGTCCCAGAGTATCGTCTGGAGGAACCAACAGTCCTAAAATATATCGAATACAACATTTGCATCAGGTGCTACACTAACACATCATAAATATATGAACTCAGGGGCTCTATCAGGTATGGCACTAGTCAACTGGGGTCACCTAGTAATTTAACTATTAAATCATATTATCAATAAATAATTTAATACATATATATATATAGTTATTCCCAAGTATACAGAATAGGTATAACTGTATGTACATAAGTGGAAATATATTTTATTTATGTGAGAAATTATACATCACCCATACATATAGACTAGTATACATGTACCAAAATACGTATTAACTTATATTATATAGGTATACATACATACCAAAATAATACTATACTATATACAGGTAATATACCAGAATATGTTTTACAAGTACATATATATCAATATAGTTTTTTATATATATATACTATATATATATATATACCAAAAATATGTTTATACATGTATACATATATATAGGTACACCTATTTATACCAAAATACAGTTATATTTACATATACCAATATACATTTATTTATATTTAAATACTGAACATACCTTAATACTTAGTTTACCAATAAAACGTATATAATATAATATATATAAGTGTCTATTAGTAATTTACAAAAATACGTATTTGTGTGTATACACTAATAGATGTATATACATATATACTTTTTATACCAAAATACATATTTGTATATATATATCCATCAAAAATCCTTATACATAATACATAACTAAATTATAAACAATAAAACTGATATGCATATATATATATTACCAACTTATTATAGGAAATTACTAAACTAATTATATTTAATTAATAACAAGTTACATTAATTACTAAACTAAATTAAACTAAACAAATTAAATGTTATTAAACTAATTATATAATTTACTAGACTAATACATATTAATATAACCAAATTACATATTAATATAAACTAATTATATTAATATAACCAAATTACATAAACTAATTACATTAATTAAACTAATTATATAAATAACTAATTATATATATACTAAACTAATGTTGTAATTTAATAAACTAATTGTTTAATAATTTAACTAACTAATTAATAATTAATTACTGATTAATAAATTAATCTTGATTAAAACTTAATTAACTGAATAATTATAACTAATGTAATTAAATTAATTGATTAATTATAACTAATTAAGAAATAATTAATTAACTAACTATATAAATTAACCACTAATTAAGAATTAATTCTGATTAATGATAATTAAATGTTTAATAGGATAATTAACTAATCTAATTTCACTAAACTAATTCAATATAACTAACCTATCACAGGGAACAGCACTGAAGAAAGGAAAATGAAGAGGAAAGGGGGCGGGGACTCACCGGAGTTACTCCGGCGTCGACGGAGGAAGGGCTCGCCGGGCAGGGCGGCGGCGGCGGATCTCCGAGCTCGGCGGCGGCGCTCTGATCAAGACGACGGGCTCGGCGCTCGAGGAGGCGGCTCGGCGCTCGAGGATCTGGCGTTCGACGGATCTGGCGTCCACCGGCGGATCTGGCTCGAGGGGCGGTGGAGAACCGAGGGCGGCGTCGACCCCGAGAGCGGCGGATGTTCGGGGAACCGGTCGAAGACCCAGACGGTCACCGGCGGCGATCGACTCGAGACTCCAGGGCAGCGACAGGGCGGCGACGGCGGCTTCGTTCCAGCGGACTCGGCTCAGCGGCGGACTCGACGACGTCGGCTCCGGCGGCGATCTAGTCGAGAGACTCCAGGTGGTGGTGGCAGGCGGCCAGATCGAGGAGGCGGCGGTCTCAGGTTCCAGCGGCGACCACCGGCTCGGCCTGATCTAGGGTTAGGGTTCGGTGGGTCGGGGTCGATCGTGTCCGAGGCTGGACACGACGGGGGTGTACTGTAGACGTGTCCGGTGTTGGACACGGGTGATGCTGTGTACAGTGGAGGATGTGGAGGTGGTGTCCGGGTGTGTCGGACACGGAAAAGCTGGTTGTAAACTGTAAATCTGGACACAGGAAATGAAATGGATACGGTGGGACACCCGGGGTCGGACCCGAGGCCATCACGGCTGACACGGATGCTGGACACACGAACACGAGCACACAAAATGGTGATGGATTTGGCTTGTGGGAATTTGTGGAGGCTATCTAGAAATTTGGAGATTAGGGTTTCTAGGGAAATGTGAGAATGAGAACTTAAATAGGGAGAAGGGTGTGGGATAAAGGGTTGCGGGTTGGCCCAATAATGAATGGCCCAGAATTAAATATAAAAAGTTTCTCATGTGGGAAAAATGAGGGTGTGGGCTAGTTAATAGGAAATGGAAATTTGAAAAAAATAAAAATAAAGATTATATTTTCAGAAATATTTTTAGGAAAGCTAGCAAATTTCCAATTTGCTACTAATTAATACATTTTGCAAAATCTTAGAAAGTATGACATTTATTTTATTTACTATCCAAAAATTTATTTTACTTTATGAACTAGTCTTTTAAATAACTATTTAGTTAAAACAATAATTTTATGATTCAAGCCAATAAATATTTGAAACTAGCAATATATATATATATTATTATTTATGTACTTATTTTGTAATACATCGTCATTTAGGAAAAATGATTTTTATAAAAGATTTTTAAATTACCTTCTACAATCAAACATCGTTCAAAACCAAATTAAAATTTCAAGGAGAAATATTTTATAAACTTGATATTTTAAAATAATTTAAAATCTAATTATTTTGGAAATTGGAAATCGGAGGTTACACTTGAGGTGTATTAACTAGTTATTAGTTATCTATACATATGTACTTTTGATATCTAGTACTAGTGATACTATTAGTGTTATGTATATACTTGTATCTCTATTTGTGTAGGTATGTATATATGTATATATGTATTAATAGTTAGTGGTTAGTATAATAGTTGTGTACTAGTAAATGCATATTAGTATATAGCTAGTGGTTTATTTTAAATAAATACTTTTAGTCTATAGTTTAGTTTTGGGTAGTAATATATACTAGGAATCACATTACCTTGAGATACCAAGGTAAATGTCAATGTATTGGGTCGATACTCAAGATATTGGATTTGAGTATCAAGAAGGGGGTATAGTGGTGCGATACTGCTTTGGATCAAAGCCAAGGTATCCACTTAGCAATGGTAATTAGGAATATTATATATAATATTGATTGTATATATATATTGTGTGATATTTCTAATTGAGATACGTATCTTGCGATACGGTATCTTTTAGTATCTTAGTTTAGCTAGTGTGGCCTAGTTGCATAGTGTATGGACCCAATATCTTAGAGATAGACTCATACAACCTAAAAATAGGTAGTTTGACCAAGTTTGACTTAGAGTTGACCTAGTTTGACTATTTTGATTTAGAAATGGCTTTTTGACCTAGATATTGACCAGTTTAACTTATTTTTATTATGAAATCTTGTATTGATGTTATATTCCATATCTAGTTCTTCGAGGCACCGTACCGGACATCTGTGATACTGTTCACCAAATTTTTGGCGAGTACATTCTCTGATAGTTTTTCATTTTTGATATCCTCTATGTCTCTTGTATCTAGTGTAGATATCCTTGATTTCTTAATACGATGGTTACACGGGTTGGTATATTCGGATCTCGTCATGAGATATTATTCCGTGGTATGTATGGGGTATCTTGTGCAAGCCTTGTTTCCTTGTTCTTCTTGTACATGTACAGATACTAATTCTTGGGGAGACTTGCTACGTTCCTAGAGAATCCCGTGTCACGACGTACCATGGTTGGATCCACTATACCAGTCGGGGGCGGGAAGTATGTAGTATAGATATGTGATCATACCATCCTTGTATCAAGTCTTGTTTATTGAATAGTGTTAATCATACACCGCACATATGATTAGCCAGGCCATTAATCTCGTATCAAGTTTCCAAGCCGATCACATGTTAAAGCTAGTACTCACTAACTTAGTCATTAGTATTCTTGTTCATTGCCATATTGTTCATACTTGTATTTATTTTACTATTTCCTTTATTGTATATCTCATGTATCTATATGTTACATCTTATATATTTTACATCTATTTACTATTACATAGTTTATATCATAAATTAGAACTGCTGTTAGAGATGTACTCTACTCCTTTCCTGACTGGATATATTTTTCCCAGATGACACTGAGGAGTAGTACCCCACTCATTACGGGCCTCAGGATGTTGTGGGCTTAGAGACAAAGACCTTGGCTCAGGAGGGTCTCATCCTGATTGAGACAGACGACCCGGGACTTGTAGCATCTTAGTTATTCCTTTTGTACTTGATTTGTCTCCAATATTGTTTTACTTTTTCTATGACTCATTTGATATTATTATTTATCTCATGAGTTGTATTTATGACTCTTTTATTCTTTTATCATATTCGTGCTTGTTCCATCTATAGATCTTTGATTGAGTATATTTATATTATGATGGTGGCATTGATATGTCTTGATTATAGATATATAGTTTATCCAAACAGTGTTCTACCGTCGATGCTGCGACGTAGGCTGGATGTTGTTCCCGACTTGCATCCCTACACCGGGTACGGATCGTGATACATTTTTAGTGGTCACGAATTATAAGTATTTTGAGTTACCTGATCTGTACGGGGTAGAAAGCCCAATAGTGGGTTCGCAATACCCGGGATTCTAAAGCACGTTCCAATATTTCCTCTATGGCCGAACATTCCCGGTGCCCTGGTGCCTATCCCGTTCGAGGAAACCAAACCCTGCGCTCACAGGTTGTCCGTGACTATATAATGCTTCGATAATGTAGGTATGATAAGGAATCACGCCTTCTTGCCCCACCAAACTATAATCTCTCCGGTTTATCTAATTCTCCATATCCGTTCTCAAATTATAGCCCAAGGCACCATTCTTAATTTATCTCCACTAGGCACCATATCACTTCTCGATACAATGCTTTGATTGGTGCAATATCTCACTCTAATAGATCTATGGTATAATGCATTCTCTAATACAGTTGCCCAATTTTGAACCACAACTGCATGCTTCGCCTGACGAAGTATCCCAACCTAATACTCGTGCACAACACACACTCGCTTGATACTATATTCCTGATGCTCCAACCATAATGCTCAACTCAAGACACAACTTATATTTATCCAAACGACGCACATTCTATGCATGCCATAGTACGATATTTAGCATATTCTAGTCCAAGTGACCAAGACATTACGTGTTTTCCAATTGTTAGATATGAAGGAGTAGAGAAAAAAGGACAAAGCCCACTCACCAAGTTTGAATCCTCTATGCACTTTGCCTTGCGGATACGACCTGTTCCTTAAATTCGTGGTCCGATATGAAGCACGATCTACTCAATTGGTATTATTGTGCGAGCATGCCGTACTATCCAAATCATCTGACCCGATAAGACTAAGAAAGACGATATTATCGCTCCAATCCAGCTATCTCTGCACTGCTCTGAATAAACATACTGATTCCATCGACGATGTCCATGCCCCAGCCTGATGTGAGGCGATACTCTAATCCCACTGAACTTCGTACGCGACCTGCACATGAAACCATCTTAAATCAATACTTGCTCCCAAATCTAACTCATTAAAATACAACCAAACCTTTGTCTCATTTTAATTCGAATCAGCATAAAGCACCATGCGGGTGCGGGATATTACATTGGAGCTTTTGATATTGGTAAATTTTTAATACTCTGTCGAAGGAGAGTCTCTTGCAAAATAGAACTGTAAACATGATGATAATAAAAATGACGACCTTGTTGACTCAATTGTAATTCTCTATTTGTCATGTAAACCTTTGTTGATATTTTTTCTAGAATATCTGTGGAGACCCTGCACTATGTTCTTGACAGTCATCTTCTTGAAGGACATCTTCTTCTTTTGGGTGTTCTTCTTGAGAGTTTGAAGATTCATCTCAGTAGCGTCAACAATAATTTCACCAAAGATTATCGTGTTCTTCTCTTCAATTAAACTTGTTTTTTGATTACAAATTGACAAATTTATGTCTTCTAAAAGAGTTGAAAATTTCAGCTCAGTATCTGCAATTGGTGTATTTGGCTTTGATATGTTATTCTCAATCTCGTTGTCTTCATAGGCAACAATGATAATTTGTGCTCTAAGGGGGAAGATGTGGTGGGAACGCTGTAGAAGCATAATAATGTGTACCTACATAGATGACACACTCTCCACAAAATGGCCAGTAGAAGAAAGATGCATTTTCTTAGTTCTCAACACTATGGCACACTTTCTTAATATGGCGCGTTATCTTAACGCTATAAAGATTGGCACACAATAGCCATGTCCCGCTCTCAGCATTTAATGCAACAGACTGACAGGTGACAGTTGCAGAAACCGAAGAGATTAATTCATTTATTGCATAAGATCTTTAGTACGCAAACCCAGGTTATCATTTAGCGACTTAGCCACTATGACAAATTCATCAGAAGTGTGTCGCTGTGCCAACTTCATTAAAAGTGCACCGTTGAGCCAATTTCTTTAAAAGTGAGCTGATGCCAACTTCATCAAAAGTGCTACATTGTGCCAACTTCATCAAAAGTGCTCCGCTGAGACAATTTCTTCAAAAGTGCACTGCTGTGCCAACTTTATCAAAAGTGCACCGCTGTGCCAACTTCATCAAAAGTGTGCCGCTGAGCCAACTTCATCAAAAGTGCACCATTGCCCCAACTTCAACCGAAGTGTGTTGCTGTGCTAACTTCTTCAAAAGTGAGTCGCTGGTCAACTACTTCAAAAGACCGCTTGTATAGCCATTCCAAAGTGTGCCAACTATCATAACTGACAGTGAGGAGTTATGATTACTTGTCCAATATGCCATGCTTCTCGTAAAACATGTACAAACAACCGTCCGCCACGACCAATAATTTCCTCGTATAGGAAGCAACATGTCAAGCAGGCAACAAGTTGTGTACCCACTTATTAAGAACGTAGGGCGTTAGTCCACCAAAAGTGCGTACACAGTACAGATTGTCCAAAGTGCGCGCACACTTTCATAACTGCTCTAAAATCCTATAAATATTGGATCATTGTGTACATTACAAAGATGAAAAAAGAGGCAAAAAAATGAGGCAAAAAAATGCTAGAACCTTGCCGTGCCGTTGTTGCCAAAGCTTTCTTATTGTTTAACTCTTCAAGTTGTTCATAATATCCTTGCATTTCTTCATTGTCATATGGTACAAGGAGTAAAGTGATTGCTTGTAGATCAGATCTCTACAACTATACTTTTCAGAATCAATTGTACTTAGATTCCTGTTTATGATCTCTTATACTTTTCTTTCTTTTTTAAAAGTTTGTAATACAAAAGTTTTGTTTAAACTTTCTCCGCAAACAAGATGGCGACTCTACTGGAGACGACTTTATCCTCTGATGAGAAGGTGATAGATTAACTCGATAATACGTCGATCGGTTCGATGCAGAAGACCTTGGTCGTAAAGTCTGACCAAAAGGCATATGAAGAAATACTCCATCCTGGGGGTAGTGCTAACCCCTCATCCGCAATCATGTAGTAGGGCTAACCCCTTATCCGCAATCAAGTCAAGAAGAACCCTCAAACTGTGGGTGCCCAAGCCTCGTCATGCATATCCCAAAGTTGCTGCCAACAAGAAAAAGAGTATTATGATTCATTGGAACTACCTGATCGATTCTGTCAACCAAACTCAGGTCGATGATTTGGTGGACAACTCTCTTGCGTTAAAGAAGGGATACAAATTGCGTAACTCGAGCAATATCAAGCAAAGGGTGATCCACACCCATATTTCTGAGTCATTTGCCTTAAACAAGGGATATAAATCACGCAACTCGCGCAATATCAAGCAAAGGGTGATCCACATCCAAGCTTCTGAACCCGCGCATGTTCGTTGTAATATGCGGGGCAAGCAAGTCATGGACACCGCTGTCCAAATTAATCTCTCTACAGGCGCACCCTTCAAAGAGAGACAAAAGTTAGTCATAAAGAATCATTCTTCTAACATCATGATTACACACAACATGGAGGAAAAGTCATGCGCCACTCGTCAGAATCCTACTATTAGTGCGCCACGCCAACACCTTCGTGCAAAATCAAATGCACGTAGACAAACAGTGCCAATTCTGCCTACACCGCAGAAAGTGCACCAACTAGGGTCAACCTCTTTACAACATGCTGATTATGTTCGAGGTGACGAATCATTCGCTAATTAAGCCAGCATTTTACTTTACACACATGGGACCAAAAATGTGCATAAAAGATTCAATAAATCTCATGTAAAGAGGCAGAGTTTGCCCTCTTCCTCCTTTTCTCTTCCCTTTTTTGCTTCACGTCAGCTTATTGTACAAAAGCATAAAGGGAGCGACCCTTCTAACTTTATAACTGTGTTTCCTAACGAACATCATTTCAATTATCATAAAGTTGTAATAAAATGTTGCTGAGCATCAGCAAAACGGTCTGTGTTTGACTGGTTGATCTATACTATGTCTCCTACACCTCGACATGCAAAGCAAGTTGACAACAAGAAGTATGATAAGGACGAACTGATCTTTACTACATCGTACATGGCTACACATCTTCTCCGTGGCGGGAGAAAATTACGACAAAGTTCTTCAAGAACACCTAGCCAGAGAAAATTTGACCAACTTGTCGACTCCTTTGAAGAAATATACCAAAATACCCGTTCTCGAAGACAAGAACTCGTTCTTCGTGGGAATCCCCATTCCTTAGAATTCGAGGTTGGGGGTAGCAATCACCCTGATTCTGAAACTGACAGTGTAGACTCTAACTACATAGTTCTTTCTACCAATCCTCTCTGTTGTATACAGAGATGTTAACATCTACGCCATCAGTGACGAACAAGACACTTCTCCATCAGAAGCCACCGAACAACGGCTTAACTCATTAGAGGCCACTCTCAGGGACATGCATACTATGATAAAAAATATGCATCAAATGATGACAACCCAACGTTCTACTACACCAGCACATGTCCAAGTGGCTCCATTCATACCTGCATATCTTACTCCTGGAATAACACCTCTACAGGATAACAAAAATCCAGAAGCAGTATTAAACCAAGAGTTAGCTGAGCTGACTCTTATTCCTCTCAATATTGGGAGTGGACCTCCGCCGGTGATAATACCTGTTCAACCAGGATCTTATCAGTCAGCTATGCCACTCCAACCAGAAGATACTTCAAAGCTATCCGGGAGTTGCGTGCACAAGTCGATATTTTAAAGAACAAAGACCAACTCCGCAATCTAAGGCAATCTACAAGCCATAGTTGTCGAGCAGCCAGTGAAAAGAGAGAAACATGATGACTCGATGTCCCTGGTAAAAATAGATGAGCCTTATCCTCCTCATTGGGATAATGTTCCATTCCCTCCTAAATACAAACCCCAAGCAATAGTCTTGTTTGAAGGTAGGACATCGCCGAGTCAATATATTAATTACTTCAATATGATGATAGCCCATTTGTAGAAAGAGGATGCTCTCCTCACCATATTGTTCGTGGGATGCTTGGCCGGTATAGCCTATGATTGGTACCATAGTTTACCTGATAACTGCATATCCTCGTTTGATGATATAAAGTGTCTTTTACTCTCACGATTCTACGAGGGAGGCATAGACATGACGATATTTTCGCTCATCGACATCAAGAAAAAAGAGAAGGAATCCGCTAGTGAATTCATAGAGCGTTTCAGTCAAGCAACTCTGTAGTAGCCCCCCCCCCCCCCCCCGGTATTTCAGACTCCACATTTATCTCTACTTGCCAAAAGAATCTACTACCTATATTAGGGCTCTGGACGAATCCAACTTAATTTCAAGATTGGACGGCGTTAATCATAGGAGCCGAAGCCGCTAAAGGTAGCGCGAAGATGGCACGTAATTTAGGATTACAAATGCCCAATACCGAAGATAAAGACAAGCACCCTTTCACCCTAAACAACGACAATAATCACACTGATAAAGCAAATGAGGCTCTTGATATCATTGTCTCTAAGGGTTCTTCAACACCAAAGCTACAGCTCAGGCCAAAGGAAACTTATTCCTATGACGCCGATGAAGTTATCAACATCTTGAATGCATTAGTGAAGGATGACAAGATCAAATTGCCCGACATTATACGTCATAAAGAGGCAAACAAAATCGACGATCCAAAGTACTATATGTACCATCGATACATAAATCATGCTATGCGAGATTTTAACGCATTAAAGAAATGCATCCAACGACTGATTGATACTGAAGCTATCACCCTTCACAATGACGGCAAGCCAGTTACTGCCAAGGTGATGTCACTCTAATTTGTTGTCTTCCCAGTGCAGGAAGTTCCAGAGGCATCATCTCTAAGCCACAACTTAGTCTAGCAAAGTCTAACGAAGACTTGTCAATGATGTCAGTGGTATATTCCTCCCAAAGTACTGTGTCTAGGCTAGACTTTTACTTTTCAATCCCCAACAGGACATTATAAATATACAATATTTATATTTATTCTCCTTTATCCCTAGCTAAGTGTTTAAGATGTACATTGTTTATATTCTTATTTCCCAACATTGTAAAAATACAGCAAGACGTTCATGCATTATTTTGAACTATTACTTGAATTCAAGAGTCTTGAATACATAACAAGTAATAGATCAACAAAAAGTCCCCCAGTGGACAAGTTCTAAGATCCAACGAAACATTCTCGTTGAGATCAACCAAAATATTCTCTTACAAAAAATGGATTCTTAGAGCCCAGTTGTCCTAAGGATATCTTATTTCTAAAATCCAGTTGGATTAGAGATATTCTACTTCTCTTTTTTCTCACCCACAGAGAAAACGATGGTTTACGTCCATATTATCTCTGAACTTTTCTTTCTTCCATTTCCCAGTAGAGCTAATCCGCTAAAGAAAATGATCATGTCCCCCTATCACGCCCCAGTCCCAAAAATACGTAGGACTATGACACGTAAGCATGACAGCCGCATGGATATGGCAACTCCAATATATGGAAACCAAACCCATACGTACGCTGTAATATGAATATCAAATCCACAGTGGTATAACATATGTCACAAGTCACAGGATATAATCTAAATCTCATCCACGAAAGTCAATTATAAATAAATAATCAATATCTATGAACTAGATCTAGACACAAAGTATCTGGAGATAATAGTTGGATGGAAACAAATCCACTACCAACTAGAATATAAGAAAAAATACAATATGAGGATAACACAACAAACACAATATAAGATTACCAACTAACAATCACGGGCTCGAAGAGAAGACATCCTCGAACATATGTAGCCATCCGAATCTGCGCTCCTGCGAATACTCAATAACAGATACACGTGGAAGGGGCCAGGTCCTCAGAGGGACGTAACAAGATACATAAAACACATGCCAATAAAGTACTGAAATAAATATCCAATGGGGTCACCTAACCATCTAAGTGAATGCAGTTAAGAACAACTTTCCCCACAAGTGAGCTATCTGGCTGAAGACTGGGATTTGGCATGGTTCCCTTTTGGGGATCCAGGGGCCTAAAAAGGCACATCGTCTTTCGAACGCCGGAGGCCCGCCTGATAATAATATAATATATAGTGGTCATCACCACCCGTATCTCCAGCGGAGAATCCGGGCGCACAATAGAAAAAGTGCAAAGGAGCTCAAATGCGGTACTTGTTGTTCTCTCCACCCCATGCTCTAAGCATGTCACATCCATGACACAATTTGGTTCATAGCCTATTCTTAGCACCCTAGCCCAATCCTGCAACCAAACAAGGACAAGGATAGGACCACCGTACTACAATAGGCTATGTCCCTAGACCTCTAATAACTGCTAAGTCTACTAGCATGTAAAGTTTTTAACAGCAGTTATTCCTAACGCACGGCCCATACATACAGGAGGCCAAACCCTGCCCTTAAGTCCGTGATCTACATGAGACTCACAACTCGTGTAACAACTGTGTCACGGCCAATGAACCTAATGATGCAACATAATAATGGGGTAGTCTCATAAACAAGGTCAATGCAAATACATAAATAAAAATATATCGCGACGACACCGTCGCGCGCAATTTATATAACAGTTAAAATATATGAACTAAGGACAGAAAATAAAGATGCATGCAACATATAGAATATAAATAACAGTACAATGGCAAGGTATACTTGCCTGGCAAGGAAGCTGTAATGTACCAATAACCTGCTCCAGAAGTCGCACAGAATAAATCTAATATCCTATGTACACATAATTATAATACAATAAAATTTATTAGTCATTACACAACCACATTTATACTGGACTCAGGGGGTATACTAGGGGTGGAACTAGTTATCTAACATGGTCAATTATGCGTTGAATTACGCAGGGTCACATCTTCAAGTATTGTACACAATCAGACTGTCAGCTGACAGGTGTTGTCATGCCCCAGTCCCAAGAATACATAGGACTAGGACACGTAAGCATGCCAGCCGCATGAATATGGCAACTCCAATATATGGAAACCAAAATCCACACGTACGCTGTAATATGAATATCAATCCACAAGTGGTATAAACATATGTCATAAGTCACATGGTATAATCTAAATCTCATCCACAGAAAATTAATATAAATGAATAACCAGCATCTATATAACTAGATCTCAACATAAGTATCTAAGGATGATAGTTGGATGGAAACAAATCCACTACCAACTCGAATGGAAAAGTATAACACAATAGACACAATATAGGAATACCAGCTAACAATCATGGTCTCGGAGAGAAGACATCCACGAAATATCTGTAACCATCCGGATCTGCGCTCCTGCAAATACTCAAGAACAGATACACCTGGCAGAAGACCAGGTCCTCAGAGGGACGTAACAAGATACAGAAAAGCGAGCCAATTTGAATACAGTAAAATGTATATAATTTGAAAATAAATAAGTACGATGTACAAGACAATCTATATGAATGCAAATGAGGATAACTTTTCGACGTATGGGCAAGGGTAGGCTACTCGATCTAATCCTCACAACTCATACGCTCGTCAGTGGACATCATCAGCCGACATACGTCTGGGGTAGCGACCCTCGGACTCCATCAATCGACATACCTCGGGGGTAGCGACCATCGGACACGACCACCATAGTGCGTGCTAGTTACTATGGTTTACCAGAGTGGTTAAAAGCCCATACGCCTAATTATTGTCCTCGATGATACTAAGTGCCATGTGTGTGTCAATATATCTAATACATAGTAATGACTGAAAGGAACTACACATGCAATAAATAACAGAGATGCAATAAATATACATAAATATACTAAGCATGCAAAATACTGTAAGCAATTTGGCAAGGTATCTTGCCTGGTAAGAAAGCTGCAAAGTGTAACGTCCCGAAGTCCAACACACAAGATCAGAAGCTATGACCGCAGGACAAATGTCTCCGGATGCTGAAATAAATATTACCAACGTTTCCAGAATAAGCAAAATAGCTAAAAAGCACTTTCCTTTCATTCAATTTGGACACAAGGGCAAAACGATAATTTCGGGTAAAAGTGGGGTCCACATGTGGCCCACTTTGCACCGAAAAGCATGTCAAGGATAACAGTCTCTAATTGGGATAAATTATAGGTCAAACAACTCTAAATGTCAATACGAACCCAACGGTATGTCCAAATGTGGATTCCGATGGGCCGAACACAATTTCGTCCAAAAAGTCAATAATAGGGCCCGCCAATTGGCGACTTGGTCAACTGTCTCAGAATTGCGTGAAAATTGGGTCACAGGACCAGCGCATTACCATGAGTCCAGTGGAGCTAGTTTTGTCGCAATCTGACGAGCGTGCAGAAAATGCGTGCGACTTCCACAAAAGTTGCGACATGGGGTGTGTCCGCGGATATGGGCTGATTTTGGCGCGCACACGCGTCCGAATCAGTTTTTACGAATTTTTACCTGTCCGGTTATGCTGCATGCACCGTTCGGTACACTTGGTACACGGCGGGACGGTCCCGTTTGGCGGGACACGCTCCGTTTCACCACTTTTGGAAATCTGGAAAAGTGGGTTCGCAAAGTTTTGTGACGAATTTAATTCTGTCCACAGCAGTTAATAATCTAGGATTATTTAACAGAAATTAAACTAGGTCAAGTGGTATACACATACCAAAAAGAATCATCGAATTTGGATCTCTGTGGTGGGAGATACGAACTCGGCAACATGGATGGTCACCGCAGTTTTCTGCGATACCAGAATTAGGTCTGCTTGTGCCAAATTTGGCGCTGTTTTCGCCTACGGTTTTGTATTGTTCGAGGTCTACTAACACACAGATATGGAAGAGGGCTAAGGGGTGAGCATACCGGTGAAGACGGGGTAGCGTTTGGTTGAGCGAGGCGACGGAAAACAACTCCGGAACACAGGTACCTCATGTGGGAATCTGCAGTGCGCGAGATCGCGGTCGTCGGGATTTGTTTGGACGGCCTGGCGGGTGCTCCGGCTGCGGTGGCGGCGATCTCTAGGTCTAGATGAGAAGAGGTAGGGTTTGGGATGATTAGATTTAGGGTTTTAGATGAATAATGATATATATATATATATATATATTTATAAATATATGAAAGGGAAGGGAAGGTTTGGTATGCTCGCGGCCAAGGGTCTGGGTGCTTTAACAAAGAGGGGGGGGTAGGTTTGGTCGTGGGCTTACCAATTGTTGTTGGGAATAAGGGGCCATCCGCTGAAGGGTTAAGGGAAGTGGTTTGGTTGCTTAAGTAATAGTTATTAGTTAGTTATTAATTATATTATTATTAGTTTATATTAATAGTTTTCTTTTCTTTTCTTTTCTTTTATAAATATTTTCCAATTAAATATATATATATATATATATATATATATATATATATATATACTCATAAGAAAATTTTAGATTATAATAATGCACACCGTTAAGCTAGCAACTGCTCAAGGGGTTTCCTACATGAAATAAATTCCGAAAAATTTCTAATGGTCCCATAAATCTTCTAAGTGCACCAACACCTAAAATAAAAATTATTAAAAATCTATTTCTCCCAATTAGCACATAATTAGTATAATTTAATTATTAATTAATAAAAAAATAAATAAATACGGTTTTTAGAAATAGGGATTTTACATTCTACCCAACTTATAAAAATTTTGTCATCGAAATTAAAACTAAGCCGTGGTAGAAAATTAAGGGTGGTATAATATTTGCATTGTTTAAAATGTAAGGCTTAGTTTAAAGGGATGGGCGATGTTGCACGTTGCACATCCCAAATATCATAGAAAAATCCACATAAGCGAAAAATAGGTTTCTCCATGTGTCGTGTCAATGGTGTGGACACCTAAATGCTCCTTTGCATAAAAATGCCCAACCATCGAAATATTGCACAAAGATCGGAATAGAAGATGGGCATGTCTAGGACAAGGATGTGGAATTTATAGGAAGGCAGTGACTAGTGAAGTGCTCCAATTATTGAAGCAATGGTAAGGTGCGCTAAGTGATATAATTATTAAAAAATTTAAAATAAAATTATCGTATTCTATCTCTAACTTGACTCAATCTAACCTTGGTCTCACTATCTCAGCCAAGTAGGTCTAATTTTTGGGTGAGGGTTCACAATCTACCGAACTTAAAATTTATCCATCTATCCCTTAAGGCTATACATCTAGAAAAACTATTCCTCAAATTATTTAATCATGCTATTCAATCATCAAAGTTTTAACACCAAACATATCACCTATGATATGCCCCTTAATCAATGATAAAAGAGAATCACTAAGTCATGTAATTAGCTCTATGGGGTATATCTAGTACTATCAGTGTGTCAACGTATACCAAGCACGAGGTTTCGTCTTTCCAAAATAAGAGAAGACGGAGAGCAATAATAAAGAATTAAAGGTGAAGGTGACAGAATACGAGTACGAGATTCAAAGAGATTAAAGAATTCGAAAAGGGAGTTGTCAGGACAGTTGTGGATTGAAATCCTATTTTTGGTAATTTCCTATTTATATGCTCGTATCAGTACAGTTATGTAACCGATACGATGTGTCAGACATGTCTAAGGGCAAGTATATCCGTCTACTACCATATATCTCAATCAACGTAAAGTAGTCATGCGAAGAGCGAACCAAGCGCACTAAGGTTAGCTAGACCTTAATACACCGATACTGATTAGGCAATTGTATCATTGTGTGCACCCAATAATACATATGCCATGCACAAGCTCGATAAAAGAATAAGCTTGCAAAAACTAGGCTATATTAGTAGCATAAGTCAAGGAAGTACAGCAAACATAAATACGTTGGATTATGATGAAAGAAGGTACATAACAATTCAAGTTCACAAAAGGATAAGACCCTATAATCTCTATAGTTGTCATACTAATTCCTTGTCTAAGTCGATAATCGACAAAGTAGGGGTATAGTCTCTAAGTTCTACGGTCTGATGAAACATTATCTTCTTATGCTATCATACAGGTAATGTTATTCGGTTACACTTCAATAATAGGTCAAAAGACTATGTGATACTAGGTTGTGAGGTATACTACCCAACTTATAACAATAAACTAATACTGTAATTGCCTTAAGGATACCGTAGAAACTCCTGTTAAGGTCTACGAGAAGAGGTCATGGTACTTATTAGGGTATCCGCTCACATTATATAGATCATGGTTGTCCTAAGTCTTAATCATAGCGCTCATAGAGCAAGTGTCAATAGTAAGGATAGAAGAGTTACTGGCCGTCAAGGGGAAAGGATCTAACTCGTATCGTGGTGGGGGTATATGTTATGCAATTTAAAACTAAAGGATAAGCACCAGGTCTCAATCTACAAGAATAGCTTAAACCATCAAGTTCTAACTACTAAGCACAAAATTTCAAAATTTAACATTTACAACTATAATTCTAGCAACTGTATATCCTAATCATAGAATAAAAATACTTGGTCTATAATCAGAATTGTCAGATGGCATGAGTTGAAAGATGAAGAATAGAGGAACAAAATTTAGTCGTCGAGCAATTAGCGAACGCTAAGGTCGCAGAGGAACAATATATAAAATTAAAATAGGGCTCTAGATAGCATCATGGTTCTCTAAGGGGGTGGTATGCTAGTTGCTATGTTCGAGGTATGATCACGGAAAAGTGTTAATTATATTCCTTTAGGCTTCCTAAGGTGCTGTCTACTAATAATAAGACAATGACCTAAGTTTGCAGTTCTCTAATACTATCTAACTATGAAGGTTAGGTTTGGTCCTAATATTTAACCTTAAATTTCTATTGGTTCCCCAATACGAGGGTCAAACAATATGGTCAAACTTCTAACCCACCCTAGTAATGTCTATACTACTCACAAGTCTTCATAATACATCAGAGGGTAATGGTGAACCAATCTATAGGTAAGGAATTCTAGGGTTCACTAGTTATTCTAAATTAGTGGGCTGTCAACACTCTAGTGGTATTCTTAATAGGAAGGTTACCTTACTTATCATCTAACAACAGGGACTTATATATTCTAGGAGAGGATATACTCAAGAAACTAATAGGGAAGCACATGAATTAAGCAGGATACAATTATTCAAATAGAATGGACTGGAAGGAGAGCGAATCATAGTCAATTGTGGATGAGATCCTATACTCTATTCCTAGGTGCAGGCTTGTTCGGTACAATAACGTAACCGAGACAATATGCTCTCGACCTGCATGGGCCACCAAAAAAATATGTCACATCCCAGTCCCAAGAATACGTAGGACTAGGACACGTAAGCATGCCAGCCGCATGGATATGACAACTCCAATATATGGAAACCAAAATCCACACGTACGTTGTAATATGAATATCAATCCACAAGTGGTATAAACATATGTCACAAGTCACAGAGTATAATCTAAATCTCATCCACAGAAAATCAATATAAATGAATAACCAGCATCTATATAATTAGATCTCAATATAAGTATCTAAGGATGATAGTTGGATGGAAACAAATCCACTACCAACTCGAATGGAAAAGTACAACACAATAAACACAATATAGGAATACCAGCTAACAATCATGGGCTCGGAGAGAAGACATCCACAAAATATATATAACCATCCGGATCTGCACTCCTGCAAATACTCAAGAACAGATACACCTGGAAGAAGACTAGGTCCTCAGAGGGACGTAACAAGATACAGAAAAGCGAGCCAATTTGAATACAGTAACCATGCATATAATTTGAAAATAAATAAGTACGCTATACAAGACAATCTATATGAATGCAAATGAGGACAACTTTTCAACGTATGGGCAAGGGTAGGCTACTCGATCTAATCCTCATAACTCATACGCTCGTCAGTGGACATTATCAGCCGACATACCTCTGGGGTAGCGACCCTCGGACTCCATCAATCGACATACCTCGGGGGTAGCGACCATCGGACATGACCACCATAGTGCGTGCTAGTTACTATGGTTTACCAAATTGGTTAAAAGCCCATACGCCTAATGATTGTCCTCGATGATACTAAGTGCCATGTGTGTGTCAACATATCTAATACATAGTAATGACTGAAAGGAACTACACATGCAATAAATAATAGAGATGTAATAAATATACAGAAATATACTAAGCATGCAAAATACTGTAAGCAATTTGGCAAGGTATATTGCCTGGTAAGAAAGCTGCAAAGTGTAACGTCCCGAAGTCCAACACACATGATCAGAAGCTATGGCCGCAGAACAAATATCTCCGGATGCTGAAATAAATATCACCAACGTTCCCAGAATAAGCAAAATAGCTAAAAATCATTTTCCTTTCGTCCAAGTTGGACACAGGGGCAAAATGGTAATTTTGGATAAAAGTGGGGTCCACATGTGGCCCACTTTGCACCGAAAAGCGTGCCATGGGTAACAGTCTCTAAATGAGACAAATTATAGGTCAACCAACTCTAAATGTCAATATGAACCCAATGGTATGTCCAAATGTGAATTCCGATGGGCCGAACACAATTTTGCCCAAAAAGTCAACTGTGGGGCCCGCTAATTGGCGACTTGGTCAACTGTCTCAGAATTACGTAAAAATTGGGTCACTGGACCAGCGCATTACCATGAGTCTAGTGGCACAAGTTTCGTCACAATCTGACGAGCGTGCAGAAAATGCACGCGACTTCCACAAAATTTGCGATATGTGGTGTGTCCGCGGATACGGGCTGATTCCGGCACGCTCATGCGTCCGAATCAGTTTCCATAAATTTTTACGTATCTGGTTATGCTGCGTGCACCATTCGGTATACTTGGTACACGGCGGGACGGTCTCGTTTGGCGGGGCGCGCTCCGTTTCACCACTTTTGGAAATCTGAAAAAGTGGGTTCGCGAAGTTTTGTGACAAATTTAATTATGTCCACAGCAGTTAATAATCTAGAGTTATTTAACAAAAATTAAACTAGGTCAAGTGGTCTACTACAAAAAAGAATCATCGAATTCGGATCTCTGTGGTGGGAGATACGAACTCGGCAACATGGATGGTCACCGCAGTTTTCTGCGATACCAGAATTAGGTCTGCTTGTGCCAACTTTGGCACTGTTTTCCCCTAGGGTCTCGTGTTGTTCGAGGTCTACTAACACACAGATATGGAAAAGAGTTAAGGGGTGAACATATCGGTGAAGACGGGGTGGCATTTGGTTGAGCGAGGCGACGGAAAATAACTCCGGAACATAGGTACCTCATGTAGGAATCTCCAGTGCACGGGGTCGCGGTCGTCGGGATTTGTTTGGACGGCCTGGCGGGGTGCTCCGGCTGCGGTGGCGGTGATCTCTAGGTCTAGATGAGAAGAGGTAGGGTTTGGGATGATTAGATTTAGGGTTTTAGATGAATAATGATATATATATATATATATATAAATATATGAAAGGGAAGGGAAGGTTTGGTATGCTCGCGGCCAAGGGTCTGGGTGCTTTAACAAAGAGGGGGGGTAGGTTTGGTCGTGGGCTTACCAATTGTTGCTGGGAATAAGGGGCCATCTGCTGAAGGGTTAAGGGAAGTGGTTTGGTTGCTTAAGTAATAGTTATTAGTTAGTTATTAATTATATTATTATTAGTTTATATTAATAGTTTTATTTTGTTTTGTTTTGTTTTGTTTTCTTTTCTTTTATAAATCTTTTCCAATTAAATATATATATGCCTCATAAGAAAAATTCTAGATTATAATAATGCACACCGTTAATCTAGCAACTACTCAAGGGGTCTCCTATATGAAATAAATTCCAAAAAATTCCTAATGGTCCCATAAATCTTCTAAGTGCACCAACACCTAAAATAAAAATTATTTAAAATCTATTTCTCCCAATTAGCACATATTTACTATAATTTATTTATTAATTAATAAAAAAATAATAAATACGATTTTTAGAAATAGGGGTTTTACAGGTGTCTATGCCAGTGCGTTAATGTATTCAAGGCAGGCAATTCACAAGTTCTTAGGGTCAACATGGTTAAGGTAAGTACGGTTCAGTCCACGGTGTCCTAGGGTCTTACAGTCTGAATATATATAGTTTTAATTATTATTTAGCATAGTATTTAATTACTTACAATTTATGTACATACCATATATTTATATATTTCTATATATAACTCCCAAATATACATACCAATTGAATACATGTACTAAATATATATATAAATATATATACCAATGAATAATATACGCGTATGCGTACATATACATACACGCGTCTGGGTTCACCGACTCAGGGCCTGATGTAAATTAACCGTGGTGATTAAATATTAATGTCCTACTGACGCACACACAAACACACATAACAAGGAGAAGACGAGACATGTTCATACCTCGGAGTACGTGCATGGGTACGACGGTGAGGTTGACGACGATGACGACGAGGGTGAACCGAGATAATGATGACGATGATGGTGAGATGATGGATGACGATGATGCGATGCTGATGATGGGGTATTGATGAGGGGATGACGACGTTGTTGGCGACAACGTCGACGAGGATGATGATGATTATGAGGAGTTGTGGTGATGGTGAGATGATGATACTAATGGTGATGGTGTTAGGGATGATGGTGGTGATTGATGGGCTGTCAGATTCCGGCCAGAAGGGCTTCTCCGGCGAGCCATGGTGAGGGTGAAGATGATGATGTTAATGGAAGAGGGTGATGATGATGACAATGGCCAGGGTGGTGATATGATGATGATGATGAAGAGTGTTGATGATGGTGATGCAGGTGGTGGCTGCTGTCCTCCGGCCAGCGAGGGGAGGTCCGGTCAGGGAGGGGTAGCCGAGGGTAGTTCTTGGGAGACGTCGAGGAGGGGTGATCGAGGAGGAGAACAGGGAGAGGAGAGGCTAGGGTGGTGGTGCTGGTGCAGTGGTGGTCGAACTGTGGGTCGAGGGGATTCCGGCAAGGAGGACAGGGAGCAGGAGGAGGAGCAGGGAAGTGCGGTGGAGGTTCTCAGGGAGGCAGGGAGGAAGTCGTTCAGCAGGGTCGTGGGAGTGGTCGGACTGGTCCGGCGAGGGGAGATGACGAGGATGGGGAGTCGGGTGATGGGGATGGTGCGGGTAGCCGGGGTTCCGGCGGAGAAGGAAATGTGGAGGGGAGGAGAAGGCTAACAGCAATGGTGGTGGTTCATTAGGTTGCTGGAGGAGGACGACGGGTGGTTGGGTGGTCGGCTGGGCGAGGCTCGGGTCGGAGAATGATGAACTCCGGCGAAGGAAAGGATGGGGGAGATAGTGAACAAGAACTCGGGGAAGGTCGGTGTTAATGGAGGAGATCGAGGTCGGGTGGCTGTTTGACGCTCGGGGAGGATGGAGATCTGATGGCGTGCTCGTCGGGTTGGTCGACGGAGGACATGGCGTCGGTGAGGGATGCTGCTGAGGTGCACCGGCGGGGTTGGGTGACCGGGCTCCGACAGCGGGGGAAAGCGGAGGAAGAAGATAAAGATGAAGTGGGAGATGTTGTGGTGGCGGTGGTGTTTGGGAGTCCGGCGAGGGGCAGTTGAGGTGGAGGTGTTCAGGTGGCTGGGTCTAATATGGTGGTGACGAGCTACGCCGGCGAGTGCTCCAGCGACGGACAAAGGTAGGGGATGAACAGTACGGGTGATGGGGGGGTCGGCTAGTTTTGGCATTCCCATTAGGTTTTGGTATTTGCAATTTAATAAAAGGAAAGTTTGTATTTATAACCATGTGAACTAGGGTTTTGTTGACCTAAGAGTGGGCTTGGTCAACACCTCCTTGGGGTTAGGCCTTGGGCTCTCAGGGGGATGTTGGGGAGGCTACAATTTGCATTGTTTAAATGCAAGGGTAGGTTTAAATATACGAGGGCGAGATGCGCGCGTTGTACATCCGAAAAAAATTACGGAAAAATCTATGAAGTGGAAAAATAGATTTCTTTATGAATTGTCCACTGGTGGGGACACCTCAATGCATTTTTGCATAAAAGCCCTAAACAATTAGAAAATTGTACAAAGGCGAAAAGTAGATTTAATTAATTAAATCGAATGCGTACGATATTCTAGAATTAATTATGAGTACATGGGATTAAATTTAGGCGGGACACAAGTGTCAGGGGCGTAGAGGGTACAGTATAGAATATTAATAAATTCGGGTTGCACAAAACGGTCAAGATTGTGTCTCCAATTTCGATTGGAACGCACAAGGGTACAAAGTCAGGATTTATTTAGAATTAAGGATTTAACGTCCGCGATGTTTATTGTACGACTAAAATGTAGCACAAGAGAGCAATATTATAAGTTACACAAGGGTCAGAATAGTAGGCGGGCATGTCTAGGATGAGTTTGTGAAATTCGTATATAGGCAATGGCTAGTGTGGTGCTTCAATTATCGAAGCAACAGTAAGGTACGCTACACGATATAAATTATTGCATAATTAAATAAATATCGTATTCTAAATTCTAATTGGTTCAAACTAGCCCTAATTTTACTATCTAAGCAAAGTAGGCCTAATTTTGGGTGAGGGAATTTACAATCTACCCAACTTAAAATAATTTCGTCTTTGAAATTAAACTATGATAGGGTTTCTTTATCTAACCTCACTTGATTATAGTCTAAAGAATTCTCCTTAAGTTAACATTGCAGTTTCTACCCAACTTAGAATTTATCCATCTATCATCTAAGGCTATACATCTAAGAAGGCTATGCCCCAAATTATTTAATCATGTTATTTAATCCTCAAAGTTTTTAATACCAAACATAACATCTATGATATGCCCTTAATTACAAAAGAATAATCCTCAAGTATGTGATCGACCTTTGGGGTATATCTAGTACTCTCTATATATCAAACTTATACCAAGCAAGAGGTTTCGTCTTTCCGAAATAAGGGAAGATGGAGATCAATAATAAAGAGTTCAAGGGTGGGGTAATAGAATAGAAGTATCGGGATCAAGGCGTTTAAAGAATTCAAATGGAAATTGTCAAAGCAGTTGTGGATTGAAATCCTATTTTGGTAATTCTTCGTTCGCATGCTCGTATTAGTACAGTTATGTAACCGATACGATATGTCAGACATGTCCAGGGCAAGTATATTCGTCTACTAATCACTACATATCTCAATCCACGTAAAGTAGATTACGAGGGGCGAATCAAGCGCACTAAGGTTAGCTAGACCTTAATATACTGATTCAAAAATATATTAGTGGGGTTGATCAGGCCCCAATAACACATATATCATGAACAAGCTCGATAAAGAATAGGCTTGCAAAAACTAGGCTATAATAGCGGCATAAGTTAAGGTAGTACAGCAAATATAAGTACGCTAGATGATGATGAAAGGAGGTACAAATTAATTCAAGTTCACAAAAACAAAACAAAATAAGTAATAATAATAAAAGACTCTACAATCTCTACAGTTATCATACAACCTCCTTGTCTAAGTCGCTAGTCGACCAAATAGGGGTATGGACCTCTAAATTCTATCGTCTGAATAAACACTGTCGTCTTATACTAGCATACAATTAATGTCATTCAGTTACAGTTCATTAAAAGGTTAGAAGACTATGTGATACTAGGTTGTGAGGTATACTACCCAACTTATAACAATAAAATAATGTTGTAATGGTCTTAAGGGGATCCTACCAAATAACCTTGCACCTGTAAATAAAGCAGAACTCTTATTAGGGTATATGAGGAAAGGTCTTGGTACTGATTAGGGTATCCTATTTATATAGGTAATGGTCATCCTAAGTCTTAGTCATAGCGCTTATAGAACAAGTATCAATAGTAAGAATAGAAGAGTTACTGGCCGTCAAGGGGAAAGGGATCTAACTTGTATCGAGGTGGGGGTACAAATTATGTGATCTACAACTAGGGATAATCATCATAATCTAATTGAACAACTCAACCATCAGGTTCTAACTACAAGGCACACAATTTAAAGTTCAAGGTCACAACTATAACTTTAGCAAACATATATCCTATCATAGAATACAATCACTTGGTCTATAATTAGAGGTGTCAAGTGGCACGAGCTGAAAGATGAAGAAGGATAGAAGATAATTTATTCGTCGCGCAATCAGCGAACGTTAAGGTCGCAGAGGAATAACATATGAAATTAAATAGAAGGTCTCTTGATAGTATCGTGGTTTCCTGAAGGGGAGTGGGGTGCTAGTTGTTATGTTCGAGGCATAATTAGGAAAATATTCTATGCATTGCTCTTGGCTTTCTAAGGTAATGTCTGCTTATCTCAAGACAAGAATCTAAACTTATAGTTCTCCAATACTTATCTAACTGTGAAGGTTAGGTTCAACCCTATTATTCAATTTTTGGTTTTCTATTGGTTCCTCAATACTAGGGTCAAACATTATGGTAACTTCTAACTAACTCTAGTAGTATCTATACTACTCACAGGTCCTCATAATTCATCAAGAGGTAATGGTAAACCAATCTATAGATAAGGAATTCTAGGGTTCACTAGATATTCTAAACTTAGTGGTGTCTATATTCTCGTTGTATTCTTAATAGGTGTGCTACCCTAATTATCATCCTAATAACAGGGGTTCCTATAGTCTAGCAGAAGGCTATACTCAAGAACTATTAGGGAAGTACAGGAATCAAGCAGGATACAATTGTTCAAATAGAACAGATAGGAGGAAGATGAATCATAGTCAATTGTGGATGAGATCCTATACTCTAGTCCTAAGTGCAGGCTTGTTCGGTATAGTAACGTAACCGAGACAATATGCTCTCGACCTGCATAGGCCACTACTAAAAATATGTCACACCCCAGTCCCAAAAATACGTAGGACTAGGAAACGTAAGCATGCCAGCCGCATGGATATGGCAACTCCAATATATGGAAACCAAACCCATACATACGCTGTAATATAAATATCAAATCCACAGTGGTATAACATATGTCACAAGTCACAGGGTATAATCTAAATCCCATCCACGAAAGTCAATTATAAATAAATAATCAATATCTATGAACTAAATCTAGACACAAAGTATCTGGAGATAATAGTTGGATGGAAACAAATCCACTACCAACTGGAATATAAGGACAAATACAATATGAGGACAACACAACAAACACAATATAAGATTATCAGCTAACAATCACGGGCTCGAAGAGAAGATATCCTCGAACATATGTAGCCATCCGAATCTGCGCTCCTGCGAATACTCAATAACAGATACACTTGGAAGGGGCAAGGTCCTCAGAGGGACGTAACAAGATACATAAAATACATGCCAATAAAGTACTAAAATAAATATCCAATAGGGTCACCTAACCATCTAAGTGAATGCAGTTAAGAACAACTTTCCCCACAAGTGAGCTATCTGGCTGAAAACTGGAATTTGGCATGGTTCCCTTTTGGGGATCCAGGGGCCTAAAAAGGCACATCGTCTTTCGAACGCCGGAGGCCCGCCTGATAATAATATAATATATAGTAGTCATCACCACCCGTATTAATATATAGTAGTCATCACCACCCGTATCTCCAGCGGAGAATCCTGGCGCACAAAAGAAAAAGTACAAAGGAGCTCAAATGCGGTACTTGTTGTTCTCTCCACCCCATGCTCTAAGTATGTCACATCCATGACACAATTTGGTTCATAGCCTATTCTTAGCACCCTAGCCCAATCCTGCAACCAAACAAGGACAAGGATGGGACCACCGTACTACAATAGGCTATGTCCCTAGACCTCTAATAACTGCTAAGTCTACTAGCATGCAAAGTTTCTAACAACAGTTATTCCTAACGCACGGCCCACACGTACAGGAGGCCAAACCCTACACGCAAGTCTATGATCTACATGAGACTCACAACTCGTGTAACAACTGTGTCACGGCCAATGAACCTAATGATGCTACATGATAATGGGGTAGTCTCATAAATAAGGTCAATCAAATACATAAATAAAAACATATCGCGACGACACCGTCGCGCGCAGTTTATATAGCAGTTAAAATATATGAACTAAGGACAGAAAATAAAGATGCATGCAACATATGGAATATAAATAACAGTACAATGGCAAGGTATACTTGCCTGGCAAAAAAGATGCAATATACCAATAACCTGCTCCAGAAGTCGCGTAGAACAAATCCAATATCCTTTGTACACATAATTATAATACAATAAAATTTATTAGTCATTACACAACCACATTTATACTGGACTCAGGGGGTATACTAGGGGTGGCACTAGTTATCTAACATGGTCAATTATGCGTTGAATTATGCAGGGTCACATCTTCAAGTGTTGTACACAATCAGACAGTCAGCTGACAGGTGTCTATGCCAGTGCGTTAATGTACGCAAGGCAGGCAATTCACAAGTTCTTAGGGTCAACATGGTCAAGGTAAGTACGGTTCAGTCCACGGTGTCCTAGGGTCGTACAGTCTGAATATATATAGTTCTAATTATTATTTAGCATAGTATTTAATTACTTACAATTTATGTACATACCATATATTTATATATTTCTATATATAACTCCCAAATATACATACCAATTGAATACATGTACTAAATATATATATAAATATATATACCAATGAATAATATTCGCGTATGCGTACATATACGTACACGCGTATGGGTTCACCGACTCAGGGCCTGATGTAAACTAACCGTGGTGATTAAATATTAATGTCCTACTGACGCACACACAAACACACATAACAAGGAGAAGACGAGACAGGTTCATACCTCAGAGTACGTGCACGGGTACGATGGTGAGGTTGACGACGATGACGACTAGGGTGAACCGAGATGATGATGACGATGATGGTGAGATGATGGATGACGATGATGCGATGCTGATGATGGGGTGTTGATGAGGGGATGACGACGTTGTTGGCGACAACGTCGACGAGGATGATGATGATTATGAGGAGTTGTGGTAATAGTGAGATGATGATACTAATGGTGATGGTGTTAGGGATGATGGTGGTGATTGGTGGGCTGCCAAATTCTGGCCAGGAGGGCTTCTCCGGCGAGCCATGGTGAGGGTGAAGATAATGATGTTAATAGAAGAGGGTGATGATGATGACAATGGCCAGGGTGGTGATATGATGATGATGATGAAGAGTGTTGATGATGGTGATGCAGGTGGTGGCTGCTGTCCTCCGGCCAGTGAGGGGAGGTCCGGTCAGGGAGGGGTAGCCGAGGGTAGTTCTGGGGAGAC
The DNA here is from genome assembly GCA_036927795.1 of Iris macrosiphon. NCBI lineage: Eukaryota > Viridiplantae > Streptophyta > Magnoliopsida > Asparagales > Iridaceae > Iris > Iris macrosiphon. The sequence goes on along the minus strand of JAYESA010000012.1, from coordinate 119,375,321 downwards.
GTCGAGGAGGGGGTGATCAAGGAGGAGAGCAAGGAGAGGAGAGGCCAGGGTGGTGGTGCTGGTGCAGTAGTGCTTGAACTGTGGGTCTACGGGATTCCGGCAAGGAGGACAGGGAGCAGGAGGAGGAGCAGGAAAGTGCGGTGGAGGTTCTCAGGGAGGCAGGGAGGAAGTCGTTTAGCAGGGTCATGGGGGTGCTCGGACTGGTCCGGCGAGGGGAGATGACGAGGACGGGGAGTCGGGTTATGGGGATGGTGCGGGTAGCCGGGGTTCCGATGGAGAAGGAAATATGGAGGGGAGGAGAAGGCTGACAGCAATGGTGGTGGTTCGTCAGATTGCTGGAGGAGGGCGACGGGTGGTTGGGTGGTCGGTTGGGCGAGGCTCGGGTCGGAGAATAATGAACTCCGACGAAGGAAAGGATGGAGGAGACAGTGAACAGGAACTTGGGGAAGGTCGGTGTTAATGGAGGAGATCGAGGTCGGGTGGCTGTTCGACGCTCGGGGAGGATGGCGATCTGATGACGTGCTCGTCGGGTTGGTCGACGGAGGACATGGCGTCGAGGTGGGATGCTGCTGAGGTGCACCAGCAGGGTTGGATGACCGGGCTCCAGCAGCGGGGGAAAGAGGAGAAAGAAGATGAAGATGAAGTGGGAGATGCTGTGGTGGCGGTGGTGTTTGGGAGTCCGGCGAGGGACAGTTGAGGTGGAGGTGTTCAGGTGGCTGGGTCTAGTGTGGTGGTGACGAGCTACGCCGGCGAGTGCTCCGGCGGCGGACAGAGGTAGGGGATGAACAATACGGGTGATGGGGGGGTCGGCTGGTTTAGGCATTCCCATTAGGTTTTGGTTTTTCCAATTTAATAAAAGGAAAGTTTGTATTTATAACCATGTGAACTAGGGTTTTGTTGACCTAGGAGTGGGCTTGGTCAACACCTCCTTGGGGTTTGGCCTTGGGCTCTCAGGGGGATGTTGGGGAGGCTACAATTTGCATTGTTTAAATGCAAGGGTAGGTTTAAATATACGAGGGCGAGGTGCGCGCGTTGCACATCCAAAAAAAATTACAGAAAAATCTATGAAGGAGAAAAATAGATTTCTTTATGAATTGTCCACTGGTGGGGACACCTCAATACATTTTTGCATAAAGCCCCCCAACAATTAGAAAATTGCACAAAGGCAGAAATTAGATTTAATTATTTAAATCAAATGTGCACGATATTCTAGAATTAATTAGGAGTACATGGGATTAAATTTAGGCAGGACACAAGTGTCAGGGGCGTAGAGGGTACAGTGTAGAATATTAATAAAATCCGGGTTGCACAAAATGGTCAAGATTGTGTCTCCAATTTTGATTGGAACGCACAAGGGTACAAAGTCAGGATTTATTTAGAATTAAGGATTTAACGTCCGCGACGTTTATTGTGCGACTAAAATGTAGCACAAGAGAGCAATATTATAAGTTACACAAGGGTCAGAATAGTAGGTGGGCATGTCTAGGATGAGTTTGTGAAATTCGTAGATAGACAATGGCTAGTGAGGTGCTTAAATTATCGAAGCAACGGTAAGGTGCGCTACACGATATAAATTATTGCATAATTAAATAAATGTCGTGTTCTAAATTCTAATTGGTTTAAACTAGCCCTAATTTTACTATCTAAGAAAAGTTGGCCTAATTTTGGGTGAGGGGGTTTACACCCCCTTACCTCTGCATTATTTTCCTCACAAATATGCAACCTATCTTGTCCATATTACCTCTGATAGTGTTTTACCTTCGAACTTGTTACCCGTACTTTGTGTAAGTACACCATGGGTATCAAGCCTACAAAAACAATTCTTCACAGAGTTATTCTATCATATCTATATCACCTCTGAGCAGATATTTTCAGTGGGTCCTTCATAAAGAAGTCTTTCATGTCCATATTACCTCTGAACAAATATCTTGTCCACTCTTATCTTTTATTTCATATTTACACTTATTATCCATAATTTACATAAGTACATCATGGATATCAAGTCCACAAAATTCCCTAAGAGTTGTTCTAAACTATCACGTCCATATTACCTTTGATAAGTGTTAGTTCACTCTAACTTGTTACCTGTATGCCATGGGTAATAAGTCCACCCGAAATATGCACATGAAATCTCAACTACTTTTTATGCTTCAAGTTTAAAGTATTCCAAACTTGTTCAAGTTTGAAAACTTTGAAGGGGGTCTTGTATAAGCATAAAAATATGCGCCTACACAGATGGCGTACTCTCCATAAAAGATCCCAACAGAAGAAAGATGTGCTTTCTTAGTTCTCAGTATTATGGCACACTTTCTTAATGTGGCGCGCTATCTTAACGCTATAAAGATTGCACACAATGGCCCCGTCCTGCTCTCAGCATTTAATGCAACAGACTGATAGTTGCAGAAATCGAAGAGATCAATTCATTTATTGTAGAAGATCTTCAGCACGCAGACCCAGGTTGTCGTTTAGCGACCCTGCCGCTGTACCAAATTTATCAGAAGTGCGCCGCTGTGCCAACTTCATCAAAAGTACACCGTTGAGCCAATTTTTTTAAAAGTGTGTCGTTGTACAAACTTCATGAAAGTGCGCCGTTGCGTCAACTTCATCAAAAGTGCGTCGCTGAGCCAATTTCTTCAAAAGTGCGCCGCTGTGCCAACTTCATCAAAAGTGTACCGTTGTGCCAAATTCTTCAATAAAAGTGCATCGTTGATCCAATTTCATCAAAAGTGCACCGTTGTGCCAACTTCATCAAAAGTGTATTGTTTCGTCAACTTCATCAAAAGTGCGCCGCTGTGCCAACTTTTTCAAAAGTGCACCGCAGGTCAACTTTTTAAAAGAGCGCTTGTATAGCCATTCCAAAGTGTTCCTACTATCATAAGTGATAGTTAGAAGTTATGATTATGTGTCCTACATGACATGCTTCTCATGAAATTTGTATAAACAACTGTCCCCCACGACCTATGCTTTCCTCGTATAGGAAGCTATGGGTCAAATAGGCAGCAAGTTGTGCACCCACTCATTAAGAACGTGGGGTGTTAGTCCACCAAAAGTGCGTAAATGATACGAATTTTCCAAAGTACGCGCACACTATCATAACTGCTCAAAAATCCTATAAATATAGGATCATTGTGTACGTTACAAAGGCAAAAAAAGGAGGGGGAAAATGAGGCAAAAAAAAGGCTAGAATTTTTAAGTGTTTGAAATTCAAGAACATATGTAGAGAAATAGAAGCTTGCTGTGCCGTTGTTGCCAAAGCTTTCTTTTTGCTCAACTCTTTAAGTTGTTCACAGCATCCTTGAATTTCTTTTTCATCGTGTGGTCCAAGGAGTAAATTATTCGCCTGCAGATCAGATCTCTACAGCTATACTTTGCTAGAATCAATTGTACTTAGATTCATGTTTAGGATCTCTTGTACTCTTCTTTCTTCTTTAAAAGTTTGTAATACAAATTTTTCGTTTAATTCTTCGCAAACAAATGCTAGAGCCCCTTTTATGGTTGTGGACTGGTCTTAGGGATATCGTCTGGTGCAAATTGATAGAGAGTGAGGCATCGCCCATCGTGAAGGAAGGAATATGTGTTCTCTCTTTCCCGGTACTTGACATTTTTGACAAATAGCCACAGTCGACCGAAGATGATGTAGCAAGAGTCCTTGTCATAATATCGAACATGACTTAATCTTTATACGTCTTTTCGATAGAGAAGGGTATGAGACAAACTTTAGAGACCACCATATTATGTCCTTGTTGAATTCAGCCAATCTTATATGGAGCCAGATGTGCTTCTTTGGTCAGTCACATCTTCTCTCTTGAAACAATGTTCTCTGTGCACCCATTGTCAAAGATGATGTCGCATAACTTGTCTGTCGCATAACTTGTCTTTGACCTTGCATCGGGTTCAAAAGACATTGTGGCTCGTGGTATTAGGGTGGTTCTTCAATCTTTGGGGCAAGTAGCAGCCGCCTAACGAGACACACTAGTTGTTCAAACTCCTCACACTTGACGGGTTTCACCATTGTTGTTTTGCAAAATAAATATTCCCAAAGATTTCCAAAAATAAATTGGAATCATTGATATGTGGTGCTCTGATACTACTTGATGCAGCGTGATAGCGGAATGAGCTTACCTTCGTGCATGGTGATGGTCAAGTCGATCAGTGGTGACTATAACTGGACCACCGTTGCTTGGTCAAAGCGAAGTGGTACTACAAAAACTTCGACAGATTGCCTGGTCAGAGGTCTGCACGAAGGTTACTTGAAAACCTTACGAGGGTCTTCCGAATCCACGGAACACTGAAGTCCAAGAAAAGAAGACAAAAATTTTAAGAACTTAAAGAAGAATTTTTTTTGATTCAAAAGTAAATTTTTAACTGGTTACAAAAAGTGCATATTTATTGAATTTTTGTAACAACCTAATCATAATCAAACACAAATTATAATACTAATCAAATATTATAAAAGCTAAATACAGAGAATTTTTATAAGAAACTTTTTCTAATAAGAGATATAGTCAAAATATGAGTCCTAAAAGAAATAAAATTCTTAACAACTCTATTATAAAAAATATATAAATCTAAAAAGGAAAAGAAAAAGTAATTCTAGAAGGATTTAGAATTGAAATTCACACAACATTAGCGGAAAACAATGATAAGTAACTTGTGAAGACTGGAGCCGACGTGAGAAGAAATGTCTACGGTTGTCATTAGTAGTGATCTTTCTTGACGAAAGAAACAAAAAAATTTCTATAGAACATCAAATTTAAGTAAATTAAGTAGGAAGAAAATAGTTTGACAAATTTACGGATAGAGAACAAAAACGTCCTTACTAAGATTGTTTTTATTTTAAAAAAATAAGTTCAAAATGTCTTTATTAAAGACATTTTTATTTATTAAAAAAAATAAGTCCAAAACATCGTGGGTAAAGACGTTATTAATTGTCAATATTATTTTGGGTCGAAGATGAAGAAACAAATGGTTGAAAATAATACGTATTTTTCTTTCATATAAAAAGGTGGATAAGTGAAATGCTGGAAAAGTAGAAGAAGGAAAAAAGAATCGATAATCTTAGTTCTAAGATTCCTTTAGGAAATCTTTTCTGGTATAGACCATGTTTCTCTTTATAAATAAAATTTCTGTCAGGAAGGTAAAAATATTATTAAAAAAAATGGGAAAAAAAAAATGTACAAATTCAATATTGCAAACAATCTTGTCAAATCTCTATTACTTTGATAACAAATTCATATCATTCTCAATATTGTCTTGAACTTTGTGATTGAAGTAGTTAGTCGATCTGTTTCCCAACCCCGGGAATGGTGACCCGGATATAAGTCTATTCGATCGCTCCTTTTGTATTGCCGTGTCTCACCTCTTCAGGTGTACTGTACCGGTAGCTTGTGTGACCTCTTGCCAAACAAAATCTGCACATTCTGAAGCTATTACATAGTGATTTCATTGCTCTCACGAGTTCTACATGACCCCCAAAGGTCAGAAGTTGAGGCTAGCATCCCTCTAGTCTGGTTAGAACATATTCCCCCCAATGCACATGTACTATACTAATAATTGACCCTTTGCCAACCATTCCTACTTATATGGCCACGTACGATTTAAGTAGACTTCTTCTTAGAGCATCTCCAACCTTATTATGACTTAGTAGAAAAGTTGTTGCTACAGGAATGACAAAATTATTCTCTTATGCAATTGATAAGTAAATTGTGAAGCTTATGTTGCAGAGTTATAAAAGAATGTTATGAAGTTGATTAAATTGTCAATTTCTTTTCTTTTATGTCATTAATTATCAATAAAAAATATTTAAAAAATAAAGAGGAAAAGTCTTCGAAGATGGAAAAAAAAAGTATCTCAATACGTTTGCATTGAAAATAACTTTTTCTTTTTACTTCATTGTCTTTTCTAAATATAGTTTTGTCACCTAAGAAATATATTGTTTTCTGTTTCATGTCACATGAATCACATAGTAATAGGGTTGGAGATTCTCTTATTAAGCTATAGGTTTGACCATGTTCCAAACTCACAAATAGCAGACATTATCCTTCTGTGATACTCTTCTCATACGGTTCCTTGAAAATAAGAAAAATAAGAAGATAGTTAGCATATATGTGGTAGGAGACAAGTTTAATACATTAAAAAAAAGGGGAATAAGATTATCTTTAGGGATTGCAATGTCCATAAGCCTAGAAAAAACTTCATGATAATAGGAAATAAAATGGGGAGAGTGCTTCTTCTTGTCGAATCCTCCGTAGTGCTTACAAATACCCATACAGCTGCTCATTGATGAGCATTGGGAAGGTGGAGGTACAAATACACTCCCACACAAGGTTAACCCACCAGTTGTCAAAATTCATACACCGTATTAGGTGGAAAAGGAATTCACAGTTCACGGTGTCATAAGCTCTGTGCACATCGAGAGCTTTAGGGATGTCTTTTGACCTCCCAACTTATTAAAGTGTATGGAGGCAATTCTCGTCTATCGATATCCCTTTAATGAAAGTGATCTGATTTTACGAATCAAGTTCAACCATAATGTCTTGCATTCTAGCATACATGATCTCTCTGAATACTATTTCCTTCAAATTTTGGGATGAGCAAAGGAAAAGTGTGGAATTCTTTAAGTAGACGACAAAGAATTATTGAACAATCTCTAGTACCTCAATTTTAATATGTTTCTATCGTAGCATGACTGTCTCTCAGCCAGTCCATGCCTAGAACAATGTCAAAGATACCCATAGGGAACTCGATCAACTTGGCGGGTAATAAACGCCCGCACAGTATGACTGGACATGCTACACACACGCACTAATAACTTCTACTAGCCCATTACCAGTGAGAATATTCAACCTCTCTGGCAATACCCCGAACTCTAATCCAATATATGTCGCAAATTGTGCAGATATAAATGAATGCGAAGCTCCTGAATAAAATAATACTATTGCAGGAAAAGAAGCGACATAAATGTTACCTGCTACTTGTAAACCCCCTAAAATTTAGATAAGGTTATTTTAGTAATATTATTATAATTATAGTCATTAAAATAATTTCTAGAATTTAGAAACCCTTTAGTGTAGTCTTAATGCCATGAATACAATACTAGCTTTTTCTTTCCAACCAACTTTGCATAATAGGCATAGCTGAGCCAAATTAGGCTCATGACATATATGTCTTACATAATTTTACAAACCTACACTTCGTTTAATCGCACAACAACCGCGATGCTTTTTGACTCAAAAATATGACACTTGGACACTTTTTTGTTGCGGTCAATTTAGACGAGCAACATGAACCCAAATTGTGACACTGACTTTTAGAACCCCTAGTCTAACACGACCAACTACACACATGTCATTAGTGTCACATTTATTTGAGTCCCCGTAGGCTCTAAAAATTATAGAAATACCGTGCATTTTAATTAGTCAAAAATGACCATTTTGATTAATTGTCCCTGACCGAACCCAAACCCCCCAACTTGAGCACTCAAACCAACTTGTCTAACTCATGCACAACACCATACACCCATTTCCTACTTTCCAACTCACCAAACACCATTTTCCTCATACCAAATCCCACTTTTTATCTACTTTATTTTAATTACAGCATAAACCTATTAATAGCATAAACCTTAGAACATCTTAACTAACTTGTACCATGTGCACACTCAAATGGAGAGGGGGGCCGACCGCAGCCAAGGAGGGAGGGCTTGGGTCCTTAGGAGAGTTACTAATGACCCCCAACTTATTCATCTTTTCCTTACTACCACTTATAGCTAATAAATCCTAAGAGAACCCACTCCATGCATGGTTCAGCCAACTTTTCTCTTCCCCAACCGAAACCACCACCAATTCTCTCCCTCTTCTCTTCTAATCATTTACGGTGAACTTCTTCTCCACCTCCTTGGAGCACCGGTCGACCACCGGAGCAAGCACAACCACCGGAGCAAGCCCAACCATCGGAGCAGCATGACCACCGGAGCCACCGAATCCACCGGAGCCACCGCGACCACCGCGAGCACGGGCAGCAGTAGCAACAACATTTTGTAAGGCCCATTTCGAGGTATGAGCACGACCTCCTCGCTCGATCAATTTTTGAGCTTCTTGTCTGTAAACCCCCAGATTTTTCAAGAATTTCAAATTGGAATTTTTCGCAATTTTCTGGAATTTTCTGTGAAATTTTCTGTAATTAAAATCAAGGTTTTCAATTATTAAATAATTTTTTTATTGTTAATAAATAATATTAAAATATTATGGAAATAATATTTTTGGGTGTAAAATGGAAAACTGGACTTAGGGCAATTTTTCTGGAATTTATCGGGCCCCGGACCTATTTTTAAATCACCTAAAACTATTTATTTAATTACTGATTTATTTATTAATTATTATTATTATTATTATTATTATTATTTATATTTATATTTAATTTTCGGCCCGCGGCCCATTGGGCCGGCCCGGCCCAGTCCCCCACGGCCCGTCACCCTTAGCGGGTCGGGTCGGGTCCGCTTGAACCCGACCCGCCCGGACCCCGACCCGCTCCCCAGCCCTTCCCCCACGACCCGTTCCCTCCCCGCGTCCGGCGCCGCCGCCCGCGGACGCCGCCGCCCGCCTCGGCCGCTCCTCCACGACCCGGCCACCTCCCCGCTCGTCTCGGCCGCTGCAACCGCCACCCGCCTCCGCCCTATTTAACCTCCCCCTCTCTCCCTCCGGACACCACGATCCGCCACCGCCACCGCGCTCCCCTCCGCCGCACGCCGCCACGGCCACCTCGCCCTTTCCACCACCACCGCCGTCGCCTCTCCCCCGTCCTCCGCCTGCCAGCCGGCCATCGACGACGACTCAGCCCTTTCCCCTCAGCCGCAGCAGCCAGCAGCAGCTGCTCGTCCCCGCCGCCGGCCGCCTGCCGCACGCCGCTGCCCCCGCCAGCGAGCACGGCCGCCTCCGGCGAAGCCCCCGACCGCCTCCAGCCTCCCTCCGGCGAGCCGCCGGCCGCCGCAGACGAAACCCTAACCCTAAATCCCCTTTTCTTCGTGTCGTGTCCGACACGACACGGACACGATTCGACCCTGTTTTCGGGTCCCCTTCAGGTACGTGTAACTTTTGACTCGTAGCTCCGTTTTCAATTCCGCAAATTGCGTTGTGAAGCCCGTATGACCCTCTCGGTGTCCGGACAAACTGTTCGGGGCATCGCGTCCTGTGGTGATCGTGCACCGCGATCCAAAAACAGGAAAAACCAGACCCTGTTTCACCCCGGAACTGAGTACGTCCCGCCAAACGGGACGACTTGGTCGCGCGCGGTCTTCACAGATACGTGCGCAGCGTCGATACGGACGTGTGAGGTTTCGCGGAAGCTGATTCGGGTGTGCGTGCACACCGGAATCAACGCGTATCCGCGGACATCGCCCCGTATCCGCCTTTTCGGCAATTCACCCTAATTTCGTGTACACTCGTCGGATCGAGACGAAACTTGCGCCATCGGACTCGTAGCGATACGCTGGTCCTGTGGGTCAAGTTTGGTTTGATTCTGAGAACGTTGACGAAATCGCGTGTCGTGGGCCCCACAGGCCCCGCTCGACGGGCGATTTTGTGTTCGGCTCATCGGAATCCAAATCTGGAAGTTCCGTTGGGTTCGTATCAGCATTCCTGACCTGTTGGCACTAAGTTTGGTGAATTTGGAGACTTTTGACCCGGACACGTTTTTCGGTGCAAAGCGGGCCCAACGGTGGACCCCGTTTTGGCCCGAAACTGCCGTTTTTGCCCTTGTCTCCAAATTGGACCTAAGGACAGGCGTTTCTAGCTATTTGACATCTTCTGAGCGTGATGGTAATATTTATTTCAGCATTTGGACTCATCTCTGGATATTTCCCCGAAGACATATTAATCGGATCCAAACAACAGGCAAGTACCTGCACTTCAAGTTAATCTCTATATTGTGATAATTAATTCCCTGCTCTACTAGTACCCTTGCTGATTACACGTAGTGTTAGAATACTGTATTTTCATGTCTTGAATATTGGATTTCATGTCTTGTTTTCGTGTCGGGAGGGAGAATACTGAAAGGCATGTAGTTTACCCTGACCCGTGTCGTGAATAATAGCTGTTGGTACACGACTGTCCATCAGCCGGATCTCGATTATTCGTGAATAATAGCCGTCCATGGCGGCCGATTTAACTTTATAGACCCCTGCATGCCAACTAGGTATTCTAAAAACACAAGTTCACACACATAGTTTCTTGTCTAGTTATGGCTCTTGTTGATTGTTGTAGTTTCATTCCTGTCTCATTTATTTCCTGCTTTTCTCATATTCCTGTTTATAGCATTAACTATGAGATAATGATGTCCCTCTATGCAATTTTCTCAATATGATATTCAATACTTAATTGTCATAAATATTTAGTTTAATCTTGCTGTGCATTGTGTACTTTGCTCCTTTCCTGACTGGATCCGTTGTTTTAGGCGATGATGAGGACTTTGCCCTACCTATTCTGATCCCTATGACATAGCAGGTGACACAGTTGAGAGGCCGGTTCCCACTCAGGAGATTATCTCTGAGGAGTAGTAGCCAGTTAGCTAGTTTTCCCTTTTCAGCTCAGTAATCGGGTTTGTCCCCGATTTATTTTCTGTTCATGTATAAACTATGGATCTGTTATCACAATCTGTTTTATAAATCAGCATTCCTATTTCCTGTTAATTTCCTTGTCTATTTACTTTATTTGTGGATGAGATAGATAGTTATTGATCCCAGAAAATGACCTAGACAGCGTACTACCGCCGACACTGCGGCGTAGGCTGGACGTGCCCACGCACTCGTGCCCGAATAACCGGGTGCGGGTCGTGACACGTTTTTGTGGTGGCCCATGCAGGTCCAAACGACTAAATTGTTCGGTTTCAACTTAGGGACCGAACAGGCCTGCAATAAGATTGAGGATTTTAGGAAAAGCTCATCCACTTGATTGAATCGTTCTTGATATTCATATCGGCTTCGAATCATTTTATTGACTTGCATCCTGCCTTGATTCCTGTGCGCCTTTATCGTTTGTTTTTGGATGCAGAGTAAAGGATCTACCAGCAAGTGACGAGGTTCCTACAAGATCACCACGAGATGCCCTACCAGCATGACTGTGGAGAACGCGCAGACCCTTGGAGTAGCTAATGCGCAGGTGATTCGTAGATACCGTTCCCAGTATTGTTTAGCCGTGCCTATTGGTTCGTGACCTCAGCCCCAACCTAGTAAATTTTTAAACTTGCTAATAACCTGCTATGCTTTTATAACTGATAACTGTAGAGATTGTAGAATTTTTTTTTGTGTGCTTATTGTAGGATGTTTTGTGAACTTTAATAATTTGTACCTTCCTTTCATCATCATCTAGCGCACTTAATTTTGATATACTCGACTTATGCTGCTATTCTATAGCCTAGTTTTGCAAGCTTACTCTTTATCGAGCTTGTTCATGACATATGTATTAGTGGGTCGACACACTAATACGATTGTCTATTCAGAATCAGTGTATTACGGTCTGATCAGCCTTAGTACATTTTGATTCGCCCTTCGCACTACTTTACGTGGATTGAGATATACAGTTGACTAACATACTTGCCCTAGACATGTCTGAACATATCATATCAGGTTACATGACTGTATTAATACAAGCATGTGAATAGGAATTACCAAGATAGGATTCAATCCACAAAACGCTTGACAATTTCCCACCTGAATTCTTTAAACTCCTTGATCCCGATACTTCTGTTCTATCACCTCACCCTTGAACTCTTTATTATTGATCTTCGTCTTCCCTTATTTCAGAAAGACGAAATCTCGTGCCTGGTATAAGTTTGGTACATAGATAGTACTAGATATGCCACATAGGCCGATCACATACTTGAGGATTAAACTTTCGTAATTGAGGACATATCATATGTGATATGATCGGCGTTGAAGTTCGAGGATTGAATGACATGAGTAACCATATTAAGGAATATTTTCTTAAGGTATGTAGTCTTTTGTGATGAATGGGTAAACTCTAAGTTGGGTAGCAGTGCAATTGTCAACTCAAGATAAACTCTTTAAAATTGTGACCGAGAAGATTAGATTGGAAGAAGTTCAAGCCATTCTCATTTTGAAAATTTAGAGGAGTGACTAAGATGATTAATGAGTTGATATCAATAGTTATATCTCAAGTACATGATTTAGATCTTGAAATAATGAAGGTAAAATCGTCATTTTGAATTTAGAGGGTATATAATTCAGACTTGAACATTGGTGAACCACATTTTAATTATTTTTCAATTTTGAATTAAAGTTCGATGGTTGGACTACCTAGTTGGAATATTGAGGATGTGAATGAAATTTACAAATAGGACTCGAATCACTTCTAGAGGAATTTACGATAGTTAAAATCATGAGCAAATTCATAAGCATGTGCAAATCTTGACGATGTCCTATGGGCTTAATCTGCCTGTGGATAATTTGAGGAAGTAAGAAGTGATAACCATAGGTAGAATTTTGATTAGAGCAAGTGGTCACCTTAATCATGAAGTGATTGCAGTGGACATGATTCGGATTTTAATTATCGCGAGGAGGTTGCGATGGACTTGTCTTATGTACATGAAAGGTTAACAGAGTATGGCTTAAGTTTTAAATTTCGAGGACGAAATTCTTTGTAAGTTGGGTAGATTGTAAACCCCCAGATTTTTCAAGAATTTCAAATTGGAATTTTTCGCAATTTTCTGGAATTTTCTGTGAAATTTTCTGTAATTAAAATCAAGGTTTTCAATTATTAAATAATTTTTTTATTGTTAATAAATAATATTAAAATATTATAGAAATAATATTTTTGGGTGTAAAATGGAAAACTGGACTTAGGGCAATTTTTCTGGAATTTATCGGGCCCCGGACCTATTTTTAAATCACCTAAAACTATTTATTTAATTACTGATTTATTTATTAATTATTATTATTATTATTATTATTATTATTTATATTTATATTTAATTTTCGGCCCGCGGCCCATTGGGCCGGCCCGGCCCAGTCCCCCACGGCCCGTCACCCTTAGCGGGTCGGGTCGGGTCCGCTTGAACCCGACCCGCCCGGACCCCGACCCGCTCCCCAGCCCTTCCCCCACGACCCGTTCCCTCCCCGCGTCCGGCGCCGCCGCCCGCGGACGCCGCCGCCCGCCTCGGCCGCTCCTCCACGACCCGGCCACCTCCCCGCTCGTCTCGGCCGCTGCAACCGCCACCGCCTCAGCCCTATTTAACCTCCCCCTCTCTCCCTCCGGACACCACGATCCGCCACCCGCCACCGCGCTCCCCTCCGCCGCACGCCGCCACGGCCACCTCGCCCTTTCCACCACCACCGCCGTCGCCTCTCCCCCGTCCTCCGCCTGCCAGCCGGCCATCGACGACGACTCAGCCCTTTCCCCTCAGCCGCAGCAGCCAGCAGCAGCTGCTCGTCCCCGCCGCCGGCCGCCTGCCGCACGCCGCTGCCCCCGCCAGCGAGCACGGCCGCCTCCGGCGAAGCCCCCGACCGCCTCCAGCCTCCCTCCGGCGAGCCGCCGGCCGCCGCAGACGAAACCCTAACCCTAAATCCCCTTTTCTTCGTGTCGTGTCCGACACGACACGGACACGATTCGATCCTGTTTTCGGGTCCCCTTCAGGTACGTGTAACTTTTGACTCGTAGCTCCGTTTTCAATTCCGCAAATTGCGTTGTGAAGCCCGTATGACCCTCTCGGTGTCCGGATAAACTGTTCGGGGCATCGCGTCCTGTGGTGATCGTGCACCGCGATCCAAAAACAGGAAAAACCAGACCCTGTTTCACCCCGGAACTGAGTACGTCCCGCCAAACGGGACGACTTGGTCGCGCGCGGTCTTCACAGATACGTGCGCAGCGTCGATACGGACGTGTGAGGTTTCGCGGAAGCTGATTCGGGTGTGCGTGCACACCGGAATCAACGCGTATCCGCGGACATCGCCCCGTATCCGCCTTTTCGGCAATTCACCCTAATTTCATGTACACTCGTCGGATCGAGACGAAACTTGCGCCATCGGACTCGTAGCGATACGCTGGTCCTGTGGGTCAAGTTTGGTTTGATTCTGAGAACGTTGACGAAATCGCGTATCGTGGGCCCCACAGGCCCCGCTCGACGGGCGATTTTGTGTTCGGCTCATCGGAATCCAAATCTGGAAGTTCCGTTGGGTTCGTATCAGCGTTCCTGACCTGTTGGCACTAAGTTTGGTGAATTTGGAGACTTTTGACCCGGACACGTTTTTCGGTGCAAAGCGGGCCCAACGGTGGACCCCGTTTTGGCCCGAAACTGCCGTTTTTGCCCTTGTCTCCAAATTGGACCTAAGGACAGGCGTTTCTAGCTATTTGACATCTTCTGAGCGTGATGGTAATATTTATTTCAGCATTTGGACTCATCTCTGGATATTTCCCCGAAGACATATTAATCGGATCCAAACAACAGGCAAGTACCTGCACTTCAAGTTAATCTCTATATTGTGATAATTAATTCCCTGCTCTACTAGTACCCTTGCTGATTACACGTAGTGTTAGAATACTGTATTTTCATGTCTTGAATATTGGATTTCATGTCTTGTTTTCGTGTCGGGAGGGAGAATACTGAAAGGCATGTAGTTTACCCTGACCCGTGTCGTGAATAATAGCTGTTGGTACACGACTGTCCATCAGCCGGATCTCGATTATTCGTGAATAATAGCCGTCCATGGCGGCCGGTTTAACTTTATAGACCCCTGCATGCCAACTAGGTATTCTAAAAACACAAGTTCACACACATAGTTTCTTGTCTAGTTATGGCTCTTGTTGATTGTTGTAGTTTCATTCCTGTCTCATTTATTTCCTGCTTTTCTCATATTCCTGTTTATAGCATTAACTATGAGATAATGATGTCCCTCTATGCAATTTTCTCAATATGATATTCAATACTTAATTGTCATAAATATTTAGTTTAATCTTGCTGTGCATTGTGTACTTTGCTCCTTTCCTGACTGGATCCGTTGTTTTAGGCGATGATGAGGACTTTGCCCTACCTATTCTGATCCCTATGACGTAGCAGGTGACACAGTTGAGAGGCCGGTTCCCACTCAGGAGATTATCTCTGAGGAGTAGTAGCCAGTTAGCTAGTTTTCCCTTTTCAGCTCAGTAATCGGGTTTGTCCCCGATTTATTTTCTGTTCATGTATAAACTATGGATCTGTTATCACAATCTGTTTTATAAATCAGCATTCCTATTTCCTGTTAATTTCCTTGTCTATTTACTTTATTTGTGGATGAGATAGATAGTTATTGATCCCAGAAAATGACCTAGACAGCGTACTACCGCCGACACTGCGGCGTAGGCTGGACGTGCCCACGCACTCGTGCCCGAATAACCGGGTGCGGGTCGTGACATTGTCCGTATACATTCATCATATGAAGGACCTCAAACTCCTTCAAGAGTTTTGATTTAAAGTAATTCATAATCGGAGAAAGTCGACCCAAAAGTCGGACGAAAAATTGACTTCGCAACAGTTTCAAAATAGCCCAAATGCCCATGTTTTGAGATCAATAACTCCCAAACTATGATGTCGAATTCAATAATTCTTTATCCTGTATGAAAACAACCTAACCAAGTTTTAAACCCTTCAAATAATTTATTTATTTAGGTGTTATTCTATGATTAATTTAGTATAGAAAAATGTCAAAAAACTTGATTTTTGAAAACCCAAAATTCTCGATACGGGGCGCATTCCGCCAAACGAGGCTACGTCGTCGCGTGCGAATTATACCGAATGGTGTGTAACATAAACACGGATGTGTAGAATTTTGTGAAACTTGATTCGGACGTGCGTGCACACCGAAATCAACGCGTATCCGCCAAAAAATACCGTATCGACCTATTTTGACACATCACCATAACTTTGTATATACTCGTCGATTCGTAACAAAACTTGTAATATTGGATTCACAGTGTTATGCTGGTTCTGTGACCCAAGTTTGGTTTGAATATGAGAACGTTGATAAAATACAGTTTTGTGGTCCCACGGTTCTACATGATGGGCGATTTAATGATCTGCTCATCAAAATTCAGTTCTGGATGTTCCGTTGGGTTCGTATCATTGTTTTGTACAAGTAGACACTAAGTTTGATGAATTTAGAGTACATTAAATTTGACATATTTTTTGGTGTGAAATGGGCCACGTGCGGACCCTATTTTGACCCAAAATTGTCAATTCTGTCCCTGTGTTCAAATTGGACTTATGGATAATCAATCCTAGCTAGTTCATGTATTCTGAAAATATTGATGATATTTATTTCTGCATCCGGAGGCGTAATTGCAGATTTTACTTTTCCAGGAGCAGTTGATGGAGTTCAGAACCCAGGCAAGTGTACCTTGCCAACTTGTAGTAGATCTTGTTATATTATCTGCTTGTGGTTCTTCCATATATATATACTCTTATGATATACCTGTTCAACCTAGGACCGTAAGACGTTGCTTAGCATCAGAACAAGATTTCGGTGTCGACGTCGTACGCGGAGTTGTGTAATGTCACTTAGAGAGTTAATTTCACGATCATATTTTTATGTGATTTCTCTACCAAGTACGTCAGACTATGGGACACTTGACACTATTTTATGTGACAGAATATTTCTTGAGTTATTCATGGTGATTCTGTATAGGCTTACAAGATTCGTGATATAAGACTTGCATATATAGAGATATCATTATGACTCGTTGTACTAGCTAGAGGTTAAGATCTTACATATTATGGATATCAAACATTGTGGACATAAGATATAAGGTTACATTTGGTGGGAAGAGACACACATGCTACAAGTTGATTATGTATATATATAGATATATACTATGTTACTGGAGGTACTTTAGTCTTTGTATCAGAGCCTGGCACATTTACTGGCCCTACGAGATACTACTTGTTGCTATGGGCTCTCCAACTCAAAGCCTTTAGTTGTTTCAGCCTGAGTACTAGTGATGCTCTCATTTGTATTTTACTTAGCTGGTTACATAGCTTGCCCTGAGGATTTGTTTTTATTTACTATATTTTATTTTGCTTGAGTGTTTTTTGTACCTTGCTATGTCCCATCCGGATTATGTTCCCAGGTGTAACAAATGATAGTTACCCCGAGGTTTATGGGACAGGAGTGGACGTTGGAGCGGTACTTGCACCAGAGGACGAGGTTATGTTAGAAGACTTCTTCTGAGTACTTAGTTATCTATTTAGTTATTCATGCTTAGTGTTATTTTATATTTGGATTTCTGGATATATGTATTTGGTATTATTTATCTTTTCTTTATTGTGACGGGTTGTTCCCTGAGACACTACTTATTTGGACTGATGATAAACTATTTTTTGTTAACTAGTATCTTGACTGGTCTATCATATTATGATTGTTGTCTATGGATGAGATTAGAATTATATGGAGATAAATGATATAGACTTATATTTATACTTATTACAGCTTAAGTACACTCTAACGGGTACATTAAATTGGGTTTGCCCATTGAAACTGTGCTGCTGGCCATTACCACGTAGCTAGTCCCTTAGTATTTTGGGACAGGGGTGTGACATAGTTATTGTGGTGGCCCATGCAGGTCTACGAATATATTGCTTCAGATTCCAATTACAAAATCGAGCAAGCCTACAAATTAGGATATAATAAATTATAGGATATCATCCACTTGTTGACCTTTTCTTGACCACTATATAGTAATCAAAATAATTTCTTAACTTGCATCCTGCATTGATTCCTCTGTGCGACTCTAATAGTTTACTTTATGTGCATGGTAATGGATCCACGAACTAGTGACGATACTACCATGAGAATCCCACCGGGTGCGGTGATTACTTATAACGATGGGGGTGACACCATTGGATGGAGATCCATCCACTCAACAAAGCAATCCGGCTGATCAGGATGCCTCGAGATTTCGGAGAGATGACATTCCACCACCACCGTAATTCACTCCACCGATGCCAGCCTTTCTGCCAAGGCAGCCTATGGACGGACAACATCTATTTTAGACGTTCTATGCAATGATGCAAGCTCAACAGCAAATTCAGCAAGAGGGTTAGCATCACCAGGCAGAGAACCTGAGGAACAATATAGTGACCATATTGGAACAGGTGACCCCACCAGCTAGACGACCATCGACGGAATCTATCAATAATTTTTGCCAGCTGAAGTCCCATATATTTTTTGGCAAAGAGGAGCCCACTGAAGTTCATGAGTGGCTCACAAACATTCAACACAAATTAAAAACAACTGAGCTTTCGAGGAAGCATTGGATGACTGCCGCCAAGATGAAGTTGACGGGCACTACACATCATTGGTGGCTATCTGAGGAGAAATAGCTCGGACCAGACCAAGTTAATTGGGAGAAGTTCTCTAGACTCTTTCAGGAGATGTACATTCCATCAATTGCTAGAGTGGAACTTTGGGATAAGTTTAATCTCCTCAATTAGGGTAATATGACTGTAGAAGAGTACAATGCGAAGTTTATTCGGTTGAGTCATTTTGCCCCTACTATGATCCCGACAGAAGAGGAGAAGGCAGAGAAATTCTTTGATGGACTTAGATTTGAGTTACAGAGGTTGATCGGCTCAGTTGTACCTACTTCTTACATGGACATCCTTACCACAGCCCGGCGCATGGAGAGTGTCACCAGGAGAGAGTCCATCCAGAAATGGTCGTTCACATCAACACCAGCCAAAGCACCACATGGAGGAGCTGTAAAGAGACCTCACATACACCAGCCACCCAGAGTAGCTCCGCAGACACTGCCTATATGTCAATATTGTGGCAAGTTAGGACATTACGCGAGCGAGTGCAGACGCAAGTTGGGATTATATTTCATTTGCGGATCCAGCCAACAATCTACCAAGGATTGCCCTGAACGTCGAGAGGGAGCACTGATGGTACACCGACAGGCTTTACCAGTACTGAGACCAGCCCAACAGCTACCTAGGCCAGCTTATCCAGTACTGGGAGTACCATAGATAGGAGTTGGAGGAGTCAGACCACCAACTCCAGGAGGGTATCAGCCGAGGCCACCTTTGGAACCACAGGTAGCACTATTCCAACAGGCTCGACAGCAGCAGAGTGGACCAGCTCAGGGGCGAGGGCAGGCATTTGTCATGACTATTGAAGAGGAAGCTATTGCAGGAGAGGTCATCGTAGGTATTATATTAGTAGCTTTATTAACTGCTTTAATATTATTCGATTCTGGAGCATCGTATTCATTCATAGCTGCTAGCTTCGTAGCCATGCATAGAGTAGCTACCGCACCCCTTCCGAAGACTATGAGAATTCTTACAGGAGACAGAATTATCCCAGTTAGTGATATTTATAGATCTTGTTCGATAGTAGTTTTTGGGCCAGACATGCGAGCTCAATTCTTGATTTTTGACATGCCGAATTATGATGTTGTACTTGGTATGGATTGGATGAGTCAGTACCATGCGACTCTAAATTTTTGGCATGGAAATGTTATATTTTAACCTCCTGGTCATCCAAATTTTGAGTTTCTTCGAGGAGCCAAAGAGCAAGGTGTTCAACCTACACTTAAGGCACTCTCTGTAGAAGGGGAGCCCGAGTACCCAAAGGTGGTATCAAATTTTTTAGATGTATTTTCTGATGATCTTCCAGGCTTACCTCCTGATCAAAAAATAGAATTCGCCATAGACTTGACTCCAGGAGCAGAGCCTATCACTTTATCAGTGTACCGGCAAGCACCTAAGAAGTTAATGGAATTGAAGAAGCAAGTTGATGATCTTCTAGAGAAGGGTTTTATTCGGCCTAGTATTTCACCATGGGGAGCACCCATACTTTGTGCGAAAGAAGGATGGAACGGTATGCCTGTTTATTGATAATATGGCACTAAACATTGTAACCATCAAGAACCGGTATCCCTTTCGCATATTAACGATCTGTTCGATCAATTGAGTGGTGCTCATGTATTCTCAAAGGTTGATCTTAGATCCGGTTTGCATCATATTAGAGTGGGGAAGGAGGATATACCAAAGACAGCCTTCAGAACCAAGTATGGGCACTATGAGTTCTCATTTATGCTATTTGGTTTAACCAACGTGCCAGCTGTGTTTATGAGTTTGATGAACAGAGTCTTTCATCAGTACTTGGACAAGTTCGTGGTTGTGTTTATTGATGACATCTTGGTATACTCCAAGATCCATGAAGAGCACAAGGAGCATCTCAGAATTATACTGGAGACGTTAAGACAGGAGTGGCTGTACGCCAAACTTAGCAAATATGAGTTTTGTCTAGATAGGGTGCCTTTCTTGGGACATATCATCTCGGGAGAAGGACTTTCACTTGATCCAGAGAAGGTTGTTGTAATAGAAACTTGGCCCACACCTATATCAGTTGCGGAGGTGATAAATTTTCTCGGACTTGCTGGATATTATCAGATATTCGTTGAGAACTTCTCAAAGATTGCAGAGCCTATGACGTGATTGACGCATAAGGACTAGGAGTTTGCATCGACGGAGGAGTGCCAGAAGGCCTTTAAGGAGTTGAAGAGACGATTAACGACAACACCGATCTGCATTCTTCCTTCAGGATTGGAAGGATACGTAGTTTATAGTGATGCGTCAGGAAGTGGACTAGGATGTGTTTTGATGCAGCTGTTTGATAATAAATGGAATAAATAAAACTAGGTTTATACAAAACCCTTTCTTAGGTTTACAAACAAGAAGTACTATTAATCCAATGCGAGGATGTTAAGCACAAAATTTAATCCGGATAAATATTGCTATAGGAGTCTGATCTGCAGTCGATCACTTTGTCCCTTGGACCACACGATGATGAAGAAGTGCTATAGAAGAAGGAGATGCTTCAAAGATTGCAAGAGGGAGTGGATGCCCGATGCCAAAATTGTCGATCACTACTCTCTGTCTGAGCTCTTCTCTCTCTATTCTTTGATTTCTTCGATATTTTTTCGACCTTCCTTCCACCCTGGACCTCTGTCAATAGAGGTCTCAATTTATAGGATTTTAGTGACAGTAATCGTTCAGTCAACGTAGAAGCCGGATAGTGGAGAGTATGGCACTTTTTACGCGGCGGTTATAATAACAACCACTGTAAGCCCCCTGATTTTTTTAATTTTTTTAAATAACTTTTACACATTTTTCTATTTTTCTGTAATTGAAACTAAGGTATTTGTAATTAAATTATTTTTAATTGCTGTTAATTAATATTAAAATATTATGAAAATAATATTTTTGGATGTAAAATGAAAAACTAGACATAGGGTAATTTTTCGGAAATTTATTGGACCCCGGAAACATTTTTAAAACCCTAAAAACTAATATATTTTTAAAACCAAATTAAACCCTGAATAAAGCCCGGTTTATTTCTAAATAAACCAAACAAACCCGAACCAACGCAAACCCGGTTCAACTGAACCGAACCCAACCTTAGCGGGTCGGGTCGGATCTAAACTCGACCCGAAACCCGAATACCCGAAACCTGCCTACCCGAACCCACACTTAAACATTAGCGGATCGGGCCGGATCCGCCGCCCGACCCGCTTACCCGACCCAAACCCGATCGGATCGGAAACCCTAATCCTAATCCGACTTCTATTCCGACCGGCGGCGACCCCTATATTAACCCCCGACCGCCTGAACCCTAGCCCTAGCCTCGCCGTCTCCTCCGCCCAGCGCCCCCGCTCCTGTCACCCCCGACCGCCTGAACCCTAGCTCTCGCCTTCGTCCTCCAGAACCTCCCCGCACCACCACCGTCGATCTCCCATATCCCCCATCTCCACCACCTCTCTGCCTTCCTCTTCCTCGCTCCGACGACGAACTCCCCAAAACCCACAGCCCTCTCTGTCACGACCCGCACCCGGGGTAAGGGTACTAGTCGAAAATAATGCCCAGCCTACGCCGCAGAATCGGCGGTAGAACGCTGTCTAGAAAGTCTATCTAATATAATGAACCACCAAAAGATAGTGTACTCAATCACAGAACTAAGATAGAATGAATACGAATCAGATAAGAATAGAATAGTCATCAACTCATGAGTTTAAAATAATACATCAATGAGTCTGAAGAGTAACAAAAATAAGCTGGAGACAAATCCAGTACAAAAGAATACTATCATACTACAAGCTACACTCCAGGGTCAACTGTCTCAGTTGGGATAAGTCCCTCTTGAGCCAGGGTCTCCGAATCTAAACCCACAACATCCTGGGGTCCATAATAGGTAGGGTACTCCTCAGTGTCATCTGGAAAAATATATCCAGTCAGGAAAGGAGCAGAGTACATCTCTAACAGCAGTTCTAATCCATGATAAAAACTATGTAACAGTAAATAGCTGTGGATAAACAAGATGCACAAAATAGAGACAAGAGATATATAGATAATAAGGAAATACTGGAAAGAAATACAATAATGAACAATATGCCAATGAAACAATAATACTAATGACTAAGTGTGTGAGTACTAGCTTAACATGTGATCGGCTTGGGCAAGATACAATACGGCCTGGCTAATCATACGTGCGGTGCATGATCAACACTATTCGCTTACCAATACTTTATTCAATAGGGATTTGATCACATATCTATACTAATACTCCCCACCCACAACTGGTATAATAGATCCAACCACGGTATGCTATGGCACTAGATTCCCCAAGAAGATAGCTAGTCTCCCCGAGAATCGGTGTCTGTACATGTACAAGATAACCAATGAAACAATACTTGCACCATATACACCATAAACCAAGGAATAACATCTCATGACGAGATCCGGATATACCAATCCGTGTAACCATAGTGTCGAGAGAAACATGTAAATCTACACTAGATACAACGAACATAGAGGATATCATAAATGAGAAACTATCAGAGAATGTACTCGCCTGAAATCCAAAGAACAGTCTCACAGATGTCTGACTCGGTGCCTCGAAGACCTAGATATGGAATACCATATTAAAACAAGGTTCCGGAAAGAGAACAAGTCAAACTAGTCAACTCCTAGGTCAATAAATAAATTCTAAGTCAAAAGTCAACTATGGTCAACTCTAAAGTCAACTAAAGTCAAACCAAGGTCAACCTCACAAGAAATCTATATAAATAATATAGAAATAAAATACAACAATTTAGGAATAAAAATTAGATCCCAAATCATACTCACACAAAGTATACTACTAATACAAATAATATATACCCTAAAATAATATATATACAAACCAATATGTATACAAATAACATAATATATTATTACAAATATTATACAAAATACATATATATACACATATATATATATACAATAATAATATATAAAATATAATTTAAAACTGTCAAAGCGTCACTGAAAACAGTGAACAAAACAAGATAAAATAAAAACAGGTTTAATAGTGACAGTCTTGACTGTCACTGAAAATTCGTCGCAGAAACTCCATATACAAAACCGCTGCTGTCACAGTTTGCTGACAGTTTCAAACTGTCACAAAAAAATGTCGCTGAAAGGTTGCCGCTCAAAACTGCCGCAGCATTAATGACAGATCTGTCATTAATGCTGAACCACTGTACAGCGGCTGCTGTTCAGACCAAATAATGACAGTTTCACTGTCATAGAAACCACTGTCACCAAAACAAATAAAAATATAAATATATATATATATATATATATATATGCAATAATAATCACAATACATATATATAAATAAATAATTATATACTTATATATATATGCACATATAAACTTATAATTAAATACCAATAGTTACAACACATGCACATATTAATGTTCATATTTAACATGGCTAGAAGCACACCTAAAATATATATATTAATATAAAAATAATTACATAATAATTATAAATAATATAATTACACAATTAAACACATAAATATATTTTATAAAATATTTATGTATAATTTATACTATTAACATAAGTACATATATAATTTACATGCAAGAAAGCTACATATTATATTTGTACATCATATTAGCACACACAAAAATATATAGATCTATGCTACAATAATTACTATAATAAATACACAAAATAAATATATAATATCTATATATATTTACTAATTATAATTGAAGAATTTAAACCATACATAATTAGATCTATTCAAAAATCCACACAATTGGAGAGTATCACATCGTATCCCACTAGATCTAGGATACGCATGTGACACGAGTCCAACACACAATCAATTGTACCCCGAAGGATACAAACAGATCACAAATAATATTTATGAATAAATCAAAGTGTCAAAAGTAGATCTATGTGTCCGTGTCAAAATACGACATGTTCAAAGCCCCGTGTCGGAGGGAAAACCTCCAAAATGACACGTATCCCCAAATAGTTGGGATACGAACCACATGTACCAAATTATGGACACGACACTAGCCCCAAACACATAATCTCATGTCCAATTGATCTATAGGATCAATTGATACACACAACAAAATATAAATTCGGAATTCCAACAAAATTAACACAAAAAGTACCATAACTTTCTCCATGGGTCTCCTATGAACACAAAACAAAGTCCTATGGGTAGTACATACATATAGGTTGATTTTACATGATTAAATCTCAGATTTATAAGCTATTTAAATGGGAAAATCTGAATTATACCTATTGGGAGATGGATTCCCAATGAAACCTCCAATTGAGAAGAACTTGCTTCCAAATTGTAGATCCTTGCTCCTCTTTGTAGATCCTTGCTTCCTTCTTCTAGATCCTTGCTTCCTCCTTCTCTAATGGTGAATTGGGAAGAATTTGGAATGAATTTGGTAGGGAATTGGAATAGGAATAGAGGGAATTTGGGAGTGGGAAATTCTAGATCTAGATTTGGAATGAGAATGAGAGGAGAGAGAAATTTTCCCCCTCTTTTAATAGGCCAGCCTTGCCCCTCTCCCAAGCAATTGTAAAATGTCCAATGTACCCCTTGGGGCCTCTCATGAAGAAATAATTAAGGAAGGAAGCTTCTAGTCTAATCACTTAATTAATTTAATCCATCTCCTTAACCATGGGCTTTCTAAATGGGCCAAATCTAACTATTTAATTCATGTTGGTCCATGGGTCCAAACTACACTAGTTGGGTCCACTAAAATAAGTCCAAAATAATTAAATAACATCCAACAATAATTAAATAATACAACAAAAATTATTTACCATGCACAATATTTATTTAAATAGGAAATTACTAAAATACCCTTTTTCCTAAAATGTGGTAGTGACAAGTCTACCCTCCTTAAAATAATTTCGTCCTCGAAATTCAAAGACGAAAACTACCCCCAGAAAATCACAAAACAAAACTAAAGAATCACAACTAACTAATGAACAAAACATAACAATGAACAGAACATAACTAAAGAATTAACATACCTCAAGGTACAAACAAATATGGATAACGCTCTCGCATGTCATCCTCTCTCTCCCAGGTAGACTCCCTCGGAGAGTGATGCCTCCATGCGATGCGCACCAAAGGAATAGTCTGGTTCCTCATCACCTTCTCTCTCCGATCCAGAATCTCAACTGGCTGCTCTGGATAGCTAAGAGTAGGGCCCACCTCTATCTCCGAGTGATCCAATACATGACTAGGATCTGCCACGTATCGTCTCAACTATGACACATGAAACACGTTGTGCACTCCCTCCAATGCAGGTGGCAAGTCTAGTCTATAAGCAACTTCACCGACCCTTTCTAGAATAGTGAAAGGTCCGATGAATCGCGGACTAAGCTTTCCGCCTCCACCGAAGCGAATCGTGCCTCGTGTCGGAGAAATCCTCAGAAACACCAAACCACCCACCTAGAACAAAATACCATCTTAAGAACTTAATCTATAACAAACAAGAACAAGCACAAACAAAATCTAAACTATACCTCAAACTCCAAAGGTCTCCGATGGCTATCGGCCCAATGCCGCTGTCTGTCCTGCGCCACTCGAAGTCTGTCTCTGATCAAATGAACCTTCTCCGCTGCATCCACAACCATCTCTGGCCCAAGCAAAATTCTCTCTCCAACATCGTCCCAAGACAAAGGAGTACGACACCTCCGACCATATAGAGCTTCAAAAGGTGACATCTCTATACTGGCCTGGTAACTGTTGTTGTAAGCAAACTCTACCAAATGGAGATGGTCCTCCCAAGAACCCCCGAAATCTAGTACACAAGTGCGCAACATATCCTCGAGAGTGTGGATAGTCCTCTCTGACTGCCCATCTGTCTGGGGATGATATGCAGTACTGAACTTGAGCTGAGTGCCCAAACTCTCCTACAAACTCCTCCAGAAATGAGAAGTGAAACGACTATCTCGATCTGAGACTATGCTGACGGGAACTCCGTGTATCCTAACGATCTGCCTCACATACATCTCTGCCAGCTTCTCCGTAGACAAACCCACCTTGAAAGGCAAAAAGTGGGCCGACTTGGTCAATCAATCAACAATGACCCATATCGTGTCTTTCCCTCCTGGAGATCGTGGAAGTCCGAACACAAAATCCATAGTAATGTGTTCCCACTTCTACTCTGGAATGGGTAATGGCTGAAGTAACCCTCCTGGCCTCTGTCTTTCGGCTTTCACCTGCTGGCTCACTAAGCATCTGGATACAAACTGTGCCACTTCCCTCTTCATGCCATACCACCACACACTCTCTCGCATATCCCGATACATCTTGTTAGCACCTGGATGTATGGAATACTGAGAGCGATGCGCTTCCTGCAACACCTCCTCGTGCAACTCCCCACTAGGCACACACAATCTAACTCCATGCCTCAAAGATCCATCCTCTGCAATAGTGAAATCATCCTCCAATCATGCTCTCACCTGAGCTCTGATACTCCTCAAAGATACATCATCATACTGTGCTGCCTTGATCCTGTCCATCAAATCTGAGTGTATCTGCAATCCCCACATCTGCATAGCATACCAAGGAACAATCACCTCAATGCCCAAGCTCTCCAAGTCCTCCAACAGATATCGATCCTGCGTCAAGAACATAGCTACCGGATACCTGCTCAAAGCATCGGCAACTACATTGGCTTTCCTAGGATGATATTGCAAAGAGATATCAAAATCCTTCATCAATTCCAACCACCGACGCTGCCTCATGTTCAACTCCTTCTGCGTGAAAACGTACTTTAAGCTTTTGTGGTCTGTGAAGATCTCCACACGCTCTCCGTACAAATAATGTTTCCACAACTTCAGAGCGAATATGACAGCTGCCAACTCCAAATCATGCATAGGATAGTTCTTTTCATGAGGACGCAATTGCCTGGATGCATAGGCAATCACTTTCCCATGCTGCTGAAGAACACAACCTAAACCCTTCCCCGATGCATCACTATAAATAGTGAAACCTCCGGACCCTGATGGCAACGTCAAAATAGGAGCAGACGTCAACCTCTTCTTCAACTCCTCAAAAGCAACCTGGCAATCCTCCGTCCAAACAAACTCCACATCCTTCCTTGTGAGTCTGGTCATCGGCTCGGCAATCCTCGAAAAATCTTGCACAAACTTCCTGTAATAGCCTGCCAATCCCAAGAAACTCCTGATCTCTGCTACTGAACTCGGAGTCTTCCAAGATTCCACTGCTGAAATCTTCTTCGGATCCACTGAAATACCATCACCAGTCACAACATGCCCCAATAATTCTACTTTGTCCAAGAAAAACTCATATTTGGACAACTTCTCATACAGCTTCTCATTCCTCAGCACATCCAACACAATCCTCAAATGCTCCTCATGCTCCTCCGGTGTCCTCGAGTATATGAGTATGTCGTCGATGAACACCACCACGAACTTGTCAAGGTACTGGTGGAACACCTTGTTCATCAAGTTCATAAATACCGCCGGTGCATTAGTCAAACCAAACGGCATCACCATAAACTCGTACTGACCATACCGAGTTCTAAAAGCAGTCTTCGGTATGTCCTCCGGCTTCACCTTCACTTGATGGTAGCCTGATCTCAAATCTATCTTAGAAAATACCTTCGCACCACTCAACTGATCAAACAGATCATCAATCCGTGGCAAAGGATACTTATTCTTGATAGTAAGATTATTCAAAGCCCTGTAATCAATGCACATGCGCACCGATCCATCCTTCTTCGGTACAAACAATATCGGGGCTCCCCATGGTGAAGAACTCGATCTGATAAACCCCTTATCCTGTAATTCGTTCACCTGCTTCTTCAACTCGACCAGCTCGCTGTTGTTTACTCTATAGACATGTTGCAAAATTGGTTCTGCACCTGGCACCAAATCTATAGAAAATTCAACATCTCAATCTGGTGGTAATCCTGGCAATTCCTCAGGAAACACATCCAAGAATTCTGCTATCAACGGATGTGGCAACTCCTTGTCTTCTACCATAGCTCCACAAATAATGCCTTCTTCCTGCTCCGCAGCTCCTCTAGCAAACTCGAACTCTGGCTCTCCTGGCGGACCAAACAAAACTCTACCTCCTCTACAGTCTATGCTAGCACGGTGCCTACTCAACCAATCCATCCCAAGTACAATGTCATAGCTTGGAAGTGGCATTACAAGTAGACACACACTCAACTCCCGGCCTCCCAGAGTAACTCTCCGATCCTTGCAAATATTATTAACCAGGATAATGCCTCCCCCGGTCATGATCTTGCAAGTCCTAAGCAAAGACTCAGCTACCAAACCATGCTTCAGAGCAAAAGAAACAGATACAAAACTATGGGAAGCACCACTATCAAACAAAGCTAAAGCTGGAATGGAATCAAGAAGAATAGAACCTGTGATAACATCTCCGGTGGGTTCCTCCTCTTCGACGGTCATAGCAAACGCTCGTCCCTGCCGAGCACCTCCCTGCTGTTGATGCTGGACAAAACGCTGCTGCTGTGTCGGAAGCGGTCCCCTCGGCTGTGCTGCAGGTGGTCTCGTCTGTGTCCTCGGAGCTGGAGCTGCTCCCTGAACTGCACGACGAGGACACTCCTTTGATTGATGCCCTTCAGTACCACAATACAAACAAACTCCTAGCCTCCTCCTGCAAACTTCCCAGATGTGGCCGGGCTTCTTCTAAAAGTTGCATGGAGCTTGCTGTAACTGTCTCTGCTGCTGAGGTGCCTGGTGAAAAGGCGCTCTAGCTGGAGTCTGGTTCTGCTGTGGCTGTTGGAAAGGTCTGGACTGGAAATGAGGACGTTTGGCAGATACTACACTGCCGTTGGCCCCCAGAAAAGAATCACGGTCTCTCTTGGTCTTCAAACCCAGATCCCGCTCAACCTTGCGTGCCTCCGCAAGTATCTCCGAGTATGTCTCATAAAAAGACGGAATGAGAATCTTCACCTCCCAGTTTAGACCCTCTCGGAAATGAATAGCTCGAACCTCCGGCTCCCTCACCAAGTACTCTGCAAATTGGCTCAACCTACCGAACTCCACAGCGTATTCCTCCACAGACATGCTTCCCTGAATGAGACTCTCAAATTGTCTCCCCAAGTCAAGCCTGTCTATCCGAGCGAAAAATTTCTTCTTGAAAAGGTCCTTGAATACCTCCCAAGATTGTCCTGCGTCAACTAGAACCGGCTCATTCCTGAACCAAGTGCGAGCGACGTCGAACAGTTGAAGTCCTACCGCCTCAACCTTCAGATCTTCAGAAAGACGGGACACCCTCATAAGACGCTCAATGTCCTCGAGCCAATCATCAGCATAGACGATGCCCTCCATCCCTTTGAAAACCCTAGGCTCCAGTTTCTTGAAGTCCTGAATGTTGCCTGGCCGAAGCTGAGCAACTTGAGGAACAACCTGCTGCTGGATCGGAACTCCTCTCTCAACTACAGCATGAGCAAGCTGATGAGCACTCTCGATGCCCTGCCGTAGAACGTCGGTCTGCCTCTGATGTGCCTCTGACTGAGCCCTCTGTGCCTCGAGCATCTCACGAATCAGTGTAAACATCTGTGACGCCTCTGCTGGCACAGGAGGTGGAGGTGGAAGCCCCTCAGATACAGCTGGCATAGTCCTCTGAGTAGGTGGTGGACCTCCGAAAGTAGCTGACACTCCAATGACCGGAGAAGTGACTGGTGCAGGCCCTCGGGATGTCGCAGACCTCTCAGAAGCTGCTCTCCCCTGCTGTGATCTAGTCTTAGGCGGCATCCTGAGACAAAGCGAAAGAAAGAATCAATATGGCACAAGATGTAAGACATCAAGGAAAGGACAGTTTAAGAGATTAAGTATCAATATCAAAGGAGAATAGTTGAATCAAAAGAATTTTCCTAGATGTGATTGAGTATCTCAGCCTATATCCTATATCCTATTGCAGGCTCGCAGTAGTACAACTAAGTTGTCGCACTACCACGACATCACATACTTGTGAAGCTAGACCTGCATGGGCCACCACCAAAAATGTGTCACGACCCGCACCCGGGGTAAGGGTACTAGTCGAAAATAATGCCCAGCCTACGCCGCAGAATCGGAGGTAGAACGCTGTCTAGAAAGTCTATCTAATATAATGAACCACCAAAAGATAGTGTACTCAATCACAGAACTAAGATAGAATGAACACGAATCAGATAAGAATAGAATAGTCATCAACTTATGAGTTTAAAATAATACATCAATGAGTCTGAAGAGTAACAAAAATAAGCTGGAGACAAATCCAGTACAAAAGAATACTATCATACTACAAGCTACACTCCAGGGTCAACTGTCTCAGTTGGGATAAGTCCCTCTTGAGCCAGGGTCTCCGAATCTAAACCCACAACATCCTGGGGTCCATAATAGGTAGGGTACTCCTCAGTGTCATCTGGAAAAATATATCCAGTCAGGAAAGGAGCAGAGTACATCTCTAACAGCAGTTCTAATCCATGATAAAAACTATGTAACAGTAAATAGCTGTGGATAAATAAGATGCACAAAATAGATACAAGAGATATATAGACAATAAGGAAATACTGGAAAGAAATACAATAATGAACAATATGCCAATGAAACAATAATACTAATGACTAAGTGTGTGAGTACTAGCTTAACATGTGATCGGCTTGGGCAAGATACAATGCGGCCTGGCTAATCATACGTGCGGTGCATGATCAACACTATTCGCTTACCAATACTTTATTCAATAGGGATTTGATCACATATCTATACTAATACTCCCCACCCCCAACTGGTATAATAGATCCAACCACGGTATGCTATGGCACTAGATTCCGCAAGAAGATAACTAGTCTCCCCGAGAATCGGTGTCTGTACATGTACAAGATAACCAATAAAATAATACTTGCACCATATACACCATATACCAAGGAATAACATCTCATGACGAGATCCGGATATACCAATCCGTGTAACCATAGTATCGAGAGAAACATGTAAATCTACACTAGATACAACGAACATAGAGGATATCATAAATAAGAAACTATCAGAGAATGTACTCGCCTGAAATCCAAAGAACAGTCTCACAGATGTCTGACTCGGTGCCTCGAAGACCTAGATATGGAATACCACATTAAAACAAGGTTCCGGAAAGAGAACAAGTCAAACTAGTCAACTCCTAGGTTAATAAATAAATTCTAAGTCAAAAGTCAACTATGGTCAACTCTAAAGTCAACTAAAGTCAAACCAAGGTCAACCTCACAAGAAATCTATATAAATAATATAGAAATAAAATACAACAATTTAGGAATAAAAATTAGATCCCAAATCATACTCACACAAAGTATACTACTAATACAAATAATATATACCCTAAAATAATATATATACAAACCAATATGTATACAAATAACATAATATATTATTACAAATATTATACAAAACACATATATATACACATATATATATATATACAATAATAATATATAAAATATAATTTAAAACTGTCAAAGCGTCACTGAAAACAGTGAACAAAACAAGATAAAATAAAAACAGGTTTAATAGTGACAGTCTTGACTGTCACTGAAAATTCGTCGCAGAAACTCCATATACAAAATCGCTGCTGTCACAGTTTGCTGACAGTTTCAAACTGTCACAAAAAAACGTCGCTGAAAGGTTGCCGCTCAAAACTGCCGCAGCATTAATGACAGATCTGTCATTAATGCTGAACCACTGTACAGCGGCTGCTGTTCAGACCAAATAATGACAGTTTCACTGTCATAGAAACTACTGTCACCAAAACAAATAAAAATATAAAAATATATATATATATAAATATATATATGCAATAATAATCACAATACATATATATAAATAAATAATTATATACTTTTATATATATGCACATATAAACTTATAATTAAATACCAATAGTTACAACACATGCACATATTAATGTTCATATTTTACATGGCTAGAAGCACACCTAAAATATATACATTAATATACAAATAATTACATAATAATTATAAATAATATAATTACACAATTAAACACATAAATATATTTTATAAAACATTTATGTATAATTTATACTATTAACATAAGTACATATATAATTACATGCAAGAAAGCTACATATTATATTTGTACATCATATTAGCACACACAAAAATATATAGATCTATGCTACAATAATTACTATAATAAATACACAAAATAAATATATAATATCTATATATATTTACTAATTATAATTAAAGAATTTAAACCATACATAATTAGATCTATTCAAAAATCCACACAATTGAAGAGTATCACACCGTATCCCACTAGATCTAGGATACGCATGTGACACGAGTCCAACACACAACCAATTGTACCCCGAAGGATACAAACAAATCACAAATAATATTTATGAATAAATCAAAGTGTCAAAAGTAGATCTATGTGTCCGTGTCAAAATATGACATGTTCAAAGCCCCGTGTCGGAGGAAAAACCCCCAAAATGACACGTATTCCCAAATAGTTGGGATACGAACCACATGTACCAAATTATGGATACGACACTAGTCCCAAACACATAATCTCATGTCCAATTGATCTATAGGATCAATTGATACACACAACAAAATATAAATTCGGAATTCCAACAAAATTAACACAAAAAGTACCATAACTTTCTCCATGGGTCTCCTATGAACACAAAACAAAGTCCTATGGGTAGTACATACATATAGGTTGATTTTACATGATTAAATCTCAGATTTAAAAGCTATTTAAATAGGAAAATCTGAATTATACCTATTGGGAGATGGATTTCCAATGAAACCTCCAATTGAGAAGAACTTGCTTCCAAATTGTAGATCCTTGCTCCTCTTTGTAGATCCTTGCTTTCTTCTTCTAGATCCTTGCTTCCTCCTTCTCTAATGGTGAATTGAGAATAATTTGGAATGAATTTGGTAGGGAATTGGAATGGAAATGGAGGAAATTTGGGAGTGAGAAATTCTAGATCTAGATTTGGAATGAGAATGAGAGGAGAGAGAAATTTCCCCTCTCTTTTAATAGACCGGCCTTGCCCCTCTCCCAAGCAATTGTAAAATATCCAATGTACCCCTTGGGGCCTCTCATGAAGAAATAATTAAGGAAGGAAGCTTCTAGTCTAATCACTTAATTAATTTAATCCATCTCCTTAACCATGGGCTTTCTAAATGGGCCAAATCTAACTATTTAATTCATGTTGGTCCATGGGTCCAAACTACACTAGTTGGGTCCACTAAAATAAGTCCAAAATAATTAAATAACATCCAACAACAATTAAATAATACAACAAAAATTATTTACCATGCACAATATTTATTTAAATAGGAAATTACTAAAATACCCTTTTTCCTAAAATGTGGTAGTGACACTCTCCCTCCTCCTTCCTCCGCCCTGAGTCCCCGCCGTCTCACCACCACCCTCTCCCCTCTCAGCCCCTTCAGCCGACGACTCGACGTCTCCCCGTCCTCTGCCCTGACTCGACAGCCTCCCCACGAGCAACGCCGCCTCTCCCCGGCCACCAACGAGTTGCCCGAGCTCCGCCTGAGCGCCTCCGCCTGTCGACCCGTCCCCGGCCATCTCCGCCCTCCTCCGGCGAGTCCCCCAACCCCAGCATCGAAACCCTAGCTACACAGCCCGGACACGGTGTCGTGTCAAGATAATTCACGGACACGGGAATTTTAGTTTCCACGGAGCCCTGTTCAGGTAACCCGTTCTTTCTCTTCGTTGCCCTATTTTCTGTTCCGTTAGTTATGACGCGTAGGATGTGTAACCCTCTCGATGCCCGTACAACCCGCTCGGTGCATCGCTTCTTGTGGCGATCGCGAATGGCGATCCAAAAACAGAAAAAATAATACCCCATTTTCCCCCAGAACTGAGTACGCCCCGCGAAACGGGAGGACCTGGTCGCGTGCGGTTTTTACCGAAACATGCACGCCGTTGATACGGACGTACGAGATTTTGCAGAAGTTGATTTGGATATGCGTGCACACCGGAATCAACGCGTATCCGCCGACAACGTCCCGTATCTGCCTGGTCTGGAACTCGTTGTAACTTTGTGTACACGTGTCGGATCGAAACAAAACTTGCGCCAACGGACTCGTAGCAATACGCTAGTCCTGTGACCCAAGTTTGGTTCAATTCTGAGAACGTTAACAAAATCGCGTATTGTGGGCCCCGCGGCTCCACTTAACGGGCGATTTTGTGACCGGCTCATCGGAATCCAATTCTGGAAGTTCCGTTGGGTTTGTATCATCATTTTAGACTTGTTGACACTAAGTTTGATGAATTTGGAGACCATTAGTTCTGACACATTTTTCGGTACGAAGCGGCCCACATGTAGACCCCGCTTTGACCAGAAACGGTCATTTTTGCCCCTGTGTCCAAATTGGACTCAAGGACAGGCGTTTCCAGCTATTTGATATTTTTTGAATATGATGGTGATATTTATTTCAGCTTTTGGAGGAGTACCTGCAGAATCTACTGATACAAGGACAATTGTTGGTATTCGAACCCCAGGTAAGTGTACCTTGCCAACATTACAGTTCTTGTTACATATTTTCTTGATTTATTTATATCTTGTACATGCTTGACCTAGGACCGTGTGACTTACTTAGCGTCCGATTAATAGTCGGGTGCCAATACTGTACGCGGAGTTGTGTAACGTCACCTAGAGATGGATATCGTGACCCCTTACATTCTCGTACTTGTCTTATCAAGTACATAGACCCAGGACACTTGACACTATTCATGAGACAGAATCTTCATGAGATATTCATGGTGATTCTGTATAGGATACAGTTTTTATGACATAGACATTATATTCATAGACATTATATGACTTGCTGTATTTGTTTTGATCTTGCGTGTCATGGATATGAGACGTGTGATTACATTGGATGGGAAGAGATTTACCATACAAAATACTGATTATATATATATAATATTTTAATAGAAGTGCCTTAGACTCTGGCAACAGAGGTTTGGTACCGTACTGGCCCTTCGAGAGAATACTGCTATGGGTTTCCCCGACACAGATCCTGTAGTAGTCTCAGCCCGAGTATGACTAAAACTCTCACTTGCATATCACTTAGTTGGTTATATAGTTTACCTTATTGTTTTATTTATTGCTGCACTATATTTATTTTGGCATGAGTTATTCTTGTACCTTGCTATGTCCCCTGAGGACCTGGATTCGGATTATGTCCCCAGGATTTACAGACGAGATCTATCCCGAGGTATACGGGACAGCAGCAGGAGCAGGAGTTAATACATGAGCTGTACCGCTTTCCGAGGACGAGGTGTTAGCTGAAAACTTTTCCTGAGTATCTGTGTTCCATACTCAGTATCTACTTTATTCAGACATTTATGTTTTGATCTGTTGAACCATTGTATCAGATCTATATCGGGTTGTTCCCCGAATTACTTTGTTGAGACTGGTTATTGATTTACATTTCTTATTGCTGTTGATCATATTTATCTTCTGTGGATGAGATTAGTTGTGGCATATTGTAGTAGACCTTATTTTACAGCTTAAGTATGTTCTGATGGATCCATTAAATTGGGTTTGTCCATCAGTGTGTGCTGCTGGCCATTGCCACGTGTCTAGTCCCTCGATATTTTGGGATTGGGACGTGACATAGTTTTTATGGTGGCCCATGCAGGTCGAGAGCATATTGTCTCGGTTACGTTACTGTACCGAGCAAGCCTGTAAATAGGACTAGAGTATAGGATCTCATCCATAATTGACTATGATTCATCTTCCTCCTATCTGTTCTATTTGAACAATTGTATCCTGCTTGATTCCTGTACTTCCTTAATAGTTCTTTGAGTATAGCCTTCTACTCGAATATAGGAACCCATGTTATTAGGATGATAATGAGGGTAGCACACCTATTAAGAATACAACGAGAATATAGACACACCACTAAAGTTAGAATATCTAATGAACCCTAGAATTTCTTATCTCTAGAGGTGGTTTACCATTACCCCCTGATGTATTATGAAGACTTGAGAGTAGTATAGACACTACTAGAGTTAGTTAGAAGTTTACCATAATGGTTGACCCTAGTATTGAGGAACCAATAGAAAAACCAAAATTTAAAATTTGGACTGAACCTAACCTTCATAGTTAGATAGTATTGGAGAACTACAAACTTAGATCATTGTCTTATTATTAGTAGACAACACCTCAGAAAGACTAGAGGAATATAATCAACATTTTTCCCTCTTCATCATGCCTCGAACATAGCAACTAACACCCCACTCCCCTTTAGAAAACTATGATGCTATCTAGAGCCCATATTTTAAATTTTATATATTGTTCCTCTGCGGCCTTAATGTTCGCCAATGCGCAATGACTAAAATATGTTCTTCTTTTCTCCGTCTTTCAATTCGTGCCACCTGACACTTCTTATAGTAGGCTAAGTAATTTTATTCCTTGTTAAGGACCCATAGTTTGCTAGGATTATAGCTGTAGTCTTGAATTTGAAAATTTTGTGCTTGGTAGTTAGAGTTCGATAAGTTTGAGTTAATCTTGTAGGTTGTGACCCGATGATTTTCCCTTAGTGTTAAAATACGTAATTTGTACCCCACCTCGATACAAGTTATATTCCCTTTCCCTTGAGACCAGTAATCCCCTCCATTCATACTATTGATACTTGTATTCTAGGAACACTATGATTAAGACTTAAGATGAACATTACTTACATGATACAATAGGAGACCCTAATAAGTATTAAGATCCGTTCCTCGTATAACCCAATAAGAGTTGTACTTTATTTACTAGAACCTTATTAATTTGTAGGATCCCCTTTAGACTATCACAGTACTAGTGTATTATTATTTCTAAGTTGGGCAGTATGCCTCACAATATAGTATCACGTAACCCCTATTGACCCATTGATGAAGCATAATAGGATGCCACAACTTTAGACTTGCGTAAGATGACAGTGGTTACTCAGACAGTAGAATTTAAAGGCCCATGTCCTAATTGGTCGACTAGCAACTTAGACAAAGAGGTTGTATGATAACTGTAGAGATTGTAAAGTCTTTTATTATTATTGCTTATTTTGTTTTTGTCTTTGTGAACTTGAATTAATTTGTACCTCCTTTTATCATCATCTAGCGTACTTATATTTGTTGTACTACCTTGACTTATGCTGCTAATATAGCCTAGTTTTGCAAGCTTACTCTTCTATCGAGCTTGATCATGATATATGTATTAGTGGGTTAACACACTGATACATTTTAGAATCAGTGTACTACGGTCTGATCAACCATGGTGCGCTTGGTTCGCCCCTTCGCATAACTACCGTACGTGGATTGAGATATATAGTGATTAGTAGACGAATGTACTTGCCCTCTAGATATGTCTGAGTATATCGTATCTGCTACATAACTGTACCGATGCGAGCAAGTGAATAGGAATTACCAAATTATGATTTCAATCCACCACTGTCTTGACAAATCCTATTTGAATTCTTTAAACGCCTTGATCCCGATACTTCTATTCTATTACCTCCCCCTTGAACTCTTTATTATTGATCTTCGTCTCCCCTTATTTCGGAAAGACGAAACATCTTGCTTGGTATAAGTTTGATAAATAGATAGTACTAGATATACCCCACAGTCCAGTCGTATTGTTTGGTGACTATCTTTTAAAAATGATTAAGGGCATATCATAGATGATATGGTTGGTGTTAAAAACTTTGAGGATTCAATAACATAATTTGGGGCATAGCTTTCTTAGATGTATAGCCTTAGATGATATATGGGTAAATTTTAAGTTGGGTAGAGACCGCAATGTTCACTTGGAGGAATTCTTTAGACTGTAATCAAGTGAGTTTGATAGAGAGACCCCCTAGTTTAATTTCGAGGATGAAATTATTTTAAGTTGGGTAGATTGTAAGCCTCCTGATTTTTTTTAATTTTTTAAATAATTTTTACATAATTTTCTGTTTTCTGTAATTGAAACTAAGGTATTTGTAATTAAATATTTTTCATTGCTGTTAATTAATATTAAAATATTATGAAAATAATATTTTTGGATGTAAAATAAAAAACTAGACATAGGGTAATTTTTCGAGAATTTATTGGACCCCGGAAACATTTTTAAAGCCCTAAAAACTAATATATTTTTAAAACCAAATTAAACCCTGAATAAAACCCAGTTTATTTCTAAATAAACCAAACCAACCCGAACCAACCCAGACCCGGTTCAACTGAACCGAACCCAACCTTAGCGGGTCGGGTCGGATCTAAACCCGACCCGAAACTCGAATACTCGAAACCCGCCTACCCGAACCCACACTTAAACATTAGCGGATCGGGCCGGATCCGTCGCCCGACCCGCTGACCTGACCCAAACCCGATCGGAACTGAAACCCTAATCCTAATCCGACTTCTATTCCGACCGGCGGCGACCCCTATATTAACCCCCGACCGCCTGAACCCTAGCCCTAGCCTCGCCGTCTTCTCCGCCCAGCGCCCCCGCTTCTGTCACCCCCGACCGCCTGAACCCTAGCCCTCGCCTTCGTCCTCCAGAACCTCCCCGCACCACCACCGTCGATCTCCCACAGCCCCCATCTCTACCACCTCTCCGCCTTCCTCCTCCTCGCTCCACCGACGAACTCCCCAAAGCCCACAGCCCTCTTCCTTTTCCTTCCAACGCCCTGAGTCCCCGCCATCTCACCACCACCCTCTCCCCTCTCACCCCCTCAGCCGACGACTCGACGTCTCCCCGTCCTCCGCTCTGACTCGACAGCCTCCCCACGAGCAACTCCGCCTCTCCCCGGCCACCAACGAGTTGCCCGAGCTCCGCCTGAGCACCTCCGCCTGTCAACCCGTCCCCGGCCGTCTCCGCCCTCCTCCGGCGAGTCCCTCAACCCCAGCATCAAAACCCTAGCTACACAGCCCGGACACAGCCCGGACACGGTGTCGTGTCAAGACGACTCGCGGACACGGGAATTTCAGTTTCCACGGAGCCCTGTTCAGGTAACCCGTTCTCTTTCCTCATTGT
Organism: Iris macrosiphon; assembly: GCA_036927795.1. Taxonomy (NCBI): domain Eukaryota; kingdom Viridiplantae; phylum Streptophyta; class Magnoliopsida; order Asparagales; family Iridaceae; genus Iris; species Iris macrosiphon. The sequence continues at coordinate 119,335,920 of JAYESA010000012.1, read as the reverse complement.
CCCATTTTTCGTTCCGTCAGTTGTGACGCGTAGGCTGTGTAACCCTCTCGACGCCAGTGTAACACGCTCGATGCATCGAGTCCTGTGGCGATCGCGAACCGTGATCCAAAAACAGGAAAAATAATACCCCATTTTTCCCCGAAATTGAGTACGCCCGCCAAACGGGACAACTTGGTCACGTGCGGTCTTCACCGAAACGTGTGCACCATTGATACGGACGTGTGAGATTTCACAGAAGTTAATTTGGATGTGCGTGCACACCGAAATCAACGCGTATCCGTCGACAACGCCCCATATCCGCCTGTTCTAGAACTCGTTGTAACTTTGTGTACATGCGTCGGATCGAAAAAAAACTTGTGCCAACGGACTCGTAGCAATACGCTGGTCCTTTGACCCAAGTTTGGTTCGATTCTGAGAACGTTGACAAAATCGCGTATCGTGGGCCCCGCGGCTCCACTTGACGGGCGATTTTGTGACCGGCTCATCGGAATCCAATTCTGGAAGTTCCGTTGGGTTCGTATCATCGTTCTAGACTTTTTGAAACTAAGTTTGACGAATTTGGAGACCATTGGTTCTGACACATTTTTTGGTGCGAAGTGGCCCACATGTGGACCCCGCTTTGACCAGAAACGATCATTTTCGCCCCTGTGTTCAAATTGGACTCAAGGACATGCATTTCTAGCTATTTGATATTTTCTGAATATAATGGTGATATTTATTTCAGCTTTTGGAGGAGTACCTGCAGAATCCACTGATACAGGGACAGCTGTTGGTATTCGAACCCCAGACAAGTGTACCTTGCCAACATTGCAGTTATTGTTACATATTTTCTTGATTTATTTATATCTTGTACAAGCTTGACCTAGGACCGTGTGACTTACTTAGCGTCCGATTAATAGTCGGGTGTCAATACCGTATGCGGAGTTGTGTAACATCACCTAAAGATGGATATTGTGTAACATCACCTAGAGATGGATACCGTATGCGGAGTTGTGTAACATCACCTAGAGATGGATATCGTGACCCCTTACATTCTCGTACTTGTCTTATCAAGTACATAGACCCTGGACACTTGATACTATTTATGAGACAGAATCTTCCTGAGATATTCATGGTGATTCTGTATAGGATACAGGTTTTATGACATAGACATTATATTCATAGACATTATATGACTTGCTGCATTAGTTTTGATCTTGCGTATCATGGATATAAGATGTGTGATTACAATGGGTGAGGAGAGATTTACCATACAAAAGGCTGATTATATATATATAATATTTTAATGCAAGTGCCTTAGACTTTGGCAACAGAGCTTTGGTACCGTACTGGTCCTTCGAGAGAATACTGCTATGGGTTTCCCCGACACAGATCCTGTAGTAGTCTCAGCCCGAGTATGACTAAAACTCTCACTTGCATATCACTTAGTTGGTTACATAGTTAACTTATTATTTCATTTATTGCTGCACTGCATTTATTTTGGCATGAGTTATTCTTGTACCTTGCTATGTCCCCTGAGAACCTGGATCCAGATTATGTCCCAAGAATTTACAGACGAGATCTATCCCGAGGTATACGGTATTTTAGGATAATATAAACGAGAAAAGATTTGATGAATACGAAAAACGAGGTCTTGTACGAAGACCCGCCCTTCTTTTATGTTTACAAACAAGATTGTACAAATTTGATCCTACACGGGGATGTCTAAGTACAATTTATTTAATCTGGGTGAATATTGCTATAGGTGTCTGATCTGCAGTCGATCACTTTAGCCCTTGTACCACACGATGTTGAAGAAGTGCCGTGGAAGATAGGTAGCGGCTTCGAGGGTTGCTAAAGAGGGTGGATGTCCGATGCCAAAGTCGTCGATCCCTTCTCTTTGCCTGAGCTCCGGATTCTCCTCTCTCTTTCTCTCTCCCGACCTTCTGACCTTCGATCTTTGCGACCGTTGGATCTGATACTGGATTTCTTGATCAGTTTTCAGATCTAATTTCTTCGACCTTGTTCCTCTGTTGATAGAGGTCTTTATTTATAGAGTTTCGGTGACAGTGACCACTCAATCGGCATAAAAACCGAGTAGTAGAAAGTACCATCCTGTGCATTAAATATAGATGCTTGTCTTTAAGATTTGCCATCATTCTGTGCATTAAATGCAGATACGCACCTTGAATCATGTGCGAAGAGTAACCGCTGTCGTGGCAGTCTGTTCGTCTTCTACGGAGCGTAAAGAGCTCATGTTTGCCTGTGTAAAACTAGGTAGCGTATTCCCTTATATGCGTAGGAGCAGCTCTCACAAAGGGATGTCACTAAACGATGGTTCGGTGATATTTAATCAAATCTCCTGCATTAAATATGGAGATCCGCCATCGTCCTGTGCATTAAATGCAGAGGCATATTTTGAAGGTCTGCCACCCTTCTGTGCATCAAACGCATAGACGTGCCTCAGGCATCTGTCAGTATTCGGCGCATTAATTACAGAGACGTGCCTTGAGGGCCTGTCACCACCCTGTGTATTAAATGCAGAGAGGTGCCTCGAGTCCCGTACAGAGTGCAGCTTTTGACGTGGCAGGCGGTTTGTCTTCCACAGAGCGTAAGGATCTTTTATCTGTCTGTGTAAAACTAGGCAGCGTATTCCTCCGTGTACGTAAAAGTGGTTTACGCAAGGGAAATGGCAGTAAATGACAGCCTGGGTTGCAGTGCCGCGCCATCATTATAGCCGTCGCCTGGGTAGTCGAGCAGTATCCCTTTGTCAGAAGTCGAGACGTCAGGTTTATTGCAGGATCTGACAGGTTCATTGTAGGGAATACGAAGCGTCCCTCGTACACTTCAATGATGCATTGAAAGAGGATGAGTTTTATGCCATAAAGGCGATGAACCACCCTGTTTATGCTGAATCAGCCTGGACATACTGCCCTACGCGGATGGTCCTCGAGCCTATATTTTACGCTGTTCTTGGCGGAGAAGCTCTGTTTGTACGTCGAAGGCTCTGAAGTCCTCTGTTTACGCTGCTTTGTATCAATATGCTGCGTAGATCTATCCAGCGTATTTTTTATGCTTCTACAAGACCTCCTTCAAAGCTTTTAAATTTCTCGTAATTTGAAACGCTTTAAATAAAGCATGACCCGCACCTCGTAACTCGAAACGTTTTTGAATGGAGTTTTAAAATGGTCGAGGCTAACTTTATGGCAGATTTATTGGGGATCGGTGCTCTCTCTCGCCTATAAAAAGGCTGAGGAGTTCTCCTGTTCTTTCCATACTTCCTTCATCAATCAGAGATGATGGCCGAAGTTCGTCGGGTCGACTTGAGGTAGAAGGAGATCATGCTCTTCCAGCATGTAAGGAGTCGAAAAAGATGGCATCTTTGAGCAAATGTCCTCTGCAACGATGGATCATGGCAGGATATCATAGCCTCCTTTGCTCGGGATAATCAACAACTTTGTATGGTGGTTCTTCGGGAGAGAAGAAGAATCGTATTTCACCACGTTGTTTGCAAGTGGCACATTCTTCCGTTACCTCCGTGGCACGGGATGTAAGAAAGCAGATTTTACTCTGCTTTTCTTCTGTTGGCGGTATGGGTCCATGCCCAGTTCTGTATCCGCCCGCCACTGATCATCTTCTTGTTTATCGACTGTGAATATCGACGAACCGTCTTGGAAGAAGAGGAAGACCTTCACCAATGTGAGAACCTGGCAGAACAGCTTCTCGGTGCGATCTTCAGCCGACGATGAGGAACCCCTTTGTAGACGGGATTTCCCTCATATGTAGTCATGAGAAATAAAGAAAAACCCTTGTAGATTGGATTTCCCTCATATATAATCATGACTTTAATCCTAATAAAATCGTCTTTCTTCTTCATATGATCATGTTGCCATACTTTGCTGTGAAGTCTAAATATGTGTAGCTTCTACACGTCTGATTCTTTATGCCGACTCTGTTTAGAAAGAGTGCTAGGTCATGTCCTGTCTTTTACGCATAACTAGGGATGCGTAGAAAGCCGCTTTAGCATTCGAGTATTCGAACTGTCCTACTGTTTTAGGAGTGAGGAACCGCGTAGAATTCTGAACTGTTACTTCTGATAACAGAATTTCTTTGTTCAAACATCATCTTCAAGAATGATTTCTCGGAAATCCCTTGGAACAGGGCGAGAAATGGCTGTCAAACTGATTTGCCATCTTGGTAGATGAAATACTCAGACTGGAGTCTGGATGAACTTCGAATCGACCCATAAAGAAGAGTAATTTTTCAATGTTTGAACTCTGTATACTTCGGGTACTTGGGATATCTTGAGGTCAAGAAGGAGTATCTTCTGTGTGAACTCCTTTAATTGACCGCCTTGAGGATCGTTCAGATGTACGCGTACTCTGGCCTGCATATCTTTCAGATGTGGGGGAAGTCATGGAGCACAAAATCATAAGTTGGCAGCCTCTGAGCATAAACTAAATACCATCGAGCGTGAAATCATAGACTTGTAGTTCCTGAGCGTGAAGTCGTAGGTTTGGGGCCTCTCGAGCATAAAGTCTACCGAGCACAAAGGCATCCGGACGTAAAACTCGACTTGTAGCTGTCGAACGTAAAGTCGTAGATTCGTAGCTGTCGAGCGTAGAAAGCTCCTTAGCGTAGAACTGTAGATTTGTTGCTTCTGAAAAGAAAATTTTTCGAGCGTGAAGTCGTTGATCCGTCGCCTCAGAGCGTAAACTAAGCGCCACCGAGCGTGAGATCATCGATTTGGTATCTGCTGAGTGTGAAGTCGTAGGTCTGTAGTCTCTCGAGCATAAAAGCTACCGAGCACAAAGGCATCCGGGCGTAAAACCATAGACTTATAGCTTGCGAGCGTAAAATCGTAGATCTGTAGCTGTCGAGCATAGAAAGCTCCTTAGCGTAGAAACCACGAACCTGCTTTGCGCAAAAAACTTTTCGAATTCGCCGACTGTCCGCCTTCTCTGAATAAATAGGCTGACGTGGGACCCAATCATAACCGAATATTAATTAGGAGATTTGGTTCGGGGTCTGAGGAGTCCATCCGAACTCTATATATATATCCCAAGTTTCTGAGGGGAAAAACTTTCCATCCGTCTTCTGCGAGAGAAAGCTTTCGACTGTTCGAGTTCTTCTTTGTTTCTTCTTTGAGTCTTCAAAGTTTCCAGTAATGGCTTCGAAACAAACTTCCTCCGCTAAGGGAAAGAAGGTCGATTCCTCTTCTCATTCTTCGGCCCAAGCGAGAGCGTCTCTGGTTGGACAAGACGAACTTTATTTTGAGCGGAGCATCCCGCCGACAAGTAGTGCACCCGGCCTGGAAGGTAGAGCTCTTGGAAAGAAGAGAATGACTGAAAATCCTTCGCACACGTTGAACGTGACCGCGCTGGGTCATCTTCTGTGCTGATAGCCTCTTTAAGGAAGATGATGCACGGAGATGTTTCATCTTTTTACGCCCATATTCCTAATATGTCAGCGTAAGAACTCCATTTTTTTCGCAGTCGAGCGTAAAAGCTTTGACAGCCGAAAACTTGGTGTATACTATTAAAATTTGAGTTTTTTTGTTTGTGGATGAAAATCCTGGAGTAATAACTCAATTTAATCAATCTGGCATAGAGCACAGACCGTATACTGCCAATCTTTACGTTTTAAGGAAATGGATTCCAGCGTAAAGGCTAAAGTTTCACAGTCTCGACGTAGAGCACGGACTGTTAATTTTCCTTTTTGCGGATGCTGCAAGTTCTGAAATATCTAGTTAGGAACTGACGTGTTTCTTCTGTGCTTTTGCAGTTAACTTGCATGAGTCTCCGCTGGCTGAAGTGATGGGCTCTGCCACCGGGATACTGCACTCCAACTATTTGGTGGATCTGTCACACGTGATATTTCCTATCTCCGGACCCCAGTATCCTGAAGGAAGGGCAATTCTGATATCGGATCAGGGCGAACGAATGCTGCTGATCATGATCAACGGGGAGCCCCTAACGTACGTAGACGGGAAGCAATACCTGAAGCCGGCTTTCCTCTTTGGGGACATGATTGACAAGCAGTCCCAGCCAAAGCCCAAGAAAGAACTCTGGGTTTTCCCTGCCGATGGTTTGGTCTTGTATCTGCCCAATATGCCGAGAGACTACCCCATCTCGGCCTTCTTTCATGCTACGCATCCCAGGAAGATGTCGTGGATGCTGACCCCCTATCTTCACGGCAAGGCAGGGAAGATCTTTCATCTGAGAGGAGCTGACCAGGGGTCGTTTGTCAGCCGCCCTTCTGGCTCTGTGACGCTGTTCAGGGGGCTATACCCGGACAGTGTCCCGAGTAAAGATAGTTTGGTGATCCAGCCGGTCCAGTTATCGACTTTTTGTAATGATTTTATGGGGCGTGGGGGAGTATACCCTAAGGTGAACCCTCGGTGTGGCGGGTGGATCACCCCTTCAAACCTTCGATGGGCTCGTTTAGTTGATTGGGCCCTGAAGCATTTTCAGACCGAGTTGGAGAACATCGGTCTGTTTGCAGCTGTGAGTGCTAGCAGTGTTGGGTTACCTCCTAACCCTAACCTATTTTTGGCACTGATGGAGCGATATATTTTGCTTACCGGGACCTTCGCCACTCCACTGGGGGAGTTGGGATTGGCCCTGCATGAGATGGCAGAGATCTCAAGACTACCGATGGGGGATACTCCATACGAAGAGTATGTTCCCACGAACCGGGAGCTGGGGGGTTCAGACCCTCGAGTAGTGGAGGTCTATCAGGAGCTGATGTGCCACTACCTTGCTTGTACCGCCTTTTATGACGAGCCCTCAGATTTGGCTCATATCAGTAAATGGACGTCCTAACTCTTTTTTCATCGGTCCAGGACTGCTAAGCCGGAGAAGGTATTGGAGGGCAAGGATCTGCCTGTGAATCCCCTGAGTGCGCTTAATGCTCAGGTAGTTGACGATCTCATTGTGGATGCTGGTGCCCCGGACCGGTTCCTCGACGAAGGGACGGGAAAGTATCCTGAAGGCACTAAGGCCTATAGTTATTTGAGGCGCTGTCGCAAGCCTCTGTCGAGGGAGGCTCAACTGGCTGGCTTCCTCTCTATATGGCTGCACCGAGTAGTAGTGCCTGGCGTCGCATCTGCGGACCGCATTCTTCGCAACACGCTATGGCCTGCAGTGTGTCTGGTGTTCGGGACAAGACTGGGCTTGCTTCCGGCCATGGTGTGCCGTATACAAGCTGGCCTGAGGGCTATGACTGACGGGTTGCTCGTCGATAAAATTTGGCGTGATAGCTTTCTCAGGATAGAATTACCATACCTGTATTTGATAGGGTAGTTAATTCTCCATAACCCCCGGGTGATGTCTCCCGGTTCCGGCAATAGTTCGGGGGATAGTATCTTGTTGAACTACCGGAAGTCTTCCTGGAATATAAACACGGTTATAGACTGTCGGCGGGCGCTAGGCTTCAGTCATAGTTGGAAGCTTTTCTGCACCGTCCCCTCTGTTCATCGCAATCAATCGGGGATTAGGCTCGAGAATTCGGGTAGAGAGAAGACCATTCTTTCTCCCGAACTTTTAACTGGTTGGTCTGCATTAGACCATCCCATCTGCTGTACAGAAGCGAAGAACATTGCTTCCTGGAGCCCTACTTGTCCAGTCGGTTTGCCCGACAGTTTGGGTATGATCAGTTGCACGTGGGCAATGCCGTCACCAGCTTCAGGTCTAGAGGTGGACTCATTGATGGAGCGAAGGAATGGCGATATTTTATCAAGGGCTGCACTGGGGCAATTTTTATCGTGCCGGTCATCACACTCTCTACGGAGCTGGGCATCCTGCATTCGTATGCCCAGTTCTATGTGACAACGAACACCTTCCATCATGATTTTGATATGCATAGAAGCTTTAGGGTGCCCTCTTCCAAGCTTGGGGGAAGAGTTGAAGTCCCCTCGGTTTCTTCCGACGAGGGTGAGAAGTCCGTTACCCCGGATGAGCCTCTGGTGTTGGTCCCTAGGGGTGAAGTACCGCCGCCTGCAGGGGCTTTGGTATTTTCTGGGAAGCGAAGGGCTCCTGCTCCCAAGGAAGCTTCCCCTAGTAAGAGGAAGAAGAAGACGGTAAATTGTTCTCTCCGAATTCCTGGCATTGATGCTCCTGGAGGTGAGCTTGCATTTTCCCATGTTGGGGACAATTCTTTGATTGGAGGTTCCTCGCCTTTTAGAAAGGGACCTTCCATAGTTCCGGCTGGTGGTGCCGGAGAATCTCAGCTGGATGCCGCCGTCGTTGCTACTGCTTCAGGTAGTGGAACGAGGTCGCCTTCGGGGCTGAGTATAATAAAGTTCCGTATACCTCTAGTCGGATCGGCATCGGGAGGGACTTCTGCCGCGCCTGCGAGCGCACCTAGCGCGATTCCAGCCGATGAGCCTCGGTTGGATTTTGAGGAGGACCTGGAAGACTACTTGCCAGTGTCAGTTCGCAGACCCCTTTCTCTAGGTATGACAGCTCGCCTAGCATTATCAAGAAATGATTTAGCTGAACAGGCTGCAGATGCGACATATATGCCGTCGACCAGGGGTAAATATCATCTTTTATGCCTCTTCTTTGGGAAAATTAACATTGCGTTGATATTAACTTCCTTTTGTCTTCTTTTTAGGGGAAGACCTCTTCGGAGAGGGTGATGTAGACGCGCTCGTTGGTTCTGTGTCAGGTCCTAGTGGTGACACGGAGGTACCTAATTTTGAAGAGGAGACCTCTTCGGGTGCTGGCTTGCCTGTGGAGGAGACTCTTGAGATATCTTAAGAGGAAGATGAGCCCGTAATTGCGACCGTGCCTCTTTTGAGCACGCCGGTCACTTCGTCCGGTATTGGCGATTCTTCCTTTGTCGTACCTTCTGTTAAGGCGACGACCATGGAGACATCGTCTGTGGTGATTCCTGGGGGGTAAGTCGCCACCATCGCGGACACTTCCCGCGTTCATGCGGACCTAGTTGCGCTGACCGAGCAGTACACCGGTATCTTCTACACCACTTTGAGAATGCTAATATCAATGGTGTTGGCGAAGAAGCTGGACTTTGCGTCGCTGAAGAGGTCCTCTCGGTTCTCGATAGAGGCGGTCAGGGAATTCGGTGATGCCGGGGTAGCTGACGCGCTGGAGGCGATGGTTAATGGCTTGGAGCAACCCATTAACGAATACCTGTAGCTAGCTTGAGGCAATATTGAAGCTCTGGTCCAGGCCAGATACGACTCCTTGACTGCACATCTTGTTGAAAAAAAGGAAGGTCTGAATAAATTCATCGAGACCAATCAGCGGGAGATGGATAAAGGGAAAGTCGTCTTGGAGGAGACTTTCGCCCTTCAAACGAAGTGCCAGGCCGAGCATGACGGCAATGTAGCGAGGGTCCGCAAACTGGAGACAAAGCTTGCTCAGGCAAATGAGTGGGCTTCTCAGTCGTCGGAAGGTCTAGATGTGGTGAATGGCCGACTGGTCGCAGCACAACAGAACTTGGCGAGTGCAGGAGTCGCCCGTGCCGGTCTCCTTTGGGCTAGAGCCGAACTGTCCCTCCTGATAGATGACGAGGCACGGTTGGAGCGGGTCCACGCTGATGTCTTGGATTCCAGGGCTGAGAGGATGGCCGTACTAGCGCAGCAGCTTCGCGACCTGACCGCTCCCCCTTCATGATGTACTTTTGCTTTTGCTTTTCAATGTACTCTTGCTCTTTTCTGGGAATGATAAAGAGGCTTTTTATCTGACTTTGTGGACCCATCATTTCGGAATATAAATGACAGGTTTGGGTGAAAGTGATATCAGAGGTAGTATGGACATGATATACTTTTGGTAAGTTTTAGCAGAGCAAATCTATTCAGAGGTCATATGGACATGACAGAATATGATCCAACTAGTTTCGTTTTGGAAGTAGTTTTGTCAAAATGAGATCACCTTATTCCACTTGAGCAGAGGAGGTTTAAGCATACTACCTTTTCAGGAATTTGCCTTTGATAGGAGCCATTAGCGGGTCTCTATTAGGCTGGGCTAACCTGTAAGCGCCGTTTGAGAACGTTGTCTCGATCACGTAAGGGCCTTTCCATTTTGGTTAGAATTTGCCTTTACTCCTGATACGATCCTGTAGCTTAGGACCGGGTTGATGCGCCCCGCATACGCCGTCGTGAGCTTCACGGATAATCCGCTGTGCTTCATCACCAGAGAGACATCGTAATAATAGCCCGTCATAAGACCGGCGATATAGGCATTGTGACGATGCGTTGAAGTAGAAGCGTAATGATCATCTTTTAACAGATATTGCTTCTTTAGGATCTTCTGGCAAGATTCCGTATGCTATAAAATCTATAAAGGGACTTCTCCAGTCTCTCTTGGGAGGATCTGTGTCCACCGTGTAGTTGCATTCGATGTGAAAGTTGTTTTTCACACAGAATAAATCTCTGTTAAGAAGGATTACCGAATTCTGCCTTCTTATAGGGGTAGCTAAATCTGCAGCTAGACTGGCTAGGGCATCAGCTTCTAGATTCTGAGATCGAGGTACATGCTCAAGGAAGAATCCTTTGAATGTCATGGCTATCTCGACCGTTGCTTGGTGATAGGGGATGAGGTCGGGATTTCGGACTTCATATATTCCTCTGAATTGATTGACGATCAGCAGAGAATCACCGAAGACTTCCAGAGATTTGACCCCCAGCTCTTTAGCGACTTGGAGCCCGATCAGTAGAGCGTTGTATTCCGCCACATTGTTAGAACAGGGCTGGCTAAGTGATTATGCTCGGTAGATAACGAGTTTATCAGGAGTGACTAGGACGATCCCTACTCCTAAAACCATGTTTCCCCTGGGACCAGTCCTGGAGGCGCCATCGAAGAATAATTGCCATGCATCGCCTTCCGTTGCGGAATTACACTCTGTAACTTTGTCAGAAATGTCCTCGTATAGTTTGGAGGCCTCCGGGATGGGATGAGCAGCTAGAAAGTCGGCCAATGCTTGGCCTTTGACGGACTTCTGAGGGACATACACTATGTCATATGGCGTTAATAACATTGCCCAAGTCATGAGTCGGGAACTAAGGATACTTGGCTTGCTCATCAGTACCCGAAGAGGATTGATCCTGGAGATGATATGAATGGTTTGGCCCGTGACATAGTGTCGCATTTTCTGAATAGCGAACATCAGAGCCAAGCATTCTTTCTCCACAGGGTTGTACCGGTGTTCGGCTCCGACCATCATCCTGCTGAGGTAGTAAATAGCTTGCTCGTGGCCTATATCGTTCTTTTGTGCGAGAAGAGCTCCCAGAGAATGATCCATTGCTCGAACATATAGCACGAATGGTCTTCCTATGATGGAAGGTACCAGAACTGGCGGGCTAGTGAGATAGTGCTTGATATCTCCGAACGCTTGTTGACAGGCTTCGTCCCATACGAAGGATACACCTTTCTTCATAAGACGAGAAAAGGGCTGGCATCTCCCGGAGAGGTTGGATATGAATCTTCGGATATAAGCCAGACGACCTTGAAATCCCCTGAGTTCCCTCAGATTATGGGGCGGTCGCATCTCTAAGATGGCCTTGACTTTATCAGGGTCCACTTGAATGCCTTTGGCGGTGATGACAAATCCCAGAAATTTGCCGCTAGATACCCCCAGAAATGACTTTATAGGGTTCATTTTGAGTTGATGTTGGCTCATCAATTCAAATACTATTTTCAAGTCTCGGATATGATTATCCCTGAGGCAGCTTTTGACAACTACATCGTCCACGTAACACTCCACTGTCTTGCGTAAATGCTTATGGAATATGTCACTCATAGCTCGTTGGTACGTAGCCTCGGCGTTCTTTAATCCGAAGGACATGACCGTATAGCAATATACCCCCACTGGTGTCCAGAAGGCGGTATGCTTCTCGTCTTCAGGATGCATCTTAATCTGATTGTATCCTGAGAATCCGTCCATGAAAGACATACGTTCAAAACCGCATGTATTGTCGATCATGACGTCTGTGATGGGAAGAGGGAACTCATCCTTGGGGCATGCTGCGTTCAGATCTCGGTAATCGATGCTGATCCGTACTTTCCCATTCTTCTTTATGATCGGGACAACATTGGCAACCCAGTCGGGATGTTGTTCCTCACGGATGAAGCCGCAGGCTATTAACTTCTTGACTTCAGCTTCAATGGCGTCCATCATGTCCGGGCGGAACCAGCGTTGGTGCTGCTTCACAGGCTTTGAATCGGGCAGTATGTTGAGTTTATGAGTAGCCACCTTTGGATCAAGACCCGACATATCCTCATAATTCTACGCAACGACATCGATATATTCTTTTATCAGCTGGGTAATTTCTTTCCTTTCTTCTTCTGAAAGGTCGTTACTGATAAATATCGGCTTTGGTGAAAGTTCATCCCCTACGTCAATCTGGATAACTTCATCTTTAGTGAGAGATTCTCTTTGCTCGAAGCGGAACTCCCATTGTGTATCCATCTGCTGAGCCTAAGCGTTATTCTCAAACAGTTCAGATTTTTGTTCGTCTGATTCGAAGGAATCTGTCATTACCATATTTGCTGATAATGTTTGCTCGAGAGCGTGAAATAAGTCAGAGGGCGATGAGCCATCTTGAAAAGAGGAAAAGATATCCTCGTTCGACTTGAAAGCCGTAAGGGAGGTGGCATACCCTAACCCGAAACGGGTTTGTTGATAGTGGGAATTGCCGAGCAGCGGTATTCGTCTGTCTTTCCCGTAGTTGAGACCTGGTTCCATCCTCAAGTTGTAACCCATATTTTGCATAATTTTTAAGGCTTGCGGGTTGTACCTGTGAACTTGCATTTCACCAGAGTCATCATCGAAGGAATCTTCTTGTATAGTCTGTTCTTACACATGCGGCCATAGACTATTGAACGCTGACCGTTGCGGGCAGGTGGAACAATGAAGATAGAATCCTCATGTGGTCCATACGTAGTGGTGATATTGGATGATGATGCCACATCCCATATGTACGGATGATAGGAATCTATAGCTGCCAAGAATTTTCGTGCTATAGGATCTATATCGACCTAGGGAGAGGATTCCTGATTTGGAATCCGAGCGTCGATATACTGGAAAAGAGGTCATTTATTATTATCAGAAACCGTACTCTTGGTTGCATTTACATCACTCGGCTGCTTGTTGCGCCGAAGGTTGATGATTAAGGGCGGAGGCTGCTGTCTCAAAGTGATTACTAGAGGATCACCCCCTTTCCCTGACCTGGTTTTGTTCAGGTGGATAGCCATAGGCTCTGTGGCTTTTGGACGGGTAGTCTGTCCTTTCACCTTGATTGACAGGGGTTACTTGGTAGAAGGTTCTTCAGGCTCCCGGTGGGATTCCTTCTCTGCTTGGGCCGACACCTCTTCCGTGTAGTCTTGAGAGTATAACACGACATCGGAGAAGTAGGATTCTACTCCTTTAAACGGGTTTAGGTCGGCCACCTCCGTTTGCACTGTCCCTTTGGCGTCTACATATTTGAAGCATTGATATAGAGTCGAAGGAACGATGTTGTGATCGTGGATCCATGGTCTTCCCAGCAGGATGTTATAGGACACCTCTGTATCGATGATGTAGCATGTAGCCACCGATCTTAGGTTGCCAATCTGGATCCTCAGGTGAATTTTTTCCAACGGCTTACTTCTTCCGGCGTTGAAACCCACGATAGTAGTGGTGGTGTAAGCCAGTTCGCTGGTAGGAATCCTCAGTGGTCTTAGCAGACTATGAGGAATGATGCTGATTGAGGATCCTGGATCTATGTGAATCCGGTCGACCTCCATGGAACCGACGTACCCGGTGTGGTAGAGGGGTCTGTCATGCCTGTTATGTTTTAACAGCATGTCGTCTTGAGTGAAAGTGATGTTTGGGACCACCTCTATCACACTGTGGCATCGGGGACACATCACGAGTTCTTTATCGGAGGACTTGAGTTGGGTCAAGTATGTATCCGCCTGCATCAATGCTTCACTCAGGGCTAGACGAGTGTCTTGGGAGAGCCTGAGTAGCTCGAAGATGGACAACCTGGCTAGTGTATTAGCCAGTTGGGCCAAGATGTCGAAGTTGTACGGCTTCACTAAACCTTTGTTTTGAATGTTTTTCATAGGTTTATCGAAGTGCACTTCTTTTTGCTTCCCCTTGTCCGCCGAAGTTGGTCTCGAAGGACCGGCCTCTGGTACGGTGGGCTCTGGTTCCGAAGGCTTGGCAGCTGAAGCGTCTGCAGGTGCATCTTCCTGACTTGCTCCATAGTCCTTGAGGTAATCCTTTCCTGAACGGGTTACTGTGGCCAAAACCTCGTCTTCGTCTGTTGTCGAAGAAGTTGCAACCATATAGCATGGCTTGCATTTGGAGTTCTTCCTGGACTTAGCTTTAGTAGCATTAGTCTCTTTTTCGAGCTCCGACACCAAGTCTGGGTGAACCCACATAATCTCGCCTCTCTGGGTAGTTAGGGGTAACAGGTCGTAATTTTGACCCCTTACCGGAGGGAGATTAATGATGTTCATCGTTGTCCAAGAAATAGGTGTAACACCGTCCGATACTTCTTGGGGAGGCAGATTGCCAAATTGCAGAGAGATCATGTTGGCCGTGATCGTCTTCTCGCAATTGTGCAGGGTGATGGATTTAGCATCGATTAGCTCTTGGATCTTCCTTTTCAGTATGTAACACGCCTTTGTTGGGTGGTGTACGTATCTGTGGAAGATGCAGTACTTGGGGTTGTTGGCGCTGCCGGCTTCACTAGGCCGCCTCTCCTCCGGAAGGGTGATCTTGCCACTTTTGACGAGACACTCGAATATACTCGGAATATCGTCGTCGTCGAAAGAGTATACCTCGACGGGCCTGGAAGTCCCAGGTTTTGTCTGCGTGGTTGCCGCAGTCTTCTGTCTGGACGTATTGATCGCCAGAGCTTCTTTTCCTTTAGAACTGCGAGGATGGTCGCCGTTGGGGGATGACCTCTTGCCTCTGTCAGAGGTAGAGATCATGATGCCATTATCACGCGCCTTGCGACTGTTGTCCTCGACGACTACCGCTGAGATGATGAACGAGGGCCAATCATGGAACTGATATGGTCCTGTGAACATCGAGATCACGGGAAGAAGGTTCTTCCTGCAAATATCCACTAATCCTGAGTCTGGAACTCCTGGAGGCATCTGTAAAGTGGCTTGGCGAAAACGTTCGACGAAGGTGCGAACGTCCTCCTTTTTCCTTTGCTTGACTTCGATGAGAGAGGACATAGACATGTCCATTCCTCCCTCGTAGAATCGTGTGAAGAATAGAGGCTTGAAGTCTTCGAAGGAAGTAATATAGTTGCTCAGCGTTCCCTGATGGCGAGGCTTCCTCGTGTTCATCTCCAATGGCATAAACTCCCATCTCCCTGGGCGTCATTGAAGGATGAGTATAGGTCGCTGCAGAAGTTGACTCTATACTTTCAGTATCTGATTCGGGAGACTGGCGACCCCCAGCATCGGAATCAGAAGAGCATGAAGTCATTTGTCGTGACCTTGAACGAGTGTTCTGGAACACCCCAACTTTGGTGTCCCTAAGGAGCATGTTGAACCTTCTTCGGCTAGGAGTTCTAGAGGACGGACGTTTTGAGTCTGGGCTTCCTCCAGGTATATGTGAAGCCATGTTCACAGATACATGCGTGGGCTCTTCTTCTAGAAAAGATGGAGAGTATCTCAGCCCGTTAAAAACTGGCCCTTTTGCTTTAGAACAACAACAATTAATTACAATCCTGTGACTATTACAGCAGCGCTCGCTAGGAGGCGTAATAGCCACGGTGGAAGATCCCCTCTCCTTGCATTTTCGGATTAGATATTTGCGCAGATCAGGAGGAGTCACAGAAGAATAAGATGATGGCTTGTTCGCTCTGTTCTCATTGGTGGGCATGCAGATGATGGGAACCCTAGTCTTCCTTGTGCCACCCGTATACAACAGGTTGGCCATCTGGGTGGCAGATAATCCCCGAGGAGGGTATCTTTCCGTAACTGGAGCCTTCTTTACGCCTAGGGACTTCGCCTGGCGTAATTTGGAGCTTCACTCTGGTTGGCGTAAAGCTGAGGATGTCCTTAGTCGGCTATCAGCGTCTCGTGTAATTCGAAGGGCGTGCAGATTGTTCTCTTGCTGGCATAAAGGCCGAGAAGTTGAGTAGTCCGCCGCTCACTTTCCCTTGCGGAGATCACAGGGATCATCTGGTTCTCCATAGAGGTCAGATGTTGTTTTACGCGCAGAGCGTGTCTTGTACTTCTGATTTGGCGCTGAGGCTTTATCAGAAGTTTTGTCTATTCCGCCAGGGATGGGAGACTGGATTTTACGTGCAGAGCGCGGAGTATACTTCTGGGTTAGCGCTGAGGCATTGCCAGAAGTTTTGTCGGTTCTGTCAGAGACAGACGACTAAATTTTACGCGCAGAGCACGGAGGGAGCAATGCTACAACCTCATTGGTCGAAGAGATCGGAGAGATCGGAGAGTCCACAGGAATGGTAGAGGATGTCTTGGGCATCCAGACCTTACGCGGCTTCCTGTTGTTTTGGACAGAGAGAGAGTGAGAGCTGCCCTTTGTTCGGAGCATATCTTCGTAGGCAGATTAGTCGAACTGGATGACCAGTGTCTTCTTTACGGATCCCACGGATACCGCATCGTGTTGAGCAATAGCTTCCTCATCAGAAGAGAAAGATGTCCCCAGTAGAGTCGCCATCTTGTTTTGGGATAATATAAACGAGAAAAGATTTGATGAATACGGAAAATGAGGTCTTGTACGAAGACCCGCCCTTCTTTTATGTTTACAAACAAGATTGTACAAATTTGATCCTACACGAGGATGTCTAAGTATAATTTATTTAATCTGGGTAAATATTGCTATAGGTGTCTGATCTGCAGTCGATCACTTTAGCCCTTGGACCACACGATGTTGAAGAAGTGCCGTGGAAGACAGGTAGCAGCTTCGAGGGTTGCTAAAGAGGGTGGATGCCCGATGCCAAAGTCGTCGATCCCTTCTCTTTGCCTGAGCTCCGGATTCTCCTCTCTCTCTCTCTCTCTCTCCCGACCTTCTGACCTTCGATCTTTGTGACCTTTGGATCTGATACTGGATTTCTTGATCAGTTTTCAGATCTAATTTCTTCGACCTTGTTCCTCTGTTGATAGAGGTCTCTATTTATAGAGTTTTGGTGACAGTGACCACTCAATCGGTGTAAAAACCGAGTAGTGTAAAGTACAACACCCTTTTACACAACGGTTAAAATAACCAATGCCTGCGTATAGATGATCCTTTGAATGAGCGTGTGATGCGGGTCCAACTAAGGGACAAAACGCGTATAATCGCTACGAAGATCACGGCGTAGAAGCCACGTAGGTAGGTATCCATCGTGTAGAAGAGGTTGGCATAGAAGCCAATGTCTGTCACCATGGCATAAAAGCCAAATAGTTATCAAACCGGCATAGAAGCCAAATAGGCATAGAAGCCGAGTGGTCATAGAGGCCGAGTGGGCGTAGAAGCCGAGCAGGCATCGAAGCTGAATAGGCACCGAAGCTGAATAGGCGTAGAAGCCGCTGCGTAACGTGCCAGAATGACGATGTGGACGTTTTAGCCGGAATTAGGGCTCTTAGAGATAATCAGATCTCTTGCATTAAATGCAGAGATCTGCCCCCATCCTGTGCATTAAATGCAGATGCTTGTCTTTAAGATTTGCCATCATTTTGCGTATTAAATGCAGATACGCACCTTGAATCCTGTGCGAAGAGTAACCGCTGTCGTGGCAGTCTGTTCGTCTTCTGCGGAGTGTAAAGAGCTAATGTTTGCCTGTGTAAAACTAGGCAGCGTATTTCCTTATATGCGTAGGAGCAGCTCTCGCAAAGGGATGTCACTAAACGACGGTTCAGTGACATTTAATCAAATCTCCTGCATTAAATGTGGAGATCCGCCATCATCCTGTGCATTAAATACAGAGGCGTATTTTGAAGGTCTGCCACCCTTCTGTGCATCAAATGCAGAGACGTGCCTCAGGCATCTGTCAGTATTCGGCGCATTAATTACAGAGATGTGCCTTGAGGGCCTGTCACCACCCTGTGTATTAAATGCAGAGACGTGCCTCGAGTCCCGTACGGAGTGCAGCTTTTGACGTGGCAGGCGGTTTGTCTTCCACGGAGCGTAAGGAGCTCTCATCTGCCTGTGTAAAACTAGGCAGCATATTCCTCCGTATACGTAAAAGCGGTTTACGCAAGGGAAATGGCAGTAAATGACAGCCTGGGTTGCAGTGCCGCGCCATCATTATAGCCGTCGCCTGGGTAGTCGAGCAGTATCCCTTTGTCAGAAGTCGAGACATCAGGTTCATTGCAGGATCTGACAGGTTCATTGTAAGGAATACGAAGCATCCCTCATACACTTCAATGCTGCATTGAAAGAGGATAAGTTTTACGCCATAAAGGTGATGAAGCACCCTGTTTACGCTGAAGCAGCCTGGACATACTGCCCTACGCGGATGGTCCTCGAGCCTATATTTCACGCTGTGCTTGGCGGAGAAGCTCTGTTTGTACGTCGAAGGCTCTGAAGTCCTCTGTTTATACTGCTTTGCATCAATATGCTGCGTAGATCTATCCAGCGTATTTTTTATGCTTCTACATACGGGACAGCAGCAGGAGCAGGAGTTGATACATGAGCTGTACCGCTTTCCGAGGATGAGGTGTTAGCTGAAGACTTTTCATGAGTATCTGTGTTTCATACTCAGTATCTACTTTATTAAGACATTTATGTTTTGGTCTGTTGAACCATTGTATCAGATCTATATCGGGTTGTTCCCCGAATTACTTTGTTGAGACTGGTTATTGATTTATATTTCTTATTACTGTTGATCATATTTATCTTCTGTGGATGAGATTAGTTGTGGCATGTTGTAGTAGACCTTATTTTACAGCTTAAGTATGCTATGATGGATCCATTAAATTGGGTTTGTCCATCAGTGTGTACTGCTGGCCATTGTCACGTGTCTGGTCCCTCGATATTTTGGGGCTGGGGCGTGACAGCCACCCACGTATAAATGATCTTCTGAATAAGCATGTGACGCGTGTCCCATCATGGGATAATGTGTATAACTGCTGCAAAGATCACGGCATGCGAGCCATATAGGTAACTGCCCCTTGCGTAGAAAAGGTTGGCGTAGAAGCCAATAACTGTCACCATTGCGTAGAAGCTAAATAGTTGTCAGGTTGGCGTAGAAGCTAAATAGGCATAGAAGCCTTGTAGGCGTAGAAGCCTGATGCTGCATGGATAGGTAGCTAGCATAAAAGATAGCCGATCCTCCTTTTTTGACTGAGGCCTTGAGCATATTCTGGACCAAATAGCCTTATCACGCACAAGTGTAAATATAGTCTGAGTTGGCGTATTTCAAGGAGATAGCGTACAGCGTGCTCCTTATAGCTGAAAATAGCCCGAAGGCGTATTTCAAGGAGATGGCATACAGCGTGCTCCTATAACTGAAAATAGCCTGATGGCGTAACATTCAGAGGTGATGATGTGGACGTATTAGCCATAATTATGGATTGCCCAGTCTTTGGAGATATAACCAAATCTCGTGCATTAAATGCAGAGATCTGCCACCATTCTGAGCATTAAATACAGAGACGTGCCTCGAGCTCTGTACGAAGAGCAACTTTTGACGTAGCAGTTCATTTTGTCTTCTGCTGAGCATAAAAGCTCACATCTGCCTGTGTAAAACTAGGCAGCGTATTCCTTTGTATGCGTAAAAGCGCTTTATATTAGGGAAATGTCACTAAACGACGGTTTGGGTCTGTGTGCCGCACCATCATTACAGCCGTGGTCAGGATAGCTGTGCAGTACTCGTTTTCAGGAGTCAGGTTCACTGCATGATCTGACAGGTTCATTCGAGGAATACGAAGATTTCTCCGTACGACTTCCCACTGCATTAAAAGCGAGTAGGTTTTACGCCAAAGTGGCGATGTAATGACCTTTTTACGCCGCAACAGCCTGGAAATACTGCATTACGTGGGGTTATCTTGGAGCTTATATTTTACGCTGTACTAGCGATGAAGCTCTGTTGTACGCCGATGGCTCTGAAGTCAAGTCTTACGCCACACAGTACTTAAATACTGTGTATAACTCTGCAGCATATTTTTCATGCTTCTACAGCAGCATGGCAAAGTTATTGCTTATACATCGAGGTAGCTGAAGGTTCATGATAAGAACTACCCAACGCATGATCTCGAGCTAGCTGCAGTAATATTTGCATTAAAGATATGGAAGCACTATCTTTACGGAGAGAGGGTGTAATTTTTTATGGATCACAAGAGTCTAAAGTATGTCTATGCTCAGAAGAAGCTCAACATGAGGCAGAGATATTGGTTAGAGTTGATGGTCGAGTTTGATATAGATTTGCAGTACCATCCGGGCAAGGCGAACATCGTAGCAGACACACTCAGTCGGAAGCCCATAGCTTATTTCATGACGATGTAGCCCCAGTTATTAGAGGACCTACATGAGCTCAAGATAGAGGTTAATTTGCTAGGACAGAGTGGGTAGTTGGATAATCTAGAGGTTAAGTCATCATTAGTGGCGAGGATTAAGGCGACATTGCCTATAGATGCTAGGTTCCAGAGACTTAAAGAGAGGACGAAAGGCAACATGCAGACGGGACTTCAGATCCATGAGGATGGAATGTTAAGGTGCAAAAATCACCTATATGTTTCGAATGGGGAGTTGAGACATGAGTTGATATCGGAAGCATATAGATCCATGTACTCTATTTATCCAGGAGGTACGAAGATGTACCGAGATTTAAGGCAATACTATTGGTGGCATGGGATGAAGAAAGAAATTATAGGGTTTATGGCAAAATATTTGGTTTGTCAGTAGGTTAAGACCGAGCATCAGAGAACCACTGGTATATTACAGTTGCTTCCCATTCCCGAATGGAAGTGGAAACATATCACTATGGATTTCGTTACATGCTTTCCAAGAATCCCCAGTGAGAAGGATGCAGTTTGGGTTATTGTGGATCGACTCACTAAATTAGCATAATTCTTGCCGTTCAGAGTTGGACAGTCCAAAGAGATTCTAGCGACCTATATATTCGACAGATCGTAACGTTACATGGAGTACCAGTAAGTATTGTGTCGGATCGTGACTCAAGATTAATATCCCATTTCTGGCAGTGCATGTAGGAAAGTCTTGGCACCTGACTCAAGTTCAGCACTGCTTACTATCCACATATAGAGAGTCAGTCGAAGCGCACGATCCAGATATTAGAGGATATGTTGAGGTCATACATGTTAGACTTTGGAGGGTCTTGGGAAGACCATTTGCATCTGGTAGAGTTTTCTTACAACAACAACTACTAGACAAGCATCTAGATGGCACCTTTTGAGGTACTGTATGACAGAAAGTGCATGACTCATATATGTTGGATAGATGTGGGTGAACATCAGATACTCGGTCTAGAGTTGGTAATGCAGACAGTGGAGATGGTAAAGCAAATTCAGAGCCTTCTGCGGACATCTCAAGACAGACAGAAGTACTGGGCTGACACACACCATCAACCTTTGGAGTTCAAGAAAGAAGAGCATGTGTTTCTGAAGATCTCACCTAATCGGGGTACTATTCAATTTGAGAGCTGAGGCAAGTTGAGTCCATGGTATATTGGACCTTTTGATATTCTTGAGCGTGTTGGTGAGGTGGCGTACCATCTTGCATTATCCCCATCTTTAGAGGAAATGCATAATGTATTCCATGTATCACAGCTGAGAAGGTACGTGACTGACCCAAGTAACGTAGTTGATCATTCCGAGATTTCAGCAGGGCCGAGTTTGACTTATGAGGAGCAACTGTCATTACCACATTTTATAGGAAATGGTATTTTAGTAATTTTATATTTAATTAAATATTGTGCATGATAAATAATTATTTGTTGTATTATTTAATTATTTTTAGTTGTTAATTATTTATTTTGGAATTGTGTTAGTGGACCTAACTAGTTTAGTTTAGACTCATGGACCAACATGAATTAATTGGTTAGAATTTAGCCCATTTAGAAAGCCTATTGTTAAGGAGATAGATTAAATTAATTAAACCATTAGACTAGAAGCTTCCCTCCTTAATTATTTCTTCATGAGATGCCCCAAGGGGTGTATTGGATATTACATGGTAGCTTGAGGAAGGGGAAAGGGGGTCGGCCTATATAGAGGGGGGGGATTTATTTCTCTCTCCTCTTTTTATTTTAAAACTAGATCTAGAATTTTCCTCAACCAAATTCCTTCATTCCCACTTCATTTTCCTACCAAATTTCATTCTAATTCCTTCCCAAATCACCATTAGAGACTAGAGAAACAATGATCTATAAGGAGGAAGCAAGGATCTACAAAGTGGAGGAGGTTTCATTGGGAATCCATCTCCCAATAGGTACAATTCAATTTCCCCCCTTAATTTAGGTTCTAAATCTGAGATTTAATCATGGAAAATTAACCCATATGCATAGGCTACCCATAGGATTTGGTTTTGTGTTCATAGGAGGCCTATTGAGAAAGTTATAGTACTTTTTGTGTCAATTTTGGGAGAATTTCGAGATTGACATTTGTTGTGTATGTCAATTGGTCCAATAGATCAATTTGGCATATGCTTGTGTGTTTAGGGCTAGTATCGTATCCATAATTGGGTACGTGTAGGTCGTATTCCAATAATTTGGTGATACGTGTTGATTTGGGAGTTTTCTCTCCGACACGGGACTTTGTACATGTCATAGTTTGACACGGACACGTAGATCTATATTTGACTCTTCGTATTGTTTATGAATAATGTATGTGACTTGTTCGTGTCCTTCGGGGTACGTTTGGATGTGTGGTGGACTCGTGTCACATGCGTATCCTAGATCTAGTTGGATACGATGTGATAATCTCCATGTGTTTGTACAAATTATATGTAGATCTATTTATTGTGTTCTTAATTCATGGAGGATGTAATTGTATATATATATATTATGCTATATATAATTATGCTTCTTGTGTCTTAGATCGATGTATTTATTATGTATGTTGTAAGTAGCTATTCTTATATATGTATGTATAATTTTATATGTTAGCATGTAAATAGATATTATGAGTTGTTATAATTATAATTATATAATGTGTATGGTGAATAGTTATATATATATATATATATATACATATTAATATGTATGTGTGTGTATGTTACTATATGTATTATGTACATAATACTATGTGAGGGTGTGTGTACAATTATTAGTAGTATTTATGCATTTGATATATATATATATATATATATAATAATATATATATATATATATATATATATATATATATATATATATATATATATATACCATATATATATATATATAAATACATATATATATAACCCAAATATATATATATATATATATATATATATATATATATATATATATATATATATATATATATATATATATGTTTCAGCGACAGCAAGAGAGTGTCGCAACATCGAAGGTCGTAACAGCAGAGAAATAGCAACAACAACAACAGCTTTATAGCGACAGCAGTCAGCGACAGTTGCAGGAAACTGTCGCTGAAACAACAGTGTATCATCAGAGTATCAGAAACTTCAACGATAGTTTTTAGTAACAGTGCAGGAAACTGTCACAAAAATTATAGTGTATCTATATACACAGCAGTTTTTCGACGACAGTGGACAGGGTATATAGCGACAATTTGGCAGTTTTAGTATTAGATATATATATGTACATATATATATAGATATATCCATATATGCATTTGATATTTGAATATATATGAATATATTTATTTGCTAATGGTATTTAATACATACTATATGTATAATAATTATTGTTGTATGGTATATATATCTATGAGTAGATAGTATAACTAGCATTTGGGTATTACCTTAGAGAACCAAGGTAAGTACCAAGGTAATTAGGGATACCCAAGGTATTGGGTTGGGATGTTAAGATTATGGTTTTAAGTTGAGATACCAAGTTGGTTCAAAACCACGGTACCTATTTTAATGTTTGTAATTAGGATTCTATATTATAAATAATTGTTTGTTATATATATATTGGTATTTCACCTATGGATTCACGTATCTAGAGATACGGTATCCTAATATTTAAGATATAGTTTTTATGGCTTAGACTTTAGTATCTTGAACCCAAATATTTTGTGTTAGACTTATGCAACCTAGAAATAGGTAGTTGACCATAGTTTGACTATAGTTGACCATAGTTTAATATTTGACTTAAAATTGACTTGTTGACCTAGAAATTGACTAGTTTAACTAATTCTCTTTCCTGAACCTTGTATTGATGTTGTATTCCATATCTAGGTCTTCGAGGCACTGTATCAGACATTTGTGAGGATATTCATTTGACTTCAGGCGAGTACATTCTCTGATAGTTTCTCGTTTATGATATCCTCTATGTTCATTGTATCTAGTATAGATATCCATGTTTCTTGACACGATGGTTACACGGATTGGTATATCCGGATCTCGTCATGAAATGTTATTCCTTGTATATGGTGTATCTTGTGCAAGTCTTATTTCATTGATTATCTTGTACATATACAGACACTGATTCTCGGGGAGATTTGCTACCTTCCTAGAGAATCCTGTGCCATAACATACCATGGTTGGATCTATTATACCAGTCGGGGGTGGGGAGTATTTTAGTGTAGATATGTGATCATACCCTCCTGGTGCATGTATTGTTCCTTGTGAGTGTTGATCATACACCGCACATATAATTAACCAGGCCATTATACTCTTGTGCAACTTTCCAAGCCGATCACATGTTAAAGCTAGTACTCACACACTTAGATATTAGTATTCTTGTTCATTGTCATATTATTCATTCTTGTATTTATTTCAGTATTTTCTTATTGTGTATCTCTTGTATCTATTATACATTTTGTATATTTACATATATTTACTGTTACATAGTTTTTATCATTGATTAGAACTGCTGTTAGAGATATACTATGCTCCTTTCCTGACTGGATATATTTTTCCTGATGACACTGAGGACTGGTACCCTACACATTATGGACCTCAGTATATTGTGGGTTTAGAGTCTGAGACCCTGGTTCATGAGGGACTTATCCCAACTGTGACAGATGACCCGAGTTTAGTATCTTCTTAGTATTCTTGTACTGGATTTGTCTCCAGCTTATTTGTTAGATTCTTTCAGACTCATTGATGTATTATTTTAGACTCATGAGTTGTATTGTGACTTTATTCTTTTATCTGATTCGTACTCATTTCTGTCTTAGATCTATGATTGAGTATATTGTTATTATTGGTGGTTCATTATATTGATAGATAGATTACCCAGACAGTGTTCTACCGTCGATTCTGCGGCGTAGGTTGGGCATTATTCCTGACTTGTACCTTTACACCGGGTGTGAGTCGTGACACATTTTTAGTGGTGGCCCATGCAGGTCAAGCTTCGCAAGTTATGCGATATCGTGGTAGTGCGACAATTTAGTTGTACTACTGCGAGCCTGCGATAGGATATAGGATATAGGCTGAGATACTCAATCACATCTAGGAAAATTCTTTTGATTCAACTATTCTCCTTGATATTGATACTTGATCTCTTAATATGTCCTTTTCTTGAGTGTCTTACATCTTGTGCCATATTGATTCTTTCTTTTACTTTGTCTTAGGATATCACCTAAGACTAGATCGCAGCAGGGGAGAGCAACTTCTGAGAGGTCTACGATATCCCGAGGGCCTACACCAGTCACTTCTCCGGTGATTGGAGTGTCAACTGCTTTCGGAGGTCCACCACCTACTCAGAGGACTGTACCAGCTATATCTGAGGGGGCTTCCACCTCTTGTGCCAGCAGAGGCAACACCGATTTTATACTGTTTTGTGAGATGCTCGAGGCACAGAGGGCTCAGTCAGAGGCACATCAGAGGCAGACCGACGTTCTACGGCAGGGCATCGAGAGTACTCATCATCTTGCTCGTGCCGTAGTCGTGAGAGGAGTTTTGGCCCAGCAGCAAGTTGTTCCTCAGGATGCTCAGCTTTGACCAGGCAACATTCAGGACTTCAAGAAGCTGGAGCCTAGGGTCTTCAAGGGGATGGAGGGTATCGTCTATGCTGATGATTGGCTCGAGGACATTGAGCGTCTTATGAGGATGTCCCATCTTTCTGAGGATCTGAAGGTTGAGGTGGTAGGACTTTAACTGTTCGACGTCGCTCGTACTTGGTTCAAGAATGAGTCGGTTCTGGTTGACGCAGGACAGTCTTGGGAGGTATTCAAGGACCTTTTCAAGAAGAAGTTTTTTGCTCGGGCAGACAGGCTAGACTTGGGGAGGCAGTTCGAGAGTCTTATTCAGAAGAGAATGTCTGTGGAGGAGTACGCTACGGAGTTCGGCAGGTTAAGCCGATTTGCAGAGTATATGGTGAGAGAGTCGGAGTTTCGGGCTATTCGTTTCCGTGAGGGTCTAAACTGGGAAGTGAAGATCCTCATTCCATCTTTTTATGAGACATACTCGGAGATACTTACGGAGGCACGCAAGGTTGAGCGGGAGTTGGATTTGAAGCCCAAGAGAGACCGTGATTCTTTTCTGGGGGCAAACAGCAGTGCAATATCTGCCAAAAGTCCTTATTTCTAGTCCAGACCTTTCCAACAGCCTCAGCAGCACCAGACTCCAGCTAGGGCATCTTTTCACCAGGTACCACAACAGCAGAGACAGTTACAACAATTTTCCTGCCACTTTTGTAAGAAGCCCGGCCATATCTGGAAAGTTTGCAGGAAGAGGTTGGGGGTTTATTTGTATTATGGTAATTAAGGGCATCAGCTGAGGGAGTGTCCTTCCAATCCTCGTCGTGCAATTCAGGGAGTAGCTTGAGCTCTGAGGGCACAGACGAGACCACCTACAGTACAGCCGAGAGGACCGCTTCTGACACAGCAACATCGTTATGTCCAGCATCAGTAGCAGGGAGGTGCACGTCAGGGACGAGCGTTTGCTATGACCATCGAAGAGGATGAACCCACCGGAGATGTCATCGCAGGTTCTATTCTTCTTGATTCCATTTCAGCTTTAGCTTTGTTTGATAGTGGTGCTTCCCATAGTTTTATATCTGTTTCTTTTGCTCTGAAGCACGGTTTGGTAGCTGAGTCGTTGCTTAGGACTTGCAAGATTATGGCCGGGGGAGGCATTATCCTAGTTAATGATGTTTGCAAGCATCAGAGAGTTACTCTAGGTGGACGGGAGTTGAGTGCGTGTCTACTTATAATGCCACTTCCGAGCTACGATATTGTACTCGGGATGGATTGGTTGAGTAGGCACCATGCTAGCATAGATTATAGAGGAGGTAGAGTTTTGTTTGGTCTGCCAGGAGAGCGAGAGTTCGAGTTTGCTAGAGGAGCTGCAGAGCAGGAAGAAGGCATTATTTGTGGAGCTATGGTGGAAGACAAGGGAGTTGCCGCATACGTTGATAGCAGAGTTCTTGGATGTATTTCCTGAGGAATTGCCACGGTTGCCTCCAGATCGATATGTTGAATTTTCTACAGACTTGGTGCCAGGTGTAGAACCAATTTCGCAACATGTCTATAGAGTAAACAACAGCGAGCTGGTCCAGCTGAAGAAACAGGTGGACGGATTGCAGGATAAGGGGTTTATGAGATCGAGTTCTTCACCGTGGGGAGCTCCATATTGTTTTGTACTGAAGAAGGATGGATCGATGCGCATGTGCATTGATTACAGGGATTTGAATAATCTCACTATCAAGAATAAGTATCCTTTGCCACGGATTGATGATCTGTTTGATCAGTTGAGTGGTGCCAAGGTATTTTCTAAGATAGATTTCAGATCAGGCTACCATCAGGTGAAGGTAAAGCCGGAGGACATACCGAAGACTGCTTTTATATATATATTGACAGGTTTGGGATGAACCATGGTTCAAACCATGACCAAGTCCTATCCTCATATTAAACCCATGAACCCAACTTCTTAAAAATTGGTTTAGCTTACAACCAAATAAACAAAAATGGCAACAAGCAGGAATACGTTCCAAATACGTATATTAGGACAGGGAGTGACATATCTACCCACCTTAGAAAAAGTTAATCCTCGAAATTCGGATCCATGTATAGCTAGAGAATTCAGGACAAGTACGATACTAATCTACAAGCTAATCTACATACGCAAGCAACCACACATAATGAAGCAAAGCAACATCATAACACATAGGTGACCAATGATCACATAATCCGAGATAGGAAGGCGTAAAAAAGAATATACCTTACTAATCGAATAGGAGCGGGTACCGGGATATAGGAAGGCATACGAAAGAATATACCTTCTGAATCGAATATGAGCGGGTACCGGGATCAAATATCAACCTCACGCTCCCACGTCGATTCCCCTAGAGAGTGATAGCACTAGGCAACTCGGACAAGAAAAATAGTCTGGTTGTTGAGCATCTTCTCCCTTCGGTCCAATATGGATACGGGTTGCTTCTCATAAGATAAGTCGGGTACCAACGACTAATTCAGAGTGATTAAGGATATGAATCAGATCCGGAATATACCTACGCAACTGAGACACATAAAATATATCGTGTACCTTACGTAGATAAGGCGGAAGGGCAAGACGATAAGCAACATTACTTACCCGCTCGAGAATATCGAACAGACTGATGTATCACAGACTAAGCTTCCGCGAACCCCAAATCTAATTACTCCATGGGTTGGTGAAATTCGCAAGAATACGTGGTCATTGATAGAGAACTCTAAAGGCATACAATGATGATCTTTCTAATGTCGATGTCGTTCTTGCGTAACCCGAAGCCGCTCTCTAATTATTTTGAAAATTCTAATATTTGTGTGATCATTTTTAGGTCCAATAGTTTTCTTTCACTGATGTCATCCCATGCCAACGGTGACCTGCACTTTATTCCGTATAGTGCCTCAAAGGGAGTCATCTGAATGCTTGTTTGATAAATGTTATTATATAAGAATTTGACTAGATGAAGATAATCTTTCCAAGACTCACCAAAGTCCAAGG
Organism: Iris macrosiphon; assembly: GCA_036927795.1. Classification (NCBI taxonomy): domain Eukaryota; kingdom Viridiplantae; phylum Streptophyta; class Magnoliopsida; order Asparagales; family Iridaceae; genus Iris; species Iris macrosiphon. Next base: position 119,306,940 of record JAYESA010000012.1, on the reverse strand, counting down.
TACAAGCTCATAGCATATCTTCCAACGTTTGGATGGTTCTTTCCGATTGCCTTCTGTTTGAGGATGGTAAGATGTACTAAATCTTAACTTGGTGCCCAAGCTCTAATGCATGCTCTTACCAAATTGAGAGTGAATCGGGTGTCTCGATCCGAAACTATGCTTACTGGGACACATTGTTGCTTCACTATTTGTCGCATGTACATCTCTACCAACGGTTCTGTAGACTGTCCTACCCGAAAAGGAATAAAGTAAGCCACTTTCGTGAGATGGTCCACTATTACCCAAACTGTATCCCGACCAGTCAAGGATCTAGGTAAACCAGTTATAAAGTCCATGGTGATATGCTCCCTACTTATACTCCGGAATAGAAAGAGGTTGTAATAATCCTGCCGTTCTCTGGTGCTCGACCTTCACTTGTTGATATATGAGACATCGAGAGACAAACTGTGTTATCTTTCGCTTTATTGCATTCCACCAAAAGTATTGCTTGATGTCTTGATACATCTTGGTGCCTCCTAGGTGAATTGAGTACTGGGAACTATGGGGCTTCGGTCATAACTTCCTGTTGGATATCTCTACTAGGTATACAAAGACGATTTCCAAATCTCAGCGTTCCATCCGAATGAATCGTCAACTCCTTCCGTAGACCGGACTCACACTCTGCCCGAAGCTTCTGGACCTTCGGATTCTCTGTTGAGCTGCCTTAATCCTCTCAACCAAAGTAGATTAAATCTGTAAACTGGCCAACACTCTTACATCCTGGGGCAGTACTATCTCTATATCTATTTCTTGAAGATCTTCTAGGATATGTCGCTGTAATATCAATATGAATGCACTTCCTCTCCTGTTAAGGGCGTCTACTACAATATTAGCCTTGTCCAGATGGTACTAGAGTTCCACATCATAGTCCTTTATCAATTGTAGCCACATTCTTTGCCTCATATTCAAGTTCTTTTGAGTGAATACATACTTCAGACTTCCGTGGTCCATGAGTATTTTCTACCCGATCGCTATATATATAGTGCCTCCATAACTTAAGTGCAAGAACCACTGCTGCCAACTCTAAGTCTTGCGTTGGATAGTTTTTCTCATGATCTTGAAGCTAGCAAGATGTGTAAGCTATCAACCTTCCTTGTTGCATCAATACACACCCAAGTCCCTTGCCCAATGCATCATAATACACCATAAACTCTCTGGAACCTATTAGAAGCATGAGCATTGGTGCCAAAATTAATCTCTTCTTCAACTCCTCACATGCTACCAGGCATTCCGTTGACCAATCAAACTTAACCTCTTTGCATGTCAACCTAGTCAATGGTGTTGAGATCCTTGTAAAATCTGACACAAATCTTCTGTAGTATCTTGCCAAGCCAAGAAAACTACGTACTTTTGCTAATGTCTTTGGAACTGGCCAACTTTCTACGGCCTCAACCTTCCTTGGATCTACTGTCTCTCCTGCTCCTGAGATGATATGACCCTAGAATGATACATGATCTAACCAAAACTCGCACTTGCTAAACTTAGCATACAACTGGTGCTCTCTCAGAATCTGCAAGACCTTCTTAAGATGCTCTTTATGCTCCTCTTTGCTACTGAAATATACGAGAATGCCAACTATAAACACCACTATGAACTGATCCAAGTATGGCATAAAAACTCGATTCATCAGATCCATAAATATTGTTGGAGCATTAGTCAGTCCGAATGGCATAATAAGAATTCATAATGCCTATATCGAGACCTAAATGCTGTCTTGGGTATGTCTTGCTCCCGAACTCTTACTTGATGATACCCCGATTGGAGGTCGAACTTAGAGAAAACCTTAGCCTTTCTCAATTGATCAAACAAATTATCGATTCTTGGTAATAGGTACTTGTTCTTCACTGTTACTACATTCAATTGCCTGTAGTAGATACATAACCATGACGACCCATCATTCTTCTTCACTAGAACCACTGGCGCTCCCCAAGGTGATCCACTGGCTCGAATGAACTTTCTTGCCTTCAGCTCTTCTACGTGTTGGTATAAAAAGTCTAATTCTGATGGTACCATCTGGTGGACCTTACAAGATATTGGTCCTGCTCCGGGAATCAACTCTATGCAAAACTCCACCTCTCTTACTGGGCGTAAACCTGAAAGTTCATTGGGAAAGACATCTAGAAACTTTTGGACTACCTCAAGAATCTGCTCTACTTCTACTATTGCTACTGCTGCAACTCTGTCTTCACACTGGTCTATCATAACTCTTTCAAGGATGAATTCTTTCATGCCTGGGATACTAAATAACACTCTACACCTATGGCAATCTATTGTAGCATGATTGTCTCTCAGCCAGTCCATGCCTAGAACAATATCAAAGTTACCCATTGGAAACTCGATCAACTTAGCAGGTAATAAACGCCTGCACACTCTCATTGAACATGCTACACATACTCTACTAACTTCTACGAGCCCACTACAAGTGAGTATATTCAACCTCTCTGGCAATGCCTTGAACTCCAATCCAATACGTCAAATTATGCAGAAACAAATGAATGCGAAGCTCCTGAAGCAAATAATGCTATTGCAGAAAAAGATGCTGTCACTACCCCATTTCCAGAGCCGGGTATTTTTTTTAATTTGGATTAATTGTGTATTATTTATATTTAATTGTATTTATATTTAATTAATGATTGTATTATTTTTATATTGATTGTTTTAGGGTTTTGGCTAGCCTGGACCCATGTCAGACCCTAGTGGACCCATGTCCGACCCAGCCCACACCCTTGTGAGACTTATTTTTGGGTTTAGAATATTTATTATATTTTTAGTGGGTTAGTTGAAGAGATTTGGAGTTAGTTTGAGTACTTTTGGAACCCGGAACCCAAACCCAAGTGAGAGGAGGGCATTTTGGGTATTTTGGACTTTGTGAAACCCCCTTTAATGTGAATGGCCGACCCTATTCCCTTCATTCCCAGATCTGGACCGAAACCACAACCCCTCCCTCCCCCCATTCTTCTTCTTCACTTCTTCTTCTTCTCCACTCTTTCCTCCTTCTTCCTTTCTCCTTCACAAGTAAGTTTCTCCATTTTTTTCCTTCCTACTTCCATTTCTTCTACTTATGTTAACCCTAACCCTACATTTTTCCCTAACCTAGGTGGATAGAGCTTAGATTTGGTGTTGGAGCTTGGATTGGAAGCTTGGAAGCTAGTTGAGGTAGATTTGGAGCTTTTTGGAGACTTTGGCTTGGGATTCCAACTCCTAAGAGGTAAACCCTAATTTTCCCCCTTCTAATTATTCTTATATAGTGTAATTAGTAGTTTAGAACCTTCCTAGACCCTTAGGCTACCCGTGGGAGGAAGTTGGAACTAGTTGGGTTGTGTTTAGAGACTTTGACACTAGGTTTTGTGTCGATTTCGGGTAAAATCTGAATTTGGCCCAATTTTGGGTGATGCCCTAGGTTAGACGGACCTAGATAGACGTTGTCGGGTATTTTGAGGGCAAGTGCGTGTCTTCGTTCGGACATGGGAAGTCGTATCGCGGAGAAACGGGCGTTTTGGGCGAATTTGGGGTTTTCGTCGTCACCGGTTCTAAGTGCGTACACGTTTTTGCCATGGGCCTAGAATCGACGGGGTAGTATTTTTTATAGGATCTAGACATCGTTTAGAACCAGTGGGTAAATTTTGGGCCGATTCCGAGTTGGTTTGGTATGCGTTTAAGGAGGTTTTTCGAACCGCATACCGCGTGTTCGTCGAAATGACCGAACGACCATTTCGACTTGGTTTCCTAGTTTCGGACTTGTGCGCGCATTGAGTTAGCTTCAAAGAGTATGTGCTAGAATTCTTAGGTTATATTTTATATATTTATAGGTGTTTGTGCGTGTCGGGGCCGTTGGGCGTGCGTTGGTGAGCGTTGTGCGTTGTGCGTTGTGTTGTGTGTTGTGTGTGTGTTGTGTTTATATATATATATATATATATATATATATGTATATATATATGTATATATATATATATATTTATATATGTATGTGTGTTTTTATGTATATGTGAGTGTGTTAGTGAGTGCTTGTGTGAGTGTGTTAGTGAGTGCTTGTGTGAGTGTGTGTGTGAGGGTGTGTGTGAGTGAGTGTTTATATATATATATATATATATATATATATATATATATATATATATATATATATATATATATATATATATGGGTTTGTGTGTATGTATGTGTATATATATATATGTATGTGTGTATGTGTATATATGTATGTATATTTGTGTGTGTGGTTGTGTGTTTATGAGAGTGTGTGTTAGTGTGTGTGAGAGTGTGTGTGTGAGGGTGTGTGAGAGTGAGTGTGTGTGAGTGAGTGTATATATATATATGTTTGAGTGTGTGAGTGGGTATATTCATATATATATTAGTGTGTGTATATATATATTGATATATGTGTGTTTAATTATATATATATATATATAGATACGTGTCTATATGTATAAGTGTGTGCGTGTTTATGCATAAGTGTGTGTGTGTATTTATATATGTTAGTGTGTGTGAATATGTGCATATGTGTGTGTGTAAGTATATGTATTAGTGTGTTTATATATCTATAGTTGTATATATATATGTATATAGGTGTGTGTGTCTGTGTGTCTTTGTCTGTGTGTTGTCGTGTGTGTGTGAGGGTGCAGCAGTAAAAAGCAGCAGCAGCAGCAGCATTCAGCAGTAAAAAGCAGCAGCATTCAGCATTTAAAAAACAGCAGCAGCAGCAGCATTTAAAAGCAGCAGCATTCAACATTTAAAAAACAGCAGCAGCAGCAACAGCATTTAAAAAGCAGCAGCAGCACCAGTAAAAAGCAACAGCAGCAACAGAATAAGCAGCAGCAGCAGTAGTAAAAAGCAGCAGCAGCAGCAATGAAAAGCAGCAGTAGCAGCAATTTTAAGCAGCAGCAGCAGCAGGGTAAGCAGCAGCAACAGCTAGCAGCGAGCGAGGAAGAGAGTGATATGTATAGATATATATATATCTATAGTTAGATAGATAAATAAGTTAGATAAATAAATAGATAGATAGATAGATAGGTAGTTAGATAGATAGAATTCTAGATAGATAGATAGAATTCTAGATAGATAGATAGATAGATAGTTAGATAGATTGGTAGATATATACGTAGATAGCTAGATAGATAGATATATAGATAACTAGATAGATTAGATAGATTGATTGATAGATAGATAGACATATAGGTAGATAAATAGATAGATAGATATCTAGGTAATAGATATCTAGATAGGTAAATGTATAGATTGATAAATAAGATAGGTATTTAGATATATCTATCTATATATATAGGTATATATACATATAGCTAGATATATATATTATAGCTAGATATATATATATGTATAGGTAAGGTAAGGTATATATGTATGTGTATGTGTGTGTATGTGAGATATATATATATATATGTAGATACCTAGGTATATGCCTATATGTATTAGATATCTATATTTTAGCCTAGATTATAGCTAGGTATATATGTTTATGCATAGTTAGTTAGCTAGAGGGGTAGTAGGTTGAGTTTAGAGAGGTATCTCAATACCTTGAGATATCCAAGGTATTGGATTTCGAGCGGGATTTTTGAGCAATAGCCTAGGAATAGTATTGGAGTGATTTTTATATGCTTATGTGTATATATTTACGTGTGCTAGCATAGGTTTTAGAGGGTATAGGCGGGGTGCGTAGCCTAGGTTGAGGTATCGGATACCGAGGGTATCCCGGTATCTCAAGGAGGCGAGTTTGAGAGTTTATTAGCTTAATGAGCTCGGTTTGACCTAGAATTTCAGGAGCACCCTAGTTTGACCTAGACTTGACCGTAGTTGACTCGGTTGACCGCCAAAGTCAACTTTTGACCTAGTTTTGACCTAGAGTTGACTTTTTGGACACAGAGTTGACTTTTTAACCCAGATTTCATCAGTTTGACCCGTTTGACCTAGAACGACCCTAGAAGCCTATTTTTAGTTATTTTATATCTGTTTAAATCATTAGAAACCTGTTTAACCTTGCTTTTTGCAATAGGTCCTTGCGACACCAGTTTGGATCGCTAGTTGCTAAGGACGTCAGGCGAGTACATTCTCTGATAGTTTTTATTATCTGATGATTATTATGATTCAGCTTCTAGTATAGTATCATCTGATTATTCTGGCACAACACGGGACACTGACTGGTATTTCTGGATTCATTTACTTGCGACACATATATTTCATATTTCTGGCCTCTATTCTGGAATCACCTACTGGCATCACCTACAAGCATCACTACAGGCATCACTCATATTTCAGGATGGACTCATCTTGATTTACGTGTCGGGTCTTGGATTCACTTGTATTTGTCGAGGCAGAAAAATACTCGAGTAGACATATAAACATTCACATCTGGAATCATCAGGAATCACTCCCTCTGGTCTAATCTGGAATGATAGCATCCGCGCACCTAGTGCGCGGTGAGCCGTACTTACCCCTAGCCGTTTACATGTCGAAACAAGTATTTCAAAGAAACTGAGTTCATTATTTATAGTCTGGACTCACTTGCATTCTTGTTGGTCTCACTTACATGTTTCTGGACTTGACTTATTACATGTATTTTATGCTGGACTCACTACACGTTCATGTGCACGGACTTGATCTTAGCTTAGATTTCTTGTATCTTGTAGTTATTACTATCTTGCTTCTGATATTCCTGCATCTTTACCTTTATGCACCAGTGATATATATATATTTTTTGTCTCATACTTATTTCATTCTTCTTGCTACTTGCTATAACTACTTTATAGTTTTTATCATTTAAATGGAACTGCTGTTAGAGATGTACTTGCTCCAGTCCTGACTGGACATATTTTTCTAGAGTATCCGAAAGAGTGGTGTCCAACATTTTATGGACCTGAGCCTGTCGATGGTGCAGACAGGGACCCTCTAGTTTAAGGGTAATTTTCAGGTTGGTAGCCGGGATCACTAGGACCTTGTTATTGATTTTATTAGCTTTTAGCACCAGATTTGTCTCCGGTTTTGGATTGAGACCTTGTATTGTATATTATTTTTGATGTTGTATTATTATTATTGATGTTGTGGTTGTTGTAGTAGTTGTTGTTGGTTAGACTTTATAGCTATTAGTTTTCTGTGTTATCTTATCGTGCTTAGATTCGTGATTGAGTATATTATGATTATCATTATGATATTGCTCCTCCGTTTGGAGTTGAGATCTTGATAGGTTTATATATTGATTGTGTGAGATTGTTATCTAGATAGTTGACCTAGACAGCGTTCTACCGCCGATGCTGCGGCGTAGGCTGGACGTACCCACGACTCATGCCCGATTTTTCGGGTGCGGGTCATGACAGATGCGACAAAAATATTACATGCCACTATATCACCTGATGCAAAAGCCTCATCCAATGATAAAGTGAATGCCTGCCCTTGGCCTTGTTATCCTCCTTGTTGTGGCCTCCCTTGGTAACGCTGATGTGGCCTCTGCTGTCCCTTTTGCTGGTCCCTCTGCCGAAACATCTGTGTATGTGTCAATAATGGACCCTGAGCTACTGGTCGGGTTGCTACTTTTGGCCCTCTGTACTGCATTGCCTCTGGTGCTTGTAGTACCAAAAACTGCTGAACTGGCCCTCCTTGCCTCTGCATCACCGAGCAATTAAAAATCTTGTAGCCCATATCACCACACCTTAAGCAAAGCCTATTCACCACTCTATAGACGTCTTTAGTATAGCCTCCCTTGCCATAGTAGGTGCAACCCACCTGAATCCCCTGACATTGTTGCTGCTATTATTGTTGCCTCGGTTGCTGCCAAGTTGGAACTGTTATTGTTGAATTTTTCGTCCTTCGTGGCACTGAGTCATAAATATGAACGCCAGAGGATGATGCTGACATTCTGGGTGTTGTCCCTCCTCTAATCTGAGCATGAGACCTCTTTTGGCCTCCTATCCAAGCTGATAATCTCTGCATGGTCAGCTCGTGCCACCTAGCTGCTATTAATACTTTCTCATAAGTCTGATAGTCGTGCCCCTCTACCAGCTATAAAATCTCCAAGTAAAGTCCATATTGGAACCTCATTACTATGTCCGACTCCTAAGCCACCATAGTTGAAGGAAATCTACTCAGTCTGCAGAACTCGGCTGCATATCCATCTTTAGTCCGATCGGCCTGCTTGAGACTGATAAACCTCTGTTGGAGCTTATACTGCACTACGACTTCAGAATACTTAGACAGAAATTGAGTCCTAAAATTGTCCCAAGCGATAGGATGCCTCAAGCCAACCTATACAGACTCCCATAAATTACGAGCAAGGTCCTAAAGCTGCAGTCGGACCTGGTCAACTTACTCATCATCTGGAACCTTTGTCGCTGCTAGAATAACTTCGATATCATAGAGCCATGAATCTGTTGTGATGGTGTCATCCGTGTCATTGAAGTATCTCTGGATTAAGTCGACAAAATCTGATTGATGCCCCCGAATAAGTCCTTCCATCTCTCTCCAGAGCCATTTGTAAGCCCTGACTCAACAAAACATTCAGCTCTTATTGTTGAAACTGCTAATTTTGTTTTACTTCCATCTGATGCTGCTGGGTATCCATTAAACCCTGGAGGATCTCTAATAATGTTAGAGTATTAAGTACCGCTGGTACTGCTGGTACTACTTGGGGTACGGGGATCTCAGGGGTTGGTTGCTCAATGTGTCCAACTTATGGTTCTACCATACCAGCTTGATCAACTACTGGCTCTATCTGAATTGACTCAAAGTAGCTGCTACCTTCCATTATTGCCAAGGAGAACCCTGTCCAACCATGCCTGGTGCTCCAGCAATGGAAGAAACCCTAAATAAAAGGACAAGAATCATCAAGAACAAGATGGAAATGATCAAGGAAAAAATTGATTCGAAAGTCAAGCATGGCTCCAAGAAGAACGAATTCAGGATTTCAAAGGCACTTGTTTGATTGAGACTCCTATGACCATAACACCCCACAAGTCTGAATATACAAACCTGTATGGACCACCACTAAAACCTTGTCACACCCCAGTACCGGAATACGGAGACGGACATGGCCAATTATCCCATACAAGGTACTATACGTCGTACGATGATCACAGCTGTAACTAGACAAGGGCATGCATACTATAATCAAGTCACCTAGGGTTACAAAGAATATCTATTATCTCAACCAGTCAAGTAAAAAGTAGTAAATATAGAATATATATGACATAGAAGTAAGGCATCCCAAATGTCCTGCCAAAATATTCTAGAAATCAGCTATGCAAAATAGGAAAGAGCTCGCATAGTAGCAAAAGTACACGATCATGATCAGCTGTAGTCTGATTAATTATAATCATGTAACAAGAACTAAATGTCTAGACTTTTCGGCTAACCGGTGAAGTGGCTAAATACCCAAAAGAGTAAAATATATAATAACGAACAAGGAAGAAGAAACCCACTCGTGCCATTTAGTGACGGCTATGTGGCCTGACTTCCTATGCAGCATGACCCATACTTTGTCCTGAGTTCGGTCTATAAGTATGGTAGACTTTGTAAATAAATGTGGCCTAATTTGGTGGATATGTTCTATGGTTTAATTGAGTGGACTAGGTATCGGGGTATTTGTACTTGTGTTTTGTCAGTGTAACTCAGCTTACATCAGTCCTAGACTCAAATAAATAAAGATTATATTTGAATAGAAACCAATAGCAGTTGCAGAGTCTGACTTTTGTACTGACAGAGTTAATATGCTTTGCATCGAGTATCTGCTTCATCTGTATTTTAGATATGATGTTTGACGATTATCAAAATCTGGTTGACTGTGACCACTTTGTGTCGACATATGCGACCCATGCGGTCTGAGCTCAAGCATCTTGACTCATGCGACCCATGCTGTCTTAGCTCATGCGGCCCAACCTATGCGAACCATGCAATCTGAGCTGATGTGGCCCAACCCATGTGACCCATGCGGTCTGAGCTCATGCGGCCCGACTCATGTGACCCATGCGACCTATGCGACCTATACGGCCTGAGCCTATGCGACACGACCCATGCGACCCATGCGGCTATGCGACCAGACTTCAAATGCGACAACAATCTCTATGCGGTACTTGTCATATGCGATACTAACTCTATACGTTCCTGACCCTATGCGGCCCTGTGTACATGATTTGTTGATTTTTCTTGGTTGGATACTTTATTAGATTTTTTATGATTCTATGTGTGAGATAGATGAATGGAATGCATGATGAATGGAATACATGAGAACTGAGTGACCAAGTATTGAACCTGTCTATATGCTTGAACCGACTATGAATAGAGATAGACCATGCGACCAAGTGACTATGACTACCTTTGCATCTGACTCGACGTATGTATTGCTATGTACTAGAACTCATGTAATTTACCAATGATTGGTAACTTGACTCGACTATTTATATCCATGCTGATACACTTACTATGTGCTATATGTTCCTACGTGCTAAGTGTTTCTACGTGATTATGTTACATGTTTTACATCGAGGTATGCCTACGTGCTAAACGATATATGATGTAATAAATTCCTCCGACAGGGCTACACCTGGCTAAGTAACTTTCTCCATGGGCCCATTAGTGAAATGCGCCAAACAACTGGTTGCGCTGGGAAAGAAACTTTGTTGCTCCAAACATAAGGGGATTCACACGTGTGCCAAAGTGAATCCTACACTTATATCTTCCATGCTTATGTTCAAAGTATTCCAAACTTTAAAACTTACAAAGTTTAAAGTTCAAAAACTTTGAAAGGGGGTCTCGTAGAAGCATGAAAAATCTATACCATGCGCCTCACTAACCCAATTCCATGCGCCTTAATGAATCAGCTCCATATGTCTCAGGGTACATCTTGATGCGCTTCAGTGTCCTCGCTCTATGCACCAACTATCCAAGAAGTGTCTCATGTGCCCATAGTGCCATGCGCCACTATACATTTTAGTGTGTCATGTGCCCATAGTGCCATGCACCACTACACATCTTAGTGTCACATGTGCCCGTAGTGTCATATGCCATTATACATCTTAGTATGCGCCTGCAGTGTCATATGCCACTACCCCTTCAGTGCTCTTCATGCGCCAAGTGGAAGTATTCCTAAGGTGCAAATACAGCTAGCCAAATTTGGGCATAACACTTGTCACGAGTATTATGAGCATCAGCAACCCCAGATCTCAGCTTGACACATGACAACCTTAACGCAATATACGCCTTCAGTACCTTGCTCCAATATATAGCCCGCGTACATGCGCCTATGTAAGGCCTTCCTAAGGCCATAAATAATAGACATCTTCCACATGCAAAAAGGAGGCAACTACACATAAAATTAGACACACGTAGGCAGCGACCACACGTGGAAGACGAGGAGAAGGAGACAAAAGCGTCATTCGAAGCCTCGTCAACCTCCTTGGCACTGGATCGTCAACGGAGTAAAGGTGTCACACCTGATTCCAGATTTGGTATTTCTTAAATTTTTAGAATTTAATTTTTTCTGATAATGTATTCCTATTGTATTTCTCATGTTGGTTTCTGTTATTTTTTGTTGTTGATGAGAGAGACTACCCGAGACTAGTTGAATACTTATTAGCATTGCCATAGACCCGGTTTAGGACCCGCATGTAGAATGGATACTAGGTTCGGTTCTTTCGATTGAACCCACGACGAAATCATCCCCCTCCCCTCTTATTATATATATATATATTAGTATTTTCTTTCTCCTCACTCATTTTCTTATTCCACTTGCTTCCTTCTTCCTCCTTTCCTTCAAGTCCCCTCTTGCCAAACCCTAGCCGTAGGAAGAAGTTGTTGTGACTTAAATCATGAAAGGTATAGGCTTAGAGCCACTCGAGGCAAGTACATCTTGCTCAATGGTGAAGTCATGAATAATCGAAATTTTTTATTTATATGTTGTTTTAAAAATGTGTTTTATAGAAAAAAATTTCCTTGAGTTGCTGATCATATTTAATTCTTGGAGTTTTAGAATTTGATGTATAGATTTTTGTAGATATGAGTTTTAAGTTTAGGGTTTTTATGGGTTCCATAAGTTTTTCTTAGTTTTGATCTATTAAAACATAGTGTTTTCAAAAACTACTTTTCCTTATGTTAAAGCATTTTATTTCGGGCAATTTGGCTTTTGTTTCATTTGATTTGGAGTTAAAATAAAATTTTATGAAGAAAATAAATTTTTGGTTTTTGAAGCTTTCGGCCATTACCGAACCTGCTGTTGGAGAAGACGAAGTCTTCAGGCAGCCAACGATCTATACGGCAGAGTGTGCTATGCGGCCCGAGAGGGTTATTCAGCCTGAACTCCTTGCCGCATAATAACAGCATGCGTCCATCTTGTTGGATGCATGACTGTACATTACACAAAGTGTTTTGGAGCTAATCCTTGAACTGCTTGTGTTTTTACTTGCTAAACGAATAAAAAATTTATTACGTCCAAGAGGGACGTTCATGCGGCAGTTCATGTGGCAAGCAGTTCATGTGGCAGGTAGTTCTTGTGGCAGGCATTTCATGCGGCCACGAGCTATTCTCCTTGAACGCATGACTCTGAACTGTTTGGCACATCTTTTTATGATTCTTGTCTCTTTTTTTGACACACTGTTCGGCCTGTCATATCCATCACTGTATGTCACTTCATTGACACTTTCTTATTTGACCCATCACTCAGCACTTGCCCCAAGGAGTAGACTTTAACCCTGAGCATGCGACCAGTGAGTCCATGCGACAATTGGGTGCATGCGTCCAGTGAGCGCATGCGGCAAATGAGTGCATGCAGCCAGTGGGTGCATGTGGCAAGTGAGTCCATGCTGCCAGTAGGCGCATGCGGCCAGAAATTCTTGTATTCATTTTGTGTTCCCTTTAATTATGTTTATTTAGTAATTCTTTTTAGTAATTATTATTGTGTGCTTTCTTATGTCGATACAAGTTTATGTTACCAGAAAAGTTTTGTATGTAAGTTCACGAGACTAGTTTATGTACAAGTTTAAAATCCTCACGACCCCGTAGAAATGTTTGTGTATAAAAACTATTGCATTTGGCATCGGACAATCGAGTGTGAATATTGTACAATGTATTGTGTGTCGCAAATACGTTAACTCATGAAAAGCTCGTACTCGTCACTCGTCATTCTAAGAAGTTATCAAGTGTCCACGACTCAAGAAATTAAAATAATTTAGTAATGATTAAACAAGATAAAATTTACCTAGATCATTGGGAGAAAAGAATATTATGCTACCGGCTACCCCGATATCTAAGGGCCCTATGCATTATGGAACATCCCTGCTAGGCAAAGGCTCCATGACTAACCAAGTTTATGGGTACTGCGGCACTTACATGACAAGTTCATATACAAGTATATGTTACAAGACAAGTTTATAAAGCAATTTTACAATCACAAGTTTAAGTTTATGCTTATAAGTTCAATTTTTATTTATGACTAGCAACAAATTAAGTTATTATATGATTGAATGTGCATTTAAGTTTACTAGACAAGCGTACCCTTGGCGATCCAGATTAACTACAGTGTCAGTGGTAGAAATATTCTTAAAATATCCATTTAATAATTAGTGTCTGTGACAACCCTAGCTAGTTAATCGTAGCAAGCCGTAAAGTTATTTGGCCGTACGATGAATGATGTCACTTTTATTATAGCTTGATCTTCTAGTTTCATTTTCTCTCGGCTCGTGGTTAGGGTGTTAAGTTATGCTCGGGTGAAGGTATGCAACCCTGGTCCTTGTTTGGTTAAAAGGTTGTGGTCCCGATCCAGAGTAGTTCCTACGCTCTCTTGCCACTCGTCGCCTTACTTTCATTTTTGCACTTGTTATTAGTTCTTCTAGTAATATTCTTTAGACAAGTACATTGGTACTGTACATGTCTCGATCAATATTTATTTCTTATATGTCTCTTTCGGCTTATGTTGTAATGTGTTTGGTTTATCACCTCGAGCTTCTTTGTGGTACTTGTTGCTTGGGGTTCTGACCCCATTGGCTTTGCATAGCCAGATTACCCCGAAGAGAACCAGGATCCACCGCACTTCCAGCAAGATGGCTCGCACTCGTAGAAATGCGGCCGAAGCTCGCAAGTGGGTTTTTTTCTTCCACCCCTTGTCTTGATTACTTTATTTTGTGGTACTTACCTAGGGGATGAGTTAGCTCCTTCTATTTTTGAGACTACGGTCAACATGATGTGTATATTAGACCATGGCTGGTATATTTGATCATGTATTATTATACTCTACTAGTACAATATTTTGTATTCACTAGCTTCATGATCATATGCGACATATAATTTGGGACGCCGGTTTACTTTCAAGTATGATATACTCTTGTATTTGTGTTGATGGATTGAGATAATAGGATTTGTCGACCTTAGGACTGACGTCATAGCATACTAGAGTTCACCCTTCTGTATTCTAGACAACTTTAACATATTGTGACTTACTTCGGTATTCTGCAAGTTGTGGTTGGCCATGTCAGTCCCCGTATTTACCCAGTATTCTGTTAGCGGTACGTGACAAAAGGAGCCGCTGTAGTACTTAATCTCTACCATCACACTTACCCAGATCTTTCTTTTTGTACTTAGATCATCTTGTATATGGATTCTCTTATACTCTTTGTCAATTCATAATAAATAAGAGTTTTACACCCTCCACCCAAAAATTTATGTTTACGATATCGACAAGAACTAGTCCAGTCCCGAGAACTCTTGCTCGGAGTTTAACTTCACTATTAGTGATAACACAAGCTTTGACCCGAAGGGCTTACGACTTCGTATATACGCGAGCCTTTGATCCGAAGAGTTCGATGACTTCAGACTTTCTGAGAAAATAGCTTTAAAAAGTCAAAATTGTACAACTCGAATACTTTTAATCGAAACCGTACTCGTACTTAGAAGAATGAGAGTTATCTTGGTATTTGGAAGGTTTAAAGCTCTTATAGAGAATAGAGAAGAGATTTATATTCTAATTCTAACTCACTCATCTAATTGTTGGACCGTAAAGCAACCCTAGAAGGGGGTGAATAGAGTATATGTGTGTGCAACAGAATATAATTACTAATAAAAATTTCTACTGAGTAAAGGTAGTTACCAACTAGCAAATAATACATCAATATATAAAAGTAAATAACTATGCAAGTAATAATATGAATATGCGGAATATAAAACTACGCTTGTAAGTAAATAGAGTAAAATGGGTAATCAGATGACACCGAGATTTTATCCTAGTTTCCCTCGGAGAGGACTAGTCCAGGCTCGAGTACTTTTGCTCAATATTAATCCACTATTTATGAAATAAGGTACACACACACTTTGATCCGAAGGCACACAAACTTTTTACAACACGAGCTTTGATTCGAAGGACTCACGACTTCTTACAACCATAAGCTTTTGATCCGAAGATCTTTCTGACTTCAGACTTGTATGAAGGACGAACTTGTAAACCAAGTGTCACGCCCCATAACTAGAATAATGAAGAGTGGGGGCAGACAAAGCCATCTACGTATACCAAAGTACTCTATACCCTAAGATAAGGTCACGGCTGTCTAGACATGTGAGTGTTTACTCTATAATCCATCAGTCATTCCTGGGTCAAGAGTCTTAGGTGTCTCAATCTCAAGAAAGTAATAAGTTACAAGATGTATGATCACCAAACATATAAAAGTAAGGCGTCCCAAACTATAAATAAATAAATAATCATGGAGCTAGTTACAAAATGAAGAACTAGCAAGAGTACTAAATTACATGATCAGCTCTAGCTATAGTCTAAAATATGCTTTACATATGGGCCCGTATGCTAGAATGTCAAGTCCCAAAATACGAGCTAAACACGTGCTCGGTGGCTAAATGCCTCAAAAGAATAATGTACAGGATTAAGTGGGTGAGGAAGAAGAAACCCACTCATGTCCTCGGGTGCTCCTCGTTTTTACCATCTTCAGACGGGAAGTATGAGAGATTCTGCGGTCCTGCTCCAAAATTAAGCCATACAAAACCAGTAGGGTCACCAAACTTAGGAACTAAAATCAACATACAGACAAATCAACAAAAAATAGTAAAAGGAATATTTAAATAAGTGCAGCAGGTAAAAATAACAGTTAAATATGCTTTGGAGTATTAAATATGGATATCTGGAGTCAGGCTTCAATTACAGTTCAGGATCAGATGTTGAAAATAAATCAGGACGAGACTAGACTAGACTAAAAATTAGGCAATCACGGCCAATCATGCCCTACGGCTTGCTATCATTAACTAACTAGGGTTATCACAGTCCTAGTTACTAACACATGTAGTTGGAGATTCAATACAACCACATGCCCTACAGACTATCCGGATCATCCAAACGTAAGGGATACATAATATAATTAACATATATAGATATTTTTACTTGTAATGCAACACTCGACGGTATGTTGGAAGTGTGCCCCTCACGACGGAGAGCTCCAAATCCATCAGGTGTTGCTAGAATGTCAAAATTGCATGTAGCCAAAAAATCTCTCTAGATGTGTCTAATTCATTTTTGCTAGTTATTATCTTGGACAAGTTATCAAGAATTTCTGACGTGGTGCTCAAAAATTTGCTTAGACATGATGTAGGGCAGAACATGACAGTAACTTGACAAGTACATTCAGGACAAGAACAAGCGAATCAACTACGAAAATTATCTTACCAGTTCAAGCATTTTAGGTCAAGAAATTCTAGCATGACAGGAGTGCGCTTCGTCGAGCCACTATCAGGAATATCAGTACAGGATCATGATTATTAATTCAATGTCAAAATTTGGAGCTTATTTATAATGTACAATCACTAGATCATGTCAAAAAATTAAGATCAATATCAAGAATGTTATATTCAGGAAATAACTAGGATTAACTAAAATAACGGGATAAAAGTGAACCAGAGAATCATCAAGTGTTAAGCATATTAACGAGAATACTAGCATGCAGGCGCATAAATCATAAATTCAGGGTTGGCGCATAAAATCAGGCAAGGAGTAACATCCATACACAATAGGCCAAAATAGCACTATTGTTGTACAAATGACCAAAACGGGTATTGGCGCACAAATGACAAAAAAAATATTTTGGCATACAAATCTATTCCGAGAAGTTCTGGTGCACTTTGATACAAAAGTGCTCTGAGCAAGCATGGCCCATAATTCATATTAAAATGCACTTTAGAATCTTGGTGCACATTGATAGAAGTGCGTGACCCCGGAGCTTGGTGCACAATCTATCATTGACGTACAAATGAAAGTCCCCAAGCTATGAACTTGGCGCACTTTCATCAAGTATGACAACAGAAGGTTTTGGCACAAAAACAAGCGCAAGCAGGTCTACAAAAATATAAAACACAAGTCTCATAGCATGGCACAACAGTCGAGACAATACTGCAATTGAGAACATAATTCTTGAGAATGGTCAGAAGTTAATTCATAGTCATTAAGTAATTTACGAAGGACTACAAAGTGCACCGTCTCTGGAGAATGCTACATAGTGCACCAACACAACAAAGTGTGCCATTCTCTAGAAGCAACAAAGTGCATCGGTAAGGAAATTTCACCAAAGTGTACTAGTTAGAAAATTTAACCAAAGTGTGCCAACTCTGCAATATCTGCAAAGTGCACCAACTTAGCTATTTAAGTGGTGTACATTCTTGATGACTTGTAGACCCATTCAAAAGTGTGCCAAGTAGGATTGGCATACTTTTGAAGAAATTATCACAGTACAAAATGTACATAGGAGTAAAGAAGTGCACCTAGACTAGTTAACATATCTTGGCGCATTTTTAAGGAATTTGTAAAACACACATAAGTGCGCTCATTGGAACTTCGCTTATGCGACAAGGGTTCCCTGCGTACTTTTTATATAAATTCTCAAGCCGACTTTGCATTCTCTGACTTGCTGTTCTTGGGCCCCATGAGCAACAATACAAGGAAATTCAAAATCATTATAAGGATATGTTCTAGTATTAAGCAAATGAAATATATCAAGTAACTAAACAAGTTATACTAAGAATCAAAACAAGATCTTTGGTTGTTCCTTCGATTGGCAAGATATACTTGCTTACGGTCAAGTTCTAGCCTAATACTACCAAGGTTACCTACGGCCAAAGCTAAGATTGGCTGCTCTCAGTGAAGGTTGAAGAAGGAAAGATAAATTAAAGGAAAAGAAAAGTGAAGAAAAGAGAAATATGATTGCTTATATAGCCAAGGGATTGATTGTAGTCCATTGGATCATAATTGTAAACTCCCTCGATTTATTCTGTAGATAGTTAGGGTAGATTTAGAAAATTTTGATAGCAGATGTCGAGGTTTAGCGTAGAGATAATTTATGTAGTATTTAATTCAATTAATTAAACCCTTGGCGCACCCCATCATTTTCTGATTTTTCGGAGCCCAATATCAGCCCATAAATTCTGTTCAATTATTGTACTTCTGACCCGCCAAATTAGGCATTGGACTTTTCCGTCTTTTAAAATTAATTTTTTGTGTGCTATAAATTAATTGTGCAACATTCCGAAATCGTAACACATATTTAATTCCGTGTCGGACACCTGTGTTGTTATCCTAAATTTTGGGATACCAACTTAACCCGTTGAGCCGGGCCAACTAAAGGGTCCAAGACTGACTCCAAGCCCCCACCATTTTTGGTCTTTGCGTCATTTTTGGATTTTGACACCAAGTGCCCCAATTAAATTAAAATTTGCGGGACACTTTATTTCTATTTTTAATCGGGAATACCAACTTTATAAATCCCATTTTTAATCCTAAATTAATCCCAATGTCTTCCTAATTAAACCCGTGCATAACGCACAACACCCTCTCACCATGAAAATTTCTAAATATATTTTTCTCAACAATTTTTGTGTCATTTTATGTGTCCATGCAATTTTCTGAATTTACGGGGCTAAGTTGCAATTATTAAATTATGTGGCAACACCCTATTGGCCAAGAACTAATGAGAGGTCCCAAAATGGGGTCCCATTCTCACCCATCCATTCATCCTCATGAAGAAACCATCTCCTATTCATGAACAATCTCAACCATTCATTTTGAGTGGCTTGATCCCAACCCTCCATCTCCTTCACACACACCCCTATAAAGTAACTCCTCACTCCACCCTCAACCAAAAACCAACCGGCCCTAATCCCCATAAAAATCTCTCTCTTCCTCCATTTATTCTTTCATGCAAAGGAAACTTCACTTATTCTTCCTCCATTCTTTCCTCATGAAGAAACCACTCTCTCTTCTTACTCACTTCACCATTCTTCCTCCCACTTGAAGCAATACCACCACTCCGGCCATTGCTGCCCCCGACCGCCGGCCATCCTCCCCCGACCGCTGGTCCAGACCGGAGAAGCCGGCCCCGACGGAGTAGCGGCAGCCGCCCCACATCAGCAGTCGGCCCCGGCGGAGCAGCGGCAGCCGCCCCACACCAGCAGCCGGTCCAGCTCCTCTGGCCGTGCAGCCTACTCCGACGGCCCACGGCTGCCCCCGTCCATCCTCCCTCCGGCCTTTGACTCCTTCCTCCTCCTTCACCACTCTCCCATCCTCCTCCGGCCATCACCCCTCCGGCCGACGAACTCCTCGTCGAGGTATACGATCCTCTCCCCCCTCTTGTTTAAAAATTTTCCAGATTATTAATAGCATGTTATTTAGTGTTGTTCACATATGGGGATATATAGAATGTTTGCTATGGATGTGTTCATATATATTGTTAGGGTTTATATGTGTAAGTGTAGTGTAGTGTATTTTTGAGCATGTAATAATGTAGGTTAGGTTGGAGTTTACATAAGTAATTAATAAATGATGAAAGAATTTCATGGGAGTATAGGGTTTGATCCTGATTAGATGTCATGAATATATACATGGTGGAAAGAAATGCTAAATAAATCATTTATGGTTTAAGTACGATTTGAATGAGGGTTCTTGATATATATGGATTTGTGTAAGTTTGAGTTCACATAAAGGATGTGTTGTTGTAGTGTAATATAGGTGAGCATGTGATGATAAAAAGAGATTAGGATCAAGGGTGAGGTTAGGGTTTGATTTCAAATAGAGGTTATGAATATTATGCATGGTTGAAAAATAAATGCTAAATCAAGTTTTTACGGTTTAAATAAGAATTAATTGAGAATATGAAATACATGCATGCAAGGATGGAAATTGGGATATAAAATGAGGGTGGATGTTAATGCCATATGAGACGGTTATCCTAATTATTAAAAATACATTGGTTATTGTGGTTTAGCTGTTTTAAAACTATGACGAAAAATAAAATGATAATTAAAAAGGGTGATGGACATTGGGAGCAGGGGATTGATTTTGAAATAGGTATTATATCGGATCATGGGTCAGAGATTTAGGACTGTGAAATATTAGTTAATTATTTGAGATTGAGACTGAGCTTAGGAATAGATGTGTGTCACATCCCTGTTTGACGTAGAATAGATTATTGATTCTGGTTTGTAATTCATCTCTAGGTACTTCGGGACCCGAGGACTTGGACGCGGTACCAGATCCTCGTCATCAGCAGCCGCACGCAGGCAAGTGTACCTTGCCACCCTGTATTTTAATTTACAGATATTGTTATTCTTATTGTACATTATGTGCGTATTTATGTTGATGTTCGATACTCTGTGTCCGGTTCACAACCGGGTGTTGACATTCGACTTAACGTCTTAGAATAATTACTATATGCTTCATAGCACCTCGATGCACGTACCTTAGTACATCGATACCCTATGACACACTCATACACTGTGATCGTACCAGATTCTTGTATCCTGATACTGACATCATGACCAGAGACTGGGACGACCTTAGGGTCGCGTCTGTTGAGTTAATTCTTGTGTCGAGACTGTAGTTAGAGGTTCAGGTTCAACGCACAATCGTTGACCGCTTGGGAAGGGGAAGACAGTTACTAGACATTTGGGCTACTCTGCACGCACTTATATATATGTAGTAGTTTGTAGTGATACCTGTATCTAGTGTAGTTGTTTCACCCGTGTGACTCTTTGCCCGGAGCTGCGGTACGTGTCGTGTATTTCCGTGTCCGGAGCTACAATTTTATTTTGGACGGCCCATGCGTCGAATATTATCTTTAACTGTGTCACACTTGTTTGGTTGTACTAGATTACCCTGTTGTTGCACTTGTACTTTCTGTTTACTTGGCATGTTGTATTTTTGTACCTTGTTACGTTCCTCTGAGGACCTGGTTCCCTGCCAGTTTTGCAGCATAGATGATTAAGGAGCATTTGGAGTTGCTGTTGGATTCGCATGTCTTGCGAGCATGGTACCAGGTACTCACATCTTATCTACCGGCATTATGGTTATTGTACGTTTATTATTCATCTACTGTTGTAGCCTAGTTTTTATAGACTCATACTTGATCTCGAGTCTATTCGAGTTAGTGTGTTATTGGGCGGCCGACTCTAGCACATATAGCTCTTTCTTGTATACTTTTATACATTGTGGATTGAGACATAGAGGTTTACATTTATGGAATATCTAGATAGTGCCCTTTATATTACAGCTTATACGTATTCGAGTCAGACCAGAGTCTGGTCGAATGCGTAGCTGGCGTGTCACGTATTCCTGGTCCTACGTATTTTGGGACTGGGGCGTGATATATTTTTGTGGTGGCCCATGCAGGTCTGATTTAAATCATCTTGGTCACCTGACTGTTCCAAGCGAGCCTGCAAATTAGGAATAGATGTTATGATTGTTGAATAGGATCTCAATCCATAATTGATTTTAAAACTCTTTGTTTGCGATTATCGCCCTTGGACTCCCACTTTGCATTCGTTAAATCTTCGTCAATATCGCTATCCTTGTTTCTCGTCCCCTATTGTTCGGGGAGACGAAGGCTTGTGACTGATGACTTCCCTCCAGAAGAAGATCGAAGACCAGACGACAGGAGACATAATTCGTATACCTTTCTCGAAAAAGAGTGTTACCTTATCAGGACAGATTGATGGGTTCTTTGGATTCTAGAACTAGTATGGAAGGCTGGCAAGAGAGTTGGACCTTGTAGTACCCTACCCGTACTTGGGGTAGCAGTGATCTTGGAAGTACTGAGAGCTAGAAGGATTGTTGATCATGACCTAGAATAAATTAGGGAAATGCATAAGCCTGATGATGGAAACTAGTGGTTGTATATGATAGCAATACCAGGAATGACATTATGGACTAGAGGAGATAAAATTTCAAGCTCTCACTTGGAAGGTGATGATCTAATACCAAAAATTTTAGTATGTGCTAGGGTGACATCATTATTATAATTGTAATTATGACTTGGAGAGATAAATAACAAAAAGAAGAAAACTCGAGGAAAAAAAAATTTAGGGAAAATTTGAGGAGAAGAGAAATTATACTTTAGGCAGGGGAGAGAATTTTCTTTTAAAAGGATTAGTATGGTAAACAGAACAAGAGGATTTATTTTGAGGTTAAGTCTAGAAGATGACACCGTCCTAGCATGAGTAGATTGAGCCAATACCACGCGACACTAGATTGTCGACGTAGTTACATTTATATTTTTAGGCCACCAGGTTACCCTGAGTTGAGTTCAGAAAGCCCAGGAGGATGGTGCCCATCTACTTTAGGGGTATACAATGCAGGAGGTGAACCAGTATACCACCATGTTATATCAGAGTTTGAGGGTGTGATTCTAGATAATCTTTCCTGCCTGCCACCTGACAGAGAGATAGAATTTGCTATAGAGTTGACTCCAAGAGCGGAGCCAATTATTTTCCCATCTTCAGACTAGCACCGAAAGAGTTGGTTGAGTTGAAGGTCCATAGTAGAGGATCACTTGGACAAGAGTTTCAGTCAGGCTAGTGTTTCTCCATGGGGAAAAACCTATCTTAATTGTGCCGAAGAAAGACAGGACAGTACAGTTGAATCAGCTAAGGGGCGTATATGTATTCTCGAAGATCGATCTCAGATCAAGCTATCATCAGATCAAGGTACGGAGAGAAGACATTCCGAAGATGGTACTTCGGACAAAGTATGTGCTCTATGAGTTTCTAGTCATGACCGTTTCGTTTGACCAACGCGCCAGCAGTATTTATGAGCTTGAGGAACAAGGTTTTCCACCAGTACTTGGATAAGTTCGTAGTGGTGTTCATCGACGTCTTGATATATTTCGAGAACCAGGAGAAGCACGAGAGACATCTTAGGATCGTGTTGGAGACGCTGAGACATGAGAGGCTGTACGCCAAACTCAGCAAATGTGAGTTCTGCTTGGATAGAGTTCCATTTTTGGGACACATAATCACCGGAGATGGACTTTGACCCAAAAAAGATAGCTGCAGTAGAGACCTGGCCTACCCCTACATCAGTTACGGAGGTTAGGAGCTTCCTCGAACTTGCCGGATATTATCGGAGGTTCGTGGAAAACTTCTCGAGGATAGCTGCGCCTATGACGCGACTGACGCGTAAAGGCGAAGAGTTTATCTGGACAGACGAGTGTCAGGCAGCTTTCGATGAGCTGAAGAAGCGTCTGACATCAGCACCGATCTTGATACTACCTTCAGGATCAGGAGGATTTGTAGTGTACAATGATGCGTCAGGGAGCGGATTGGGATGTGTACTGATGCAACAAGGAAAGGTGATAGCCTACGCATCGAGACTGTTGAGAGTTCATGAAAAGTACTATCTGACGCACGACTTGGAGCTAGCTGTAGTGATATTTGCACTAAAGCTATGGAGACATTACCTTTATGGTAAGCGTATTAAGATTTATACAGATTATAAAAGCCTGAAGTACGTCTACACGCAGAAGGAGCTCAACATGAGACAGAGATGTTGGCTAGAGTTGATGACAGATTATGATATTGAGTTACAGTACCACCCTGGCAAGGCTAATGTCGTAGCAGATGCCTTAAGCAGGAAGCCCATGGCATACTTTTTAACGACGCAGCGCCAGTTGCTAGAGGATCTCCAGGAGCTTGGGATAGAGATCATATTGCCAGGCATGGATGGACAGATGGCCAGTCTAGAGGTTCAGTCGACTTTGATTGAGAGGATCAAGGAAGCATTGCCTACAGATGCGAGATTTCGACGTCTATGAGAGAGAACAGAAGCCGGCATGCAGACGGAACTCAGGATTCATTAAGACGGAACGTTGAGGTGCGAAGATCGCCTATATGTTCCGAGTGGCGAGTTACGCCAAGAGTTGATGACCGAGGCTCATAGCTCGATTTATTCCATTTATCCCGGGGGTACGAAGATGTACTGAGACTTGAGACAGCATTTCTGGTGGCATGGGATGAAGAGGGAAATTACAAGATTTGTGGCGAAGTGTTTAGTTTGTCAGCAAGTCAAGGCTAAACATCAGAGGACTGCAGGATTATTGCAGCCACTCCCCATTCTCGAGTGGAAATGGGAACACATTACCATGGACTTCGTCACAGGATTTCCGTGAAGCCCTAGCGGGAAGGATGCAGTTTGGGTTGTCGTAGACAGACTCACCAAGTCTGCACATTTCTTGCCCTTCTGAGTTGGGCAATCCACAGAGATACTAGCTGACATATATATGAGGCAGATAGTACGATTACATGGAGTGCCTGTCAGCATCGTATCGGATCGTGATTCCAGATTCACGTCATATTTTTGGCGGAGTATGCAGGAGAGCCTAGGAACTCGACTCAAGTTCAGCACTGCGTATCATCCACAGACTGATGGACAGTCAGAGCGCACGATACAGATATTAGAGGATATGTTGAGAGCGTGCATGATTGATTTTGGAGGATCTTGGGAGGACCACCAACACTTGGTAGAATTTTCCTACAATAACAGTTACCAGGCCAGCATACAGATGGCACCTTATGAGGCACTGTACGGCAGGAAATATAGGTCGCCAGTTTATTGGAGTGACGTGGGAGAGCGTCAGATACTTGGTCCAGAGTTGGTGACACAGACAGTAGAGAAGGTCAAGCAGATTCAGAGCCACCTGCACGCAGCACAGGACAGACAGAAACACTGGGCAGATGCGCACCACAGACCATTAGAGTTCAAGGAGGGTGACCATGTATTTTTGAGGATATCGCCTACCTGAGGTACCATCAGATTCGGAGGCAGAGGCAAGCTGAGTCCGAGGTACATCAGACCTTTTGACATTTTAGAACGAGTTGGCGAAGTGGCTTACCGTCTTGCATTACCTCCATCATTAAAGGGAGTACATGACGTATTTCACGTATCGCAGCTGAGGAGATATGTCGCAGACCCTAGCCACGTGCTTGATCATTCGGAGATTATAGTCAGGCCCAGTCTGTCTTACGTAGAGCTGCCAGTTGAGATCCTCGATCGCAGCAAGATGACTTTGAGAGGGAAGACGATTCGACTGGTCAGAGTGGCATGGAAGCACCATTCGCCAGGCGAGTCTACTTGAGAGCGCGAGGATTCTATTCGGCAGTGGTTCCCGTACTTATTTAAGGAGCAAGATACGATTTTACGTACGACATTTGATTACTAGATTGTTTTAAAATTCTGTTAGATATCATCGTGCTTTACTTTTAATTTCGGGGACGAAATTTTTCTAAGTTGGGAAGAATGTAAACTCCCTCGATTTATTCTGTAGATAGTTAGGGTGGATTTAGAAAATTTTGATAGCAGATGTCGAGGTTTAGCGTAGAGATAATTTATCTAGTATTTAATTCAATTAATTAAACCCTTGGCGTACCCCATCATTTTCTGATTTTTCGGAGCCCAATATCAGCCCATAAATTTCGTTCAATTATTGTACTTCTGACCTGACCCGCCAAATTAGGCATTGGACCTTTTCGTCTTTTAAAATTAATTTTTTGTGTGCTCTAAATTAATTGCGCAATATTCCGAAATCGTAACACATATTTAATTCCGTGTCGGACACCTGTGTCATTACCCTAAATTTTGGGATACCAACTTAACCCGTTGAGCCGGGCCAACTAAAGGGTCCAAGACTGACTCCAAGCCCCAACCATTTTTGGCCTTTACGTCATTTTCGGATTTTCACCCCAAGTGCGCCAATTAAATTAAAATTCGCGGGACACTTTATTTCTATTTTTAATCGGGAATAACAACTTTGTAAATCCCATTTTTAATCATAAATTAATTCCAATGCCTTCCTAATTAAACCCGTGCATAACGCACAATACCCTCTCACCATGAAAATTTCTAAATATATTTTTCTCCACAATTTTTGTGTCATTTTATGTGTCCATACAATTTCTCGAATTAACGGGGCTAAGTTATAATTATTAAATTATGTGGCAACACCCTATTGGCCAAGAACTAATGAGAGGTCCCAAAATGGGGTCCCATTCTCACCCATCCATTCACCCTCATGAAGAAACCCTCTCCTCTTCATGAACAATCTCAACCATTCATTTTGAGTGGGTTGATCCCAACCCTCCATCTCCTTCACACATACCCCTATAAAGTAACTCCTCACCCCACCCTCAACCAAAAACCAACCGGCCCTAATCCCCATAAAAATCTCTCTCTCCTCCTCCATTTATTCTTTCATGCAAAGGAAACTTCACTCATTCTTCCTCTATTCTTTCCTCATGAAGAAACCACTCTCTCTTCTTCCTCACTTCACCATTCTTCCTCCCACTTGAAGCATCACCACCACTCCGGTTATTGCTGCCCCCGGCCGCCGGCCATCCTTCCCCGATCGCCGGTCCAGATCGGAGCAGCCGGCCCCGGCGGAGCAGCGGCAGCCGCCCTACACCAGCAGCCGGTCCAGCTCCTCTGGCCGTGCAGCCCACTCCGGCGACCCACGGCTGCCCCCGTCCATCCTCCCTCCGGCCTTTGACTCCTTCCTCCTCCTTCACCACTCTCCCATCCTCCTCCGGCCATCACCCCTCCGGCCGACGAACTCCTCGTCGAGGTATACGATCCTCTCCCCCCTCTTGTTTAAAATATTTCCAGATTATTAATAGCATGTTATTTAGTGTTGTTCACATATGGGGATGTGTAGAATATTAGCTATGGATGTGTTCATATATATTGTTAGGGTTTATATGTGTAAGTGTAGTATAGTGTATTTTTTAGCATATAATAATGTAGGTTAGGTTGGAGTTTACATAAGTAATTATTAAATGATGAAAGAATTTCATGGGAGTATAGGGTTTGATCTTGATTAGATGTCATGAATATATACATGGTGGAAAGAAATGCTAAATAAATCATTTATGGTTTAAGTACGATTTGAATTAGGGTTCTTGATATATATGGATTTGTGTAAGTTTGAGTTCACATAAAGGATGTGTTGTTGTAGTGTAATATAGGTGAGCATGTGATGATAAAAAGAGATTAGGATCAAGAGTGAGGTTAGGGTTTGATTTCAAATAGAGGTTATGAATATTATGCATGGTTGAAAAATAAATGCTAAATCAAGTTTTTACGGTTTAAATAAGAATTAATTGAGAATATGAAATACATGCATGCAAGGATGGAAATTGGGATATAAAATGAGGGTGGATGTTAATGCCATATGAGACGGTTATCCTAATTATTAAAAACACATTGGTTATTATGGTTTAGCTGTTTTAAAACTATGACGAAAATAAAATGATAATTAAAAAGGGTGATGACATTGGGAGCAGGGGATTGATTTTGAAATAGGTATTATATCGGATCATGGGTCAGGGATTTAGGACTGTGAAATATTAGTTAATTATTTAAGATTAAGACTAAGCTTAGGAATAGATGTGTGTCGCATCCCTGTTTGACGTAGAATAGATTATTGATTCTGGTTTGTAATTCATCTCTAGGTACTGCGGGACCCGAGGACTTGGACACGGTACCAGATCCTCGTCATCAGTAGCCGCACGTAGGCAAGTGTACCTTGCCACCCTGTATTTCAGTTTACAGATATTGTTATTCTTATTGTACATTGTGCGCGTATTTATGTTAATGTTCGATACTCCATGTCCGGTTCACAATCGGGTGTTGACATTCGACTTAACATCTTAGAATAATTACTAGATGCTTCATAGCACCTCGATGCACGTACCTGAGTACATCGATACCCCGGGACACACTCATATACTGTGATCGTGCCAGATTCCTGTATCCTGATACTGACATCATGACCAGAGACTGGGATGACCTTAGGGTCGCGTCTATTGAGTTAATTCTTGTGTCGAGACTGTAGTTAGAGGTTCCGGTTCATCGCACAATCGTTGACCGCTTGGAAAGGGGAAGACAGTTACTAGACGTTTGGGCTACTCTGCACGCACTTATATACATATAGTAGTTTGTAGTGATACCTGTATCTAGTGTAGCTGTTTTACCCGTGTGACTCTTTGCCCGGAGCTGCGGTACGTGCTGTGTGTTTCCGTGTCCGGAGCTACGGTTTTATTTTGGATGGCCCATGCGTCGAATATTGTCTTTAACTGTGTCACACTTGTTTGGTTGTACTAGATTACCATGTTGTTGCACTTGTACTTTCTGTTTACTTGGCATGTTGTATTTTTGTACCTTGTTACGTCCCTCTGAGGACCTGGTTCCCTGTCAGTTTTGCAGCATAGATGATTACGGAGCATTTGGAGTTGCTGTTGGATTCGCATGTCTTGCGAGTATGGTACCAGGTATTCATATCTTATCTACCGGCATTATGGTTATTGTACGATGATTATTCATCTGTTGTTGTAGCCTAGTTTTTATAGACTCATACTTCATCTCTAGTCTATTCGAGTTAGTGTGTTATTGGGCGGCCGACTCTAGCACATATAGCTCTTTCTTGTATACTTCTGTACATTGTGGATTGAGACATGGAGGTTTACATTTATGGAATATCTAGAGAGTGCCCTTTATATTACCGCTTATACGTATTCGAGTCAGACCAGAGTCTGGTCGAATGCGTAGCTGGCGTGTCACGTATTCCTGGTCCTACGTATTTTGGGACTGGGGCGTGACAATAATCCATGCCTCTCACCCGGGTTCATCACAACTACCCACCAAGAAAACCAAGGGATCAACGGTCCAAAGCATGCATCTAAGGGAAACTTACAAAAATTACATAAATAATGCATGAATGGCATAAAGCATAAAGTAAGCAATTAAACATAAGACAAGCTATACACATATAATATACATATATAAGGTACGAATACTAGAATAGTGAGACGAGTCTAACACCAAACTTTATAATCAGACTTCTAAATTGGAACCACATTGGCACTAGAAGGCTGGGAGTTGATCTTGGGAATAAGGAAGGTTTATGGCTCAAATAGATAGATATATGAACGTGAGTAGATGAGTGAATTAGAATGGAAGATTCAATCTCTATTTATAGGAATTTTAGGGACCAAGTTCGGGCAGAGTTTGAATGCCTAATGTTTATAATTTTAAACGTTAGATCCTGGTCATTCGAAAGATTGAGTCGAATCGGTTTTACCCTTATCGAGTTTGACCCAAGTTTGGTCCGAGTTCGGTTGCTCAGTTTCCAGAAACTTGGGTTCAGAAAGAAAGAGACTGACCAGGGCTTCTGGTATTAGGCTGACAGAGTTCGGGCAGAGTTCCCACATAGTTCTCAGAGAGTTCTCATATTGTTCTATCCGAACTTAGTCATCATAATTCTAGAAAGTTTCTAGTTAGGTTTTGGGCTATTTTGAGTGGACTAGGTTCTGATTTAGATAGGCTTAAGCTTCCCAGTGCCAACTGCGAATTCGATATAAATTTGGTCCTATAAATAAAATGTAAAATACATAATAAAAGATAAACCCGAGAGCACTTGATGACGCCAATCTTTGAAAATATCCGCTGACTTGAAGACACATTTTTTTTTACGACAGTTGTCCAAAGATAAACATATCTGGAAATCTGAATACCTTTTGGATAAGTCGTAGACAGTTCAGAGAAATCTTCTAGTTTAACGTCGTCTTTGGCTTGTGTATGTCCATTGCTTTTCTGTAAATACATGTTAGATGAACAAAGCAATATACATAAGCAAATATGGTAACATTTAAGCATATATGGACAATGTTGAGCTTAAGTAGAAGTTATAAGTTACTTATAGTTATTGATCGTTTATCATAATACTAAACTTAATTGATTAGCCGTATTCAAAAACTCAACTTAAACATTGGGCTAACAAACTCCTATTTTTTTATTATGGCAAATTAATTAAGTTTAAGATAGATATAAAAGATACATATCTCAAAAACAATAAACACAAATCACTTTATATATACTAATTAAACATATACTTATATACTTAAACTTACTTCTCATCCTTTGACATGATCAAAAAGGAGCTACCCAACGGTATGAGGTATTTATACATCAGACAATACCTAAGCTTCTATATATGCATAAGCTCCCCCGTGGTACATGAGATGTTGGCGAATATGAAAAAATTAACTAGTTTACGGCTCCCCTACAAACCAAGAATGAAGACAAGGTGAGTAACATAAAGCATATTGAAGGACCGTGTATGGCAAATCAAGAGGGTGAGTGAATAGAGATTGTGTTTGCAGCAAAATAAAATTACCTGTTAAAAATTATGTGTAATGTAGTTTGTAATCAACTACTAATTATAAGTGAAGAAGATATATAAAACAGTTGAAGCTAGCAAGATATGTAAGTAAATGCATTAGAGTTTACAAGAGAGCAAACGCAAACACCAAAATTTTATCCTGGTTTCCCTCTGAGAGGACTAGTCCAGGCCCGAGAACTCTTGCTCGGTGTTCTATCCACTATAATCTCCAATAGTGAATCACAAGCTTTGATCCGAAGGATTACAACTTCTTACAATCACGAAATTTGATCTGTGGTCTCACAACTTTACTTACACGTGCGTTTGATACGAAGAGCACGTAGACTTTAAACAGAAGAGAGGTTTACTGAGCCAAGCTATTACAAAAAAATTAATTTCTAACCGAGATCGCACTTTGGCACTTAGAGAGATGATGAGTTAATCTTGGAGATGGGAAGGTTTAGGCTCAATGTATTGCTCATAATTGGATAGAAAGAAGAAGTATTGGATGATTTAAAATATAGGAATTTTAATCCTATTTATAGGTTATGAGCAAACGAAATTTGGCTAGAGTTTGGGTATGTTTCAATTCAAATTTTTGAACGTTGGGCCAGAAAATCAGGGGTATAATAACAGGGTTGATTTTATACTGTATAGGTGACTGAATTTGGTCCGAGTTCGGCACGAATTCGGTCTGAGTTTTGTTACCTATTGTTTCTGTATGAATTTGGACTAGTTTGGTGGATAGGTTCGATAGTTTATTTGAGTGGACTGGGTAATCTTCCTGAGATGGGTATTTATGGATGGATAAGTACTTCAAATTGTGAGTACAACTTGAGTTACATTGATCCTAGATTCAATAAATAAAAGATTATATTTGCGAAATCATATAAGTTTAGACACAAAAGATCCAGAAGCTGGTGCATATGTCTGTCTTTAGCAGGGATGAAGTTTTATCTCAGTCGCTTTTCTTCGCATCTAATATCTGCTTCTTTGTATTTAGTTATGATATTTTATCAATTATCAGAATCATGTTGACTGTGACAACTTTGTGTCAACACATATAATATGATCATGTGGTCAGTAAAGAGTAAGTTAGCTAGTGTCACGATTTGCACCCAGAATGAGGGCACGAGTACATGGGTACGTCCAGCCTATGCCACGGCATCAGCGGTATAACGATGTCTAGGTCATCACTAACTAACTAACATCTCACATAATATATAATCTGTCAATGATATCTCAACTCCAAGAAGGAGAAAAAAATGATAATACTGACAATGATAAATACCAAATCATAAATCTAAAGCACGATAACATATCAAAGAAGTCTAGCAACTACCAAGTCTAAACAATCAGGTTGACCGTGACAACTTTGTGTCAACAATCTCCCCCATTATGATAATTGAAAAACTATTCCAAAATATAAATTGATGTATCCTTGATGTAGTATTTGATACGAGCTTTTTGAAATAGAATAACAATAGAGTTGGCCAATGAGTGGGCCTGAATAGTGGTGCTATAATCTTGCTCGTGAAGATGAGTGATGATCATCTTGTTCTACTCACGATATTGAGTAGCCATCATCTTGTTTTGCAACCTAAACTGCTCGCAAAATATCTCTTGGATAGAATCCATGAAAGCAGGATGTGCCGAGGAGGATGGTGCAGTAGGAGCTGGTGCTGGAGGAGTAGGGATAGCTAGATCGGTAGGAGCATCATAATCAGATCCAGGGTAGTCACCCTCATCAGAAGAAGAAAAAGTAGGATGTGTCCTGCGGGCTTTGGTAAGGTAGGCTGGTTTGGACAGAAATATGGGTTCTTTCATAGGAATATGGAAGTGCTCAAAGATGATAGGTAAGTACATAGCCAAAGGAAGTTGGCGTGAAGGCTTGCAATAGTTTATTATTTGTTTGATCATAGTCTTAGGAAGGCTAAAAGAAGTGGAGGACCAGAATTGATAAAGGGATGACATCTCTCGATAAGTAACCTCATCTTTTGAGGTTTGCTTGGGAAGATTAACAGAGTAGATGATACGGTGAAGTTCATAATAGTATTGGTTCAGGTAGTAAAAATAAAACTTCCCTTAGGGACAAGAATAATGAGCACAAAAAATATACTTAAAAGAATCAAAAGTCATATCGTCCATAAAATTAAGTTGATCGATTGAAACTAGGGCTTCACCCTCATTTGGGATCTCGAGAATCTCGCCCAAAGTTGTATCGTCAAACTCAATGTCCATGCCATTGACTCTTAATGAGATAGTCCCTAGGTCATGAAATAAATTACAGTAAAACATACAAATATCATTCAAATAGATTGGTCTCCTAGTATTGACTAGGCGATCAAGATAAAATTCTATAAAATTTGGTTTTTGTCCATAGAACACCGTAAAGTTAATATGATTGCCTTTACAAATGTTCCTTTCCAAAAAATCTTCAAACCAAAAAATAGAGTTTTCAAGAGATGTGAATATGAAGTCATCATATTCTCCCGGAGGTGGCATATATGGGGAAAATAAAGAGTATTGAGTATCCTCATGGGGAGGATGAGAAAAGGAGGCTTCTCCAGTCTTTCTCTTTTTCTTAGAAATTTTGGGAGCCATAGATTGAGAGAGAGAGAGAGAGAGAGAGAGAGAGATACCTCAAAAGGAAGAGAGAATATAGTGGAGATCATTGAGAGAACTCTAAATCTAAGATCTTCAAAGCAGAAAGCCCTTGGAGAGGGAAATCAAGAAACTAGGGTTAAGGTTTTGGTTGGAAAGAGGAGTTCTCAATTTGGAAGATGAAGGGAGGAAGAAGAAATAGTTTATATAAACCAAAAACCAAGAGCCGCTGCTGCTGTCTATAACACCCAGACCGAGTTCGGTCCGACACCGAACTCTGCCCGAGTTTTGTCCTCTTAATAAATGTTTTTGATATGCCAGTAGTGAATAAGTAATATTCTTCATAAGTACATGGTCTCATACATTAAGAATTAAATCATGTTAAGAGAAGTAACGATGTGCCATTAATACATAATAATTTCTACGAGTGATCTCTTCAGAAATAAATAGTTAAAATAATATAGGGTATCATAATAATTGTCACAACAAATAATAGTTTTTAAGAGCATTGAAAAAGTATTAACTTAGATATTTAAGAACTATAGCTGTGAATCTATTACTACATGAAGGTAACGTATATATTTATATGAAGAATTAATTACTACATATATTTTTTTGAAGATTATATCAGAAATATTAATCACAATACCATTTATAAAAAGCATTAAATTCCTGCCAGTGTGTAAAACTGAATCATTCAAATTAAATAGCTGTAAATCCGAAATAACTTTCTGATTGAATGATGAAATTTGTATTTCAGAAACGTTTATAAATAACTCTTTGTATATCGTTGCTCAGTTAGATCTGTTAATATCATTGATTAGCTGTAGGGGCAGTTTCCAGCTAGCGGTGGTTCGAAGACGCTTAAGTACCGTATCACTTAAGTTTATTTACACATTTGTTGACAGAATGACCCTTTTGGCTATAACCCAAGGATAATTTTAACCTTTAGAGCATTACTTCAGAGTCTCATTGACAAATATTTCTTCATACACAGTCAAGAATAAAATACTTTGGCATAAGATTTATGCGAATGATGATTAATTGCTAAATAATAATGTAGACTGAATAAATGTTGCCAAATGACTTTATTAGTCATATTTGTTGGTGCAATTGCCATGAAGATGCCCTTTGTAGATTTTGCAATCACCAATATCCTTTTTGACATTACATATTGAGCTAGAGCGTTCTACCTACACGATTAGGACAAGATTTTGGTATCCAAGATTTGGATCCACATTGATCAGTTTTAGGAACCAAAATAAACATATTCATATTCACCATTTTTCTAGCCTTACATAAATGTGAGGTATGTCCTTTCAAATCGCAGTAGTGATATGTAATAAAACTGTTTGAGATTAAAACAAGTGCGTGAATGTGTTGTGTGACATAAATATTTTTTTATGGTCTAGTATAGATAAAGGCATGATTGTGTGATTTACTACTCATCTTGTTACTCTTTTGTGAGTATCTTGTGTTGGTGACCTTTTATTTTGTCACATGTATATGTTTAGTGCTAGATTGGATAATAGGTTGTATGACCTGTTTACCCAGTCTTATCTCTAACTTTTTAGAGCTTGTAAGTAATCCATCCTATCTAGCAGTAAGAGCATCAATTTTAAGTGTGATATTAGATTATTTTTCCTTCTTACTTTTTAAGTTCTCCTTAAGTTTAGCATTTTCTTGATTGCTTTTATCAAAGCAGTCAAGAGCTTCTTGTAAGCTAATATTAATTTTGGAGATTTCAATAGATTCATCAGAAAATTAGTTTTCTCTAGCTTCCTTAAGTAAGCAAATGAGCTGCTCATTCTTAAGTTGATAAGATTTGATAACCTTTCGAGCTTGCTTATAATTATTTCTAAGCTTCTTGAAATCTTTAAATAAATAATTAAATGCATAAGATAATTCATCATAATTTTTTTTTACTAATGAATCATCATTTGCCTCGCTTAAAATTAAGTATAAGCCTGTCATATGTCGAGAGATTTTGTCATTCTCAAACTGAATGCTTGTATTAGCTACTAGGCCTTTAGTTTGACATAAGCCTGCAACATCTTCTTCCCTTGAGTTATTGTCATCGTTGTTGCATGGAATGTCTGCATCTTTCTCCATACTTGCTACTTTATTATTAGGACATAAGTTTGCAATATCATGAGGTTCTTCTTTATCTTCTTCGTCTCTTTCATAAGTTATTTCCAGCATTTTGTATATCTCATGTGATATTTTGTATTTGGAAATGCGTTTGAATTCATCCTTGCTTAGAGCATAGTAGAGCATGTATATTGCCTTTACATCATCGCTAGCTGCTTTCTTTTAATCTTCGGTATATTCATCATCTGCTTTGTCAACTCTTTTGTAACCATTAGTAACATAAGTACATAGATCAAAGCCAAGAGATTTTAAGAATGGACTCATGTGTGCTTTCCAGAAGAGATAGTTAGTACTATCAAATATGGGTGGCCTATCAGGGAGTTTACTTTCATCATTGATGGAAAAGAGTGATCATGTGGTTGCCTTGAGTTATATTCTTTGTTTGTTAATCCGATAATCAAGAGAACTTGCTCTTATACCAATTGAAGGACAGAGTATGAAAACTCTAGAGGGGAGGTGTATAGAGATTGTGTATGCAGCAAAATAAAATCACCTGTTAAAAGCTATGTATCGTGTAGTTGGTAATCAACTACTAATTATAAGTGAAGCAGATATATAAAATAATTGTTGCTAACAAGAGATGTAACTAAATGTAGTAGAGTTTAGAAGAGAGAAAACGTAAACACCAAGATTTTATCCTGGTTTTCCTCTGAGAGGACTAGTCTAGGCATGAGAACTCTTGCTCGAAGTTGTATCCACTATAATCTTCAATAGTGAATTACAAGCTTTGAACCGAAGGCTTGCAACTTCTTGCAATCACAAGATTTAATCCGAAGTCTCACAACTTCACTCACACGTGCGTTTGATACGAGTAGTACACAGACTTTAAACAGAAGAGAGGCTTGATGAGCCATGCTATTACAACACAAACAACTTCTAACCGAGATTGCACTTTGGCACTTAGAGAGCTGAGGAGTTAATCTTGAAGATGGGAAGTTTAAGCTCAATATATTTCTCACAATATGATAGAAAGATAAAGGATTGGATGATTTGAAATGTGGGAATTTCAATCATATTTATAGGTTATAAGCAAACGGAATTCGGCCAGAGTACGGATATGTTTCAATTTAAATTTCTGAATGTTGGGCCAGGAAATCAGGCTTGTAATAACATGATTGATTTTATACTATATAGGTGACCGAGTTCGGTCTGAGTTAGGCACGAATTCGGTCCGAGTTTTATTTTCTATTCTGGTAAGGTTTTGAGTATAAATTTGGACCGGTTTGGTGGATAGGTTCGATAGTTTATGGGAGTGGACTGGGTAATCTTTCTAAGATGGGTATCTGTGGGTGGACAGATACTTCTAATTGCTAGTACGACTCGGCTTACACATCGATCCTAGGCTCAATAAATAAAATATTATATTTGCTAAAATCATATAAGATTAGACATAAGAGGTCTAGAAGCAAGTGCAGATATCTGTCTTTAGCAGTGATAAAATTTGATCTCAGTCACTTTTATTCGCATCTAGTATTTGCTTCTTTGTATTTAGTTCTGGTGTTTTATCGATTATCAGAATTAGGTTGACCGTGACCACTTTGTGTCAACAATCTCCTCCATTATGATAATTGATAGACTATTCAAAAATATAAATTGATGTATCCTTGATGTAGTATTTGATGCGAGCTTTTTGAAATAGAATAGCTCCCCCGTAAGAAGAACTTTCATTTGAATGAGTACTGATTTCAAAATACCTGTAACTTGTCATTTTTTTACATCGAGTATGAGTATCAAATATTATTAGTGGTGTCATAGTCATAATATTATGCTAATTATTCATAGTAGCATCATGCAAAACATCATATTATTATTCATATTTGTATTTGGTCATTTCTTCCCCTTTGTCATAATATCATATGAGGAAGTCACATTTCCCCCAAAATGAATGACTAGGATGAAAGAAAGTAAATATATCATAATACAACATGGATCATGCAAGATAACATATGTCAAGACAACATAATATGTCAAAACAGATAAAGCATAAAAATATTGCAGATAGACTAATAATGCTAAGATCACATGTCGAGAAAACATAGTCTCAAATAGCAAAGCATCGCAAATAACATAACATAGATCATAGATATTTTTAGTACACTTAAATAAAAGTTCACATAGCTAAAAATATAAACTAAGACAAAAGTAGCTATCTCCTGAGCAGTCACAGATCATCATCAGCAACAGGGTTATCAGCAGGCGGCTGATCATCAAAATAATCTCTAGTAGGATCGAAGTAATGCTGGACAAAAGGATCATCGATCTGGTATCCTGGGCGAGAGGGATCATGAGCCACTGGATGTGGTGTGGTAGGATGACGAGTATGATGGTAATGAAGATCAACAATGGAGTTGGCTGATGAGTGGGCCTGAATGGTGGTGCGATAAGCTTGGTCGTAAAGACGAGTGATGATCATCTTGTTCTGCTCACGATGCTGAGCAGCTATCATCTCATTTTATAACCTAAATTGCTCGCAAATATCTTTTTGATAGAATCAATGGAAGTATGATGTACCGAGGAGGATGGTGCAGTAGGAGCTGGTGTTGGAGGAGTAGGGACAACTAGATCGTCAGGAGCATCAGAATAAGATCCAGGGGAGTCACTCTCATCAGAAGGAGAAAAAGTAGGATGTGTCCTACTGCCTTTGGTTAGGTATGCTAGTTTGGACAGAAATATGGGTTCTTTCATAAGAATATGGAAGTGCTCAAAGATGATCGGTAAGTACATAGCAAAAAAAAGTTGGCGTGAAGGCTTGCAACAGTTTATCATCTGTTTGATCATAATTTAGGAAGGCTAAAAGGAGTGGAGGAGCAAAAGTGATAAAGGGCTGACATCTCTCGATAAGTAACCTCATCTTTTGAGGTTTGTTTAGGCAAAATAGCAGAGTAGATGATACGAAAAAGTTTATTATAGTATTGGTTCAGGTAGTAAAAATAAAAATTCATGTCAGGACAAGAATAGGGAGCACAAAAAATATCCTTAAAAGAATCAATAGTCGTGTCGTCCATAAAATTGAGTTGATTGATTGGAACTAGGGCTTCACCCTCATTTGGGATCTCGAGAATCTTGCCCAAAGTTGTATCATCAAACTCAATGTCTATGCCACCGACTCTTGATGAGATGGTACCTTGGTCGTGGGGTAAATTATAGTAAAATATACGAATAACGTTCAAATATATTGGTCTCCTAATATTGACTAGGCGATCAAGATAAAATTCTACGAGATTTAATTTTTTTTTGTGGAACACCGTAAATTTAATGGGATTGCTCTTACAAATGTTGTCACCATTACTTTTTCAAATAGGGATAATTTAGTAATTTGGCCTAGTTATTTTATTTTTAGGAATTAAATATTATTTAGTGTGCTATATAATTATTTGGTGCCTTGTATTATTTATTTATAATTAGTACTTTAGCTTAGTTAATTGGACTTGACAGTTGTGAATCCAATAGACTTATTATGACAAACATTTGAGCCAACTTGGACCAAGCCGAATAGACTCTTTTCCACTAACTAATTAGGACGATTAGAGTTAATTTGTATTAGTTAGAAGCCTTCCTAATTTACCCATTCCTAATTAGAACCTATATGACACTAGTAAGGGCATGTTAGACTATTGCTAGTTGCTTGGAGAAGGGGAGAAGGGGCCGGCTACTTTTAGAGCCTCTCATTCTCTCCCTCATCCTCATTTGCATTTTATTTGATCCAAAATTCTAGATCCCCAATTTTTTACATTCTTTCTATCAAATTTTCTCTTAAATCCTTCATATTCCTTCTTATTTTTATTTCTTAAGGAGTTTTGGATCTTAGAGAAGCAAAAAGCACAAGGAGGAGGAGCATTGGTAAAGATATCGTGTTCTGATTGTGTCCACTTGAGTTTTCATTAGGAATCCATCTTCCAATAGGTAAATTTCTAAATTCTTCTTCGTTGTAGCTTCTAAATCATGCATTTGACCCTTAGGAATTACCCTATGGCATATGACTACCTATAGGAAGAAGTTATAGGCTAAATTATTATGTATCATGATTTCTACATAGGCTTTTGCGTATATTTTGGGAGAGTTACAAAATTGACACATCAAGTGTATCATGAGACTAATATAGACTATATGGACTTAGATCGGGGTTGAGTGGCTAGCTACGTATCCACAATTGGACACGAGTAGGCCGTATCATGATACGGTGTGATACGGAGCCCATTTTATGTGATATTATATAATTTTCTTTAAAATCTATTGTAATTAGTTCTAAGTGATGTTATTATATACATATATGTGTGGGAATGATTGTTATGGAGAAATTAGGATTTTAGCCTCTCAGTTTGATGTGTACCTAAGTTGCACTCTAAGTATTAAATGTTAGTATATGTGTGACTGTGTGTGACTTTATATGTTAACTGACTATATTGATTCAGTTATGAGGATGAAAGGTCTAGGATCGCTTGGTAGGGCGAGAATGTTCGATCCTCTCGTCATACCTACTTGGTGTCTGCATGTCACGGATAACCTGTGTTGCACAGGATTTTGTCTCCTCGAACAGGATAGGCTACGGAGCACCGGGACGGTTTGGCCATAGAGGAGACAATGGTAACGTGCCTTGGGCGCGGTGTCGGTAGTTCGATACGACTAGGCGGGCTTGCTACCCGGTTTGGATCAGGTAGAACTGCACTTGATCAGTCTGATCAAAGTCCTTTATGGCTTGGCCAGTGACTTCATATAGATAAGAGTTGGTTTGCTTTGCTTTCGTTTGGTTTATGCTTTTCGCGTAGGCGGTGGCCACCTTGCCTCGGCAAGAGTGTGCATATCGAGATTGGATTATAACGTTTGGTTTAAGGATGGATATTGAGGCTTGGAAATGTTTCGATAGGTTCTCGAGTTGCTTGGGTTTGAGTAGGATGGTTTGCATGCTAGTTTCCTTCGAGTTGGTTATATATTGCTTGTCGATGGGCTTGAGTTGAATGCTTGCATGCTTAACTTGATTTATAGCTTTCCTTAACATGTTATCCCTATGCCATGAAACGAATCTTGGATTCAACTAGAAAGATCACCATATAACTGTTTGCATTCACTATTTTACTTAGTGTCGGCTTAGACGAGTGGATTACCCTGCTCACCAGTATGACTGTGTACTGACCTACGTTTGTGGGCATTACTTCAGGTACTCAGTTGTAGTGATGCTGCTTGGATATACTAGACATAATGTATGAACGATAAGTACCTTTGTGGGCCATAGAAAATAGCAAGAGTATTACATCGCCTTTGTGGCATTTTATTTAGACCCTATCGAGAGCTTTGCTGCGTATACTCTGATGTGTGCTTGGTACAAAATAATTGACTTTCGCTGTATCTTGGTCATTTCAAGGATAACTTTGGTGTTTGACAATATCGCCTTATACGAGCGCAACTCCAGGCTCGTACGACATCACGTCCTGATAGAACGATTGTCCTGCGGGAGTGCTGCAACGTGGTGATTCATGTTCAACGGGGACCATTGAGCTTGCGGGAGATTGGGGCGTGACATATTGGTATCAGAGCGCATGGTTCATTTTCCTCAAACTTGGTCCTTCTCTCCATCACAAACTCAAAATAGCTTTCGCGTGTCGTTTAGCTCTTGGCTCTACTCAATGCCGTATTGGATGTTTCATGCAATAAGTCTATATATTGCTGGTTCTGGCTACATATTGTATTTTGTTTCATTGCTTTTATTGGTTTTCGTTAGATCGCTTAGCATCGTTAGGCGTTATTGCATTCGTGCAGCAAGTTGGGTGGCGTTGTAGCATTCGTGCAGCATGTTGGGTGGCGTTGTTGCATTTGTGCAACAAGTTGAGATGTGTGTCGTTGCTTTGGTTGGCTTGGCTTGTCATTCGGGAAGTTTTTGATTGCATCAGTGGATCAGTTGGTTGGCAGACAAGATTAGTTATGCGGCATGTTGTGAGTAGAAGCGTTGGATTGAGAAAGGATCATTATACGAGTTGCTCGTGTAGCGAAAGTGTTGGATGGAAGTTTGATTTTTTGGCTGGGTATATCACATAGAGCATTAGCTGAGCAGGTTTGAGTTTGGATTGGGAATATCAGGATAATATTGCACGAGTTGCTCGTACAACAAATATAAGGAACAATTGAGTATTGGATTGGATTACTTGGAAGAGAGATCGTCGCACGGGTTGCTCGTGTAACAAAAGTATCAAACAGTTTGAGAATAGTTAGAAGTATCGAGAATGGAACCTGGCACGAGTTGTGTAGCAAGATTGATGGAAAGAGTTGGATGGCTAAGCATTGGATGAGTTTTGTGTCAGACTTGAGTTGGGGATGGTAGGATCACGCATAAGTGATGGTTCAAACGGATCTTGATTCAGTGCAAGGAATCGTAATGCAAGTAGCGACTTGATTCGTAGTGGTATATGGGATACCACATAGTGAGCAAGGCAATAAAATATTTTGGATAGACATCAACGGAAATTGCCTCAACGGACACGGGTAACAGGAATACAAGTTGGTTGGTGCACATCGGCTGTGTTAGGAAGAATTAAAAATGGAGCAAACGAATATTGAGTTGAGCATAATCGAGAACGGACTTGTGCAAATGGAAGTATCGTTGGACTAGAAAGTTGGGCAAGATCGGAACAAGCATTGGAAAGAGTGTTTAGAATTTGAAGGATTAAGGCAGACCAAGTATTGGAAACAGTTGAGATTATTCAGATAGAAAGCAGAATATCAGAGTTCGCTTGCAAGATTTGAAAGTTCGTTGGAGAATTCTTGGATGCAAAGACAGTTGAGCATGAGGAATAAATAGTTGGGATACGCTTGAGTGAATCGATAGATTAATTGAAGGATAGCGAGCACGGACTATGAATTTTGGAAATATATTGGAACTATTGGTTGAGCAATGAAACATGATCTGGTTTGGAGGGGCAATTTGATGGATTCGTACGGACTTGAAGGATTTTCAAAATTGGCACTCGGGAAGTTTGACTCAGGTTTGGCAAAAGTAAAATTTGGCAAAATGGTACAACAAGGGTAGACAGATTCTTCGGAATATATAAACGAGCATGAGGCAAGTCTAGTTGATATAGTCAGATTGGAAATTTACACTTACAGTTCTGAGGCAGATTGAGGCAACAAGTATAGGCAATATGGATTTGAGATTTATGTTGGAACTGATGCACTAGTCATTGAGAGTGTGTGGACTAATCGGAACATAGAAAAATCAAGACGGGGCTAAGGAATGGAACGAAAGCAAGGATTATGGCGGATGAACTTTTAAAGATAGCTAAATGATAAAGCAACGTTAGAGAAAATCACTGTGGTGCTCGAACAAGTTGGACGTGCATTGTGGAATGCGGCAAACGGATAAGAATTGGAGCAAGTCTTTGGTTTTGGGAATCATTGCAAGTGGTAGTACGAGAAGTCGAACATAGCAGTTCGAAAGATTTGAAGGATTCAGGATAGAACGGCAGATTGATGGAAGAAGGTTTCAACGTTCGCAGTTCTCAAATTATGGCTTGGATATATAGCAAGACTCTAGGTGGTTAAGGGACCTTTGGTTGAAAGATTCGTAAAAGGTAGTGCATGAAGTGCTCGGATTCGGAAGTTCGCTCGGTTGGAATGGTTGGATTATGGCTCAAATTTGCAGATGAGATATAGCATAGTTCGTAGTAACTGTCCATCGTGATGACTTATAATTATCGAGCGTAGCTTCGGGACAACTGATCCTAGCGACTTGACCGCCCAATTCAGAGATGAATATTGTAGACCCATAGAACGACCCTTGCAACGGCGCATTTGGGAATGCGTCGAGGACATATGAGAGTAGTGTGTATTGGAGATTAGCCTATTGACTGAGTGTTGGATTTGAGAGACCCTTGGGATAGCCTTCAGCTGAAGATGCAGCCAGAAGATCGAAGCAATGGTGGGAATGGCCTAAGTCAACTGATGAGATTCGGAGTCACAGATTTTTGAAGTTAGCATCGCCTCTGACTCGTCGTTTCTCGGAAGGGAATAACATTCATATGAATTGAAGTTAAAGTAGCGGCTCGTTTAGATCAAATTATTGCAATACTGGAAGGGACAGTTGTGCCTCAGATTTACAAGATGCATCAAAAATTAGTCTGGGATGCGTGCTCGTACATAAGGTGAAGGTGATATCCTGTGCTTCGAGGCAGTGGAATCAGCACAAAGAACTATTCCATGCGCAACCTAGGAATTATGGCGAGTGTGTCCACGTTGAAATAGTGGTGACACTATCCCTTTGGCATGGCGGCAAGATCTTCGTGGATCACACGAACCTCAATATAGATGTTCACCCAGTGAGGTATTGAGATGGCAGGAAAAAGTATTGGGCTGAGATGATCTAAAAGCAAGTTGATATTTGGGTAAGTCGCCTAGCTGGGGTAGTATCAGTTATGATGATCGTTCGGAGCATAAGATTATATTTGGAGATGGTGCTAGTGTGGATTCAGAAATAGTTGGATGGACTGAGTTGGAACACGAACTGATTGAGTCGGTGGAAAATTATCTTACTTGAGGATAGCGCTTGTGCGAATATGTTGGAATGAAAGTCAGGATTGGTTCAATTGGGAGGAAAGCGAATGGATGTCTCATACATAAAGATACCCTTGTAACTAGTCCAAATTCTTTATCGCTAAGCTCGGCTGAAATACATGTATTTCAAGAATGCCTTAAATATGTGTACGATCCAAAACTAAGCGATATGAGGAATTCATATTGAGATGCAAGGAAGATGTGGGAATATGGAAATTGTGCGAGCATTCAGTGCAAGCGAGATACTGAGTCAGGATCAAGAAAATGTGAGTTGCATAGATCAGAGTTATGAAAATAGATTACGGCATGCTAGTAAAGAATGTATACTAGTATGGTTCGGGGACGAACATGATTCTAAGTGGTATATTATGTAACGCCCCACAACCGTACGGTGCGTTACACTGAGTCAGATTGAATAAGGCAATAACTGGTTACATTTCAATTTGTTGGATTTGGGAACGAGTATTGATTTGCGTTGGTTTTATGTGCAGATTGCTAACGGAGTTCGATAGAAATCAGGCGTTCATTCAGAGCAATACTGAGATAGCTGGATTGGAGCGATAATGCCATCTTCCTTAGTCAGATCGGTCAAATAATTTGGAGAGCACGGCCTGCTCGCACGGTCATACCAGTTGAGTAGATCGTGCTTTGCATCGGACCGCGAGTTCAAGGGATCGGCCGTATCGGCATGACATGATGCTTAATGGAATCAACTTGGTGAGTGGGCTATGTCCCTTCTCCTCTACTCCTTCATGCCTAATAATATGGAAAACACGTAAAGGCTTGAACACTTGGACTGGGATTTGGAAATCACTACACTGAGGCGTGCATAGAGTATACGTTGTTTGCTTGTATAGGTTTGTGGCTTGAATTGGTTTTCACGTTGGGTAGTTGGAGCTAGAGTTGGATTACATATGGGGCAGTTGGAGTAATAAATAGAATTATGCTTGGATAGTTGGATTATCTGGGTTGGAACATCGAGAATTCGGGCGAGCGAGCGTGCATCTGTGCACGAGTATCATTTGGGCACTTTGTCAAGCAAAGCGGGCAGT
Source organism: Iris macrosiphon (assembly GCA_036927795.1). NCBI lineage: Eukaryota > Viridiplantae > Streptophyta > Magnoliopsida > Asparagales > Iridaceae > Iris > Iris macrosiphon. Next base: position 119,262,107 of record JAYESA010000012.1, on the reverse strand, counting down.
TGTGGTTCAAAACCGAATAACTGCATCGGTGAGGGCATTATGCCACAGTTGGGGAATTGTGCCATGGGATTGTTCTGAGTGTGGGGTGTTGCACCAATTGGAAACACTGTATCGAGAAGCAGCATTGTGCCTACGGGAATAACTTAAGATTTGTGCCTTGGGCTATATGTTGGAAGATTGGTTATGGATATTTGGTTAGATAAGTCTAGGATCGCTTGGTGGGGCGAGAATATTCGATCCTATCGTCATACCGACTTGGTGGCTGCATGTCACGGGCAACCTGTGTTGCACAGGATTTCGTCTCCTCGAACGGGATAGGCTCCGGAGCACCGGGACCGTTCGGCCATGGAGGAGACAATGGTAACGTGGCTTGGGCGCGGTACCGTAGTTCGATACGACCAGGCGGGCTAGCTACCCGGTCTGGATCGGGTAGACTACACTTTATCAGTACGATCAAAGTCCTTTATAGCTTGGCCAGTGACTTCATATAGATAAGAGTTGGTTTGCTTTGCTTTGGTTTGGTTTGAGCTTTTCGCGTAGGCGGCGGCCACCTTGCCTCGGCAAGAATATGCATATCGAGATTGGATTATAACGTTTGGTTTGAGGACGGATATTGAGGCTTGGAAATGGTTCGATAGGTTCTCGAGTTGCTTGGGTTTGAGTAGGATGGTTTGCATGCTAGTTTCCTTCGAGTTGGTTATATATTGCTTGTCGATGGGCTTGAGTTAAATGCTTGCATGCTTAACTTGATTTACAACTTTCCTTAACATATCATCCCTATGCCATAAAATGAATCTAGGATTCAACTAGAAAGATCACCATATAACTGTTTGCATTCACTATTTTACTTAGTATCGGCTTAGACGAGTGGGTTACCCCGCTCACCAGTACGGCTGTGTACTAACCCACGTTTATGGATATTATTTCAGGTACGCAGGTGTAGTGGCGCTGCTTGGATATACGGGACATAATATATGAACGGTAAGTACCTTTGTGGGCTAGAGAAAAGAGCAAGAGTACTACATCGCCTTTGTGGCATCGCCTTTGTGGCATTTTTTTGGAACCTATCGAGAGCTTCGCTGCGTATACTCTGATGTGTGCTTGGTACACAATACTTGACTTTTGCTGCAACTTGGTCGTTTCGATGACAACTTTGGTGTTTGACAACATCGTCTTGTACGAGCGCAACTCCAGGCTCGTACGGTATCACGTCCCAATGAGAACGATTGTCCTGCGGGAGCGCTGCAACGTGGTAATTCACGTTCAGCGGGGACCATTGAGCTTGCGGGAGATTGGGGCATGACAAATGTTATGTGAGGTTTAGAGTGCTTATCGTAAGCATATCATAAGCTTGTGTGTGATACTCAAGTTTGCATGCCAAGTATTTGGTATTTGACTTGAGGGTGTATTCTAATTGTGCGAGTGTTAAATATATATATATATACATATATATATATATATATATATATACATATATATATATATATATATATATATATATATATAGAGAGAGAGAGAGAGAGAGAGAGAGTAATGGACCTATGTATATATATATATATATATATATATATATATATATATATATATATATATATATATATATTATAGTGTGTACAGGTGGTTGTTGTGTTCAAGTGTGTGGTATTGGGTTGTGCACAGGTCTGTGCATGAGGGTGTGAGAGTGTGTGGTAGTCGATCTTGGGTTAGAAGGGAGAGGGGAGACTCGGGTAAGCCATCAGGTTCTTTAGCTATTGTTAAAGAAGGAATATGACCAACATCAGCTGTTATGAAGGACTATAAGCATCAACAGTAGCACATATAAGCAACTGCAGTATAGAAGTGAAGGAGGCTCAGGCAGTGGTGCATTATTTTATGAGTGCAATAGGATTTTCGATTAGATGTGCAGCAGCCGAGATTAAGGCCTGCAGGCTTTGGATGCAAGACTCTAGGGGGGATGAGATGAGACCTGTGTGTAATTCTTTGTACTACAGTGGAGAGGTTTAAGCTTCAGTCATGAGATGGGTTTGGATATGTGGTCGGGTCCTAGTGCAATCCATGTGTGTTGTGGTGAACTAAGTGAATAAGTATGCACTGTGAGTGTGTAGGAAAGGTGTTTAAGTGTAGTAGGTAGTAATATAAGCAGTGGGGTAAACTTGGTACCATATATTAAGGTGTGTGTTAGCTTGTGTGTGAGTTAGTGTGTGAGTGTTGTAGAAGCATAAAAAATACGCTGCAGAGTTATACGCAGTATTTCAGTGCTGTGTGGCGTAAAATATGACTTCAGAGCCATCGGCGTACAACAGAGCTTTATCGCTAGTACAGCATAAAATATAGCTCCAGAACAGCCCGCGTAATGTAGTATTTTTAGACTGCTTCGGTGTAAAAAGGTTGTTACATCGCCCCTTCGGCGTAAAACCTACTCGCTTTTAATGCGGTGGGAAGTTGTACGGGGAACTCTTCGTATTCCTTGAATGAACCTGTCAGCTCATGTAGTGAACCTGACTCCTGACAAAGAGTACTGCACAACTATCCAGACGACGGCTGTAATGATGATTCAGCACAGAGACCCAGACCGTCGTTTAGTGATATTTACTTGATATAAATTGCTTTTACGCATTCAAGGGAATACGCTGCCTAGTTTTATGCAGGCATATGTGAGCTTTTACGCTCAGCAGAAGACAAAACAAACTGCCACGTCAAAAGTTGCTCTTCGTACAGAGCTCGAGGCACGTCTCTGCAATTAATGCGCGTGATGGGGGCAAACCTCTACATTTAATGCACGAGATTTGGTTCTATTTTTAAAGACTTGGGAAGCCATAATTATGGCTAATACGTCCACATCACCACCTTTGCATATTATGCCATCAGGCTATTTTCATCTATAGGAGCACGCTGTACGCTATCTCCTTGACATATGCTGACCTGGTCATTTTTAGCTACAGGATCACGCCGTATGCTATCTCCTCGGAATACGCCAACTCAGGCTATATTTGTATTGGTGCGTGATAAGGCTATTTGGTTCAGACTACGTTCAAGACCTCAGTCAAAGAAGGAGGAGCGGCTATCTTTTACGCTAGCTACCTATCCATGCAGCATCAGGCTTCTACGCCTACAAGGCTTCTACGCCAACTTGACAACTATTTGGCTTCTACGCCATGGTGACAGTCATTGGCTTCTACGCCAACCTTTTCTACGCGTGGGGCAGTTACCTACGTGGCTTGCATGCCATGATCTTCGCAGCAGTTATACGCGTTACCTCATCATGGGACACGTATCATACGCGGATTCAGAAGATCATTTATACGTAGGTGGCAGTTATTATAACCGCCGCATAAAAAGTGTCATACTCTCCACTGTCCGGCTTCTACGTCGACTGGACGGTTACTGTCACTAAAACCCTATAAATAGAGACCTCTATTGACAAAGGTCCAGGGTCGGAAAAAAGGTCGGAAATTGATTTTTTGGGAGAGAAGAATCCAGAGCACAGACAGAGAGTAGTGATCGACGATTTTGGCATCAAGCAACCACTCCCCTTTGCAATCTTTGAAGCTTCTCCTTCTTCTACAGCACTTCTTCATCATCGTGTGGTCCAAGGGACAAAGTGATCGACCACATATTAGACTCCTATAGCAATATTTATCCAGATTAAATCATGTACTTAACATCCTTGTATAGGATTAATAATACTTCTTGTTTGTAAACCTAAGAAAGGGTTTCGTGTAAACCTAGTTTTATTTCTTCCGTTTATTATCAAACACAAGATGGCGACTCTGCTGGGGATCTCTTTCTTATCTGACGAGAAAGCAATTGCTCAACACGATGCAGTATCAGTAGGATCAATGAAGAAGACCTTGGTCGTACAATTCGACCAATCCACCTACGAGGTTATGCTTTGAGCAGGGGGTAGCTCTCACTCTCTCTCTGTCCAAGACAACAGAAAACTGCGTAAGGTGTGGATGCCCCGGACATCCCCTACCATTTCTGCCGACTCTCTGATCTCTCCGACCAACGAGGTTATAGCATCTCTCTCTCCGTGCCTTGCGCGTAAAACTCAGTCTCCTGTCGCTGATGGGGCAGACAAAACTTCTGACAATGCCTTAGTGCCAATCTAGAAGTCCACTTCGTGCCTTGTGCATAAAACTCAGTCTTCCGTCGCTGGCGGGGCAGACAAAATTTCTGGCAATGCCTCAGCGCCAATCCAAAAGTATACATCACGCATTGCGCATAAAAACTCGTCTCCCGTCGCTGATGGGATATATGTAGTTTCTGACAGGGCCTCAGCGCCAAGTCAGAAAATTCAAATACGTTCCGCGTGTAAAAATATCTCTCTCACTCAAAAGGAGGCAGAGAGTCCCAGTAATCTCCACAAGGGAAAACAAGTGGCGAATTTCTCGACTTCTCGGATTGTACGCCATCAAGAGAGGAGTCTGCCTGCTCTTCAGAGTACGCGGAATGCTGACGGCCGTTTGAGGACTTACGCCAACCTGAGCAGAGTTCCAAATTATGCCAGGTCAAGCCCCTCAGCGTAAAGAAAGCCCGGTTTGTGGATAGATATGCTCCTCATGGATCATGTGCTACTCATATGGCTGAACTGCTGTATATAGGTGTAAAGAAAGGGTTGGGGTGCCCAATATCCGCATTCCAAATGATGTAAACAGGAGGAACAAGCCTTCTTCCTCTTCTTCTTCTATTAATCCTCCTGACTTGCGTGAATTTCTGATCCAGAAACGCAAAGACAGGAGTCATAAACAAGCTTCAGTTCCCCTAACTGTCAAACATGGAGAGATCGTGTGGAAAGATGCATCAACATCTAATATCATCATGACATATGGACCACATGAAAATGATGCCTTTATTGTTCCTCCAACTCGCGACGACCAGCATCCAATATTCTTCGGTCGTATACGGAGCAGTCCGATTGTACAAGAAGAATTTTGCGAGTCTGAGGGTGGCAAAATGTAAATCCGCAGATATAGCCCATAAGCTTTAAAGATTATACAAAGCATAGGTTATGATTTGAAGTTGAAACAAGGCCTCAACTATGGAAAAGGCAGACGAACACCGTTGCATAGAAATCCTTTCTGTCAATAAACTCGTTTTGGGCTGGGGTACACTACATCTCTTGCAAATTCCAAATCTCCAGAGTCTGATCCTGTAATATCAGAGGCAGGTTCTTCTAAATCAACTCCTATGGACAAATGTTACGACATGTCTGGGGGTAGTCTACCTCGACAAAATAGGGCAGTATCCAAAGTTGGGGGTAGAATTCCCCCTGAATTCGAAGATGATGCAACGATGACGATCTTCCCGGAAGATCGTAAAACTCAGGAATCGGGAGCCCGAAGGCCGAAAGGGACTTTCTCCTTCAATGAAGATGACATCATTGAAATCTTCAATATATTGATGAAGGAAAATAAACTTCAGCTACCCAACATTAAATACCCTGAGAGGGCTAGCAAAGTCGATGACCCAGATTAATGTCTCTTCTATCGGTACATTCATCACCCTACAAGGGCGTGCTATGTACTAAAAAGGAGAATCCAAGAGTTGATCAACGCCAAAGTCATCACTTTGCATCTGTAAACGAGGGGACGATCACTGCAAATTGATTTTACTTTTAATGTGACAATTTGCTCCCTCAAAAAGATACCGGATGATTAGTCCCTAAAGTTTCCCCAGCGGATCCTTCTGGTCTATCCCCACTCAGGAAAATCACTCCACAGTGAATTTTTCGGACAGGAGTTCACGTCCATATTACCTCTGAATTATTGTCCAAACATTTCTTTATTTCCCCAGCCGAGTTTGTCATGTTCATATTACCTCTGAACAAAACTTACTGGTTTGGCTATTGATTATCATGTCCATATTACCTCTGATATCGGTTGTCATCTTAAACTTAACACCCATACTTAACTCTAAGTACGCTAGTGGTGTTAAGTCCACAAAAACTGCCATGTCCATATTACCTCTGAACAAACTTTTTGAATTTTTGGCTATCGACTGTCATGTCCATATTACCTCTGATATCGGTAGTCATCTCAACTTAACACCCGTACTTAACTCTAAGTATGCAAGTGGTGTTAAGTCCACAAAAACTACCATGTCCATATTACCTCTGGCAGGGCTTGTCCTAAACTTATTACTAGCACTCTCGTGCACAAGGAGTAATAGGTCCACAAAAAATTCCCCTGGGAATGCCCGCAATAGAAAATGAAATATTCATGTCCATATTACCTCTAAACTATCCTTATTTTTCCAGCAAAGAAAGAGTCAGTCTCTATTTATCCATACAGAGTCGTATTTTATTTCGTCTATATTACCTCTGTCAGGATTTGTCTCAAACCTATTACTTGCACTCTCGTGCGCAAAAAGTAATGGGTCCACTAAAAATCCTCCAGTGGGATGTCCTCAACAAATATGGTATCGTACTACGTCTTTATTACCTCTAGTATAATATCCGAAATTCATACAGACAATCATAAAGAAATGGGAGGGCCCTTATATGATTGCAAATGAGGCTTACAGATTAGCCAAGTCTAATGAAATTTTTTGGCTACTATCTACTGCAAATTCTCGAAGAAGTACTATACTTGATCTTCTACGTTTAACGGAGTATGACGAAGATCTTATTCTGACGATACCATGCACAAAGGTTAGCTGGATCATATTCTATCAGGTTCATGTGACCTCCGAATAGATATCCTTAACTAATTTTTAAGCATATCATGTTCATATTACCTCTGATCGTGTTTAGTATACAAATTATTTGGATTATATTCTTTCAGTTTCATGTTAACTCTGAATAGATTTACATTCAGCAAAACCTTAACGAAAAAATGTCATTTTAATGATACCTCTGATATCACTTTTACCCTAGCCTATCATATTCTAAAATGATGGGCCCACAAAGTCAAAAAATGTGTCTTTATTATCTCCGAGAAATTACAGGAGAAATAAGAAGTACATCATTTGGGAGGAGCAGTCAAATCACGGATCTGCTGCGCTAGTGCGGCCATCTTCTCATTCCTGGAGCTCAAAACTGTAGCGCTAGCCCGCTCCAACCTTGTCTCCTCATTGTTCAAAGTAGATATTTCTGACCGAACACGTACAAAATCTGCGTGGATGATACCCACACGTGTCAGGTTCTGCTGAGCCGCTTCCCTTCGGTCATTCAACGCATCTCGAGCTACCGGCAAAGAGAGAGCCCTCTCCTTGGCCTTAGTGAGGTCATCTTCCAATTTGTGGACCCTCACTGCCTCTTCCTCATAATCGGCCTCGCACTTATCCAGCTGGGGAATAACATACTCCAATACGGTATGCTCTTCATTCATCTCTTTCTGTTTAGCCTCGATGGACTTGTTCAGAGTTTCCATCTCCCCAACAAGCCTTGCAGTCAAAGAGTCATAATCAGCCTGAATCAGGTCATCAAGGCTGCCCTGGGATAATTGCAAATAATTGTTAATGGGTTGTTCCAGACCATTAACTATCTGCTCCAGTGTATCAACTCTTCCAGCATCGTTGAAATCTTTGATCGATGCTATCACGAACTGGGAGGACCTCCTCAGAGCATCAAAACCTAGATTCTTCTTCAGCACCATTGATATCAACATTTTCAAAGTGGTATAGAAAATACTAGTATACTGCTCAATCAGCATGGCAAAATCATATTGGACGCTGGGAGTGGCTGCAATATCGGAGAATCCCCTTCCAGGAACGACTACAGAGGGTGTCGTCACAGTCGTCGCTTCAGTAGAGGGCGCGACAAAGGTAGAGGCACCGACAACGGCCGAAGTGGCTGGCGTACTCAAAGAAGGCATAGTCGTAATGACAGGCTCATCCTCCTCTCGAGATATCGGAAATGTTTCGGGCGAACCGGCACCCGAAAATGTTTCCTCTTCAAAGTCGGGCACCTTCGTGTCATCGGCAGGAGCTGCAATAAAGCCAAAAGTTGCATCGACACTGCCCTCCCCATAGATGTCTTCCCCTAAAAAAAAGACAAGAGAAAGTTAATATCAACATGATGTTAATTTTTCTAAAAGAGGCGTAAAGAAGACATTTATCCATGGTCGATGGTATATATGTCACGTCGGCAACCAGTACAGCTAAATCATTTCTTATTGATGCTAAGTGAGCTGTCATACCTGGAGAAGGGGGTGTGCCAACTGACACTGGCAGGTATTCTTCCAGGTCTTTACCAAGATCCACTCGAGGCTCATCGGGTGGAATCTCGCTGAATATACTTACAAACGCGACAGGGGTTACTCCCGTTACTTGTTTGGATAAAGATATTCTTATTTTGCTCGACCTCGAAGGCGATCTCGTACCACTACCTGAAGCGGTAGCAGCGATAGCAGCCTCGAGCAAAGAATCTCCAGCACTGCTAGTCGGAACTGTGGAGGTTCCCTCTCTAATAGGCGAAGGACCCCTAATCAAAGGATCGTTCCCAACAGGGAAAATAACAGGCTCACTCCTAGGAGCCTCATGACTGAAAATCCTGACAGGACCACTAATAGTCTTCTTTTTCTTGCGAGGAGAAGTCTCCTTCAGAACAAGAGCCCTTCGCTTACTAGGGATAACCAGAGGCTCTGCAGGCGGAGGTATTACACCTCTCGGTACTGTCAACAAAATCTCATCTGGAGCGACAGAGTCTTCATCCTCGTCAGAGAAAACTGATGGAATTTTCTCTCTTCCCGCGGACTTAAAATAGGGCATCCTAAAACTTCCACGCATATCAAAATCGCGATGGAAGGTATTGGTGGCCACATAAAATTGGACGTACGAATGGAGGATACGCAACTCCATGGAAAGAGAAGTCGCGGGCACAGTAAAAGCTGCTCCAGTACAACCCATTATGAAGTACCGCCATCCTCTCGTTCTATCAATAAGTCCACCTCTGGACTTGAAGCTGGTAATGGCGTTTCCCACATGCAATTGATCATACCCAAACTGCTTGGCGAACCGACTAGGCAGATAGGGCTCCAAGAAGCAGTGATCCTCACTTCTGTATAACAAATGGGAAGGTCTAATACAGACCAACCAATAAAAAGCTTCAGGAGAAAGAACGGTCTTCCCTTCACCTGAGTCCTAAAGTCTCATCCCCTGTTGATTGATATGTACAGTGGGGACGACACAGAAGAGCTTCCAGCTATGAGAAAAATTTAATGCTCGCCGACAGTCTGCGACGGTAGTCACTTTCCAGGTGGAATTCTTGTAATTCAACAAGAAATTATTCCCCGAACTACTGGCAGAGCCGGGAGACATCACTCTGGGGTTATGAAGAATTAACCATCCCATCAGATACAGGAACGGTAATTCTACCCTGGGAAAGCTGTCATGCCGTGTTTCGTCGGCAAGCAGCCCATTAGTAATGGCCCTTAGGCCAGCTTGTATCCGGCATACCATGGCAGGGAGCAGGCCCAGTCTTGCCCCAAACACCAAACGTACCACAGGCCATAAGGTGTTATGGTAAATACGATCCGAAGATGCAATGCCTGGTACTACCAGTCGGTGTAGCCATACAAAGAGGAAGCCAGCCAGTTGAGATTCCTTTAACAGAGGCCTGCGGCAATGCCTCATATAACTGTAGGCTTTAGTTCCTGCATGATATTTCCCTATCCCCTCATCAAGAACCTGATCTGAATCCCCGGCATCTTCAATAAGATCATCGACTATTTGAGCATTAAGCACGCTCAGAAGGCTCAAAGGCTTATCCCTGCTATCCACGACTTTGTCTGGCTTAGCATCTCTAGCATGATGAAAGAAGAGATAGGACGCCCATTTATTGGTATGAGCCAAATCAGAGTGCTCATTATAGAAGGCGGTGCATGCAAGGTAATGGCTCATTAACTCCTGCTACAATACCACCACCCGAGGATTTGTATCCCCCAGCTCCCGGTTTGTGGGAACATACTCTTCATAAGGAGTATCCCCCATTGGCAGTCTTGAAATCTCTGCCATTTCGTGAAGGGCCAATCCCAACTCCACTAGCGGAGTGGCAAAAGTCCCAGTGAGCGAGATATACCGCTCCATCAAAGCCAAAAACAGGTTGGGGTTGAAAGGTAACCCAACACTGGTAGCACTCACAGCCGCGTACAGACCAATGCTCTCCAACTCCGTCTAAAAGTTATTCAAGGCCCAGGCACTTAAACGAGCCCATCGAAGATTCCCAGGGCTAATCCACCCATTGGTCCGAGGATTAACCTTGGGGTATACTCCCCCATGCCCCATGAAGTCATTACAGAAAGTCGATAATTAGACTGGTTGGAGCAGTGAAGTGTCTTCACTCGGGACACTGCCCGAAAATAATCCCCTGAAAGGCATTACAGGGCCTGAAGGGCGGCTCACAAATGATCCTTAGTCTGATCCTTTCTGATAAAATATCTTCCTGAAGATTAGGGGTCAGAGTCCACGACATCTTCCTGGGATGCGTGGCATGGAAGAATGTCGAGATAGGATAATCTCTCGGCATCCTGGGCAGGTATATGACCATGCCCCCAGCAATAAAAACCCAGTTTTCCTTCTTGGGCTTCGTCTGGGATTGTTTATCAATCATATCCCCGAAGAGGAAAGCTGATTTTATATATTTGGCCCCGTCTATATACGTCAAGGGCTCTCCGTTGATCATACTCAACAGCATCTGTTCTCCTTGAGACGATATCAGAATTCCCCTTCCTTCAGGATACTGGGGTCCAGAAATAGGGAATATCACATGGGACAAATTCTTCAAGTAATTGGAGTTCAACATCCCAGCAGCGAAACCCATCACCTCAGCCAACGGAGCTTGACGGTGGGGCACTTCGTTCAGAGCGAGGTTCATTCAGCCCAATGAGAGTCGCTCGTGCTTGAGCAGAGGAGCGAGAAGAGGAGGCAGCTTTCTTTACCTTAGTGGTGGAAGGTTGTTTTGGTGCCATTGCTAAAACTCAGAGTGCTCAGAGAAAGAAACGAATAAGAGTTCTCAAATAGACGAAAGTTTTTGCAAAAGACAGATGAAGAGTTTCTTCTCTGAAGGCCTTAGAGTATTTATAAAGTTCAGATAAACTCTTCGAATCCCTAACCTAATCCGATATTTAATATTCGGTTATGATTGGGGACCACGTCAGCCTATCATTTAGGGGAGACGGACAGTCAGCGAATTCAAAAAGTTTTTCGTGCAGAGTTGATTCACGGTTTTACGCTAAAGAGCTTTTACGCTCGAGAAGCTACAAATCTACGATTTTACGCTCAGAGGCTATAAGTCTACAGTTTTACGCCCGGATGCTTTTACGCTCGGTAGCTTTTACACTCAAGAGGCTACAAACCTATGACTTCACGCTCAGAAGCTAAAAATCTACGATTTTACACTCAGAAGCTTTTTACGCTCAGAGGCTACAAATCTACGACTACATGCTCGGAAGTTTTCTTTTCAGAGGCTATAAATCTACTATTTTACGCCCGGATGCTCTTATGCTCAGCAGCTTTTACGCTCGAGAGGCTACAAACTTATGATTTTACACCCATCTATACTACGAATCTATGACTTTTCACATATCTCAAAATACGTAGGCCAGAGTATGCGTATATCTGAAAAATTCTCAAGACGGCAAATTACAAGGGTTCACACTGAAGATGCTCCTTCTTGGCCTCAAAACATCCCAAGTACCCAAAACATACAGAGTTCAGTATTAAAAATGACTCTTCTTCTTGGGTCGATTGGAAGTTCATCCAAAATCCAGTCAGAATCTTTCTCTACGGTTCAAGCATGGTCAGTTTTGACAGCTATTTCTTGCCCTATTTACAAGGGATTTTTGGGAAACCATTCTTGAAGATGATAGTCTGAACAAGAATTCTTCTTATCAGAGAAGTGACAGTTCAGAACTTTATGCGACTCATCGTTCAAAACAGCAGGACAGTTTGGATATTTCGACTTTAATGCTAGGCAGCTTTCTACGCGTCTTCAGTTATGCGTAAAAGACGGGATGAGACCAGATACTCTTCTTATTAGAGTCGGCATAAAACTATTCACACGTGTCAAAGCTACATATATTCAGACTTCATCATAGCAAAAAATATGGCAAATCATTAGATACGTAAAAGAAGACGATTTTATTAATCATGATTACATATGATAGAAATTTAGTTTACAAAGGGTTTTTCATCTTCATGATTACATATGATGAAAATCCTTGTTCTACCAAGGGTTTCTCATTTTCACTTAGGATCATGCCAAGAGTATGTTCTGCCAGGTTCTCGTATTGGTGGAGATCTTTTTCGTCTTCTTCAACAGTTAGTCGGTTTCCGCGGCCGATTAACAAAAAAATGATTAATGGCGGGAGGATACAAAACTGGGCTTGTTTAAATTATTCAAGAGCCCACCCTCCGTACGCCATGACAGATTGAGTTGGGATTCAGACCCAACTCAATACTAGAAGACAGGGTCAGTTTGTCTGCCCTCGTCCACCGTCGTGATGGGAGAAAATACAACTTGCAAGCTGTGTGGTCTAATACGACCCTTCCTCTCTCCCGGACGAATCGCCATATGAAATTGCTGATCATCCCGAGCAAAGGAAGCTATGATATCCTTCCATGATCCATCGTGGCAGAGGATATTTGCTCGAAGAGCCTTCTTTTTCCGCTCCTTATGAACGGGAAGAACATGATCTTCTTCTTCTTCCTCAAGTCAGCAGGACAGAACTCGGCAACCATTTCTATATAGTGAAGGAAGTGTGGGAAAAATATGTTAACCCATTCGCCTTTTTATAGGCAGAGGAGAACACACCGAATCCCAACAAACTCCCAAAAAATCCGCCAAGAAATTAGCCTCGAAGAACGAGTCAGACTTGACCGTTTCATGCTTCATTCAAAGTGTTTCAAATTACGAGGAATTTGAAAACTTTGAAGGGGGTCTTGTAGAAGCATAAAAAATACGCTGCAGAGTTATACGCAGTATTTCAGTACTGTATGGCATAAAACATGACTTTAGCGCCATCGACGTACAACAGAGCTTTATCGCTAGTACAGCATAAAATATATCTCAAGAACAGCCCGCGTAATGCAATATTGTCAGACTGCTTCAACGTAAAAAGGTTGTTACATCGCCCCTTTGGCGTAAAACCTACTCAATTTTAATGCGGTAGAAAGTTGTACGGGAAATTCTTCGTATTCCTCGAATGAACCTGTCAGATCATGCAGTAAACCTGACTCTTGACAAAGAGTACTGCACAACTATCCAAACGACGGCTGTAATGATGATTCGGTACAGAGACCCAGACCGTCGTTTAGTGACATTTCCTTGATATAAATTACTTTTACGCATTCAAGGGAATACGCTGCCTAGTTTTATACAGGCAGATGTGAGCTTTTACGCTCAGCAGAAGACAAAACAAACTGCCACTTCAAAAGCTGCTCTTCGTACAAAGCTCGAGGCACGTCTCTGCAGTTAATGCGCATGATGGGGGCAGATCTCTATATTTAATGCACGAGATTTGGTTCTATTTTTAAAGACTGGGGGAGCCATAATTACGGCTAATACGTCCACATCATCACCTCTGCATATTACGCCATCAGGCTATTTTCAGCTATAGGAGCACGTTGTACGCTATCTCCTTGAAATACGCCGACTTGGCCATTTTTAGCTACAGGAGCACGCCGTATGCTATCTCCTCGGAATACGCCAACTCAGGCTATATTTGTATTGGTGCGTGATAAGGCTATTTGGTTCAGACTACGTTCAAGACCTCAGTCAAAGAAGGAGGAACGACTATCTTTTAAGCTAGCTACCTATCCATGCAACATCAGGCTTCTACACCTACTTGGCATCTACGCCAACTTGATAACTATTTGGCTTCTACGCCATGGTGACAGTCATTGGCATCTACGCCAACCTTTTCTACGCGAGGGGCAGTTACCTACGTGGCTTGCATGCCGTGATCTTCGCAGCAGTTATACGTGTTACCTCATCATGGGACACGCGTCACACGCGAATTCAGAAGCTCATTTATACGTGGGTGGCAGTTATTATAACCGCCGCATAAAAAGTGCCATACTCTCCACTGTCCGGCTTCTACGCCGACTGGACGGTTACTGTCACTAAAACCCTATTGACAGAGGTCCAGGGTGGGGAAAAAGGTCGGAAATTAATTTTTTGAGAGAGAAGAATCCAGAGCACAGACAGAGAGTAGTGATCGACGATTTTGGCATCAAGCATCCACTCCCCTTTGTAATCTTTGAATCTTCTCCTTCTTCTACAACACTTCTTTATCATCGTATGGTCCAAGGGACAAAATGATAGACCGCAGATCAGACTCCTATAGCAATATTTACCCAAATTAAATCTTGTACTTAACATCCTTGTATAGGATTAATAGTACTTCTTGTTTGTAAACCTAAGAAAGGGTTTCGTATAAACCTAGTTTTATTTCTTCCGTTTATTATCAAACAAGTGTATATCAGTGTGTGTGGGTATCAGTTAGTATCAGGGTCAGATCAGTAAGGGTATTTGTGTATGCATATGTCAGTATGAGAATTAAGGGTATCGGGCTCAAGTGTTAGAGGAGAAGGCTCGAGTGTTACTTCCGTTTGGTGCATCAGCAGTCTACTTTATGCATTGCTCCATGAGTTAACTGCTCAGTGGTAAAGGTTTGGTCCTAATACCAATATATTATTAAGGGGTGCACTAATGTTAGTGAGTTATGGGGGGGACTAATATTATTGTATCATTGAAAGGTTATTGCCAGTATATGAAGTGTACGACAGTGCTTGCCCAGTTCAGGGGAGGGTGTTTTAGTTAGAGTTGCAATATGCTGCGAAGTTGATTGCAAGTAAATATGAGTGTAGTTGAGAGGTGAATGTGGTAAAGATGATAGGTAGAATGGTAGCAGTGATACAAATGGGTGTATGGTGAGTGAAGGATTGAGCAATAGTAGAGGGGAGATAAAATATTACCTGAGAGCTCGAGTTGTATGCTCAAATTTTTGGTGGATGCAAGCAGTGAGAAGGCTCGAGTAGCAAGCCATCTTAGGCAGTATATTAGTATAATATTGGGTTTATACTTAAGTGTCAGTGTATATATATATATATATATATATATATATATATATATATATATATATATATATATATATATATATATATATATATATATATATATATATATATATATATATATATATATATATTGCAACAGTTCACTGAAAGCAGTAGGTGAGAACAAGGAAGATTATGCAATTTCAGGTTGTGTTTCAGTTTATGAGTGTAGGGAGGAGTTGTGTGTTAGTGTTGATGAGTGGTGAGGATTAGTGTGGTTTTGTGCAAGTGAAGTGGGTAGTAGTAATACAGGATTTTGTTGTTCAGGTTGTGTGTGATTTACTTTGTGTTAAGTAAGGTTATGAGAGTTATTATATGTGTATCCATAAGGGGAGTGATGGAACTAGACTCTGGGTTATAGATGCTAGTTCAGTTGGGTTGCAAGGTCAGGTCATGAGGTTCCAATAGGAGGTTGAAGGTTTGCAAGGTTCAGTTTCAGTTTGGAAAGGAAACAACTGATGGGTTGTATACCTGTTAGGTTTCAGTGTGTAGGATATGAGGGTGTATCCTAATAGTATTAGTGTATCTCTGATACTAGTAGGTATAGGGCATGTGCCTTTGTGCTCACATATTAGTGTGTTAGGTTGGTATCCATGAGGCATGGTATAGATGATTATAATAGTTGGTATAAGTTCCCTGCAATTGGGGGTTAGCAGGAAAGTGTGTACACCGTGTTGCCCCAGTGTGCAGACTTCTATATCAGGGAGGAGTTGGACCTGGGTACATGGGTGGAGGTGAATGTATAGGATACCAGGGTGCAAGGGAGATGAGGTATATCAAGTTACTGAGTAGGGTCAGGGTCAAGGAAGATGGTATCAGTTGGTACTAGAAGTCTAGTATGGGTATTGTGGCATCATGGTACCTATATACCTAAGTATTAGATGCTAGTGAGTTATAGATTTTGGGGTTAAGGTATATAGGTGGATATTCAGGTATAGTTATAAATATAGATATTTAGTGATATTAGTTAGTATAGCTAATACCTTCAAGGTATGGACCTAGATACCTAGGTATAGCCTTGTAACCACCTTAGAAACTAGTTTTGAACCTAAAATCAATGTATTGACCTAGTTTGACCTAGTTTGACTATTATGACCTAGAAATGGCCTAGAAAATTATATGTTGACTCATTTAAGCTTGTTTATCATTATAATATACACAAATGACATAGAATTCATATATAGGTATGTGTGACACCAGTTTGGATACCGAGACTCATTCATTGCTCTGGACCACATGCGAGTACATTCTCTGATAGTTTCTATTATTTGATATTTACAATGATTCATATTTTATAGTATTGCTTTACCTGCTTCCCGATATGCTAGATATACGGATTGGTATTGTATGGATTCATTGTCTTAAGATATGTGGTTTCAGGCCTATTGACTTTTCTAGACTAATGTATTACTGGATTAATGTATTTATGGCCTATTGACATTTTTGGACTATTAAGATTCTTCGTGTCGGGACCTGGATCCATGAGCCCTTGTCTGGTGGAGAAATACCTAAGAGACATGTGAACATACTCTTTCTACCCTTTGGTCTTACTGGAATAATAGAAGCCACACACGACACATGTGGTTGCTGGATATTATCCACTAGTCGTTCACATGTCAACTTGGTATTTCAAAATACTAGTTTAGATAGCTATCTTTCTGGATTACTCTATATTTGCTGGTTGTGTGCTTACATGACAGTTTAATTAGTTTTTCACATATCTGGTTGTCTTTACATACTTATCAAAAAAAATTCTTGCTTTTCAGCATTTCCATATATATATATATATGTTTACTCTATTTTGTACCATGCTTCTTTATTATCTGCTCATCTAGTATTCATCACTATTTACAGTTTTATATCCTTTGTCAATTAATTGGAATTGCTATTGGGTTATAATTTACTCCAATCCTGACTGGATATATTTTTCAGATAATTGGTTAGAGGATTTGTGTCCTACATACTAATAATGGCGAGCCGTCTAAGGTTGCTTCCTTAAAGCATGGGGATCTAGAACCAGCTACTGAGGAGACTTAGCTATTTTTATTATTATATTATATATATCTCAGTTTAGACATTTTGGCATGTATATAATATTTGAGACTATTGTGTTGTTCTTAGACTATTAGACTTGGCTGGATTATATTGTTACTTTGTGATTCTTTCTTTTATTCCATATTATGTCATTATCTTCCTTTAGTTTTATATTATGATTGAGTATTGATTATCATATTATCATCTTGTCCTCCATTTGGAGTTAAGATAACATGACAGGCACATTATATATATTGTATGAGATGTTAGATAGTATTATTGACCTAGACAGCATTCTACCATTTATATTATGATGTAGGCTGGAGATACCCACGTACTATTGCCCTCACACCAGGTGTGGGTTTTGATAGGAACTACCTTGGAGACCCAACGGTCATAACTAATTTCATGTTCAGACTTGCACGAAACGACTATTCGATAGTCTTCCTGCAAAACTAGATTATGCAAGGCATGAATTATGTTACTTGATCGTGGCATGAAACTATGTGACAAGCATTGAAACGAGATGAGCGTGTACTAGTTAACATACAAAAAAGGCAAGCATTAAAATAGTATAAACATAAGACTTTACACTAGCACGAGTCTAAAGGGTTAGTACAAAGATTGAAACCGTACAGGGGCATATAGAGTGGCGCATAAAAATCTATAAAGTTACTTCTTTTTCCATATTCTAGACAAGCAATACAAGATGGGATTATTTTTTAGATATGTGCGTTGTATTCTTTATTAGCATGCAAGTGGTGATTCACCTAGCGACTAGTATGTATCGTCCATGTTATTGGATGTGCAGGCTAAGCAAAGACAGGTTAATCATAGCCACCCACCTTAGCGATGAATCGCATTAGTCGAGAGATACTCTGAGGGTGCCATTGAAAGTATAAGTCTGAAATCCTGAAGGGCCAAGTCAGAATTCTTTTGCATCAAGCAAGTCATCTCACTGAGAAATGCGGGACAGGTCATCACACTTAATTATAATGAGATACTTCGAGATCCGTAAAGACGGTTGTAACAGTCCACTTCACTCGTTTCTGCAAGATGACTCAAACGATATATTAGAACTTGGACTTGGAGTTTCAGCAGTTCACTCGAAGTCCCGCTTGGCCGAGGCAAGCCCTCGTTCAAGTGGTTGGCTACGATGAACCTGTCTTTGCTTGGCCGACACACCTAAGAATTTGGATATACATGCTATAGCGCTAGGCAATAACCCCTTGTATGCTAATAATAATATAATGCACCTAGCTAAGGGAGTAATCTTACCTTATATTTCTTGTATTAGAACATAGAAATGAAACTTGGTTTATTGTTGGCTTCTCGCACTATCCCTTAGATCCGTGCTAGCGTAATCGCTTATGTTTGCAAGTATGACTATGCTGCATATTTTCTTAAGTTATATTCATACTGTTCTAATGCTTGTCTACTTTACATATTCGCTATGCTCATCACTTAATGCATGCCACGAATCAATGCACGTCACTATCTATGTTTCGCTCAGTTGAGGCAGGAAGGCTATCAAGATAGTCATTCCGAGCCAAGTATGGAAACATTAAAAGTATTCAGGACCGTTAAGTCGCCAAGGTATTTCTTGAACTAGGGGACTGCATCATGGAATATTAAGCAAGATAATATCATGTCATCTTTGGAATCAACACTCGTTCTGTACTAAATCTGACGGCTCGGGGAGACGATAAATTATGAACAGGATACTGACTTGTACCTGATAACCCTGACTTGAACTTGTACCTGTACCTGTACCTGTACCTATACCTATACCTATGGAAATCTAGAATACTTGAGGATACGTGCGGTCATGGACAACTTGTGCACAAGAAAGATTTTTAAAACTCATTTTGCGGACGACCGTCATGGCACTTGGGTCGATCCGATATAGACGAAACCTTCTGAGTAGTCGTCTATTATCAGCGGGATGTGTGTGATTCCCCTGTTATATATTGCTTGCATACCATCTTTGCCTTGACTATATTTGTCTACTATAAAAGTCATATCAGTGACCTTCTGTCATATCGATTAAGTTGACTCGATTGCGGTAATCCGTATACGAGTCATTACATTGTATGCGAATATTTTGAGTAACACATCTGTATCTATATCTTCATCTGATTACCTGAGATCTAGTATATCACATCTAAGTAATCCTTGTAACTCGTGAACCTAAAATCAGAACCCGCTCGTGACACTTGTTTTGCTTATGTGATTCCTTGATTTTATATATATATGTTTTCGGTTTAAATTGGTTTACCTTGGACAAGAAAGGACAAATGGTAAGTTGGTAAGTCTCATCGTGTTACTCTATATCATACGGCGCACTGTCACATAAGTTAGGCTTTATATCTTTGTCATGAAACTGACTCTAAGGAAAGACTAGAAAGACAACAATGATAGAATGCACATAACTAATTGAACGTGTATGAATTTATTGAGCGGGCGAGAAGCCTCCCTACCAGTGCATTCAATGTACTGATAAACTACCAGATTGTGTACAAGGTGTGGGAGAACCTCGTTTGGTGTAGAGTGTCCCCTCGTACGCACTAAGGCGTAGAGTTTGCTCTGGAGCCTTCGAGTGTTGCGTCCGGAGCTGAATCACATATATAAGACATAATATTGGAACATCGCCTATGTATTATTCCATGTTATAAGTCACTTGGCACGCCTTTATTGTTTCGAGAGAGAGATTGAGCGACTTGTAATCTTAGCCTAGCGCCGCTTGTAATACTTATTCAGAATCAATAAAGAGCTAGTTTTTTATCATACTTGTATTCGTTCTATGCTTCCGCATATTGACCTTGCGTACTTGTTATCTTATCGCCTGTTCTATGCCTAGCCTTGCACAGATGCAACTTAGGTTCATGTGGCATCACACCCATGTGAGGACGATTGGCCCTTATAGAGTTGGAGCATGACAACGACAGCATAGAAAAAGACAGAAAGTTACATCATGCATTAATGGCCCTGTCAAGCGTGCGGTGCCATGTGGCCACTCGTATGCGGTCTCAAGTCTATGCGGCATCGTCATCATGTGGCTAAAGTATCCATCATACCCAGCCTAAATGAAAGCACATATGCGGTCAAGATATTATGCGGCTCTTAGCTTGTAAGATCTTTCCGTTACAACCGAAAGATCTTCACACAATCAGTGTTGACTACGTGTCCAGCTGACCAAGTCACACAATCCTGAGATATTATCAACATCATATCCCAACCAAGGCCACATGGTCGTACGTCCATGGTATGCGGCTACAGTTGCAACCATATTATGTTGAAGGAGCCCCATTAGGCCACCAAATAGACGCATATGCAACACCTATAGCCCGTCAGCAGGATGGCTATAAATAGCAAGGATAATGCACCCACAAAGTGAGAGCTAGCTACGTACGTGTGCAGAAGCTCAAGAGAGAAAAAAAAAGCATCCTTATTTTCTCGTCGGACCGTCAACGAGTAAAGGAGTCACTGCAGTACTCGATCTCCTACGTCACATTCCCCAGATCAATAAAATATTATACTTAGATTTTCTATCTAGGAATTTTTGTACTCTTTTATTGTTTGTTGTTAAACAAAAGTTTCATAAACTTACATTAATGGCGAACATCCACTTCCCCCTCAGCTCCCTGGGAAACGTATAACCAAGCTTTCATGATGAATTCCTTCGACGCATCCAATTTTGTTCCTTCAATGAAGATCTGTTCTCGGTTATGGCCTGGAGCCAAATTATTTAACGAGCAATAGAACTTGACCACAGCATATAGAATATAGGATTCAGGCCTCCGCACAGGAACGGTAAAATATAGTCAGGTATATCTAGCGTTGTAATATTGCCACGCCTGAGCTCCTTCAAGCGGGCCACCTTCATATCCAAGGCTAGAGCTTGGATTATTCAGTAGTAGTTTGCTGTAACCGAATTAATGAGCAAATTGACTCAACAAATACGGCTCCAGGTAAACCTGATTTCTATTCCGATATACCGGATGGGAGAGCCAAATCGACAAAAAACAGATAAAAGCACCTTCTGATAAGCCAGAAGCGTTGTTTCCAATATCCTCCAAGTCCTCGCCTTCTGTGAACCCCACTTAAGAGGGGGGTATCTTGAAAAAATTGTATCCTTTCATGAAACTCAATACCTTTCGACATACCAGGATAATCGTGTGAAGCTATTTCATTCTGCGATAGCAACGAATGAAAGCATCTCCTTGCAAGGTACCTTCTTCCAAACCAGGGTTCATCAAGGATTTGTAATGCAGTATCATTGAACCCATCAAGTAGTGATAGGGTAGCTCCACCCAAGAAATGTTGCCACTAATCCTCCACTTCCACCACAGCAGCAGAGATTCGCCCAGCACCAACAACAGCAGAGGGGTGTACCCTAGGGGCAAGCATTCACCATGACGGTCGAGGAGGCTGGTCCAGTAGGAGACGTGATTTTAGTTTCAGTCCTTCTCGATTCTATTCCAACATTTGCTTTATTTGATTTTGGTGCTTCCTATAGTTTCGTATCTGTATCTTTTACTTTTAATCATCATTAAGAGTATGAACCCTTGGTAAGGACTTGCAAGATCACGACTGGGGGTAGCATTATCCTAGTTAGTGATTTTTGTTATGTCGAAGAGTTATATTGGGAGGCCGAAAGTTGAGTGCGTGCTTACTCGTAATGCCACTTCCTGGCTACGATATTGTACTGGGGATAGATTGGTTGAGTAGGCACTATGCTAGTATAGATTATCATGGAGACAGAGTATCATTTTGGCCGCCAGGAGAGCCATAATTCGAGATTGGCATAGGATCAGCAGAGCAGAGCGAGGGTACAATTTGTGGAGCCATGGTAGAAGAGAAGGAGCTTCCATATCCTTTGATAGTTGAGTTCCTGGATGTCTTTCAAGAGGAGTTGTCTTGGTTGCCGCCAGACAGAGATGTTGAGTTCTCTATATACTTAGTGTCAGGCACAGAGCCAATATCACAGCACGTCTATAGGGTCAATAACAGCGAACTGATAGAGTTGAAGAAGCGGGTTGATGAGGTGCAGGATAAGGGCTTCATCAGATCCAGTTCATCAACGTAGGGTACTCCGGTATTGTTTGTACCGAAAAAGGATGGGTCGGTACGTATGTGTATCGACTACAGGGCTCTGAATAACCTCACTATCAAGAATAAATACCTGATGTAGAGGATAAATGATCTCTTCGATCAGTTGAGCGACACAAAGGTATTCTCGAAGATATATTTGATGTCAGGATACCACCAGGTAAAAGTGAAGAAGAAAGATATTCCGAAGACAGCTTTTCAGGATACCACCAGTCTCATTTTAATATTTTAATATTTTCTTTTTAGAGAATTTGTAGCGAATCACAAAGAAATTGAATACAAAGATTGAAATAAAAATAATTTTTATTGATAACTTTTAGAGCAAAAAACATAAGACTCTCAAATAGCCGAGTAGAAATATCAAACTAGTTTTACAACTTTGTAGAAATATTGAAATAAGATACAATTATTCCATGCATCATATCCTTTATTAAAATAAAACTCAAAACCACCTTTAGAAGAAGTCTTCTTCTCCAATTAAAAGCTTCAAAATGAGTACAAGGCTTCAAAAGTGTCGAACAAGCTTTCAGCGTCTTTAATCTACCTCTAAGTTCTCAACACCTATAGAGACCCACAAAAATATGGGTTAGTACATTATCGTGTATGTAGAAGCATGAAATACGGTGGGGAATTGTACGCGTATTATACAGTCAAAACCCCCAACATGTATGAAGCCCGCGTAAAACAGCGCTTCAAGGCTGTATGGCGTAAAACATGGCTTCAGAACTGCTCGTGTAAAATAGAGCTTCAGAGATGCCCGCGTAAAGCAGCGCTTCAAGGCTGTTTTGGCGTAAAAGGTTGCTACGCCTCCCTACAGCATAAAATATATTTGTCTTTAACGCAACGTAAAGTCATACGAGGAACTCTTCGTATTCCTTGAATGAATCTGTCAGACAAAATAGTGAACCTGACTCCTGATAAAAGTACTATACGACGATCGAGAGGACGACTGTGATGATGATTTTATACAGAGACCCAGACTGTCGTTTAGTGATATATCCTTGATACAAGTCATTTTTACACATTCAAGGAATACGCTGCCTATTCTACACAGGCAGAGATGAGCTTTTACGCTCTAGATGAGATAAAATCAGACGCCACGTCAAAAGTTGTTTCTCATACAGAGCTCGAGGCATATCTTGGTATTTAATGCACGAGATTGAGGCATATATCTGCATTTAATGCACGAGATTTGGTTCTATCCTTTATAATTTTGTCATGACTGGGAGAGCTAAAACTAGGGCTAATACGCTTACATCACCATCCGGGCATTTTACGCCAACCAGGCTATTTTCAACCATAGGAGCATACCGTATGCTATCTCCTCGAAATACGCCAACCCAAGCTGTATTTGCAAAGGTACGTGATAAGGCTATTTAGCCCAGAATACGCTCAAGGCCTCAGTCAAGAAGGATAATTGGCTATTTTTACGCTGGTTATCTATTATTCATGCAGCATCAAGTTTTACACGGTATTTGACTTTTATGCCAATAAGACAGCTATTTGGCTTTTACGCCAATAAGACAGCTATTTGGCTTTTACGCCAACGAGACAGTTATTTGGCTTTTATGCCAACCATCATTACGCGAGGGGCAGTTACCTACGTGGCTTGCATGCCGTGATCTTCGAGAAGCAGTTATACGCGTTACCTCAGAATGGGCCACGTGTCATACGCGGATTCAGGAGATCATTCAAACGTGGGTAGCAGTTATTATAACCGTCGCGTAAAAGGTGCAACTTCCTCCACAGTTGTGCTTCTACACTAACTGGACAGTTATTGTGACTGATCTCTATAAATAGAGACCTCTGGTTACAGGAGATTAGGGTCGAGAAAAAAGGGGAGACTACCAAAGATCAAGACACAGAGAGAGCACAGATAGAGAGTGTTGATTGACAACTTTGGCGACGAGAGTTCAATCCCACCTACAATCTTTGAAGCTTCTTCTTCTTCTACAGCACTTCTTCATCATCGTGTGGTCCAAGGGACAAAGTGATCGACCGCAGATCAGACTCCTATAGCAATTTTTCCCCAGAATCATTTTTATTGTACTTAACATCCTCGTATAGGATTAATTGTACTCTTTTTCTTGTTTGTAACGAAGAAAGGATTTCGTATAAACCTAGTTTTATTCTTTTGTTTATCATCAAACACAAGATGGCGACTCTGCTGGGGATCACTTTCTCATCTGACGAGAAAGCAATTGCTCAACATGATGCTGTATCCGTCGGATCAACGAAGAAGACTTTGGTCATCCAATTCGACCAATCTGCTTATGAAGACATGCTTTGTGCAGGGGGTAGCTCTCATTCCCTCTCTATCCAGAATAACAGAAAGCTACGTAGTGTGGATGCCCAAGACATCCTCTACCCTTCCTGCAAGCTCTCCTCCTCATATCAACAAGGTTGTGACAATACAGCCTACGCGCTCTGCGCGTAAAACTATGTCTTCCGTCTGTGACGTGGCAGAAAAAACTTCTGGTAATGCCTCAGTGCCAATCCAGAAGTATAGAACGTGCCCTGCGCATAAAATCTTGTCTCCCGTCTGTGACATGACAGACAAAACTTTTGGTAATG
The DNA here is from genome assembly GCA_036927795.1 of Iris macrosiphon. Lineage (NCBI taxonomy): Eukaryota > Viridiplantae > Streptophyta > Magnoliopsida > Asparagales > Iridaceae > Iris > Iris macrosiphon. The sequence continues at coordinate 119,237,327 of JAYESA010000012.1, read as the reverse complement.
CCTCAGTGCTAATCCAGAAGTCTAACACGCGCACTGCGCGTAAAACTTTGTCTCCCATTTATGACGTGGCAGACAAAATTCCTAGCAAGGCCTTAGTGCCCGCGCAAAAATTTCAAACACGCCCTCCGCGTAAAAATATATCTCCCGTCTATCATAGGGCAGATGGACTCTGGGATCATATCAAGGGAAAATGAGTGGCGAGTCTCCCAACTTCTAGGCTTGTACGCCACCAAGGGAAGAAGTTGCCTACTCTTCAGATTATGCGTGACGCTGGAGGCCGTCTGAGGACTGTCCCCGTTTTACGCGAACCTGCACCAAACTCCAGATTACGCCAGGATAAGCCCGTCCGCGTAAAGAAGACCCATTTCACGGGAAAATACGCTCCTCAGACGGACAATGGATCGTATGCTACTCACATGGGTGAACTGTTGTATTCCTATGGCAGGAAAAGGGTTTTGGTCCCTAATCTTCACGATCCTACTAATGTAAAAAGGCGGAATAAGCCTTCTTCTTCCTCTTCTGTTGATCCCCCTGATTTACGTGATTTCTTGATCCAAAAATGCAAAGTCAGGGGATCTTCTAATATGTCTATTACACCCCCTAGGGAGCATTGTTGTAATAGTCATAAGGTTGTAATTAACTACTGCTGTTCTAAGGCAAAACGGTCAGTTTTCGACCGGTTGAACTACTCTTTGTCCTTACAGGAAGAAGAACTGACATTCGCGTCGGTAAACATGGCTTCACACATTCCTAAAGGAAGGTGAAGTTCAAGACATCATCCCTCTAGAACTCCAAGCCAAAGGAGATTTGACAGACTCTGTGAGAATATTAAAGCAGGTGTCTTTCGAAACACCCACTCGAGGTCACGGCAATCGGCCTCATATTCTTCTGATTTCGATACTGGCGGTCGCCAGTTTCCTGAATTTGATGCTGAAAGTATAGACTCAATCTCTACAGAGATCTATACTAATCTCTTAGTGGCATCCAGAGAAATGGGAGTTTATAATGTTGGAGATGAACATGAAGAAGCTTCCCCATCAGGAAGTACGAAACAACGCATGGCTGTATTGGAAGCATCGCTTAAAGAGATGCATACCATGATGGAGAATATATACCAGATGATGGTCACTCAACACACAGCTGCGCTAGCTCAAACACCTGTTCCTCCAACTCAACTACGTGTTGGGGTAGATATACCTTCAAGCTAGGAGCATGTTCAAAATCAAGAATCAGCTGCTCCTCAACCTCTTAACCCGGAGAATGTATTACCTCCTGTGGGAGTCACAATACAACTAATCTCTCACCTCTCTGCGATCCCTTTCCCAACTGAAGATCTGATACAGGCAGTTCGGGAATTAAAAGCCCAATTTGATGCCTTGAAGCATAAAGATTATCTCAAGAAGTTAGGAATCAACCAGCCATACCTAGCTATCTGGGACAAGATCCCTTTTCCACCAAAATACAAACCACAGGCTATGGTTTTGTTTGAGGAAAAAATGTCACCAAGCCAGTATATGAATTACTTCAGCATGATGATGGTGTTGTTGCAAGGGAATGACGCCCTTCTCACTCGAGTGTTTAAAGGCTGTCTGCCTGGAGTAGCCTACCAATGGTACCGTAGTCTAGCGAACAACTGCATTACTTCTTTTGAAGATTTTAAGACTCTGTTCTTCGCTCGATTCTATGAAGGAGGAATGGACATGTCTATGTCATCACTCATCGAAGTAAAGCAGAAGGAGAAAGAAAACGTTCGTACTTTTATTGAACGTTTTCGTCAGGCTACTTTGTAGATGCCTCCCGGAGTTCCGGTTTCCGCCTTGGTGGACATTTGCAGGAAGAACCTTCTCCCACTGATCTCAGTATTCATGGGACCATATCAGTTCCATGATTGGCCCTCGTTTATCATATCGGCGGTAGCCACTGAAGATAACAGTCGGAAGGCTCATGACAATGGAATCATGATCTCTACCTCTGATAGAGGGAAGCGGTCATCCTCCAATAATGACCCTACTCGTAGTTCCAAAGGAAAGGAAGCTCTGGCCATCAACACGTCCAGGCAAAATACTTCAGTGACTATGCAGACGAAACCTGGGACTTCCAGACCTATAGAGGAATATTCTTTTGACGACGACGATATTCCGAGCATATTCGATTGTCTAGTCAAAAGTGGCAAGCTTACTCTCCTCAAGGTAAAGCGTCCAAATAAAGTCGGCAGTACAAATAATCCTAAGTACTGCATTTTCCACAGATACATACATCACCCCACAAAGGCGTGCTATGTACTAAAAAGGAAAATCCAGGAGATGATCGACGCCAAGGCCATCACTCTGCGTAATAACGAGAAGACGGTCACTGCAAACATGATCTCCCTCCAGTTTGTTAATCTGCCCCCTCAAAATCTCGGATGGTGTGGTACCTATTCTACGAGCAATGATGAACATTGTTAATCTCACTCCTACCAGGGGTCAAAATTATGACTTAGTGCCCCTAACTACCAAGCGTGGGGAGATCATGTGGGTCCACCCTAATCTGGTGTCAGAAATTAAGGAAGAGACTAAAGCTGCTAAAGCTAAGTCTAAAAAGAACTCAAGATGTAAACTATGCCATATGGTTGCAGTATACTCGACATCGGAAGAAGAGGCTTTAGAAACCAGAACCCGGTCAGGAAAAGCCTACCTTAAAGACTATGGAGGAATCCAGGAGGAAGCAACGGCAGACACTTCGCCTGCCAAACATCCAGAACCTGAACCTGTTATGCCAGAGGCAGGTCCTTCTAAAACAACTTTGGTGGACAAAGGCACGCAGAAAGAAGTTCATTTTGATAAACCTTTGAAGAATATTCAAAACAAAGGTTTGAGAAACCTTATAACTTTGACATCTTGGCTCAGTTGGCTAATACTCCAGCCAGATTGTCCATTTTTGAGCTACTTAGGCTATCCAAAGACACTCATCAAGCCTTGAGTGAAGCGTTAATGCAACCAGATGCATGCTTGACTCAGCTCAAGTCTCCTGATAAAGAGCCTGTGGCATATCCTCAATGCTATAGCGTGATGGAAGTGGTCCTTAACTTTACTTTCACTCAAGATGACATGTTGTTGAAATATAACAGACACGACATGCCTCTTTATTACACCGGATACGTTGGCTCCATTAAGGTAGACCGGATTCACATAGATCCAGAATTGTCGATCAGCATTATCCCTCATAGTCTGTTCAGACCGTTGAGAATTCCTACAAGCGAACAGGCGTACACTACCACCATAATCGTGGGCTTTAATGCCAGAAAGAGCAGACCGTTGGGGAAGATTAGTTTGAGGATCCAGATTGGTGACCTTAGATCAGTGGCTACATGCTACATCATTGATTTATAAGAGGTGTCTTACAACATTCTGTTGGGTAGACCATGGATCCACGATCACAATATTGTTCCTTCAACTCTACATCAATGCTTCAAATATGTAGACGTCCAAGGGACAGTAAAAATAGAGTTTGCTGATCTCAACCCGTTCAAAGGAGTTGAGTCCTACTATTCTGATGCCATGTTGTACACCCAAGACTATATGAAGGAGGTGTCAGGCAGGACGGAAGAGGAATCCTACCAGGAGCCAGGAGAACCATCTGCTGAGCAACCTTTGTCAATCCAGGTGAAAGGGCAGACTTCCCGTCCGAAAGTCATAGAACCTGTGACTATCCACTTGGGCAAAACCAAATCAGGAGGAGGAAATAGTCCCCTAGTGATTAGTCTGAACAAGAAGCCTCCACCTTTGGTCATTGACCTTAGGCGTAATAAGCAGACAGCTGATGTAAATATAACTGGGAACATGGTTTCTGGCGATAATAAAGATTCTTTTTTTCAGTATACTGACGCTCAATTTCCTAATCAGGAATCTTTCCCTCATAACGATATAGAACCTATAGCACAAAAATTCTTGGAAGCTATAGACTTCTATCATCCATATGTGTGGGAAGTAGTGTCAACATCTAATGTCGTCATGACATATGGGCCGTATGAAGATTCTATCTTTATTGTTCCACCTACTCGCAACGATCAGCATCCAATAGTCTTCGGTCGAATGCGGAATAGACCAATTGTACAAGAAGATTCTCACGAGTCTGATGCTGGGAAAATATAAGTCCACAGATATAGCCCACAGGCTTTAAAGATTATGCAAAGCATGGGTTATGATTTGAAGTTGGAGCCAGGCCTCAACTATGGAAAAGACAGACGAATGTCGTTGCATGGTAATCCTTACTGTCAATAAACTCATTTCGGGCTAAGGTATACCCCATCTCTTGCAGCTTCAAACAACTCTGAGCCAAGTGTGGAGACCATTTTCTCTTCTCAAGACGATTTTTCATCCTCCGATTCAGATGATGAACTCGAACGGGCATTATCAGTAAATATGGTATTGATATATTCCCTCAAAATAGAGAAACAAGAATCTGAACCATTTGAAGATGAATCCTGGGCTCAGCAAATGGATACACAATGGAAACTCTGGTCGAACAAAAAAAACCACCCACTGAAGATAAGGTTGTCCAAGTCAATGTTGAGGATGAAATTTTACCAAAGCCGATATTTATCAGCAGCAATCTTTCCGAAGAAGAAAGAGAAGGAATGATCCAGCTGATAAAAGAATATATCGATATCTTTGCTTGGAATTATGAGGATATGCTAGGTCTTAATCCAAAAGTGGCTACCCATAAACTCAATATACTATCCAATTCAAAGCCTGTAAAGCAACACCAACGCCGGTTCCGCCCGGATATGATGGATGCCATTGAAGCTGAAATCAGGAAACTAATAGCCTATGGGTTCATCCAGGAAGAATAATATCCTGATTGGGTCGCTAATGTTGTCCCGGTTATGAAGAAAAACTGAAAAGTTCGTATTTGCATCGACTTCCGAGATCTAAACGTGGCCTGCCCTAAAGACGAGTTCCCTCTCCCCATTACAAACGTCATGATCTATAATACGTGCGATTTTGAGCGCATGTCTTTCATGGATGGATTTTCAGGATATAATCAAATTAAGATGAATCCTGAAGATGATAAGCTTACTGCTTTTCGTACACCACTGGGGGTATATTGCTATACGGTCATGCCTTTTGGATTGAAGAATGCTGGGGCCACATATCAACGAGCTATGAGTAATATATTCCATGAGCACTTACGCAAAACGGTGGAATATTACGTAGACGATATTGCTGTCAAAAGCCACCTCAAGGATAATCACATCCAAGACTTGAAGACAGTATTCGAGTTGATGCGCCAACATCAACTCAAAATGAACCCTACAAAGTCCTTTCTTGGTGTATCCAGTGGCAAATTTCTGAGATTTTTTATTACCGCTAAAGGCATTCAAGTTGACCCTAATAAAGTAAAAGCTATCCTAGAAATGCGATCGCCCCGTAATCTCAGAGAACCCAGGGGATTTTAAGGTCGTCTAGCTTATATCAGGAGATTCATATCCAACCTCTCTGGGAGATGTCAGCATTTTCTCGTCTAATGAAGAAAGGTGTGTCATTCGTATAGGACGAAGCCTGTCATCAAGTGTTCAACGATATCAAACGCTATCTTACTAATCCTCCAGTTCTGGTGCCTCCCGTCATAGGAAGACCATTTTTGCTGTATGTTCGAGCAATGGATCATTCTTTAGGGGATCTCCTTGCACAAAAGAACAATGAGGGTCACGAACAGGTTATTTACTATCTAAGTAGGATGATGGTCAGAGCTGAACACAGGTATAGTCCATTGGAAAAAAGAATGCTTGGCCCTAATGTTTGCTATTCAGAAGACGCAATATTACATGACGGGCCAAACTATTCATATCATCTCCAGAATCAATCCGCTTCGGGTTTTAATGAATAAACCAAGTATTCTTAATTCCTGACTCACGACTTCGGCAATGCTATTGATACCGTATGATATGGTGTACGTCCCTCAGAAGTCCATGAAAGGTCAAGCCTTGGCTGATTTCTTAGCCGCCCATCCAATTCCGAAAACCTCCAAATTATATGAGGACATTCCCGACAAAGTTGCAGAATGTAATTCGACAGTGGAAGGTGATACATGAGAGCTATTCTTTGATGGTGCTTCCAGAACTGGTCCTAAGGGAAACATGGTTTCAGGAGTAGGAATTGTCCTGGTGACTCCTGATAAACTCGTCATCTATCGAGCATATTCTCTTAGCGAACCCTGCTCTAATAATATGGTAGAGTATAATTGTCTACTAATCGGGCTTCAAGTCGCTAAAGAATTGGATGTTGAATACCTGAAAGCTTTTGGTGATTCTCAGCTGATCGTCAATCAGGTCAGAGGAATATATGAAGTCCGCAATCCAGACCTCATTCCATATCACCGAACAACGATCGAGATAGCAATATCTTTTAAAGGATTCTTCTTAGAGCATGTTCCTCGATCTCAAAATTTGGAAGCTGATGCTCTGGCCAGCCTAGCTGCAGATCTAGCTATTCCTATAAGAAGGCAGAATTCGGTGGTCCTTCTTAACAGAAATTTGTTTTGTGTGAAAAATAACTTTCACATAGAACGCAGCTATGCTATAAACAAGGTTCCTACTAAGAGAGATTGGAGAAGTCCCTTTATAGACTTTGCATCATATGGAATCTTAACAGAAGATCCTAAAGAAGCAGTATCTATCAAGAGACGATCATTACGCTTCTATTTTGATGCTTCTTCACAAAGTCTATAACGCCGAACATATGATGGACTATTGTTACGATGTCTCTCTGATGATGATGCAATGCGGGTTATCCGAGAAGCTCATGACGGGGTATATGGAGCACATCAACCCGGTCCTAAGTTACAAGATCGTATCAGGAGGATGGGCTACTACTGGCCTACTATAATTGCAGATGCCGTAAAATATGCATAAAAATGCAAAGCCTGTCAATTTTATGCGGATTTCATACATCATCCTTCTGAGTATTTATATCCTATTATTACATCATGGCCCTTTCAAGCATGGGATATGGATATCATTGGTCCTATTCACCCTTCGACTTCTAGAGGACATCAGTTCATATTGGCTATCACTGACTATTTCTCCAAATGGGCGGAGGCGATCCCTCTTGCTGAGGTAAAGACATCCAACGTGATCAGCTTTATCAAGCACAATGTAATTTATCACTTCGGGATACCCCAAAGGATAATTCATGATAATGGGCCTCAATTCATCAGTCAAGCATTTCACCGATTTTGTGATAAGAATCGAATACAGAATATGGCCTCAACGGCATACAATTATGCTGCTAATGGTTTGGCGGAAGCCTTCAACAAAACCATCATCAAACCCTTGAAGAAGTGTGTCTCTTCAAACAAAAGAGATTGGAACGAGAAGTTGGAAGAATGTCTGCGGGCATACCGCACAACGGTACGAACACCAACGGGCTGTACCCCATTTTTGTTAGTTTACTGGTGTGAAGCAGTTCTCCCCATTGAAGTTCAAATTCCATCACTCGAGATAGCAGTAGCTAATGAGCTGACTCAGAAAAATAATGATCGTTTAAGACTTCAAGAGCTAGAAGGATTAGACGAGAAACGCCTTCAAGTTCAACAGCGCATCGAGTTCTACTAGGCATGCATCTCCAGAGCTTTTAATCAAAAAGTGAAGGAAAGAATATTCAAAGTTGGTAAGCTAGTTCTAGCTGTGAAGAGGCCAATGATCATTATACACAAAAGTAAGGGCAAGTTCCAGCCCAAATGAGAGGGCCCTTATGTGATTGAAACCATATTTTCAAATGGCGCTTACAGGTTACCCAAGCCTAATGGAGATTTGATAATGGCTCCTATCAACGGCAAATTCCCGAAGAAGTACTATGCTTGATCTCCCTTGCTTAAACAGGGTATGATGAAGATCTCATTCTGACGATACTACGTACAAAACTTAGTTGGAACATATTCTATCATGTTCCTATGACCTCTGAATATATATGTTTAACTAATTTGAAACTTCAAAACCTATCACGTCCATATTACCTCTGATAGTATTTTGTATACAAAATTAGTTGGATCATATTCTATCATGTCTGTATGACCTCTGAATATATATGTTTAACTAATTTGAAATGTCAAAACCTATCACGTTCATATTACCTCTGATAGTATTTTGTACTAAATTTAGTTGGATCATATTATATCATGTCCATATTACCTCTGAATAGATATGTTCAGCTAAACCTTACCGAAAGTATATCATGTCCATATTACCTCTGATATCACTTTCATCTTAGCCTATCATTTTTATTCAAAAGTGATAGGTCCATAAAGTGAGAAAATATATCTTTATTATCTCTGGAAATAGCAAATTACAAAAGGAGCAAAATGGTACATCATTGGGGAGGAGCAGTTAGATCACGAATCTGTTGTGCCAAAGCCGCCATCCTCTCATTCCTGGAGTTCAAGATGTTAGTACGAGCCCACTCCAGCCTTGCTTCGTCATTGCTCAAGAGAGATAGTTCGGACAGAGAATCAACAAAACTTGCGTGGATGACACTCGCATGTGTCAAGTTCTGTTGAGCTGTCTTCACTTGGCCCTCAAATACATCACGAACTGCCGATGCCTTGAGAAGCCTCTCCCTTGTCTGAGCAAGTTCATCTTCCAATTCTTGAACCCTCACTTCGTATCCCTCACATTCTGCGTAGCACTTGGCCAGCTGAGAAATACTCTCCACCAATACTGATTACTCTTTCTCTATCTCTTGTTGTTGTGCCTAGGTGGATTTATTTATAGATTCAATCTGCTGAGCAAGTTTCGCAGTTAGGGAGTCATACTCAGCTTGAACCAGGTCATCGATGCCGCCTCGAGATAGTTGCAAATATTCGTTAATGGGTTATTCTAAACCATTAACTATTTGCTCTAGTGCATCAGCTCTTTCAACGTCATTGAAATTTCTAATCGGCGCTATAGTGAGTTTGGAGGACATCTTCAGAGCATCAAAGCCTAGATTCTTTTCCAGCACCATGGATATCAATTCTTTCAAAGTGACATAGAATATGCTAGTGTATTGTTCAACTAGCATAGCAAAGATCGAATGTACGCTGGGAGTGGCCGCAATATCGATAAATCTCTTTTCCTGAAGGACTATAGAGGATGTTGCCACAGTCGTTGCTTCAACAGATGGTGCGACAAAAGAAGAGACACCAACAACGGTTGGAGTTGCTGGCATGCTTAACGAAGGAGGTACGGTCGAGATGGTGGGTTCATCCTCCTCTGATGTTATTTGAACTACTACTGGCGGGATGACACTCGAGAATGTTGCGGATGAAAGATTGGCAATTTCAAAGTATGCTTCGTCGACATCAGGTGCCACCGTTTCATTAGCTGGATCCGCAACAAAATCAGAAGTTGTGTCAACTCCGCCCTCCCCAGAGATGTCTTCGCCTGAAATAAGAAAGAGAAAGTTAATATCAATTTGATGTTAATTTTCCTGAAGAAAGCATGAAGACAATATTTACCCATGGCCGACGGTATGTATGTTGTGTCTGCAGCCTGTATAGCTAAATTATTTCTTAATGATGCTAAACAAGTTGTCATACCTGGAGAAGAGAGTACACCAACTGACGTTTGAGGGTAGTAATCCCAGTCGTCAACCAGATCCACTCGAGGTTCATCGGGTGGAATCTTGCTCGAGATACTTACAGACGAAGGAGGGGCTAGGCCCATTATTTATCTCGGTAAAGGTATACTGATCCTTATTAAGCTCGGCCTCGAAAGCGATCTAGAAGCACTACTAGTAACGGTGGTAGCGGCAGCAGTAGCGGGCAAAGAATCTCCAGCACTGTCAGCTGGAACTATGGAGGTTCCCTCTCTAAAAGACGAAGGACCCCTGATCAAAGAATCATCCCCAATAGGGAAAACAATAGGCTCACTCCTAGAGGCCCCCTTGGTGAAAGTCCTTTTAGGACCTCCGGTAGTCAGCTTCTTCTTGCGGGGGGAAGGCTCTTTCTGAGTAGAAGCCTTTCTTTTATGGGAAATTATGAGAGGCTCTGCTGGCGGAGCTACCACGCCTCTCGATAAAATCAATAAATAATCATCTGCACCAGTGGTTTCATCACCTTCATCAGAGGAGACAGATGGTATCTTCTCTCTCCCAGTGGACCTATGTGAGGGCATCCTGTAACTTCCACTAATATCGAAATCATGATGGAAGGTATTGATGGACACATAAACCTGCACGTACGAGTGAAGAATGCGCAGGTCCGTGGAGAGAGAAGTCACGGGCACAGCAAAGATTGCTCCAGTACAACCCATAATGAAGTACCGCCATCCTCTAGCTCCATTAATAAGTCCACCTTTGAACTTAAAGCTGGTGATGGGATTTCCCACATACAACTGATCATACCCAAATAGCCTAGCAAAACGGCTAGGCAAATAAGGATCCAAGTAGCAGTGGTCCTCACTTTTATACAGCAGATGGGAAGGTCTAATGCAGACCAACCAGTAAAAGGCTTCAGGAGAAAGAATAGTCTTCCCCTGACCTGCATCCTGAAGTTTCGTCCCCTATTGATTGATATGTACAGGGGAGATGATACAAAAGAACTTCCAACTATGGGCAAAATTTAGTGCTAGCCGACAATCTATGACGCTAGTCACATTCCAGAAAGAATTCCTGTAATTCAACAGAAAGTTATTGCCCGAACCATTGGCCGATCCGGGAGACATCACTTTGGTGTTATGAAAGATTAACCATCCCATCAGATATAAGAATGGTAATTCCACTCTGGGATATCCTTCATGTCGTGTATCATCAGCCAGCAGTCCCTCAGTGATGGCCCTCAGGCCAGCTTAAATCCTGCATACCATGGCAGGTAGCAGGCCCAATCTTGCTCCAAACACCAAACGCACTACGGGCCATAAGGTGTTGTAATGAATGCGATCCGCAAACGCGATGCCAGGAACCACCCATCGGCGTAGCAAGATAGAAAGGAAGCCATCCAGTTGAGCTTCTCTTGACAGAGGCTTTCGACAATGCCTTATATAGCTGTAGGCTATGGTTCCTGTAGGATAATCCCCTATCTCTTCATTAAGAACACAATCTTGGGCCCCCGCGTCTTTAATAAGATCGTCGATTGTGTTGGCATTGAGAATGCTCAAGGGATTCAAGGGTTTATCTCTGCTATCTACAACCTTGTCCTATTTGGCATTTCTAGCCTGATGGAAGAAGAGGTAGGATACCCATTTGTTGATATGGGCTAAATCAGAGGGCTCCTTGTAGAAGGTGGTACATGCAAGGTAGTGGCTCATCAGCTTACACTGCCACTGCCCGAGGGTTGGTGTCCTTCAGCTCCCTATTTGTAGGAATGTACTCTTCATAGGGAGTGTCTCCCATCGACAGCTTTGAGATGTCTGCCATCTCATGAAGTACCAGGCCCAACTCACCTATCGAAGTGGCAAAAGTCCCAGTGAGCGAGTTATATCGCTCCATCAAAGCTAAGAACAAATTGGGGTTGAGAGGCAGCCCAACACTAGTGGCACTCACAGCCGCAAACAAGCCAATACTTTCTAGCTCCGTCTGAAAGTGCTTCAGGGCCCATGTAGTTAAACTGTCCCATCGAAGATTCTGGGGGCTAAGCCATCCACTAGTGCGAGGGTTAACCTTGGGGTATACTCCCCCTTCCCCATAAAGTCATTGCAAAAAGTCGCTATTTGAAGCGGCTGGATCAGTGAAGTGTCTTCATTCGGGACGCTGCCCAGCAATAATCCTCTGAAAGGCATGACAGGGCCTGCAGAACTGCTTACAAAGGACCCTCGGTCCAATCCTTTCTTATAAAAGATCTTCCTTGGCTGGCCATGAAGATCGGGAGTCAGAGTCCATGACATCTTCCTGGGATGTGTGGCATGGAAGAATGCAGAGATAGGGTAATCTCTGGGCATCTTTGGCAAAAATAGGATCGTGCCCTCAGCAGAAAATACCCAATCTTCTTTCTTGGGCTTCGTCTGGGATTGCTTATCAATCATATCCCCAAACAAGAAAGCTGGTTTCTTGTACTCAGTCCTATCTATGTATGTCAGGGGTTCCCCACTGATCATACTCAGCAACATCCTTTCTCCTTGGGCCGAGATCAGAGTTTCCCTTTCTTGAGGATACTCATTTCCAGAGATAGGGAATGTCACATGGGACAAGTCCTCCAGATAGTTAGAATTCAGCATTCCAGCAGCAGAGCCCATCACTTTAGCCAGAGGTGGGATCTGTAGGTCCACTGCAAAAAACAAAGAAAACAAGTCAGTTTTACGCTAGATGCTACACTCTTAGCAGTATACGCCAGAACTTGACAGTCTTAGTTTTTACGCCAGACTGCAAAAATTTGACTTTTTACGCTAGAATTTACTTATAATGCGAAAAAAACTCAAGGTCTGCAATATACGCCAAAACCTAACAGTTTGTGCTTTTACGCCAGACTGCCAAAATTTGAGTTTTATGCTGGAATTTACTTCTAGTGCGTAAAACGTAAGGATTGCAGTATACGCCAAATTTTGACAGTCTAAGTTTTTACGCCAGACTGCAAAAATATAGAGTTTACGCTGACACATTAGGAATGTGGGCATATTTGCGTATACACGTACAACGTGTGAGGAGGGTTCTCTATTTCTCTCAAAACTTTACCTGTGATGCCCGGTGCACAGCTAGACGGCGGAGCACGTCGTTCAGAATGAGGCTCACTTGGCCTAGTAGGAGTTGCTCGTGCTTGAGCAGAGGAGCGAGATAAGGAAGCAGCTTTCTTTCCCTTAGCCGCGGAGGGCTGTTTGGTGCCATGGCGAATCTGGGTTCTCCGAAAAGAGACGAAGATGAAGAGTTCTCAGAAAGAGACGAAGGGTTTTGCAGAGACAGATGAAGGATTTTTCTCTCTCACGACCTAGGGCTATTTATAGAGTTCAGATAAACTCTTCGAATCCTTAACCAAATTTGATCTTATCTGATCAGTTATGATTTGGGACCACGTCAGCCGATCATTTAAAAAGGAAGGCGGACAATCATGCTATGTAATGGATCCATGATTTTACGCATAGAGCAAGGATCCATGGTTTTACGCTCAGAAGCTACAAATCTATAATTTTATGCTCAGAAGTTTTTACGCTAGAAGCTACAGATCTACGATTTTACGCTCAGAAGCTACAAATCTATGATTTTTATGCTCAGAAGCTACAGATCTATGGTTTTACGCTCAAAAGCTACAAATCTATGATTTTTACGCTTAGAAGCTTTTACGCTCAGAAGCTACAGATATACTATTTTACGCTCAGAAGCTACAAATCTATGATTTCACGCTCAGAAGCTACAGATCTATGATTTTACGCTCAGAAGCTTTTCCGCTCGAAAGCTACTGATCTACGATTTTACGCTCAGAAGCTACAGATCTATGATTTTATGCTCAGAAGCTTTTACGCTCGGAAGCTACAGATCTACGATTTTATGCTCAGAAGTTACAGATGCTACGGATCTATGAATTTTTGTATATCTTAAAATTACGCAGGACGGGATACGCGTATATCTTGATAACTTGGGTCTTATACTCGAGAAAGCCAATTTCAAGGGTTTTACGTAGAAAATGTTCCTTCTTGGTTACAAAATATTGCAAGTGCCTAAAACACACAGATGTCAGCATTTGCAAATAAGACGACGAGTATTCAGTAAACTTCTCCTCTTCTTCTTCAGGCAGGAGGACTTCATCAGACGAAGGGTCAAGGAGTTCCCTAAAAATGTTCGTCTATATTGAAGATGACTCTTCTTCCTTGGCCATTGGAAGTTCATTCGAAGTCTAGCCAGAATCCTTTACATCTAATTTCAAGCATGGCCTGTTCGGCGGACATTTTGTGCCCTATTCCGAGAAACTTTCGGGAAGCCATTCTTGAAGATGATATTCTGAACAGATATTCTTCGTATTAAAAAAGTGACAGTTCAGAATTCTACGTGACTCCTCGTCCACAAACAGCATGACTATTGGATTTTCAAAACAATTTAATGCTGAAGAGCTTTTTTACGCATACTCCTCTATGCGTAAAAGTCGGAACGTGACTGGAGCATATTTATCAGAATCAACGTAAAGATTACTCAAGCATGCTGAAGCTGCGTATTATCAGACTTTCTCACAATAAATATGGCAAATCAATGATGCATAAAAGAAGACAAGTTTATTAATCATGATTACATATAATGGAAATCTATTTTACAAAGGATTTTTTAATAATATTCAAGATCATGATTACATATGATGGAAATCCATTTTTACAAAGGATTTTTTATTAATATTCAGGATCACGACGGGAATCTATTACGCTAGGTCCTCGTCTGATGGAGATCTTCAGTTCTTCTTCTACTGCACTTCTTCGGTTTCTTCGGCCGATGAACAAGAAAATGGTGAATGGCGGGAGGATACAAAACTGGGCTTGTTTAAATTATTCAAGCCCCCCTCCATACGTCATCGGCGGCCATGCTCATATTTGTGTTAGGGGTTCAGACCCAACACAATACTAGAAGACACGGCCAAGCTGCCTACCAGGGTCCAGCTTCATAATAGGGGAAAATACAACTAGCAAGCTGTGTGGTCCGATGAGACCCTTTCTCTCTCCTGGACGAATCGCAATATAAAATTGTTGATTATCCCGAGCATAGGAAGCAATGATATCCTTCCATGATCCATCGTTGCAGAGGATATTTGCTCGAAGATGCCTCCTTTTGCGGCTTCTTATATACTGGAAGAGCATAATCTTCTTTCTTTCTCAGGTCAGCCCAATGAATCTCGGCAACCATCTTTGTGGTAAAGGGAGCATGAAAAATTAGGTTCATTCGCTTGCCTTTATATAGGCAGAAGAGAACATACCAAATCCTAACAACTTCTTAATTATAGCCAAAAAATTAGCCTCAAAGAAAGAGTCAAATTTGACCACTTCATGCTTCATTCAAAGTATTTCAAATTACGAGGAATTTAAAAACTTTGAAGGGGGTCTTATAGGAGCATGAAATACGCTAAGGAATTATACGCGTATTATACAGTCAAAACCCCCAACATGCATGAAGCCCGCGTAAAGCAACGCTTCAAGGCTGTGTGGCATAAAATATGGCTTCAGAACTGCTCGTATAAAATAGAGCTTCAGATCTGTTTGGCGTATCATAGAGCTTCATAGATGCCCGCATAAAGCAGATCTTCAAGGCTGTTTTAGCGTAAAAGGTTGCTACGCCTCCCTACAGTGTAAAATACGTTTGACTTTAACGCAACGTAAAGTCATACGAGGAACTCTTCGTATTCCTCGAATGAATCTGTCAGACAAAATAGTGAACCTGACTCCTGACAAAAGTACTGCACGACGATCGAGAGGACGGCTGTGATGATAATTTTGTACAGAGACCCAGACTGTCGTTTAGTAACATATCCATGATACAAGTCATTTTTACGCATTCAAGGAATACGCTGCCTATTCTACACAGGCAGAGATGAGCTTTTACGCTCAAGATGAGATAAAATTAGATGCCACGTCAAAAGTTGTTTCTCATACAGAGCTCGAGGCATATCTCGGCATTTAATGCATAAGATTGAGGCATATCTCTGCATTTAATGTACGAGATTTGGTTCTATCCTTTATAATTTTGTCATGACTGAGAGAGCTAAAACTAGGGCTAATATACTTACATCACCATCCGTGCATTTTATGCTAACCAGGCAATTTCTACCATAGGAGCATGTCGTATGCTATCTCCTCGAAATACGCCAACCCAGGCTGTATTTGCAGAGGTACATGATAAGGCTATTTGGCCCATAATACACTCAAGACCTCAGTCAAGAAGGATAATTGACTATTTTTACGCTGGTTATCTATTATTCATGCAGCATCAAGTTTTACGCGATATTTGGCTTTTACGCCAATAAGACAGCTATTTGGCTTTTACGCCAACGAGACAGTTATTTGGCTTTTATGCCAACCATCTTTACGCGAGGGGCAGTTACCAACATGGCTTGCATGCCGTGATCTTCGAAAAACAGTTATACGCGTTACCTCATAATGGGACACGCGTTATACGCGGATTCAGGAGATCATTCAAACGTGGGTAGCAGTTATTATAACCGTCGCGTAAAAGGTGCAACTTCCTCCACAGTTGTGCTTCTACGCCAACTGGACAGTTATTGTGACTGATCTCTATAAATAGAGACCTCTGGTCACAGGAGATCAGGGTCGGGAAAAAAGGGGAGACTACCAGAGATCATGACACAGAGAGTATTGATTGACAACTTTGGCGACGAGAGTTCAATCCCACCAGTAATCTTTGAAGCTTCTTCTTCTTCTACAGCACTTCTTCATCATTGTGTGGTCCAAGGGACAAAGTGATCGACCGCAGATCAGACTCCTATAGCAATTTTTCCTTCGAATTATTTTTATTGTACTTAACATCCTCGTATAGGATTAATTGTACTCTTTTTCTTATTTGTAAACGAAGAAAGGGTTTCGTATAAACCTAGTTTCATTCTTTTGTTTATCATCAAACAGTGTACTAGTGAGCGACCGTAACCAATCTCACCTAAAATTAACACAATAAATAACATGAGAGTAACATTATTTAAAAGTAATCTTATTCTGTTACTTTAGGGTCAATTAACAATTTATAATGCATATATGATATGAACATAAATAAAATATCATAACTTTCACCATTCGGTGATTCTTACCCAAGATCGTTGTACTTTCAAGTAAATAAGTAATAACTTACTTTGTCTGCATAAGACATCATTAGCTATGTCGTCTGTCTATATAAAGGTCACTGGACATGAGTCATCTCGAATATTAATAGAATTATGATAACTATTAGGGAGATAACCCCACTGATGGTCCTGCAATTTCGATACTAGTACGTCAGCACCAACCGTGTTTCCCCTAGGTCGAAGCGATTATGTGGACACGAAGTACCATTTTGAGAAAATAATCCTTATACACAAGTTATCCATGACCATGCATGTATATGCAACTTTAACTAAAAAAGGATATATCACGCATGTTACAAAAAACTTGATAAAAGTATGCCATGGTTCCCATTGGTCTTACCACATTGCCTTTAACCGTAGCTTGTCATACTTACTGCCCAATCCAAGGACTTTAATGTTCAATACATGAAATTTCTTTACCTGCCCAATCTAGAGACTTACCATAAATGGTGATGGTCCTAATATTTGTACAATAATGTACATATCCATCATTCTATTACAACAGGTTAATAACAATGTGATTACTTATCTTTTAATTATCTTTTTTGGTTTCTTGCTAGATATCATTGATCAAAATACTATACAGTAATAAAGTAATCCTTTAGTTAAGTTTGAAGATTAAGGATCGTCGAAGGATCAAAGCCACTTACTTGTTGTTGAATTATCGAAAGAAAAAGATCTTCCATGGGACGGTCAAGCTTTGCCTACTTGTTCACTTGTATTTGCACCAGCAATGATTCATAACTCTTCTTCTTTCTCTCAATAATTTAATATGAAAGTGAAGACTGTAATCCCCCTATTTTTAAATTTTTGATAAATATAACTATTATAATTTTTTATTAAAATAGATATATTGTCACTACCACGTTCCGAAAACAGGGGTATTTTCGACATTTTACAATATTTAATATTATGGTATTTATAATTAATTAATTGCTTGATAGTATATTTGATTTAAATAATTATGTTTGATGTGTAATTAAATATAGTATTAGATACAGTGTTCAATTGTTTTGAGCTAGCAGACTTGACCTAGAAGCCCGGTAGATGAACACCTGTCCAAATTATGGAATTTTGTATTTAATTGTTTTATCTAGAATTTAATTCTTGGAATTTGTAATTAATTACCGTATTTTATTTAACTATTGCGCATTGCCTTTGCTTCGATATTTGGAGCACTACCCTGACTTTTGTCTTCTAACAAATTTCACAATCTTGCCCTAGACATGCCCGCCTTCAATTCTGCTATTTTTGCAACTCATAATTATGCTCTTTGTATATTATTTCTAGCCGCACAAAAATCGTCGCGGACGTTATTTAATAAATCCCTATTTTGCATCGTTGTGAGTTCCAATCGAAAATTGGAGGCCATCTTGACCTATTTTTCGTGCGGTCCAAATTAGGGTAATATCCTGTTCTGAGTCTTCTTCATTATTGGTATTGATGACCTGACCTGATTTTGGTCCCATGTACTCCTAATTAATTGTTGAACACAACTTGCATTTATTTCTAATTAATTTGAGGATACCATTTTATCTGGTTCCGTAAATCCCAAATTAATTTCAGTGCCCTGCTAATTGAGCCCGTACCAGTCTTACAGTGCCCCTGACCCTACAAACCACCGGACCCCGAATCGTCCGCCAAATTTTCATCATTTTTTGTGTCTGTGCAAATACCCAAATTTAAGGGGGCTAATTTACAAATTAGCATTTTTGTGTCAACACCTCATTGATTAAACCAATGAGGGAGCCCTATTAATTTTTAATTAGCCTCTCACCCTCATCCTCACATGAAAATCCTTCATGTCCAATCCTGGCCACTCGATTAAAGTGGGTACATCACCACCCTTCATCCACATCTCACACCCTCCTATTTAATGTACTATCAAGCCCTAATCCCAAAAATTTAACCTAGGAAAACACACCCCAAGCTTCCCCAAACCGTAGCCCCCATTTCTATTTTTTCTATTTTTCTTCTTCTTCTTCTTCTTCTTCTTCTTCCCTTCTTCTTCTTTCTTTGTTTTAAAATTCAAATTTTGGGGGGGGGGAACACTGTTCACCCTATCCCCTGTTCAGTCCGGTCAGCCAGTGCTCCGGCGGCATCTCCCCGCTCCTCCTCCACGATCCCGGCCTGCACCTCATCTCCGACCCGAGGGTCCGACCGACACCACCACCTCCATCTTCACCGTACAACCACCACTCCCTCCATCTCCCCACTCCGGCCCCCGCTGCTCAGTCACGAGCTCCTCCCATCATTCTTCCCTCCGGCGGCTTCGACCACCTGCAGTACTCCCCGGCCTCTTCCCGAGAGCCCCCACCATCCGACCTGCCTGCTGCTCAGGCCGCTGCCTGCTGCTGCGCCGGCTGGAACCACCACCATCACCATTAGGACCACCACCAGTGCCTTCATCTCCCCTCGAGCCTACGTCTCCTCCGGCGGGAACAGAGCTCCCACAGGCCACTGGCTCAGCTCCTCTGGTAGCAGTGGAGACTTCTATTCCTCCCCCTCTGTGGTGTGCGCTTCTCTTCCGGCGACCGGTGCTTCATCTCCGGCGACTGGAGGTCCCTCTCCGGTGACTCCTTGGTCCGCTGGGCATCGACCCTCTGGTCCTTGCTCTGCTCTCCCTGGGAAATCGTGGGGACACCTGCTCCCTGATTTCCGGCAGCCAAGCTCGGCCAAATTTGACGAGCAGCAGCACCCGCTCCACCTGCTGGCCTACTCTCCGGCGACCGCTGCTCCGCACTCCGGCTGCTCCTCCCATTCCCCCTGCTGTGAGTTTCTTCCTCCCCTCTTTCTTCTTCACAATGTATGGATATATATATATATATGTATATATATATATAACTAATGTAATGTGTACATACATATATGACTAATGTATATGTATTTGTATGTATATAAAATTAATGTATTAGTACTTATGATGTTTAATATACATGTAATTAGGTATTTAGTTAATGTTTTATAGTGTTTAATATGTATATATATGTAATTAATTAATGTATAAGCATAGTATGTATTAAATCAAATTAGTATACATGTATATATCTATATAAAGTGTATTTTCAAATTAGTAGATATGTAAATACATAGTGCATATGTATATGGTTAATATAATTGATATATATACGTATTTAATACGTATTTAAGTAAATAAATTGGTATATGTATATATATATATATATATATATATATATATATATATATATATATATATATATATATATATATATATATATATATATATATATATATATATATATATATATATTTGCATACACTTAATATATTTTTCATTATATATAAAAGGTTGGTATAGGTATATATTATTTGTATATATATATACCTGGTATATTTACAAATTGATATATATATATATATGGTACACATATATTGTTTAACTAATATATATATATATCATACATGAAATTAAATGGCATATATGTATGGTATAGGTATTCAATGTGAGGTATTAGTATTAGTATATATTTAAATAAATACATTAACAATATATATATATTTTAAAAATGTATTTTGTATAAGTATACTCAGGTAATGTTCAACTAGTATAAATCAAATATGTATTTTAAAAGGCATATATATATATATTGTAAATACTTTTAAATTGGTATATGTGTAATTTCACAACCTCAAACCAGTATATATGTATGTATATATGTATACAGATTATATGATAGTATATATGGTAAATATATTAGCATATATTAATTGTATTTTTGGAATTTAGTACATATAGTAAATCTATTTTTGGGTTATATTCATATGTATATATATATATACCTTGTGTAAAGTAAGTCCTAGTGGATTTATATAATTAAACATACAGTATTGTTTTTATACAAGTATTAGCTTTATCTAAGCCTATAAATACATATCTATTTTCCATACCAAATGAATAATATGTATATGTGTAAATTTATAAAGGTATCTTTTAATTATAATTAAATAGTATTAATGTGTGTGATATATATATAGATATATATATATATATTGGTCTATCTACTAGATGACCCTAGTTGACTAAGTGCCATACCTGGCAGAGCCCCTGAGTTCATGTATTTGTGATGTGTTAGTGTAGCACCTGATGCAAATGCTGTATTTGATATATTTTAGGACTGTTGGTTCCTCCAGACGATACTCTGGGACAGGACATTGGTTTTACCAGCTAAGGACCCAAGGCGAGTACATTCTCTGATTAGTTTCTAATTTATGATATCTCCTATGTTCACTGTATCTAGTATAAATATCCATGTTCCTGACACGTTGATTACACGGATTGGTATACACGGATCTCGTCATGAGATGTTATTCCTTATTCATGGTGTAGCTTGTACAAGACTTGTTTTCTTGATATCTTGTGCATGTACAGACACTGATTCCCGGGGAGATTTGCTACCTTCCTAGGGAATCCCGTGCCATAGCGTACCATGATTGGATCTACTATACCAGTCGGGGGTGGGGAGTATTTTAGTGTAGATATGTGATCATACCCAACTTTACATGCATCATAGCTCACCCCACATCTCACGTCGGGTGCGGCCTGACCATCTCCGTGCCTCATAGCTGTTACGTGTGATTAGCCTGACCTCTACATGCATCATAGCTAACCAACGGTTAGCCTGACCTTCGTGAATCATAGCTAATCACATGTAACCAGCCTAATCATGTTCCCAAGCCGATCACATGTTAAAGCTAGTACTCACACACTTAGTCATAGGTTTCTTGCTCATGGACATATTGTTTCTTTTCCTGCAGTTACTTACAGTATTTCCAATATTTCTTTCATTGTACATTTCTCGTACCTATACATGCATCTGGTATATTTCCATCTAGAACTGCTACATAGTTTATGTCATTTATATAGAACTGCTATTTAGAGATGTACTTTGCTCCTTCCTGACTGGAAAAATATTTTTCCAGACTGTGACCTTAGTAGACTGGTTTCGACACTTGAGGATTGGAAGTTAATGATTGCAGGTATGATTATTGTGTCATTAGACTTGTGTTATATTCTTTTATTTCTTCATTTCCTATCGTGCTGTAGTTGTGATTGAGTATTTCTAGATTTATTTTATGATATCCACGTCTCCTTATGGAGTTGGATACTAGCGTGAGATTGTTTAGATAGCACTTGACCTAGACAGCGTTCTACCGCCGATGCTGCGGCGTAGGCTGGACGTACCCACGCTCTCGTGCCCCTAAACCGGGTGCGGGTCGTGACATATATATATGTATATATATATATATATATATATATATATATATATATATATATATATATATGTTTAGGAAATGATATTAGGAATTTAGAGAGTTAAAATATATATATGTTATACCTAAGTCACATAACTAAAATAAACATAACACTATGCTAGATATGGCTATTACATATTCTTATATAGCTTTTAAAACAAATTTTTAGTATTTTAAAAATTTTTGGAATTTTTGAATAATTAAAACCTAGAAAACCATATTTTAGTGACCTTCAGAATTTACTATTGAGCCATAAAAAATATTATGTATCAAATATTTATTTTAGTCAAAGAAAGCCTAGA
Organism: Iris macrosiphon; assembly: GCA_036927795.1. Taxonomy (NCBI): domain Eukaryota; kingdom Viridiplantae; phylum Streptophyta; class Magnoliopsida; order Asparagales; family Iridaceae; genus Iris; species Iris macrosiphon. The sequence goes on along the minus strand of JAYESA010000012.1, from coordinate 119,215,038 downwards.
CATATTTTCCAGAATTTATTGGGAATTTTCTGGATAATTTTAGGATTTTTTTTTTAGTTAAATAGTGTTAAATTGAATAAATAAATAGTTTTTTCAATTAAAAAATGTATTACCCAATCAGCAGCTCAGTCAATACTGGGGCCTGCTGTCAATCGCTTATACTATTTAAAAAACCCTAATTCTAAATTATGCCAACATTTTTAAGGACAGAGAAAGGAGAATCTCTGGGGGAGTTTCTTCGATTATTTGAACTTCTCAGAGTCATTATGACCAACCCCGATGTTGGTTTAAGCGCTATTTTTTATTGGAACCATATCGGGGTAACCTTCTTGAATTTTAAATTATTTTTCTAAAATTAGGAAGCATTAATTCTTTAAAATTATTTAAATGTCAGTTGTCAAAATACAAATTTGATTCACTGTTTTCAAGATTTTGGGAGATCCCAAACTTGTTTTTACAATCCATTTGATATTTCAGAAAGTTGACACTTAGATCTACAACATACTTAATTTTCAAAATTTAATAGATTAATTTGATATTCGGTTTAATTCGTAGAAGTCATAGATGACTAGTAAACTACCATAATTGTAATATGAAAACGGTATTTTTAATATGTTGTAAGGAATTCGAGATTCGTGCGAACAGTCAATTATAGGATTCTTGTAGTACTAAATTATGTATGTTTATGCACTCAATTTTTAGGTTTATGTTGATTGACTTTCTGGTCAACTTAACGTCTCGATTTGCATGTCACGAATGTCAAAATTTTAAACATGATTTATTTTTAGGTTTAACTAATAAATCAAAATATTAATAGATAAAAAATATTATATGGATTAGTTTGACCTAATTCTAGATAGAATGACTAATAGAACAACTTAGCTGACATAGAAAATAGGCAACTTTGCCCCATCCAACTTTCATGGTCAAGGAGTTATTGGAATTAGTATTAATATTATGATGATTATTATTGTGTATAATATATTATTTGTAATTTGGATTGGTATATATATACATGGAGTATGATTAGCAGGTTTGTGGATAGTTCTGGATAGACATTGGTCTTGCAACTCAGCAAGCTTGGACGCACTCCAGGCAAGTATAACTTCTCTATTTGATACTCAGTATTTACATGTTTTACATATGTCTTCCGTCATATTTTTATTATCATGTCACTGTTATTTCCCTAAAATCTTACATGATTATTCTTGTTGACACATGTTAGTCAAGATACATGGATTGTGTGTTGTATTGCATACTAGGTGATCTAACCTGATATATGTATATAATTGACTGGACCCTTTACTTATTAGAGACTAACTGTATGCGTCATGGATTCGAATCGATAGTATCATAGGGTGGGAGGGAAAAACTACTAGCATAGAGGCTATTGTTTATTTAATTTCCTTTAGATGCCTCTAGTCACCCGGTTGAGTGCTACACTTATCGTGCATTTATTATTTGTTAGGAGAGCCACTGTGTAGAACATTGTCCTCAAAGTGCATATTACACCTTGACTGGTTAGGAGTTTTAGTTTTCTGAGTTACTTGATAGTTCTTGTCACGACCCGCACCCGGATAATCGGACATGAGTATGTGGTTACGCCCAGCTTACGCCACAGAATCGGTGGTAGAATATTGTCTGGGTCATTTCTAACTATCTAACATCTCAACAATATAATATGGTACCTGTCAATCGTCTCAACTCCAAACAGAGAAGTAATATGGTATCTCACAAATATGGCTAATCTCAATCACAAAATAAACTAAGGAAGAATAATGCACGAATTGAATAGTGAAGGAAAGAATAAGATACAATCCATAATCTGAAACAATAATACAAACTATGAATCTCAACAATAGAATAGTCTAATACATGCCAACACAAACTAGACCTCCTCGGACTATGCAACTAAGTCCTCCAGGTCTATAGGAGTATCCTCTAAAGGTACGTTATCCTGCGGCCCGTAGAATGTGGGACACTGCTCTATAAGCCAATCATCTGTAAAAATATATCCAGTCAGGATTGGAGTGAAGTACATAACTCTGAAAGCAGTTTCAATAACATAATCGAGCATATAAAATAGATAATATAAATAAAATACAAGATCACTAACCTATGAATGAATGAACAATAGGTATACAAGTAATGTACGAGAATATACATCAACAATATGAATATCTGCAATAAGATAAAATAACTGCAATCTAGCTACTGTGCCTTAGAATACAAGTTTATTATGTAATGAGTTTGGGTGAACATGATCAGGTAAGACGATTACAACTGAGGTATGTAACCAGAATGTACACGATGTAATCAACTCCTACTCTTTCATCCCTAACTAATACCAATGGATCCAATCACGACACGCTACGACTATAAATCTGACAATTAAACACGAGCAGTGGGTGTACACGAATATAATAACCACTGAACATGAGTAGTGGGTGTATACGAATAAGCACACTGAACACGAGCAGTGTGTGAACATGAAATATAAATTAATATCCAACATACACGATGAAATACATATACACGAGTACCCGCTGAACACGGTAGGGGATAACATCTCCTGATGCGATCCATGTAGTACAAGTACGTGAAATCACTGTATCAGAATCAAGTATACAATTATAGAACATGCATATATACACTATTATAAATTGAAAACTATCAGAGAAATGTACTCGTCTGAAGTTCTGAGCAAGGTGTGTCTCTTGATGTCCAAGCTGGTGTCACACAGACCTATATATGGTATGTTGCATTAATACAAGGTTCAAAAATGACAATAAGTTAAGTTTATGCAATTCTAAGTCAATAATCCATTTCTAGGTCAAACCGATTAAATCTAGGTAGCAAGAGTCTAATACTAGGTCACTAAGTCGATACACTATAAAACTAAGCTATACTAGCTAAACTAAAAAACTAAAGATACTCAAAAAGCCATATCCTTAGATACGCAAGTTTAATTATATGAAAATAGTATTTTAGATATATATATACAAGTCAATAATTATAATGTAATAATAAATCAATAGAAATATGATAATTTGGCCTTGTACCGATACATATCGCACCTATATCAATACCCAAACTCAATACCTTGGATATCGACCAAATACCATGGTATTACCTTGGTATCCAAGGTAATCCAAAACCTCTACATTATAGCTAATAAATATATACCCCTAATACACTCTATGCTAATCACATACCAAATACTTAAATAGATATCAAAATAATACATAGAAACTAACTGTAATACACTACACACACATCAATATATAATATACCTACATATATATAAATATACATATAGCTAAACTATATACTAAGCATAGCTATTAATCTACTATTAACTATCTAGACTAATAGTTATATATACTAATATCAAACATAAATACTATCGATATTAGAGTCTAGGAGTCTCACTATCAATACACTTACTAAACCAACCTAACTAACTAAACCAATACCTTGATCACTAACTAACCCAAAACCCCAAATACCCAATACCTCAAACCTTGAACTGAATTGAAACCATGGATACACTGATTTCCAACTGAAACTACTACTAACTACTAAAACTACTAAACTACTAGTGAAACACAGAAACCCAACCCTTGACTGAACCAAAGCTTGATACCTGGACTGGACACTGATACTTCTACTGATATTGGTACACTGATACCTGTGATGGCTGTGCATGAGCCATCTACTTTTTGCTGCTCGATGCAGTTGCTCATTGCTCTGTGCTACCCATTCCCAGTTGCCTCGAGTTGCTGATCAACTGTCCTTGTTACTGATACACTGCTGAACTGTGCAGTTGATCACTACACAGTTGTGATCAAGATGCTCACTGCACAGTTGAACTGAACTGTATGCTTGACTCTGTCTGCTGTACTACACTGCAGCTAGCTACAACTACTACTGCACTTGTTGACAGCTCTCCCTTTGTTGCAGATTGAACTGCATGCCTCCTTATGTGTACTGCACAGTTTTAAGTACCTACTGAACTTGAACTGAACCTGTCTGTGGTTGTTGTTGTTTATCTTCTGTAGGACTTTTAAGCACACATCCAGTGCTCCATTCAGTGAGTATCCTGCTCATTACTACTGCAGTAGTTCCTCTTTTTGTTGTCATACTACACAGTACTGATTCTGCACACTGAGGTGAAGAACCTGCTGAATATTGCTCTATGCAACTCTTCTACTGATACACAAACACAAACAACACACACAAACACTCATAGCACAAACACTTATACACATCTACCTATACAACCACTCCTCTATGTATCTCACTATCTATATATCTGTATACATACAATCTATCTATAATAATTAATATTTACACACCCATAGATAGATATATCAAGGTCCCTCACTCTATATATGTAGAGATATATATACACACACACATATAATCAAACACACACATGCATATATATACATATAAACACTAGTACATACACACACACACACACACACACATATATATACACTATTGTGTACACACATATAGACACACAATACACTTAATCATATACATGCTCATATACATATATATATATTATATAAATATTATATATATATATATATATATATATATATATATATATATATATATATATATATATATACATATGTACATATAAAATTGAGAGCAAAACACCAAACACGTGGAGTGCACCGCACCCATATCACACTAATTCTATGATACACTTGCAATACGGCTCCAGCACACAACCAAAGACATCTTGGAGGACACGGGCAAGTCTAATACACTAAATATGAACAATACGTATCGTAATTAGATCAACTAGTGTCTGTGTCACAATGTGACATGCACAAGTCCCCATGTCGGAGGAAAACCCCCAAAATCAACATGTTTCGTAAAATTGACGAGATACGGCCTACACGTATCCAATTGTGGATACAATACTAGTCATAAATAATCAATCATATGTCAATTTGATCTATTAGACCAAATGACAAATATCACATGTGTCAATCTCGAAATTCTCCCAAAATTGATACAAAAATGCACATAACTTCCACCATAGGTCTCCTATGAACCTAAAATCAATTCTTATGGGTAGCCAATGCATGTGGGTTAGTTTCTCATGGTTAAATCTCAAATTTAGAGTCTTCCCCAAATGGAAAGTAGTTTCTCTCCTTGTAGATCTTGGCCTCCTTTTTGTTGCTCCTTACTTCCTTCTTGTAGATTCTTGATGTAAAAGCCTCCAATAAAGAATAGGGAAGGAATTTATGAAGAATTGGTGGCAGAATGATGAAGGAATGAAGGAAAATGGAAGAGGGAAAAACTAGATCTAATGGAATTGGAATGAAATGAGAGAGACACTCTCTCTCCTCCTCTAATATGGCCGGCCACTACCCCTTCCCCAAGCTAGTATAATTTTTTTTATTACCCCTTGGGGCTTCTTATGAAGAAATTAATTAGGGAGGGAAGGTTCTAGTCTAATGGTTTCACTAATTAATACAACCTCCTAATCCATGGACCTAATTCATGGGCTCAATCTAAACTCATATGAAATATTGGTTCATGCATCTAATTAAATAGGTTAGGTTCATTACACAAGTCTAAAATAATTCTACAACTAACAATCAATAAATAATACAATAATTAATTTAATCACATGTACAATATTTAAATACAAATAATCCTAAAAATTAAAATACCCAAGTCAATTACCAAACTACCCTTAAATAAAAATATGAGGGTGACAATCCTACCCACCTTAGAAAAATTTTGTCCTCAAAATTAAAGAAGAAACTAACTACCAAAAGCAAACAATATAATGCAAGAAAGAATTATATCTCACGGCTCGAACAGATATGGATACCGCTCGCGTATCTCGGTCTCTCGCTCTCAGGTACTCTCTCCTAGCGAGTGATGCCTCCATACGACACGCAACAAAAGAATCGTCTGGTTCCTCAGCACCTTCTCTATCTGATCCAGAATCTCCACTGGCTGCTTTGGATAGCTAAGAGTAGGGCCCACCTCTATCTTCGAGTGATCCAATACATGACTGGGATCTTTCATATATTGTCTTAGCTGCGATATATGAAACATGTTGTGCACTCCCTCCAATGCAGGTGGTAAGTCTAGTCTGTATGCAACTGCACCGACCCTCTCAAGTATACTGAAAGGTCTGATGAATCACGGACTAAGCTTTCCGCCTCCACCGAAATGAATCGTAACACATGTCGGAGAAATCCTCAAGAAAATTAGACCTCCAATCTAGCACGAAACATAATCTTAGCACTCTAACAAAACAAACAATCAAACACAAGCAAAATAAAATAAAAGCTATACCTCAAACTCCAACGATCTCCGGTGGCTATCGGCCCAATACCACTGCCTGTCCTGCGCCACTCGAAATCTTTCCCAGATAAGCTTCACCTTCTCAGCTACATCCACTACCATCTCTGGTCTCTGTCACCAACATCATCCCAGGACAACAGAGTGCGGCATCTCCGTCTATAGAACGCCTCAAATTCTTTCAATGCTGGCTTGGTAGCTATTGTTGTATGAAAACTCTACCAAGTAAAGGTGATCCTCCGAAGAACCTCCAAGATCCAAAACACAGGTGCGTAGCATGTCCTCAAGAGTCTGAATAGTCCCTTCCGACTGTCCATCAGTCTGAGGGTGATATGCGGTACTGAACTTGAGCTGAGTGCCCAAGTTAGCCTGCAAACTCCTCCAGAAGTGGGACATGAAGCGACTATCCCGATCTGAGACTATGCTTACTGGAATACTGTATAATCTGACAATCTGGGGCACATACATCTCTGCGAGCTTCTCCGTAGATGTACCCACTTTAAATGGCAGAAAGTGGGCTAATTTGGTCAATATGTCCACGATGACCCAAATCGCATCTTTACCTCCTGGAGAACGCGGAAGTCCCGATACAAAATCCATGGTCACATGCTCCCATTTCTACAATGGAATAGGTAAAGGCTAAAGCAATCTACCTGGCCTCTGTCTCTCCGCCTTTACCTGCTGAGAAACTAAGCATCTGGACATGAAGCTAGCTACCTCCCACTTCATGCCATACCACCATACATGCTCCCTCATGTCTCTATACATCTTATTGGCACCTGGATATATAGAGTACTGAGAACGATGTGTCTTCTGTAGAATCTCCTCGTGCAATGCTCCTCTCAGTATACACAACCTGGTACCGTGTCACAATGATCCATCATCTACGACGATGAAGTCCTCTGCCAGCCCCATCTGAACCTGTGCTCAGAGAATCATCCTCATACTGTCCGGCTCTGACCCGGTCTATCATCTCTGACTGTACCTAAAGTCCACATATCTATGCTGCGACTCCAGAAAATAGTACCTCAATGCCTAAACTGTCAAGATCGGCCAATTAATGTATGTCTCTCGTCAAGCACATAGCCACGGGATACCTGCTCAAAGCATCCACGACTACGTTGGCCTTTCCTAGATGGTACTGCATGGAAATATCGAAGTCTTTAATCAGCTCCAACCATCATCGCTGCCTCATGTTGAGTTCTTTTAGTGTAAACACATACTTCATGCTCTTATGGTCTATGAAGATCTCCACTCTCTCTCCATACAAGTAGTGTTTCCATAATTTGAGAGCAAAGATAACCGCTGCCAACTCCAAGTCATGGGTAGGGTAGTTCTTCTCATGGAGACATAACTGCCTGGAAGCGTAAGCAATCACCTTCCCGTGCTGCTGTAACACACAACCCAAACCCTTTTCTGATGTATCACTATATATGAAAAATTCTCCTACTCATAATGGCAATGTCAAGATTGGAGCTGTAGTCAACCTCCTATTCAGCTCCTCAAATGTTGACTGACAATCCTCAGCCAGACGAACTCCATTTCCTTCCTGGTTAGTCTAGTCATCGGCTCTGCAAGTCTGAAAAAGTCCTGAACGAACCTCCGATAGTTGCCCGCCAATCCAAGAAAACTCCTGATCTCTGCTACTGAACTCGGGGTAGACCATGATTCAACTACTAAAATCTTCTTCGGGTCCACTGCGATTTCATCTCCTATAATAAGATGCCTGAGGAATTCAACCTTATCAAGGAAGAACTCACACTTTGATAACTTGCTATATAGCTTCTCCTTCCTGAGGGTCTCCAGAACTATCCTCAAGTGCTTCTCGTGCTCTTCTGGGGTCTTCGAATATATCAGAACATCATCAATAAAGACTATAACAAACTGGTCCAGGTACTGATGAAACACCTTGTTCATCAGGTTTATGAATACTGCTGGGGCATTGGTCAACCCAAACGACATCACCAAGAACTCGAACTGTCCATAACGAGTCCTGAAAGCTGTCTTCGGAATATCTTTCCTATTTACTTTCACCTGGTTGTACCCTGACCTCAAGTCTATCTTTGAGAATACCTTCGTTCCGCTCAAATGGTCAAACAAGTCATCAATCTACGGCAATGGTTATTTGGGTCATGATTCGCACCCAAAATTTGGGCATGAGTCGTGGGTACGTCCAGCCTATGCCGCAGCATCAGCAGTAGAACGCTGTCTAGGTCTCAATAATATACTAAACATAACTCCCAACCTGACAATGATATTAACTCCATAAGGAGTACAATTAAATAAATATCTCTCAACATCTCATAATGTATACTCAATCACAATAGCCATAAGAATATAAATGGCACGATAAAAGATAAGAAAGAATGACATAGTCAACACAATATCTCAAAATGGAGATAAACCATAGTCTAGCTGTCCAATATAAAAGTCTCCACAAGTCTCAAATTAAACTCCAAATAAGTCTCAACATAACTAAAATAAACCTCAAAAATAAGTTTCAGTGCATAGAATAAATGCTGTCTAGATAGCTACAGGTAGTGTCTTCTCTAATGGAATAGACTCCTCTAAGATCTCTGGTATGTAGTCTGCATCTATACCTGGTCCATAATATGTAGGACAGAAGTCCTCAAGATCCTCTGGAAAAATATCCAGTCAGGATTGGAGCGAAGTACAAGCACTAACAGCAATTCCACATATATTAACAAAAACTATAATACAGTGTAAAGAAATACAAGATGGATATCAATACTGGCAATAAATAATAATGGAACAATGAAATGCTGGAAATAGAAATACTGGAATAATAAATACGGGAATAATGTCATAATAAATGGTATATCTAGCAATGAACAAAAATATAATTGTATGCTAGATCAATGAACTAGAATATAAGTGAAATCTAGAGCAATAACTAGAACATAAGGAAATCCTATAACTATGATCTGGAAATATATGTATAGAATATCTAGCTAAGTGTGTGAAATATCAGCATATCATATGATCAGCTTGGGACTAATCAGACTTGTTACATATGATTAGCTATGATTCATGTAAGGTCAGACTAACCATCCGGATAGCTATGATACAAGCAATAGTCAGGCTAATCACATGTAACAGGCTATGAGGCATGTAATGGTCAGGCTGTACTGATGTGAGGTATGGGTGAGCTATGATGCATGTAGAGTTAGGTATGATCACATAATGTACTAATATCTTCCCGTCCCCAGCTAGCACGATGGATTCCAAATCATGACTCCTCGTGATCGGTCTCAATGATGCCAACTCGTGTACACATAGTGTCAGAATCATGTATTCTATACAACTAGAATCATAGAGATGATCAACATAATAAAAACTGTCAGAGAATGTACTCGCATGTGGTCCTCTGCTGGAAATACCAATATCCTGTTTCCAAAGTTTCATCTGAAAGATCCAATAGTCCTATAAACATCAATTAATAATAATATTATATCAGTCATTACACTAACATACACACAATCATCAATACACTGAACTCAAGGCTACGCTAGGTATGACACTGGTCAACTAACAGGGTCGAATGTGCGTCTAACTGCACGGGTGTCAAGTCTGCAATTGCTGTGCAAAATCAAACAGTCAAACACTAACAAAGGTCTCGCCAGTACCTTAGTGTACATAAGACAGTCTACTCATAATTCTCAGGGTCACATGGTCAATGTAACTACGGGATATTCATAATTAACACTAGGGCATACTGTATATATATATACAATATATATAGTCCTAACTAGCATTTAGCATTTAATTACTACACAGTATATATACATATTCTAAATATATATCTATATATACCAAAATGAATAATATATGCATATGCGTACGTATACGCATACGAGTTGGGTTCATTTGCATAACGACTAGCAATCAACAACTAACGAACACGTTAGGATAATACGCTATATCCTAACGTTTCACACATACGTATACGTACACAACATGAAGGTATAATTTGAACCTGCTCGTGTGCATGAACGATGTGTTCGACGCCGAGGTGGGCTGCTCTTGCTGCTACTGTTCAGGCGAGCTCGGTCCGGTTCAGCGGGATATCGAGGAAGAATGGTGGTTCAGCGTGCTGTCACGTCATCGAGGTTCATCGATTCAGGGGTTCAGCGGGTTCAGTCAAGGTGCACGGTCGGTTGTTGTTCCGTCGATGAAGTCGAGGAGGGTCCGGTGATGTCAGGCGGGTCGGCTACTTCAGTCTCCGGCGTGACAAAGTGCAGGCGGCATCGGAATGGCTTGTTGTCGTTTAGTCCGGCGTTAATGGCAGTTCAGCGGTCGTGAGGAAGTCGGCAGGCGGCTGTCGTCGGCTTCAGGCGATGAGACGTGGGGTGCTGGCGTGCTCAGGCGGTCGGGGTCAGCTCCGGCACGGGCTGGGGTACAGCGGTTCAGTCGAGGTGCACGGTCGGGTTGGCAGTGGCTTCAGGAGTAGAGATGTTGAAGGTGGGTCGAGTTTTGACTGGAACGGGGCTGAGGTGGCCGGACTCGGCTGCTCCGGTGAGTCTCGGCTGGGATCAACGAGAAGAAGAAGAAGAAAAAGAAGAAAAAGAAGAAGAACAGGAGATGGGTAGGGGGAGTCGGCTGGGAACTAGGTATTAGTGATGAAAAGAAAGAAAAAATAAAGAAAGAAAAAGTGATATATATATATATATGAAGGAGGGTTGGGTTGACCTAGAAAGTTCGGCCTGGTCAACGTCTTTCTTGGGATTGGGCCTTGGCTTGTCATATAGATATTGGAGGGCTAGGATTGCATTGATTCAAAATAGAGGGCCAAAGTTCAATGAGGGTTGATGTTGAGTGCTACACACTCCAAAATTTGTGGAGAAAATTCACATGAACGAAAATGGGTTTCTTCATGTGTTGTGTCCAATGGGGTGTGGACACCTCAATGCACTTTTGCATAAAAGTGTCCAACAATTGGGAAATTGCACAAGGAGGGGTTTGGATTAATTTAATTAAAATTAATATCATTGGTGTTCTAAAATTAATTAGAAGTACATGGGATTGAAATTAGGTGGGACACAAGTGTCATGAATCTGGGAGACTCAAAGTAGAATATTATCCTAATTTTGGTTGCCCAAAATGGGTCGAGGTTGTGTCTCCAACTTCGATTGGAATGCACAACGATGTAAATTTAGATTTATATAGAATTAAATGCAATTGTTTGTGATGAATATTATACGACTAAAATGAAGCACAACAGGGCATGGTTATGAGTCACACAAAGATCAAAATAGAAGACTGGCACGACCAGGACATGGGTACAAAATTTGTTGGAAGGCAATGGCTAGTGTAGCGCTCTAATTATTGGAGCAATGGTAAGGTACAATCAATCAAATAAAATTACAGCAATTAAATATAGAAAATTATCATACAATATTAACACATTAAATTAAACAAATAAAAAGATAAAAATATTCCTATTCTGGAATATGGCAGTGACAAGTCTACCCTCCTTAAAAGAATTTTGTCCTCGAAATTAAAAATAAACTAGCACAAGAACAAATAATCAAACAAGGAATTATACCTCAACTCTCGAAGAGATACGGATACTGCTCACGCATTTCGTCCTCTCTCTCCCAGGTTGACTCGCCTGGAGAGTGATGTCTCCATGCAAAACGAACCAAAGGGATGGTTTAGTTTCGCAATACTTTCTCTCTACGATCCAAGATCTCCACGGGCTGTTCAGGATAGCTGAGCGTCGGTCCAACCTCTATCTCCAAGTGGTCTAGTACGTGACTAGGATCTGCCATGTACCGTCTCAGCTGCACGCATGGAATACGTCATACACTCCATCTAGAGCAGACGGTAAGTCCAATGTATAGGCTACTGCACCGACCCTTGCAAGAATACAGAAAGGTCTGATGTATCATGGACTAAGCTTTCTGTCTCTACCAAAATGAATCGTGCCTAGTGTCGAAGAAATTTGTAGTAACACCAAATCGCCAACCTAGAACAAATATTCTTAACACGCAATCTAAAATAAAATAATCACAAACCAAATAACAAAACCCATACCTGAAACTCTAGGGGTCTACGGTAGCTATCGGCCCAATGCCGCTGTCTGTCATGCGCCACTCGCAGTCTGTCTCTGATGAGTTTTACCTTTTCTGCTGCATCCACGACCATTTTTGGTCCTAACAAAGCTCTCTCTCCAACATCATCCGAAGATAACGGTGTACGACACCTTCGTCCATATAAAGTCTCGAATGGTAATATCTTAATGCTGGCCTGGTAGCTGTTGTTGTAAGAAAACTCTACTAGGTATAGATAATCCTCCCAAGAACCTCCGAGATCCAAAACGCAAGTGTGTAGCATATCTTCAAGAGTCTGAATAGTTTGTTCAGATTGTCCGTCTGTCTGGGGGTGATATGCGATACTAAACTTGAGCTGAGTGCCCAAGCTAGCCTGCAGACTCCTCCAGAAATGGGAAGTGAAACGACTATCCCGATCTGAGACAATACTTATAGGAACTCCATATAATATGACAATCTGCCGCACATACATCTCTGCTAGCTTCTCTGTCGATGTACCCACTTTGAATGGTAAGAAGTGGGCTGACTTGGTCAACCTATCTACGATAACCCAAATCGCGTCCATTTCTCTTGGAGAACGTGGAAGCCCTGAAACAAAGTCCATAGTCACGTGCTCCCACTTCCATTCTGGAATAGGTAAATATTGAAGCAATCCAACCGGCCTATATCGATCTGCCTTTATCTGTTGGCACACTGAACACCGGGATACAAAGCGTGCTACCTCACACTTCATACCATACCACCATACGTGCTCCCTCAGATCTCGATACATCTTATTGGCACCGGGATGCATCGAGTACTGAGAGCGATGTGCCTCCTACAAAACCTCTTCGTACAGCTCTCCACTTGGCATACATATCCTTGTGCCATGTCATAAAGATCCATCATCCACAGTAGTGAAATCATCATACTGTGCAGCTCTAATTATGTCCATCAGCTCTGATTGTATCTGCAATCTCTATATCTGAATCTCAACACCTAGAACTAGCACTTTAATTCCCAATCTCTCAAGATCGGCCAATAAATGTCTATCTATAGTCAAGTACATAGCCATCAGATACCTGCTCAAGGCATCGACGACTATATTGGCCTTTCGTGGGTGGTACTGTAATAAGATATCAAAGTCTTTCATCAACTCTAACTACCTTCTCTGCCTCATGTTCAGCTCCTTCTGTGTAAATATGTACTTCAAGCTCTTGTGGTCTGTAAAAATTTCTACACACTCTCCGTACAGATAGTATTTCCACAGCTTTAGAGCGAAGATAACCGCTGCTAACTCCAAATCATGATTGGGGTAGTTCTTTTTATGAGGGTATAATTATCTTGAAGCATAGGCAATTACTTTCCCGTACTGCTGAAGAACGCATCCCAAATCCTTTCCTGAAGCATCGCTGTAGATAGTGAATCCGCCTGTCCCTGATGGCAACGTCAAAATCGGAGCTGTCGTCAATCTCTTCTTCAGCTCATCAAATAAAGCCTAGCATTCCTCTGTCCAAACAAAATCCACATATTTCTTGGTCAGCCTAGTCATTAGTTCTGCAATCTTGGAGAAGTCTTGTAAAACATCCTATAGTATCCTGCTAGTCCGAGAAAGCTCCTGATCTCAGCTACCGAACTGGGGGTAGCCCATGATTCCACTGCCTCTATCTTCTTTGGGTTAACTAAAATTTTGTCACCCGTTACCATATATACAAGAAATTCAACCTTGTCAAGGAAGAACTCACACTTTGAAAGCTTTCCGTACAACTCTTCCTTCCTGAGGGTCTCCAAGACCATCCTCAGGTGCTCTTCGTGCTCCTCAAGGGTCTTCGAATACACAAGGATATCGTCGATGAAGACTACTACGAACTTGTCAAGGTACTGGTGAAATACCTTGTTTATCATGTTTATGAATATTGCTGGTTTATTGGTTAAACCAAATGACATTACCGTAAATTCAAACTGGCCATATCTGGTCTGAAAAGCTATCTTTGGTATGTCTTCTCTCTTTACCTTCACCTGGTGATAGCCTGACCTCAAGTCTATCTTTGAAAACACCTTCGCTTCGCTCAACTAATCGAAAAGATCACCTATCCTCGGCAGCGAATATTTATTCTTGATAGTGAGGTTGTTTATAGCTCTGTAATCGATACACATGCATACCGTGCCGTCCTTCTTCGGTACAAACAATACCAGAGCTCCCTATGGCGATGAACTGGATCTAATGAAACATTTGTCCTGCAGCTCCTCAACTTGCTTCTTCAGTTCTACCAGCTCGCGGTTGTTGACTCTATAGACATGTTGTGAGATGGGGTCCGCACCTGGTACCAAGTCTATAGAAAATTCAATATCTCTGTCTGGCAGCAAGCCTGAAAACTCCTCTGGAAATACATCCAGGAACTCCGCTATCAGAGGATATGGTAACTCCTCTGCTTCCTTTTTGTCTCCGCAAAAAGTGCCTCTGCTCTGCTTTGTTGCTCCTCTGGTAACTTCAAACTCTGGCTCTCCTGGTGGTCGAAATATTACTCTGCCTTCATGACAATCTATAGTAGTATGATGCCTACTCAACCAGTCCATTCCGAGTACAATATCATATCCCAAAAGTGGCATGACGAGTAAACTCACGCTCAACTCTTGGCCTCCAAATGATACCCTCCGATCCTTGCAGTAATCACGGACTAGGATAATGCCTCCTCCAGTCATGATCTTGCAAGTCCTATTTAATGGTTCCATTTCTAAATGGTGCTTAAGAGCATAAGATATAGATATAAAACTATGGGAAGCACAAGAATCAAATAATGCAAGTGCTGGAATAGAATCGAGAGAAACTGAACCTAAAATCATGTCTCCAGCTGGCTCGGCCTCCTCAATCGTCATGGCGTAGGCTCATCCTTGTGGTGCTCCTCTCTGTTGTTGCTGGTGCTGAGCAAATCTCTGCTGCTATGATGAAGTGGAGGTCCCCTCTGCTGGCCCCCTGGTACAGTAGGTACTCTGGCTGGTCCTCTCTGAGCGGCTGTTCCACCCTGACGAGTCTGAATAGATGGATAGTCCCTCAGCTGATGTGCTGATGATCCACAGGAAAAGCATGTACCCAATCTCTTTCTACAGATGTCCTTGGTATGTCCCATCTTCCCGTAATATGCACTCTAGGCAACGGGCTAATTCTGTCTCTGTGGCTACTGCTGCTGGATGTGTCCTCGAACTGGTGCCTGGTGTTGCTGATGTTGCTGCTGGTACGGCGTATGTTGTTATTAAAAGTGTAGGAGATTGGCGTCCGGTGTTCCCATTTGTTCCTCTAGAAGTGTCGCATCCTCTCTTGGGCCTGAGGTCCAAGTCATCTTTAGCAATCTGGGCATCCATCAGAATACCCTCAAATGTCGCAGTGCGTCGTCCCGAAGTATGAGACTTGATCTCTCTATTCAACCCCTTCCTGAATTTCTATGCTCTGTCTCCTAGGTCTCGAATCATCGATGGCGCAAATTGACTCAAATGGCAAAACTCTAAGCGTATTCGTCGACTGATGTGCTCCCTTGGACCAAGTTATGGAACTGACTTTCTAAAGCTCCCAAAGCTACGTCAGGAAAGAACTTCTCCTTGAAGAGCTCCTTGAAGTTCTTCCAAGTAAATCCTTCATCAGTGAGTCTCGTCTCTGTACGATACCAAGTCATCACGATATTAAATATCTGACTACTAGCGGCCTCGATCTGAAGAATCTCCGAAATCTGTACCAAATGCAAGTTTCTCTCTATGTCCTCTAGCTAGTCGTCAGCATAGAGTATCCCCTCTGTGCCTTTAAACTCTCGAGGCATCGTCCTATTAAATTCCACTATAGTACCTGGTGTAACCCTCCTGATTTTTCAAGAATTTTTAATTTGGACTTTTCACATATTTCTGTAATTTTTTGGGATTTTCTGTAATTAAAACCTAGGTAATTTAAATTTAAATGATTTTTAAATATTGTTAATTAATATTAAAATATTATGAAAATAATATTTTATGGTGTAAAATGGAAAACTGGACATAGGGTAATTTTCTGGAAATTTATTGGACTCCGAAAATATTTTTAAAGCCCTAAAAACCAATGTAGATTTAAACCTAAATAAAATCCTGACTGAACCCGGTTCAATTGAACCAAACCAACCCAGACCCGGTTCAACTAAACCGAACCCAACCCTATCGGGTCGGGTCGGATCTAAACCCGACCCGAAACCCGCAGACCCAAACCCGCACTTCAATACTAGCGGGTCGGGCCAGATTCATGTTGAACCCGACCGCGGACCCAAACCCAAACCCAAAACCCTAACTGAAACCCTAATTCTAAACCCATCAGAATTACTGTTCTGACTTATTTATTTGCCTCAAAAACCATGTACCACCCTCGACAACCCGCTCTCCCTCTCTCCGCCGCGCAGCGCCCGCTCCGACCAGCGCCTCGATCACCCGCCGCCCTAGTCCAGCCCCTCGCCGCCCTGACTCAGCCAAGGCCGCCTGAGCCCTAGCCACCCTGAGCCCCTTCATCCCCAGAACCTCCTCCCCCGACATCTCCACCACCTTCCTCCGCCCGAGCCGCTCGACCAGCCACCGCCTCCTATCTTCCTCTTCTTCCTTCCCCGACTTCATCTTCCCCTGAGCCCACGACCTCCTCCCCTCGACGGTCCTCCGTCTTCCCCGACCCGCGGTGCCCCAATCTCGACGACGATCCCCTCATCCGCCCTGAGCCAACGACCTCCTCCCCGTCGTCCTCCTCTCTCCTCCACCCTCGACCAGCCCCCACCGTCTTCTTCGACTCCCCCGCTCCATCGTCGTCCGCTTCCCGAGCCTCCGCCGCACCACGACCATCCCACAGCCTCCCCAAAGCTCTCGACCCCGACGAGCTCCACCATCCACCGCCTCCCCAAAGCCCTCGAGCCCCCACAGCCGACGAAGCGCCGCCTCCGGCGAAGCCCCGTCCGCCTCCGCCGTAGTCACCTCCGTCCCGAGCGGCCCTCCCCCGGTCGTGCAGCCCCGGCGAGTCTCCAGAACCCTAACCATGGTACAGTACCGGACACAGCACTGTATCGGACACGGCTGACGCAGGACACGGCACAGTGACCCGGATACGAGAAATCCTAATTCCACGGAGCCCTGTTCAGGTAACCCGTTCTTTCTCCTCGTTGTTCCATTTTTCGTTCTGTCAGTTGTGACACATAGACTGTGTAACCCCCTCGATGCCCGTGCAACCCGCTCGGTGCGTCGCGTCCTGTGGCGATCGCGAACTGTGATCCAAAAACAGAAAAACCAACACCCCATTTTACCCCGGAACTAAGTGCGTCCCGCCAAACGGGACGACTTGGTCGCATGCGATCTTCACCAAAACGTGCGCGCCATTGATACAGACGTATTATTTCGCAGAAGTTGATTTGTATGTGCGTGCACACCGGAATCAACGCATATTCGCCGACAATGTCCCGTATCCTCCTATTCTGGAATACATTGTAACTTTGTGTACACACGTCGGATCGAAACGAAACTTATGTCATCGGACTCGCAGTAATACGCTGGTCCTGTGACCCAATTTTGGTTCAATTCTGAGAACGTTGACAAAATCGCGTATCGTGGGCCCCACAGGCTCTACTTGACGGGCGATTTTGTGATCGGCTCATCGAAATCCAGTTCTGGAAGTTCCATTGGGTTTGTATCATCGTTCCTGACTTGTTGACACTAAGTTTTACGAATTTGGAGACCTTTGACCCTGACACGGTTTTTGGTACAAAGCGGCCCACATGTGGACCCCGCTTTGACCAGAAACTGTCATTTTTGCCCCTGTGTCCAAATTAAACTCAAGCACAGGCATTTCTAACTATTTGATATTTTTTGAATCTAATGGTGATGTTTATTTCAGCAACCGAAGTAGTACCTGCAAATCACACTGAGACCAGAGCTACAGTTGGAGTCAGAACCCCAGGCAAGTGTACCTTGCCAATATTGCAGTGCTTGTTACATATTTTCTTGTCTTATTTATATATTATTGTACATGCTTGACCTAGGACCATGTGACTTACTTAGCGTCCGATTAATAGTCGGGTGCCAACACCGTACGCGACGTTGTGTATTGTCATCTAGACATGGATACCGAGACCCTATATTTCTCGTACTTGTCTTATCAAGTACATCATAACCCAGGACACTTGACACTATTCATGAGACAGAATCTTCCTGAGACATTTATGGTGATTCTGTATAGGATAAAGGTCTTATGACATAGATATTATATTCATAGACATTATATGACTTACTGCATTAGATATGATCGTGCGTGACATGGACATGATGCATCGTGGACATGAGACGTGTGATTACATTGGATGGAGAGAGACACACAGGCTATAGGCTGATTTATATATATATTTATTATGGTGAGGACTTAGACTCTATATCAGAGCTAGGCACTCTACTAGTGAGATATTATTGTGAGGCCTTAGACTCTACATTAGAGCTAGGCACTCTACTAGTGATATTACTGCTACCGGCTCCCCGACACAGAGCTTGTAGTGGTCTCATCCTGAGTTTTAGTGATGCTCTCACTTGCATTTCACATAGATGGTTACATATTTACCCTGTTTATTTTATTTACTATTTTACTGCATTTATGTTGGCTTGAGTTATTTTGTATCTTGCTATGTCCCCTAAGGACCTGGATCCGAATTATGTCCCCAGGATTAGCTGACGAGATCTATCCCGAGGTATACGGAACCGGAGCATTAGCATTAGCAGAAGCAGGTGCATACATTGGAGCAGAACCAGGACCAGAGGACGAGATCGTACCAGAGGACTTCTCCTGAGTATTGGCTTGAGATACTCATTTATTTCTGCTTCTATTTACTTTATTTTCAGTCTATTGCATTGATGTATCAGACTTGTTCTCGGATTGTTCTCCGAGACACTTTTATTGAGATTTGGTTAGTTTACTTTATTTGCATTTATTTGGACATTTGATCTGTGATTATCTGTTGTGGATGAGATTAGAATAGACTGTGACTTGTATCATTGGACCTATTTATTGTTGTATTACAGCTTAAGTATGCCCCAATGGATCCATTAAATTGGGTTTGTCCATCGGTGTGTGCTGCTGGCCAGTATTACATGTCTGGTCCCTCGGTATTTTGGGACTGGGGCATGACACCTGGCCTCTGGTGCTGCTGGCTAGGATGCTGTTGTTGTCGTGCTACTCTCTCCACAGCCTGGAGAGCCACCTGATGAGCATTCTATAAGCTCTCTCTCATCAGCTCTGTTTGTGCCTGGTGTGCCTCTGCTTGCACCCTCTAAGCCTCAGCTTGAATACTGTAGAAGCATAAAAATTATGCTGGATAGCCATACGCAGCATGTTGATGCAGGGCAGCATAAATAGAGGACCTCAAAGCCATCAAACGTATAACAGAGCTTTTCCGCTGAGCACAGCGCAAAAATAGGCTCAAAGACTATCCGCGTAATGCAGTATGTCCAGTCTGCTTCGGCGTAAATAGGGTGCTTCATCGCCTATATGGCGTAAAACTCATCCGCTTTCAATGCAGCATTGAAGTGTACGAGGAACACTTCATATTCTTTAAAATGAACCTGTCAGATCATGCAATAAACCTGACGTCTGGACTCCTGACAAAGAGTACTGCACGATAACCCAAGCGACGGGTATCATGATGGCGCGGCACTGCAACCCAGGCTGTCATTTACTGCCATTTCCTTTACATAAACCACTTTTACAAATACAAAGGGATATGTTGCCTAGTTTTACACAGGCCAATGCGAGCTGTTTATGCTCCGCAGAAGACAAACAGCCTGCCACGTCAAAAGCTGCACTTTGTACAGGGCTCGAGGCACGTCTCTGCATTTAATGCGCAGAGCGGTGACAGTTTCTCGAGGCACGTCTCTGCACTTAAAGCACCAAATACTGACAGATGCCCAAGGAACGTCTCTGCACTTGATGCACAGAAGGGTGGCAGGCCTTCAAAATATGCCTCCTCATTTAATGAGCGGGATAAAGGCGGATCCCCACATTTAATGCAGGAGATTTGATTAAATATCACCGAACCATCGTTTAGTGACATCCCCTTTGCGTAAACTACTCTTACGCATATAAAGGAATACGCCGCCCAGTTTTACACAGGCAGACGTGAGCTTCTTACGCTTCGCAGAAGGCAAACAGACCGCCACATCAGCAGTTACTCTTCGTACAGAATTCGAGGCGCGTATCTGCATTTAATGCACAGAATAATGGCAAATCTTAAAGACAAGCCTTTGCATTTAATGCGCAGGATGGGGGCAGATCTCTGCATTTAATGTAAGAGATTTAATTATATCTCCAAGAGCCATAATTTCGGCTAAAACGTCCACATCGTCTCGGCTTCTATGCCTGCTCGGCTTCTATGCCCACCCGGCCTCTATGATCACTCGGCTTCTATGCCTACTTGGCTTCTACGCCACTTGGCTTCTATACCACTCGGCTTCTACGCCTACTTGGGTTCTATGACCGCTCGGCTTCTACGCTTGCTTGGCTTCCATGCCCACTCGGCTTCTACGCCTACACGGCTTCTATGCCTATTTTGGCTTCTATGCCATGGTGACAGTCATTGGCTTCTACGCCAACCTCTTCTACACAAGTGATAACTACCTACGTGGCTTCTACGCCGTGATCTTTGCAGCAGATATACACATTTTGTCCCTTAGTTGGACGCACGTCACATGCTCACTCAAAAGATCATTTATACGCAGGCATTGGTTGTTTTAAACCGTCGTGTAAAAGGGTGCTGTACTTTCCACTACTTGGTTTCTACACCGACTGAGTGGTCACTGTCACTAAAACTCTATAAATAGAGACCTCTATCAACAGAGGACAAGGTCGAAGAAATTAGGTCGGGAAATTGATCAAGAAATCCAGTATCAGATCCAATGGTTAAAGAAATTGGAGGTCAAGAGAGAGAGAGGAGAGGAGAATCCAGAGCTCAGGCAAAGAGAAGGGATCGACGACTTTGGCATCGAGCATCCACCCTCTTTAGCAACCTTCGAAGCTGCTTTCTGTCTTCCACGACACTTCTTCAACATCGTGTGGTCTAAGGGCTAAAGTGATCGACTGCAGATCAGACACCTATAGCAATATTTACCTAGATTAAATAAATTATACTTAGTCATCCTCGTATAGGATTAAATTGTACAATCTTGTTTGTAAACCTAAAAGAAGGGCGGGTTTTCGTATAAGACCTCATTTTCTATATTATCAAATCTTTTTCATTTATTATCCTAAACAAGATGGCGACTCTGACGAGGACATCTTTCTCTTCTGATAAGGAAGCTATTGCTCAACACGATACGGTATCGGTGGGATCCGTGAAGAAGACACTGGTCGTCCAGTTCAACCAGACCGCCTACGAAGACATGCTTCAAACAGGGGGTAGCTCTCACTCCCTCTCCGTACAAAACAACAGGAAGCTGCTCAAGGTCTGGATGCCGAAGACATCCTCTACCATTCCTGTGGACTCTCTGATCTCTCCGATCTCTCCGACCAATGAGGTTGTAGCAATGCTTCCTTCGTGCCTTGCGCGTAAAATTCAGTCGCCTGTCTCTGGCAGGACCGACAAAACTTCTGGCAAAGCCTCAGCGCTAACCCAGAAGTATAATCTGCGCCTTGCGTGTAAAATTCAGTCGCCTGTCTCTGGCAGGACCGACAAAACTTCTGGCAAAGCCTCAGAGCTAACCCAAAAGTATAATCCGTGCCTTACGTGTAAAATTCAGGCGCCTATCTCTGGTAGGGCCGATAAAACTTCTGGCAATGCCTCAGCGCTAACCGAGAAGTATAATCCGCGCTCTGCGCATAAAATTCAGTCTCCCGTCCCTGGCGGAATAGACAAAAATTTTGATGATGCCTCAGCGCCAAATCAGGAATCACAAACGCGCTCCGCGCGTAAAAATGCATTTGTCTTTCGTAGAAAAGCAGATGATCCCTGCAAACTACGCAAGTGAAAGCAAGCGGCGGACTACTCAACTTCTCGACTTTACGCCAGCAAAGGAACAAGTCATCATCTTCTTCTTTTGTAGCTCATCCTGACCTGCGCAATTATCTGATCCAGAAGCGCAAGGAGAGGGGATCTTCCAGCATGTCTATTACGCCTCCTAGCGAGCACTATTGTAATAGTCATAGGATTGTAATTAATTATTGCTGTTCTGAAGCAAAACGGTCGGTTTTTGACCGGTTGAGCTACTCTCCATCTTTCCAGGAAGAAGAGCCCACGCATGCATCTGTGAACATGGCTTCACACATACCTAGAGGAGGGTCGGCCTTAAGACGTCTTCCCTCTAGAACTTCGAGCCGAAGGAGATTCAACATGCTCCTTAGGAACACCGAAGCTGGGGTGTTCCAAAACACTCGTTCGAGGTCGCAACAACCAGCTTCGTACTCTTCTGATTCTGATGCTGGGGGTCGCCAGTCTCCGGAATCAGATGCCGAAAGTATAGAGTCAACTTCTACAAAGACCTATACTAATCTATCAATGACACCCAGGGAGATGGGAGTTTATGCCATTAGAGATGAACACGAGGAAGCTTCCACATCCGGGAACACTGAGCAGCGCATTACTACATTGGAGACATCTCTGAAAGAAATGCAATCCATGATGGAAAATATGCACCAGATGATGCTAACTCAACACACAGCAGCTATGGCTTAAGCGTCGGTCCCTCCAACTCAGATACGTGTGGGGGTGGACTTACCACCATCCAACGCAATCCAAGAGCCTGCTCTAGATCAGGAGTCAACAGTTCCTCCGCTTCCTCACTCGGAGAATATATTACCTCCCATCGGAGTCGCAATGCAATCAATTCCGTATCACCCCGTGGTCCCGCTACCGGCTGAAGATCCGATGCAGGCAGTACGGGAGTTGAAAGCCCAATTTGATGCCCTGAAGCACAAAGATCAGCTCAAAAAATTGGGAATCAACCAACCTTACCCAGCTATCTGGGAAGAAGTCCCTTTCCCTCCTAGATACAAACCACAGACTATGGCTTTGTTCGAGGGAAAAACATTACCAAGTCAATACATGAACTACTTCAGCATGATGACAGTATTGTTACAAGGGAACGACGCCCTCCTCACTTGGGTGTTCAAGGGCTGTCTCTCGGGAGTAGCTTACCAGTGGTACCGCAGCCTGGCGGACAACTGTATTACTTCCTTTGAAGACTTCAAGGCTTTGTTCTTCACAAGATTCTACGAGGAAGGGATGGACATGTCTATGTCCTCTCTCATCGAAGTCAGGCAGAAGGAAAAGGAGAATGTTCACACTTTTATCGAACGTTTTTGGCATGCCACTCTGCAAATGCCTCCAGGAGTCCCAAACTCGGCATTGGTGGACATCTGTAGGAAGAACCTTCTCCCCGTGATCTCGGTGTTCACAGGACCATATCAGTTCCGTGATTGGCCCTCATTTATCATCTCAGCGGTATCCGCGGAGGACAATAGTCAGAAGGCGCGCGATAATGGCATCATAATCTCGGCCTCTGATAAAGGCAAGAGGTCATCCTCCAACATCAACCATCCTCGTGGTACCAAGGGTAAAGAAGCTCTGGCGATCAACACGTCCAGGCAAAAGATGATGGCTACCACGCAGACAAAACCTGGGACTTTCAGGCCCATCGAAGTGTACTCTTTCGACGACGACGATATTCCAAGCATTTTCGAATGTCTCATTAAAAGCGACAAGATTACCCTTCCTGAGGTGAGACGGCCCAATGAGGCCGGCAGTACCAACAATCCCAAGTACTGCATCTTCCATAGGTACATACACCACCCCACAAAGGCGTGCTATATACTGAAAAGAAAGATCCAGGAGCTGATCGATGCTAAGGCCATCACTCTGCACAATAGCGAGAAGACGGTCACGGCCAACATGATCTCCCTGCAATTTGACAATCTGCCTCCCCAAGAAATCTCGGATGGTGTTACGTCTATTTTCTGGACGACGATGAACATCGTTAATCTCCTTCCTGCTAGAGGTCAAAATCATGACCTGCTACCACTAACTACCCAGCAAGGCGAGACTATGTAGGTTCATCCAGATCTGGTGCCAGAGATCGAGAAAGAGACTCAACCTGCTAAGGCTAAGTCCAAAAAGAACTCAAAGAACAAACTGTGTCACATGATTACGGTACACTCGGCATCAAAAGACGAGATCTTGGCTACCGAAACCCGCTCAGGAAAAGCCTACCTCCAGGACTATGGAGCCAGCCAAGAAGATGCATCGGCAGATGCTTCAGCTGCCAAGCCTTCAGAACCGGAATCCGTCGTACCAGAGGCCGGTCCTTCAAGACCAACTTCGGCGGACAAAGGGAAGCAAAAAGAAGTGCGCTTCGATAAATCTGTGAAAAATATTCAAAACAAAGGTTTAGAGAAGCCATACAACTTCGACATCCTGGCCCAACTGGCTAATACACCAGCCAGGTTGTCCTTCTTCGAGCTACTCAGGCTCTCTTAAGACACTCGTCTAGCCCTGAGCGAAGCACTGATGCAGGCGGAGGCATACTTGACCCAGCTCAAGTCCCCCGACGAAGAACCCGTGGCGTGTCCCCAATGCCACAATGTGATGGAGGTGGTCCCAGACATCACTTTCACTCAAGATAACATGTTGTTAAAACATAACAGACATGACAGACCCCTCTATTACACCGGGTACATCGGTTCCATGGAGGTCGACCGGATTCACATAGATCCGGGATCATCAATCAACATCATTTCTCATAGTCTGCTCAGACCGTTGAGGATTTCTACCAGCGAATTGGCGTACACCACCACTACAATCGTGGGTTTCAACGCAGGAAGAAGTAAGCCGTTGGGGAAATTTTGCCTGAGAATCTAGATTGGCAACCTCAGATCGGTGTCTACATGTTACGTCATCGATTCAGAGGTGTCCTACAATATTATGCTGGGTTGACCTTGGATCCATGACCACAACATCGTTCCTTCAACTCTACACCAATGCTTCAAATATGTAGACGTCCGAAAAACAGTGTAAACGGAGATTGCTGACCTGAACCCGTTCAAAGGAGTAGAATCCTACTACTCTGATGTCGTGTTGTACTCTCAAGACTGCACGGAAGAGGTGACAGCCGAAGCAGAGAAGGAATCCCATCGGGAGCCAGAAGAACCCTCTGCCAAGCAAACTCTGTCAATCCAGGTGAAAGGACGGACTACTCGTCCAAAAGCCATAAAACCTATGGCTATCCACCTGAACGAGACCAGGTCAGGAAAAGGGGGTGGTCCTCTAGTGATCACTTTGAACCAGAAGCCTCCACCCTTGGTCATCAACCTCCGGCGCAACAGGCAGCCGAGTGATGTAAACACAACTGGGAACAGAGTTTCAGATGATAATAAACATCCTCTTTTCCAGTATATTGATGCCTAAATTCTAAATCAGGAATCCTCTTCCTACGACGATATAGAACCTATAGCACAAAAATTCTTGGAAGCTATAGATTCCTATCATCCGTATATATGGGAAGTGGCATCATCATCCAATGTCACCATGACATATGGACCGCATGAGGATTCTATCTTCATTGTCCCGCCTACTTGCAGCAGTCAGCATCCAATAGTCTTCGGCCGCATACGTAATGAACCGACTATGCAAGAGGATTCTTTCGACGACGATGCCGGTAAAATACATGTTCACAGGTACAGCCCACAAGCTCTGAAGATCATGCAAAATATGGGTTATAACTTGAAGCTGGAACCGGGTCTCAACTACGGGAAAGGCAGACGAATGCGACTGCACGGCGATCCCTACTATCAGCGAACTCGTTTCGGGTTAGGGTATACCACCTCCCTTGCAACTCTTGAGTCAAACGAGGATATCTTTTTCTCCTCTCAAAATGGCTCAGCGCCCTCCGACTCATCTCATACTCTCAAGCGAACATTATCAATAAATATGGTAGTGACGAATTCCTTTGAATCAAACGAACAAGAATCTGAACTGTTTGAGAATGACGCTTGGGCTCAGCAAATGGATACACAATGGGAGTTCCGCTTTGAGCAAAAAGAACCTCCCACTGAAGATAAAGTTATCCAGATTGACGTTGGGGATGAACTTTCGCCAAAGCCGATATTTATCAGTAACAATCTTTCCGAAGCAGAAAGGGAAGAAGTTATACAGCTCATAAAAGAATATATCGACGTCTTTGCGTAGAATTATGAGGATATGCTAGGCCTTGATCCGAAGGTAGCTACTCATAAGCTTAATATATTTCCCAATTCGAAGCCTGTGAAGCAGCACCAACGCCGGTTTCGCCGGGATATGATGGACGCCATTGAAGCTGAAATCAAGAAGTTGATAGCCTGCGGCTTCATCCGTGAAGAACAACATCCCGACTGGGTCTCCAATGTTGTCCCGGTCATGAAAAAAAATAGGAAAGTACGAGTCTGCATCGATTACCGAGATCTGAACGCAGCCTGCCCCAAGGATGAGTTTCCTCTTCCCATCACAGACGTCATGATTGACAATACATGCGGTTTTAAACGTATGTCTTTCATGGACGAATTTTTAGGATATAATCAAATCAAGATGCATCCTGAAGACGAGAAGCACACTGCCTTTCGAACACTACTGGGGGTATATTGCTATATGGTCATGCCCTTCGGATTAAAGAATGTCGAGGCTACGTACCAACGGGCTATGAGTAACGTATTCCATGAGCAATTACACAAGACAGTAGAGTGTTACGTGGACGATGTAGCTGTCAAAATCTGCCTCAAGGAGGATCACATCCAAGACTTGAAGACAGTATTTGACTTGATACGCCAACATCAACTCAAAATGAATCCTATAAAGTCCTTTCTGGGGGTATCTCGTGGCAA
This sequence comes from Iris macrosiphon, assembly GCA_036927795.1. Lineage (NCBI taxonomy): Eukaryota > Viridiplantae > Streptophyta > Magnoliopsida > Asparagales > Iridaceae > Iris > Iris macrosiphon. Next base: position 119,187,771 of record JAYESA010000012.1, on the reverse strand, counting down.
ATTTCTGGGATTTGTCATAACCGCCAAAGGCATTCAAGTGGACCCTGATAAAGTCAAGGCCATCTTAGAAATGCGACCGCCCCGCAATCGAGGGAACTCAGGGGATTTCAAGGTCATCTGGCTTATATCCGGAGATTCATATCCAACCTCTCTAGAAGATGTCAGCCATTTTCTTGTCTCATGAAGAAAGGTGTAAACTTCGTATGGGACGAAGCCTGTCAGCAAGCGTTCGGTGATATCAAGCGCTACCTCACTAGTCCGCCAGTTCTGGTGCCTCCTATCATAGGAAGACCATTCGTGCTGTATGTTCGAGCAATGGATCATTCTCTGGGAGCTCTTCTCGCACAAAAGAACGAGATGGGTCACGAGCAGGCTATCTACTACCTCAGCAGGATGATGGTCGGAGCCGAACACCGGTACAATCCAGTGGAGAAAGAATGCTTGGCTCTGATGTTCGCTATTCAGAAAATGCGACACTATGTCACAGGACAAACCATTCACATTATCTCCAGGATCAATCCTCTTTGGGTACTGGTAAACAAGCCAAGTGTTCTTAATTCCTGACTCGCGACATGGGCGATGTTATTGACACCGTATGACATGGTGTACGTCCCCCAGAAGTCCGTCAAAGGCCAAGCACTGGCTGACTTCCTAGCTGCTCATCCGATCCCGGAGGCCTCCAAGCTGTACGAGGACATTCCCGACGAAGTTGCAGAATGTAATTCCGCAATGGAAAGTGATGCATGGCAACTATTCTTCGATGATGCCTCCAAAACTGGTCCCAGGGGAAACGTGGTCTCGGGAGTAGGAATTGTCCTGGTTACTCCTGATAAGCTCATCATCTACCGAGCATATTCCCTTAGCGAGCCCTGTTCCAACAATGTCGCAGAGTACAACGCTCTACTAATCGGTCTCCAAGTCACTAAAGAATTGGGCGTCGAATCTCTGGAAGCTTTCGGTGATTCTCTGTTGATCGTCAATCAAGTCAGGGGAATATATAAAGTCCGGAATCCAGACCTCATCTCCTATCACCGAGCAACGGTCGAGATAGCCATGACATTCAAAGGATTCTTTCTAGAGCATGTGCCTCGATCTCAGAATCTGGAAGCTGATGCCCTAGCCAGTCTAGCTGTAGATTTAGCTACCCCTATTAGAAGGCAGAATTCGGTAATCCTTCTTAACAGAGATTTATTTTGTGTGAAAAATAATTTTCACATAGAACACAGCTACGCGGTGGACACAGATCCTCCCAGGAGAGACTGGAGAGCTCCTTTTATAGATTTTGTAGCATACGGAATCTTGCCAGAAGATCCTAAAGAAGCGGTATCCGTCAAAAGACGATTATTACGCTTCTATTTCGATGTATCGTCAAAATGTCTATATCGCCGATCTTATGACGGACTATTATTATGATGTCTCTCTGGTGATGAAGCACAGCGGATTATCCGTGAAGCCCACGACGGCGTATGCGGAGCGCATCAACCCGATCCTAAGCTACAGGATCGCATCAGGAGAATGGGCTATTACTGGCCTACTATGATCACAGATGCAGTAAAGTATGCAAGACAATGCAGAGCCTGTCAGGTCCATGCAGACTTTATCCATCAACCTCCCGAATATCTACATCCTACCGTTGTGTTCTGGCCTTTCGAAGCATGGGGTATGGATATTATTGGTCCTATTCACCCATCTTCTTCTAGAGGTCACCGGTTCATACTGGCCATCATGGATTACTTCTCCAAATGGGCAGAGGCGATCCCTCTTGCTGAGGTAAAGGCATCTAATGTGATCAGCTTCATTAAGCATCACGTCATTTACCGCTTCGGGATACCCCGAAGGATAATCCATGACAATGGGCCTCAATTCATCAGCCAAGCATTTCATCGATTTTGCGATAAAAATCGGATATAAAATGTCGCCTCTACGGCGTATAATCCTGCTGCTAATGGTTTGGAAGAAGCTTTCAACAAAACCATTATCAAGCTCTTGAAGAAGTTCGTCTCTTCGAACAAAAGGGATTGGCATGAGAAGCTGGGAGAATGTCTCTGGGCATACCGCACAACGGTATGAGCACCGACAGGTTGCACACCATTCTTATTAGTCTACGGGAGCGAAGCAGTTCTCCCCATCGAGATCCAAATTCCGTCACTCAGGATAGCCGTGGCTAATGAGTTGACTCAAGAAAAGAATGACCTGTTAAGGCTTCAAGAGCTGGAAGCATTAGACGAGAAATGCCTCCAAGCTCAACAGCGCATCGCGCTCTACCAAGCACGCATTTCCGGAGCTTTTGATCAAAAAGTGAAAGAAAGGGTGTTCAAAGTCGGTGAGCTGGTTTTAGCCGTAAGAAGGCCGATGATTCTTACTCACAGAAGTAAGGGCAAATTCCAGCCCAAATGGGAAGGCCCTTATGTGATCGAGACGACGTTCTCAAACGGCGCTTACAGGTTAGCCCAGCCTAATGGAGACCTATTAATGTCTCCCATCAATGGCAAATTCCTGAAAAGGTACTATGCTTAACCTCCTCTGCTCAAGTGGAATATGGCAAAAACCTCATTCTGACAAAACTACTTCCAAAACAAAACTAGTTGGATCGTATTCTATCATGTCCATATAACCTCTGAATAGATGTATCCTGCTAAAACTTACCAAGAGTATATCACGTCCATATTACCTCTGATATCACTTTCACCCAAACCTGTCATTTATATTCCAAAATGATGAGTCCACAAAGTCAGATGAAAATCTCTTTATTATTGCCAAAAGAAAGAGCAAAAGTACACGGAAAAGCAAAAGCAAAAGTACATTATTTTGGGGGAGCAGTCAGGTCGCGAAGATGCTACGCCAGTGCAGCCATTCTCTCAGTCCTGGAACCCAAGACATCATTGCGAGCCCGTGTCGTGCCTCATCATTGCTAATGAGGGACAATTTGGCTCTAGCCCGAAGAAAACTAGCACGGGCGACTCCTGCACGCTCCAGGTTCTGTTGTGCTACGCCCAATCGGCTATCCGCCACAACTAGAGCTTCCGACGACTGAAAAGCCCACTCTTTTGCCTGAGCGAGTTTCGTTTCCAGCCTGAGGACCCTCGCTACATTCCCTTCGTGCTCGGCCTGGCACTTCGTTTGAAGAGCAATGGCCTCCTCCAGGACGACTTTTCCTTCATCTATCTCCTGCTGATGTGTCTGGATGGATTTATTTACGCCTGCCATCTGTTTGGCAAGCCACGCATTCATGGAGTCGTATCTAGCCTGGACCAGATCTTCAATATTGTCTCGAGCTAGCTGCAAGTATTTGTTAATGGGTTGCTCCAAACCATTAACTATCTCCTCCAGCGTATCAGCTAGCCCGGTGTTATCGAATTCTCGGATCGGCGCTATCGCAGACTGGGAGGACCTCTTCAGCGACGCAAAGCTCAGATTCTTCGTCAACACCATTGATATTAATATTTTCAAAGTGGCGTAGAAGATGCCGGTATACTGCTTGATCAGCGCAGCAAATAGTCTTCCAAGTCCTCGTCAAAATCCAACCGAGGCTCATCGGCTGGAATCTCGCTAGGTGCGCTTACAGGCACGGCAGGAGTCTCTCCCGATGTCGATCCGCATAAAGGTATACTCGGTCCCAGAGATGACCTCGTTCCACTACCTGAAGCAGTAGCAGCGACGGCGGCCTCCAGCAGAGATTCTTCGGCACCACCGGCCGGAACATTAGAGGGTCCCTCTCTAAAAGGCGAGGAACCTCTAATCAAAGAATCATCCCCAACATGGGGAGATGCAGGCTCACTTCCAGGAGCCTCGATACTAGGAATCCGGAGAGGACGATTAACCATCTTCTTCTTCCTCTTGCGAGGGGAAGTTTCCTTCGGAGTAGGAGCCCTTCGCTTCCCGGAGATTACCAAAGGCCCCGCAGGCAGAGGTACTTCACCCCTCGATACCGCCAACAGAGGCTCATCTAGAGTGACGGACTCCTCACCCTCGTCGGAAGAAACCGAGGGGACTTTGACTCTTCCCCCAGACTTGGAAGAGGGCACCCTAAAACTTCCATGCATATCAAAATTGCGATGGAAGGTGTTCGTTGCCATATAGAACTGGGCATACGAGTGCAGGATGCGCAGCTCCGTGGAGAGTGCAATGACCGGCATGGTAAAAATTGCTCCAGTGCAACCCATGAGGAAGTATCACCAGCCTCTTGCTCCAACAATGAGTCCACCCTTGGACCGGAAGCTGGTAACGGCATTGCCCACGTACAACTGATCATACCCAAACTGCCTGGCAAATCGACTAGACAGGTAGGGCTCCAAGAAGCAATGGTCTTCACTCCTGTACAGTAAATAGAAAGGTCTAATGCAGACCAATCAATTAAAAGCTTCAGGAGAAAGATTGGTCTTCTCTCTGCCTGAATCCTCAAGCCTAATCCTCGATTGATTATGATGTACAGAGGGGACAGTGCAGAAGAGCTTCCATCTGTGACTGAAGCCCAGCGCCCGCCGACAGTCTAGAACCGTGGCCACATTCCAGGAAGATTGCTGGTAGTTCAACAAGAAACTCGCCCCCCAACTACTGCCGGAGCCGGGAGACATAACCCTGGGGTTATGAAGAATTAACCATCCCATCAAATACAGTTATGGTAATTCTACCCTGGGAAAGCTATCACGCCAAGTTTCATCGGCGAGCAGCCCGTCAGTCATGGCCCTCAGGCCGGCTTGAATATGGCACACCGTGGCAGGGAGCAAGCCCAGTCTTGCCCCGAACACCAGACGTACTGCAGGCCATAGCGTGTTGCGGTGAATGCGGTCCGCAGATGCGATGCCAGGTACCACCAGTCGGCGCAGCCATTTGGAGAGAAAGCCTGCCAGTTGAGCTTCCCTGGACAGAGGCCTACGGCAGCGCCTCAAATAACTATAGGCCTTAGTGCCTACAGGATACTGTCCTACCCCTTCATCGAGGATCATGTCCGGAGCCCTAGCGTCTACCATGAGATCGTCGACTACCTGAGCATTAAGCACGCTCAGAGGATTCACAGGCAGATTCTTACCCTCCAACACCTTCTCCGGCTTAGCAGTTCTGGACCGGTAAAAGAAGAGGTAGGACGTCCATCTATTGATGTGAGCCAAATCTGAGGGCTCAGCATAAAAAGCGGTACAACCGAGGTAGTGGCACATCAGCTCCTGGTACACCTCCACTACTAGAGGGTCTGAATCCCCCAGCTCCCGGTTCGTGGGAACATACTCTTCGTACGGAGTATCCCCCATCGGCAGTCTCAAGATCTCTGCCATCTCATGGAGGGCCAATCCCAACTCCCCCAGTGGAGTGGTGAAAGTCCCGGTGAGCGAAATATATCGCTCCATCAGTGCCAAAAACAGGTTGGGGTTAGGAGGTAACCCAACACTGGTGGCACTCACAACTACAAACAGACCAATGTTCTCCAACTCGGTCTGAAAATGCTTCAGGGCCCAATCAACTAAGCGAGCCCATCGAAGGTTTGTAGGGGTGATCCACCCACTGCACCGAGGGTTCACCTTGGGGTATACTCCCCCGTGCCCCATAAAATCATTACAGAAGGTCGATAATTGGACCGACTGGATCACTAGGTTGTTTTCACTCGGGACACTGCCCGGGTACAGTCCCCTGAAGATCGTCACATTGCCGGAAGGGCGGCTGACAAACGACCCCTGGTCAGCTCCTTTCAGATAAAAGATCTTTCTCGGCCTACCGTGAAGATGAGGAGTCAACGTCCACGACATCCTCCTGGGATGTGTGGCATGGAAGAAAGCCAAGATGGGATAGTCTCTCGGCATCTTGGGCAGATACAAAACCAAGCTCCCGGCAGAGAAAACCCAGAGTTCTTTCTTGGGCTTCGTCTGGGACTGCTTGTCAATCATGTCCCCGAAGAGGAAAGCCGGCTTTATGTATTGGCCCCCGTCTATGTACGTCAGGGGCTCCCCGTTGATCAGATTCAGCAGCGTTCGCTCGCCCTGAGCCGATATCAGAATCTCCCTTCCTTCAGGATACTGCGGCCCGGAGATAGGAAATGTCACGTGTGACAGATCCTCCAGATAGTTGGAGTGCAGCATCCCGGCGGCAGAACCCATCACATCGGCTAGCGGAGATACATGCAAGTTAACTGCAATAGTGTAAGCAAAACACGTCAGTTCCTATAACTAGATATTACAGATCTTGCAGCATACGCCAAAAATCAACAGTCTGTGCTTTATGCCAAGACCGTAAAAACTTGACCATTACGCTGGAATCTATTTCCTAAAGCGTAAGAGTTCAAGGCTGGCAGTATACAGTCTGTGCTTTACGTCAGACTGATAAAGTTGAAGTATTACGCCAGAATCTTCATCCAGAAGCGTAACACTCAAATTTTATACGCCAACTTTCGACAGTCAAAGCTCTTACGCCAGACTGCGAAAATATAGAGTTTTTGCGCTGACATATTAGAAATATGGGCATAAAATATGAAACGTCTCTGTGCATCCTCCTCCTCAAAGAGGCTATCAGCACAGAAGATGACCCAGCGCGGTCACGTACAACGTGTGCGAAGGATTTTCAGTCGTTCTTTTTTGTCCCAAATGCTCTACCTTTAAGGCCGGGTGCACTGCTCGTCGACGGGATGCTTCGCTCAGAATGAGGTTCGCCTTGCCAAACCGAAGACGTTCTCTCTTGAGCAGAAGAACGAGAAGAAGAATCAACCTTCTTTCCCTTAGTGGAGGGGACTTGTTTCGGGGCCATTATTGAAAACTTTGAAATCTCGGAGAAGAGACGAAGAAGAACTCGAACAGACGAAGGCTTTCTTTCGCAGAAGACGGATGAAAAGTTTATCTCTCAGAAACTTGGGGTATATATAGAGTTTGGATGGACTCCTCGAATCCTGAACAAAATCTCCTAATTAATATTCGGTTATGATTGGGTACTACGTTAGCCTATCACTCAGAGAAGGCGGACAGTCAGCGAATTCGAAAAGTTTTCGCACAAAGCAGATTCGTGGTTTCTACGCTAAGGAGCTTTCTACGCTCGACAACTACAGATCTACGATTTTACGCTCACAGGCTATAAGTCTATGGTTTTACGCCCGGATGCCTTTGTGCTCGGTAGCTTTTATGCTCGAGAGGCTACAAACCTACGACTTCACGCTCAGCAGCTACAAATCTTTGGTCTCACGCTCGGTGGCATTTAGTTTACGCTCAGAGGCAACAGATCCACAACTGCACGCTCAAAAGATTTCCTTTTCACAGGCTACAAATCTACAATTCTGCACCAAATAGCTTTCTACGCTCGACAGCTACAAATCTACGGTTTTACGTTCAATGGCTACAAGTCTATGGTTTTACGCCCGGATGCCTTTGTGTTCGGTAGCTTTTATGCTCGAGAGGCTACAAACCTACGACTTCACGCTCAGGAACTACAAGTCTACGATTTCACGCTCGGTGGCGTTTAGTTTACGCTTAGAGGCTGCAAACTTATGATTTCACGCTCTATGACTTTTCCACACATCTGAAAGATATGCCGGACAGAGTACGCGTACATCTGAACGATTCTCAAGGCGATCAATTACAGGAGTTCACACAGAAGATACTCCTTCTTGACCTCAAGATACCCCAAGTACCCGAAGCATACGGAGTTCAACATTGAAAATTACTCTTCTTCATGGGTCGATTCGAAGTTCATCCAGAATCTAGTCTGAATATTTTCTCTGCAAATTCAAGATGGCAGCTCAGTTCTTGACAGCCATTCCTCGCCCTGTTCCAAGGGATTTTCGAGAAATCACTCTTGAAGACGACGGTCTGAACAAAAATTATGTTTATCAGAAGTAAAAAAAGTTCAGAATTCTACGCGGTTCCTAACAGCAGGACAGTTCGAACACTCGACTGCTAAAGCGGCTTTCTACGCATCCTTAGTTATGCGTAAAAGACAGGACAGGACCTAGCACTCTTTCTACATAGAGTCAGTGTAAAGAATCAGACGTGTCGAAGCTACACACATTCAGACTTCACAGCAAAGTATGGCAACATGATCATATGCAAAGAAGAAAGATGATTTTATTAAAATTAAAAGCATGATTACATGAGGGAAATCCAGTCTACAAGGGTTTTCTTCATTTTTCATGACTACACATGAGGGAAATCCTGTCTACAAAGGGCTTTCTCATCGTCGTCTGAAGATCGCACCCAGAATCTGTTTCAGCCAGGTTCTCACACGGGCGGCATCCTTCATCTATCTTCTCCAGCAGTCAGTCAGTAACCGCAGACTGACTGACATATTGGTCAAATGGCGGAAGGATACAAAACTGGGCATAGACCCATACTCCAACAGAAGAAAAGTATGGTAACTCTGCTTTCCTACAGATGATGCCGTGACAGATTGTGTTGAGGTATTTCACCCAACCCAATCTCGGACAGCAGCTAGTTTGTCTGCCCTCTTCCACAGATAACGGGAGAAGGCACCACTTACAAGCTGCATGGTGAAATACAACTCTCCTTCTCTTCCGAAGAACCACCATACAAAGTTGCTGATTATCCCGAGCAAAGGAGGCTATTATATCCTTCAATGATCCATCGTTGCAGAGGACATTTGCTCGAAGACGCCATCTTTTTTGGCTCCTTACATGCTGGAAGAACATGATCTCCTTCTTCCTCAAATCGACCCGACGAACTCCGGCCATTATCTCTGTGTGGTGAAGGAAGTGTGGGAAGAACAGGATAACTCCTCAGCCTTTTTATAGGCAAAAGAGATCACCGATCCCCAATAACTCCACCATAAAGTCAGCCATGAAAGAACGTGTCAGGCTTGACCATTTCGGGCTCCATTCAGAGCGTTTTGAGTTACGAGGAACGGTTCATGCTTCATTCAAAGCGTTTCAAATTTCGAAGAATTTAAAAGCTTTGAAGGGGGTCTTGTAGAAGCATGAAAAATAAGCTGGATAGCCATACGCAGCATGTTGATGCAGAGCAGCGTAAACAGAGGACCTCAAAGCCATCAAACGTGCAACAGAGCTTTTCCGCTGAGCACAGCGCAAAAATATAGGCTCAAAGACCATCCGCGTAATGCAGTATGTCCAGGCTGCTTCGGCGTAAACAGGGTGCTTTATCACCTATATGGCGTAAAACTCATCCGCTTTCAATGCAGCATTGAAGTGTACGAGGAATGCTTCGTATTCTTCGAAATGAACCTGTCAGATCATACAATGAACCTGACGTCTGGACTCCTGACAAAGAGTACTGTACGATAACCCAAGTGACGGGTATCATGATGGCACGGCACTGCAACCCAGGCTGTCATTTACTATCATTTCCTTTGCGTAAACCACTTTTACACATACAAAGGGATACACTGCCTAGTTTTACACAGGCCGATGTGAGCTGTTTACGCTTCGCAGAAGACAAACAGCCTGCCACGTCAAAAGCTGCACTTCGTACAGGGCTCGAGGCACTTCTCTGTATTTAATGCGCAGAGCGGTGACAGTTTCTCGAGGCACGTCTCCGCACTTAAAGCGCCAAATACTGACAGATGCCCAAGGCACGTCTCTGCACTTGATGCACAGAAGGGTGGCAGGCCTTCAAAACATGCCTCCTCATTTAATGAGCGGGATAAAGGCGGATCCCCGTATTTAATGTAGGAGATTTGATTAAATGTCACCGAACCGTCGTTTAGTGACATCCCCTTTGCGTAAACTACTCTTACGCATATAAGGGAATACGTCGCCCAGTTTTACACAGGCAGACGTGAGCTTCTTACGCTACGCAGAAGGCAAATAGACCGTCACATCAGCGGTTACTCTTCGTACAGAATTCGAGGCGTATATCTGTATTTAATGCACAGAATGATGGCAAATCTTAAAGACAAGCCTCTGCATTTAATGTGCAGGATGGGGGCAGATCTCTGCATTTAATGTAAGAGATTTGATTATATCTCCAAGAGCCGTAATTCCGGCAAAAATGTCCACATCGTCTCGGCTTCTATGCATGCTCGGCTTCTATGCCCACCCGACCTTTATGACCACTCGGCTTCTATGCCTACTTGGCTTCTACGCCACTTGGCTTCTACGCCACTCGGCTTCTACGCCTACTCGGCTTCTATGACCGCTCGGCTTCTACGCCTGCTCGGCTTCTACGCCTACTCGGCTTCTATGCCTATTTTGGCTTTTATGCCATGGTGACAGTCATTGGCTTCTACGCCAACCTCTTCTACAAGGGATAACTACCTACGTGGCTTCTACGTCGTGATCTTCGCAGCAGATATACGTATTTTGTCCCTTAGTTGGACGCGGGTCACATGCTCACTCAAAAGATTATCTGTACGCAGGCATTGGTTATTTTAATCCGTCGTGTAAAAGGGTGTTGTACTTTCCACTACTCAGTTTCTACATCGACTGAGTGGTCACTGTCACTAAAACTCTATAAATAGAGACCTCTATCAACAAAGGACAAGGTCAAAGAAATTAGGTCAGAAAATTGATCAAGAAATCCAGTATCAGATCCAATGGTCAAAGAAATTGGAGGTCAAGAGAGAGAGAGGAGAGTAGAATCCAGAGCTCAGGCAAAGAGAAGGGATCGACGACTTTGGCATCGAGCATCCACCCTCTTTAGTAACCTTTGAAGCTGCTTTTTGTCTTCCACGGCACTTCTTTAACATCGTGTGGTCCAAGGGCTAAAGTGATCGACTGCAGATCAGACACCTATAGCAATATTTACCCAGATTAAATAAATTAAACTTAGTCATCCTCGTATAGGATTAAATTGTACAATATTGTTTGTAAACCTAAAAGAAGGGCAGGTTTTCGTATAAGACCTCGTTTTCCATATTATCAAATCTTTTTCGTTTATTATCCTAAACAAACACGCTGAGCTTCTGCTGTCACTCTCTGGGCCTCTAACATGCCTTGGATCAGTGTGAACATATGTGCCCCATCAGTGGGCATACATCCGAGAATCGGTGTCGGTAGAGGTGGAAGGTTGTCCGTCACAGCTGGGGCAATCCTCTGAATAGGTGGAAGAGGAATCTCATTAGCTGCAGATACTCCCACATGAACAGGAGATATAGGAGGAACTCCAGATGTATGTTCTTCAGGTCGAGAGGTGGCAGACCTCTCTGAAGCTGCTACTCCCAATCTCAAAGACCTAGTCTTTGGCACATCCTGAAGACAGACCGAAAAGAATCAATTAAGGTAATAGATACGATATCATCAAGGAAGGCCAGTAAAATTTTAAAGGAAGCAATCACTCAGAATAGCATTGTAAGGATCAAAAATTTTCTAGTATGATTAAGCATACTCTCATCCTAAATCATATTTCCTATATCCTATTGCAGGCTCGCAGTAGTATAACTAAGTTGTTGCACTACCACGACATCGCACAACTTACTAAGCTAGACCTGCATGGGCCACAACTATTTGTTCTTGACAGTGAGGCTGTTAAGTGCCCTGTAGTCGATACACATACGTACCGACCCATCCTTCTTTGGTACAAAAAGTACTGGAGCACCCCATGGTGATGAACTGGAATGGATAAAGCCCTTGTCTTGCAACTCATCCACCTGCTTCTTCAACTCCTCCAGTTCATTGTTGTTTACTCTATAGACGTGCTGAGATATCGGCTCTGTGCCTGGCACCAAATCTATAGAGAATTATATATCTTCGTCCGGTGGCAACCCCGATAACTCCTCTGAAAATACATCCATGAACTCTATAATCAACGGATGTGGCAGCTCCTACTCTTATACCCAAGTTCTACAGAAATTGCCTTCGCTCTACTCTGCTCCTCGGACGAACTCGAACTCCGGCTCTCCTGGCGTCTGAAATAAAACTCGGCCTCCACGATAATTGATACTAGCATGATGTCTACTCAACCAATCCATCCTAAGTACTATATCGTAACTCGAAAGTGGCATTCTCACGGTCTCCTAAATAAACTCTCTAGTTCTTACAAACATCACTGATCAGGATAATTCTACCTCCGATCGTGATCTTACAAGTCCTCGCCAACGGTTCAGACTCAAGATGATGCCTCAAGGCAAAAGATACAGATACAAAGCTATGAGAAGCACTAGAATCGAACAAACATGAGCTGGAAAGGAATCGAGATAAACTGAACCTGAGATGACATCGCCAATCGGCTCCTCCTCCTCGACTGTCAAGGTAAAAGCTTGCCCCTGTCATTGTGATCCTCTCTGCTGCTGATGCTGGGAAAACTGCTGCTGCTGCGATGGTAGAGGTCCTCTCTGTTGCTGTCCCACTGGTGGTCTAGTGGGTGCACTCTGTGCCTAACCTTCGCCATGAACTGGATGAATTGGGACTTTAGGACAATCCCTCAACTGATGATCTCCCGATCCACAAAATAAGCATTGGCCTAGCCTCATCCTGTATGTGTCCCATCTGTATCCTTGCTTCTTACAGAAAGTGCAAGGAACTGCTACCCTCTGGATCTGATGCATCTGATGTGCTGGCGCTCTAGCTGGCCCGTGATACTGCTGCCTCTAGTGCTGGTAATACCTCTGGTACTGCTGCTGGAAGTGAGACTTCTTTGCTGGACCCATGTTGGTGCTGGATCCTTCTGTGTCCCTCGAACTCTTAGATCCAAGGTCTTTGCGCCTGTCTGAGAATCTCCTCGAAGGTGGCGGTGTGATCTTCGTTGGTATGGGATTTGATCTCCCAGTTCAGGCCCTTCCTAAACTTCCTGGCTCTGCCTCTAGGGTTCTTCCACTCTACGAAGCGACCTAGTCGGCAATACTCTGCCGCATACTTGTCCACTGACATACCTCCCAGGACGAGGTACTGAAACTGACTCTCGAGAGATGTAAGAGCCACATCTGGGAAGAACTTCTCCTTGAAAAGCTCTTTGAAAGCTTCCCAAGTGAGTCCTGGTACTGCAATCCTGGAGTCTGTCCGAAACTATGTCAAGGCAATGCCGAACATCATACACCCTGCTGCCTCTATCTGTAGCATCTCTAGAATCTGCGCCAGCCGCAGGTTTCACTCGATGTTCTCGATCCAATCATCCGCGTAAAGGATCCCCTCTGTGCCTCTGAAGTCCTTCGGGCCCATCCTATTAAAGTCAATGGTGGTACCCGACCTCGGTTGTTGAGGAATAAACTGAGGTGGTATCGTCTGTGGCTTGACTGTAGTAGCTCTCTCAACTGCTGCAAGTGCGATCTGGTAAGCATTCCCTACACTCTGTCACAGGACCTCTGGCTGATGTTGTTGCGCCTCCATCTTCTGCTGGAAGAATGCGAACATCCGCATCTGATCAACTGCAGGTGGTGGGGGTGGAAGATCCCCGAAAGTTGTCTAGCCTGTCCTCGATACTAGAGGTGGAGCACCTCCGAAAGCTGCTGCTGATACGCCCACCTGTACAGGTGAAGCTGACCTCCTGAATGTACGTACTGGACCATCGTCTAAGGTGCTTCCCTCATGGGTGATGAAGTGACTGATCGTCCTGTCGTGGCACCTGGTCGTTGGAAATGTGTCCTCGGTGTCATCCTGAAGATAGATTGAAATAAGGAATCCATATTGAATAAGATACAATATAATCAAAGAAGGACAGAACTTTATTCAAAGTAAAGCAATTATTCAGTAGATAAGGATTTGCAAAATAGATTTTAGAATTTTTCTAGTTGTGATAGAGTAAACTCTCAGCCTAAACCCTATTTCCTAAAGCAGGCTCGTAGTAGTACTCTAGGCGAGCACAACTACGATATCGCACTACTTGCAAATCTAGACCTGCATGGGCCACCACTAAAAATGTGTTACAACCCGCACCCGGATAATCGGACACGAGTACGTGGTTACGCCCAGCCTATGCCACAGAATCAAAGGTAGAATATTGTGTGGGTCATTTCTAACTATCTAACATCTCAACAATATAATATGGTACCTGTCAATCATCTCAACTCCAAATGGAGGAACAGTATAGTATCTCACAAACATGGCTAATCTCAATCACAAAACAAACTAAGGAAGAATAATGCATGAATGGAATAGCGAAGGAAAGAATAACATACAATCCATAATCTGAAATAATAATACAAACTGTGAATCTCAATAATATAATAGTCTAATACATGCCAACATAAACTAGACCTCCTCGGGCTCTGCAACTTAGTCCTCCTGGTCAATTGGAGTATCCACTAAAGGTACGTCGTCCTGCGGCCCGTAGAATATGGGACACTGCTCTATCAGCAAATCATCTAGAAAAATATATCCAGTCAGGATTGGAGCAAAGTACATACCTCTGAAAGCAGTTTCAATAACATAATCGAGCATATAAAACAAAGAATATAAATGAAATACAATATCACGAACATATGAATGAATGAATAATAGGTATACAGGTAATATACGAGAATATAGATCAATAATATAAATATTTGCAATATGATAAAATAACTGCAATCTATCTATTGTGCCCCAGAATACAAGTTTATTATGTGATCGATTTGGGTGAACATGATCAGGTAAGACGATTACAAGTGAGGTATGTAACCAGAATATACACGATGTAACAATGGAGCTTTGATCACATAATCAACTCCTACTCTCCCATCCCCAACTAATACCAATTGATCCAATCACGACACGCTACGAACACGAATATGACACCTGAACACTAGCAGTAGGTGTACAAGAATAAGCACACTGAACACGAAATATAAATCAATACCTAATATATACGATAAAATACAGGTACACGAGTACCCACTGAACACGGTAGGGGATAACATTTCCTGACGGGATCCATGTAGTACAAGTCTGTGAAATTACTGTGTCAGAATCAAGTATATAATTCTAGAACATGCATATATAGACTATTATGAATTGAAAACTATCACAAAAATATACTCGCCTAAAGTCTTGAGCAAGATGTGTCTCTCGATGCCCAAGCTTGTGTCACACTAACCTATATATAGTATGTTGCATCAATACAAGGTTCGAAAATGACAATAAGTTAAGTTGATGCAATTCTAAGTCAATAAGACTAACTATAATATACTACACACACATCCATATATAATATACCTACATATATACAAATATATAGCTAAACTATATGCTAAGCATAGCTATTAATCTACTATTAACTATCTAGACTAATAGTTATATATACTAATATCAAACATAAATACTATAGATACTATAGTCTAGGAGTCTCACTATCAATACACTTACTAAACCAACCTAACTAACTAAACCAATACCTTGATCACTAACTAACCCAAAACCCCAAATACCCAATACCTCAAAACTTGAACTGAATTAAAAACATGGATACACTAATTTCCAACTGAAACTGCTACTAACTACTAAAACTACTAAACTACTAGTGAAATACATAAACCAAACCCTTGACTGAACCAAAGCCTGATACCTGGACTGGATACTGATACTTCTACTGATATTGGTACACTGATACCTGTGATGGCTGTGCACGAGCCCTCTATTTCTTGCTGCTCGATGCAGTTGCTCATTGCTCTGTGCTGCCGTTTCCCAGTTGCCTTGAGTTGTTGATCAACTGGTCTTGTTACTGATACACTACTGAACTGTGCAGTTGATCACTGTACAGTTGTGATCGAGGTGCTCACTGCACAGTTGAACTGAACTGCTTGCTCGACTCTGTCTGCTGCACTGCAGTATAGCTAGCTGCAACTGCTATTGCACTTGCTGACTAATCTCCCTTTGCTGCACATTAAACTACATGCCTCCTTATGTGCACTGCACAGTTTCAAGTAACGGCTGAACTTGAACTGAACCTGTCTATGGTTATTGTTGTTGATCTTCTGCAGGACTGCTAAGCACGCATTCCTGTGCTCCATTGCTGTGAGTATCCTGCTCACTGCTACTGCAGTAGTTCCTCTCTTTGTTGTGATACTGCACAGTGTTGATTCTGCACACTGAGATGAAGAACCTGATGAATGTTGCTCTATGCAACTCTCCTACTGACACACAAACACACACAACATACACAAACACTCATAGCACAAACACTTATACACATCTACTTATACAACCACTCCTCTATGTATCTCACTATCTATATATCTATATACATATAATCTATCTACAATAATTAATATCTACACACCTATAGATAGATATATCAAGGTCCCTCACTCTATATATGTAGAGATATATATACACACACATATAATCAAACACACACATGCATATATATATACATATAAATACTAATACACACACACACATACACACACACACACACACACACACACACACACACACACACACATATATATATATATATATATACACAAACATAGATATATATACATACATATAGATATACTTATAACTATATACACTATTGTGTACACATATATAGACGCACACAATACACTTAATCATATACATACTCATATACATATACATATACATATATATATATATATATATATATATATATATATATATATATATATATATATATATATATATATATATATATATATATATATATATATATAATTGAGAGCAAAACACCAAACTCGTGGAGTGCACCACACTCGTATCACACTAATTCTATGATACACTTGTGATATGGCTCCAACATACAACCAAACATATTTTGGAGGATACGATCAAGTCTAATACACTAAATATGAATAATACATATAGTAACTAGATCAACTACGTGTCCGTGTCGTAATATGATATGCATAAGTCCCCGTATCGGAGAAAAACCCCCAAAATTAATCTGTTTCGTCAAATTAACGAGATACGGCCTACACGTATCCAATTATGGACACGATACTAGTCACAAACAATCAATTATATGTCAATTTGATCTATTTGACCAAATAACAAATACCACATGTGCCAATCTCGGAATTCTACCAAAATTGACACCAAAATGCACATAACTTCCACCATAGGTTTCCTACGAACCTAAAACCAATTCCTATAGGTAGCCTATGTATGTGGGTTGGTTTCTCATGGTTAAATCATAGATTTAGAGTCCACTAGAAGAGAGAAAACTGAAATATACCTATTGGGAGATGGATTCTCAATGAAAAGTCCCCAAATGGAATGTAGCTCCTCTCCTTGTAGATTTTGGCCTCCTCCTTATTGCTTCTTCCTTCCTTCTTGTAGATCCTTAATCTAGAAGCCTACAATAAAGAATAAGAAAGAAATTTGTGAGAAAATTGGTGGAGGAATGATGAGGGAATGAAGGAAAATGGAAGAGGGAAAAACTAGATCTAATAAAATTGGAATAAAATGAGAGAGACACTCTCTCTCCTCCTCTAATGTGGCTGGCCACTACCCCTTCGCCAAGCTAGTATAAATTTTTTTTTATTATCCCTTGGGGCCTCTCATGAAAAAATTAATTAGGAAGTGAAGGTTCTAGTCTAATGGTTTCACTAATTAATATAACCTCCTAATCCATGGGCCTAATTCATGGGCTCAATCTAAACTCATATGAAATATTGGTTCATGTATCTAATTAAATAGGTTAGGTCCACTACACAAGTCTAAAATAATTCTATAACTAACAATCAATAAATAATACAATAATTAATTTAATCATATGCACAATATTTAAATACAAATAATCCTAAAAATTAAAATATCCAAGTCAATTACCAAACTACCCTTAAATAAAAATGTAAGGGTGACAGTTCTCTTGTTGGTATTTACTATTTATCATTCGGGATGTATATTATGTATCTCGCTATGTCCCTCTAATGACCCAGTTTTCTTCCAGGTTATTTGCTGAGCTGCTTTGTTGGGATTATTGGGGACTAGTTTTTCGAGTTTTAGGTATACTTACATGTTACCTTCTTCATTGTTCCTCATTAGTTATTTTATGTTTTAGTTAGTTTATAGTTAGTATGGTGGATATATCTATAAGTTTTATATGGATAGTTGTTGTGACCTATAGAAAGTATACGTACTTAAGCTGGACTGGAGTCCGCTTGGTGCATAGCTGGCCATTGCCACGTATCCTAGTTTCGTGTATTTTGGGACTAGGGCATGACATAATTTTTGTAGTGGCCTATGCAGATGAGCTAGGCATTTTGGTTATATTACCGTACCAAGCAGGCATGCGGATAAGATTAGATTTCAGAATACATCCACGACAAGGATTATAGACTTCTCTAGGACTCTTCAGCGTGATTGTTTACATATTTTTTTCTCAACATGGCTGCTTTTGTATTCTTCCCTTCTTGGTGATTTGACTGAACCTTTCTTTAATGACTTCTTGATTGATTTTTTTTTATTTTATTCAAGTTGTTTGCTAAACATCTCATAGATTTGGCCAAGGGCAGGTTTGAGAACCTATATTATTTGATGAGGCATATACGCACTACAGACATCCGATGAATTATGAAATCAAGAGTTTTGCAGCCAGATGCGTACTGGTGAGGCCGACTCCAAGTAACGTAATCATGGAGATATACAGTTCTCGAGTTTTACCTAAACTATATTTTGTGAATATATATTGACTTTATGTCGTTCTTGGAAGATTTTGACTATTTTTATGAATTAGAAATATTAAGAGTAGTTATCCACGGTTAATAGTGATTAGTACTTTATAGGATTGAGGCTAGAAAACTCTATATCAATTTTAAAGATTTTAAATGAGGGATAGAAGATATGTTCGAGGCTAATTATGAGGTTTTGATTAAAGGAATTCATCGATAAACTAGACTTGGAGGCTACAAAAGTTGAGGAAATAAAAAAATTACGACTGTGAAAAAAATATTTGGATAATGATAAGTTAAACTTTAAGAATGTCATTAAATGATTGTTTATTTTCAAATTAGGTATGAATAGGGTAGGTATCTTTGAAATTGAGAAAGAGTTGAGATAAGAAATGTGGGGGCCCATGCTGGTCTGAGTCGCAACTAATGCGATATCGTAGTAGTGCTCAGACTTAGAGTACTATTACGAGCCTGTCATAGGATATATGATATAGGATATAGGATGAGAGTATACTCAATCACAACTATAAAACTTCTATCTATTGATTTTATTATCCTTATCACTCTGAATATTTGCTTTCTTTGAATAGTAATGTCCTTATTTGATTATATCGTATCTTTGGCCTTAATTGACTTCTTATTTTTTCAATCTATCTTCAAGATGTCGTCGAAGACCAAATCACAAAGATCAGTACCCGCAGCTTCAGAGAGGTCTGCCACCTCTCGACCTGCCACCCGGACAGCTGGAGTTGCTCCTTCTGTTTCCCCTATTCATATAGGAGTTTCAACAACTTTCGGGGGTCCTCCTCCCCCACCTTTCCAAAGGGCTATCCCAGTTGTAGCAGAGGACCTTCCGCCACCACCACAGATTCTTTTTCTGGGAGGTATGCCTGCTGACAGGGCCCAGATGTTTGCTTTGATCCAGGGCATGGTAGATGCGTAGAGGGTGTTAAGAGATGCTCAGTGTGTTCAGGCTGAGGCACAGATGTTGCAGGCAGAGGCGCACCAAGCGCAGACGGAGCTGATGAGAGAGAGCATGGAGAATGCTCTTCAGGTGGCTCTATAGGCAGTACAGAGTGTTGTCCAGCAACATCCTGGCCAGACGCAGCAGCATAGGCCAGGCACTATAGTGGACTTCAAGAGGATATCACCGCGGGAGTTCAAGGGTACCGAGGGTATACTCTACGCCAACGACTGGTTGGAGGATATAAAGAGGAACCTGTGTTTGGCTCAAATTCTAGAGAACCTGCAGATCGAGGCAGCCGGCAGCTAGCTATTCGATATCGTACTCATTTGGTATCGCAAGGAGCTGAGGCTTAGCACTCGAGGACTTACTTGGGAGATTTTTAAGGAGATTTTCAAGGAAAAGTTCTTCCCTGACATGGTCCTAGGAGCCTTGGAGAGTCAATTTCATGACTTAGTCCATGGGAACATGTCTGTTGATGAGTACGCCGTGGAGTTCTACCGTTTGAGCCATTTTGTACCATCCATGATTCGGAACTGTCACTACCATATTTTCTAGAAAGGATATTTTGGTAATTTTATAATTAATTAAATATTGTTGTCATGCCCAGTCGGAAATAACTCCTAGCCTACGCCACAATATCGGTGGTAGAATATTGTCTTGGTCAACTATACAATCTAATTATCTCACAATAAAGCATAAACCTCCAATAATATCTCAACTCCAAGATGAGAGTATAATCAACTTAATTCAACACAATACTCAATCACATTTCTTTGGCACGAGAAGATATCACAGAAGTCTAACATAACTAAGCAGTTAAAAAATATAATAACAAGAATTAGAAATAATATCTAGACACAAATATCTATCAGAAACAAATCTGGTACCAAAATACTAAAGAGAACTAACTATGCTAACTAGTGAACCCGGCTAAATTTTTTGACAGTCACTCCAGAACTAGTGGGTCCAAGTCTGCACCATCTATAGGCTGAGGTCCGTAGTATGTCGGACACCAATCTCCCGGATCCTCTAAAATTATTTTCCAGTCAGGAATGGAGTGAAGTACAATCCAATAGCAGTTCAAATTAATTGACAAAAACTATAAAGTAGTAATATAGAAGATGATATCTACGATGATAATATAACTGATAATCAAGAACAATGAGAGAATAGGCAATACTAGCAACAGAATATACTCAATGCGTACAAGAATAAAGGAATGAACTGTAATGTCAGAAATATAACAAGGTAATCAATGAACTGAATAATGAAATCTACAATAACTATGTGTTTTGAGATACTAACTAAATATGTGATCGGCTTGGGAGATTCAATGATTACACTAAGGAGCTAACTCAACCATACATGAATTGTATGGTTAGTTAGTAGCCAATGATTACACTACTAGTCGATAGTTTCTTGATCACATATTTAATTGGTATTTTCCCCGTCCCGACTGATATAATGGATCGAATCATGACACGTCACTAGCCAATTTATCCAATGTTTAATCTACAATATTCAATGTTATCCAACACCAAAAAGGATAGTATCCGATACCATCTCCGTAATCAAGGTAACATCCCATGACTGACGATCCAATAACAATACCAATTTGTGTACCATCGTGTCAAGAATCATAAGTAACATTTCTACATACTTGAATTATAGTGGTAATCAAATAATAGAAACTATCAGAGAATGTACTCGCCTGTGGTCCAGAGCAAATGATGAAAAATGATGTCCAAACTAGTATCACAGACCTATATATGGAATATTGCATTAATACAAGTTTTTGGGAAGAGAATAAATTAAACTAGTCAACTTCTAGGTCATAAAGTCATTTCTAAGTCAAAAGTCAAAATCGGTCAACTCTAAGTCAACTATGGTCAACTATAGTCAAACTACCTATTTCTAGGTTGCATAAGTCTAATACAAAAATATTGGGTTCAAATACTAAAGTCTAGGTCATAAAATTATATCTTAGGATACTAGGATACCGTTTCTCTGGATACGTATATCAATAGGTAAAATATACATACACATATTGTCAAACAATATTAATATATATATACAATCTTAACATTAAATAGATACCTTGGTTTTGAACCAACTTGGTATCACAAAACTAAACCAATATTGATATCCAAACCCAATAACTTGGATATCTCCAATTACCTTGGTACTTACCTTGGTTTCTCAAGGTAATACCCAATACCTTGCTTATACTAACTACCCATAAATATAACATATGCTACACTAAATATTAATACTATATAGTATATTAAAATATAAATAGCAATTAGCGACATGTTTACATATAAATATACTCTATATATAACTATTATATATAAATATCTATTATTAATAAAAACTGTCAAACTGTCGCTAAAACCCTGCCCGCTATCGCCGAAGACTGATGTTGATGCTGATACACTGCTATTTTAGTGATAGTTTTTTGCAACTGTCGCCAAAGCCTTCGCTAAAGCTCCTGATACACTACTGATACTGCTGCTGTTTCAGCGACAGTTTTCTGCAACTGTCGCCAATTGCTGTCGTTGTTTCTCCTACTGCTGCTGCTGCTGTGTTACTACTGCTGTGACGGTTGCTGTTGCGACGGTTTCTGCGGTCGCTGAAGCTCCTGATTTATAATATATATAACAAGACATATATATATATATATATATATATATATATATATATATATAACACATAAATATATTTACTAAATATATACATATAATTTACTACTAATGAATATACATACATCCATACATATATATATATATATATATAACAACTATATATAACATACACACACATACATAGTAATATATATATATATATATATATATATATATATATATATATATATATATATATATAATCATACAATAATATGTATACATATATATATAAGTATAATATAACTACTTATATATTTATATATATACATAATACATAACCACAACATATATATACTACAATATATATAATATATCTTACATGTAGAAGAAATAGCTACAATAAATATACACATATAGTATATACATAGGTACATAGATCGAAGACACAATATTACATCAATATAATATATATACACCACCATATACATATATACATAACAACCACAAATATATATATACAATAATTAGTAGATCTTACATATGTAGAATAATAACTACATAAATATACAACACATATATATAATAGATAAATAGATCTATGATATTTAATATATAAATATATATAACAATAATATATGTATATATATACATATATATAATTACACAATACCAAGGCCAAGAACACAAGAGAAAATATATCTACAATTAAATTGCACACACATGGAACGTATTATCCCGTATCCCACTAGATCTAGGATACGCATGCGACACGAGTCCACCACACATCCAAACGTACCCCGAAGGACACGAACAAGTCATATATATTATTTATGAATAATACGAAGAGTCAAATACAAATCTACGTGTCCGTGTCAAAATGTGCTCAAAGTCCCGTGTCGGAGAAAAATCTCCCAAATCAACACGTATCACCAAATTGATGGGATACGACATACACGTACCCAATTGTGAACATGACACTAGCCCCAAATATACAATCATATGCCAAATTGATCTATAGGATCAATTGACAAACACAACAAATATAAATCTCGGAATTCTCCCAAAATTGACACAAAAAGTACCATAACTTTCTCAGTAGGCCTCCTATGAATACAAAACCAAATCCTATGGGTAGCCTATGCATATGGGTTGATTTCTCATGGTTAAATCTCAGATTTAGAACCTAAATTAAGGAGAAAACTGAATTATACCTATTAGAAAATGGATTCCTAATGAAACCTCTAAAATTGGTGAAATTGGCTTTCAACTTGTAGATCCTTGCTCCTCTTTGTAGATCCTTGCTTCCTCCTTCTAGATCCTTGCTCCACTAGTCTCCAATGGTGATTTGAAAAGAAATTGGGTAAAATTTTGGTAGAGACTTGATAAAATTTGGTTGAGAGAAATTTTAGATCTAGATTTGGAATAAAAAATAAAGAGAGAGAAAGTTTTTATCCCCTTTATATAGGCCTTACTTGCCCCCTCCCTCAATCTACTATGTAAAGTCTAAAATACCCCTTGGGGCCTCTCATAAAGAAATTAATTGAGGAAAGGTTTTAGTCTAATGGGTTTAATTTAATTAATCATCCTCCTAATAAATGGACTTCTATTTATTGGGCTCAAATCTAACTAAAATTAAATGTTGGGTCCATGGATCTATTCTAACTAGTTAGATCCACTACACAAGTCCAAAAATAAATCTAACATGCTAACAATAAATAAATATTTAACATGCACAATATTTAATTAATTATAAAATGACCAAAATACCCTTTCCTAGAAAATGTGGTAGTGATAAGTCTACCCCCCTTAGAATAATTTTGTCCTCGAAATTTAAGGGTGATCGTACTATTTCTAGGTCAACCCCTAGCAATCATAGTCTAACAAGGTCTGATCTAAAATCACACAAAGAACAGTACTATGCAAAGAATAGTATGCATGGTTATGGTCTCCGTTTGTCTTATTACTGTTGTCTCTGTCAAGGTATTCTATAGCTACACTAACTATATAACACAAGCATCCAAAAGGTACTAAAGAAACATCAATCAAAATAGATAAAAAGAAAGAACAGACTCGCTAACCCATCACCTGTAGTATTGGTCTCCTCGACCGTTATCGCAAATGCTCTGCCCTGCCGAGGTAGCTCCCTCTGTGGGTGATGAGCAATTTACAGTGCTACAGGTGGCCTAACTCTACCTCTCTGCCCTCGATCTGCACCCTGGCCTAGACGTTTAAGTGTCCAGAGACAATCCTTTACCATATGCTCCGTTGATCCACAATGTAAGCATGCTCCAAGTCTCTTTCGGCACAACTCCCAAGTATGCCGAGTCTTCTTACAATAGGTGCATTGAGGAGCCGGTTGCACCTGTCTCTGAGGCTCCTATGGTATCTGCTGTACTGGAGCTTGTACTGGAGCAACAATTGGTTCTTGCATCTGATATTGCTGCTGATGAGCTCCGAACTGTACTGGAAACTGTTGTTGCTGGAACCGCGGCCTCTTTGCCGGTCCCGCACTGCTACTGTCATCCCCAAACATATCACGGTCCCTCTTTGGCTTCAAGTTCCACTCTCGCTCGACCTTGCGTGCCTCCGAAAGTATCTCAGAATATGTCTCATAGAAAGATGGAATAAGAATCTTCATTTTCCAATTCAGACCCCCACAGAAACGGATAGCCCGAACTGTTGGCTCTCTCACCAAGTACTCCGCAAATCGACTCAGCCTCGCGAACTCCGCGGCATACTCCTCTACGGACATGCTCCCTTGTGTAAGGCTCTCAAACTGCCTTCCTAATTTCAATCTGTCTGTCCGAGCAAAGAACTTCTTCTTAAAGAGATCCTTAAACACCTCATAAGACTGCCCCGTATTAGTAAGAATTAGCTCATTCCTGAACCAAGTGTGGGCAACGTCGAACAGTTAAAGTCCTACCGCCTCAACCTTCAGATCATCCGCAAGACGGGACACCATCATGAGACGCTCGATATCTTCAAGCCAATCATCACCATAGACTATACCCTCTGTCCCCTTGAAAACTCGAGACTGAAGCTTCTTAAAATTTTGAACGTTACCTAGCTCGAGATGAACATTCTGTGGCTGTGGAGGAGCCTATCTCTGAACTGCTGTAATAGCTACCTGATGGGCATTTTCCATACTCTATCGCATCATATCTGACTGTCTGTGCTGGGCCTCTATCTGTGCCCTCTACAACTCTATCATCTCTCTAAACAGTGTAACCATGTAAACCCCCTCGATTTATTCTGTAAATAGTTAGGGTAGATTTAGAAATTTTTGGTTTTGGTAGCAGATGTCGAGGTTTAGAGTGGAGATAATTTTATCTGGTATTTAATTCATTTAATTAAGACCCTTGGCGCGCCCTACCATTGCTAAATTAATCGGAGCCCAATATCAGCCCATAAATTCTATCGGGCTATTGTACTTTTGACTTGACTCGCCAAATTAGGCACTGGACTTTTTCGTCACTTAAAAATCAGTTTTTGTTGTGCTCTAAATTAATTGCGCAACTTTCCGAAAATCGTAACCCATATTTAATTCCGTGTCGGACACCTGTGTAGTTACCCTAAATTTTGAGATACCAACTTAACCCGTTGAGCCGGACCAACTAAAGGGTCCAAGACTGACTCCAAGCCCCCACCATTTTTGGACTTTGTGTCATTTTTGAATTTTGACCCCAAGTGCCCCCACTTAATTTAAAATCGCAGGATACTTTAATTCTATTTAAATCGGGGATACAAATTTTGCCTAATTCTATTTTAATCCTTAATTAATCCCGATGGCCATAAAATTAAACCCGTGCCCTCTCACCATGAAAATTACTAAATACAATTTTCTCCATAATTTTAGCGTCATTTTATGTGTTCGTGCAATTTCCCGAATTTAAGGGGCTAAGTTGCAATTAATGAATTTATGTGTCATCACCCTATTGGCCATGAACAATAGAGAGGTCACAAAATTGGGTCCAATTTACACTCATCCACTCACCACTCTTCATGAAGAAATTATTTTCTTCATGACAAATCTCCACCCTCCATTTTGAATGGCAACATCTCCACCCTCCATCCATTTCACAACCCCCTATAAAACATTACCTCGCCCACCCTCACAAATTCCAACCGGCCCTAATCCCAAGGGAAACAAAAAATAAAAAAAACCTCTCTCTCTCCTCCCTCTTTCCCCCCATCACCAGCAAATAACTCTACTTCCCTTCTTCTTACTTCTTCTTCTCCTTCTTCTCCAACACTCCAGCTTCAGCCCTCCAGCCCGACTCCGGCCGTCGACCCCCGACTAACCCTGGTCAGCCAGACAACAGCCGACCCTCCCTCGACGGCCTGACCAGCAGCCGACCGGCGGTCCCCTCCCGCGGCGGCCTGACCAGCGGCCGACCAGCTGAACAAATCTCCACCCGCACGAGCTCGTACTCCGGCGAGTCCAGTCCGGTTTCAGTTTCCTCCCCCCATTCGGCCACTCTCCCCCGGCCACACCCCGCGGCCGACTTCAGCGCCTCTCAGGCCTCCTCCCTGTCCGACCTCTCCCGGCCATCTCTCCTCTTCCAGTTTCCACCTTCACCATCACCATTATCACCACCACGACCAGCTTACACTACAACCACCATCACCACCACCCTTACCTCTTCACTACCACCCCCGGCCACCTTCTTCGGCCGTACCCAGCATTGTCGTCGTCAAGGTCGACCCTCCCCCTATCTTTATTTAATATCCAGATT
The DNA here is from genome assembly GCA_036927795.1 of Iris macrosiphon. NCBI lineage: Eukaryota > Viridiplantae > Streptophyta > Magnoliopsida > Asparagales > Iridaceae > Iris > Iris macrosiphon. The sequence goes on along the minus strand of JAYESA010000012.1, from coordinate 119,161,012 downwards.
TGTTATGGTTTTAAATAGGATGATGTTTATATATGTGAAATGCTAGCTAGGGTTTTGGGTTATATATGTGGATATGTATGGCTAGTGTAATGTGGTAATTGAAATATGTGATTGAGGTATATATAGGTTGAGGTTAATGATGATTAATGTGAATATGGATTGAGGTTGTATTTAATGAGGTTTAATATGTTTTAGAGTTTATGTAGTATAGTGTAGTGTTTCTTTGAGCTATATGTGTAGGTATGTTGATTAGGGTTTTATATGTGCTTTGTTAGGGTTCTTTCTTTTTAACATATTATATATGTAAGAATGAGGATCCTTGATACTTATGGTTGTGTGCAGTAGTTAGGGTTTAGGAGTACGGGTTGATGATTTATACTTGTGTGTTTAATTGGGAAGAGAAGCATTACTTATACAGCATATATGGAATTGTTAGTATGGGTTGTGATTGAATTCACCATTAAGGAATGGTATGATTTTATGATCCAGTGGACAGTGGATGTTATGTAGAGGAAACTTGTCTTTGAAGTATGTAGTGTAAAATGCTCAATTTAAATGTATAATTAGTAAGGGTAGTAGGTGAATGTCTGATGGAGGACTAGTGTGATCGATAATTAAGAAACTGGAAATTTAAGGTGATTGATTTAGGGAGGTATATGGTGATTGGTAACAACGATATTAAACGAGGAACTTAAAATCATAAACTGTGTTTTGAGGATGGTTTGATGATGTGGTACAAATGACTAGGTGATTTGACGTATCGTACCGATAGTCAACTGGGGTCAACCCCCCTAGTGACTTGTCCCGGTGAGTCGTAGCTGAGACTGAGTTTAGGTGTAGATGTGTGTAGCATCCCTGTCTGTCGTAAAATAGATTGTTGATTCTGGTTGTATCTCATCTCTAGGTACTGCGGGACCCGAGGACTTGGACGCGGGACCAGATCCCCGACATCAGCAGCCACACGCAGGCAAGTGTACCTTGCCATCCTGTATTTCAGTTTACAGATATTTATTATTTTGTAATGTACATTGTGCACGTCTTTATGTTAACGTTCGATACCTCGCGTCCAGATCACAACCGGGTGCTGACGTTCGTCGTAACATCTTAGAAAAATTGTTAGATGCTTTGTAGTACCTTGATGCACGTACCTGAGTACATCGACACGCCAGGACACACTCATACACTGTGATCGTGCCAGATTCCTGTATCCTGATACTGACATCATGACCAGATACTGGGACGACCTTAGGATCGCGTCTGTTGAGTTACTTTCGTGAGTCGAGACTGTTAGATAAAGGTTCAGGTTCAGCGCACCATCGTTGACAGCTTGGGAAGGGGAAGACAGTTACTAGACGATTGGGCTACTCTGTACGCGCTTATATATATATATACTATTTCTGTAGTGATCCTGTATCTAGAGTAGTTGTACCACCCGTGTGACTCCTTGCCCGGAGCTGCGGTACGTGCCATGTGTTTTCGTGTCCGGAGCTACGATTTTATTTTGGACAGCCCACGCGTCGAACATTATCTTTAAACTGTGTCACACTTGTTTGGTTATGATAGAGTACCCTGTCGTTGCACTTGTACTTTCTGTTTACCTGGCATGCTATATTTTGTACCTTGTTACATCCCTCTGAGGACCTGGTTCCCTGCCAGTTTTGCAGCATAGATGATTACGGAGCATTTGGAGTTGTTGTTGGAGTTGCATGTCTTGCGGGCATGGTACCAGGTACTCATATTATATCTACCGGCATTATAGTTATTTTGTATTGTTTATTTCATCTGCTGTTGTAGCCTAGTTTTTATAGACTCATACTTCTTCTCGAGTCTATTCGAGTTAGTGTGTTATGGGGCGGCCGACTCTAGCATATATAGCTCTTTCTTGTATACTGTTGTACATTGTGGATTGAGACATAGAGGTTACATTTATGGAATATCTAGATAGTGCCCTTTATATTACAGCTTATACATATTCGAGTCAGACCAGAGTCTGGTCGAATGCGTAGCTGGCGTATCACGTACTCCTGGTCCTACGTATTTTGGGACTGGGGCGTGACATATTTTTGTGGTGGCCCATGCAGGTCCGATTTAAATCGTTTTGGTCACCTGACTGTGCCAAGCGAGCCTGCAAATTAGGAATAGATGTTATGATTGTTGAATAGGACCTCAATCCATAATCGATTTTAAAACTCTTTGTATGTGATTATCGCCCTTGGACTTCCACTTTGCATTCGTTCAATCTTCGTCAATATCTCTATCCTTGTTTCTCGTCCCCTATTATTCGGGGAGACGAATGCTTGTGACTGATGACTTCCCTCCAGAAGAAGATCGAAGACCAGACGACAGGAGACAGAATTCGTATACCTTTCTTGGAAAAGATTGTTACCTTATCAGGATAGATTGATGGGTTCTTCGAATTCTAGAACTAGTGTGGAAGGTTAGCAAGAGAGTTGGACCTAGTAGTACCCTACCCGTACTTGGGGTAGCAGTGATCTTGGAAGTACTGAGAGCTGGAAGGATTGTTGATCATAACCTAGAATAATTTACGGAAATGCATAACCTGATGTTGGAAACTAGTATTTGTATATGATAGCAATGCTATGAACGATGATTATGAGCTAGAGGAGATAAAAATTTTAGGATCTCACTTGGGAGATAATAATCGGATTCCAGGAAATTCTAGTATGTGCTTGAGTGATACCATTATTGTACTATGCGACTTGGAGAGATAAATAACGAAAGGAAAAAACTCGAGAAATAAAAAAAAATTAGGGAAAATTTGAGGAGAAGAGAAATTATACTTAAGGCAGGGGAGAAAATTTTCTTTTAAGGGATTAGTGTGGTAAACAGAACAGGAGGATTTATTTTGAGGTTAAGTCTGGACGATGACACCGTCCTAGCATGAGTTGATCGAGCCAATACCACGCGACACTAGATTGTCGACGTAGTTGCATTTATATTTTTAGGCCACCAGGATACCCTGAGTTGAGTTCAGGGAGCCCAAGAGTATGGTGCCCATCTACCTTAGGGGTATACAATACAGGAGGTGAACCAGTGTACCACCATATTATATCAGAGTTGAGAATGTTTTTCTAGAGGATCTTCTAGGCCTGCCACCTGACAGAGAGATGGAGTTTGTTAAAGAGTGGACTTCCAGAGCCGAGCCAGTTATCCTCTCGTCTTCAGACTAGCACCGATATAGTTGGTTGAGTTGAAGATCCATAGTAGAGGATCTCATAGACAAGGATTTCAGTTGGGCTAGTGTTTCCCCATGGGAAGCAACTATCTTAATAGTGCCGAAGAAGGATGAGACAGTATACTTGTGTATCGATTACAGGGCGTTAAGGGCGGTAACGAATAAGGAACAAGTATCCTATGCCTCGCATCGATGATTTATTTTATTAGCTTAGCGGCGCATATGCATTCTCGAAGATCGATCTCAGATCAAGTTATCACCAGATCAAGGTACGGGGAGAGGACATTCCGAAGACGGCTTTTCGGACAAAGTATGGACACTGTGAGTTTTTAGTCATATTGTTTTAACCAACGTGCCAGTAGTATTTATGAGTTTGAGGAACAATATTTTCCACCAGTACTTGGATAAGTTCTTGGTGGTAATTATCGATGATATCTTGGTATATTCTAAGGGCCAAAAAGAGCTCAACATGAGATAGAGGCACTGGCTAGAGTTGATGACAGATTATGATATCGAGTTGCAGTACTACCCTGGTAAGGCGAATGTAGTAGTAGATGCCTTGAGCAGGAAGCCTATGGCATATTTTTACGATTCATCGCCAATTGTTAGAGGATTTTCAGAAACTCAGGATTGAGATTGTATTGCCAGACATGGATGGACAGATGGTCAGTCTACATTGATTGAGAGGATCAAGGCAGCCTTGCCTACAGATACGAGATTTAGACGATTGCGAGAAAGGACAGAGGCTGACATGCAAACTGGACTCAGGATTCATGAAGACGGGACATTTAGGTATGGAGATCGCCTATGCGTTCCGAGTGGCGAGCTACGCCAAGAGTTGATGACCGAGGCTCATAGTTCGATTTATTCCATTCATCCCGGGGGTACGAAGATGTACCGAGACTTGAGGCAGCATTTCTGGAAGCATGGGATGAAGAGAGAAATTACAAGATTTGTGGCAAAATGTTTAGTTTGGCAGCAAGTCAAGGCTAAACATCAGAGGACTGCAGGATTATTGTAGCCACTTCCCATTCCCGAGTGGAAGTGGGAACACATTACCATGGACTTCGTCATAGGATTCCCGCGAAGCCCTAGCAGGAAGGATGCAGTATGGTTTATCGTAGACAGACTCACCAAGTCTGCACATTTTCTTGCCCTTCAGAGTTGGGCAATCCACAGAGATACTTAGTATACCAGATGCTTAGTATACCAGCAGGTGAAAGCCGAGAGGCAGAGGCCAGGTGGTTTACTTCAGCCATTACCTATTCCAGAGTAGAAGTGTGAGCACATTACTATGGATTTTGTGTCCGAACTTCCACGATCTCTAAGAGAGAAAGACGTTATTTGGGTCATCGTTGATAGGTTGACCAAGTCGGCCCACTTTTTGCCTTTCAATGTGGGTTTGTCTACGGAGAAGCTGGCAAATATGTATGTAAGGAAGATCATTAGGATACATAGAGTTCCTGTCAGTATAGTCTCAGATCGGGATAGTCATTTCACTTCTCATTTCTGGTGGAGTTTGCAGGCGAGTTTGGGAACCTAGCTCAAGTTCAGTACTGTATATCACCCCCAGACAGATGAACAGTCAAAGATAACTATTCAGACTCTCGAGGATATGATGTGCACTTGTGTACTAGATTTTGGAGGATCTTGGGAGGACCATCTCTATTTGGTAGAGTTTGCTTACAATAATAGCTACCAGGCTAGTATAGAGATATTACCATTTGAGGTTCTGTACGGTCAGAGATGTCATACTCCCTTGTCATGGGACGATATTTAAGAGAGAGTTTTGCTGGGGCCAGAGATGGTTGTGGATGCAGTGGAGAAGGTTAAGTTGATCAGAGACAGACTTCAAGTGACACAGGACAGACAGCGACATTGGGCCGATAACCACCGGAGACCTTTGGAGTTTGAGGTATAGTTTTAGATTTTTGTTTTTTGCTTGTTATTGGTTGTTGTTATAGATTAAGTTCTAAGGTTATATTTTGTTCTAGGTTGGTAATTTAGTATTTTTGAGGAATCTTTGATACGAGGCACGATTCGTTTTGGTGGAGGCAGAAAACTTAGTCCGCGATTCATCGAACCTTTCAATATTCTAGAGAGGGTCGGTGCAGTTGCTTATAGACTAGTCTTACCACCTGTATTGGAGGGAGTGAACATGTTTCATGTATCACAGTTGAGATGGTACATGAAGGATCCTAGTCACATATTGGATCACTCAGAGATAAAGGTGGGCCCTACTCTTTGCTATCCAGAGCAGCCAGTTGAGATTCTGGATCAGAGAGAGAAGGTATTGAGGTACCAGACTATTCCCTTGGTACGCATCGCATGGAGGCATCACTCTCTGGGAGAGTCTACCTGGGATAGAGAGGATGAAATGCGAGAGCGTTACCCATATTTGTTTGTGCCTTGAGGTATGTTCTTTCCTAGTTATGTTCTGTTCTTTTCTATTCTATTCTGTTATTTTTTTTGGGTAGTTTTCGTCATTAAATTTTGAGGATAAAATTATTTTTAAGGGGGTATGTCACGACCCATACCCAGTGTAAGGGTACAAGTCAGGAACAATGCCTAGCCTACGTCGCAGAATCGGCGGTAGAATATTGTTTGGATAATCTATCTAACCATATAATGAGCCACCAACAATATCAATATACTCAATCACAGATCTAAGATAGAAATAATCATGAATAAGATAAAAGAATAGTCACATACAACACATGAGTCTAAAATAATAACATCAATGAGCCTGAAGAAAGCTAAATAGTAAGCTGGAGACATATCCAGTACAAGGAAATACTAAGAAGCTACAAGTCCCGGGTTATCCGTCTTAGTCGGGATGAGTCCCTCCTGAGCCAGGGTCTCTGACTCTAAGCCCACAACATCCTGAGGCCCGTAGTATATAAAGTACCACTCCTCAGTGTCATCTGAAAAAAGATATCCAGTCAAAAAAGGAGCAGGGTACATCTCTAACAGCAGTTCTAATCAATAATATAAACTATGTAACAGTAAATAGATATGAATATATAAAATACAATAATAGATACAAGAGATATATAATAAAGTAAATACTGGAAATAAATACAAGAATGAGCAATATGACAATGAACAAGAATGCTAATGACTAAGTGTGTGATTATCAGCTTTAACATGTGATCGGCTTGGGAACTTAATACAAAATTTATGGTCTGGCTAATCATACTTGCGGTGTATGATTAACACTATTCAAGAACAAGACATGATACAAGAAGGGTATGATCACATATCTACACTACATACTCTCCAATCCGACTGGTATAGTAGATCCAACCATGGTACGCTTTGGCACATAATTCCCTAGAAAGATAGCTAGTCTCCCCGAGAATTAGTATCTATACAAGTACAAAAGGAACAATGAAACAAGGCTTGCGCAAGATACACCATATACCAAGGAATAACATCTCATGACGAGATCCGGATATACCAATCCGTGTAACCATCGTGTCAAGAAATTATGGATATCTACACTAGATACAATGAATATAGAGGATATCATAAATAAGAAACTATCAAAGAATGTACTCGCCTGAAGTCTGGTAAATAGTCTCACAAATGTCTGATATGGTGCCTCGAAGACCTAGATATACAATATAATATCAATACAAGATTTCAGAATAAAAATAAGTTAAACTAGTCAACATCTAGGTCAAAGAGCCATTTCTAAGTCAAAACAGCCAAACTAGGTCAACTCTAAGTCAAACCGGTCAAACTTGGTCAAACTACATATTTCTAGGTTGTATGAGTCTATCTCTATGATGTTGGGTTTATACACTAAGAAACTAAGCTACACTAGCTAAATCTAAGGTACTAAGGTATTGTATCTCAGCATACGCAAACAATTAGATATAGAAAATAGCATATATTGCATATATAATCAATATTAAGTATACTAGTCCTAATTATAAATGCTAAGTGGATACCTTAGTTTTGAACCAATGCGGTATCGCACCACTAAACACCCAACTTGATACCCAAATCCAATACCTTGAATATCCTCAATACCTTGGCTTTTACCTTGGCATTTAAAGGTAAAAGTAATATCTAATATATAACTAACATCCCAAATAATTCCTAGTACTCTAATATCAACTACTAGTATTTTCCAATATAAATTTTAGGTACTAACTCTCATGCTATATTTAACTATCAATACAATTAATACTTAGACATATATATATATATATAATATATATATATATATATATATATATATATATATAATATATATATATATATAACTTAGAGATATACATAAGAGGTATAAATACTAACTAGCTAGATACTACTAACTAACTAGATACTATTAACTACTAATTAACTAACAAAATACTTAACTAGATAGCTATCAACTACTATTAGTTAATATTATTTAACTTACTAAATATCTAGCTACATCCTAACACTAACCAACTGCTCTCACCTTATTATTACTGCTTCCCGGGATCTGCTGCTACTACAAGAAGCTACTCCTGTTGCTTGCGAGAAGTTGCTACTGCTGCTCTTTTGCGCTGCAATAAACTGCTGCTGCTGCTGCTTGCAGCAGCTCCATAAGCTGCTTGCTGCTTGCAGAGAACTGATGCTGCTGCTACTACGATAAACTATTGCTCCTGCTACAGCTCCTCTCATAAGCTGCTTGCTGCTTACGAGAAGTTGTTGCTGCTGCTGCTACGATAAACTGTTGTTGCTGCTGCAGCTGCTCCCATAAGCTGCTTGCTGCAGAAATCTGCTGCTACTGCAGTGTGCTCTTAAGCTGCTGCTCGGTTTGCTGTCCCGAGCCTCCTCTCTCCCAACACAACAACACACACACACAAACACACTACTACCATATATACACCACTATATATATCAACTATATATATATGTATATATACCTACTCCCCACTTATATATCAACTATATATATATGTATACTTGTATTTTATATATATATATTTATATATATATATATATATATATATATATATATATATATATATATAATACAAGTATACATATATATAACATAACTTACTTAAATAGCTATTATGTTATAGAAGTATAACTACATATATATGACACATAAGTATATAGATATATGATACACTAGCACATATAAATATATATACATAACAATATATATATATATATATATATATATATACATTTATTATAAATGACTAAGAACAAATAGGAATTAAATCTAGAAATGCAACACAATAAACAAGTGGAGTGCATCGCACTCGTATCACACTAGATCTATGATACGCTTGCGACACGAGTCCATCACACAACCAAACGTATCCCGAAGGACACACGCAAGTCTAATATATTATTTATGAATAATAAGAGTCAAACACAAATTTACGTGTCTGTATCAAAATGTGATATGCACAAAGTCCCGTGTCGGAGGAAAAACCCCCCAAATCAATACGTATCACCAAATTGTTGGAATATGACCTACACGTACCCAATTGTGGGTACGACACTAGACCCAAACACACAAACATATGTCAAGTTGATCTATAGGACCAATTGACAAATATAACAAGTGTCAATCTCGAAATTTCCCCAAAATTGACACAAAAAGTACAATAACTTTCTCAATAGGCCTCCTATGAACTCAATTCCAATTCCTATGGATAGGCTATGCATATGGGTTAATTTCTTATAGTTAAATCTCAGATTTAGAACCTAAATGAAGGGAAAAAACTGAATTATACCTATTGGGAGATGGATTCCCAATACAATCTCCAAATGTGATGAAATTGGCCTCCAACTTGTAGATCATTGCTCCTCTTTGTAGATCCTTGCTTTCTCCTTCTAGATCCTTGATCCACTAGACTCCAATGGTGATTTGGGAAAGAATTGAGATGAAATTTTGTAGCGAAATGATGTAGGAATGAAGGAATTTGGTTAAAAAAAATTCTAGATCTATATTTGAAATAAAAAGAGGAGAGAGAAACTTCCCCCCCCCCCTCTTTAAGTAGACCGACCCCTTGCCCCTTCCTCAAGCTACTATGTAATGGCTATTATACCCCTTGGGGCCTCTCATGAAGAAATAATTAAGGAGGGAAAGTTCTAGTCTAATGGTTTTAATTAAACTAATCATCCCCATAATCAGTGGGCTTTCTAGTTGGGCTCAATTCCAACAATTTATACATGTTGGTCCATGAGTCTAAACTAAACTAGTTAGGTCCACTAACACAAGTCCAAAACAATAATCTAACATCCAACAATAATTAAATAATATAATAAATAATTATTTACATGCACAATATTTAATTAAATATAAAATTACCAAAATACCCTTTTCTTAGAAAATATGGTAGTGACACGGTAGACTTGTCACTACCATATTTTCTAGAAGAGGATATTTTGGTAATTTTATAATTAATTAAATATTATACATATTGAATAATTATTTATTGTATTATTTAATTATTGTTAGATGTTAGTTTATTATTTTGGACTTGTGTTAGTGGACCTAACTAGTCTAGATTAGATCCATGGACCAATATTTACAATTAATTAGTATTGAGCCTAATTAAAAGCTCATTCATTAGGAGGATAATTAATTTAATTAAAAACTATTAGACTAGAACCTTTCCTTCTTAATTATTTCTTCATGAGAGGCCCCAAGGGATATTTTAGACTTTGTATAAAAACTTAGGGAAGGGGTTAGTGTGGCCGACCTATTAAAAGAGAGGAAAAAAATTTCTCTCCTTTTTTTATTTTAAATCTAGATCTAGAATTTCCCTCAACCAAATTCCTTCATTTTCACATCAATTCCCTACCAAAATTCTTTCTAAATTATCATTAAAGGCTAGTAGAGCAAGGATCTAGAAGAAGAAAGCAAGAATCTACAAAGAGGAGCAATGATCTACAAGTTGAAGGCCAATTTTATCAAATTTGGAAATTTTATTGGGAATCCATCTCCCAATAGGTATAATTTATTTTTTTCTCTTTAATTAGGTTCTAAATCTATGTTTTAATTATTAAAAACTATCTCATATGATGAGGCTACCCATAGGAATTGGAATTGGGTTCATAGGAGGCCTATGGAGAAAGTTATGGTATATTTTGTGTCAATTTTGGGGGAATTTCGAGATTGACACATGTTGTATTTGTCAATTAGTCAATTAAACCAAATTAATATGTGTTTAATTGTTTGTGGCTAGTATCATATCCATAATTGGATACGTGTAGGCCGTATCCCAATAATTTGGTGATACGTGTTGATTTGGGGGATTTTCCTCCGACACGGGGCCTTGTACATGTCATATTTTGATACGGACACGTAGATGTATATTTTACTCTTCGTATTATTCATAAATAGTATTTTAGACTTGCTCGTGTCCTTTGGGGTACGTTTGGTTGTGTGGTGGACTCGTATCGCAAGCGTATCATAGATCCAGTGTGATACGGGTGTGATGCACTCCACGTGTTTGATTGATTTCATTTCTAGATCCAATTTTTATTGTTCGTAGCTATTGGTAATATATGTATACATATGTATATAGATATAGTATTATGTATATGTATATAGATATCTATATATATATATTTATATATATATATGTTAAGGAAAATAATATAATATATGGGTATATATATATATATATATATATATATATATATATGTGTGTGTGTGTGTGTGTGTGTGTGTGTGTGTGTGAAGTATGATTTATATATATACGTATGAGGATGTGTTACTTAGGTCTATGTATCCATATGTTGATGTGTTATGAATCTATATATATTGAGATGTATATAGTCATATATATATATATATATATATATATATATATATATATATATATATATATATATATATATATATAGTTGTTTTAAGATGAGAGTTACATATATATGTCTAGTTGTGTATTGGGTGTTATGTGTGAGAGTGAGTGTATGCATATATGTATATTGATATGTTTATGTATCTAGATATTTTGAGGGATATATAGTTATAAATATATTTATGCATATAGATGTATGATACTGGTGAGAGTGTGTATTGTGTATGTGATGGGTGCTAGAGGGGTCGGGCAGTGACCGGATTACTCACCAGGAATCAGTGAGCAGCAGTCTCCAGTGTGCAACAGTAAACAGAGTAGAGCAACCGCAGCTACAGCAACAAGCAGTTCAGTCGCAGTAGCGAGCAGGCATTATTGTAGCAGTAGCTTCAAATGCACTGCAGTCGCAGCAGCGAGTAGCCAGTGGTGCTAGCATGCAGCAGTGTAGGGAACCAGCAATATTCTAGTAGCAGCAGCATGAGTACCTCGAGTAACTACAGAGCCAGTATCAGCATGAGCAGCCAACTACAGGGAAGGTTACAAGCATGGCTTCAGCAGCAGCCTCCATCAGTAGTGTATCAGCAAAGGGGGAGGGCAGCTAGTTAGGTAATTGGTTATTTGGTAAGTTAGTTTCTTTAGTTATTTTAGTTAATAGTTAGTGAATAGATAGTTAGTTATCTATATGTAGATCCTTGTTGATTAGTTAGTAGTATCTAGTTTAGTTAGTTATCTATATATATATATATATATATATATATATATATATATATATATATATATATATATATATATATATATATATATATCTTATTTGTATCTCTAAGTTATATATGTATATGTTTTAGTTTGTATTGATAGTTAGTATAGCATAGTAGTCAGTATTTAATATTCATATTAGTAATATCTAATAGTTATTAGTATATAATAGAAGTTATATTAGATTGAGTTATACATAATAGTATATAGTTAGTGGGGTAGTTAACTATATGCTAGAGTGACATTACCTTGATATACCAAGGTAATTGTCAAGGTATTGAGGGATACTGAAGGTATTTGAGTTGGGTATCGAGATGGGTGTTTAGTGGTGCAATACTGAGTTGGTTTGTAAACTCTGTATCCTGAAATTCTTGTTTAAATGTTATTATTAGGTTAATTTGGGGCTATTAAAAATTTTTCATAATTTTTGGTTAATTAAAAACTAGTAACATTAAAAAAACTTGGGCTTTCAAGAATTTATTTTAGTGTCAAACATAATTAAAATGTTTCAAATTTTTATTTTGGGTTCTAAATAATCAAATATATTTTCTAGAATTTTTTGAGAATTTTTTGAGTATTTTTAGTATTTATTGGGAGTTATTTAGGCTAATAACTAATTTTTTTAGGACTTCTAGAATTTGTTTTGCAAGCCCAGGAATATAGAATGGACCCACGTAATTTTTTAGTATTTATAATATTATTATATATTTTCTGAAATAATTTCAGAATTTTAGAATATTTTTAATATTTATTTTATTTAGAGAGGTAAAACTAATTTTTAGAGCTTCTCCTAATTATAGTAGGAAACCTATAAACATAAAATTGTTCCAAGTATTTTTTAGGGTTTTTAGGTTCAAAATATATTTTTTGTAATTTTTTCAGATTTTTATGATTATTTTTAATGTTTATTTTGAGTTATTTAGATTTAAAACGACTTAAATAATATTTTGATAAAGGCAAATCAAAAACAAATAATGTAAACAAAATCATCCAATCAGATTCTGACACATGTCAGCCTTTAACTTTTCATTCAGCCGCATATATTAAAAATTTTGAGGATTCAAATTCAATTCAATAAACATAGTCAAAGCTATAAAGATTTTTGGGAGTGATTAAAATTTTATTTCAATATTTGAAATATTTGACTTTTGAGGAAAGTATATACATTTTATTTTAATTGTTCAAGAAGTTAAATTTTGAGGATTTTATTTTGAGGATGAAATTTTATGGTGGGTAGAAGTTGTCATATTTGATTACTGACAAAAATAATAAATTGAGGATAATGTTGATTTTTTTTAAAAAATTCAGGATAATGTTGAAAGTTTTTAGAATTTAGGATAATCTCGAAAGTTTTGAGATATAATTCAAGGAACTCTAGAATAATGTTGAGAATTTTGAATATTAGGAGTTCGATATAATATTGAAAATTGGATTATGAGTTTGGTTAAACCAAAGGAATAACAATATAAAGATTTAATTTTATAACTTGTTGAAATCGACTTTTAAGGACTTAATTTGAAGTCAAAATTAAATATATTTTTTTGAGAGATATGATTGATTGAGTAGATTTGGAATTCAAATATTGAGGATGAGACTTTAAATTTTTTTTAAATTTATTCATGAAATATATATATTAGTATGATTTAATTTGAAGATTGGATTTAACTTTAAATTTTTAGGATTGAATCATTAATCGATATTCTAAGGATGATCATTAATTTAAATATCGAGAATTCGTATACATAATAGAAGTGAGGATAAAGTGAATTATGGCTATGGGGATAAATCAAATTATTGTGAGAAATGACTACAATATGAGATTCCAAATTTTAAGGATGGATTTTTTTTTAAAACTTGAAGATTGGATTTAATTTTTAAGTTTGGGTATGAGATTAAATTTGAAGGATTTAATTATTAAATTTTTGAAGAGTTTTATAAATGAGATTTAAATTTTAAAGAAATAATGTTAGATTATATTTAAGAGTTATGACTTATGAATCTAATTTACGAGAAAAATTCTATTGAATTTTAAATTTTGAAGATAAATTCAAATTTTGAAGATTTAGGTTAAATTTTTAAGTTATGAGGATGAAGTTAATTTTTAAGGACTTTGTTAAATAACAATAGTGGTTTGACTTCATGATTATATTGCTTAAATTTTGATGGTGGCAGAAAAAAAAATTTATTAAGGATTTTAAATTTCAAGGATAAACATTAATTTAAATAAAGAGTTGAGAATTTAATATGGCAGAATTGACGATTTTGTTAAATCATTAATTTTTATTAAGATTATGATATGATTGAATTTGTCATTGAATTTTGAGAAATTTAAGAAGATTATCATTATATTTATTTGACTGCAAGATATAAATTTAAAATTTATATTTTGAATATTGTATTTAAAGATTTTGTAAGTACTACATTGTTTGAGTATTGTGTGAAAAAAGAATCGAGAAATAAGATCGCTAACGGATTAGTGTTTGAATTCAAATTTTTGGGATAAGATTTTAAATTTTATAAATATGCATTGATTGGATTTAAATTAGAGGATTGGATATTAAATTCTTTTAGTATTTAGTTATTAACTAAAAAAATTGGAGGAGATTGTGATAAGAATGGAATTTGATTTTAAATTTAAAGATTGTCAGGAATATGATATTTATAGAATTTTAAATTTTTTGTGAAATAACAAAATGAATTTACTTCATGATTATATGGTTTGATGAATTTAAATTTTGATGGTAAAAAAAATAAAAATAAATACAACTATTCAGGATTTTAAATTTTGACGACGAATTTTTTTAAGGTGGGTAGACTTGTAACCTCTATATCCTGAAATTCTTGCTTAATGTTGTTATTAGGTTAATTTTGGGCTATTGAAAAATTTTCACAATTTTTGGTTAATTAAAAACTAGTAACAGTAAATTTTTTTGAAATTTTAAGAATTTATTTTAGTGTCAAACATAATTAAAAATATTTCAGACTTTTATTTTGGGTTCTAAATAATCAAATATATTTTCTAGATTTTTGAAAATTTCTGAGTATTTTTAGTATTTATTGGGAGTTATTTAGGCTAATAACTAATTTTTAGGACTTCTAGAATTTATTATGCAAGCCCAGGAATATAGAATGGACCCACATAATTTTTTAGTATTTTTAATATTATTATATATTTTTAGAAATTATTTCAGAATTTTTGGAATAGTTTAATATTTATTTATTTTTAAGTAGGTAAAACTAATTTTTAGAGCTTCTCCTAATTATAGTAAAAAACCTATGAACATAAAATTGTTCCAAGTATTTTTCTAGAATTTTTAGGTTCAAATTATATTTTCTATAATTTTCTCAAATTTTTATGATTATTTTTAATGTTTATTTTGAGTTATTTAGATTTAAAATGACTTAAATAATGTTTTGATAAAGGCAAATCAAAAACAAATAATGTAAAAAAAATTATCCAATCAGATTCTGACATGTGTCAGTCTTTAACTTTTCATTTAGCCGCATATATATATATATATATATATATATATATATATATATATATATATATATATATATATATATATATATATATAACCTTAATTATCCTATTATTTTAGAGAAAGAGAGAGATTTGAGGGAATGTCATCTAGAGTTTCCTTCATCTTCCAGAAGCCATTACTCATAGCTCCGGACTCCATATGTGGCCTATTTTCTTGTGTTAGAACCATATTGAGGTTAGTTTTCTGAATATGTAAATTGTTTCATGGAATTCTGAATATTAAATTCTGAAAAAATCGTAGAGCACAGCATATCCGAAAATAGATACGTCTTGGTGTTTTCATGATTTCGGGAGAACCAAGAATCAGAATCATTAACCGTTTGAAGTTTCAGAAAACTAATATCGATATAATTAACATATATTTTTCTCAGGATTTAATACGAAAAATTTCTATTCTGTTAATTCTGTAGAACTTCTTGGTTAATAATCAACCACCGTTGCACAATACAATTTTAGGTATGTACAATAATTTTCAAACGAATTTGAATTCGGATGAGCAATAAATTCTAGCATATTTTTTATGTTAAAATCTACAGGAAACAATGTATGAAAGTCGAGTTTGCATCGGTTGACTTTTTGGTCAACAGATCGTCTCGATTTGCGTGCCAAGAGTCTCGAATTGGTAAAATTCAGTTTCTTTAGACAAAATTTAGAAATTAAAATAAAAATCAGAATAATATGATTAAAATATAATTTTAGAATAATTATTCCAGAATTAAATAAATTAAAATAAATTATCTTTTGATATGGTAAATTTGTAATACATAGGCTATTTGGATTGTGACTTGGATTCTGATTCATACTAGCTAAGGACCCCAAGCGAGTACATTCTCTGATAGTTTCTTATTTATGATATCCTCTATGTTCATTGTATTTAGTGTAGATATTCATATTTTATAACACGATGGTTACACGGATTGGTATATTTGGTTCTCGTCATTAGATGTTATTCCTTGTATATGGTGTATCTTGTGCAAGTCTTGTTTCATTGATTATCTTGTGCATATACAGACACTGATTCTCGAGAAGAGTCACCATCTTCTTGGGAAATCTCGTGCCATAGTGTACCATGGTTGGATCCACTATACCAGTCGGGGGTGAAAAGTATTTTAGTATAGATATGTGATCATACCCTTCATGTACAAGTCTTATTTTCATGTTAGTGTTGGTCATACACCACACGTATGACTAACCAGGCCATTATTCATGTACAAGTTTCCGAGTCGATCATATGTTAAAGCTAGTATGCACACACTTAGTCATTAGTGTTCTTGTTCATTGTCATATTGTTTATTCTTGTATTTATTTCCAGTATTTTCTTTATTGTGTATCTATTGTACATATATATATATATCTTGTATATTTACGTCTAATTACTGCTACATAGTTTATATCATTGATTTAGACCTGCTGTTAGAGATGTACTTCGTTCCTTCCTGACTGAAAATATTTTTCTAGACTGCGACTTAGAGGACTGGTGTCCGACATATTATGGACCACAGGGAGAGTAGCTGCAGCCTTGGACCTTGTAGCCAGGTGTGATTTTGGGAGGTCTAGCCGGAATCACTAATTATTCAGTTAGTTTCTTTTAGCAGATTATTGGTACCGGATTTATTTCCGGCATACTTTGAGACTTGGATGTTATTGTATGGATTAGATTATTTTGTTAGACTTGTGTTGCATTTTGATTATTTATTTTTCTTCGATATCTTATCATGCTTTAGCTATGTGGTTGAGTATTTTCATATTATATTATGATATATGTGCCTCCTTATGGAGTTGAATATTCGTATGAGATTTATTAGATAGTGTTGTGACCTAGACAACGTTCTACCGTCGATACTGCAACGTAGGCTGGACGTATCCACGTACTCGTGTCCCAAATTTCGGGTGCGGGTCGTGACACATTTTTAGTGGTGGCCCATGTAGGTCGAGCTTCGCAATTAGAATGATGTCGTGGTAGAGTAACGACTTAGTTGTACTACTACGAGCCTGTGATAGGATCTAGGGTATAACATACTAGGACGAGGGCGGATACTCAATCACAAATTTTTTAGAGATTCCTGGGATGACCCTTGAGAATCTTATTATAATTTCCAATTTAAATATTTTTTCTTATTTTCGTCCATTCTTACTTGTTGTTATTGAATTTGATTATTGTTGATCGGTTATTAAATTTAATTTTGGTATCGTTGTTGAGTTGATTTCTTATCGAGATAAATTTTACGGACTAAAATTACGGTATCATCCGATACCATATGTTGATGAGGACAGTGAGAAAGATTAACATTAGAGCTATTGGACTACAAGATCTGGATTAAATAAATTTCAATTTTTAAGAATTTTTGAGGAGTTGAGATTCTATGTTATTAAAAATTTTGAGGATTCATATTCAATTCAATAAACATAGTCAAAGCTATAAAGATTTTTGAAAGTGATTAAAATTTTATTTCAATATTTGAAATATTTGACTTTTGAGGAAAGTATATACATTTTATTTTAATTGTTCAAGAAGTTAAATTTTGAGGATTTTATTTTGAGGATAAAATTTTATGGTGGGTAGAAGTTGTCATATTTGATTACTGACAAAAATAATAAATTGAGGATAATGTTATTTTTTTTTTTTTTTGAAATTGAGGATAATGTTGAAAGTTTTTAGAATTCAGGATAATCTCGAAAGTTTAGAGATATAATTCAAGGAACTCGAGGATAATGTTGAAAATTTTGAGTATTAGGAGTTCGATATAATATTGAAACTTGGATTATGGGTTTGGTTAGACAAAGAAATAACAATATAAAGATTTAATTTTATAACTTGTTGAATTCGACTTTTAAGGACTTAATTTGAAGTCAAAATTAAATATATATATTTTTGAGAGAGATG
Source organism: Iris macrosiphon (assembly GCA_036927795.1). Taxonomy (NCBI): domain Eukaryota; kingdom Viridiplantae; phylum Streptophyta; class Magnoliopsida; order Asparagales; family Iridaceae; genus Iris; species Iris macrosiphon. Next base: position 119,142,821 of record JAYESA010000012.1, on the reverse strand, counting down.
ATTGATTGAGTAGATTTGGAATTCAATTATTGAGGATGAGACTTTGAATTTTTTTTAAATTTATTCATGAAATATATATATTAGTAGGATTTAATTTTAAATTTTTAGTATTGAATCATTAATCGATATTCTAAGGATGATCATTAATTTAAATATCGAGAATTCATATACATAATAGAAGTGAGGATAAAGTGAATTATGCTATGGGGACAAATCAAATTATTGTGAGAAATGACTACAATATGAGATTCTAAATTTTAAGGATGGAATTTTTTTAAAACTTGAAGATTGGATTTAATTTTTAAGTTTAGGTATGAGATTAAATTTGAATGATTTAATCATTAAATTTTTGAAAAGTTTTATAAATGAGATTTAAATTTTAAAAAAATAATGTTAGATTGTATTTAAGAGTTATGACTTGTGAATCTAATTTACGAGAAAAATTCTATTGAATTTTAAATTTTGAAGATAAATTTAAATTTCGAAGATTTAGGTTAAATTTTTAAGTTATGAGGATGAAGTTAATTTTTAAGGACTTTGTTAAATAACAATAGTGGTTTGACTTCATGATTATATTGCTTAAATTTTGAAGGTGGCAGGAAAAAAAAATTTATTAAGGATTTTAAATTTCGAGGATAAACATTAATTTAAATAAAGAGTTGAGAATTTCATATGACAGAATTGATGATTTTGTTAAATCATTGATTTTTATAAAGATTATGATATGATTGAATTTGTTATTAAATTTTGAAAATTTTAAGAAGATTATCATTATATTTATTTGACTGCAAGATATAAATTTAAAATTTATATTTTGAATATTGCCTTTGAAGATTTTGTAAGTACTACATTGTTTGAGTATTGTGTGGAAAAAGAATCGTGGAATAAGATCACTAATGGATTAGTGTTTGAATTCAAAATTTTGGGATAAGATTTTAAATTTTATAAATATGCATTGATTGTATTTAAATTAGAGGATTGGATATTAAATTTTTTGAGTATTTAATTATTAACTTAAATTTTTGGAGGAGATTGTGATAAGAATGTAATTGGATTTTAAATTTAAAGATTTTCAGGAATATGATATTTATAGAATTTAAAAAAATTTGTGAAATAACAATATGAATTTACTTCATGATTATATGGTTTGATGAATTTAAATTTTGATGGTAAAAAAATAAAAATAAATACAACTATTGAGGATTTTAAATTTGACGACAAAATTTTTTTAAGTTGGGTAGACTTGTAACCTCCATATCTTGAAATTCTTACTTAAATTTTATTATTAGGTTAATTTGGGGCTATTGGAATTTTTTTTCACAATTTTTGGTTAATTAAAAACTAGTAACAGTATATTTTTTTGGGATTTTAAGAATTTATTTTAGTGTCAAAGATAATTAAAAATATTTTAAACTTTTATTTTGGGTTCTAAATAATCAAATATATTTTCTATAATTTTATAAAAATTTCTGAGTATTTTTAGTATTTATTGGGAGTTATTTCGGCCAATAACTAATTTTTTAGGACTTCTAGAATTTATTATGCAAGATCAGGAATATAGAATAGACCCACATAATTTTTTAGTATTTATAATAATATTATATATTTTTAGAAATTATTTCAGAATTTTTGCAATAGTTTAATATTTATTTTTATTTAAATAGGTAAAACTAATTTTTAGAGCTTCTCATAATTATAGTAGAAAACCTATGAACATAAAATTGTTCCAAATATTTTTCTAGGGTTTTTAGGTTCAAAATATATTTTCTTTAATTTTTTCAGATTTTTCAGATTATTTTTAATGTTTATTTTGAGTTATTTAGATTTAAAATTACTTAAATAATATTTTGATAAAGGCAAATCAAAAACAAATAATGTAAAAAAAATCATCCAATCAGATTCTGACACGTGTCCGTCTTTAACTTTTCATTCAGCCGCATATATATATATATATATATATATATATATATATATATATATATATATATATATATATATATATATATATATATATATATCCTATTATTTTAGAGAGAGAGAGAGAGATTTGAGGGGATGTCATCTAGGGTTTCCTTCATCTTTCAGAAGCCATTACTCATAGCTCCGGATTCCAAACATGGGCCAGTTTCTTGTGTTAGAACCGTATTGAGGTTAGTTTTCTGAATTGTTTCATGAAATTCTGAATATTAAATTCTAGAAAATTCGTAGAGCACATCATATTCAAAAATAGATACGTCTCGGTGTTTTTATGATTTCGGGAGAACCAGGAATCAGAATCACTAACCGTTTAAAGTTTCGGAAAACTAAAGTCGATATAATTAACATATATTTTTCTCATGATTTAAAATAAAAATTTTTTATTCTGTTAATTCTGTAGAACTTCTAGGTTAATAATCAACCACCGTTGCACAATACAATTTTAGGTATGTGCAATCATTTTCAAACGAATTTGAATTCGGACGAGCCATGAATTCCAGCATATTTTTGACGCTAAAATCTACAGAAAATCATGCATGAAAGTCGAGTTTGCATCGGTTAACTTTTTGGTCAATATATCGCCTCGATTTACGTGCCATGAGTCTCGAATTGGTAAAATTCAATTTAATTTCTTTAGACAAAATTTAGGAATTAACCTAAAAATCAGAATAATATGATTAAAATATAATTTTAGAGTAATTATTTCAGAATTAAATAAATTAAAATAAATTATCTTTTGATATGGTAAATTTATAATACATAGGCTATTTGGACTGTGACTTAGATTCTGATTCATACCAGCTAAGGACCCCAAGCGAGTACATTCTCTGATAGTTTCTTATTTATGATATCCTCTATGTTCATTGTATTTAGTGTAGATATTCATATTTCTTAACACGATGGTTACACGGATTGGTATATTCGGATCTCGCCATGAGATGTTAATCCTTGTATATGGTGTATCTTGTGCAAGTCTTGTTTCATTGATTATCTTGTGCATGTACAGACACTGATTCTCGGGAAGAGTCGCTATCTTCTTGGGGAATCCCGTGCCATAGCGTACCATGGTTGGATCCACTATACCAGTCGGGGGTGGAGATTATTTAGTATAGATATGTGTAAACCCCCTGATTTTCAAGAGAATTTTAATTATTGGATTTTTACATTTTCTGGAATTTCTGGAATTTTTTGAGAATTTTCTCTAATTAAATTAAGGTATTTTAATTAATAAAGGATTTTTAATTGTTATTAAATAATATTAAAATAATATGAAAATAATATTTTATGGTGTAAAATTAAAAACCGAGCATGGGGTATTTTTCTGGGAATTTATTGGACCCCGGATGAATTTTAAAAGCCCTAAATACTAATTAAATTATTGAACCAAAACCAATCTGAACCAAACCGGGTTTATTTGAAATAAACCAACCCTATTAAACCAACCCGGCCGGTCCAACTAAACCCAGGCCCAACCCCTTATCGGGTCGGATCCGGGTCAGACCCGACCCGAATGAACCCGACCCGAATCTCTTTCTTCCCCAACCGCCTAGATTCCGACTTTTGACCTCCCCTCCGGTCGTTACGCCGCCGGCGACCCTCTGGCTACTCGTACCGGTCGACGCACCACATCCTCGACCCTCTGCCTCCTCTCCCTCCACCGGCCGCCCCACCAGTTCCCCATCTCTGTCTATAAAAACCCCCAAGCTCACTTGAACCCTAGCCCAGTCGAACTCCCCTCTCGCTCCGCCTCTGTCCGGTGAACCACCTGCCGCCTCCTCAGTCCCCTCTGCCTCGCCGGACCTGCCTCCTCTAGACCCTGACTTCTGCAGGACAGCCTCGAGCCCGCCGACCCCGCTCGGCCTCGAACCGCCCGCTGCCCTCAGCCCGACCCCGACGCTGCTCCGCCCAGCGAGCCTCCCCGCGCGCTGTTCCTCCAGCAGTTCCTCCCCGAGCCGCCCGTCTCCACCTCACGTACGCCTCGCTGCCACCGTACTCCTCACCGTGGCCAGACGACTCCGGTGATACTGACACAGAAGACCGGACACAGCAACCCTAGGCCGGACACAAACAGTAGACTCGGACACAGTGTATCGCGTGTCGGACACGAAGTAAACCCTAATTTTCCTAGCCTGTTCAGGTACTCATAACTCTTGACTCGTAGCTCTGTTTTCAATTATGTCTGTTGCATCGCGACCCCTGCGTGACCCCCTCGGTGCCCGTGCAAACCGCTCGGGGCATCGCGTCCTGTGGTGATCGCACACCGCGATCCAAAAACAGGAAAACCAACGTCCTATTTTACCCCGGAACTGAGTACGCCCCACCAAACGGGACGACTTGGTCGCGTACGGTCTTCACAGATACGTGCGCGTCGTTGATACGGACGTGCGAGATTTCGCAGAAACTGATTCGGATGTGCGTGCACACCGGAATCAGTGCGTATCCGCGGACATTGCCCCGTATCCAACTTTTCTGGATTTTGACCTAACTTTGTGTTCACATGTCGGATCGAGATGAAACTTGTGCCATCGGACTCGTAGAAATACGCTGGTCCTGTGAGCCAAGTTTGGTTCAATTCTGAGAACGTTGACAAAATCGCGTGTCGTGGCCCCACAGGCTCCATCCAACGGGCGATTTTGAGAACGGCTCATCGGAATCCAATTCTGGAAGTTCCGTTGGGTTCGTATCATCGTTCCTGACATATTGACACTAAGTTGGACTATTTTTGAGACCTTTGATCCTGACTCATTTTTCGGTGCAAAGCGGCCCACATCTGGACCCCGTTTTGTCCCGAAAATGACGTTTCTGTCCTTGTCTCCAAATTGGACTCAAGGACAGGCGTTCCTAGCTGATTGATATTTTCTGGATCTGATGGTGATGTTTATTTTAGCAACCGGAGTACCGCCTGCAATTCCCGCTGAAGTCAGAACCGCAAACAGAACCGGAACCACAGGCAAGTGTACATTGCCATAAAATGCAGTTTATTGATTCATTTTGATTCTCTTGCTTTAATTTCTGTGGCTGTTGTACTTTCACTATCAAGTACTTTATACCCAGGACACCTGACACAAAGCATGATACTGAATCTTCCTGATTATTCAAGGGAGTTTTGTATAGGATATAGATTTCATGATTTAAGCTTTATTTTCTTAGAACTTAATAAATGACTGTTTGCATTAGTTTAATCTTGCGTAACATGAACATTGAGAACTGTGATGTGAGATTATATTGGGTGGGGAGAGTATTACCATATCAAGGCTGAATATATATTATATTGTGTAATCTGGATGTGTCGTAGTCTCTGACACAGAGCTTTGGCACCTGTACTGGCCCTTCGAGAAAATACTGCTATGGTTTCTTCAACACTGATCCTGTAGTAGTCTCAGCCTGAGTATGACTAATAACTCTCACTTGCATTATCACTTAGCTGGTTTAATTATTTACCCATATTGGTTTGATAGCAACATCGGCATGCCACTGTCTTAGACTTATTAATTTTTGGTGTTTCTCTTGTGTTTAACATCTTGGTTGACTTGCATGTTCATTCACTGTATTTTGGCTCGTATTCTTCTGTACCTTGTTACGTCCCGCTGAGGACCTGGTTTTGTTCTGTAAACCCCCTGAATTTTCAAAATATTAAATCTTGGATTTTTCCCAATTTTCTGGAATTTTCTGTAAATTTTCTGTAATTAAAATCAAGGTTTTTAATTAATAAATGATTTTAAATTAGCAATAAATAATAGTAAAATGTCATGAAAATAATATTTTTGGGTGTAAAATGAAAAATTGGACTTAGGGTAATTTTTCTGGATTTTTCTGGGCATCAGAACTATTTTTAAATGCCTAAAAACAATTTTACTAATTAATTAATTAAATTAATTATTTATTTTTATTATTAATATTATTATTATTATTATTATTATTTATTATTTTATTTTTTTCTTTTTTCGGCCCAGGCCCGTTGGGCCGCAGCCCGGCCCGCTAGCCCAGCCCAGCCCCTTATCGGGTCGGGTCGGGTTCAGCCGAACCCGACCCGCCGCAGCCCGACCCGCCCGCGTGAACAGTACCCCCACGACCCCGACTTCTCCGGCGAGCCCCGCGTCCAGCGCCGGCCGCCGCGCGCAGCGCCGCGCTTCCCGCGGCCACGTCGCCCCGCTCCGCCGCTCCCCTCGGCCCCCCGCAACCGCCCGCACACCCTATAAAACCCTCCCCTCTCTCTTCCTCCTCCGCCTCACACCCTACTCCGACCACCGCTCACCGCCACCGCCGTCAACCCTCGCCGCCGTGCGCAACCACCCGCCTCCCCGACCTCGCCGCCACGCTCCGCCCGAGCGCCGCCCGCCGTCTCCTTCCCGCCAGCAGCAGCAGCAGCAAACAGCAGCCGCAGCCGCCGCTGCCGGCCGCCTAGCGCCGCCGCCGCCCCGTGGTCGGCGCGCCTCGCTCCGGCGAACAACCCCCCGCCCTCGCCGACGTCCCTCCGGCCGCCCTCCGCCGTGTGCCGCCGTTTCCCGACCGAACCCTAACCCTAACACTGTGCTGTGTCGGACACGGGACACAGTGTCCGACACGACTCGGACTCGATTTTGACACTGTTTTCGGGTCCCCTTCAGGTGCGTGTAACTTTCGCCTCGTAGCTCCTTTTTCAATTCTGCAAATTGCGTTGTGAAGCCTGTATGACCCCCTCGGTGTCCGGATAAACTGTTCGGGACATCGCGTCCTGTGGTGATCGCGCACCGCGATCCAAAAACAGGAAAATCAGACCCTGTTTTGCCCCGCTCGACGGGCGATTTTTTGTGTTCGGCTCATCGGAATCCAAATCTGGAAGTTCCGTTGGGTTCGTATCAGCATTCCTGACCCGTTGACACTAAGTTTGTTGTATTTAGAGACCTTTGACCCGGACACGTCTTTCGGTGCAAAGCGGGCCCAACGGCGGACCCCGTTTTGACCCGAAACTGCCGTTTTTGCCCTTGGCTCCAAATTGGACCCAAGGACAGGCGTTTCTAGCTATTTGACATCTTCTGAGCATGATGGTAATGTCTATTTCAGCTTTTGGACTCATCTGTGGAAATTTCTCCCAAGAACCTAATTAATCAGATCCAAACAACAGGCAAGTACCTGCACTTCAAGTTTAAATCTTTATATTGTGATAATTATTCCCTGCTTCACTAGTACCCTTGCTGATTACACGTAGTGTTAGAATACTGTATTTCATGTCTTGAATATTGGAATTCATGTCTTGTTTTTCGTGTCGGGTGGGAGAATACTGAAAGGCATGTAGTTTACCCTTCCCCATGCATTGTTTAATAGCTGTTGGTACACGACTGTCCATCAGCCAGATCTCGATTGTATTGTTTAATAGCCGTCTATGACGGCCAGATTAGCCTTATAAACCCCTACATGCCAACTATGTATTCTAAAACAAACACAAGTTCACACAGATAGTTCTAGTCTTGTTATAGTTCTTACTGACTATTGTAGTTTCATTTCCTGTTTCACTTTAGTTCCTGCTTTCTCATATTCCTGTTTATAGTTGTGACTCTGAGATATTGACATTCTTTATGCAATTTTCCCAAAATGATACTCAGTTTAATTGTCATAAATAATTAGTTTAATCTTGTTGTGCACTGTGTACTTTGCTCCTTTCCTGACTGGATATGTTGTTTAGGCGATGATGAGAACCTTGCTCCTACCTATTATGGACCCTATGAGCCAGCAGGTGATACAGTTGCAGAGCCGGTTCCCACCCAGGAGACTACTCCTGCAGAGTAGTTAGCATTAGCTACCTTTATTCCTATTTCTTATCTCATAAATCGGGTTTGTCCCCGATATAAATCTCTGGTTCTGTAATAAACTCTGGATCTGATTTTCATATTCTGGTTATAAAATCTTAGCATTCCTTTCCTGCTATTTTCTTGCCTATTTTTGTTGTGAATGAGCTAGATTTATTGCTTGTGGTCATGCCCTAGACAGCGTACTACCGCCGATTCTGCGGCGTAGGCTGGACGTGCCCACGCACTCGTGCCCGAATATCCGGGTGCGGGTCGTGACACGTTTTTATGGTGGCCCATGCAGGTCCACGACTAAATTGTTCGGTTTCAACTTAGGGACCGAACAGGCCTGCAACAAGATTGAGGATTTTAGGATAAAGCTCATTCACAGTATAGGGTCATTATTTCAATTCTTGATATCATTTCTGCTCAATTATCCTATCGCCTTTGATTTCCAAGTATCCTATTCTGATCTTCCTATCCCTTAATCTTTCAGAATGGTCCAGACCAGGAACACAGTAGGAGGCACATCAGAACCAGTTGAGCAGAATGTGCCCGAGACTCTTGCACTCCCGCCGCCTCCATCTGTCCCGGCAGTTACCTTAGATGGGGCACAGCTAATAGGAGTATTCCAGGGATTAGTGGAATCCCAGAAAGAACAGACTGCACTTCTGCGGACCAGCCTCTCAGAAGCTATTAAGTCCCAGGAGTCGCCACTCAAGAGGCCAGGAAGTGCCAAAGACTTCAAGAACCTTAGGCCTCTGGAATTCTACGGAACTGAGGGCATTCTCTACGCGGATGAGTGGATAGAGAATGTCGAGAGACTCCTGAAGACTGCTCGGGTTCCCGATGATCTCAAAGTGGAGTCTGCAAGCCTGCAACTGTTCGACATTGCTCGAACCTGGTTCAGAGATGAACCCCAACTATCTGCTTCCGACGTCACCTGGGAGGACTTCAAGAGGCTGTTCAAGGAGAAATTCTACCCCGAAGTGGCTCGGGAAGCTCTCGAAAGCCAATTCGAGAGACTGGAACAAGGTAACATGACTGTTGATGAATATACTGCTGAATTTAGCAGGTTAAGCCACTTTGCGGAGTGCATGGTTCGTACCCCGGAGGACCGAGCCCGTAGATTCAAGAAGGGGCTGTCTCCGGATATTCGCCTTGCTGTCACCACCAACCGAGCTCGCACCTATGAGGAAATTTTGAACGTGGCACAAGGCGTTGAGAGAGACCTGGGGCATAAGCTAAAGCGAGAAAGAGATACCGGAAATGCGGGACCCAACAAACGCCTTTTTCAACAACAACAACAGCAGAGGTCCCCGCAGCAAGCCCAGCGTCCTCTCCCTCGAGCTCCAGCACCCCAACACCAGGCTCAAGGACAGGACCAACAGGCTGCTACTTGTAACTTTTGCCGAAGACCGGGCCACACTTGGCAAGTTTGTAGGAAGAGACTAGGTGCCTGCCTATATTGTGGCTCAACAGAACATCAAGTGAGGGACTGTCCCGCTACTCCAAGACGCGGACAAGCTTACGTGATGACCGTAGAGAACGCGCAAACTCTGGAAGCAGCTAATGCGCGTAAGTGATTCATAGATACCTTTCCTAGTATTGTTTAGCTCATGCCTATTGGTTCGTGACCTTAGCCCCAACTTAGTAATTTTGAACTTGCTAAATACCTGGTATGCTTTTAAATTTGATAACTATAGAAGATTTTTAGAGGTTGCTATTATGCTTAATATGTGTTGTTTTGTGGATTTAAATAATTTGTACCTCCTTTCATCATTATCTAGCGCACTTAAATTTTGCTGAACTTGACATATGCTGCTATTTTATAGCTTAGTTTTGCAAGCTTACCCTTTATCGGGCTTGTTCAGGACACATGTATTATTGAGGCCTGATCAACCCCACTAATACAAGTGTCTACTCAGAATCAGTGTACTACGGTCTGATCAACCTTAGTGCATTTTGATTCGCACTTCGCACGACTACCTTACGTGGATTGAGAGATATAGTGACTAGTATACTTGCCCCTAAGACATGCCCGAGCATATCGTATCAGTTACATAACCGTACTAATACGAGCGTGTGAATAAATGATTACCAGAATAGAATCTCAATCCATAACCGCCTGACAATCCCCATTAGAATTCTTTAAACGCCTTGATCCCTATACCTCTGTTCTACCACCTCGCCCTTAAACTCTTTATTATTGATCCTCGTCTTCCCTCACTTCGGAAAGACAGAATCCTGTGTTTGATATAGGTTTGATTTGTAGTGCTAGATGATAACCCTTTATGACTAGGCAATACCCTAGGTGATATGTTTTGTGTTGCAGACTTAAAGATTCAATACCATGATTTATTAAGTTGGGACCTAGCTCTACTAGTTGTACAGCCTTAGAGGATATACGGGTAAATTTTATAAGTTGGGTAGCGACCGCAATGTTCCCCTGAGAGAAAACCGTTGGACTGTAACCAAGTGAGTTTTGGACAGAGAGAACCCTGCCATAATTTAAATTTCGAGGACGAAATTTTTTGTAAGTTGGGTAGGTTGTAAACCCCCTGAATTTTCAAAATATTAAATCTTGGATTTTTCCCAATTTTCTGGAATTTTCTGTAAATTTTCTGTAATTAAAATCAAGGTTTTCAATTAATAAATGATTTTAAATTAGCAATAAATAATAGTAAAATGTCATGAAAATAATATTTTTGGGTGTAAAATGAAAAATTGGACTTAGGGTAATTTTTCTGGATTTTTCTGGGCATCAGAACTATTTTTAAATGCCTAAAAACAATTTTACTAATTAATTAATTAAATTAATTATTTATTTTTATTATTAATATTATTATTATTATTATTATTATTTATTATTTTATTTTTTTCTTTTTTCGGCCCAGGCCCGTTGGGCCGCAGCCCGGCCCGCTAGCCCAGCCCAGCCCCTTATCGGGTCGGGTCGGGTTCAGCCGAACCCGACCCGCCGCAGCCCGACCCGCCCGCGTGAACAGTACCCCCACGACCCCGACTTCTCCGGCGAGCCCCGCGTCCAGCGCCGGCCGCCGCGCGCAGCGCCGCGCTTCCCGCGGCCACGTCGCCCCGCTCCGCCGCTCCCCTCGGCCCCCCGCAACCGCCCGCACACCCTATAAAACCCTCCCCTCTCTCTTCCTCCTCCGCCTCACACCCTACTCCGACCACCGCTCACCGCCACCGCCGTCAACCCTCGCCGCCGTGCGCAACCACCCGCCTCCCCGACCTCGCCGCCACGCTCCGCCCGAGCGCCGCCCGCCGTCTCCTTCCCGCCAGCAGCAGCAGCAGCAAACAGCAGCCGCAGCCGCCGCTGCCGGCCGCCTAGCGCCGCCGCCGCCCCGTGGTCGGCGCGCCTCGCTCCGGCGAACAACCCCCCGCCCTCGCCGACGTCCCTCCGGCCGCCCTCCGCCGTGTGCCGCCGTTTCCCGACCGAACCCTAACCCTAACACTGTGCTGTGTCGGACACGGGACACAGTGTCCGACACGACTCGGACTCGATTTTGACACTGTTTTCGGGTCCCCTTCAGGTGCGTGTAACTTTCGCCTCGTAGCTCCTTTTTCAATTCTGCAAATTGCGTTGTGAAGCCTGTATGACCCCCTCGGTGTCCGGACAAACTGTTCGGGACATCGCGTCCTGTGGTGATCGCGCACCGCGATCCAAAAACAGGAAAATCAGACCCTGTTTCGCCCCGCTCGACGGGCGATTTTTTGTGTTCGGCTCATCGGAATCCAAATCTGGAAGTTCCGTTGGGTTCGTATCAGCATTCCTGACCCGTTGACACTAAGTTTGTTGTATTTAGAGACCTTTGACCCGGACACGTCTTTCGGTGCAAAGCGGGCCCAACGGCGGACCCCGTTTTGACCCGAAACTGCCGTTTTTGCCCTTGGCTTCAAATTGGACCCAAGGACAGGCGTTTCTAGCTATTTGACATCTTCTGAGCATGATGGTAATGTCTATTTCAGCTTTTGGACTCATCTGTGGAAATTTCTCCCAAGAACCTAATTAATCAGATCCAAACAACAGGCAAGTACCTGCACTTCAAGTTTAAATCTTTATATTGTGATAATTATTCCCTGCTTCACTAGTACCCTTGCTGATTACACGTAGTGTTAGAATACTGTATTTCATGTCTTGAATATTGGAATTCATGTCTTGTTTTTCGTGTCGGGTGGGAGAATACTGAAAGGCATGTAGTTTACCCTTCCCCATGCATTGTTTAATAGCTGTTGGTACACGACTGTCCATCAGCCAGATCTCGATTGTATTGTTTAATAGCCGTCTATGACGGCCAGATTAGCCTTATAAACCCCTACATGCCAACTATGTATTCTAAAACAAACACAAGTTCACACAGATAGTTCTAGTCTTGTTATAGTTCTTACTGACTATTGTAGTTTCATTTCCTGTTTCACTTTAGTTCCTGCTTTCTCATATTCCTGTTTATAGTTGTGACTCTGAGATATTGACATTCTTTATGCAATTTTCCCAAAATGATACTCAGTTTAATTGTCATAAATAATTAGTTTAATCTTGTTGTGCACTGTGTACTTTGCTCCTTTCCTGACTGGATATGTTGTTTAGGCGATGATGAGAACCTTGCTCCTACCTATTATGGACCCTATGAGCCAGCAGGTGATACAGTTGCAGAGCCGGTTCCCACCCAGGAGACTACTCCTGCAGAGTAGTTAGCATTAGCTACCTTTATTCCTATTTCTTATCTCATAAATCGGGTTTGTCCCCGATATAAATCTCTGGTTCTGTAATAAACTCTGGATCTGATTTTCATATTCTGGTTATAAAATCTTAGCATTCCTTTCCTGCTATTTTCTTGCCTATTTTTGTTGTGAATGAGCTAGATTTATTGCTTGTGGTCATGCCCTAGACAGCGTACTACCGCCGATTCTGCGGCGTAGGCTGGACGTGCCCACGCACTCGTGCCCGAATATCCGGGTGCGGGTCGTGACATGTTCCCCAGATTTAGCAGACGAGATCTACCCTGAGGTGTACGGAACAGTAGCACTACTCGGAGCAGTACCGGAAGACGAGGTGATCGCTGAGGACTTCTCCTGAACAATTGCTTCGCTCTGCTCAGTCTTATGGCAAATAGACTTTATTTCCTGTTAATTGAACTATTTATTTCCTGTCTTTGAGATCTTGTGTAAACAGACTTAATATCAGATTGTTTTCCGATTTTATTTACTTTGACTGTTGTTGTTTAATATTTCTTTTGCTGATATTGCTATCTTATATCTGTGGATGAGAATAGTAAAATCCTGACTGATGTAATACAGCTTAAGTATGCCCTATGGATCCATTAAATTGGGTTTGTCCATCGGTGCATGCTGCTGGCCATTATCACGCATCCTGTCCCTCGATATTTTAGGATTGGGGCGTGACAATATGTGATCATACCCTTCATGTACAAGTCTTATTTTTATATTAGTGTTGGTCATACACCACACGTATGACTAACCAGGCCATTATTCATGTACAAGTTTCCAAGTCGGTCATATGTTAAAGCTAGTACTCACACACTTAGTCATTAGTGTTCTTGTTCATTGTCATATTGTTTATTCTTGTATTTATTTCCAATATTTCCTTTATTGTATATCTCTTGTATATATATATGCATCTTGTATATTTACATCTAATTACTGATACATAGTTTATATTATTGATTTAGAACTGCTATTAGAGATGTACTTCGTTCCATCCTGACTGGAAATATTTTTCTAGACTGCGACTTAGAGGACTGGTGTCCGACATATTATGGACCACAGGGAGAGTAGCTGCTAGCCAGGTATGATTCCGGGAGGTCTAGCCGGGATCACTAATTATTCAGTTAGTTTCTTTTAGCAGATTATTGGTACCGAATTTGTTTCCGGCATACTTTGAGACTTGGATGTTATTGTATGGATTAGATTATTTTGTTAGACTTGTGTTGCATTTTGATTATTTATTTTTCTTCGATACTTATCGTGCTTTAGCTATATGGTTGAGTATTTTTATATTATATTATGATATCTGTGCCTCCTTATGGAGTTGAATATTCATGTGAGATTGATTAGATAGTGTTGTGACCTAGACATCGTTCTACCGTCGATACTGCGGCGTAGGCTGGACGTACCCACGTACTCGTGTCCCAAATTTTGGGTGCGGGTCGTGACATGGTTCAAAGCCAAGGTATCCACTTAGCATTTGTAATTAGGATTAGTATATTTAATATTGATCCAATATGCATATTATGATTTTTTTCATATCTTCTTGTTTGCATATCTTGCGATACGGTATCCTTCTAGTATCCTAGTTTAGCTAGTGCAGCCTAATTTCGTAGTGTATGAACCCATTATCCTATAGATAGACTCATACAACCTAAAAATAGCTTAGTTTGACCAAGTTTGACCAGTTTGACTTAGGGTTGACCTAGTTTGACTATTTTGACTTAGAAATGGCTTATGACCTAGATTTTGACTAATTTAACTTATTTTTATTCCGAAATCTTGTATTGATGTTATATTCCATATCTAGGTATTTGAGGTACCGTATCGGATATTTGTGATACTGTACACCAGGTTTCAGGCGAGTACATTCTCTGATAGTTTTTCATTTATGATATCATCTATGTTCATTGTATCTAGTGTAGATATCCTTAATTTCTTGACACGATGGTTACACGGATTGGTATATCTGGATCTCGTCATGAAATATTATTTCTTGGTATTTACAGTATTTCTTGTGTAAGCCTTGTTACTTGTTCTTCTTGTACATGTACAGACATTAATTCTTGGGGAGATTAGCTACCAACCCAGTGAATCCCATATCATGACGTACCATAGTTGGATCCACTATACCAGTCGGGGGCGGGAAGTATTTAGTATATATTAGTGATCATACCCTCCTTGTGCATGTCTTGTTTCTTGTAAGTGTTGGTCATACACCACACGTTTGACTAACCAGGCCCTTATCCTTGTGCAAGTTTCCAAGCTGATCACATGTTAAAGCTAGTACTCACTTAGTTATTAGTATTATTGTTCATTGTCATATTGTTCATTCTTGTATTTATTTCCTGTATTTCCTATATTATATATCTCTCTATCTATTATTGTATCTTGTATATTCACATCTATTTACTGTTACATAGTTATCATTGATTAGAACTGCTGTTAGAGATGGACTCGACTCCTTTCCTGACTGAATATTTTTTTTCCAGATAAAACTGAGGAGTGGTACCCCACTCATTACGGACCTCAGGATGTTGTGGGCTTAGAGCCAGAGACACTAGCTCAGGAGGGTCTCATCCCGACTAAGACAGACGATCCGGGACTTGTAGCGTCTTAGTTGTTCTTTCTATACTAGATTTATCTCCAGCATATTGTTTAGTATTTCTCTGACTCATTGGTGTTATTATTGACTCATGAGTTATATTGTGACAATTCTATTCTTTTATCATATTCGTGCGTATTTTTATCTTAGATATGTGATTGAGTATATTTATATTGTTGGTGGCATGTTATATTAATTAGATAGATTATCCAAACAGCGTTCTACCACCGATGCTGGGCATAGGCCGGGCGTTGTTCCCGACTTGCATCCCTACACCGGATGCGGGTCATGACAGAAACCCAGGAGATCATGCCCAGAAGTTCAGGAGGGGGCTGATGAGAGAGATTAAGTCGCACACTTTTGGTCATCGCACCTCTACCTTCGAGGGTATTCTAATGGATGCCCATATTGCTAAGGATGATCTAGATCTCAGGTCCAAGAGGGGTCATAATATTTTTGGAGGTGCGAGTGGCAGTATTGGGGCCGGCTAAGCGTCCCAATTTTCAGCAATAGCAGAGACCATTCTAGCACCATCAACAGCAGCACCAAACGCCAGTTCATGAACATGTTCAGCAACTACCACAGAAGCAGGCATAGCAGGCCATTCATTATATATTCTGGGGAAAGCTAGGATACACCAGGAAGGTTTGACGGAAGAGGTTGGGAGTGTGCCTTTTCTGTGGGTCACCCGGCCATCAGTTGAGAGATTGTTTAGCTCGTCCAGCTCAGGGAGGACCAACTAGAGCACCGATTCAGGGAGCACCAGCGAGGCCACCCACAGTTCAGCAGAGGGATCCTCCACTTTTACCGTAGCAGTAGAGATTCGCCCAGCACCAGCAACAGCAGAGAGGTATACCCTATGGGCGAGCATTCACCATAACGATCGAGGAGGTTGAGCCAGTGGAAGACGTGATATCAAGTTTAGTCCTTCTTAATTCCATTCCAAGGTTTGCTTTATTTGATTTTGGTGCTTCCCATAGTTTCATATCAGTATCTTTTACTCTTAATCATTATTAAGAGGCTGAACCCTTGGTTAGGACTTGCAAGAGCACGATTGGAGATAACATTATCCTAGTTAGTAATTTTTGTTATGGTCGAATAGTTATATTAGGAGGCCAAAAGTTAAGTGTGTGCTTACTTGTAATGCCACTTCCTGGCTACAAGATTGTACTCGGGATAGATTCATTCAGTAGGCACTATGCTAGCATAGATTATCATAGAGGTAGAGTGTTATTTTGACCACCAGGAGAGCCATAATTCGAGATTGCCAGAGGAGCAGCCGAGTAGAGCGAGGGTATAATTTGTGGAGCCATGGTAGAAGAGAAGCAGCTTCCATATCCTTTGATAGCTGAGTTTCTGGATGTCTTTTCAGAGGATTTGCTTGGGTTATTGCCAGACCGCGATATTGAGTTCTCTATATACTTAGTGTCAGGCATAGAGGCAATATCACAACATGTCTATAGGGTCAATAACAGCGAATTGACATAATTGAAGAAGCAGGTTGATGAGTTATAGGATAAAGGCTTCACCGGATCCAGTTTATCACCATGGGTGCTCCGGTATTGTTTGTACCAAAGAAGGATGGGTCGGTAAGCATGTGTATCGACTACAGCGCTCCGAACAACCTCACTATCAAGACTAAATATCTGTTATAGGGGATAAATGATCTCTACGATCAGTTGAGCGACACAAAGGTATTCTCGAAGATAGATTTGAGGTTAGGATACTACCAAGTCAAAGTAAAGAAGGAAGATATTCCGAAGATAGCTTTTCAAACTCGATATGGCCAGTTTGAGTTCATGGTGATGCCATTTGGGTTGACCAATACCCCCGCGATATTCATGAACCTGAAGAACAAGGTATTCCACCAGTACCTTGACAAGTTTATAGTGGTGTTCATTGATAAAATTTTGTATATTCGAAGATACCAGAGGAGCATGAGTAGCACCTGAAGATAGTTTTGGAGACTCTCAGAAAATAGGAGCTTTATGGTAAGCTCTCGAAGTGTGAGTTCTTCATTTATAAGGTTAAATTCCTTAGTCATGTGGTGATAGGTGACGGGATCTCAGTTGACCTGAAGAAGATCGTGGCAGTGGAGTCATGGGTACTCCAAGTTCAGTGGCAGAGATCAGTAGTTTTTTGGGGCAGGCAGGTTACTACAGAAGATTTGTACAGAACGTCTCCAGGATTATATAGCGAATGACTAGACTGGCCAGGAAGGATATAGAATTTGTTTAGACAGAGGATTGTCAGACCACTTTTGATTAGCCGAAGAAGAGATTGATGACAGCTCTAGTGTTGACGTTGCCATCAGTTATAGGTGGATTCACTATCTATAGTGACGCTTCAGGGAAGGCTTTGGGTTGCATTCTTCAATATCACAGAAAGGTGATTGCCAATGCTTCCCGGTAATTATGTCCTCATGAGAAGAACTACCCCACCCATGATTTGGAGTTGGCAACGGTCATTTTTGATCTAAAGCTATGAAAACACTATCTGTACAGGGAGCGTATGAAGATTTTCACAGACCACATGAGCTTGAAGTACGTGTTTACATAGAAAGAGCTAAATATGAGGCAGAGAAGGTAGTTGGAGCTGATGAAAGACTTTGATATATCATTGCAGTACCATCCAGGGAAGGCGAACATAGTAGCCGATGCCTTGAGCAGGTATTCGATGGATATGTACTTGACGATAGACAGACACTTGTTGGCCGATCTTGAGAGCTTGAAAATTGAGGTCCTAGTTCCTAGTATCGAGATGCAAATATGGGGATTGCAGATACAGTCTTAGCTGGTGGACAGGATAAGGGCCACGCAGTATAATGATGAGACTCTGAGGAGAAATAGGGCACAGGTTCGGATGGGATTATCGACGGATTTTACTATCGCTGATGATATATCGTTGTGGCACGGTACTAGCTTATATGTGCCGAGTAGGGATTTATGCTACAAGGTTCTGCATGAGGTGCATCACTCTCAGTACTCAATGCATCCAGGTGCCAACAAGATGTATTGAAACCTAAGGGAGCACGTATTATGGTATAGTATGAGGTGGGTGGTGGCGCGCTTCACATCCAGGTGTTTAGTGTGCCAGCAAGTAAAGGCGGATAGGCAGAGGCCAGGTGGATTGCTTCAGCCTTTACCGATCCCAGAGTAGAAATGGGAGCATGTGACCATGTATTTTGTTTCGGGGCTTCTGCATTCTCCAGGAGGGAATGATACGATTTGGGTCATCGTAGACATATTGACCAAATTAACCCACTTTTTGCCATTTAAAGTGGTTACGTCTATACAGAAGCTAGCGGAGATATACGTGCGACAGATTGTCAGATTGCATGGAGTTCATGTGAGCATTATCTCGGATGAAATAGTCATTTTACTTCCCACTTTTGGAGGAGTTTGCATGCTAGCTTGGGCACTCAGCTCAAGTTTAATACCGTATATCACCCCCAGACAGATGGGCAGTCGGAGAGGACTATTCAGACTCTCGAGGATATGCTTCACACTTGTGTCTTGGATCTTGAAGATTCTTGGGAGGATCATCTACACCTGGTAGAGTTTGCTTACAACAGTTACCAGGCCAGTAATTAATTTTCACTATTCAAGGATTTATATGGACGGAGATATCATACTCCGTTATCTTGGGATAATGTCGGTAAGAGAGCCTTGTTGGGACCGGCGATGGTCATGGATGCAACTAAGAAGGTAAATCTTATTAGAGATAGACTTCGAGTGGTGCAGAATATATAGTAATATTGTAATACCAGAATAAGTTTGTGTATAGGTTTGAGGTATAGGTTTTATTTATGTTTTCTTGTGATTTCTTTGTTTTAGATTGCGTGCTAAGGCTTTGTTTTATTCTAGGTTCGCGATCTGGTGTTTCTGAGGATTTTTTTGATACGGGACAAGATTTGCTTTGGTGGAGGCGGGAAGCTTAGTCCACCGTACATCGGACATTTTGTTATTCTTGTGAGGGTCAATAAAATGGCATATAGACTAGACTTGCCTCCTAAATTAGAGGAAGTATATGATGTGTTTCACGTGTCGCAGCTGAGATGGTACATGGCAGATCCTAGTCATATACTAAATCACTAGAAGATCGAGGTGGATCTGACTCTCATCTATCCAGAGAAGCTAGGGAAGATTTTGGATCGAAGGAAGAAGGTATTGCAGAACCAGACTATTTGCTGTTGTGTTCTTGTATTATTTTAGTTTTAATTTTGAGGATAAAATTATTTTAGAGGGTAGACTTGTCACTACCATATTTCTAGAATAGGTGTATTTTTGTAATTGTGTATTATTATAAATAACGTGGTTATATTTTATTTATATATGTGCAAGTTATATATATAGTGTGACTAATATTATTAGTGGTTAGTAGATTGCACTATTTAATTAGACTAGACCCTAGTGGACCTAACCAACTTGACATGACAACTTAACTAATTAGTTAAACTAGTCTATTTGGCCCCTATTTAGTTAACCACTTCCCTTAATTAGTGTTTTGACTTAACATTTATTAGGAAGAGAAGCTTACTAACTAATAATTTTTTTATGACAACTCACTAGGGACATAGGTATCATTTTATATTGGTTGGGAAAGGAGAAAGAGGGGGGGGGCAGCCCTAATTAAGGAAGGGGGTTCTCTCTCTCCTCTCATTTCTCATCCAAATTTTTTTAATTTAGTACCTCCCCAAATTCCTTCGTCCCTCTATCAAATCCACCCGAAATCCCTTTAAATTATATCATCATCACCATCTAAGGAGATTAGAAGCTAGTGGTTGCAAGAAGCTTTGAAGAAGAAGGGGTTAGGCTTGGTGATTGTGTCCAAATCGTGTCATATTGAGATTTCATTAAAAATCTATCTCCCAATAGATAAATTCTAAAATACCTTTATCTAATTAGTCTATTTAGTGTTTTAGAGTATTTAGAATATACCCCTGCATTAAGGCTACCCATAGGGAGGAGTTTGAACTCCTATTGACCCTATTTGTGATTTCTACATTCAGTTTGATATCCATTTTAGGAGAAATTTGAGAATATGCACCAAGTATTTGTCATTAGGTTTGTTAGACCTAATTAGAGTTAGATTGGTCATGTGGGGGTAGTATCATGTTCACAATTAGATACGAGTAGTGTGTATCATGATACGGTATGATACAGTGTGATACAGGGCTCTAATTTTAGGGTTTTGTGCTTGTTGATGTATTTGCTCTCTAATATTCATGGTAACTAATCATAATAGATATATATAATTGTATTTAATATATATATATATATATATATATATATATATATATATATATATATATATATATATATATATATATATATCAACTTGGATAACAAAAACGTCAAAAGATAAAAATAAAAAAGAGAAAAGCGAACCAGGTCAACGCTACTACAGTTTCGTCCCTCCTACTTATCATCATATATATATATATATATATATATATAGTATTGGTTGAGAATTGGAGGTTTTGGTATGTTGGGTGATAGTGTATCATGACACCATGATGAGTATCTTGGCATTGTGCTCAAGGTGTTTGATAAATTAACAATTATTAGAGTTATATCTATTTGGATGTTATATTCATGGTTAGTATATATATATATATATATATATATATATATATATATATATATATATATATATATATATATATATATATATATATGTATGTATGTGTATATTGGTGAATACATATATGGGGTTATATATGTATGTATATATGTGTGTGTGTGTGTGTGTGTGTGTGTGTGTGTGTGTGTGTGTGTGTGTGTGTTGTTGAATACTTAGTGTTGTGACATTGTCATAGTGAGAGGTTAGGTATTGGCTTTAGTGTGTGCAGTATGCATAATAGGTTGGAAAGATGTGTTATGCATATGACAGTGCACAGCAAGTCTGTGGGTCAGGTTGGACTGGTCCAGTATAGCTGTGTGTGGCATTGTTTGAGTGGTGATTGGGAGTTATAGTACCTGCAATAGCAGTGGAAAGGATCAGATGTTGGGAGGGTTATCTTGTCCAGTATAGTATAGATTAGTATCAGGTTTGATGTTATATTCAAGTACTTGGAGTATCAATTAGGGGACTTGACGTTGGGTGCAGTATCTGAGTTCAGATGCACACTTGTGCATACTGTGCACAAACATAGTAAAATATTAGATGAACAATTCGGTTTAACTACAGGGCTAAAGGAGATCGAGTTGAGGTCCAATACAGACTAGGTGAGGTATAAGCAATATCAGTTATATGGGGAATCGGGTTTAAGCAGATCAGCAATTGCATCAGTACTGCTATTGGAATTATCAATAGCAACAACATCAAGTTACCATAACAACTTGAGTTGCTCTAAGTATAGATAGCAGTTGTAGTGATCGAGAGGGAGTATGTGTTGCACATCTTTGTGCCTAGGACTATAGAGTATCAGTGAGAAACTGAACCTGGCATTCAAGTATGAAGGGAGAGTAGTATAACAGGTGATTAGTGTCCTGTGTGAGCCAAAGTAAGTGCATCAGAGAGTATAACTGAGCAGTGACAGCAACTTAGTTGCATCATAACGTAACAGCAGACAATAATATCACTAGTATTAGATGAGTGAAGGTCTGAACTCAGTTCAGACATCAATAGGGTGCAGATTGGACTGTGAACTAAGGTGGAGATGTAAACAGATGGGGAAAAGCTAATAGTTGGATGCAGGGGTGAAGGGTGAGCAAATGAGTTTGTGAGGTTGTGACAGTAGGCCATGAGTGCCTATACTATGTATCAGTGGGGAACTAGAGTATCAGTACTCAAGCTAATGTATAGGATATTGGTTAATGAATAAGAAACAATATGGGTAAGTAGATGTCAGTAGGTAGTGTAGACCATACTAAGTTAGTTAAGGTATTTAGATATCTTGTTAGTGACTAATACTACAATATTATATATATATATATATATATATATATATATATATATATATATATATACATAGAGTATTATTTATCTAGTGTATAGTGTTATTACATAATATAGCTAATATAGGCTAGTGTTAGCAAGATAGTGACCAATATAGACTAATTATCTTAGTTTAGACCTAGAAACCTAGGCATAAAATAATATTGACTAGTTTGACCTAATTTGATTAGTATTGACCTAGATAAACTAGTATGGACTTAGACATGGCCTAGAAATATCATCATTAGTTAGTTAATCATGCATGTCCTTTTTTCACCAATTAACACTATTATTTCCTATTTATGACCTTGTGACTCTATTTTGGACATTAATTCTCACACTTTTCTCAGGACCACAGGCGAGTACATTCTCTGACAGTTTTCTTATTTTGACAATTACTATGATTCTAGTATGTAGTGTTATGCTTGATTCCCGACAAAGTGGATACATGGGCTAGTATCATAGATACCGGTCATAAGGAGTCGTGACTTAATCCATTGTACTAGCCAGGGACGGAAAAGTATTAGTTGATTATGTGATCATACCCCCTACTCACTTGTGCATAGCTCACCCTCACTACACAAGGGTGTAGCCTGATCTTATTACTTTTGCATAGCTTCCTGAAGATGATTGGCCTGATCCCTTACATGTACTTGTGCATAGTCAATCATATATGGTCGATCATGATCTTGTCCCAAGTCAATCACATAATAACTAATATTTTAAGGCACTTAGCTAGTATTTTTATTTCTCTATTCCAGTTCATACTTGCTAGTATTCAAACTTACCTGCTTATTCATTGCTAGTTAATTTCTTGTGATATGATTATATGTTTCTCCAGTTCTTTTATATTCCAGTATTTTCTTTCCATCATGTATATTTATTGCACACTACTTTATAGTCTTTATCAATATAATTGAAACTGCTGTTAGTTTTTGTGCTTCGCTCTTTCCTGACTGGATAATATTTGTCAGAGGATCTCGAGAACTTTTGTCCCACATATTATGGACCAGGAGTAGATGATGGTTATATCCAGGATCTTCTGGAGGAGCCACTCCCTATAGAGGAGACACCACCAGCAATTGCTTAGTTAGCACTCAGTTTATTTTTGTATTGGATTGTTCCAAACTTTGAGACTATGAGTTGTATTATGTTGAGACTTATATTATATTGAGATAGCTAGACTCTTAGACTCTGACTTGTTTGAGATATATATTACTTGTCGCTTTGTTTTTTATATCATTATCGTGCCATTATCTTCCTTATAGTTATTGTGATTGAGTATATTGTGAGTTGATAATTATATATATTTATTATTCTCTGTTTGGAGGTAAGATACATTGACAGGTTATGATATCATATATTTGTGTGAGATTGATAGATAGCTATGTTGACCTAGACAGCGTTCAACCGTCGATGCTGAGGCATAGGCTGGATGTACCCATGACTCATGCCCAACTTCCAGGTGCGGGTCGTGACAAGAAATTATAGAGAGATTTAAGAAATGATTTATTTAAGATAGGTTGTATGATCCAACATTTATTGAGGATTAATGACAAGGTAACATATTGATTATAAGAGGAACAAATTTATATGTTCTAATTTTTAGCAGGATAATTGTTTGAAGAAATAGGTTTTTGGTTATATCGGATTAGTGATAAAGGTTAGAAGACCAACTGGCTTGTTAAATGACTACGTAGTAAAGGAAAAAATAGTTTGGAGGATAAAAAAACACAATATAAGGACCCATATATTAGATAGAAGAGTAATTATAGTAGCATTATATTAGTAAATTATTATGTTATTGGTTTAATGATTCAAGGATAGAAACTTTTCTAGTAATGGGATTATGAACCACCCTCTTACCTTAAGATGTACTGTTAGGTCAACCTTTCCAATTCATGCATTAAAAAATATAAGTAACCCGAAATGAATAAGTAGGAAAAGGAAAAAATCTAAATTGTAATTATATGTATGTTTGTGGTGTTGGGGGTGGCCAGTGGTATAATTTTTTGGAGGTTTATAAGGAGTTAAAAAGAAGGTTTCCTTGGAGTTATATGAGTTAAACTTCTTGGTTAGTTTTATCAAATGACCATAGTAATCATGAAGTTTGTTTCTAAGATTTGAATGATAGTTAATTGGAAGTTTCATTGTCTTAATTAAAAGTCTAATAGCCATTGTGATATAGTAAGGAAATAGTAACTGTTGTAACTGCGTACTTGAATGATAAGGGGGTTTGGTAACTACATCATTAGGATTATATATTTTAAAATTTTGATAACTTAGTATTGGAGAGTCATATCCATATTTTTTAGGGTTAACATGAGGGTCAATATTAGCGATTGTATTATTCTAAGGAAAGAAGTTTTGAACATGAAAGCAAAAAAATCCATCTATTTATGATAAAAGAGAATAGCATTGACCATAAAATAGCGTAAGGAGAGAGTAATTGCCGAAGGTACTTAAAATCGGATTATATCTTATTAATTATGGTTCTAAAATTGATTTTTTATTATTTATGTATTCCAAGGAGTATGATATGGTTTTAGAGTATAGTTTTGTACATGATTAATAATAAAACAATTTAGAGTATGATATTGGTACAAAGTTGAGGAACCTTCAATGAACCTCGGCCATAAGCTTGAGAAATATATCCTCTAGTAGTCAAGGAAAAAAAATAACAAGGGATATATGTTTGAGATTGAGAAAGATTGAATTCAAAATCTATGTTTTAAAGGATTAAACCTTAATAGAATAAAGATTGAGCCATGTACCTATATACGGTGATTCATATGTGGATTTGAGGATATGCCACTAGTATAATTATGGGATGAGTTAGAGGATTATATAGCAAAGTATTAAGGATTGATAATTTGATACCCCAAGAAATATAGTAATGATTTGTTGATATTGTGAACAGGGGGATGATACATTGGCAATAGTAGCTATACCTAACTTGCTTTACAATTGGTCTGCTTGGATAATTTTTAATTTTTAAACAAATCGTGTATGTTGGGTAGAGTGTAATCCCCCTATTTTTAAAATTTTGATAAATATAATTATTAGAAATATTTATTAAAATATATGTATATAATTTTAGGAAATTAGATTAGGAATTTAGAGAGTTAAATATATATATATATATATATATGTTACACCTAAGACACATAACTGAAATAAATGTAACATTATGCTAGATATGGCTCTTACTAATTCGTATACAACGTTAAAAAAACTATTTTTAGTAATTTTATTTTTTTTTGAAATTTTTTGGAATTTTTAGATAATTAAAACCAAGAAACCATATTTTTAGTCACCTTCAAAATTTACTATAGAGCCATAAAAAATATTTTGTGTCAAACATTTACTTTAGGCTTAGAAAGCCCAAACATATTTTCTATAATTTATTGGGAATTTTCTAGATATTTTTATGATTTATTTAGAGTTAAATAGTGCTTAATTGAATTAATAAATAATTTTTGCAATTAAAAATTGTATTACCCAGTCAGCAACTCAGTTAGCAACCCAGTTAGAACTGGGGCCTGCAGTCAACCGCTTATACTATTAAAAAACCTAATTCTAAATTATGTTGACAATTTTTGAGAGAGAGAAAGGAAGTCTCTAAGGGAGTTTCTTCGGTTCTTCGAACTTCGCGGGGTCATTGCTACCAACTCCGATATCGAATTCAAGCGTCATCTTTTATTGGAACCATATTGAGGTAAACTTCATAAATCTAGAATTATTTTTTGTAATTCAGAATCATTAATTTTGTAAAAAAAAATTAGGTGTCAGTTGTCAAAATATAATTCTGGTTTGTTATTTTCGAGATTTCGGGAGATCCCAAACTCGTTTTCACGGTCCGTTTGATATTTCAGAAAGACGAGCCTGAGATCTACAACATACTTAATTTTCATAATTGAATAGATTAATTTATTATTCCATTTAATTCGTAGAAGTCCTAGATGACTAGTAAACTACCATAATTTTAATATGAAAAGCATATTTGTACTATCTTGTAATGAATTCGACATTCATGTGAATCGTCAATTTTGGCATTCTTGTGGGGTTGAATTCTATATGTTCATGCAGTCAATTTTTAGGTTTATGTTGGTTGACGTTTTGGTCAGCTTAACATCTTAATTTATGTGTCAGAAATGTCAAAATTTCTAGCATAATTTATTTTTAGGTTTAACTTATAAATCAGGATATCAATAGATAAATAATATTATATAGACTAGTTTGACCTAATTCTAGATAGTATAACTAATAGAACAACTTAGCTGACATAGGAAATAAGCGACTTTGACCCATCAACTTTCTAGGTCAAGGAGGAATTAGTAATAATATTATAATGATTATTATTGTATATAATATATTGTTTGTGATTTGGGTTGGTAGATATATACATGGAGTATGATTCACTAGTTCGTAGATAGTTCTGGATAGACATTGGTCTTGCAACTAAGCAGGCTTGGACGCACTCCAGGCAAGTATATCTTACCTATTTGATACTCAGTATTACATATTTCATATGTCTTCTGTCATATTTTTATTATCATGTTACTGTTGTTTCCATTACATATTACATGATTATTCTTGTTGACATATATTAGTCAAGATACACGAATTGTGTATTGCATTGCATGCTAGGTGATCCAACCTGATATCTATATATGATTGATTGAACCCTTTACTTATTAGAGACTGACATGATGTGTCGTTGATTCGAATCAATAGTATCATGGGGTGGAAGAAGACATCTATTAGTATAGGAGCTACTATTTATTTACTTTTCTCTAGATGCCATTAGTGACTCAGTTAAGTGCTACGTGTGTCGTGCATTTATTATTTGTTAGGAGATCCCCTGCATAGAATGTTGTCCCCAAATTGTATGTTACACCTAGACTGGTTAGGAGTTATAGTTTCCTGAGTTAATTAACAGTTCTCTTGTTGCTATTTATTATATATCATTTGGTATGTATATTATGTATCTTACTACGTCCCTCTGAGGACTGGTTTTCTTCTAGGTTATTTGATGATCTACTTTATTGGGATTATCAGGGACTAGTTCTTCAAGTTTCAAGCATACTTAGATATTACCTTCTTCATTGTTCCTCGTCAGTTATTTTTTTGTTTTAGTTAGTTTATAGTTGATATGGTTGATGTATCTAGATTTTTATATGGATAGTTGTTGTAACCTATACAGTGTATACGTACTTAAGCTGGACTGGAGTCCGCTGGCTGCATAGCTGGCTATTGCTAAGTATCCTAGTCCCGCGTATTTGGGACTAGGTGTAACAAAGACAGTAAAAGAAATCAATAAAAACATTCATCAAAAATATCCACAAAAATGTATCATAAAACAAACAACGAAAGTAACATCAAAAATCGAACAATACAAAGGCCTAAGGACGAGACTCTTACATAAATCTCTTTCCCCAAGACACAATTCACTGCATATTGGGCACAATTCTAAATAATCTAATCCATAAAGAGAAAATGGTCTTAACTTACTCGTCCCAATCGATTGATACCTACAAGGTTTTTTTACTATCTGATTCCAACTCGGCTATTCCAACCTCTATCATACAACGTGCTCCGCAACGAGAACGAAGAACTAAATAATAACATACTAATAAAAAGTTTTATCCTGGAAACTTAAATAAAAACCCACCTCTTTCGAATAAGGAAGGAAACTTTTTCTTCATATTTATTTTGAGTTCCCAATCGATCCTCGAAAGAATGTTGTGCTAAAGCACTTGAGCTAAAGAAATAACACGGTTCCTCAACACCTTTTCCTTTCTATCCAAAATTTGAATAGTGTCACTACCACATTTCTAGATTAGGGCATTATTGTAATTTCCATGTTTAATTTATTGTGTAAATAAATATGTATGATAAGTTTATTAAATAATTGTAGGGTGTTCTTAATATATAGGTTTATGGGCTTGACCTAAAGACTCATTAGGTTTGACCTTGCGACCAAACCCTATTTAGTATTTTAGTTTTTAGTTAAACCTTAGAAATGACTAAACCCTTATTAATTTAAGTTCTTCATGACCATTATGGAAGGCTAATTAGGCACTTGGCATTAGAAACCCTAACCCTAGTCCTATATAATGAGGGGAGCCTCCCTCAAGCTTCTTCATTCATGAAGAAAACCCTAAACCTAGCCTCCACTTAGAAAACCCTTCCTTCCCCAAAAATTTTAGAATTTATAAGCCCTAGAAACCCATTTCCTTCTCCATCAAGAGAGATCTAGGAGCTTGGACAAAGAAGACTTAAAGAAAGAGGACCTACATTGGGAAACCATCTCCCAATAGGTGAGAATCTGAATTAAACCCTATTTAATTCTATTTTTAATTGTTGTTTGGCCTTTAGGAGCCCACCATTTGATTTAGAATTGGTTCTTTGGATTTTTCCATGAAGACCTAGGTGATTCTAGGGTTTTGGTGTTCCAACGAGGTTTTTCCCTAATTTCGTGAACCCTAATCATGGGGGGTATACATTTACACATGATTACATCTCCTACCTATAGTTTTGATCTCGATTTTAGGGTTTAGATTTGGGCATTCAGGAGTTCTTAGTGTGGAATCCGTTTTTGCACTTCATGTGCTTGATGAAATGCTCCCTGGAGGGAATACCTAATTTTTAACCTAGTTCTTAGGAACTTTGATATGTATATATACATATATATGTATGTGTAGTTGTATATCTACGTATATTTGCTGCTGTGTATGCATATCGATAGGGGAAATTCACTGTGCAGAGTCGGGTTCTTCAGTTCCTGTGTGTAGCAGCAGTGAGAGCAGGGGGTTGAGTCGGGTCTGTGCAGTATTGACACTGTGGACACTATGGACTCGTGTAGGTTGTGCATTTGGGTTTTTAGTGTCAGTTGTTAGGGTTTAGTCGAGTATCAGTATTTGGATTCATAGTGTATCAGATATCTCAGTGTTTTGGGTAAACTGAGCAGTAGGTCTGTGTGTGTGTGGTGTATCAGCCTGTACAGTAAGGTCAGTTTTGAGTGTCAGTTTTGAGCTCAGTATTGAGTACATAAGTGTGTTAGGGTTCTATGTATCAGTAGGTAATGAGATAGGTTTCCTGTGCTCTTGGACTGTGCATTCAGTGAGGGAGAGGTGTAGGTTGAACTGTGACTGTATCAGTGTGTTGTTGTGAGTGCTAGATTCTTGAGAAATTAATTTCTCTAGAGTATCAATGTTTGGGGAAAGAGTATCGGTCGTTTGAGGCCTACCGTGTGGGTCTGTGAGTGTGTATCAGAGTGTCAATAGTGAGTATCTTAGTGAAGGGTGTCTGTGTGTCTATGCAGAGTCGGGTATCCACTGACTGTGCAGTGGTATCTGCTTTGAGTATCAGGTTTGTTGTGTACTATTTATAGGAGATTCCAATGACTGAGAGCAGTGGGTTAGTAGTGTATCAGTGCTGAGGTCTGCACACATGCATATGTATAGTTTTGGGATATATTGGTATCAGAGGAAGGGGTGTCAGTTCACCTGTGTGTATATATATGTATACATAGGCGTAGACCTTATGTATGGCAGTTTTGTGGCTGTGTATAGCTATGTATATATGAGTGATTGTATAGATTGAACTATGGTGTCAATGAGAGGAGTGAGTATCACTGATACAGTGGACATTGTGTGCATTATGTAACAACATTGGGGGTAATCGGGTTCAGCTCAGTGAGTTCTTGGGTTCAGTAAAATATATGTAGTCTAGTTGTTAGGTGTGCACATATGACAGTGGTGTTCTTCTGTGTATTAGTTTAGAGGGGTGGGCTGATACTTAGTATCAGTAAGGTTATTGTAAAGTTTCTGTATTCAGTGAGGGGTTGAGTTCATGTCTGTGAGTGTCAGTCTCAATGTTTGGGGGAGATGAGTAGTAGCATCTGATACTGTGAGTGATCCTGCCAGTAGCCATAAGCTTGTCTCAAAGATTAAGCCTTGTATGTGTAGTCTGAACATTTTTAAACTGTGTAACTGTGTCAGTATGTGTGTGGGGGAGGGGAATCTGGGAGCAGTTCAGTGAGCACAGAGGTGTGTATCAGTGTTTTGGGTATCAGGAAGTTCAGATCGCTACTGGATTCCTGCTGCTATCACTAACTAGGGTTATACATCACATATTGATGTCTGCCTGCCTGGATATGTTAGCTTTTGGGCTAAGTTCAGCAGACCTTCCAAGTTTTGAGGGGAATTATACCTCAGTTCCATGAGCTAGCAAAGCCTAGTTAGTGTGAGCTTGAAGCTCGGTTCTGATTTATGTGGGCATCATATTTTTTCTTGTGATAGTTTATATATGTATACATGTTCCAGTTAGCTAAGCCTAGTGTACCTATGAATGAAAAGTTAGCAAGTAGTTAGATTCTTAGGTATAAAGTTACTTGTTTCCTTAATAGTAGATACTTATATACCCTAAGTTAGACTATTAGCTAAGAGTAGTATCATATGTATACATTATATGGGTATGTATAATATGATGCAGTAGTATACAAATGTTAGTTAGTATGGAAATCTCTACAAGTAATTATATATATATTAGCAGTAGTTAATATAGTTGGCAATGACTAGTATAATTAAGTATGGCATAGACAGCTCACCAAAGACCTAGAAATGACCCTGTACCTAGCATAGAATTAGGTATGCATGTAAACCTTTTCAAAACACTTTTTGATATGGATATTTGATATTTAGGTGATTGTGATTTCATCTTGGACATCGATCCTCGCACCTTTCTCGGGACCACAGGCGAGTACATTCTCTGACAGTTTTTGTTTTTGTTGATTAATTCTATAATTCCAGTTATATACTATACTTGACTCTGACACTGTGGATACACGGGTTAGCACCCTAGATACCTGTCATGAGGAGTCATGATTGGAATCCATCGTGCTAGCTGGGGAAGGGGAAATATTAGCAGATTATGTGATCACACCCTACCTTACATGCATCATAGCTCACCCCACATATCACGTCGGGTGTAGCCTGACCATTTACATGCCTCATAGCCTGATATATATGATTAGCCTGACTCTTGCTCGCATCATAGCTAACCAGATGGTTAGCCTGACCTCACATGTATCATAGCCAATCATATATACCAAGCCTGATCTCGTCCCAAGCCGATCACATGATAAACTGATATTTCAAACACATAGCCAGATATTATTTATTTACTTTAGATTACTTGTTAGCATTTACTTATATTTTGCTAGATGTTCTATTGCTTATTTCATATTCTCTAGTATTCCATATTTTCAGTATTTCTTCCATCTTGTATTCCTTACACTGTTTTATAGTTTTTGTCAACATAAATGAAACTGCTGTTTAGTATTTGTGCTTTGCTCCAATCCTGACTGGATAACATTTTCAGAGGACTTGGAGGATTTCTGTCCTACCCACTACGGCCCGGGAGCAGAGGGAGATTTTATACCAGAAATTCCAGAGGAATTACCCATCTTGGAGGCACTTAGACTGTCTTATTTATGTATTATTGTTCTAGAACTGAGATCTGGGTTGTATTATTGTTGTAACCTTTGATGGACATCTAGACTCTAGACTTGTGATGTATTTATATTTGTGCATGACTTATGTCAGAACTCTTTATCCTTATTTCTCATCGTGTCATTTACTTTCCAATAGTCTTGTGATTGAGTATATTATAAACTGTTGATTCATGTATTATCATTGTCCTCCCTATGGAGTTGAGACCATTGACAGGATGAGTTATGTTTGAGACCTAGACAGCGTTCTACCGCCGATGTTGCGGCGTAGACTGGACATACCCATGGCTCATGTCCAATTTTTGGGTACGGGTCATGACAAATAGGTTTCTCCACATAAGACAAATCTTCTTGCATTCCCTTTTGATCGATGTCTACCATATAAATTAGATCGTGTACCTACTTCTATAGTTTAGAAACATAGAAAAGTTCATACACTTTATCCAATGTCGGTAGTAACACGATCTAATAGGCGATTGGAGAAATTCGCTTAAGGATCTCAAATGAGCCAATAAATCTTGGCTCAACTTGCCCATCGTACCGAATTGCATAACTCTATGCATCGATGATACTTTTATAAACACATAGTCGCCCACCATAAACTCTAGTAGTCGATGATGATTATCCATATAACTCTTTTGCCGACTTAGTTTCATACGTAACTTCCCGCAAATTATGCAGATCTTCTCAACGGCCTGCTCGACAAATTTTTGTCCAAGCACTTACCATTCTCTGACTTTATCCCAGCATATTGGTGAACGATACCTCCACCCATATAATGCTTCATATAATACCATCTGAATACTTGGTTGATAGTTGTTGTTATAAGCAAACTCTGCTAACGGCAAGTGAGTATCCCAACTCGTCTTTAAATCTAATGCACATAGCCACGACATATCCTCAAGAATTTGATTCACTTTTTTAGTCTGGCCATCAGTTTAAGGATGGTAGGCTGAACTAAAATTCAACTGTGTTTCTATTGACGACTGTAGACTACTCTAAAATTATGATAAAAATTGCCTATCCTGATCTGATTCTTTAAAAATTAGCACTCCATCTATTGGACTATTTTATCCAAATAAAGTTGGGATAACCAATCGATGCTCCAACAGACATTGGTCGCGATAAAATATGCTGACTTGATCAATCAATCCACAATGACCTAAATCATATTATTTTCTTGCTTTATCTTTGACAAGATTACTATGAAATCCATAGTTATGTGATCCCACTTGATACTCTAAAAGGGCAAGGTTTTGTATCTTTCTGCCAAGTCTCTGAGGCTTCACCTTCACTTGCTGGCTAGCCAAACCCTACGAGACGAAGAGGGCCACATTTTTCTTCTTACCATACCACCAAAAGGTTGTACGCGAATCTTTATACATTTTAGTACTTTCCGGATGTAATGTGTACTTGATATAGTAAGCCTCCTTAAATATCTCTTTCAGGAGCTCCTCATCTATTAGAACACACAGCCTTCACTTTAACCACAATGAACCCTCATCATGTATGGTAAAATAGATTACTTTACCCTTTTTCCATTAGTTCATAAATCTTTTACAAAAATTCGTCAGTCTTTTGTGTTGTATTAATTCTCTCTAAAAAAATCGGCTCTAGTTGGAGGTAAGTCAATTGTGCATTTCGGCCACAAATTTGAAACTCAATTTCCATGCAATCTAAGTCTTCCAATATTCCATTGGCTATTGAAAGTGATCCCATAAATTTTTGACTTAATTCATCCACCACCACATTATCCTTCCCTAGTGTGTACGTGATCGTGAAGTCATAATCCTTGATAAATTCCAACCAATGCCTTTGCCCATAGATTCAAATCCTTTTGAATGAATATAAACTTAAGGCTCTTATGGTTGGTAAAACTCTCATATGCTACTCCAAACAAGTAATGCTCCATAACTCAAAGGGAAAACAATCACACCCAATTCTAGACCATGCATCAGGTAATTTTTCTCATATAACTTTAGCTGTCTAAATTAATACGATATCACCTTGCCATTTTGCATAAGTACACATCCCAATCCCATTCCAAATGTATCGTTGTATATCTAGCCTCAGTACCATTTGGAAGTGCAAGAATCGGAGCTGACATGAGTTGCTTCTTCAGATCTTGGAAGGTAGCTTTACATTTATCACTCCATTCGAATACTACTCACTTCTAGGTGAGGCGAGTCAGAGGTGACACCACTTTTAAGAAATTCTTCACAAGTCTTTGATAATAACCTACCAAGCCATGGAAAGTACGAATCTCACTAGTTGGTATGGATTATTTCTAATCCACCACCGCCTCAATTTTCTTTGTGTCCACATAAACACCTTTCGCCAAGATAACATATCCAAGAAATGACATGCTACTTATCCAACTCGCATTTGCCCAAATTAGTGTAAATCTAATTTTCCCATAGAGTCTATTATTCAATTCTCAAATGCTCTGTGTGGTCTTTCTTGCTTCTCGAGTAGATTAGGATATCATCGATGAACACGACCATAAAATAATCTAGGAAGGATTTGAAGACTCTGTTCATCATATCCATGAAGGTTGTTGGGGTATTAGTCAAACCAAATAGCATAACCATGAACTCATAATGTTCATATCTTGCGCAAAATATCGACTTTGAACATCTTTTGGCTTGATCTTTAGCTGATAATAACCCAAACGAAGATCAATCTTAGAAAAGACAGTAGTGCCTTGCAGTTGATCAAAGTGGTCTTATATCCTTGGCAATGGATACTTGTTCTGGATTATAACTTTATTCAATTTTTGGTAGTCAATGCACAGCTGCATCGATCCATCTTTATTCTTCACAAACAGTATCAGGACTCCACATGGAGAAATAATGGGACAAATATATACTCGATCCAATAATTTTCATAGTTGGACCTTAAGTTCCTTTAATTCTGCTAGTGACATCCTCTACGAGTCTTTTAAAATTGGATGAGTATCTAAAAGTATATCAATATTAAACTAAATTTCTCGGTCTGGTGGCACTCCGTATATCTCATCTGGAAATACTTCAGAAAATTCTACCACAACTAAAGTATAAACTGCATTTGCACTATTCCTTCGTGTGTCTTGAAAAGAAGCTAAGTTTCCTTCAAAAGTAGAATAAAACATTCGATGGGTCATTGTTGCTAAAATTATCATAGATGCCTTTGACGATGAGCCAAAAGAGCAGAAGAATAATGTTTCTCCGAGTAAATAAAACTGGCATGCCCCAGTCCCAAAATATACGGAACCGGTCATGTGGCACTGGCCAGCTGGTATGACTCAGAAGAGTTTTCCAATTTAATGGACCCGTCAAAGCATACTTATGATGTCCAAGGTCAAGTGATCATGCTATATATATATATATATATATATATATATATATATATATATATATATATATATATATATATATATATATATATATATATATATATAAGATTCTATAACTAATTGTATCTCAATCCATGGTAAACGAATCTCCAGAAAAGATGATATGCTTCAGAAGTCTGTACTGTAGCCCAATAATACCTCCGTCCGAATAGGCCAGAAAAATAATATAGACCTATAAATACTAGGCTATAATAGCAAAAAATAAGCACATAGAAGATAATAGATGAACAATGAGAGACATGATACAAATACCTAATAAGTATACATGTAAACAGAGATGATACTCCTCAACAGCTGCAGCAAAACTCAACCTCAAACAACTCTGCTACCTATTATCACATAAAACATGTAATACTAACCCTAAATTTATAATATTAGCTTAACACGGAGTAACATACGTTCTAAAGGTGAAACTTGGCATGTTCTAATGCAAACATACATACTAAATTTGCAGTCAAGAACCCTAACGTTTGGCATAGTAAAACATATTTTGGAAATGGTTTTCAAACATGGATTTGAGTGTTAATAACATGGCAAGGGTTTAGTACATATTCATGTACAAATTGAATATAAAATAATAGGGTTAACACATGAAATAGTGTACTTGTTTGACATGTATCAATTCTAGAATTAAGAATTGAAAGTGTTAAAAATATGGTCTAAACCTAGTTAATCATGATTCTAACATGGTTTCTATATATGGCAAGGTTGGGGGTAGATGTAGGTACATGTCTATGTGAGTTTCAAGCGTAAAATAGGGGTTTGACACATAAAATTGTGTGCATGAACACAATGAATCCAGTTATGAAATTTTATGTTTGTGACTGTGTTTAGCATTGTTGAGCTTGGTTTTTCATATTTTAATTATGGTTTCTATCTAGGTCATCTAAGTATCTACTTGGTCCTTAAGTTTGTGACATAAAATGAAGGATAAAGTAGGTTACATACCCATTTTAGATGCGTCGATAGCGGTACCTCTCCACATAATTCAGCAATGTACTCAAGTGTTCATCAACGACTACGGAAGAAATAGGGAAGGAAAACATAGAAAAAATATGTAAGAACTGTGGGGAAGGATTTTAGGTACAAGGGGGAAGGATATTTGAGAGTACTTATCACTTAATTTAATGTGTACACCTCGGTTTATCCATAAAATTCTAGCAGCATACATATAAGTTCCCTTGCAATTGGAGAGGGAAAATGGAAAGAAAAGTAATGAATAAAGTGTGAGAATTAAGGAAAATGTTGTAGAAGATTAAGAAGGGAAGAAATAAATATTTCTTACATATTTATGATGGTATACAGCAGTACAAAGCTACCTTGTGTTGACGGAATTCAGCAGCTCCTCAAGGGGGTGTTCGGCCAGGTATGGGGCTGAATGGAGGGGAAAATGATGAAGAATGAATGAGCCCCCAGAGCCGAGCCAAAGCCCCACCCCACCAGCACCATCTGATAGCGGGGCCCGTATGGGGCCCATACGATCCAACGGTGGGGAGCGACAGGGCTCCATATATATATCATGCACACAAGTATTTATATTTTACAAATAATTATGATATAACTATACTTAACATGATTAATATTAATATATAACTTTGGGGTTGCGGTTTACATTCTACCCAACTTACAAAAATTGTGTCCTCGAAATTAAAATAAGCATAGTAGAAAAGAAAAAAATAATTCTCCACGGAAGGGCGATAAATACGACGTCGTATCGACTTTCTCAATATTAAAAATAAGGCACGATCTAAAGATAAAGTATACAAAGCGGTAAAAAAAAATTTGAATATGCAAGGTCATACCTCGATTCTCAAAAGATGGGGGATATAACTACAAATAGAATCTTAGTCTGATGTCATATTTTAAGAGCAAGGGTACGCTTAGTTTAAGACACTACCCAACTTACAAATATTAAGTCGGTAGTGACACTCTAGTTACGTCCTATTTACAAAGTTTATGGGAAGGTCTAATTCCAATGAGAGATATGAGAATATCATGCAATTCTAACCTTAGTCAATGTCTTTCTAAACCAACTTAGATACTCATAATGCCCTTGGTCAATAAATCTTTAAAAAAAATTACCAATTCAATACTGCTCTATATAGGGTATGTCTTCAACACGACAAAAAAAGGACTAGGTCGGATACAATTATGGCGAAATGGTACAGAGGAATACAATCATCGCATGGCATGGATGACAAAAAGATTAGATCAAGAGAATCATGAAAAGAAGAGTTTGCAGACCAAGATGAAGGAGAATAATGGTAAGTTCAAAAAGTATTTCCATAGGATTGGATTCGAAGGTAAGGTACGATTAACTAGGCATATAGAGAATTAATTAAGTTATAGTGACTAGGTCAAGAAAATTATAATTGAAGAAGAAATGGTACCTACGGTGATATGGATATTAAATTCAATGAGAGGTTTCAATCAATGAGTTAGTTCTCGAATTTATGACACGGTTAGGAAAGAAATAAAGATTTACTCAATCGCATAAGTTAGAATGATTTATAACAACAAAATTACGAGACTGTGATTGCAAAAAAAGATAAGCAATCATAATATAAAGGATAGTAGTACAGTCGATTGTGAATTACACATCATGTAAATAGAACAATCCTAGATTTCAGATAATCAACCAGATTAAAGAAGTTGCACTCCTACTCATATTAGCGTATAGTCTATATATCCTGCTTCTTAGGATAACATCAAAATATTAAGTCTAAATATGACTTATATCGCCTCATAATTTCCATATCTAAATTTCAACCAGTTCACTCACTCGTGGCCTAATTTTCTATACGTCTCCTCCAACAACTTGGTGTTAACATACTGAAAATGCAGTCTACTAGTCCAAACCATCCATGATCATTGAAAATATAGCATGATATTTTACTTTCTATCCTTTGTCTCCATTTATCATCTAGCTATCATTCATCAATCTAATTATGGATACCCTAATTCTTTTTTATTCTCATATTCCGTTCTCAAAAATTTATTTCTTTTCTTACTCATGTTATTTCACTGCTTGTTTGTGTCACGACCCACACCCGGTATAGGGGCACAAGAGCGTGGGTACGTCCAGCCTATGCCACAGCATCGGCGGTAGAACGCTGTCTAGGTCATGTAACTATCTAATCAATCTCACATGAATATCCAACTCCATAAGGAGACACAGATATCACGATATAATATGGAATATGAGTAATCACATAAGCTAAAGTACGATGAGATATCGAAACAAACAAAATAAAATACAAGACAAGTCTAAACAACAATAAATAGTCTAACCTGCAATCAATACATCCAAGTCTCCAAGTATGTCAGAACAAGTCCTCTATGTCACAGTCAGGAAAAAATATCCATTCAGGATTGGAACGAAATATATCTCTAACAGCAGTTCCACATATATTGACAAAATCTATAGCATCGTGTAAAGAAATACAAGACAGATATGAATACTGGCAATAAAAAATACTGGAATAAAGGAATACTGGAGCATGTCATCATCAATGTACATCTAGCAATGAAATAGAAATACAAGTACACGCAAGAATAATGAACTGGTATATGAGTGTCTACAAGAACAATAACTTGAACATGTAGAGATGCTAGATCAATATACTAGAGATGCATGTCAAGAATCATCTAACTAAGTGTGTAAAACATCAGCATATCATGTGATCGGCTTGGGACTAATAAGACTCATTACATTGATTAGCGATCATCCCTGTAAGGTCAGGCTAACCACATATAACAGCGATGAGGCATATAATGGTAAGGCTGCACCGATGTGAGGTGTAGGTGAGCTTTGATGCATGTAAAGTTGGGTATGATCACATAAGCTACTAATATTTCCCCGTTTCCCCAGCTAGCACAATGGATCCAAATTATGACTCCTCGTGACAGGTCTCAATGATGCCAACTCGTGTAAATAATAGTGTCAGAGTCATGTACGCTATACAACAAGAGTTATAGAGATAATAAACATAATAGAAACTGTCAGAGAATGTACTCGCCTGGGGTCCTGCTACTGGCAATCCCAATGCTTGTTTCTGAATCTTGTCTGAAATCCCACAGTCCTAAAGACATCATCAAATAATACAATCATGCATCAGACATTACTCTAATACACAATCATAAATACATCGAACTCAGGGCTATGCTAGGTATAACACTGGTCAACTAGGGTCAAGTGTGCATCTAATTGCATGGGTGTCGTGGCTGTTATTGCTGTGTAATCAGACAGTCAATGATACGAGTCTTGCCAGTACGTCAGTGTACATATGGCAGTCTGCTATCATACTACATGGTCACAGGCCAAGATAGCTACGGGGTATTCGTAAATTCAATAGGGTCATCTAGTACGTGGGCATATAATACCTATTATTATTTATTATAAACATTAATTCTAACTAATTACAATTATAATAGATATATGTATTTAGATATACTTTAAATAGAATGAATACTACGTATGTATATATATTAAACATGTACTAGGGATACATGCACCATACATATACGTATGTACATATATACAAGTTGAAAATATACTACATATATATATATACACATATATATGCCAAAAATACATTTAAATATATATTAGTACATATACCCTACATATATACCAATCAATTATATTCATATACTAAATCGAATAATATGCAATACGTATACATATGTATATATATATACTAGTTTTAGAAATATACTATGTATATATATGTACCAATATACATTTAAATATATATGTCAATAAGTATGCTAATACGTACATACCGACACCCATACACCATACAAACATATATTAATGAATATATATACACATATGTACAAAATTCCGAAGGAGGGCAGGAACGAACCTGCGCACGGGCACGACGACGATAACGGCGATATTGACGATGGTGTTGCTGACGATGATGACGATGGCGATGGCAACAACGATGGTGGTGAAGGTAATGGTGATGGTGAAGGCTCGACAGGTGGTTCAGCGAGGTTGGCGACGAGGACGGGGAGGAGAGTCGACAAGGGACTACGGGGACTGGTCGAGTGCAGCGGCTGCGGGTCCAGCGGGTTGAAGGGAACGGTGAGGTAGTGTAGAGTGGTGGTGGTGGTTCAGGTGACAATGGTGGTGGTAATATTGGCCGGAGAGCGAATGACAGGTGGCTCTCATGGAGGAAGGTGATGGTGTTAGTCGAGGTGAAGGTGATGATCATGGTGGAGATGTTGACGACATTCAGGTGGGGAATGGACGGGTTCCGACGGACGGCTCGGTGGACGTGGAGAACGACGGTCGAGGGGGTTACTCCGGTCAGCTGAGGGGCTCGGGGTGCTGCGGGTAGTTCGACTCCGGTCGACGAGGTTCAGGCAGGAACAACAGGGGATGGCAGGTCAACGAGGTCGGGGAGGAGAAGAACGACGAGTCGAGGAGGGAACGGTGGCGGGACTGCGGGCCAGGCGGAGGATTTGGTCGGGTGCAGTCGGCGGTATGCAGTATTCCGGCGGGGAGAAATCGCGTGGAGGTGGGGAAGAGCAGTGGGATTCCGATCGGGGGATTCTTGGTCGAGGCGGCTGGGGGAGACTTCTGTTAGGGGAGGGCAAACTCCGGCGAAGATTGGCAAGGCGGCGGGCTCGGATCTCCGGTCGGCGGGGCTGAAGGGAGGAAGGGGATGGAGATTGTCGGCTGGGTATGGGTTAGTTTCTTGGTTTACTTTTTAGGAAGAAAAGAAAAGGAAAAAAGAATTATTTATATGAGGTAGGGTGTAGGTGACCTAGAATTGGTTTGACTGGTCAACCCCTCTTGGGATTAGGCCTCTCATGAAGGATTTCAATGGGCCATGATTCAAATGGGTTCAAAATGAAGGGCTATGGCTCAATTGGTTCAAGGTATGGAGGGCCATGGTCTTAAGGAGGTGGATGTTAAATTACACACTCCTAAAACTTATGAAAAAAATACCAATAAAGGAGAAATAGGTTTATTCACGTATTGTGTCCAATGGGGTGGGCATCTTAATGCACTTTTGCATAAAAGTGCCCAACAATTGGAAAATTGCGCAAAGTTGGGTTTAGGTTTAATTTAATTAAAAATAATACAGTTGGTGTTCTAAAATTAATTAGAAGTACAAGGGGATGAAATTAAGTGGGACACAAGTGTCATGAATGAAGTAGACTCAGAATAGAATATTATTCTAATTTGGGTTGCTCGAAATGGGTCGAGATTGTGTCTCTAATTTCGATTGGAACGCACAAGGATACAAAACTGAATTTATTCGGATTTAAAATAAACGTCCACGACGAATATTGTGCGGCTAAAATGAAGCACAGAGAACATAATTATAAGTTACACAAAGGTCAGGAAGGAAGGCAGGCATGTTTAGGACAAAGATATGGAATTTGTTGGAAGGCAAAGGCTAGGGTAGCGCTCCAAATATCGAAGCAACGGTAAGGCGCAACAAAAAAATAAAATTATGGCAATTTAAATATAATCAAATATTATACAATTATTTACACATTAATTATAAAAAGACAAAAATACCCCTAATCTAAAATGTGGGGGTGACAAGTCTACCCTCCTTAAAAGAATTTTGTCCTCAAAATTTAAGATCCACAGCAGTCATATTTATTCATTATTTATTTATTTTCCATTAAAATTTTAAATTCATCAAATCACATAATCATGAAGTAAATTCATATTGCTATTTCATAAAATTTAAGATCCTCAACAGTCGTATTTATTTATTATTTATTTATAACCATTATCTTTCCTTAA
The DNA here is from genome assembly GCA_036927795.1 of Iris macrosiphon. Taxonomy (NCBI): domain Eukaryota; kingdom Viridiplantae; phylum Streptophyta; class Magnoliopsida; order Asparagales; family Iridaceae; genus Iris; species Iris macrosiphon. The sequence continues at coordinate 119,101,103 of JAYESA010000012.1, read as the reverse complement.
TTTTATATAACTACTCTAATTACCATCTCTTATGATTCCTAGTTAACTTGTATTGGTCAATAGCTTAACATAACTATATGTACCAGACTTCATAAGATAAGACATCTAACTATAATCCCAAATTCTTATTTATAAGTTATACTCACGTAACTGGAAAAATCAAATTCAATCCTTAAACTCTATACTATACTATACTCCTATAAGTTATACCACAAATCTTCTTAAAAGTACAACTATCAATTTATCATTTTTTCTAACCATAAACAAGCTATACAATTCTTGTAAGTGCGTCTAACTATTCTTATGCCTAACTTAATAAAAAAGGGTCAAAGCAAAGATCACCAGGTACTTAAATCAAATTCACCTAATTAGCCATTCAAATACTAATCTAACCTATATAGGAAGTATCTGACTCGATCAAATTTAAACTCATCCCCTCTTTCGAATATCCCATTGTATTATTATCCACCCTTGTCTATCCTCCTCTTTCACGATATATCATTATTTTGATTACTTAAGATCTATCCCACTAGTAAAGATCCTCTCGACTAGGCTAATATCTTATTCTAAAGTCTATTACTTAAGCTCGGTGTCTCAATTTTATATCCTCAGTTGAGAGGGTATTTTCTCAAACTCAATACAACTATAAATTTTTTATAAGAATTTATCCACAGTCATAAATGCTTATCAAAATATTTTATCCATAATAAGGCTCTCAAGTTCTGCTTCTTAATTCTTCCATATGGCTGGTCCTATCTTGGTTTGAAAGCTACAACTATTTCCAAAGTTTAACTGCATATATCCTCAGATCATATACCTAGTCTTTTTAGACATCAAGAAAAGCTATCTTACCCTCTAACTAATCTTCACTAATGTGTAACTTATAAACCAACTCTATCTGCTCAAGTAAACACTAGGAATTAGATCCATTGATAAAAGAAAATTTTCCTTTTAGGGCTATACCTTATATACAAATTCATACTTTCATTTTCGTTCTATTCTTCTATCTAATAGAGGTATCTATCCTAGCCATTACTAACTTAGACAAACACTTTCCTTATAAATACTCTATTAATCTGCTTCTATGCAACAACAAAATATCATCAAAAATGATCTTTGGCATGAGTGTTCGTCTTCCCAAAATAGGAGAAGACGAGAGGCAATAATAAGAAGTTCAATAAATGTACGATTGAACACAATTACGAGGACCAAGGGTGATAATAGAAGTCAAAGAAGTTTTAATTATAATTATGGATAGAGATCCTATTACTTCTATCCTAATGCATGCTTGTTCGGTACAGTAACATAACCGAAACAATATGCTCTAACCTGCATGTGCCACCACAAAATTTATGTCACACCCAGTCCCAAAATATATGGGACCAGCCACGTAGCACTGGCTAGCTGGTATGACTAAGAAGGGTTTTCCAATTTAATAGACCCGTCAAAGCATACTTACGTTGTCCAAGGTCAAGTGATCACGTTATATGTCTCTAAGACCAACAACTAATTGTATCTCAATATATGATAAAAGAATCTCCAAAAAAGATTGTATGCATCAGTAGTCTGCAACCCAATAATACCTCTATCCGAATAGGATAGAAAAATAATACATTCTTATAAACACTAGGCTATAATAATAAAAAATAAGCACAGCGAATATAATAGATGAACAATGAAAGATATGATACAAATACCTAATAACTATACCTATAAATCGAGATGATACTCCTCAACAGCTTCAGCAAAACTCAACGTCAAACAACTCTACAGATCTAGTAGGAGACCAAGTCCTGAGAGGGGTATAAAAATACAAAAAGTATATGCCATAATGTAAATACTATATAAATATTGTCTTCCATTGCAAGTTATGAACGTTGAAATAACAAACAAAGAAATACAAAGAGATCCTAAACGAAAAATCTAAGTACAATATTTTGATATGGGTAGTGATGATGAAAAAAGAGTGTTGTGGCGACTTCTTTACTCCGTTAACGGTCCAATGAGGGAATAAGGATGTTCTTTTTTCTTCTCTCTCCTGAGCTTGTGTGCACATAAGTAGCTGGCCGGGGGTTTGTAGGGTATCCTACCCTTGCTATTTATAGTCATCCTGCTGATGGGCTATAGGTGCATCATGTGCCTCTGTTTGGTGGCCGCATAGGACTCCTTCACCAGAATGCGGTTGTAACTGCAGTCGCATGCCACGGACAGGCTGCCACGTGGTCTTGGTTATGATATGTTATTGAAGAGATCTCGGGGTTGTTATGTGCATGACTTGGTCAGCTGGACACGTAGTCAGCACCGATTATGCGAGAAAACATCTTCGGTTGTAACAGAAAGATACTGCAAATCGAAAGCCACATAACGTCTTGGCCGACTATCGTCGTGGCCGTATACGTGCTCCCATTTGGCCTTGGTCAGATGGACACTCTGGCCGCATGATGACGAGGCCGCATGGGTATGTAGCCGTATGCAAGCTCTCGTCTGGCCTTAGTCGGATGGATACTCTAGTCGCATGATGACGAGGCCGCATGGGCATGTAGCCGCATATGAATGGACATATGGCATAACACGTTTGTCGAGGCCATTAATAAGTTGATGTGACCTTTTGTCTTTTCTCGAGGTATCTTCTTTACGAATCTCAAAGTATCCCAGTATGATGAGTGATGTGTAAGTCTGACAGTCCTTGAATGCTGTGTTAGAGGGGTTTTATGCGGCCTTGTAGAGACAGGCCTCCCTGCTCTGTGGCCGTTAAGGCCGCATAGAGTATACTATGTGGCTTATAGATCTTTAGTTGATCAGGTCGCATGTGGCTTCTCTGTGACTTGGTTGTTCAGGCCGCATGTGACTTCCCTGCGGCTTGGTTGTTCAGGCCGCATGTGGCTTCTCTACGGCTTGGTTGCTTTTTTTGAGGGGGCATGACCTCTATACGGCCTGCATAATTTTTTATGCTTCTACAAGATCCCCTTTAAATTTTTTAAAATGATAAGTTTGGAGTACTTTGAAAGAAGCATGGTCGAGCGCTATTGGGCACACATGAAGGGCATGCCGCATAGTTGTCTCTGGCAGGCTGTCCGATCATTTAATGAGGATATTTGCTCTATCTTTGACCGGATCTCTTGGGATTTTGTACCGTCTCCTGACACGGGGCTCGAGGCATTATTTTTTGAGGAGATTAAAGAGGAACATGCGGATCGAGGCATCAAGTTTATCTCATTTACTGCTCGATTCGTTACCTCGATCCCTTCACGTGGCTTTCAAGCCTATAAATAGGCGACCATGAAGAGAGAGAGAACTTTATTCTCTTTGCTCTCTTTCTTCTTCCCTGTGAAGGATGCTGACGGTCGCGGCTCTCCTTGCTGAGGAATTTGTTAGGGGCGGTCTTGATCCTTGGCCCTGATTTTGGTGCTTTAGTCAGAGGTAGTGGGAGCACTGCATTATTTGCGTTGGGCATCTATGGACACAGAGACACTAGTGCACAGTCTTGCTGCATGGATGAGAAATTATCTAGAATATGTGCAGACTCTTTACACAACCTTGCTGAATGGATAAGAGATCATCGCGAATATGCACGAGATTTTCTCATTAGTTTGTCGCATGGATTGGCAACCATCATGCGACAGCCAAGACTCTACCGCATGGATGAATGCTCGACATTGGTTATGCGACAACCATGATTCTGACGCATGGAGTGCTCGACATGGACATACGACAACCATGACTCTGCCATATGGAAGCCACCTAATACGTTGACTAGGCACTGCCGCATGGACATCAACTATATCTTTGTATGCTGATGTCATATATTTTTCTTGTGAAGTCTTTGTTCTCCCTCGTACTGCCTATGATAGAGCATAAAAGGATATCATAACACCCGTTGTTCGGGGTAAAGACCAACCTTATGCGGCGGTTTCTCGTCAAGAACTAATCCAGGAGACGATGACAGTTTGCCAAGAACTGTTCCAGGAGATAAGGATAAATATGCAACATCATGCGCGGAGCTGTCCTTGTCCATGCAGCTTTCTAGCTACATTTTCCCCTTTATGCAGCTTGCTACTGGCCTGGAGACTGCGATGTCGATGACAGAATTTGAATTAATTGACATTCTTGTCTTCGGTCTTCCTGCAAGATTGTAGAGCCCCTGCTCCAGCTCCTCCCTTGCTATCTGTCGGTATAGATTTTTTTCCATATACTGAGATTTGTATTGTGGAAGGATAATCCAGAAAGCAGTGAGTTCTGCTACGGGCTTGACTTGTGTCAGTAGCAACGACAGCAAGGAGGGGCGCCTCTAATAAAAAAAGGTTCATATCAGCGAGACTTCATGGAAACCCTCAAAACATGTTTCCATCATATGTACTCATAACCTTGAATACTAATGAAAAATCCTTGTGTAATAGATTTTCATCATATGTACTCATGATATTTAATATTAATCAATAAAGTCTTTTCTTTTTCATAATTTCTTCTTCTTCTTCTTTTTATTTGTCCCATTTTACGTTGTGGACTTTGGATATTTTACCAGAGGTAATATGGATATAGTACAATATCGTAGTTTGTTTAAGGACATCCTACTAGGGAACTTAGGTGGACCTATTACTTCTGGCGTACTGGAGTGCAAGTAATAGATTCGAGACAAGCCTTGCCAGAGGTAATATGGACGTGGCAAGTTCGGTAGACTTAACACCGCTGGCACACTTAGAGTTAAGTACGGGTGATAAGTTGAGATAACGACCGATATCAGAGGTAATATGGATATGATAATTGATAGCCAAACCCGGGAGGTTTGCTCAAAGGGAGGTAATATGGACATGGCAAACACGGCCGAGAAAGAATACTAGGACAGTAGTTCAGAGGTAGTATGGACGTGAACTAGCATCAGAAAAACTCACCTAGGAGTGGTTGCTGAGTGTGGTCGACCCGGGAATATAGATAGACCTAAGGGCTACTCCGTTGGAGAGATTTTAGGCCGATAGCTTAGAGGTAATATGGACATGGCTAGCGTCTAACGAGGCTGGTTTTTGAGTGATCCCTGTGGGAGTGTGCCGGTGGACCGGAGGACTACTCCGCTGGGAGCTTTTGAGGATCCATTATCTGTTACGTACCCAGGACCCCTGAATACAGATAATGACTTTTACAATAATTTGTATAAAAGGGGCAATGTCGTACATAGACACTCGCTGGGAATGAAGAACCATAAATATTGTATATCTTGGTCACCCTAATATGGATAAGGGAGTACCAGCCTAGCCTTAGACATAGTACTTTTTCAGGAACTTGTTGTTGATGGGCATCATGAGCAAGTAGCTATTGGGTTTCTCCAGCCTGTAGGCGCCATTGGAGAATACAGATTCTACGATGAACGTGCTTTCCCATTTGGGTTGGAACTTGTTGGTCGTCTTGTGGGTCATAACCATCGGCCTTCTTACTATCATGATGAGGTCACATGTCATAACCCGCACCCGATAAGAAGGGCACGAGTAAGTGGGTACATTCAGCCCATGCCGCAGTATCGATGGTAGAACGCTGTCTAGGTTAACTAGCAATCAATCTCGTACAATAAAATATATAACCTGTCAATGATATCTCAACTCTAAATAAAGGATAATATAAGTAAGAAAATACAATACTCAATCACATATATAAAGCACGATAAGATATCAAAAAAGTCTAACATAACTACAAAGTCTAAAGGCCAATAACATCCAAATACAACAATATTCAAGCCTCAAATATAAACCAGGAACAAATCCGGTACCAAAATGCTAATAAAACTAAGTAAGATAACTAGTAATTTTGGCTAGACCTCCAGACAATAACTCCAGGGTGTCAGAGCCCATGGTTGTTATCCCCTCATTTGGTCCGTAGTACGTGGGATACTAGTCCTCTAAGTCATCGTCTGGAAAAAATATCTAGTCAGGATTGGAACAAAGTACAACCCAATAGCAGTTCCAATTAATTGACAAAGACTATAAAATAGTAAAATAGAGGATGCTATATACAATAAGAAAGTAATAACTGATGTAATGGCAATAGAAATAGGAGGCAGTCAATATAAGCAATAGGATATAGCCAATGCATATATGAGATGAAAGGAACTACAATATCAGATACAAGGCAATGTAAACTATGAACTAGATATGATGAACTGTAACTATACTAAGTGTTTTAAAATACTATTTAGATATGTGATCGGGTTGCGAGATTCAATAATTTACATTTAAGGAAAAAACTAGCTCAATTATACGTGAGGTGTATGATTAGCTAATAGTCGATGATTTACACTACTTGCCAATAGTTCCTGATCACATATCTAGCTAGTACTTTTCTCGCCCTGACTGATATGATGGATCCAACCATGATACGTTACTAGCCAATGTGTTCAATGTTTAACCAATATTATCCAATATTATCCAATAACAACAAGGAGCAGTATTCGATACCATCTAGATAATTCAAGGTAACATCTCATGACTGACGATCCAATAATAATACCAATCCGTGTACCATCGTGTCAAGAATTATAAGTAACATTTCTAAATACTTTAATTATAGTTGTAATCAAATAATGAAAACTGTCAGAGTATGTACTAGCATGAGGTCTTAAACAATGATATGAAACGGTGTTCGAACTGGTATCACAAAGACCTATATATGAAATATTATGTCATTTGGTATAATAAAGGGATAAACAAGTTTAATTAAATTAAAATATGGTTTCTGGGACAAAACTAAGTTATACTAGTCAAACTAGGTCAAACTAGGACAATTGGGTTCCAAGTTATCCTATTTAACTAGTTTATGAAGTTATGTTTGTCAAACTAGCTAATACTAGGTTTCTAGTCCATACTAGCTAATATAGTATACAATGTATCTAACTTATGCTTAATATAGTCTTTATGATATCAATACCTAGTATCTTAGTTTATGATACTCATTACCTAACTATTACCTTATTATGCAACTAATACCTAAACTTATACAGTTATATACAACTTTATATATATATATATATATATATATATATATATATATATATATATATATATATATATATATATATACATATATATAAATATAGATATCTATGTATCTACTCTACTTGATATCCCAGTATCCTAGTATCTTAGACACTCATCCATACTTAACAATTGCCCCAATACCACTCTAGGATACAACACTTACACCCTAATACTCCACTTACTAATACTTAATTATAACTCACTCTATACATACTCAAACACTACACTAGTACCTCTATTGTTACTACCCCTCAATAACCTCAACCTCACCTTCTCAAAACTCAACCAAGGTACTAATTGCCTAAACTGCCACCCTAGTAGGTTGATACACTAGTAATTAAGCCCAGTATCACACACCCAAGCCTGGTACTACACAAATCCCTCACAATAAACTGATACCCTCTCAAGGTCTAAACCCTGTATGCATATGCTGCTTAGTGCACTTATACTTAACCCTGGCATCCAGTCCTCATTCCCAGGTCCAATTTGGACTAATACTTAAGGTATCAACTAGGTTAAAACCCAATACACAAAGCTTTATTCCCCTATTCACCCATAGAAACTTTACACTACTGATACTTTGTATATCAGTATCATACCACCACCACTACACTTGATCACAATGTCTGGAACACACCCACAAAAGCATCACTGCCTTACCCAACCATCTGGACACTCAACCCGAGCCCTATTACAAAGTCTGCAACCTTACCTACCTGTCCAGGTATCCTACTGATACACCAAAGTTGACTGATACAAAGTATCAGACTCACTCATCACCTTGTATGTGCTCGACTATAATAATGCAGTGATCATTTGCATTGCTCCCAACCATCCTTGCCTATAGGCTTTGAGCTAAATCTCCTCCCACTGAGTACACATCTGAAACACCCCACAGCCCTCGAATCAATTTCCCTAAATATTGCTTGCAACAACAGGGATTACTCATAATGCAGTACACAAATGTGCACTGCCTGTACTGCCTTACCCCCTTCCTCATTTAAACCCAAATATAGAATAGCAGGCCTCTAGAAACTTCTAATTTGTGTACTGATACACTAATCAATCTTTCATATACCAAACATGTACACCTGATCCTCTAGTCCTCATATACTACACAACAAGCCAAGAGCACTACTTGCACACTGAACACCCGATACAAACACTAGCTCACTTGCTACCACTGATACACTCTCACTATACTACTTCACTATCTCTCATATACCCTCATCACTCTACATATATTACACCACACTAAAACACTTGAACTCAGTGTCACCCCCACTATGGAATACTACTAATACCAAAATCTATATCACGACTTAAATACCAAGTTAACACATCAATTAGTTGTTGATGTTACTACTTACTGATACTTATCCTACTACTAATACAGTGCACACAGGACTGATACTAGTATTTCAGTCCCTACCCAAAAGCCCTATGTACTCGAGCTCCAAACAAGGTCTACAACATTGCTCTAACATGTCCAGGTTCCCAACATCTACAACTAACTGTGCAGAGATTCACTCCACACTGCTGCCCATCCAATTGTTAAGTATAAAATCTACACGTACCCGAGCCAGGTATTGCCCACCTCTAACATACTCCACTGATACAAGCGCATCAGTATTCAGTCACTTTACTAATTACCTCATGCCATCTCTTAGCATATACTCCCTGATACCCCAGAGTTACTCCACTGATACTAAGGTATCAGATCTAAAATACAACTAACAGAAGAGTGGAACATAAATCTGATACACACACTCTGTCTATCACCCTCTTCTCTGATATTCTCGAGTATATGCACCGTACAACACCAAATCACCCTAACTGATCACAACTGCATTACACCTCAGTGCAGTACAATATCACTGCTGGACTGAATATTACAGTTACCCACCTCTAACTCACTGGTGTATACAACACACACACACACAAGTTCAACATAGACACTCTCACCTCCTCACTGAACACACATTCACTCTCATGTATCTCACTGTCACAGTGACACAATCTCCCCTTACTCCTCATATTCACACACCACACTAGTGTAGCAATCTAACAAATATGGTACACATTTGAGATACTCATGATAGAAATACCATCATGCTACCAAAATCCCTAAATATCTATAAAATACATATATAACATAATTATTATATATAATATATATATATATTATTTAAAAAACTAATTATAATATAAAATAATGGAGAAGGACGTACTAGGCATTCCATCAAATACTTGGTGTGTCAAATTTGGAGTTTTCTTTAAATGGACACAAAACTCAATGTTCCACAAGAGGAAAACCTAGATCTAGCAAAATAAAAGCTTGTAATACCTAGTTCTAGTCATATAGAGTCAATTACACCTATGGGAGGGTTCCTATAGGTCCAATAGATTTTCTTGTCATAACCCGCACCCGTGTAAGGACGCGAGTAGTGAACAACGTCCAGCCTACGCTGCAGTATCAGCAATAGAATATTGTTTGGATAATCTATCTATCTAGTAATAATGATCATCAATCTATATAATGCCACCAATGAAATATGAATACTTAATCACATATCCATAAGATGGAACAATCGCACGAATATGATATAAAGAACTGAAGAGTCAAATACAACTCACAAGACAAAATAATATCCAATAAGTCATTAAAAATAAGAAATGCTAATATCAAAATGCTGGAGACAAATCCAATACAAATAAATCTATCTACTGAGCTACAGGTACTAGGTCATCTGTCTCAACCGAGATGAGATTCTCTTGAGTCAAAGTCTTTGACTCTAAGACAACTACGTCCTGAGGCCTGTAGTGAGTGGGATACCACTCCTCGGTGTCATCTTGAAAAAATGTATCCAGTGAGGAAATGAGCAAAGTATACCTCTAACAGCAGTTCCAATAAATGATATAAACTATATAACAGTAAATAAAGTGAATATACAAGATGCAATATATAGGTACAAGAGATATGCAAAATAGGAATACTGGAATTAAATATTGGATTTGAGCATCATGGAAATGAGCAAGAAATACTACTACTATATGAGTGAGTACCAGCTTCAACATGTGATTGGCTTAGAAACTTGCACAAGGATTAGGGCCTGGTTAATCATACATGTGGTGTATGATCAACACTCATAATAACATACACAAGGAGGGTATGATCACATATCTATACTAACACTTCCCGCCCTGACTGGTATAGTAGATCAAACCATGGTACGTTATGATACGGCATTCACTGGGTAGGTAGCTAGTCTTCCCAAGAATCAATGTTTGTACATGTACAAAAAGAACGAAAAACAAGGCTTGCACAAGATACACCATAAATACTAAGGAATAACATCTCAGACGAGATCCGAATATACCAATCCATGTAACCATCGTATCAAAAAATCAAGAATATCTACACTAAATACAAGAAACATAGGGATATCATAAATAAAAAACTATCAGAGAATGTACTTGCCTAGAATCTGGTAAACAATATCGAAGATATCCAAAACGGTGCCTCGAAGACCTAAATATAGAATATTACATCAATATAAGATTTTAGAAAGAAAATAAGTTAAACTAGTCTAATTCTAGGTTATTAAGCCATTTCTAAGTTAAAATAGTCAAACTAGGTCAAACTAGTCAAACTTGGTCAAATTAGCTATTTTTAGGTTGTATGAGTCTATCTCTAGGATATTGGATTCAAACACTATGTAACTAGGCTATATTAGTTATATTAGGATACTAGAGTACCAACACTATACCGTATCGTAAGATATGTAATATATATCTATAAAAATATTCTATAAGTTATACAACTATACTACATACTAGTATCCCTAGCTAAACTAATACTAAGTGGATACCTTGGCTTTGAGCCAACTCGGTATCACACCTAGCTACCCATCTGGTATTCAATACCCATACGAGGATACCACAACTCTCATTATCTTGGTATAACCCAAGGTAAACTAGAACTAATATTAACCAATACTAATACTTATGCTAACTAGTGTGTGTGTGTGTGTGTGTGTATATATATATATATATATATATATATATATATATATATATATATATATATATACACACACACACACACACACACACACACACACATATATATACATATATATATATATATATATATATATATATATATATATATATATATATATATATATATATATATAACAATATTAACTAACTTAACTTTAACTGATACATATATATAGCTAACTATTAACCAACTAACTGATATCAATCCATCTTCTCAACTCACACACACCACAATACCTTAACTGCTACTGCATCCTAATCTCTAATGCACTGCTGTGTTATACTAAACATAGTTCAACTTCTACCCAAAACACCATAATCAAACATCCTCCTAGCAGCAATATTGTTGCTGCTACAACATCATATAGCCTGATCCCCCTCCTCCTTATATTTGTAGAATAACTACACCTACGCAGCAGTGCTTCCACTGCAACCTGAGCGTCCAACTGTCCCCTTGCATACTACTTCTACTACATGATGCTACTGCTCCCTCTTATTGTTGTTGCTCCATTGTAGCACCTCAAAATTGTTGCTGTTGTTGTGCACTTCAAAACTGCTGTTGCTGGTGTGCACTTCAAAACTGATGATGCTGTTGTGCACTTCAAGTGCACAGCCCACTCTCTAGTTTCCTGCTCCTTCTCTGTGCATTTGCACATCAGTCCACCACTCTTCTCCATCTATCAGTCTATACACTACAGTCAAGGGACTCATACCCGACTATATGCAAGTGTATGTGCAAACACACTACTAACTATGACAGTGAACCCTCTAGTATACATCTCTCCATATAAATAGAGATACCCTATATATCACTCACCTTAGGATAACTGTTATAAATATGTCTATGTAGTACATCCAAAATACTCTAAACAATACAAATTAGTTATAAACAACTAATTAAAGTACATGAAGCTAACATAGCCATTATACAAACACTTGGCGTGCATTGCACCGTATCACACCAATCTATGATACGCTTACGATACGGCTCCACCACACCACCAAACATATCACAAAGGACACGAGCAAGTCTAGAATCAAAATTAGAAGCAACATAAAGAGCTAACTACTCAACTATGTGCTTGTATCAAAATGTGACATGTTCAAACCCGCGTGTCGGAAGAAACCCCCCAAATTAACCCGTATCACCAAATTATTGTAATACAGCCTACACGCATCCAATTATGGACACGACACTAGTCTCATACAATCAAACACATGTCAATTTGGTCTAATTGACAAACACATGATGTGTCAATCTCAGAATTTTCCCAAATTGACACAAAATACCACATAACTTTCTCAATAGGCCTCCTATGAACCTAATTCCACTTCCTATGGGCAGCCTTAGTACATGGGAGAGTTCCTAATGATTAAACTATAGATTTATAGTTTAATTAGAGAGAAAAAACTGAAGTGTACCTATTGGGAGATGGATTTCTAATACAAGTCTCCAAATAAGTGTCAAGAGCCTTCAACTTGTGCTCCTTCCTCCTCCTTGTAGATTCTTGCCTCCTTCTTATTCCAATTGCCTCCAATGGTAAGTAGAGAAGGAATTAGAAAGAAATTTGGGTAGGAATTGGTGTAGGGATGAAGGAATTTGGATGAGAGAAATTCTATATCTAGAATTGGAAATAATGGATGAAGAGAGAGAGGCACTCTCCTCCCCCTCCTATGGCCAGCCTTGTCTCTACTACAAGTCACTATAAAAAGTCCACAATACCCCTTGGGGCTTGTCATGAAGAAATTAATTAAGGAAAGAAGGTTCTAAACCAATTGGTTTAACTAATTAATGCATCCTCCTAATGAATGGGCTTGTTGTTAGGCTCAATCTAACTAGAATTAATGTTGGTCCATGAGTTTAATCTAAACTAGTTAGGTCCACTAACACAAGTTCAAAATCAAATCTAACATCTAATAATAATTAAATAATATAATAAATAAATATTCAACAAGCACATAAATTATAAAATGACCAAAATACCATTCCTAGAAAATGTGGTAGTGACAGCTCTTAACCATAAGTAGAGTGGAAAAATAGAGAGTTACCTAGGTTTTGAGTGACCTTCTTGAAGAACTCTAAATTTGGACACAAGAAAAGCAAAGTGGATACGTTCCTCAATATTTAGACTCCTCTCCAAGCTTCTAGCTCTCTATGGGAATGATAATGAGAGGGATTGAGATTGATTTTGAAGGAGTTTGGTGGAGAAAATGGCTACTTGGAGAGAAGAACTCAACTATGGTTTCTTCATGAATAAATTATGAAGAAGATGGAGGCTACTATAAAAAACTTATATAAACTTTCCCTTAGGGTTAGGGTTAGGGTTAGGTTGAGGAATGCTTGAATTGACACAAGTGCCCCTCTCATTCCTTCATAAATAGGATCATCTAAACTATAAGAGGAATATTCTATTCTTGAGTCTAAATAGGTTTAATAGAATTAATCTAGTCATGAATAACTAATAACTCAAGTCAAATAGTCTAAACTCAATAATTAACTCATTCTCCTAAACTAATAAGCCAAACCATGACTAACTATTTAATTGAATCAATGGGTCAAGTCAAGTCTAGTTAGGTCCATTAATGTCAGGCCTAATTAGGATAGATTAATCAACTAACGAAATATAATATTACTCACAAAATATATAACATGTACATTATAAATAAATAAAATATACATAATATTTATAATAATATAAAATAACAAAAATATTCCTATTCTGGATATGTGGTAGTTACATCACCCACTTGGTAAGTCCTCTTCTTGACCCGTTTGTTAAAGGCTCCCGAGAGATGTGCTTTGTATAGCTCAATGTGCTGTTGAGATAAGAAATATTTTTTGTCGAGTAATTCTAACTCTTGTAGCCGTCAGTGGTGAGTTTCGTCGACGGTTAGCCGGTTGGAGAGGGCCACTCGGAGTGACAAAATTTAGACCTCGAGGGAAGGACTACTTTGCTCCCTTAGACCAAAGAGAATGGTGTACTGCTAGTAGGTGTCTGGACCTAATGCTAGTAGGTGTCTGGACCATTGTGCGGTAGGCCTAAAGACATTCACCCAGCTTCTCACTCCATTCATGTTTGTTGGATGACACAAAAATTTTGAGTAGCTTTATGATGGTCTTTTAGAATGCTTTCACTAGACCATTTGCTGCTGGGTTGTAGGCAGTCGAGGTTATATTCTGGATTCAATTTTTGTCATAAAACTGATAGAAAGCATGACTTACAAACTATGGACCATTGTCATAGATTATTCTTTGTGGCAAGCTGAAGCGGTATATAACGTGATGCTTGACGAAGCTGATCACGTTTCATGTCTTGACTTCAGCGAGCGGGATAGCTTCCTACTTGGAGAAGTAGTCGGTAATGACGAGGACAAATCGATGTCCCTTGGACGATGGTGGACTGATCGGCTCTATGACATCCATGTCCTAGGCTTCGAACGGCCACGATGCAACGATCGGGTGTAAAAACTTCGAAGGCTGGTAGATGAAGTCATCTTGGATTTGGCATGCTTGGCACTTCCTTGCATAGTTGACAGCATCCATGACCAATGACAGCTAATAGTAACATATTCTTCGAAGACGGTCCTGTAGCTTGGGTTTGGACTGACGGGTACCGCAAACCCAGTCGTGAGCTTCACGGAGAGTCTGATTCACTTCTACATTAGATAGGCATCATAGCAGAAGACCGTCATAGGAGCGGCGATACAATATTTTGGTAGCCGTACCATAATAGAACCGGAGGGAACGTCTTCTGATAGAAGTGGCTTCCTTTGGGTTCTCGGAGATGATTACGTAGACTACGTAGTCAATGAATAGAAGTCTCCAATCTTGGATGCTAGTTTCTGGCTCTACAATATAGCTTAGACACATGCAAAGGTTATTTTTTGGGCAGACTAGCTCTTGGCTTTCTACGGCGATCAATTGGTGAGTGTTGGCTAGGATGGCCAAGGAGGCAGCAAGGCCGGCAAGGGTGTCAACCTCAATTTTTGGCAGTCGAGTAACATGCTCTATGAAGAACCCCTCGAAGGTAGAGATTATACCTAGCACGGCTTGGTGGTAGGGAATCAAATCCTCAGGCCGGACTTCGTACTCATCCCGGACCTGACTGACGATCAGCTTAGAGTGGTCGTAGGCCTCTAGGTAGCCGTCTCCTACTTGCTTAGGAAGCTAGAGTCCAATAACGAGGGCGTTATACTCTGCCACGTTGTTGAAGCATGGCTCTATGAAATAATAAGCGCGGTTGATAACCAGACCGTACGAAAAAAATTAATACTTTTCTAATGCCAGTGATGATATCTACTTTGGGCCATATTCTTGAAGCACCGTTGAAGAACATTCGCCAGATGGCTTCTGCGCATGTGGTCATGTTTGAGTCTGCTACCTAATCTAGGATTTCCTCGTAAAGCTATAAGGTTTTGGGGACTAGATGGGCATCTAGAAAGTCGGCCAATGCTTGACCTTTGACCGCCTTCTGTGGAACAAATACCATGTTGTATGGTGAAAGAAGTATTGCCCAAGTAGCTAAGCAGGAGTTGAGTACCCCAGGTTTGGTCATGAGAACCCTGAGGGGGTTGACCCATGAGATCACATGGATCATTTATCCCTTCATATAATATCGAGTTTTCTGGATAGCAAAGACCAAAGCAAGGCACTCCTTCTGGATGGGATTGTATATGTGCTCTGCGCTGACCATTATCCTTCTGAGGTAGTAGATAGCCTGTTCATGACCTATGCCACTCTTATGGGCTAGAAGAGCTCCAAAAGAGTGATCTATTGCTCGTACATAGAGCAGAAAGGACTTCCCTACTACAGGGGCTACCAGCATCGGAGGGTTCATGAGGTATTCCTTGATGTCATCGAAGGCACGCTGGCACTCCTCGTCCCAGACAAAGGAGACTCCCTTCTTCATAAGCTGGGTGAATGGCTAACAACGTCCAGAGAGGTTTGATATGAACCTCCTGATGTATGCAAATCTTCCTTGAAGGCCGCAAAGCTCTCTGAGGTTTTTCAGTGGGCGCATCTCAAGGATGGCTTTGGTTTATTGGGGTCCACGTGGATACCCTTCGAAGTTATGACAAAACCCAGAAACTTGCCACTGGAGACTCCAAAAAAAGCTTTTGTAGGATTTATCTTGAGCTAGTGCGCACGCATGAGGTCGAACACAGTCTTTAAGTCCCGGAGGTGATCATCTTTGGTGCGACTCTTGACGGCGATGTCATCAATGTAACGCTCGACCGTCTTGCATAGATGCTCCCGGAATATGGTACTCATAGCTCGCTGGTATGTAGCACCGGCGTTCTTCAGACCGAAGGGCATGAATGTGTAGCAATATACCCCTATCGTCGTTCGGAATGATGTATGCTTCTCATCGTCAAGAGACATCTTGATTTGATTGTAGCCTGAGAATCCGTCTATGAAGGACATGTGCTCGAAGCCACAAGTTTTGTTGATCATTATGTCTATAATCGAAAGACGAAACTCATATTTTGGGCACGCATTTAGATCATGAAAGTTAATGTAGATCCGGACTTCTCGTTCTTTTTTACGATGGGAACGATATTGGTTATCCAATCTGGATATTGTTCTTCGTGGACGAAGCCACTAGCTATCAGTTTGTTGACTTCAGCTTCGATGGCGTCTATGATATCCGACCAAAATTGTCATTGTTACTGCTTGACAGGCTTGGCGTTCGACAAGATATTGAGTTTGTGGACCGCAATTTGGGGTCCAGTCCCAACATATCTTTGTAACTTCAGGCAAAGACATCAATGTATTCCTTGATGATCTGTAGCAGGGATTCTCGATCATCATCAGTCAGACTCTTGCTGATGAAGATAGGTTTAGGGGAGGATTCATTGCCCAGATTGACATGTACGACTTCGTCCTCAGTGGGAGGTTCTCGTTGTTTAAAATGTTGCTCCCATTGCGTTCTAAGTATTGGGCCCACAATTCCACTTCAAAGAGTTCTGGTGAGTCCTCATCGTCTTCCTCAAGGTCAGCTGACACCATATTGACAGACAACATTTGTCTAAAGAGGTCTCCGATACTGGTGTCGAAGTACGTAGAGGATTCTGAAGAGTATGACTGTGATTTATCTTCTTCCTCTGAGGCTTCAAGGGTTGATGGAGGTATTACATACCCCAGGCCATGCCAGGTCTTGTAGTAGTAATCCTTGACTTTGCCTGTCGAAGCGGTGAGATGAAAGGACAATCGTCGACCTTTGCCATAATTTAAACCTCGATTGATCTTAAGATCATAACCCATCTTCTGGATGAGGTACTTGGTTTGAAAACTGAACCAGAAAAGTTAAATTTTGCCGGTATTAGGCTCTGGCTATTGTTCCTCCGGGATGAAGGACTGGGGGTATTATACCCTGCCGAAGATGATGGGTTTGTCTCCCCTCCTCCTTGCTGGGAGTGTGAAGTAAGAAATTTGACTTGGGAGGATCTAGTTTACTATATAGGTAGTAGTTACCTGTGTATGCAGTTGCAGGCCTATACTAATCTCTAGGGAGTAAAATATGCTCAACTGTGCGACATCAAAATAGTTTAAAGATAGCTCTTTATTGATGAAATAAGGTATCTCATCTTTCAAAATTATATCATCGAGAGAAGGGACGTTAGCATGAGCGGCCATGTACTCTTCTAGTTCATCTTTCTAGGAATTTATCTCCTACGCGAACGAGGGTTTGGAGGCCTCCTACGAAGCTTAACCACCAAGGGTTCGGGGGCAGAAGCCGACACTGGGTCCTTCTTTCGATATGGCAGTCATAACGTTAGAGGTTGTGGTGCCTTCCTCTGTGTCTTCATAAGGAGGTAAGGGGTTTTATCACAAGCACGTCCCATGAGGTGGATTGTCAAATTTTTTCTTGATGTCACGCCAATTTTTGTTTCATCGTCGGCATCATTCCCTTCTTCTTCCTCCTGGTAAACTTGTTTATACAGTAGTAAATCAGAGTAGTAGGCCTCTACCCCATTTGAAGGGGTCGATATTGGCAAACTCCGTCTTAACCGTGCCATGGTCGTCAACGTACTTTAGGCACTGGTGCAGGGTTAACGGCACGATCATGTATTCGTGTATCCATGGATGCCCCCAACAGGACGTTGAAGAATACGTCCACGTCTATGACGTAGCAAGAGACCTCTATTTTTAAGTCACTGATTTGGCATTTTAAGTAAATTTTGTCCAGAGGGTAGCTTCTTCCAGCGTTGAATCCACTGATGGTAGTATTGGTGGTCGCCTGGCTATGCATCAGGATGCCCAAGGTCTGAAGCAGACTCCAGGGGATGATGCTGATGAACGAACCTGGATCGGTGCATCTGGTCCACCTTGATGGTGCCGATATACCCTGTGTAATACAGAGGGTGATCGTACCTATTATTCTTTAGTAATATATCTTGTTACGAGAATGTGATGTTGGGTATTGTCTCCGTTACATTATTACAGTGGGGGCATACCGTAGGATCTTCAGCTGGTGGCTTGATCTGTACCAAGTAAGTATTGGTGTTCTATAATGCCTCACTCAAGGTGTCCCGAGTGTCCTTGGAGAAGCTCGAATAAAGACAACTTTGCTATAGTATTGGCGAGCTGGGCCAAGATGTCAAAGTTGTAGGGCTTCTCTAGCCCTTGATATGTATCTTTGCACAACGGTTTATCGAAACGAGTATCTTTCTGCTTTGACTTGTTCGCGGCAGGAGGTTGGGACAGACCCGGATCTAATGTAACAGGTGTAGTCAGTACGACCATTGGCGGAGCATCGCCATTGGGAGTATTATCGTCTCGCTGGTAGGTAAGGCCTAATCTAGTCACCCTTACCATAGCTTCTTCCGTGGTAAGGGACAACATATGGCAGGACTTGGACTTCGTCCTTTGGACTTGATGGCGCAAGGTATCATTTGCTGCATCAAGTCTAAAGCAAGATCTGGGTCAAAACCACATGACCTCGCCCAGTGGTGTGCTGAGAGGTACCAGCCCAACGGTTTGGTCACAAGCTGGTGGAAGATTAAACACCTCCATGGTATCCTTTGGGATTGGTACCACCCAGTCTCGGACTTCAGTTATGGGGAAGTTACCAAACTGGAGGGACACCATGTTGGCGGCAATCATTTTGTTCTCAAAATCCTAGTTAAGGGCCTTAGAATCAAGTAGACATTGTATGTACCACTTCAGTATGTAGCAATCTCACGTTGCATGATGGACATACCGATGGTAGCAGCAATACTTGGGGTTATTTACATCTTATGCCTCCTTGGGGCACTTGATGTCGGGGAGGCGAAGCTTGTTCCCCTTTATTAGTACATCAAATATGGTTGCGATATTATCATCCTCGAAAGAGTAAGTCTCTTTCGGCTTTGGAGCCTCTGTCGGCTTCTGTTCTGACTTTTTGGCAATATTGGCGACAAGGGCCTGCTTCCCTTTGCCGTCACGGCCACTATTATCGTCGTTGTTGTTTTTTTAAGGATGCTTTTCCCTGTTATCAATGATAGGGATTTGTATTCCCAGTAGTCGGACGTCCTTTACTTTTCTCTAAGCACCGACGGCACTTATGATGAACGTCGTCCAGTCTTTGAATTGGGTGTCACCCATCCAGAGCCTAACTGCCAAAAGTAGATTCTTTCAACACATGTCCATCAGCGTAGATTCAGGATTACCCGGGGGCAACTTCAGTATAGCTTGCCTGTAACGTTCAACGTATTCTCGTACAGGCTCCTTCTTTTTTTGTATGATGTCCAATAAAGAGGACATCGTCATGTCACATCCCCGTCATAGAATCGGGAGAGGAAGAGACTTTTAAGATCATTAAATGATGATATATAATTCTCCTGGAGGATGTAGAACCAATTGAAGGCCACCCTAGACAATGCCCCGACAAATATCTTGGTGAGAAGAGCGTCATTGCAGGGTAGATATCCTGTAGCCGTCTCAAAGTAGCTCATGTACTGACGAGGAGACATTTTTCTTTTAAATGGATTTAAGTTGAAGGGCGTGTATTTAGGTAGATAGGGCACATCTCTCCACTCGAGGGGATATGGTTGTCGAATCCTGAGCTCGCACAGTGAGTCTCGATTACCCATTGAGTCCAACTGGGCTCGTAGTTCTCGTACCTCACGTATTGCTTCTCGAGCCTTATTTACTGCGGAAGGAGTAGATGAACTGGGCCTGATGTGATCGCCATTGACGGGCAGAGTGGTGGCATTTGAGTCTCCATTTGCCCCAGGATCTTGACTAGCTTGTCCCGAGGTTCTTGGTGGCTGTGAGGCCATGTTTGCCTTGATCTCCAGCATTGTCTGGGTCAAAGCTTGCATCGACGCACTCATGGTGTACAATATAGCCTCGAGAGTCTCAAGGCATTATCGATCGTTGGGGGCCTTGTATCATCCCCTGCCTTGTATGTTGTTCTTATGTGAAAGGATGTAGATAAAATAGTGGACGTCTTACTTTCTGCCTCAAACTCTCGTAGATAATAGCCCTCGAGAAAAGTTGTTCATGTCGTAAAATCTTCGGACTCAGAGAGAATACTACCCCTAGCGTAGGAAGATTCATCTTCCTGGTGGGGTGACTACCCCCAGGGATCTCGATATTTGTTCCTTGGAAATTGTTGTCCCCTCGGAATGTTGGTTTGTCGTAGATTTCTAAGGGATTGCTACCCCAGCTTGCAGGATCACTATGGGTCCTAAGGAAGAACCACCCCCAGTATCTGACAGTTTCTTCTGGAGAGGGTGCCCTAGAAAACTCCTTTTATAAGTACCACCGCTTGACCTCCTTGGGCCCGCCTTCTTGATATGTTGGCCGAAAGCAAAAGGTTTGAGGTGCTAGACCTTCGACTTCCCCTTGCGGAGGGAGACTTCCAAGCGAAATAGCACGAGGCGAAGGGTAGCTCCTCTAAAAATTGCACATATTTTTTAGGATGCTGCCAGGTAGGTACCTTTTGTTGCAGTCGTTGGAACGTTGACTGCTTGTTTGTCACTACCACATTTTCTAGGAAAGAGTATTTTGGTAATTTCATAATTAATTTAATATTGTGCATGTTGTATAATTATTTATTGTATTATTTATTTATTATTAGATTTTAGTTTATTGTTTTGGACTTGTGTTAGTAGACCTAACTAGTTTAGTTTAAACTCATGGACCAACATTTATTATTAGTTAGAATTGAGCCCATTTAGAATCGCATTGATTAGGAGGAGGATTAATTTAATTAAACCATTAGACTAGAACCTCCCCTTCTAAATTATTTTTTCATAAGAGGCCCCAAGGGGTATGATAGAAATTACATAGTAGCTTGAGGAAGGGGCAAGGGGGGTCGTCCATTATAAAGAGGGAGAAAAGTTTTTCTCTCCTCTTTTTATTTCAAATCTAGATCTAAAATTTTTTTCAACCAAATTCCTTCATTTCCATATCAATTTTCTACCAAATTTTATCCCAATTCCATCCCAAATCACCATTAGAGTCTAGTAGAGTAAGGATCTAGAAGGAGGAAGCAAGGATCTACAAAGAGGAGCAAGGATCTACAAGTTGAAGGCCAATTTTATCAAATTTGGAGGTTGCATTGGGAATCCATCTTCCAATAGGTACAATTCAGTTTTTTCCCTTTATTTAGGTTCTAAATCTGAGATTTAACCATGAGAAATCAACCTATATGCATCGGCTACCCATGGGATTTGGAATTGAGTTCATAGGAGGCCTACTGAGAAAGTTATGGTGCTTTTATGTCAATTTTGGGGGAATTCCGGGATTGACACTTGTTGTATTTATCAATTGGTCATATAAATCAAATTGACATGTGTTTATGTATTTGTGGATAGTGTCATGTCCATAACTGGGTATGTGTAGGTCGTATCTCAATAATGTGGTGATACGTGTTGCTTTGGGAGTTTTTCCTCCGACACGGGCTTTGTGCATGTCATATTTTGACACAGACACGTAGATGTATATTTTACTACTCGTGTTGTTCATAATTGGTATATTAGACTTGCTCTTTTCCTTCGGGGTACGTTTGGTTGTGTGGTGGACTCGTATCGCAAGCGTATCATAGATCTAGTGTGATACGGGTGCGATGTACTCCACGTGTTTGTTATGTTTTATTTCTAGATTTAAATTCTATTGTTCTTAGCTATGTGTGATATATGTATACATATGTATATAGATATAGAGTTATATATATGTATAAGCATATGTAATTATATGATACCATATAGTATGTATGTATATAGCTATGTGATTGTGTATATATATATATATATATATATATATATATATATATATATATATATATATATATATATATATATATGAGAGGGAGTGATATATCTACCTATATGTTGAGTGTGTTGATATACCTATATGTATATATGTAAGTTGCCTATATAGGTATATGTGTATGTTATGCTATGTATATATATATATATATATATATATATATATATATATATATATATATATATATATATATATATATATGGGATACTATATCTAGGTATATGTGTATGTGATGCTATGTATATATATATATATATATATATATATATATATATATATATATATATATATATATATATATATATATATGTATGTATGTATGTATGTATGTATGTATGTGATGCTTTTGTATCAATTTTAGGGGAATTTCGGGATTGACACTTGTTGTATTTGTCAATTGGTCATATAAATCAAATTGACACGTGCTTATGTGTTTGTGGCTAGTGTTGTGTCCACAATTGGGTACGTGTAGTTCGTATCTCAATAATTTGGTGATACGTGTTGATTTGGGAGTTTTTCCTCCGACACTGGCTTTGTGCATGTCATATTTTGACACGGACACGTAGATGTATATTTTACTACTCGTGTTGTTCGTAATTGGTATATTAGACTTGCTCTCGTCATTCGAGGTACGTTTGATTGTGTGGTGGACTCGTATCGCAAGCGTATCATAGATCTAGTGTGATACGGGTGCGATGTACTCCACGTGTTTATTATGTTTCATTTCTTGATTTAAATTCCATTGTTCTTAGCTATGTGTGATATATGTATACATATGTATATAGATATAGTGTAATGTATATGTATAAGTATATGTAATTATATGATACCATATAGTATGTATGTATATAGCTATGTGATTGTGTATGTATGTATATATATATATATATATATATATATATATATATATATATATATATATATATATATATATAGTATATATGAGAGGGAGTGATATATCTACCTATATGTTGAGTGTGTTGATATACCTATATATATATATATATATATATATATATATATATATATATATATATATATATATATATATATATATATATATATATACGTAAGTTGACTATATAGGTATATGTATATGTGATATATATATATATATATATATATATATATATATATATATATATATATATATATGAGGGTATGATTACTTGGGTGTATATGTATATATATATATATATACAGGAATCCATGTGTATATGTTTGAGGTTGTGTATACAAAAGAAGGAGCAGCAGCAGCTTCGGGCACCTACAGTGAGCAGTAGCAGCCATAGCAGCATGTATCACCAAGCATCAGCAAACATGTGTAGGAAGTGAGCAATGCTCAAGGCAGTAAGCTACATCAGTATGCTAGCAGCAGTGACAGCAAGTAGACCAGCAGCAGCGTGCAGTCTCATAGCAGCAATAGCAGCTATGAAGCAACTTGCAGCAACAGCAACTTGGAGAGCAGCTAGCTGCAGCAGCAAAACCTAGCAGCTAGTGGTAGCAGCTTCAACAGCAAATCAGCACCAACAGCAGGTATCAGCTAGGTAACTATTAGTTAGGTAGTTTTATTAATAGATGGTTAGCTAACTAGCTAATTAGCTATCTAGTTAATTACTTACTTATATGTATATACTTGTTGTGATTAGTATATATATATATATATATATATATACATATATATATATATATATATATATATATATATATATATATATATAGTGTAGATATGTGTACATGTGTATACGTATTAATAGTTAGTGATTAGTTTGGTAGTTGGTGTTTAATATTCATGTTAGTACCTAGTAGTTTTATTAGATAGCATATATATATATAGTTATATATATACCTATTAGTATATAGTTAATGTTGGGTAGTGAGCTATGAGTGAGGTTTGCTTTACCTGAGATACCAAGGTAAATGCCAGATATTGAGGATACTCAAGGTATTGGGTTTGGGTATCAAGATGGGGGTTTAGTAGTGCGATATCGCATTGGTTTCAAAGCCAAAGTATTCTTTTAGCATTTATAGTTAGATTAGTATATATTAATATTGTTTGAATATGCATATATGACTATTTCATATTTTTGGTTGCGTATCTTGTGATACGGTATCCTAGTATTTTAGATTTAGCTTGTATGGCCTAGTTTCATAGTGTATGAACCCAATATCATTGAGATAGACTCATACAACCTAGAAATAGGTAGTTTGACCAAGTTTGACCATTTTGACTTAGAGTTTGACCTAGTTTGACTGTTTTGACTTAGAAATGGCTTTATGACCTAGAAGTTGACTAGTTTAGCTTACTTTTATTCCAAAACCTTGTATTTATGTTATTTTTCCTATCTAGGTCTTCGACGGCACCATACTAGTCATCAGTGATACTATTTACCAGACTTTCGGCGAGTACATTCTCTGATAGTTTCTTATTTATGATATCCTCTATGTTCATTGTATCTAGTATAGATATCCTTGATTTATTGATACGATGGTTACACGGATTGGTATATCCGGATCTCGTCATGAGATATTATTCCTTGATATATAGTGCATCTTGTGCAAGCCTTGTTTCCTTGTTTCTTGTACATATACAGATACTAATTTTTGGGAAGACTTACTACCTTTTTAGAGAATCCTTGTGCCATAGCGTACCATGGTTGGATCCACTATACCAGTCGGGAGTGGGAAGTATTTTAGTGTAGATATGTGATCATACCCTCCTTGTGCATATCTTGTTCCTTGTGAGTATTGATCATACACCGCACGTATGATTAGCCAGGCCCTTATTCTTGTGCAAGTTCCTTGTGCAAGTTTCCAAGCCGATTATAGGTTAAAGCTAGTACTCACTCACTTAGTCATTAGTATTCTTGTTCATTGCCATATTGTTCATCCTTGTATTTATTTTAGTATTTTCTTTATTGTATATCTCTTATATCTATTGTATATCTTGTATATTCATATCTATTTACTGTTACATAGTTTATATCCTTGATTAGAACTGTGCTGTTAGAGATGTACTCTGCTCCTTTCCTGACTGGATATATTTTTCCAGATGACACTGAGAAGTGGTATCCTACACATTACGGGCCTCAGGATGTTGTGGGCTTAGAGTCAGAGACCCTGGCTCAGGAGGGACTCATCCCGACTGAGACAGATGATCCTGGACTTGTAGCTTCTTAGTCATTCTCTTGTACTGGATTTGTCTCTAGCATATTGTTTAGTATTTTTTTCACTCTTCGATGTATTATTTTAGACTCATGAGTGTATTGTGACTATTATATTCTATATCATATATGTGCTCATTTTCATCTTAGATTTATGATTGAGTATATTGATATGGTTGGTAGCTCATTATTTTGTTAGATAGATTACCCAAACAGCGTTCTACCGTCGATTCTGTGGTATAAGGCTGGACGTTGTTCCCGACTTGTATCCCTACACCAGGTGTGGGTCATGACACGTTTTAGTGGTGGCCTATACAGGTCTTCGACGTTACAACTAGTACAATTCGTAGAGGTTCTCTGAATTGAGTGTTATTACGAGCTTATTTCAGGATATAGGATATAGGCTATAGGCTGAGAATACTCAATGCCATCTAGGAAAATTTCTTTTGATTCATTCAACTATTCTTCCTTGATATTGATACTTGATCTATTAACTGTCCTTTCCTTGAGTGTCTTACGTTATGTGCCATATTGATTCTTTCTTTTGCTTTGTCTCTAGATGTCGCCTAAGACCTAGATTGCAGCAGGGGAGAGCAGCTTCTGAGAGGTCTACGACGTCCCAAGGGCCTACACCAGTCACTTCTTTGGTGATTGGAGTGTCAGCTATTTTCGGAGGTCCACCTCCTACTCAAGGGCCTATGCCAGCTGTATCTGAGGGACTTCAACCTCTACCTTCCGTGCCAGCAGATGCGACACAGATGTTTTTACTGTTTTATGAGATATTAGAGGCACAGAGGGCTCAGTCGGAGGCACACCAGAGAGACAGACCAACGTCTTATGGCAGGGCAACGAGAGTGCTCATCAACTTGCATGCTATTCCGTAGTAGAGAGAGAAGTTCTGGTCCAGCAGCAGGTTGCTCCTCAGGTTGCTCAGCTTCGGCCAAGCAAATTCAGGACTTTAAGAAGCTGGAGCCTAGGGTCTTCAAGGGACGGAGGGTATCGTCTATGCGGATGATTGGCTCAAGGATATTGAGCATCTTATGAGGGTATCCGGTCTTTCTGAGGATCTGAAGGTTGAGGCGGGTAGGACTTCAGCTGTTCGATGTCGCCCGCACTTGGTTCAGGAATGAGCCAATTCTTGTTGATGCGGGACAGTCTTGGGAGGTGTTCAAGGACCTCTTCTAGAAGAAGTTCTTTGCTTAGGCAGACAGGTTAGGACTTAGGGAGGCAGTTTAAGAGCCTCATTCAGGGGATTATGGCTGTGAGGACTACGCTGCAGAGTTCGGGCAGGCTGAGCCGATTTTGGAGTATTTGGTGAGAGAGCCAGAGGTTTAAGCTATTATGTTTGCGAGGGGTCTAATCTGGGAAGTGAAGATCCTCATTCCATCTTTTATGAGACCTACTCGGAGATACTTACGGAGGCACGCAAGGTTGAGCGGAAGTTGGGTTTGAAGCCCAAGAGAGATCGTGATTCTTTTTGAGGGCCAACAGCAGTGCAGTATCTGCCAAACGTTCTCATTTCTAGTCCAGGCCTTTTTAGCAGCCACAGCAGCACCAGACTCTAGCTAGGGCACCATTTCACTAGTGCACCACAGCAGCAGAGACAGTTACAGCAAGCTTTCTGCCACTTCTGTAAGAAGTACGACCACATATAGGGAAGTTTACAGGAAGTGGTTGGGAGTTTGTTTGTATTATGGTGCCGAGGGGCATCAAATGAGAGAGTGTCCCTCGTCGTGCCAGTTCAGGAAGCAGCTCCAGCTCCGAGGACATAGGTGAGGCCACCTGCAGTACAGTCGAGGGACCATCGCTTCCAACCCAGTAGCAGCGTTATGTTCAGCATCAGCATCAGGGAGGTGCATGTCAGGGACGAGCGTTTGCTATGACCGTCGAGGAGGACGAGCCAGACAGAGATGTCATCGCAGGTTCTGTTCTTCTTTATTTTATTCCAGCTTTAGCTTTGTTTGATAGTGGTGCTTCCCATAGTTTTGTATCTATTTATTTTGCTCTGAAGCATGGTTTGGTAGCTAAGACTTTGCTTAGAATTGTAAAATCATACCGAGGGAGACATTATCCTAGTTAATAATATTTGCAAGGATCGGAGAGTTACTTTGAGAGGTTGGAGCTGAGGGTGTGTCTACCTGTAATGCCACTTTTAAGCTACGACATTGTACTCGTGTCACTACCACAGTCTGAAATAGAGATATTTTTGTTATTTTATATATTATAGTTATTGTGTGCATTTATTTTAAATAATTGCATGATATACGTATGTATATATATTATATTGTATAGTGTTCATTAATGTGTGGTAGGCTTGACCTAGAAGCCCACTAGATGAACCCCTGACCAGAATATAGGGTTATGAATTTAATTTGTATTATTTAGTATTAATTTATTGAGGTTGTAATTTATTACCGTGATTATATTTTATTGTTGTGCCTTACTGTTGCTTCGATATTTGGAGCACTATACTAGCTTTTGCCCTCTAATAAATTTTACACCTTTGTCCTAGACGTGCCAGTCTTCTATTTTTGATCTTGTGTAACTCTTAATTATGCCTTGTTGTGCTTTATTTGAGTCGCACAATATTCGTCGTAGACATTATTATTTAATTTTAAATAAATTCAACTTTGTATCCTTGTGCGTTCCAACGAAATTGAAGACACAATCTCGACCCATTTTGTGCAACCCAAATTATGATAATATTCTATCTGAGTCTACTACATTCATGACACTTGTGTTCCACCTATTTTAGCCCCATGTACTTCCATTTAATTTTAGAACACCAATTATATTAATTTTAATTAAATTAATCCAAAATCTCACCTTGTATAATTTTCCAATTGTTGGGTACTTTTATGTAAAAGTGCATTGAGGTACCCATACCCCATTGGACAACACATGAAGAAACCCCAATTTCCTTCATGGGGAATTTTCTCCATAATTTTTTGGAGTGTGTAACACTCAACATCAACCTACATTGAACCTTGGTCCTCCATTTTCAAACAATGCAATCCTAGCCATCCATTTTGAACCATGCAATCCTAGCCCTCAATACCTACATGACAAGCCAAGCCAATCCCAAGGAGGGTGTTAACCAAACCCACCTTTCTAGTCAACCTCACACCAACCCCTAGTTTTAACACACACACACACACACACACACACACATATATATATATATATATATAACCTTTTTTTTCCTTTATTTTCCCATCCCTAAAACTATCCAGCCGACCCCCTCCATCTCCTATGCATCTCCCTCTCCCCCTTACTGTCAACCAGTCGCCGGAGCTCTCGTCGGAGCAGCCATAGCAGTCAATTCCAGTACCCCCTTCCTGCCATCCTCTCGTCTCCTCCCTGCCAAGCCCACTGCCAACCGCCTGAAGCCGACCCCGCACCCGTTGTTCCCGCATCCTTCGACAGCACCCCGTCCGATCAGAACAACCCCGGTCATCCCGCCTGGATCTTCCCCGACTCCACCAACCGAGCCACCATCGTTCCTTCCTCCGTTCTCATCCGATCTCCTCTCGCCTGAACCCCGCAGCCCACACGCCTGAGCATCAACGCCGGAGTCGACCCCGACCGCTTGAGCACGCAGCACCCCCGACTGCACCTGCCTTCCCTGACCTCGACTGAATTGCTTCTCACAAGCTGACAACAAGCCCGTCCAGACCTCGCCGGAGCCCCGCACCTCGACCTCACCTGAACCCGATCCCCTCCAGTCCAACCCGCCTAAACGCCTCCACGACAACACCCAGCCTCATCTTCCTCTCCATGTCCTCTTTCTTCCACCTAAGCCTCCACTCCCTGCACCTCGACCACCACCACTTCCTCATCTTCTCCCCCTCGCCGGACTTCCCCAGACTCCGGCAGCAGGCCTCGACCCTGCCTCCTTCCCTTAATCATCATCATCATCATCATCATCATCACCTTAACATCATCATCATTATCACCTTAATCATCATCATCATCATCATCACCTTAATCATCATCATCATCATCACCTTAATCATCGTCATCATTGTCGTCATCACCGATCTCATGCACGTGCATGCCGAGGCCAAGGTGAGGAGTATTTCTCTTGTGATTTGTTTGTGTATATGTATGTGAATGATGATAGGATGTTAGCGTGTCGTGTTAAGACAACTCATTAGATATTGATTTCAAGAGACCCTACAAATAATCTAAACTCGTATGCGTATATGTACACATATGCATATAATAATCAATTTAGTATATATATATATATTATATTATATATATATATATATATATATATATATATATTTTATGTAGGAAATTAATGCAAATACTAGTTATGACTATATATGTATTTATGCGGTGTGGCCATAAATGTTAGTAGTAGATATCCCATGTCTATATTTGACTGTAATATATACATACTGTATGACCATAGGTGTTAACTGTGGATATCCCGTATTTACAGTAGACTATGCAACCCTGTATATTGTGAGTTGTTTGCCTTGTGTACATTGACGTACTGGCTAGACGTGTTAGTGTTTGACCGTCTATTTTTACAACATTTGAGGACGTGACACCCGTGCAGCTAGAGACGCACGCTTGACCCTATTAGATGACTAGGATCACCCCTAGCGTACCCTCTGAGTTCAGTATAATTATGGTTGTGTATGTGCTAGTGAAATGGCTGATGTTGTATTGTATTATATTATATGTATATAGGACCATTGGATTATTCTGCGAGACTTCAAGAGCAGGACATTGGTATTGCCAGCTCAGGACCCTAGGCGAGTATATTCTCTGATAATTTTTGTTATTTGATAATTTCTATAATTCAAGTATTTAGAAATGTTATATCTGATTCTTGACACTGTGGTACACGGACTAGTATATAGATTGGATCTGCAGTCATGAGATATTACATTGGTTATCGTATTGATATTGTACACGACATTGATATTAGACATTGATATTAGACATTGTACATGATATATTGGACATTGATCGTGTATCGTGACGTGTCATGGTTGGATCCACAGTACTAGTTGGGGGCGGGGAAATTGCTAGTGAGAGATGTGATCAAATTCCTATCGTACAAGTATAAAATATTGTTAAGTGTTAATCATACACCTCACGATTGATTAGCCAGGCCATGTAGCTATCGAACAAGTTCCCAAGCCGATCATATTTCAAAACTACTATTTCAAACACTTATAATAGTTACAGTTCTCTATTTTAGTTCATATACTACATCACCCGTATATGATATTGTACCTTGTTCTCTTTATTTCATATATGCACTAACTGTACCATATTGCCTATATTGCATGTTCTTTTTATTTTGCCACTGCATTTATTTATTGTCTTCTCTCAGTATACAGCATCATCTATTTTTTGTTTTATAGTCCTTATCAATTAACTAGAACTGTTATTTGGGTTTTACTACATTCTATCCTGACTGAAAATATTTTTCCAGACTACGACTTAGAGGACTGGTGTCCGACATATTATGGACCACAGGGAGACTAGTTGCAGCCTTGGACCTTATAGCCAGTTATGATTCCGGGAGGTCTAGCCGGGATCACTAGTTATTTAGTTAGTTTTTTTTAGCAGCTTTGGTACCAGATTTGTTTATGGCATACTTTGAGACTTGGATGTTATTGTTTTAGTTAGACTATTTTGTTCAGACTTGTGATGTTATTTCATTTATTTTCTTCGCTATCTTATCGTGCTTTAGTTGCTGTGATTGAGTATTCCATATTATATTATGATATCTATGTCTCCTTATGGAGTTAGATATTCGTGAGAGATTGATTAGATAGCATCATGACCTAGACAGTATTCTACCGCTGTAAAACCCCTAATTCTAAATGCCATATTTATCCTTTTTAATTAATTAATAATTAAATTATAGTAATTATGAGCTAATTAGAGAAAATAGAATTTATTTAATTTTTATTTTAGGTGCTTGTGCATTTAGGAGATTTATGGAGCCATTATAAATTTTTCATAATTAATTTCATGTAGGAGACCCTGTGGACAGTTGACAGCTTAATGGTATGCACAAATATAATTTCTAGAATTTTCTATATATATATATATATATATATATATATGATTTATTAAATAGAATTTAGAAAGAAAAAGAAATTAGAAATAGAAAATAGAAAAGAATTAAATAAAAAGAATTGGAAAAGAAAAAGGAAAAAGAAAAAGAAAAAAAGAAAAAGAAAAAGAAAAAGAGAAGAAAAAGAATAAAACCTAATGGATACCCTAACCCGTTAGCCTAACCCACACCCGCGTTCATCCGCAACCCGCAATGCAAAAAAGCAGCAGCAGCGGCTTAATAACGACCTCGCGCGAGCGTTTCACCCCCCTATTCCTATATATATATGCTATTTCCAAACCCTAACCCTAAACCTCAATCCCCCATCTCGACCTCCCCTGACCGTACCTCCACCTGACTACCACTCCAGCCACCGCGCCGCAGAGATGAGCCGTCGTAGACAGCCGCGACCAACCCCGGCCGACCGCGATCAACGTACGTCGCGACTGCAGAAAGTTACTGCGACGTACCTGTGTTCACGTGCTATTTTTTGTCTCCTCGCTCGACTAAACTCGACCCCATCTTCACCGGTATGTTCACGACTTAACCTCCTTCAATATCTGTGCATTAGATGACCTCGAACAGCGCGTAAACATAGGCGAAAACAACGACCAAGTTGGCAAAAAATGATAACTTTTTAGTATCGCAGAAAACTGCGGTAACTACCTGTGTTCACGGATTTATATCTCCCACCACAGAGATCCGAATTCGGTTTTTCTTTTTGGTATGCGAAGACCACTTGACCTAGTTCATTTTTTGTCAAATACAATCATTTATTAATTGCTGTGTGTAGAATTAAATTAATTAAAAAACCCCGAACACATACTTTTTCTCAAATTCCAGAAATTGTGATACAGAGCATGCCCCGCCAAACGGGACCGCCCCGTCGTGTACCAAGTGTACCAAAAGGTGCGCACAGTATCCCCGGACATGTGGGTTTTCACGGAAACTGATTTGGATGCGTGTGCACGTCGGAATCAGCCCGTATTCGCAAAAAATTTCCCGTGTTGCAACTTTTGCAAAAGTCCTGCGCATTTAGTGCACGCTTGTCAGAATACTACAAAACTTGCACCACTAGACTTGTGGTATCGCGCTGGTTCTGTGACCCAATTTTCACTCAATTCTGAGACAGTTGACCAAGTCACCAATTGGCGGGCCCCACGGTTGACTTTTTGGGCAAAATTGTGTTTGGCTCACCAGAATCGATATTTGGACATACCGTTGAGTTTGTACTGACTATTAGAGTTCGTTTGACCTATAATTTATCCTATTTATAGACTGTTATCCTTGGCACGCTTTTTGGTGCAAAGTGGGCCACACTTAGACCCCACTTTGACCAAAAATTATGGTTTTGCCCTGTGTCCAAATTGGACGATAGGGTAGTAATTTCTAGCTATCTCGCTGATTCCGAAAACGTTGGTGATGTCTATTTCAGCATTCGGAGACGTTTGTTCAGAGCCATTGGTTTCTGATTTCATGTCCTTGACATTTGGACGCCTACACTATACAAATTTATTGCCAGGCAAGTATACCTTGCCATTGTACTGTTATTCATATTCCATATGTTGCATGCATCTTTATTTTCTGTCTTTAGTTCATATATTTTAACTGCTATATAAAATGTGCGCCCAAGGGGAACTTGGGTGCAACGACGGTGTCGTCATGATATATTTTTATTATGTATTTGCATTGACCTTGTTTATAAGACTGCCCCATTATCATGTAGCATCATTAGGTTTCATTGGCCGTGACACAGCTGTTACACGAGTGTGAGTCTTATATATATCATGGACTGCGTGACAGGTCAGGCCTCCTGTACGTATGGGCCGTGCATTAGGGATAACTGCTAATAGAAACGTTGCATGCTAGTGGACTTGGCAGTTATTAGTGGTCCATGGACATAGCCTATTGTAGTACGGTGGTCCAATCCTTGTCCTTATTTGGTTACAGGATTGGGCTATTGTACTAAAGGTAGGCTATGAACCAAATCGTGTCATGGATGTGACATGCGTAGAGCATGGGGTGGGGAGAACAACAAGTAAGGCATTTGGGCTCCTTTGCACTTTTTCCCTTGTGTGCCCGGATTCTCTACCGGAGAAACGGGTGGTGATGACCACTATATATTATATATTATCAGGCGGTCTCTGCCATTCAAAAGATGACATGCTTTGTAGGCCCCTAGATCTCCAAGAGAACCATGCCAATCCCATTTTTAGCCAAATAGCCCACTTGTTGGAAAGTTGTTCTCAAACTGCATTCACTTAGACGGTTAGGCGACCCATTGGATATTTATTTTAATACTTTATTGGCATGCTTCTTTGTATCTTGTTATGTCCCTCTGAGGACCTGGTCCCTTTCCAGGTGTAGATGTTCTTGAGTATTCGCAGGAGCGCAGATCTGGACTGGTTACTTATATTTGAGGAGGTCTTCCCTTCGAGCCTCATGATTATTGGTGATGTACCTATATTGTGTTTATTTTATATTCTAGTTCGGTAGTGGGTTTGTTTCCATCAGACTATCATCTTTAGATACTTCATATTGAGATCTAGTGATGTAGATGTTGGTTATTTATTTATATTTGATTTTTTATGGATGAGATTTAGATTGTACCCTGCAACTTGTGATAGATTTATACCACTTGTGGATTGATATTCATAATACAGCGTATGTATGCGTTATGGTTTCCATATATTGGAGTGCCATAACCATGCGGCTGGCATGCTTGCGTGTTCCTAGTCCTACGTATTTTTGGGACTAGGGCGTGACATATTTTTGTGATGGCCCATGCAGGTCGAGAGCATATTGTCTCGGTTATGTTATTGTACCGAGCAAGCCTGCAAATAGGATTAGAGTATAGGATCTCATCCACAATTTTCTATAACTTATCTTCCTTCTAATCTGTTCTATTTGAATAATTGTATCCTGCTTGATTCATGTGCTTCCCTAATAGTTCCTTGAGTATAGCCTTCTCCTAGAATATAGAAGTCCCTGTTGTTAGATAATAAGTAGGGTAATATTCCTATTAAGAATACAACTAGAGTATTGACACATCACTAAGATCCGAATACCTAGTGAACCCTAGCGCCCTTATCTATAGATTGGTTACCATTACCCCTTGATATATTTATGAAGACTTGAGAGTAGTATAAACACTACTAGGATTAGTTTAAAATTTGACCATATTGTTTGACCCTAGTATTGAGGAACCAATAGAAATCCAAGGTTAAATATTAGGGCTGGACCTAACTCTTATGGTGAGATAATATTAGAACTATAAATTTATATATTCTTGTTGTGACATTAGCAGACAGTACCTTAGAAAGCCAAGAGCAATGCATAGAATATTTTCTTGATCATACCTCGAACACCGAGATTAGCAACTACCTTCCCTCAAGAAACTATGACATTATCTAAGAGTATTTCTATTTAGTTTTATGACTTGTTCCTCTGAACCCTTAGCGCTCGCTAGTTGTGCGACGACCAATTATGTTCTTCTATTCTTCATCTTTCAACTCGTACCACTTGAGACCTCTGATTATAGACCAAGTGATTTTATTCTATGTTAGGATATATAGTTTGCTAAGGTTATAGTTGTAATCTTGAATTTTGAATTATGTGATTGGTAGTTAGAACTTGACAGTTTAAGTTATTCTTGTAGATTATGACCTAATGATTATCCTTTAGTTGTAGATCACGTAATTTGTATCCATAACTTGATACAAGTTATATCCCCTTTTTTACTTGAGGCCAGTAACTTTCCACTCTTACTAATGACACTTGTTCTATAAACACTATGATTAAGACTTAAGATGACCACTACCTATATAATACAATAGGAGACCTTAATGAGTACCAAGATCTTTCCTTGTATACCCTAACAAGAGTTCTACTTTATTTGCAAGGACCAGGTTATTCTGAAGAATCCCCTCAAGGCAATTACAGTATTAGTTTATTTTTATAAGTTAGGTAGTATACCTCACAACATAGTATCACATAGTCTTTTGACCTATTATTGAAGTATAACTGAATGACATTACCTGTATGCTAGCATAAGATGACAGTGGTTATTCAGACTGTAACACTTAGAGGTCCATGCCCCTATTTGGACGACTAGCGACTTAGACAAGGAGTTAGTATGACAACTGTAGAGATTGTAGAGTCTTATCTTCCTTGTGAACTTGAATTATTATGTACCTTCTTTCATCATAATCCAGTGTATTTATAGTTTCTGAACTACCTCGACTTATGCTGCTATTATAGCCTAGTTTTGCAAGCTTAATCTGTTATCGAGCTTGTTCATGACAATGTGTTATTGGGGCCTGATCAACCACAATAATACAATTGTCTAAACCAGAATCAGTGTATTATGGTCAAGCTAGACATAGTGCATTGGTTCGCCCTTCGCAATACTACTTTATGTGGATTGAGATATATAGTGACTAGTAGACGTATGTACTTGCTCTCTAGATATGTCTGAGCGGATTATATCAGTTACATAACTGTACTGATATGAGCAAGTGAATAGGAATTACCAAAATAGGATTTCAATCCACAATCGCCTTGACTATTCCCAATTGAGTTCTTTAAAACGTCTTGATCCCCATACTTCTATTCTATTACCTTCCCCTTGGACTCTTTATTATTGTTTTTCGTCCTTCCCTATTTCGGAAAGACGAACCTTGTGCTTGGTATGAGTTGATACACGGAGAGTACTAGATATACCCATAGGCCAATCGCATTAATTGGTGACTATCTTTTATAATTAATTAAGGGCATATCATATATGATATATTTGGTATTGAAGTTTTGAGGATTGAATAAACATGAGTAAATAAATTAAGGAATATCTTTTTAAATGTATAGCCTTGTGTGCTAGATAGGTAAATTCTAAGTTGGGTAGAAGTCGCATTGTCAACTTGAGGTGATTCTTTGATGGTGATCAAGCGATCAAGTAAGATTAAATGGAGAGATTTAAGTCATTTTAATTTTAGGAATTTTTAAGAATGACTAAGATGATGAGGATTTAATGAATTTTAAAATCTTGATAGTGAGGACCAAATATTTATACTTCAAGCAAATGATTTAAAGTTTGAATGTTGAAGATTGAATCATCGATTTAAACCTTGAGGATAAATATAGAATTCTAGGCTTGAACAATTGGTGAAGTAGATATAATTTTTTTTTCAATTTGATGATTTTAATTATAAGTTAAATCTTGATTGCTGGATTACCTATTTGAAATATTGAGGATATAAATTGAAACTAAAATTTGAAGTGTACAAAATTCTTAAGTAAAAAATAGGAATAATATTGGATTAAAATTGTTTTCTAAAAGAGATTATGATAGTTGGAGATTGCGATATAAATTTGATGTGGGATGTCATATAGATTTGAATTAGATTTGGATGTTGATGATTTGACAAATCGAGAAGAGATTACAATATGTTAAATTTTGATTAAACAGAGGTTACCTTAATTTTGAAAGTGATTGCGATAGATTTGAATAGATTTTAAATTTTGGAAGAGATTGCGATTGACTTGCCTTATACGCGAATGTGAAGGAATTAACAAATTATGCCTTATTTTTAAATTTCGGGGATAAAATTGTTTTTAAGATTATAAATCTCCTCCCCCAAAATTAGATCTACTTGGCTTAGATAGTGAGACTAAGGCTAGTTTGAATCCAATTAGAAATAGAACACGGTATTTTTTTATTTAAATTTTGCAATAATTATATCACTTAGCGCACCTTATCGTTGCTTCGATAATTGGAGCACTACACTAGCCATTGCCTTTCTACAAATTTTACACCCTTGTCCTTGACGTGTCTGCCTTCTATTCTGACCTTTATGTAACTTATAATTATGCTCTCTTGTGCTATATTTTAGTCGCACAATATTCGTCGCGGACGTTATTATTTAATCCTAAATAATTCTAACTTTGTATCCTTGTGCGTTCCAATCGCAAATTATAGCCCTCCAAACATCCCCATGACAATTGAAAAATTATGGAGGTTAGGATGGAGGAAGGTACGGAATAAGCTGCAAATCTCTACCTTATACCATCCTTGACTTTCTATCGTGGCTTAGTTTTAATTTCGAGGACAAAATTTTTATAAGTTGGGTAGAATATAAAATCCCTAATTCTGAAAGTCGTATTTATCCTTTTTAATTAATTAATAATTAAATTATAGTAATTATGAGCTAATTAGAGGAAATAGAATTTATTTAATTTTTATTTTAGGTGTTTGTGCATTTAGGGGATTTATGGAGCCATTATAAATTTTTTCTAATTAATTCCATGTAGGAGATCCTGTGGACAGTTGACAGCTTAATGGTATGCACAAATATAATTTCTAAAGTTTTCTATATATATATATATATATATGATTTATTAAATAGAATTTAAAAAGAAAAAAAGAAATTAGAAATAGAAAATAGAAAAGAATTAAATAAAAAGAATTGGAAAAGAAAAAGAAAAAGAGAAGAAAAAGAATAAAACCTAATGGATACCCTAACCCGTTAGCCTAACCCACACCCGCGTTCACCCGCAACCCGCAATGCAAAAGAGCAGCAGCGGCGGCTTAATAACGACCCCGCGCGATCGTTTCACCCCCTTATTCCTATATATATATGCTATTTCCAAACCCTAACCCTAAACCTCAATTCCCTATCTCGACCTCCCCTGACTGCACCTCCACCTGACCACCACTCCAGCCACCGCACCACAGAGACGAGTCACCGCAGACAGCCGTGACCAACCCCGGCCGACCGCGATCAACGCCGCGTCGCGACTGCAGAAAGTTACTACGGCGTACCTGTGTTCGCGTGCTGTTTTCTGT
This sequence comes from Iris macrosiphon, assembly GCA_036927795.1. Taxonomy (NCBI): domain Eukaryota; kingdom Viridiplantae; phylum Streptophyta; class Magnoliopsida; order Asparagales; family Iridaceae; genus Iris; species Iris macrosiphon. The sequence goes on along the minus strand of JAYESA010000012.1, from coordinate 119,062,666 downwards.
CTCCTCGCTCGACCAAACTCGACCCCGTCTTCACCGGTATGTTCACGACCTAACCTCCTTTAATATATGTGCATTAGATGACCTCGAACAGCGCGTAAACCTAGGCAAAAATAGCGACCAAGTTGGCGAAAAACGACAACTTTTGAGTATCGTAGAAAACTGCGGTAACTACCTATATTCACGGATTTATATCTCCCACCACAGAGATCCGAATTCGGTTTTTCTTTTTGGTATGCGAAGACCACTTGACCTAGTTTATTTTCTGTCAAATACAATAATTTATTAAATGCTATGTGTAGAATTAAATTAATTGGAAATCCCCAAAAATATACTTTTTCCAAATTCTAGAAATTATGATACGTAGTGCACCCCGCCAAACGGGACCGCCCCGTCGTGTACCAAGAGTACCAAAAGGTGCGCACAGTATACCCGAACGTGTGGGATTTTGCGGAAACTGATTTGGACTCGTGTGCACGTCGGAATCAGCCCGTATCCGCAGAAAATCTCCCGTGTCACAACTTTTATAAAAGCCCTACGTATTTAGTGCACGCTTGTCAGAATACGACAAAACTTGTGCCACTAGACTCGTGGTATCACGCTGGTCCTGTGACCCAATTTTCACGCAATTCTGAGACAGTTGACCAAGTCGCTAATTGGCGGGCCCCACGGTTGACTTTTTGGGCAAAATTGTGTTCGACTAACCGGAATCCACATTTGGATATACCGTTGAGTTTGTACTAACTTTTAGAGTTCGTTTGACCTATAATTTATCTTATTTAGAGACTGTTACCCTTGGCACACTTTTTGGTGCAAAGTGGGCAATACGTGGACCCCACTTTGACCCGAAATTACCGTTTTGCCCTGTGTTCAAATTGGACGAAAGGGTAGTGATTTCTAGCTACCTCGCTGTTTCCGAAAATATTAGTGATGTCTATTTCAGCATCCGAAGATGTTTGTTCGGAGCCATTGGTTTTTGATTCCGTGTCCTTGACATTTGGACGCCTATACTATACAGATTTTTTGTCAGGCAAGTATACCTTGCCATTGTACTGTTATTCATATTCTATATGTTGCATGCATCTTTATTTTCTATCTTTAGTTCATATATTTTAACTGCTATATATAATGCGCGCCCAAGGGGAACTTGGGTACAACGACGGTGTCGTCAAGATATATTTTTATTATGTATTTGTATTGACCTTGTTTATGAGACTAACCCATTATCATGTAGCATCATTAGGTTTTATTGGCCGTGACACAGCTGTTACACGAGTGTGAGTCTCATATAGATCACGGACTGCGTGACAGGTCTGGCCTCCTGTACGTATGGGCCGTGCGTTAGGGATAACTGCTAATAGAAACTTTGCATGCTAGTGGACTTGGCAGTTATTAGTGGTCCATGGACATAGCCTATTGTAGTACGGTGGTCCAATCATTGTCCTTGTTTGGTTGCAGGATTGGGCTATTGTACTAAAGGTAGGCTATGAACCAAATCGTGTCATGGATGTGACATGCTTAGAGCATGGGGTGGAGAGAACAACAAGTAAGGCATTTGGGCTCATTTGCACTTTTTCCTTTGTGCGCCCGGATTCTCCGCCGGATAAACGGGTGCTGATGACCACTATATATTATATATTATCAGGCGGCCTCTGCCGTTCAAAAGACGACATGCTTTGTAGGCCCCTAAATCTCCAAGAGAACCATGGCAATCCCATTTTTAGCCAGATAGTCCACTTATTAGAAAGTTGTTCTCAAACTGCATTCACTTAGACGGTTAGGCGACCCATTGGATATTTATTTCAGTACTTTATTGGCATGCTTCTATGTATCTTGTTATGTCCCTTTGAGGACCTGGTCCCTTTCCAGGTTTAGATATTCTTGAGTATTCGCAGGAGCGCAGATCCGGACTGGTTACTTATATTTGAGGAGATCTTTTCTTCGAGCCTCGTGATTATTGGTGATGTACCTATATTGTGTTTATTTTATATTCTAGTTCGGTAGTGGGTTTGTTTCCATCCGACTATCATCTTTAGATACTTCATATTGAGATCTAGTGATGTAGATGTTGGTTATTTATTTATATTTAATTTTTTGTGGATGAGATTTAGATTGTACCCTGCGACTTGTGATAGATTTATACCACTTGTGGATTAATATTCATAATACAGCGTACGTATGCGTTATGGTTTCCATATATTGGAGTGCCATAACCATGCGGCTGGCATGCTTACGTGTTTCTAGTCCTATGTATTTTTAGAACTGGGGCATGACAACCGCCGATGCTGCGGCATAGGCTGGATGTACCCACGCTCTCATGCCCCTATACCGGGTGCGGGTCGTGATAACTCGAGATAGATTGGTTGAGTAGGCACCGTGCTAGTATAGATTATAGAGGAGGTAGAGTTTTGTTTGGTCCGCCAGAAGAGCCAGAGTTCGAGTTTGCTAGAGGAGCTGCAGAACAGGAAGGAGGCATTATCTGTGGAGCTATGGTGGAAGACAAGGAGTTTCCTCATCCGTTGATAGCAGAGTTCTTGGATGTGTTTTCTGAGGAATTGACAGGATTGCCGCCAGATCAAGATATTGAATTCTCTATAGACTAAGTACCAGGTACAAAACCAATTTTACAGCATGTCTATAGAGTAAACAACAGCGATCTGGTAGAGCTGAAGAAGCAGGTGTACGAATTACAGGATAAGAGGTTTATCAGATTGAGTTCTTCACCATGGAGAGCCCCAATATTGTTTGTACCGAAGAAGGATGGATCAGTGCACATGTGCATTGATTATAGGGCATTGAATAATCTTACTATCAAGAATAAATACCCTTTGCCATGGATTGATGACTTGTTCGATCAGTTGAGTGGTGCCAAGATATTTTCTAAGATAGACTTGAGATCAGGCTACCACCAGGTGAAGGTGAAGTCGGAGGACATACCAAAGGCTGCTTTTAGAACTCGGTATGGTCAGTATGAGTTTATGATGATGCCGTTTGGGTTGACTAATACCCCGACGATATTCATGAATTGGTTGAACAAGGTATTTCATTAGTACCTTGACAAGTTTGTGGTGGTGTTCATCGATGACATACTTATATATTCGAAGACACCGGAGGAGCACGAGGAGAATTTGCGGATTGTGTTATATGTGCTAAGGAAGAAGAAGTTGTATGGGAAGCTGTCTAAGTATGAGTTCTTCCTGGACAAGGTAGAGTTCTTGGGGCATGTTGTGACTAGTAATGGTATTTCAGTGGATCAAAAGAACGCTACAGTGGAGTCTTGGAAGACCCCGAGTTCGGTAGCAGAGATAAGGAGTTTCTTGGGATTGGCAGGCTACTACAGGAAGTTTATGCAAAAAAATTCGAGAATTGTTGAGCCGTTGACCAGACTCACCAGGAAGGATGTAGAGTTTGTTTGGACAGAGGATTGCTAGGTTGCTTTTAAGGAATTGAAGAAGAGGTTGATGTCTGCTCCTATTTTGACGACGTCATCAGGGTCTGGAGGTTTTACTATTTATAGTGATGCATCGGGGAAAGATTTGGGTTGTGTTCTTCAACAGAATAGGAAAGTGATTGCCTATGCATCCAGGCAGTTGCGTCCTCATGAGAAGAACTATCTTACCCACGATTTGGAGTTGGAAGCAGCCATCTTTGCCCTGAAGTTGTGGAAACACTATTTGTACGGAGAGCGTATGGAGATCTTCACAGACCACAAGAGCTTGAAGTTCGTTTTCACGCAGAAGGAGTTGAACATGAGGAAGCGTCGGTGGCTGGAACTGATAAAGGATTTTGACATATCTTTGAAATATTATTCTGGAAAAGTTAATGTGGTTGCCGATGCCTTGAGCAGGTATCCGGTAGCTATGTTCTTGACGCAAGATCGATATTTGTTGGAGGACTTATAGAGCTTGGGCATTGAGGTGATAGTTCCTGGTTTGGCTATGCAGATATGGGGATTGTAGATACACTCAGATTTGATGGACATGATCAAGGTAGCCCAGTATGAGGATGTATCTCTGAGGAGCATCAGAGCTCAGGTAAGAGCAAGATTAGAGGATAATTTTACCATTGTTGAGAATGGTTCTTTGCGGTATGGTGTTAGATTGTGTGTGCCTAGTGGAAAGTTGCGTTAGGAGGTATTGCAGGAAGCGCATTGATCTCAGTATTACATACATCCAGGTGCCAAAACAGATATATCGGGATATGCGAGAGAGTGTGTAGTAGTATGGCATGAAGAGGGAAGTGTCACAGTTTGTATCCAGATGCTTAGTGTGCCAGCAGATAAAAGCCGAGAGGCAGAGGCCAGGACCTTTACTTCAGCCATTACCCATTCCAGAGTAGAAGTGAGAGCATATTACTATGGATTTTGTGTCCGGACTTCCACGATCTCCAGGAGGGAAAGACGCAATTTGGGTCATCATTGACAGGTTGACCAAGTCGGCCTACTATTTGCCTTTCAATGTGGGTTTGTCTATGGAGAAGCTGGCAGAGATGTATGTGAGACAGATCGTCAGGAAACATGGAGTTCCCATTAGCATAGTCTCGGATCGGGATAGTCGTTTTACTTCTCATTTTTGGATGAGTTTGCAGGCGAGTTTGGGCACCCATCTCAAGTTCAGTACTGCATATCATCCCCAGATATATGGGCAGTCAGAGAGGACTATTTAGACTCTCGAGGATACACTGCACACTTGTGTACTAGATTTTGGGGGTTCTTGGGATGACCATCTCTATTTGGTAGAGTTTGCTTACTACAACAGCTACCAGGCTAGTATAGAGATGTCACTATTTAAGGCTCTGTATGGTCGAAGATATCATACTCCTTTGTCATGGGACGATGTTGGAAAGAGAGTTTTACTTGGGCCAGAGATGGTTGTGGATGCAGCGGAGAAGGTTAAGATGATCAGAGATAGACTTCGAGTGGCGCAGGACAGACAGCGGCATTGGACCGATATCCACCGGAGACCTTTGGAGTTTAAGGTATAGTTTTAGATTTTGTTTTGTGCTTGTATTGGTTGTTTGTTATAGATTAAGTTCTTAAGGTTGTATTTTTTCTAGGTGGGTGGTTTGGTGTTTCTGAGGATTTCTCCGACACGAGGCACGATTCATTTCGGTAAAGGCAGGAAGCTTAGTCCATGATTCATCGGATCTTTTATTATTCTCGAGAGGGTCGATACAGTTGCTTATAGACTAGACTTACCACCTGCATTGGAGGGAGTGCACAACGTATTTCATGTGTCACAGTTGAAACAGTATGTGACAGATCCTAGGCACATTTTGGATCAAGAAAGAGGTGGGCCCTACTCTTAGCTATCCAGAGCAGCCAGTTAAGATTCTTGATCGGAGAGAGAAGGTACTAAGGAACCAGACTATTCCTTTGGTTTGTGTCGCATGGAGGCATCACTCTCCGGAGGAGTCTACCGGGGAGAGAGAGGATAAAATACGGGAGCTTTACCCATATTTGTTTGTGCCTTGAGGTATGTTCTTTCCTAGTTATGTTCTGTTCTTCATGTTCTATTCAGGTATTTCCTGGGGGTAGTTTTCGTCTTTGAATTTCGAGGACGAAATTATTTTAAGGAGGGTAGACTTGTCACTACCATATTTTCTAAAAAATAATATTTTGGTAATTTTATAATTAATTAAATATTATGCATGTTGTATAATTATTTATTGTATTATTTATTTATTATTAGATTTTAGTTTATTGTTTTGGACTTATGTTAGTGGACCTAACTAGTTTAGTTTAGACTCATGGACCAACATTTATTATTAGTTAGAATTGAGCCCATTTAGAAGCCCATTGATTAGGAGGAGGATTAATTTAATTAAACCATGAGACTAGAACCTTCCCTCCTTAATTATTTTTTCATGAGAGGCCTCAAGGGGTATGATGAATATTATATAGTAGCTTAAGGAAGGGGCAAGGGGGACCGGCCATTATATAGAGGGGGGAGTTTCTCTCTTTTCATTTCAAATCTAGATCTAGAATTTCTTTCAACCAAATTCCTTCATTTTCACATCAATTCCCTACCAAATTTTATCATAATTCCTTTCCAAATCACCATTGGAGTCTAATAAAGCAAGAATCTAGAAGGAGGAAGCAAGGATCTACAAAGAGGAGGAAGAATCTACAAGTTGAAGGCCAATTTTATCAAATGTGGAGGTTGCATTGGGAATCCATCTTCCAATAGGTACAATTTAGTTTTTTCCCTTTATTTAGGTCCTAAATCTGAGATATAACCATAAGAAATCAACCCATATGCATAGGCTACCCATAGGATTTGGAATTGAGTTCATCGGAGGCCTATTGAGAAAGTTATGGTACCTTTTGTGTCAATTTTGGGAGAATTCTGAGATTGACACTTGTTGTGTTTGTCAATTGGTCATATAGATCAAATTGATATGTGTTTATGTGTTTGTGGCTAGTGTAGTCTCCACAATTGGTTACGTGTAGGTCGTATCTCAATAATTTGGTGATACGTGTTGATTTGGGGGTTTTTCCTCCGACACAGGCTTTGTGCATGTCATATTTTGACACGGACACGTAGATATATATTTTACTCCTCGTGTTGTTCATAATTGGTATATTAGACTTGCTCGTGTTCTTTGGGGTACGTTTGGTTGTGTGGTGGACTCGTATCGCAAGTGTATCATAGATCTAGTGTGATACGGGTGTGATGCACTCCACGTATTTATTATGTTTCATTTCTAGATTTAAATTCCATTGTTCTTAGCTATGTGTGATATATGTATACATATGTATATAGATATAGTGTTATATATATGTATAAGTATATGTAATTATATGATACCATATAGTATGTATGTATATAGCTATGTGATTGTGTATGTGTGTGTGTGTGTGTGTATATATATATATATATATATATATATATATATATATATATATATATATATATATATATATATATATATATATATACATGTATGTTGTATATATGAGAGGGAGTGATATATCTACCTATGTGTTGAGTGTGTTGATATACCCATATGTATATATATAAGTTGACTATATAAGTATATGTGTATGTGATGCTATATATATATATATATATATATATATATATATATATATATATATATATATATGGGATACTATATTTAGTGGTGCATAGGCAGCTATGCAGCAACTTGGAGCAGCAGCAACAGCAACTTGGAGAGCAACTAGCTACAGTAGCAAAACCCAGTAGCCAGTGGTAGCAGCTTCAACAGCAAATCAGCCCCAACAGCAGGTAACAGCTAGGTAACTATTAGTTAGGTAGTTTTATTAATAGATGGTTAGCTAACTAGTTAACTAGTTAATTAGTTACTTATATGTAGATACTTGTTATGATTAGTAGTTATATATATATATATATATATATGTGTGTGTGTGTGTGTGTGTGTGTGTGTGTGTGTGTGTGTGTGTATATCTAAGTTATCTATATAGTGCAGTTATGTGTACATGTGTATACGTATTAGTAGTTAGTGATTAGTTTGGTAGTTGTGTTTAATATTCATGTTAGTACATATTAGTAGTTTTATTATATATATATATATATATACCGATTATTATATAGTTAATGTTGGGTAGTGAGCCATGGTAAATGCCAAGGTATTAAGGATACTCAAGGTATTGGGTTTGGGTATCAAGATGGGGGTTTAGTAGTGCGATACCGTATTGGTTCAAAACCAAGGTATTCTTTTAGCATTGTAGTTAGAATTAGTATATATATAATGTTGTTTGAATATGCCTATATGACTATTTCATATTTTTGGTTGCGTATCTTGCGATACGGTATCCTAGTATTTTAGATTTAGCTTGTATGGCCTAGTTTCATAATATATGAACCCAATATCATTGAGTTAGACTCATGCAACCTAGAAATAGGTAGTTTGACCAAATTTGGCCGGTTTGACTTAGAGTTTAACCTAGTTTGACTGTTTTGACTTAGAAATGGCTTTACGACCTAGAAGTTGACTAGTTTAGCTTACTTTTATTCTGAAACCTTATATTGATGTTATTTTCTCTATCTAGGTCTTCGAGGCACCGTACTAGTCATCTTTGATACTATTTATCAGACTTTAGGCGAGTACATTCTCTGATAGTTTCTTATTTATGATATCCTCTATTTTATTGTATCTAGTGTAGATATCCTTGATTTTTTGACACGATGGTTATACGGATTGGTATATCTGGATCTCGTCATGAGATATTATTCCTTGATATATGGTGTATCTTGTGCAAGCCTTGTTTCCTTATTTCTTGTACATATACAGACACTAATTCTCGGGGAGACTTGCTACCTTTCTAGAGAATCCCGTGCCATAGCGTACCTTGGTTGGATCCACTATACCATTCGGGGTATGGAGTATTTTAGTGTAGATATGTGATCATACCCTCCTTGTGCATATCTTGTTCCTTGTGAGTGTTGATCATACACTGCACGTATGATTAGCCAGGCCCTTATCCTTGTGCAAGTTCCCAAGCCGATCACATGTTAAAGCTAGTACTCACTCACTTAGTCATTAGTATTCTTGTTTATTGCCATATTGCTCATCCTTATATTTATTTCTAGTATTTTCTTTATTGTATATCTCTTGTATCTATTGTGCATCTTGTATATTCATATCTATTTACTGTTACATAGTTTATATCATTGATTAGAACTGCAGTTAGAAATGTACTCTGCTCCTTTCCTGATTGGATATATTTTTCCAGATGACATTGAGGAGTGGTATCCTACACATTATGGGCCTCAGGATGTTGTGGGCTTAGAGTCAAAGACCCTGGCTCAGGAAGGACTCATCTCGACTGAGACAGATGACCCTGGACTTGTAGCTTCTTAGTCATTCTCTTGTACTGGATTTGTCTCCAGCATATTATTTAGTATTTTCTTCAGACTCTTTGATGTTATTATTTTAGACTCATGAGTGTATTATGACTATTCTTTATCATATTCGTGCGAATTTCTATCTTAGATCTGTGATTGAGTATATTGATATGGTTGGTGGCTCATTATTTTGTTACATAGATTACCCAAATAGTGTTCTTCCGTCGATTCTGTGGCGTAGACTGGGCGTTGTTCCCGACTTGTATCCCTACAACGGGTGCAGGTCATGACACTGTTTGTTGGCGTTGTTATTTTAGCACAACAGTAGTTGATGATTATGTTGGTAAAGGGTATCCTGGAGGGGATACCTTATATATCGTGGTTGCTTCCCTCACTTTGCGCTTGTGGTTGATCACGTTGAACAAATTAAGCGAGGGATCGTCTACCTTTATACCCTTGTTATGAGCATAGGTAGACTGAGCACATGGGTGTATAGGTGTTATCTTTGCTCCCTGTCCTAGGGTTCATACAAGAACTGTCCCCAAGTCGTTAATGGAAGTCTTTCGAGACTAACCCTATCTGTTTGCCACTGCGGGCTGGACACATGGGTCGGTCTTGTACAACTTTCCATCAGGGGCTTGTATAACAGTTAGCGGAGCCAGCTGACGGTCGATCGTATGAGCAGTTGCTTGAGCTTAGCGAGCTCGCACTGCCCTAGACTTCTTTGACCCGGCACGCACCAGTGAGTAGTATGAAGAGTCCAAGTTCACATCCTTCCCTTTTTCAGTAAGGTGCATGGAGTCAGCGCTGCATGAGATTCGGTCGAAGACTGAGGTTCTGCTACTGTGCTGGCTATATGTGGTTATTTTCCTGCAACCGACGATCAGTACCGCATGTGGACTTTTGCATGCGATTGCCGACTTATGCGACTTCTGTTGTGGTCGCATGAAACGTGTCTCAGCACCCGAACTTCTGGCATCGTAATGTTTTCCTTTGCCAGAGTTTGGGCGTTGAGCGCCTTTTCCGACTACCGAATGGACAGGGTCAGCCTGGGTGGACGCATGATATGCGGCGGCGGCAATAGGGAGAGAAGTGGGGAGTTCATGCTCTGCAGTTGGATGAGGCACAACGGCCTTCGCTATCCATATCTTGCTGGTCTTCTTAGGCTTTGCATGCTTTGGATAAGGACACATGCTATCCCCGGAGAGCTTGTTCTTGAATGCTTGCTGGTCGAAGCGTACCACCAACATCCTTTGGTTTGATCCCAGCTTGGCCGCATCGGACTGTGTCACTGTCTTCTCATCATAGAATAAGTTCATCCCCAGCAGAGTCTCTATCTTGTCTGCCATTACAAGTTTTAAACATTGAAATAAAAAACAAAGAAGTACAAAGAGATCCTAAATAGAAAATCTAAGTACAATATTTTGATCTGGGCAGTGACGATGGACAAAGAGCGTTGTGGCAGCTTCTTTACTCTATTGACGGTCCGATGAGGGAATGAGGATACTCTCTTTAATTCTCTCTCCTAAGATTGTGTGAACATACGTAGCTGGTCGGGGGGTTTGTAGGGTATGCTACCCTTGCTATTTATAGCCATCCTGCTGATAGGCTATAGGTGTCGCATGTGCCTCTGTTTGGTGGCCGTATAGGACTCATTCAAAATAATATGGTTGTAACTGCAGTCGCATACCACGGATAGGCTGCTCGTAGTCTTGGTTACAATATTTATTGAAGAGATCATGGGGTTGTTGTGTGCATAACTTGGTTAGTTGGACACGTAGTCAGCACCAATTGTTCGAGAAATTATCTTCGGTTGTAACAGAAAGATCCTGCAAGTCGAGAGCAGCATAACGTCTTGGCCGTATCTCATCGCGGCCGTATACGGCCTCTCGTTTGGACCTAGTCGTATGGACACTATGGCCGCATGATGACGAGATCGTATGGGTATATATCCGCATGCAAGCTCTCATCTGGCCTTGGTTAGATGGACACTCTGGTCGCATGATGACGAGGCTGCATGGGCATATAGCCGCATATGAATGGGAACATGACGTAGCAAGTCTAGTAAATATCATTTTATTAACATTATCATGGTACATAGAAACAAGACTAGTAAACATTATTTTATTAAGTATAAAGGTAAAGGAGAGAATGATCAAAACTATCCACCAATTGGCGAATCGACTCCACCCCGATAAAGAAGACTCTAATAATTTCTCGACATGAATCCAAGTCCAACCAGGCCCTTCGAGCCAATAAACTAGCATAATATACCGTGTGAGGTAGGGCATTATAGGCGTATCCTGTAGTATGTAGATGGCCAAGTATAGCCCCGTTCTTCGTATTTTGGTATTGGGGCATGACAAAACTTAACCAAATAATATATGTTTCTGATTAATTTTATGTTTGTTTTTAAGTAGCAACTTTGAAGGCCTAGAACTCACTCCTTGTTCATCTATTTGTCGATCTAGTTGATCCTCTTCATAGTTGGTCAACTTCCCTATTATTTTCCAATTTTTTATCAAATATTTTTTATCTTTCGAATTTAAACCCAAAGTCGAGTACTCATATTATTTATTTTGTGACAGAACTTGTTCTTTTTGTCGCAAAAACTTTGAGCTCAAATTCCCAGCGATCTAATAGTTGGAACGGTGATCTTCTAATTCTTCGTATATTCAGGTAAATAGCTCTATTCTTCTGTCAATTTTGAACCGCACATCTTCTCATTTGAACCATTAATCTGGTCATGAAGTTGACCTTTTAAAATATATATTATGAACTATTCTTATGGTTGTGACTTTTAGTGATCATAACTCCTTTATCGTACATTTGTTTGGTGATCCGCCTTCACCAACGCACAACCGGTATAACCCTATGTAACTTTGTAAATTTTTATATTCTAACTTAATCATTTGATCGATCATTTTGTTTCCAAAGTTGGAGGTTCGCGATAAAATTTCTAATTTGAAACGACATTTTGTGATTCTGATTTTCGGATCTTAAATCCAATATCATCATTGGATTCGTGGCATCACCTAAATTGATATATAATTTATTGATTTTGGACTGAAAATTTAGCTCCATTTTCGGATTTCTATATGCCCACTTTTGGCACCATATTCCCCTGAAACGATAATTTTCTAGCTTCGTCAAATATCTTTCTTCTTTATGTTCATTCTACCTAGTTGGCATCATCTAGATTTGCTGGTGATGTTCATTTATGCATTTGGGCTCAGTTGGGGTAGTGATTATTTGTACATATTCCTTGTCAATGTGTTCATATCTGACACGTCGACTTAAGCTATTCTCAGGCAAGTACATTATATTAAAAGTTTACCTTTATATTATAAATATTATTATGGACATTCATATAATTTTTGATATCCCATTTTGACACTGCAATTCGTGCACATAAAAGAGTAGATTTGATTCATGACTAATTTTTATTCGTATCATGATTCGTATCCATATTCGTAATTGTTCATAAGAAAGAGTCGGATGGAATAATACACTAGGAGGCATGTGGTCATCCCAAATTACACATATTCGTATTATATAGATAGTTATATGAGACTCGTCTCATAGTATCTGTATTGGTATATGGATACATATTTTATATTATTTAGTATAATTTATTGAATCTCGTAGAATCTCAAAATTTTCTCAAAATTGGAACTTTACTACCTGACCGGCATACCGGCGGTATACTCCGGCATACCAGCGGCATACCATTCGACAGATATTTGTTTAACTTTTGAGATATTTTTGTGAGATATTTTTATGAATAGTATTTGATACGTTATATTATCTATTAGTTTCTTAGTTTTGTTTTGAGCGGTCGAGATTGATTTAACTCATGACATGGATCGCTGACGAGGCAGATCGGACAGTCACGATTAAATCACCTCTTCTATATATATAAATTGATTTTCTCTCTCATTGATCTTTTCTTTCTTTATTCACTTCTTTATTTTCTCTTATTTTCTCGTGGGAGCTGGAAACTTGGTCTTGAGGCCTAAGAGTGTGGCTTCTGAAATCCTCTTGGTGGTGGAGTTGAAGGTTAAGGCTGGGAGCTTGACTTGAGGCAAGTACATCTTGCCAAAATCTTGAACGACTTTACTTGCTGCAGTTTTTTATTTTCTTGAGAGTTTATGCTTAGAATTTCATGATAATGGTTTTGTTAAATATGTTTCTCTAGTAATTTTTCGTCATGGGCTAGTTTCAGGAATTGATTTAGGCGTGGTTTGACTTTTCCTGTAGAAATTGTGATATTTACTGGTTAGGAAACTCGGTATCAAAAACGATAACCGGAGTGTGTGCCATAAAAAATATTATATATGCTACTTGAGACTTATCCTTAGTCCCAACATCTTGCTAGACCAGTTTCTGTTAAGTTTCGGAACGTGATTTCAGTTTCGAAATACCCATCTTGATTTGACTTTTCCTAGTATTGCCTATGGGAACCGGCATACTGACGGTATACTGGTGTATACTGATGGTATACCGATTTTACCCGACTTGGAATCCTAGAACTTTTTGTGACTTGACCCGGCATACCGACGGTATACTATAGTATACCGATGGTATACTGATTTGTTGTAATCGAAAACCTGTTATGATTTTGTTATCTCTTATCCGGAATACCAACGGTATACTGGAGCATACCGATGGTATACCGATTCCCCTTACTTGTTTTTCCTATCTTTCTACTTTGGCCTTGGACGGCATACTAACGGTATACTGTAGTATACCAACGTTATACAGGTTTTGTTTCTCTTGCATATGTTTTGCTTTTCCATTGTACTTTTTATTGCTTTTTGCTTGGCGCATGTGCGCATATTGCTTGTTATGTTTCCCTGTGATATTTCCTGGCTCTACCAGTTTATTATGTTTTACTTTCCATTCCCGGCTTCATGTATAGTTTGGGACACCTACCCAATATACCCAGTCCCGGCTTTATGTATAGTTTGGGACACCTACCTATTATATCCAGTTCTGACTTCATGTATAGTTTTGGACACCTACCCATTATACCCAGTCTTGACTTCATATATAGTTTAGGACACCTACCCATTATATCCAGTCTCGGTTTCATGTATAGTTTGGGACACCTACCCATTATACCCTGTCATGTACATTCCCGATAGTTACCCATCGTGGTGCACTCTTGTTCATTTTCTTGTACAAGTCTCATCCTGACATCATGTATAGTTTTGAGGCCACCTATCCATTATAAACATGTCGTGTATAGCTTTGGGGACACCTACCCATTATACATCTATCTAGATCCTTCCCGGTATAGTTTGGGCCATCTACCCATTATATACTTGACTTATATATTACTTGTTGTGGCTTGTTATAGCGCACGTTGGTCATGCCTATAATTGTGTATTTGTTTTCTTGTCTTGTCTTATTCATGTGCATATCAAATTATTGTCTTGTCTAGTTCATCCCTGCGGGGAGCATCATGTCTAGGATGGATTCTGCGAAATGCCACACCTGAAATCCTGAAACAAACTATGAATGATTAATGACTAGTTTCAAATGATTAGAGCATCGGGAGGGAAGAATCTCTAGATTGCATGCAGTCTCATTATCTTGCTGTCAGCCAGAATGGATTTGTAGCATATCGTCGAGTATGACACATTTCTAACACACTGTCGAGTGGGGCACCAGTAATTACTTGTTCACTTTATTTAGATAGGTTGGATAGACTGTAGGGCATGCGACCGTAGAAATTCTCAATTATTGTATCTTGTTAGTAATTAGTACTTGTGATAACCCTAGTTAGGTAATGTAGTAAGTCGTACTTCTTGCTTGATCATGATTGTTGGATGGAGTCCATTAATTATCTTATTGTATATTATCATGCCTGCCTGATGGTGACCCATTGTGGTGCACACCTGTCTATTTATTTTGTATGTTATTTTACTTTATATGTACTGTTACTTATATGTTTTCCTTGACATGTCCATGACCCTGTACATGCACCAGTTCCAGTTTACTTGACTTGACCTTGTACATATTTACATGCTTTAGTTTACTATATGCTTCTATTTACCTTGCATTATCCCGTGTATGTTCACATTATCCCGTACATGTCACCCATCCAGTTTTTTTACATGTTTTTCATTTTTCTTTTTTCTTTTCCAGTGCACCCTATATTATTCCTGGTAGTTACAGGTTGCTTAGGATATTATAGCTCTGTGTTGTATTGCTGGTTTTAATTCATAGTTTTGCCTCCTTTATGATACTTGCTATTTGGGTTCTGACCCCACTGGTTTTGCTTCACCAGATCTGGTAGCGGAGCTAGAGGATCTTTCGTACATACCTAAGGATGGTGATCATACGGAGCACCAAACCGATTGAGTAGGTTCTTATCTTGTTCTCCCACTTATTGTACATATTATTTTGTGGAATTTAGCCCCGAGAACTTGTTAGCTCATATTTTAGACTTGTTATATCGCCTACTGGGCATGACATAATTAGCATATTCTAGACTATAGCTAGAGTTGATCATGTATGACTTACACTCTTGCTAGTTCTTTATTTTGTATTACTAGCTTCATGATCAGCTATGTATATATAGTTTGGGACGCTTTACTATTTTTCTTTTGATGATCATATTCTTTGTATATTGTGGATTCCTGCTTGTGATTGAGACACTAGGATCGCTTAACCTAGGTTGACTGATGGCTTGTAGTATTAAACCCCATGTCTATTCACAGTCGTGACCGTATTTTGGAGTACTTGAGTACTATGATATACGTAGCTAGCTTTGCAATCCCCCACTCTCCAGTATTCTTGTTCTGGGGTATGACAAGTTATCATATACCGCACGTATTTATTGGCCCATCTAGTCTCAGTCAAGTTGATTTTGATAGTTAACTAAACTATGCATTGATATGTCACAATCTGAAGCCTCAAAACTGCTTTTATATGTCGTCTGTAATCTTTCATTTATTTGAGTTTAGGACTGATGTAAGCTGAGCCATACTGGCAAATCCTAAGTACCTATACCCAGATACCTAGTCCACTCAAATGAACCAAAGAACCTATCGACCAAATTAGGCCACATTCATTTATAAAGTCTATCATACTAAGAGACCGAACTCGGGCCGAACTCGGATCAAACTCGGTTACCCTTTTGGTATAAAATCAACCAGTTCAATAGCTCCTGATTTATTGGCCCAACGGTTGGAAATTTAAATTAAACCCCATCTGAATTCTGGCCGAATTATGTTTGCCTATACTCTATAATAGGATTAGAATTCTTTATTCTTACTCACTTAACCATTTCTTAAGTTTTCTATCCTATTGTGAGAAAACCCATAAAGACTTAACTTTCCCATCTCAAAGAGCAACTTCCTAACATTTCTAGTGCCAAGTGCGATCTTGGTCTAAAAGTCTTATAAGTTATAAAAAGCTTTGTTCCATTAGTTACTCTCTCTCTCTCTCTCTCTCTCTCTCTCTCTCTCTCTCTCTCTAAGTTGTGAAGTTGCGAGACTTCGGATCAAACCTCATGGTGTAAAGAAGTGGCAAACCTTCGGATCAAAGCTTGTGATTCACTATTGGTGATTATAGTGGATTCACTATTGGTGACTAGTCCTCTCAGAGAAAAACTAGTATATATCTTGGTGTTTGTATTTGCTTTCTCTCTCTACTTTACTGCTTTACTTTACTGTCTTTATATACACTGTTAGTTAGCAACTGCCTTCATTCTGATAATCTAAAATTGGGTAGATTATTCCACTGCACTCTATTCACCATCCCCCCTCTAGAGTTGCCTCATGGTCCTTCAATTGGTACCAGAGCTAGTTCTCTTGATATTTGGCTTAACATCCTAAGAGACTTATGGCAACTGTTAGATCTATCTACACCAACAACGGTGAAGGCCAGTCCACAATTAGGCTACCCTTATTTGATGGTACTAACTACACGTACTGGAAGACACGTATGAGCTTCGACCTAAATTTACTTGATTTTGACCTTTGGGATGTAGTAGTAGAAGGATATAAGAAGACACCTAGAACAGTCATAGATGGTAACCTTGTAGAGAAGCCTCATGATAAGTACACAGTTACCAAAAATAAGTAAGCTAGTCTTGATGCTAAAGCTATTAACGCTCTATTTTGTGCTGTAGACAGAATTAAATTTAACAGGGTCTTCACTTGCAGAACTTCGCACGAAGTATGGAAACTTCTTGAGGTCACTCATGAAGGAACCTCCCAAGTGAAGGAATCAAAAATAAGTCGTCTAACACAAGAGTATGAAGCATTAAAGATAAAAAAAATGAGATAATTACTCAAATATTCATGAGATTCCTCGACATTGTCAATCCTCTATTATCACTCGGCAAGGAGTACAGTAATTACGAGAAGATTCGCAAGGTACTCAGGGGACTCACCAAGAATGGAATCCCAAGGCCACTACAATCATAGAAGGGAATGATCTTACCACGATGACCCTTGAGACGCTCATGGGCAAGCTGATGACTCACGAGCTGGATCTCAAGGAATTTGAAGAACCCACTCCCAAGGAGAAGACGATCGCTCTGAAGGCACATCACAAAAAGGTCACCAACTATAACTTCGACGACAATGAGTCTCAAGATGATGAAGTTGTCCTGACCACCAGAAACTTCAAGAAATTTCTAAAGCCTGCGAAATCAAAGAAGAAGGAGCTTACTGACAACAGTGATGAAGAGCCTATATGCTACAATTGTAAGAAGATATGGCATATAAAGAAAGATTGTTCAACCCTAAGAAAATAAAATTGCCACAACTACTCATCCAGAAACTACTCATCCAGAAGAACATAATCATGAAAATATGCAAATACTAGTATTTGGCAAGAAAGTAAAGCTAGCGAATCCGAAGAAGAGAATCCTCGAGAAGCAGCAAACATATGCTTCATGGCGTTAGCTGATCAGGTAACGGATAACAACTCCTATGATGATTTTATTTTTGATAAACTAGGTAATGCTTTTAGTGATCTTCTTGATGATTTTAGAAAACTTAGGAATAAGTACAAGCATGCTAAGAAAGATGTTCAAGAATATCAAACTGAAATAGAGAGACTAACATCTCTACTAAGTGAAGTAAAGGATACCTCAAACGATTCAGATAAGAATTCTAGACTTAAGCTTAACCTCCACAAGGCACTTGCCAGTCTTGATAAAAGCTCTCAGGAGAACGCTAAACTTAAGAAAGAACTCGAATCTGAAAAGATTGCTGCACGTAGAATACGTGCTCTCACTGCTAAATAAGATGAAGTATATGCTACCTCTAAAAAGTTAGAGATTAGACTGGATAAACAGGTCGAACAAACCTCCATCCGACCTAATACGAGACACATAACAAGACAAAAGAACACTCACAGCTATGCTCCTACCTACATGCATAACAGTTCATGCAATCATCATGCACATAGAACCAAACACAATCATGCAAGACCACAAAGAAATGTTCCACACAATCATGCATTATATTATAGAAGACCACAAAGAACTGCTTCACACAATCATATATATCATGTTGCACCAAGTATCAATCACACAGCTATATGTCACTAATATAGTAAGAAATGACATATATCTAGATTTTGTAGAACAAGGAAATTAGTATATATGAATGTTTATGCATGGGTGGGTACGAAAAACTAATACAGCAGTACCCTCAAAGAAATGGGTACCAAGGTTTACATCTACAACTCATTTTGTAGATGGACCAACCCTCTCATGCTAGAAGCAAGTGGATTCTCGATAGGGGTTGCTCATGACATATGACTGGTGATGATAACCTATTTGCAACGCTATCAATGAAGAAAGAAGGTCATGTCTCCTTCGGCAATAACCTCAGAGGATACATTATTGGTAATGGTAATATAGGTGTTCCTCCCTATCCTGTCATAAAATATGTTTGTCTAGTAACGGAATTAAAACATAACCTACTCAGCATCAGTTATCTAGCTGACCATGGTTATGGTATTAACTTTGTTAAAAATAAATGTTCTATTTATGAAAGATCCACTGGTAAGGTTATCTTTGAAGAGATCAGGGAAGACAATATATATTTTTTCTATCTTGTAAAAGATACTGACAATACAGAAAATGTCTATATGCCAACAAAGATGACAGCTGGCTATGGCATATGCGTTTAGGACACGCAAACATGGACACTATTGCAAGCCTATCTACAAAGAAACTCGTAAGAGGCTTACCAGAGATTACTTTCAAGAAAGATATGGTATGTGCTGACTGTGAAAAGAATAAAGCTACTAAATTTTCCTTTAAATCAATCAACATGTAAGTACCTCTAGACCTCTACAACTCTTACATATGGACTTGTTTGGACCCAGTAGAGTCGTCAGTCTTGGCGGTAAGCTTTATGCTTATGTTATTGTTCATAATTTTTCTAGATACATATGGGTTTATTTTCTTTAAATAAAAATAAAGCATTTTCTGAATTTGTCACTTTTTGTAAAAATGTTCAAAACAAAAAAGGTTTCATGATTACTCGTATCCGAAGTGATCATGGAGACAAATTCAAAAATCGTGATTTCAAAATATTTTGAAATAAAAATAGTTTTTCTCATGAATTCTCTTGTCCAAGAACTCCACAACAAAATGGTGTTGTAGAGCGGAAGAATAGAACTCTTGGCAATATGGCTAAAGTTATGTTAAATCAGTATAACCTTCCAAAATACTTTTGGGCTGAAGTTGTAAGTACTTCATGCCATATTTTGAATATGGTGCTTATTCGACCTATATCGAACAAAACCCCTATGAACTTTGGTTTGGTAGAATCCCACAATTAGTTACTTTAAAGTTTTTGACTGCAAATATTTTATTCTTAATACAAAAGATAATCCAGAAAAATTTGACTCCAAGGCGGATAAAGGTATTTTTTTTAGGTTATGCCGCCAAAAGTAAAGGATTCAGAGTATTCAACAAGAACCCATCAACTATTGAAGAATCAATCAATGTTACATTTGATGAACACAACACTCAAGCACTAAACGAAAGCGACGATGAAGGTAGTTAACCCGCAACCAACAAGACATCGAAAGATACAAACAGTACAAGTCATCCAAAAATTCTGCCAAGAAGACTAAAGTTTTCCACAGATCATCCTGAAGACTTGGTAATAGGTGATGTATCGAAAGGTGTAAGTACACATTCCTCAAATAGAGATATCATTACAGATGTTGCTTTTATTTCTCAAATAGAACCTAAAAATACTGAAAAAGCTTTTGTCGATGAATTTTGGATTTCTGTTATGCAAGAGGAACTCATCCAATTTGAACGCAATCAAGTTTGGGAACTTGTTCCTAAATCTAATAATTATCTGATCATTGGTACTGAATAAATTTTTCGAAACAGATTAAATGAGGATGGTTCAGTTACATGTAACAAAGCACGTCTCGTAGCTCAAGGAAACAACCAAGAGGAAGTTATCGACTACGATAAGACTTATGCTCATGTTGCTAGACTTAATTTATCCGAATGCTTTGCGCTTTTTTTATAACTTCAAACATTTTCAAATGGATTTTAAAAGTATTTTTCTAAATAGAGTTATCAAAGAAGATGTTTTTGTCAAACAACCCCCTGGTTTTGAAGACTTCAAACACCCTGACCACATATTCAAGTTACGAAAGGCTCTATACGGACTCAAACAAGCCCCTCGTGCTGGGTATGAACGTCTTACCATCTTTCTACTTGAAAACGGTTTTTCAAAAGAAAAAATTGATACTACCCTTTTTATAAAATCTTTTGCTGATTCTTTGTTATTAGTGCAAATATATGTTGATGATATCATATTTGGATCTACTAATGAGATGATTTGTAATGAGTTTTTGTTAAGTGTATGCAGAGTGAATTTGAGATGAGCATAATGGGAGAACTGACTTTCTTCCTAGGATTGCAAATCAAACAAGATTCAGAACGAACTTTTATCCATCAGGCTAGTACACGAAGGATTTGCTCAAAAAGTTTAATATGGACAATGCAAAGCCTATCGGAACTCCAATGGCAACATCCACCAAGCTTGACCTTGATGATAGCAGTAAACTAACAAACATACGTAAGTATCGAGATATGATTGGTAGTTTGTTATATCTAACTTCTAGTCCCCCAAACATTATGTTTGTTGTATGCCTTTGTGCTAGATATCAGGCTAATCCTAAGGAATCATATTTGTGCGCAGTTAAGCGTATCTTTAGATACCTTAAAGGAACTTTATCGGCAGGCTTATGGTATCCCAAAACCATGTCCTTTGACCTTGCTAGTTACTCGGATAATGATTTTGCTGAATGCAAAGTCGATCGAAAAAGCACAAGCGGCACGTGTCATTTCCTAGAAAAGTCTCTAGTTTCCTGGTTTAGCAAGAAACAAAATTATATTGCATTATCAACAACTGAGGCAGAGTATATCATCGCAGGACGTTGTTGTGCTCAAATTATGTGGATGAAGCAAACCCTAGAAGACTTGAATTTGTACTATATGAACATTACTATTTTTTGTGATAACATTAGCACCATTAATCTCACCAAAAATCCAGTATATCATTTACGCACTAAGCACATAGAAATTCGTCATCATTTTCTAAGGGGTCATCAATTACACGGAGATATTTTTTTTTAGAGTATGTGGATACGGAATATCAATTAGTAGACATATTTACTAAACCTTTCATTGAAGATCGATTCAACTTTATCCGTCAAGAATTAGGTCATTTGGATTCTGATAAAATATAAGAATCATAAGATGCTTTACAATTTTTTCGTCGTACTTTTCAAAAAGTTTTAAAAATTTTGGATACAAACCGAAAGGGCTCTTCTGTCAAAATAGTGTAAATAACCTTAAGCGACACGGTATTTAAGTGTCTTCGGACCACCGCTAGCTGGAATCCGGTCCCTATATTTATTCTGAGATTATTTAAACTCTTAAAAATATACGAATTAAGTTCAGCAGTTATCATTCTGTATTTATATCAAGTCAAGAAAGACATAATATCGATTAAAGTTACATTAAGATTCTGGAAATAAATATCAACAGAATTCGGACAGAAATCGGGCCGAGCTCAGACCGAACTCGGTTAGTTTAATTCCAGAATATGCTATGTCATTTAATCTTCTTCCTAATTTAGGTTTCTGCTACTCTATATATAGATTATTTCATTGCTCATTCATTCAGACCAATAAAAATCAATCCTCCTCCACAAATAAAACCTTAGCTTTTCTTCTTACATCCTCTCTCAATGGCCCCTAAAAGGAAATAAGATTCCTTTTTCGTCTCTCTTTTCTGTCCCATTATACCAAACTTAGGAGAATTAGAGGTTTTTACCTTTCGAAGCCTTAAAATTTCAAATGATTGGTTTAATGACTTCTCTAAGAGACTCATTTGTTTTGTCCATCCTATTGATTTTACTTTCCAACACATAGACTATCTACCTACTCTTCAAAAACTTTAACTTGAAGAATTTGTTACAACCCGTACCAAAATTTAAACCAATGCTATTCAAATATTCTATTATAACTTAATATATGAACATGATACTATTTTATTTAGAGTTCATGGCATTCCAATTGAATTTGATGTGAATGACTTAAGTGAAATCCTATGCATTCCCGCTTATGGACAAACCTTAGTCAACATTATGCAAGTTCAATTCAACCATGACTTAACCCTATATTCTTTCAAGAATATCCTTTGTTACCCACTTGAATGTCCACCTGGTAAATTTTATGCTAGATATTTCAATGGTCACTTCTTTAAAATGCATCGTATTATCTTTTTAATTTTTTTACCTAAGAAGACTTATTTTGATGAGGTCTCTTATCTAGAAATGTCAGCTTTATATCACTTGTATTTGGGCATTAACTTCAATGTTCCCCAGACCATCTTATCTTAAATGGTTCAATGTCGCAAGAAAGTGCGTCCACTACTATACGCCATATACTTGCCAACCAATTTTAGCTATTTCGACATTCCTTTAGATACTTGTCCAAATCTTGAGGAATCTTTATACCTCAATAGAATTCGGAGATTTGAGCCAACTATGCTTCTACCTTATAACTCATCATCAAACTCAAACACTCATCTTGTTGATTTTATCCCTCCTGTTGATGAACAACCACAAACCTTAGAGTATATTTTCAATATATTGCGTGATTGCTTCCACCAAGAAGATATTCCCAATTGTGCTACTGATCATCACCAAACTCTTCAGACTCAGGCTCTTGGAAACACTTTGATAGACATCCAGTATACCCTATCGAAGCACCCAGCCGGACCTTTTTTGATTCTCTAAAATCTGAATCAACAAGGATTTCGTATTAATTACCCTAATATTCAGAGACATTTGGATCCAGATGATGTCTTCTTTGATCCAAACAGAAGATGAAGATGATGAACATGACAACTAGTTACTCAATGGATTTAAATATTTAAAATGTTTACTTTTAGATGCTCTACTATGATGTTTCCACTACACATCCACTTTTGTATGTTTTCTTTCAAATGAATAAAAGTTTAAATACAATTTTCTTTTGTCATTATCATGTATACACTTTACTCTCTTATTTTTCTTGTTATCTCACCGATTTCGGGGGAGCATGCCATTTCGATCAAATGACAACAGGGGAGAAAGACATACATGATACTAGCATACAAGACGATACTTGACAGACGTTGTCTTTAGTATATCAACTGCTCTAAAGTTACGGGAGAGCCTTGTATATCAAATATTTGCAGTATTATTCATAGTTTATCAATTATCAAAATGGAAGAGATTGTTGGCCCATCGGTCTCAGTCAACTTGATTTTGATAGTTAGATAAACCATGCATTGATATATCGCGATCTGAAGCCTCAATACAGCTTTTATATATCATTTGTATTACTTCTATTCAAATATAATCTTTCATTTATTTGAGTCTAGGACTAATGTAAGCTGAGTCGCACTGGCAAATCCTAAGTCCCTATACCCAGATACCTAGTCCACTCAAATGAACCAAAGAACCTATTTACCAAATCAAGCCACATTCATTTACAAAGTCTATCATACTAAGAGACCGAACTCGGCCCAAACTCGTGCCAAACTTGGACCGAACTCGGTTATCCTTTTGGTATAAAATCAACCAGTTCAATAGCTCTAGATTTCTTGGCCCAACGGTTGGAAATTTAAATTAAATTCTATCCAAATTTGGGCCGAATTATGTTTGCCTACACCCTATAAATAGGATTGGAATTCTTTATTCTTACTCACTCAGCCATTCTTAAGTCTTCTATCCTATTGTGAGCAAACCCATAGAGCCTTAACTTTTCCATCTCAAAGAGCAAGTCTCTAGCCTTCCTAGTACCAAGTGTGATCTCAGTCTAGAAGTCTTCTGAGTTCTAAAGAGCTTTGTTTTATCAGTTACTCTCTCTCTCTCTCTTTCTCTCTCTCTCTCTCTCTCTCTCTCTCTCTCTCTAAGCTATGAAGTTGTGAGACTTCAGATTAAACCTCATGGTGTAAAAAAGTGGCAAGCCTTCGGATAAAAGATTGTGATTCACTATTGGTGATTATAGTGGATAAAACTTTGAGCTTGAGTTCTCGGGATAGGACTAGTCCCCTCAGAGGAAAAACAGTATACATCTTGGTGTTTGCGTTTACTTTCTATCTCTAATTTACTGCTTTACTTTACTGACTTTATATACACTGTTAGTTAGCAACTGTCTTTATTCTGATAATATGAAATTGGGTAGATTATTCTGCTGCACTCTATTCACCACCCCCCCTCCCTAGAGTTGCCTTACGGTCCTTCAGTATTGACATAATGAATTAGCCCAGTCATCCACATGTCAAACTTTATATTCTAAATATACAAAATTTATTAATTTTTTATCTGATTTAGATATTTGTATTATTGTTTACTTGTCTTTGTCACTACCATATTTTCTAGGAAAGGGTAATTTAGTCATTTGGTAATTAATTAAATATTGTGCATGTTGAATATTTATTTATTATATTATTTATTTATTGTTAGTATTTTAGATTTATTTTTGGACTTGTGTTAGTGGACCTAACTAGTTTAGATTAGATCCATGGACCAACATTTTATTCTAGTTAGAATTGAGCCTAATAATAAGCCCAATCATTAGGAGGAAGATTAATTAAGTTAAACCCATTAGACTAGAACCTTCCCTCCTTAATTAATTTTTTTATGAGAGGCCCCAAGGGGTATTTTGGATTTTACATAGTATCTTGAGGGAGAAGGCAAGAGAGGCCTATATAAAGGGAGTAAAAACTTTCTCTCTCTTCATTTTTCATTCCAAATCTTGATCTAGAATTTTCCTCAACCAAATTCCATCAATCCCTACCAAATTTCTCTCCAATTCCTTTCTAAATCACTATTGGAGGCTAGTAAACCAAGGATCTACAAAGAGAAAGCAATTATCTATAAGGAGGAGCAAGAATCTACAAGTTGGAGGCTCATTTCACCCAATTTGAGGATTTTATTGAGAATCTATCTCCCAATAGGTATAATTTAGTTTTTTTCTTTAATTAGGTTCTAAATATATGATTTAATCATTAGGAATCACCCCATATGCTAAAGCTACTCATAGAAGTTGGAATTAGGTTCATAGGAGGTCTATGGAGAAAGTTATGGTATATTTTGTGTCAATTTTGGGAGAATTCCGAGATTGACACATGTTGTGTTTATCAATTGGTCAATTAGACCAAATTGACATGTGTTTGATTGTGTTTGTGACTAGTATCGTTTCCACAATTGGGTACGTGTAGGTCGTATCCTAACAATTTGGCGATACGGGTTGATTTTGGGGGTTTTCTTCGACACGGGGGTTTATGCATGTCATTTTTTGACACGGACACGTAGATATGTAATTAACTCTTCGTATTATTCATATTTATATTTTAGACTTGCTCGTATCCTTTGGGACACGTTTGGTTGTGTGGTAGAGCCGTATATCAAGTGTATCATAGAATGAGTGTGATACGGATGCGGTGCACTCCACGTGTTTGTTGTATTGCATTCCTCAATTTAATGTGACTTGTTGATATATGTTTGTAATGATATCTATATGTATATGTATATATATATATATATATATATATATATATATATATATATATATATATATATATATATATATATATATATATACACCTCCACATATATGAATCATATACATATATCTATATCTATACATACACATACATAGGCACATATAATTATATATATATATATATATATATATATATATATATATATATATATATATATATATATATATATATATATCAATATATATATATATATATATATATATATATATATATATGTGTGTGTGTGTGTGTGTGTGTGTGTGTGTGTGTGTGTGTGATATATATGTATATATATATATGTAGTTGTATGAATATATAGATATGTATATATATATAGAGAAGTTTTGGTATCTCTAGTGTTATGTGGATGTGTATATGGATAGATATAGATACATATGTATGGATATGTAAATATGAATATGTATATGTATATGTATATGTGTATGTTTGTATGTATATATATATGTATATATGAGAGCATATGGTTGTGTATATGTGTTTATATATGTATATGTGATATCTATATGTATACGTGTATGTTTATATATATATATATATATATATATATATATATATATATGTGTGTGTGTGTGTGTGTGTGTGTGTGTGTGTGTGTGTGTGTAGATGAGAGTGGTATGTATGTGTTGATACATATAGGTAAGTATATATATGTATGAGTGTGTGCATAGTATTTATGGTTGTGTGTGCATATAGTGCATAAATGCTTGTGTGTGTAGTGTGTGAAGAAGAGGGGGGAGGTATAGAGCAGCGAGCTGCAGCACCAGCCGCGTGCGTAGCGCATTAGCAGCAGCAAATGCAGTACAGCAGCGCAACAGCGAGCTGCAGCGTGTGCAATAGTAGCAAAACAGCAACAACTTCAAAACAAGGACAGCTAGTTATGGTAAAGGGTTAGGTAGTTAGTTCATTGACAGTTAGTGTGTTTAGTTAATTAGTTAGATTTTCATTTAGTTATATATATATTGATATCTAAGTAGTTACATATTTATATTTTGTTAGTCTAATAATTAGAAGTATATACTTGTTTACTAGTAGCTATGTATGTATACATATATGTATTGGTAAAGTTAATGGTTTAGTTAGTTTGTTAAGGTTAGCTAGTAGTTATTTATGGTCTAGTTAGTTGTTGTAAGTTAGTTATTAGTTTCATTAATAGTGTAGTAGCTAAGTACATTATTAGGAGTTATGTATATAGATACTTGTTATCTAATAGTTAGTTATACATACCTACTAGTTAGACTAATAACTATATGAGTATATGTATATAAGTTAATGGTAAGTAGTTATATGTAGTATTATATACAAGTAATGTATATGTTGTTAATATTAGGTATTTAGTAGTATATAATAGTTTAGTATGTAAGTTATAGTTTAGTATTGGGTAGTGAGCTATATATTAGGATTTGATTTACCTTGCGATACCAAGGTAATGTCAAGGTATTTGGTAGATACTCAAGGTATTGAGTTTGAGTATCAAGATGGGTGTGTAGGTAGTGAGATACGCATTGTTTCAAGGCCAAGGTATCTGATTTGTATTAGTTAGCTAAGCTACTATATATATATATATATATATATATATATATATATATATATATATATATATATATATATATATATATATATATATATATATATATATATATATATATATATATATATATATATATATATATATATATTACTATTTTCATATCTAAAAACTTTTGTATCCTATGATACGTTATTTTGTGTGTATCTTAGTATCTTAGATTAGCTAGTGTGACCTAGTTTCATAGTGTATGGATCCAATATCCTAGGGATGGACTCATACAACCTAGAAATAGCTAGTTTGACCAAGTTTGACTAGTTTAGCATAGAGTTGACCTAGTTTGACTGTTTTGACTTAGAAATGACTTTATGACCTAGAATTGAACTAGTTTAACTTAATTTCATTTCAATACCTTGTATTAATGCAATATTCCATATATAGGTCTGTGACACCAGTTCGGACACTATTTTGCATTCATTGCTCTGGACCACAGGTGAGTACATTCTCTGATAGTTTTTATTATTTGATAATTACTATAATACAAGTATTTAAAAATATTTTACATGACTCTTGACACATTGGTACACGGACTAGTATACACATGGATCAGTCATGGGATGTTATTTTTTGTTTTATTGTTTCTCGTGTTCTCATATGGTTAAATTGACAACGTTTAATACTAGACAATGTTCAATGTTCATTGTTCAAGGTTTAATATTTATAATGCCTTGAGTATCTTGCATCGTAACGTGTCATGGTTGGATCCATTGTACTAGTCGGGGGAAAAGGAAAGTGTTAGCTAGATATGTGATCAAATCCTAGACATTGTTTAATGTTTAACTTAGACAATATTTATCCAACGTTAAAGTAGACAATGTTCACCCAAGTCGATCACATAACTAACTGGTATTTCAATCACTTTGTATAGTTATAGTTCTTCACCACATTCTAGTTCATTGTCTCATTCTATTATCTTGTTCTATTTTTATTGTGATTAGTGTATACCATATTGTTCTTGTTTACCTGTTTCTTCTACCATAGTATGATATTGTTTATTGTTTCTAGTCTTGTATTATATTTTATATTTTTGTTTATAGTCATTATCAATTAATTGGAAATGCTATTGGGTTGTACTTCACGCCATTCGTGGCTGAAAAATATTTTTCAGAGGATCTCGGAGATTGGTGTCCGACATACTACGAACCTCGACATATAGATGGTGCAGACTTGGACCCACTAGTTCTGAAGTGACTGCCGGAAGATTTAGCCGAAATCACTTGTTAGCATAGTTAGTTCTCTTAGCATTTTGGTACCGGATCTATTTTTGGCTTATATTAGAGATTTTGGTTATTCTATTGTTGTTGTTATATTTGTTTAGATTGTATAGTTATGTTAGACTTCCTTGATATCTTATCGTGCTATAGAATTGTGGTTGAGTATTGTGTTGAATTAAGTTTAGTACTCTCTTCTTGGAGTTGAGATATTATTAGAGGATTATGCATTATTGTGAGATAATTAGATAGTATAGTTGACCAAGACAGCGTTCTACCGCCGATGCTGCAGCATAGGCTGGACGTACCCACCTACTCGTGCCCCTATACCGGGTGCGGGTCGTGACACATTTTTAGTGGAGGCCCATACAGGTCAGGCTTCACAAGTTGTACGATGTTGTGGTAGTGCGACGGCTTAGTTGTACTACTACGAGCCTGTGGTAGGATATAGGATATAAGGATAAGAGGATACTCAATCATAAATTTCTTGAGAGATTTCTGGGACGACCCTTGAGAATCTTATTATAAATTCTAATTCAAATCTTTCTCCTTATTTTCGTTCGCTCTTACTCGTTTTTATTGAATTTGATTCTTGGTGAATCGATTATTAAATTTAATTCTTGGTGTCGTTGTTGAGTTTGATTTCATATCGAAATAAATTTTACGGACTAAATTACGGTATCATCTGATGACATATGTTGATAAGGATAGTAAGAAAGATGAAACGTCTGCTTTGGTTATGGAGTCTAGAGTTTATCGCATCCATATTAGCTGGTGTGGCAGAAATGTAGGAACCTGACTTCGGATGTACATATCATAGTTATAAAATTTAGGGTTTTTCGCAGCCATACCGGTTGGCGTGGTGAGAATTCTAGATGATATGATTATAGAGTTGCATACCTTAGCTATAAAATCTATCGTTTACAGCAGCTATGCTTACTAGCGTGGCGAGAATTCTGAGTGTTATGATTTCGGACAAACGTGTATGATTATCAGGTTATATCTTAAATTGGTTCTTAAAGTATCATCTCAATACTTATCCACTCCTATTATTATAGGATTTTGTCCCATCATTCTTTAGCTTAGAAGTAGAGCCTTGATGTGAGTAGATAGGAGTGTACTAGTATATGACTAGTGATGGGTATATTACCTGATATTGAGGCTAGTGATGTGTTGGAAGCAATAGGTGGAAGAAGTATCTAGAAATTATGTGCAGGATGCACAGTGGGTGATGAGTATCAGAAAGTAGAAGTTCATAAAAGTGGAAGCCTGAGTATTAGAAATTCCAATGGTGTGTTATGGGTTGAGAAATGTCAAGATTGATCATGGAAGATATGTAGTGTATCACTGATTAGTGTATCAGTCTGCAAAAGGTTTAAGGGGAGATACATATACATCAATAGAGATATCGAACCATATGCCTGCCTTTAAGAGTGAAGTGAAACATGTGTATTATAGAAGTTAATAACTAGTGCATTGGATGCAAGTGATCATGAGTTCTAGTGAATGTGATGAGGTGATCTAATGATGAAACTAGTATCTTAGAATATTAAGGGCATATGGTGTGTAGTTAGGAAGCTAGTGTTACTATATCAAGAGTGCTAGTGTTTCTATATCAGGGATTAGTTGAGTAATATGCTAGTAACAGTAAGTACCTTGTATGATAATATTAGATTGGTATATCAGTTAATATGGATAGAAAATTATTGAAAGTAATAGTACAAGTAATCCAGGCAGTAGAGGAGAGACATGAGTAACTTGGTATGAGGATGTCATCTAAAATGCATATGAGAACTGGTGCCTTGTGTAGACAGTAACAAGATTTAAGTAGGCATCATATTGGGGACATTCAAATTGGACAAGGGTGTGCTAATAAAATACATGATTGAACAAGTATACAAGTGTTCCTTACAAGAAAATGGTTGAGAAATTTTGGTGATTACAAGAACTGAAACAGATAAATAAGGTAGTATCTTAGCGGTATTTTATATAGTATTCTAGGTAGCAAGTGCCAGTGAGTTAATCATGTCCATGACCTAGAACTATAGTATATCACTAGTATTTGGCAACCCTCGGTATTAAGAATATTTTGACTAGGTTGATGATTAGTGAAAGCTTAGTGTGTGATGGAATAGGACACAAGTGGCATAGCAGATTACCCCGCACCAGTAGATAAAAATACTCAGCAGAGGAGTGACTAATATTCATGATAGTTAGAGACTATATCCAAGTATGGTTCCTCTTTCAGTAGAATGGTAGAATTGTATGTTATATGATAGGACTATTTTAGACTGTGATTGATGGGGGATTGACCATAGTAAAATTTGTATGAATAGGCTATAACTGGCCCAAGAGAGAGATGTGAGAGTTTTAATTTCGAGGACAAAATTCTTCTAAGGGGGTAGACTTGTCGCTACCACATTTTCTAGGAAAGGGTATTTTAGTCATTGATAATTAATTAAATATTGTGCATGTTGAATATTTATTTATTATATTATTTATTTATTGTTAGTATGTTAGATTTATTTTTAGACTTGTGTTAGTTGACCTAGCTAGTTTAGATTAGATCTATGGACCAATATTTAATTCTAGTTAGAATTGAGCCCAATAATAAGCCCAATCATTAGGAGGGGGATTAATTAAGTTATACCCATTAGACTAGAACCTTTCCTTCTTAATTAATTTTTTTATAAGAGGCCCCAAGGGGTATTTTAGACTTTACATAGTAGCTTGAGGGAGGGGGCAAGAGAGGCCTATATAAAGGGGGTGAAAACTTTTTCTCTCTTCATTTTTTATTCCAAATCTAGATCTAGAATTTTTTTTAACCAAATTCCATCAATTCCTACCAAATTTCTCCCCAATTCTTTCATAAATCACTATTGGAGGATATTAGAGCAAGGATCTACAAGGAGAAAGCAATGATCTACAAGGAGGAGCAAGGATCTACAAGTTGGAGTCTCATTTTACCAATTTGGATATTTCATTGGGAATCCATCTCCTAATAGGTATAATTCAGTTTTTTTTCTTTAATTAGATTCTAAATATGTGATTTAATTATTAGAAACTACCCCATATGCTAAGGCTATCCATAGGAATTGAAATTAGGTTCATAGGAGGCCTATGGAGAAAGTTATAGTGTATTTTGTGTCAATTTTGGAGAAATTCTGAGATTGACATATATTGTGTATGTCAATTAGTCAATTAGACCAAATTGATATGTGTTTGATTGTGTGTGACTAGTATCATTTCCACAATTGGGTACGTGTAGGTTGTATCCCGACAATTTGGCGATACGGGTTAATTTTGGGGGTTTTCTCCGACACGGAGGTTTGTGCATGTCATATTTTGACACGGACACATAGATATGTAATTAAATCTTCGTATTATTCATATTTTTTATTTTAGACTTACTTGTGTCCTTCGGGATACGTTTGGTTGTGTGGTGGAGCCGTATCGCAAGCCTATCATAAAATGAGTGTGATATGAGTGTGGTGCACTCCACGTATTTGTTGCATTGCATTCCTCAACTCAATGTGACTTGTTGATATATATTAGAAGTGATATATTTGTAATGATATCTATATGTAAATGTGTATGTTTATATATATAAGTATGTATAGATATGAGAGTGTATATATATATATATTGATATCTATGTATCTATAAGTATATGTGCCTATGTATGTGTATGTATAGATATAGATATATGTATAGGATTCATTTATATATATATATATATATATATATATATATATATATATATATATATATGTGTGTGTGTGTGTGTGTGTGTGTGTGTGATGATATATATGTATATATACGTAGTTGTATGAATATATATATATATATATAGAAGTTTTGGTATCTCTAATGTTATGTGGATGTGTATATGGATAGATATAGATACATATGAATGGATATGTAAATATGAATATGAATATGAATATGAATATGTATATGTATATGTGTATGTGTATGTTTGTATCTATATATATATATATATATATATATATATATATATATATATATGAGAGTGTATGTATGTATTGATACATATATAGGTAAGTATATATATGTATGAGTGTGTGCATAGTATTTGTGATTGTATGTGCATATAACGCATAGGTACTTGTGTGTGTAGTGTGTGAAGAAGAGGGGGGTATCAAGCAGCGAGCTGCAGCAGCAGCCGTGTACGCAGCGCAACAGCAGCAGCGAGCAGCAGCAGTAGCAGCGAACGCAGTGCAGCAGCGAGCTGCAGCGTGTTCAATAGCAGCAACACAGCAACAACTTCAGAACAAGGACAGCTAGTTAAGGTTGAGGGTTAGGTAGTTAGTTCATTGACAGTTAGTGTGTTTAGTTAATTAGTTTGATTGTCATATATATATATATATATATATATATATATATATATATATATGAGGGTTAGGTAGTTAGTTCATTGACAGTTGGTGTGTTTAGTTAATTAGTTTGATTGTCATTTAGTTTTATATATATATATATATATATAAGTAGTTACTTATTTATATATTGTTAGTCTAATAATTAGAAGTATATACTTGTTTACTAGTAGCTATGTGTGTATATATATATGTATTGGTAAAGTTAATGGTTTAGTTAGTATAATAAGGTTAGCTAGTAGTAATTTATGGTCTAGTTAGTTGTTGTAAGTTAGTTATTAGTTTTATTAATAGTGTAGTAGCTAAGTACATTATTAGAAGTTATGTATATAGATACTTGTTATCTAATAATTAGTTATACATACCTACTAGTTAGACTAATAACTATGAGTATATGTATATAAGTTAATGGTAAGTAGTTATATGTAGTATTATATATAAGTATTGTATATATTGTTAGTATTAGGCATTTAGTAGTATGTAATAGTTTAGTATGTAAGTTATAGTTTAGTATTAGGTAGCGAGCTATATATTAGGATTTGATTTACCTTGTGATACCAAGGTAATGTCAAGGTATTTGGTGGATACTCAAGGTATTGAGTTTGAGTATCAAGATGGGTGTGCAGGTAGTGAGATACGCATTGGTTCAAGGCCAAGGTATCCGATTTGCATTAGTTAGCTAAGCTACTATATATATATATATATATATATATATATATATATATATATATATATATATATATATATATATATATATATATATATATATATATATTACTATTTTCATATCTAAAATCTTGCGTATCCTATGATACGGTGTTTTGTGTGTTTCTTAGTATCTTAGATTAGCTAGTGTGACCTAGTTTCATAGTGTATGGACCCAATATCCTAGAGATAGACTCGTAGATCCTAGAAATAGCTAGTTTGACTAGTTTGACATAGAGTTGATCTAGTTTGACTGTTTTGACTTAGAAATGATTTTATGACCTAGAATTGAACTAGTTTGACTTAATTTTATTCCAACATCTTGTATTAATGCAATATTCCATATATAGGTCTGTGATACCATTTCGGACACCGTTTTGCATTCATTGCTCTGGACCACAGGCGAGTACATTCTCTGATAGTTTCTATTATTTGATAATTACTATAATGTAAGTATTTAGAAATAATTTACATTACTCTTGACACATAGGTACACGGACTAGTATATACATGGATTAGTCATGGGATGTTATTTATTATTTTATTATTTCTCGTGTTCTCATATGGTTAAATAGACAATATTTAATATGAGACAATGTTCAATGTTCAATGTTCAAGGTTTAATGTTTATAATGCCTTGAGTATCTTGCATCGTAATGTGTCATGGTTGGATCCATTGTACTAGTCGGGGGAAAGGTGAAGTGTTAGCTAGATATGTGATCAAATCCTAGACAATGTTCAATATTTAACTTAGACAATGTTTATCCAACGTTAAAGTAGACAATGTTCACCCAAGCCGGTCACATATCTAACTAGCATTTTAATCACTTAGTATAGTTACAATTCTTCACCACATTCTAGTTCATTGTCTCATTCTATTGTTTTGTTCTATTTTCATCGTGATCATTATATACCATATTGTTCTTGTTTACATGTTTCTTCTAACATAGTATGATATTGTTCATTATTTCTCGTCTTGTATTATATTCTCTATTTCTGTTTATAGTCATTATAAATTAATTGGAATTGCTATTGGGTTGTACTTCGCTCCATTCCTGACTGAAAAATATT
Organism: Iris macrosiphon; assembly: GCA_036927795.1. Lineage (NCBI taxonomy): Eukaryota > Viridiplantae > Streptophyta > Magnoliopsida > Asparagales > Iridaceae > Iris > Iris macrosiphon. The sequence continues at coordinate 119,027,738 of JAYESA010000012.1, read as the reverse complement.
TTTCAGAGGATCTTGAAGATTGGTGTCCGACATACTACAGACCTCGACCTATAGATGGTACAGACTTGGATCCACTAGTTCTGGAGTGACTACCGGGAGATCTAGCCGGAATCACTTGTTAGCATAGTTAGTTCTCTTAGCATTTTGGTACCGGATCTGTTTTTGACTTATATTGGAGATTTTGGTTATTCTATTGTTGTTGTTATATTTGTTTAGATTGTATAGTTATGTTAGACTTTCTTGATATCTTATCGTGCTATAGAATTATGATTGAGTATTATGTTGAATTAAGTTTATTACTCTCTTCTTGGAGTTGAGATATTATTGGAGGATTATGCATTATTGTGAGATAATTAGATAGTATAGTTGACCAAGACAGCATTCTACCGATGATGTTGCGGCGTAGGCTGGACGTACCTACGTACTCGTGCCCCTATACCGGGTGCGGGTCGTGACAGTCTTCATGATGTTAGTTTTACTTCTACTATATGTTATATCATTAGGGTTTACTATATGTCAATTTTGTTATTTTAGTTTTATTTATTGTTCAGTGTTCATCATGATAGATTTATACATGGACTTCATATCTTGATAGTTGTAATTATATTTTTCTCCAATCCCGCCTGGATAAGTTGATATTTTAGGTGTCTCTCATGGAGCTCGTGGGTGGAATCGAGATTATATGTCTTCCCTGGTAGTCTAAAATGTATAGCTTTTATTCGTATGCTTTTAGCCTATTTCTTGTATAGATCATATTATAGTCTAGTTGATAGTTAGATCTGTTGATGCATATAGTTGACGATATTATGGTAAATATGAGGTATTGACAACATATTATCATCGATGTCGTGACATAGGTTGGACGTACTCAAGTAATCATACCCAATTATTTGCGAGCATGGCGTGATAAATACCATCTTGACATCTATCTACTCAATCTCTAAATTGAATTTTGTTGTTAAACCTAGCACCACTCGATAGATGATAACTGAATAATCGGCGAGAAGATATCATTGAAATACAAGTCCTTCCACTGACTGTAGCCTTTAACTACCAACATCTCCTTGTATCAATGGCGAGTAGTATCTTATGTCTTCTTTACTCTGGATACACACCATTTTTTCAAAATTTTCTTGCCATTTGGCAACCGTACCAGCTCATAAGTAGAATTGGCATGTATAAAACTTATCTCCTCTTGTATGTCATGCACCTACTCCTACCTATGATCATCTTCTATCGCCTCTATAAAACTTTTGGGTCCCCCCCTCCGGTATAAGTCAAAAATACTTAGTCATCTGACAAGTACCTCATGGATGGTCGATGCTCTCTCGTACAACTCGTTAATGTAATATATGGTGCTGCCCACAACCTTATCCCCTTTAGGAACTACTTCCTCGACATGTTGATCATTATGAAGGTCACATTGATCACCATCAATAGGCTGATGACCATGGTTGGGAGAAACTCCATGTATTAGCTTCCCCATATCTGGTATCTCTACAGTATCTTCTAGAAACTGATCGAAGAGAAATGACTCTTAACTCAGGCAAATTCTTAGTCTCAGAAGGCATCTTAGAATCCTTAGTATTGGTCTTAGTTTGATCCTTGACGAATATCATGTTCCTGCTTCTAATAAGCTTTCTTTCCACTAGATTGTAGAGTTTATACCCGAACTCATCCGACCATAGCCGACACAGACATACTAGCTCATCTTCAACTCTAGTTTAGACCTCTCATTCTTCAATACATGCATAAAGTTCTTACACCCAAACAGCCATAGGTGACTGTATGGCGGCTCTTGGTCATACCATACTTTGTCAGACACATCACCATATAAAGGAATACTATGAGACTTAATAACATAAGCATCAATGTTAAGAGCCTCATCCCAATTACCGCTCGGTAAGTTTGCCTTTAGAGAAATACAGCACCCTCTCTATCAGTATCATGTTTATATGCTATGTTACGCCATTGAGCTGAGAAATCTTTAGCAGAGACTTCTAGTGTCGAATAACTTATTCATTGTAGTATGGATTAAAGGGACCACTGTATTCATCGTCATTGTTAGATTGAACACACTTTATCTTCTTGTCTATCTCCCTTTCAGCGGAGGCCTATAACTCCTTGAAAGTAGGAAGAACATGATCCTTTGTCTTTATAGCATAGATCCAAACTTTTTTAAAATAATCATCGATAATAATTTATAAAATAAGAATCACAAACAATTAATTTTACCTTAATTGGACTGCAGATGTCCGAGTGAATCTTCTCGAGCAACGAAGGCTTCCTTGAAGATGGGTGACTTAAAAATGACACCATGTTGCTTCCCAAGCCAAGCAATGCATGCACTTCTCCAAATTTGTGAACTTTAGCCTTGGAATTACCTTTATGCTCACTAAGTAGCTCATTTATTTCTCGTTGATATGGCTAAGCCACACGTGCCTCAACTCGGTGGACGCTTCACTGACTACGTTCAACTCATGTGCTTCATATGCGCTCCCTTCCATATAATAGAGACTGGACTTTTAGCTTACTATGGCAACCACCTTCGAATATCTGAAAAGCTTCCATTGATCATTGAAGGCAACTCTAGAAGGGGTGAATAAAAAGTGTGCCATAATTATTCAATAAAAGTTAAGGCTAATTTCCAACTACAAACTATAACAGTAATAGCAAGTATATAAAAAGTAAAGAAAGTTCCAAAATCACAAACGCTAACACCACGATGTATAGTGGTTTCTCTCATGGAAGACTAATCAAGTCCCGAGAACTCTTGCTCTGAGTTAAATCAACTATTATCACAAATAGCGTACAACACAAGCTTTGATCTGAAGTACTTGCTGACTTCTTACAACCACGTACTTTTGATCAAAAGAGCACGCAGACTTCATACTTGAAAAGGGAACTGAATTTCCAAGCTTTTTACAACCCGAACAACTTCTAATCGAAACTGCACTATCACTTATAAGACTTGGGAATTGTAATCTTGGGGATGGAGACGGTTTAAGCTCAGAATATATATTAGGATATAGAAAAAAGATGATAATTACTTGATTAAAATAGCATATGTAAAACCCTAACCCAAATCTAGGTTTAGGTATTAATTTAGAATTATTCTGGATTAATAATTGGAGTTATAATTCACCTATTCATTTTGATTCACTTATTTTACCTTATCGTTGTCTAAAAATCTAGAGCACTACACTAGCTTTTGACTTCCAACATATTTTACATCCTTGACCTAGACAAGCCAATCTTCAATACTAATATTTGTGTCACTCATAAATACACTCTATTGTGCTTCATTTTAATTGCGTAATATTCAGGCATAATATCTAAATTTGAATCTAAACTTTGTACCTATGTCTGTTCCAATCAAAATTGGAGGCACAACTTCAAGCAACCAAATATACGACCATAACCTACTCTAAGTCTACTACATACATGATATTTGTGTCACACCCAAATGGATCCATACACACTTCCAACACATTGACAATCACCAATGACACAATTTCTAGACATATTGGGCAATCGACTTAACATAGCCCAAAACTAGTCCAAATATCCAACCCAAACCCTCACACACCCTCACATTGATCCTACACAATACCATACATCATGTCCCCTCCCTACACAACACCAAACACCATCCTCATGGCCAATTACATTTTTTTAAATCCATTTGTTATTAAAATTTATATTTGCCTACTAAAGAATTAATTCCTTCACTCATACTTCACTTCCTACATTAAATACCATCCCGTTTAGGACCAAACAAAGAGTGGGCTAAAATGACATGTCCTCTCCCCTTCCTTAACACTCAACCATTCACTCAAGTTGACTTAATCTAATACTAGGCATACCCCCACCATCATACCCCCTCATCTTGCATTTAATGCATTCTCCCCCCCCCCTACCCCCATTAATTGGCCGAACAACACCCTAACCCATGCTCCATAATTCACTCCATCTTCTTCCCTACTTCTTCCTCTCCTCTTCTCCTTCCTTTTCCACTCATTCTTCCACCCGAAAGCTGCTGCTGCTGCCCCTACTTTGTGTTGTTGATGCTACTTAAGTTGTTGATGTTACTGTTACAAGTGCTGATGTTGTTGCTACTTATGGTTGTTACTGCCATTCTTGTTGTTGTTGATGCTCTACCTACTATTGCAGGTGTTGTTATTGTTCTTCTTTATCTCCACCACCTCCGGACACCTTTAGACCCGAGAGCACCACCTTCCCTCAATCGAGCAGACCCCATTGCACCCGAGTGCATCTTCCCCAAACCAGAGCACTCTTCCACTCCAAGTTCTCCTTCCATTCAAGTGAACCTTTAGGTAATCATCTTCTTCTTTCTCTCAATCTCCTTTTCTTCATCTTATTCTTCTTAATATATACATGATCTTCTTGTTCTTCTCTTCATATATTTACATGATCTTCACCTAAAGGTGTTCATCTTTTTCTTGGAAGAATGAAGAGTATATATATACATCATGTAAATGACATCTTGCCATGCTTCCAACTTAATTATACACTTGCTTAAACTCTTAATAACTCCATATTAATATAAATTTCAGAATATATTAATGTGTTAGAATATATTTTAGTATTGTATACATGCTTGATTAAGGTTTGTTTAGTGTTGTATTATTGGTGCATGAATTAGTTTATAGTATGAGACTAATATTATGATTATTATCTAGGGTTTTACACTAGTTTAGATTTATATGTGAAGAGCCATGTTAGAGAGTGATTATTGCCATGATGAGATTAAATTCTTGTTTTATAATTATAAGTGTGCATGTGTAGGATGAGGCTACAAGTTTATCATATTATTGTGTCATGTTAGAATAGATGTAGACTTGATATATTCTTGAGTGAACTTGATGTGCTAGGGTATGTGGTGATGGTTTTATATATAAAAGAGACACCCTAACCTATTTCTAAATGCACAAGTTGAGTTACATGAGTTTCTTGAGATGTAGACAATTGCTAGTAGGTACTTAGCTACTTTGACTTGTTGTGTACAAATATTAGAAGACAATTTATATATTTGTGCATGGAGACCTAGAGGGATAACACTAGTAACTCATATTTAGTGTGCATTAGTGTAATGGCAAATTTAATATTATTATATCCAGGCTCGTTGGATCGTACGAGCATGGATTCAGGAGCAGGTTCTTTGCACTTACAGCTTGGAGATCCAGGCGAGTATACATTGCCTTATTGTACTGTTTAAATTCAGTTATTATATTTTACATATTTATTGCTTTAAATAATATATAACTATGCTCGTCTAAGAATGACTCGGGTACAGTCGACGAATGCGTCAATGAGTAGTGTAGTGTATTGTCACTCCCCGTTTCTAATTTTAGCATGGTTGCATGTGCATGGAGACTAGACCCATTCTTTGGTTTAACCTGGTTCATGGTTTATTTTGTGGGTTGGTTCAACTCATGAGAACCTTTGGTTCAGCCCTCAAACCCTATCATATATAACCCAATGTTTTCTCTCTCTCTCTCTCTCCTCACTTCTTCATTACTTTCTCTTTCTCTCCCCATTTCATAGACAAGTATATCTTGCATGAGAAATGGAGAAACCCTCCATATTATTGTTCTATTATATTTATTATGTGTTCTAAGCACTTTTAGTTTTTGGAGTTTTCTGTTTTGATGGATGGATTAGTGTAGATCTATATTTCTAAACTTAGGGTTTTCATGAGTTTAATGAGTTTTTTTTTTTGTTCTATTAAACTTATGTCTTTGAAAAACTATTTTTTTTCTACATGATAGATCTTTCAATTTAGAGCATTTTGGCTTTTGGTTCACCCGATTTGGACTTAAAATGAGATTTTTATGAACAAATAATATTTTAGTTTTTTTAGAGTTTTTCGCCATACCCGAACCTGTTGTTGGAGGAGACAAAGTTCCCATGCGGCCAGTGAGCATATGCGGTAGAGAGTGTCATGCGGCCTGAGAGGGTTATACGGCCTAAACTCTAGCCGCATACTGACAACATGAGTCCATCTTATTGGACGCATGATTGTTGATTTACACAAGGGTCCTTGAATACCTTGTGCTTTCACTCACTGAACGAATGAGAATTTCGCTAAGTCCTAGAGAACTCCATGTGGCATTGAACCCCATGCGGTATCGATACCCACTCACTGTAAATCACTGAATTCAGTGAAACCCCATGCGACCAAGAGAACATGCGGCCACTATTTTCTTGGAAGCATGGCTCTGAATCGTTGGCACTTATTTCTATAAGTTTTATCTTTTCTTCCTGACACCTTATGGCTTGTCATATTAGTCACTTTATGTCACATCACAGACACTTTATTTATTTGACTATCACTTCAACACTTGTCCTAAGGAGTAGACTAAACCTTGGGCATGCGGCCATGTGGTCCATGCGGCATGATTTTTTATACGGTCAAGATTGTCGTACGGCCTAATTTTTCCATGCGGCTTAGAGACCCATGCGGCCTTACTTATTTCGACTGAATGTCTTCTTAATTCATCTGACCCAATATACAATTAGTAATTGGACTCGAATATTATATTCGTGTTGATACCACTATTACCTGATTATTATTCATGATTTAATGTGCGCAAAGGAGCGACACATCCTATCACGTGTTAAGTGGTTATATTTGGGTTGTGCATCGAGAATGCCTCTAAATCCCTGAATGCGTGATATTATAAATATACATTGTTTCCCCAGTACAGGCATAATAAGCGAGTCAACTACCAAAGCGTGGCTAGGATATTGATTGTATGAATGTTGCATGCACGCTCGGGTGAATCCAGATTTGACTTCTATGGATTCGTATCTAACGTGTCCGTACTTTGTACGACATCTTAAAGAAAATTCTCATGTGACCACGCCGTAAGATTTTAAATACTACATAGGGCTAATTAAGTAATTAAAAGTGGTAGTAACATTTGGAGGGAACGGTATCTCGAGATCATACCAACGAACTTTCCCACAGAGATTCATTCTAAGTGTGTTGTGGGCTGGCCACCACAGATACTGTATATAATCTACCTTAGTGGAGTGCAGTATCTGACTTATTATTATGCCGAGCCACTATTTCAATATAGGAACACTAGAACCGCTAATACCGTATTTTTAGCGTAGTGGCCCTACGAGGGACTGGTGCATCTTGCAAGTGTCTATTTTATTATATTGGTTCGGTTAGCTCATGTTCGGCACTGGTGTGATCTGAGGATACTTATTATGCATTATTCTGAGATAACCTCAGACTCCATAAAATAGCAAACCGTACAAATGATTGGCCGATATAAGAAATAGACTTGGTTGTGATTATATCTATTTAGCTAGTAGACTAGTGAAATAGACTATCATAGTGTGAAGGTTCAACCCTTGTTCTTGTTTGGTGGTAGGGTTGAGCCTTAGCGCTAGGATATATTATGGACCTAATTTACGACACTGAACCTATGTATTATTATATTATTTTTCTTGGGTTTTTGTTTCTCTATTTCGTACTTTCTTTGTTGTACTTGCTATTTGGGGTCTAACCCCACTGGTTTTGCATGGCCAGTTTTAAGCCAGCACCCGAGGATCCAGCTTACTTTCCTCCAACTCATGGCGCGTACCAAGAATATCGTCGTAGGGGATAGCGAGTGGGTTTTCTTCTTCCCTGCTCGTCTTGCATATTTACTTCTTTTTGGCGTTTAGCCACCGATACCTGTTAGCCGGCTCATCTGGATATTAGTTTTTTTTACATGATTGTATTAAATCAGACTGCAGCTGATCACTATCATGTACTTTTGTTACTCTTCCAGCTTCTTATTTTTGTACAGCTGGACTCTAGAATATTTTGAGAAAGCGTTTGGGACGCCTTATTGCTTATCATATATGCTATATGCTTATTATTTCTTGTTTGAATGATTGAGCAATAGAAGTTCTTGACCATAGGAGACTTGATTGTATCATGCACCCCCTTGTCTTCTACAGCCGTGATCATCGTACGACGTATATCACCTTGTACGGGATAGCTGGCCATGTCCGTCTCCATATTCCGGTACTGGGGCATGACAAAATTTTAGTGGTGGCCCATATAGGTCTGTTCTTTAGACTTGTGGGGTGTCATGGTCATAGGAGTCTTAATCAAACATGATCCTTATTGAAACTCTGAATTCATCATCTTCAATACTCAGCTTGAATTCTCCCAGATTTGTTGCTTCCTCGTTCTTTCTCGTCCTGTGCTTATTGTTTCTTATGCTCTTCTTTAGGGATTCTTCCCCCGATGTTGCAGCAATATGAGAGACAGAGTTGCCAGTGGAGCAAAATCTTGTAGAACCCCAGCCAAGGATCCGAGTTGAACCCACGATAAATGGGACAGAGCAGCAGGCTCCAGGTATTTCCGTACCTCCCATGGTGCCAATGGTACTGGATACCCCTGCCTTCCTAGAGATTATCCGTAGATTATTTGCTTCCCAACAACACCAGATAGTGGTGAAACAACAACAACAACAGCAACATCAGCAATAATAGCTCCAGCATCAGGAATAAAATGTCCTATTGAACCAAGGGTTACAAACGGCCCTAGAATGAGGCAAGAGAACAGACTCTAGGGCATCTGTTAGATTTTGCAGACTGAACCCCAGATACTTCGATGGCACGGAGGACACAATCACGACAGATGATTGGCTCCAAGATATTGAGACTATTCTGACAGCGACTAGAGTTTCGGCCGAGGAACAAGTTAACATAGTTCTCCTACACCTCCAAGATCTGGCAAGAGATTGGTGGGCTACGATAGAGGTAGGGCTGAGGCATCCTATATCATGGGAGGATTTTAGGACCCGGGTCAGGGCGAAGTACTTCGGTATTATGGCTCAGTGTGAGTTACAACAAAGGTTCATTAACCTCAAGCAGGCTGGAAGGACAGTAGACGGCAATACGACAGAATTTTGTCCACTTAGCAGATTTGTTCCAACCACGGTGGCAACAGAGTTGGAGAGAGCAATGAGGTTCCAACAGGAACTTCACTTGGAGATCTTGCACATGGTAGAGGTACATGACTACCAGACCTTCGAGGCGGTAATGATAGCAGCCAAAAGGGTTTAGCTTACTTCTCAAAGGATGGCATCAAGAAGAGTGGATCGGAAGAGGCCTCATAGACAGAACAATGAGGGAGGACCAATACCCTGAATGTCAGTACCATCACCTGACGTTCGTATACATAATTCAGCACCACAGAGGGCGGCAATCTCAACAGTGACAGTACCAACTCGGCAACAGCAGCCGAGGTAGCAACAGCAGCAACAACAACAACGACGGGGAGCGTCGACAGGTTGTACCTATTGTGGCAAAGGAGGTCATACCCAGGATATTTGTCGGGTAGCTAACAGACTATATTTGAGATATGGGAGCCCTGATCATAAGATTACCACGTGCCTATTGATGCAGAGGCCAGGAGGGCCAGTACAACAGATTCCTGTATTGCTAGCGCCAAGGGCAGTGCAGCAAGGAGGACCAACAGTAGCAGCATGGCCTTTGGCTTAGCGTCCGTTACCGATACAGGCCCATCTTTATAGACAGCAACAGTAGAATCAGCAAGGGTCAGAACCATGACAACAAGAAAGACAGCAGCAGGAAGCTCAACAAGGCCAAGGGCAGGCACTCACCTTGTCTTTGCAGGAAGCAATGGCGTCGGACGACGTAGTGGCAGGTAACATTTTCATTACAACCTTTCCTGCTATAGCTTTATGTGATTCTGGAGCTTCACACTCATTTATATCTACATAATATGTGATACATATTGGATTAAAGTTTGAGGCATTGCCACCTAGGCTGAATATACTCACTGGCAATGGGATCTTAGAAGTTAGTAGGGTGTTCCTAGCATGTCTGGTCGTAGTATGTGGATATTTATTACCTGCAAAGCTGATCGAGTTTCCTATGGTAACTTTGACGTTATCTTAGGCATGGACTGGTTGAGAGACAATCATTCAATGATAGAATGTCTAGATGGTATAGTGTTGTTTAGAATTTTTGGTCTAGAAGAATTTCTCCTTAGCAGAATAGCAAGAGACCAGCACAAGGGAGGAGTCACAACAGTAGCAAAGAAAGCAAACTCATTGTCCGAGATAATTGAAGAGTTCATGGATGTCTTTTTCAATGATCTTCCCAGATTACTCCCAGTTAGAGCAGTAAAGTTATGTATAGACTTAATGCCAGGAGCAGAACCAGTATCCCAGAAGGTTTACCCAATGTCACCATCAAAACTTGATCAGTTATATCTACACGTGGAAGAACTGAAGGCGAAGAAGTTTATTCGGACCAGTGCATCACCGTGGGGAGCACTAGTGGTATTGGTGAAAAGGAAGGATGGATCGATGCGGTTATGTATGGATTACATGCGACTTAATACAGTAACAGTGAAGAACAAGTGCCCATTACCAAGGATTGATAATTTGTTTGACCAGTTAAGTAGAGCAAGAGTCTTCACCAAGATAAATTTACGATCAGGATATCATCAGGTGGGAGTCCGAAAGCAGGATATACCAAAAAAGACATTATTTAGGTCACGATATGGGCATTACGAATTCTTAGTTATATCATTCAGACTGACTAATGCTCCAGCAATATTCATGGACTTAATGAACCATATTTTTATGCCTTACTTAGACCGATTTATGGTGGTATTCATTGATGACATCCTGATATATTCTCGTAATGAGGAGGAGCATGAAGAACTTCTCAGGATAGTTCTGCAGACTTTGAAAGAGCACCAGTTATATGAGAAGCTTAGTAAGTGTGAGTTTTAGCTAGATCGTATATCCTTTCTTGGACACATTATTTCTGGAGCAGGAGTGTCAATTAATCCCAAAAACGTAGAGGCGATGGAAAACTGGCCATTTCCAAAGACAGTAGCGGAAGTGCATAGTTTTCTAGGCTTGGCAGGATACTACAGAAGATTTGTGTCAGATTTTACAAAAATCTCGGTACCATTGACTCGGTTGACGTACAAGGAAGTTAAATTTGTGTGGTCGGCGGAATGCTATATAGCCTTTGAAGAGTTGAAGAAGAAGTTAATCTCTGCACCAATCCTAACTCTTCCAACGGGATCTGGAGGATTCATATTGTACTGTGATGCATCTGGAAAGGAGCTTGGATGTGGTTTAATGCAGCAAGGAAGAGTGATAGTGTATGCTTCTCGGCAGCTCAGAGATTATGAGAAGAACTATCCAACTCACGATTTGGAGCTAGCAGTAGTAGTGTTTGCACTTAAGCTATGGAGGCACTACTTATATGGTGATCGAGTAGAAATATTCACATATCATAAGAGTTTGAAGTATGTGTTCACGCAGAAGGACCTGAACATTAGGCAGAGAAGGTGGCTAGAGTTGTTGAAAGATTATGACGTGGAACTTCAGTACCATCTAGACAAGGCTAATATAGTAGCAGATGCACTTAGCAGAACAGGTGGAGCATTTATGTTGACAACTCAGAAGCACATTTTATAAGACTTAAACAGAGATGGTTATCGAGATAGTACTTCCATAGAGTACAGTTGTTCAGGCTAGCCTACAGATTCAGTCAACTTTGGTAGATAGAATCAAGCTAGCTCTGGCAGAGGACCCGAAGATTCAAAAGCTACGAGAAGAATGTGAGTCAGATCTTTGGAAGGAGTTGACAATACATGCGGATGGAATGCTAAAGTTTGGGAATCGTCTATGCGTACCAAACGGGGATATTCGGCAATAAGTTATGACTGAAGCACACAGTTCTCAGTATTCCATTCATCTGGAAGGCACAAAGATGTACCAAGATATCAAACAATACTTTTAGTGGAACGAAATAAAGAGAAAAATAGCACGATTTGTATCGTGATGTCTAATATGTCAGCAAGTGAAGGCATAACAACAGAGACCGGTAGGATTATTGCAGCCACTTTCTATTCCAGAGTGGAAGTGGGAACACATCACGATGGACTTTGTGACTGGTTTACCTGGATCATCGATTGGTCGAGATGCAGTTTCGGTAAAATATATATTAGACATCGCGATACAAATCGTGCTATTTTTCTCTTTTAGTAGATCATCACACAAAAATAGCTCACTTTCTTCATTTTTGAGTGGGACAGTCTACAGAATAATTGGCTAAAATATATATGTGATAGATAGTAAGACAATACGGTGTCCCAGTAAGCATCGTATCAGATCGAGACACATAGTTCACTTCTCATTTTGGAAAAGTTTGTACCATAGCTTGGACACCAAGTTAAGATTCAGCACATCTTACCAACCCCAGACAGACGGACAATCAGAGAGAACCATCCAGACCTTGGAAGATATGCTACGAGCTTGTACCTTAGATCTTGGTGGATCTTAGAAGAATCACCTTTACTTGGTGGAATTCTCGTATAATAACAGTTATCATGCCAGTATTCAGATGGCACCTTTTGAAGCACTATACGGCAGGAAGTGTAGATCACCGTTGGCATGGGACGATATTGTGAGCGAAAGACGTTAGGCCCTGAAATGATCACGCAGACAGTAGAGGTTATCAAACAGATCATAGAGCGACTTTGGGTTGCACAAGATAGGCATCGACATTGGGCATTTCAGCATCGTAGACCTTCAGAGTTTTGTGTCGGCGACCACATATTTTTGTGAATTTTGCCCACCCGTGGATTCATTAGATTTGGGGTTTGCGGGAAGCTTAGTCCACGATACGTAGGTCCATTTGATATTCTCGAGCGGGTAGGCGATGTTGCTTATCGTCGTGCCCTTCCGCCTTCGCTACGTGAGGTACACGATGTATTTCATGTTTCTCAGTTGCGTAGGTATGTTCCGGATCCGAGTCATATCCTTGATTACTCTGAATTAGTCGTTGGTACCGACTTATCTTACGAGGAGCAACCTGTATCCATATTGGACCGAAGGGAGAAGGTGCTCAAGAATCGGACTATTTCTCTTATCCGGGTTGCTTGGGGCCATCACTCTCATGGGGAATCGATGTGGGAACGCGAGGACGATATTCGGTCTCGATACCCGCACATGTTCGATTCAGAAGGTATATTCTTTCTTATATTTTCATATCTCGGATTCTGTGATCAAGTGATCACCTTTATATTGTGATGATATTGCTTGCATGTGTAGTTACTAGTAGATTTATATCGTGCTTGTCATGACTTATCTAGCTATTACTTGGATTTGAATTCCGAGGATGAAAATTTTCTAAGGAGAGTAGAGATGTCACTCCATGTTTCCGATATACCTATTTGGATCGTATCTTTATTTTAGCATGGTTGCATGTGCATGGTGACTAGACCCATTTTTTGGTTTAACCTGGTTCATGATTTATTTTGTGGGTTGGTTCAACTCATGAGAACCTTTGGTTCAACCCTCAAACCCTACCATATATAACCCAACATTTTCTCTCTCTCTCTCATCACTTCTTCATTACTTCCTCTTTCTTTAGCTCTCTCCCATTTCATAGGCAAGTACACCTTGCATGAGAAATAGAGAAACCCTCAATATTATTGTTCCATTATATTTATTATATATTTCTAAGCACTTTTAGATTTTGGAGTTTTTTGTTTTGATTGATGGATTAGTTTAGATCTATATTTCTAAACTTAGGGTTTTCATGGGGTTTTTATGAGTTTTTTTGGTTTTGATCTATTAAACATGTGTCTTTGAAAACTATTTTTTGCTATATGATTGTCACGCCCCAGTCCCAAAAGTACGCGGGACCAGGTCACGTGGCAATAGCCAGCTGTCACGTCTCCGAGGATATTCCAATTTAGTGGATCCTAGCGAAGAGTGTTACGCTGTCCTAAAATACTAACATGTCCAATATCAGTCAACAACAGGTAAACTAATCTCATCCATAATATAAAAGCAAGAAGTAATAAATAAACTGCTGGAAGATAAATACCAGTCTCAAGATATCATAGTACAACCACTAATGTCTGGTGGGAACAACCCACTACTAAGACGAAATTAAATACTAAAATAATAGGTAAAAGATAATGACTAGGGCATCGGCTGACTAGATAATAATGCTCCCAATCCTAGGCAGAAGGCCTACCAAGTGATCACAGAAACTCTGACGGTAGTACCTCTAGCTCCTCTGCGGTAGCGAACCTCGTCTCCTGTCCTGGGCCGTACACTATGGGATAATATGCCTCATCCAAATCTGAAAAGGTACCAGGTCCTCAGAGAGACGTAACAAGATACATAGAAGCATGCCATATATAAATACTGAATAAAATAAATACAATAAAGGGTGTGCTAACCATCTAAGTGAATTCAATGTGAGGACAACTTTGGTATGTATAGGTAGGCGTAGGCATAACGTCCAACACCCCAAAGAGGATGGTAGCAGTATAGTATATCGTCCATATCGCTCCAAAGAATGTGGCAGCAGTACAATATATCGTCCATATGGCTCCGAAGAACGTGGCAGCAGTGTAAAGGAAGTCATTGGATCTGTGGCTCCTCTGGATACTACGGACTCCAATGGGTGTATCCCATACGCCTACTAATGTCCTCCCCGCCCAATGTAGATACACAAGTCGAATACTCGACGTGCATACCACGTATCTATATGCCAAGTCTCTACCAATATAAATAATCCTAAATTACGTACTAACCGTGATGTAGGTCACACGCACCGATAGCTAGTCGAGTACGCAAACCCACATCCGAATATGAATATGTCTCAGTGAAACGTTTAAGAGTGTCACGTCTCAGAAGATAACAGAGTATCCTCTAATGGGGTGAGTCTGCTAATGACTAGGTCAAGTACACTAATCATCGACGTATCCGTCGACTGCACCCGAGTCAATATCGAATGCGCACAGTTATATAAAGTAAAAGCAACAAGAATACAATACAACATATGCATAATTTAAATTAGACAGTAAATATGGCAAGGTATCTTGCCTGAGTCCTCAAGATGTGAATGCCAGAAGCCGGTTCCTGCAGTGTCTCCTGGCTGATCCAATGATCCTAACACACAATATAATATATCAATTGCGGACATCAGACACTAAGCAATAAATACACACGACTACAATGCTACTCTTGGATACTGTCGCAAGTTCACGGCTGATCGAATACAGTATCACGTATGCACGTAGCTAGGGTGCACACATATTCTGTCCTCGGTTAACGTGCACCTTGAGACAGTAACCTACTAAGGTTAAGGGGTAACCAACTATTTCTGAATTGTACGAATACGTCCTTGGTTTCCTTGTCCAAACATACTTGGTTTATGTCCAGGTGTTCAGGTGAAATATTAGTCCTTGATGACAGTCTCGTATCATTGGGGTGATTACTAATTATTAATTACTATCTAGTCTAATTAATTACCATCTAATATATATGCAAACATATAGGGTTTCCTTTCTCATTGCCCGTGTCTGAATCCATGATACACGACACGATGGTACAACGATAGGATACCAGGAAGGAGGGGTTGGTGATTGAGTACCTGATCGTCAGAACTAGGGGGTCTCGTCGACGTATTCTCCGGCGTAGCAGAGCTCCGGCGTCGCCAGGCGGCAAGACAGCAGCGGTAGCGGCAGCAAAGCGCGGCAGTAGTCACAGCAGCGGCAACGACAGTCTGCAGCGGCGAGGCGGCGCTGGAACTGTTCCTGGTGGAGGTTGGGTCGTGGGGGACGTCGGGGTAGGCCAGCCAGTGGCGGTCGGGGGTGCTGGAGTCTGTGGCCGGGGTCGGGGCAGTCGGTTTATTTGATGGAAGGTTGACGTGGGTGACACAGAGGAGATGGTGGCGATGGCGAATGGGTGTCCGGTCAAGCGGCGGTAGCTTGGAGTGGTGATGGCGGCCTGAGGCGGTGGGGATGGCTGCCCGGTCGGGGATGCTTGGTTAAGAAGAAGGGGTCGGCTAGGGTTTGAGGTGGAATGAGATTGGTTGTTAGGGTTTTAGGTTAGAGGATGTGTATTTATACATATATGAGGGGATTAGGGTTAACCTTGGTTTTGGGTCGGTCTGACTCCTCTGTGTGGGGGCTAGTCCTCATGGGAGATGCACAGAGCTTGGTTATGCCTTGTTTTGGGTGAACTTAACCTCAACTTAATTAAATTACAACTTAATGCACAAGGCGCTCATTTACGAATATTGTGTAGTTAAAATGGGACGCAATAATGAGTATCTATGGTTACACTATGGTCAGAGGGGTAGTCTGGCATATCTAAGAGATATTCGTGACCTTGGGTGGAAGATAACTACTGGTGTGGTGCTCTATCCTCGAAACAACGGCAAGGTATATTAGGACATCTAATTATTGCACATTTATTCCAATTGTATCCAATTAAATCTAAGTCTCTCAATTTAGTTCAAATTAAACCCTAAATTGGTCGAGGGGTTTACAATCTACCCTCCTTAGAGCATTTCGTCCTCGAAATTAAAAACATACGCATGATGAGAATTATTGACTGAATTTTAAAATGCTAAGCGTACCTAGTCCTTCGAAGAGGTGGGGATAGCGTTGTCTCATATCCTCCTCGCGTTCCCAAGTCGACTCTCCTGGTGCATGATGCCTCCATACGACACGAACTAGAGGGATAGTCTGACCTCGCAATACCTTCTCGCTCATGTCCAGGATCTCGATAGGCTCCTCTTGGTATGATAAACTCGGGCAGACTGTGATCTCTGAATGATCAAGTACATGACTCGGATCCGGTATGTACCTCCTCAACTGAGATACATGGAAGACGTCATGGACTCCTTCCAAAGTCTGCGGCAAGGCTAATCTGTAAGCAACCTCTCTGACGCGTTCTAACACATCGAATGGTCCGATGTACCTCGGACTCATCTTTCCTCTGCCGCCGAATCTGATAGTCCCTCGAGTAGGCGAGATCTTTAGAAAAATATGATCTCCAAACTTGAACTCTAAGGGTCATCGATGCGCATTCGCCCAATGCTTATGTCTGTCCTGTGCTGCTCGTAGGTGTCCTTGGATCTTCTTCACCTTCTCTACTGTACGAACAACCAACTCGGGGCCAAGAATCTGTCTCTCACCTATATCGCTCCAACATACAGGGGAATGACACTTCCTGCCATACAATGCTTCATAGGGAGCCATCTGGATGCTCGCTTGATAGCTGTTATTGTTGAAAAACTCGACCAAATGCAAATGGTCCTCCCAAGATCCTCCAAAATCAAGCATGCACGCTCTTAACATGTCTTCCAATGTCTGAATGGTGTGCTCTGACTGGCCATCTGTCTGTGAGTGATACGATATGCTAAACTTCAGGCGGGTACCAAGACTCTCTTGCATACTCTGCAAAAGTAAGAGGTAAACCTCGTATCCCTGTCAGACACCATACTAACTGGCACTCCATGCAGTCGCACAATATCTCTCATGTACATGTCTTCTAAGACCTCCGTAGATTGCCCCACTCTGAAGGGTAAAAAGTGTGCGGACTTGGTGAGTCTATCTACAATTACCCAAACTGCATTACGACCACTAGGAATCCTCGGAAAGCCCGTAACAAAGTCCATAGTGATATGCTCCCATTTTTACTCCGGTATCAGGAGTGGTTGAAGCAATCATGTAGATCTCTGATGCTCAGCCTTGACTTGCTGACACACCAGGCACTTCGCCATAAAGCGTGCTATCTCTCTCTTCATTCCATGCCACCAGTAGTACTGCCTTAGGTCTCTGTACATCTTCGTGCCTCCTGGATGAATGGAGTAGGTTAAACTGTGTGCCTCTGACATCAACTCTTGACGAAGTTCTCCATTTGGAACATAGAGACGATCTCCATATCTCAAAGTTCCGTCTTCATGTATACGTAGTCCTGTCTGTATTCCAGCCTCTGTCCTCTATCTAAGACTCTGGAATCTGGCATCTGTGGGCAAAGCAGCCTTGATCCTTTCCACTAATGTCGATTGCAACTAAAAACTCAACAACTGTCCGTCTACTCCGGGCATGACAACCTCTATACCCATCTGCTCTAGATCTCTCAGTAGATGTTGTTGGGTAGTCAAGAAAAATGCCATGGATCTTCTGCTCAACGCGTCAGCTACTACGTTGGCCTTTCCCGGGTGGTACTGCAGCTCAATCTTAAAGTCTGTCATCACCTTGAGCCAACGCCTCTGCCTCTGATTCAGATCCTTCTGAGTGTAGATATACTTTAGGCTTTTGTGATCAGTGAATATCTCTACTCTTTCTCCATATAGGTAGTGTCTCCAAAGCTTCAAAGCAAAGATTACTGCTGCAAGCTCCAAGTCGTGGGTAGGATAGTTCTTCTCATGGGTTCTCAACTGTCTAGAAGCATAGGGTACAACATTCCCATGCTGCATCAAGACACATCCTAATCATTTCCCGGATGCATCGCTATAGATCATGAATCCTCCGGGTCCATATGGTATGGTCAAGATGGGTGCCGTAGTCAAACGCTTCTTCAGCTCATTGAACGCTGTCTGCACTCCTCTATCCAAGTGAACTCCTGCTCCTTACGAGTCAAACGGGTCAGCGACTCTGCGATCTTCGTGAAGTTCTTTACGAACCTCCGGTAATATCCGGCAAGTCCTAGAAAGCTCCTCAATTCTGAGACATTGGTAAGGGTTGGCCATGTCTCTACCGATAAAATTTTTGCCGGATCTACTGAAATACCATCTCCTGAGATGACGTTTCCAAGAAAAGCGACACGATCTAGAAGAAACTGGCACTTGTTCAGCTTAACATAAAGCCTCTCTTTCCTTAGCGTCTCTAACACTAGTCTCAGATGCTTTTCGTGCTCCTCGTGGCTCTTCGAATACACAAAGATGTCGTCAATGAAGACTACCAAGAACCAGTCTAAGTATTGATAGAAGACTCGGTTCATCAAGTTCATAAATAAAGCTGGCGCATTCGTTAGTCCAAAAGGCATCACTAAGAACTCGTAGTGACCATAACGAGTCCTGAATGCTGTCTTTTGAATGTCTTCTCTTCTCACTTTTACTTGATGACAACCCGATCTCAGGTCGATCTTTGTGAACACCACTGCTTCTGTCAACTGGTCGAACAAATCATCAATCCGCGGCAGGGGGTACTTGTTCTTGATAGTCAAAGCATTAAGGGCTATGTAATCAATGCACATGCGTACCGTTCCATTCTTCTTAGGTACAAACAACACTGGTGCTCCCCAGGGTGATGCACTAGGATGGATAAATCCCTTGCTCAGCAAATCCTCTAATTGTAACTTCAGCTCATCTAGTTCCTTCTTCGCCAATCGGTATACATTAGAAGATATCGGTGCTGCTCCGGGTACTAGCTCAATAGTGAACTCCACGTCTCTATATGGCAGTAAACCTGGCAATTCTTCAGGAAAAACATCCTCAAATTTGCAACTATTGGTGGGGGTGCCATCTCCATAGCCATGTAAGCTCCAGCTATCTGTCCTGCTCCTTGTTCGACGGTCCCTCGCATGTACTTGAACTTCGGTTGATCTGGCAGTCTAAAGGTGACGCTACCCTTCCGGCAATTCAGTATGGCATTATACTGGCTTAACCAGTCCATGTCAAGCACAACATCAAAGTACGGCATGGGTAATACCAAGAATCGCGCTCTCATCTCCCTACCACATACAACTACCGAACACGTTCTAATAGTGCTGGTAACCGGCACGATACCTCCTCCGGTAAGAATCTTCCAACTCTTAGGTAAGGGGGAAGTAGCTACTCTATGCATTGCTACAAATCTACTAGATATGAATGATAGCGTAGCACCAGAATCAAACAATGCAGTTGCAGATAATGATGCAACTAAAATGGTACCTGTGATAGCTTCCCCTTCTATTTCCTCCTCTGTAATTGCTAGCACAAAGGCATGTCCGTGCCTCTGCCCCCGGTCTGCTATCGAGCTCGTTCAAACTGTACCTCCTGTGGGGCCAAAGGTGGTCCCCTCTGAAATCCTTCGGGTGCTGGTGGACGTTGACCTCCTGGCGGGGGTAGTATCCTCGAAACTGGTGCTGTTGGTCTCTGTCCGGCCGACGGTGCTGTCTCTCTGCGCTGTGGGTAGTCTCGGACTTGGTGCTGGTCTGACCCATAAATTAGACATGTCCTCAGTCTCTTTCTGCAGTCCTTCTCGTAATGTCCTCTCTTACCACAGTGGTAGCAAGTCGGAAGCTCCTTTTGCTGGTATGGCATTTTACTCTGCTGTGTCTGCGCTCCAGGACGACGGATCGGTCCTCCTACTCCTGGCTGGGCTCTGGCTGATGTGGTTGTGTTGGAACGTCTTGCTCCTCTGCCGATGGCCTCCTGGACTCTCGCCTCTGAAAGTACCTCTTAATAAGAAATTCTCGCATGTGCGGTGGTATACCTATGTAGCTCGAAGGTGAGGCCGTGATGGAATCTCTGGGCCTTCTCTAGATCATTGGGTATCAGGACGGCACCAAATCTGCTAAGGCGGCTAAACTTCGCATCATAGGCGTCAACAGTCATATTTTCCTGTTCTAGATGTAGGAACTGGGAGTACAGGGCATTTCTGACTGTAGCTGGGAAATACTTCATATTGAAGTACTCTAAAAACTGTTCCTAAGTCTGGTTCTTGCCTACACTGTGCTCAATAGAATCCCACCAGTGATGGGCGTTGCCTTTCAGTTGGGCCCTCACGGCAGTCATCCAAAGGTCTGGGTGTAGTTGTGAAGCCTCTAGTAGCATCTCCGTGTTGGCGACCCAATCGGAGATCTGCTCTATTGTCTCGTTGCCTAAGAAAGTATCTAGTCCCATCTGTCGGAACCATCTTACAGTGCCACCTGTCTGGGCTGGTGTAGGTGCTGGTACTGGTGTTGTGAAAGGTGTCCTCTCTAGTAATGCCATCAAACTCTGTCTCAATATCTCAGTCTGATGCCACTGTACTCGCATCATAGTCTGAAAGAACTGAAGCATATGTTGCTGTCCATCTAGCTGTGGCATCTGGGGTGTACAAGGTGGAGGTGGTGGTAGTGGAACCTCTGGCTGTGAGGTAGGTGTCTCCTCAGATGTCGGTCTCTCGGTCTGCGGCATCGGTGTAGCTCCTAAAGTCTGGCCCTCAAAATGCGGTGTGGGGATCGTCTGTGAAGTCTGTCCCTCGGGCTGCTGGGTAGGATCGTCCTGAGAAGTCTCGTGCCAATGTATCAGTGGGGCCTGTGGCGGTGGTTGCCTTCCAGGTAGTCCCTGGGGTACCTCTTCTCCTTGGGTGGTATTGTCGGGCACCACGGCACTGGGTGCTCCTCGTCCACTGCACAAGTTCATCTTGCTGCAAGAGACAGGATTTCATTAAGAGAGTACGGAATCAAGCAAACAGGATGCAGATATTTAGAAGCAATACGAAAAAAATTCAAAGACGAAATCAAAGTGGATGAGACCTAGAAATTTCTATCCTATTGCAGGCTCGCTGGGCATGTTACCATACCACAAGCAAAAAAATCGACCTGCATGGGCCACCACTAAAACTATGTCACACCCCAGTCCCAAAAGTATACGGGACCAGGTCACGTGGCAATAGCCAGCTGTCACGTCTCCGAGGATATCCCAATTTAATGGATCCTAGCGAAGAGTGTTACGCTGTCCTAAAATACTAACATGTCCAATATCAGTCAACAACAGGTAAACTAATCTCATCCACAATATAAACAGTAAGAAGTACTAAATAAACTGCTGGAAGATAAATACCAGTCTCAAGATATCATAGTACAACCACTAATGTCTGGTGGGAGCAACCCACTACTATGACGAAATAAAATACTGAAATGGTAGGTAAAAGATAATGACTAGGGCATCGGCTGACTAGATAATGATGCTCCCAATCCTAGGCAGAAGGCCTACCAAGTGATCATAGAAACTCTAACGGTAGTACCTCTAGCTCCTCTGCGATAGCGAACCTCGTCTCCTGTCCTGGGCCGTACACTGTGGGGTAATATGCCTCATCCAAATCTGGAAAGGTACCAGGTCCTCAGAGGGACGTAATAAGATACATAGAAGTATGCCATATATAAATACTGAATAAAATAAATACAATAAAGGGTGTGCTAACCATCTAAGTGAATGCAATATGAGGACAACTTTGGTACGTATGGGTAGGCGTAGGCATAATGTCTAACACCCTGAAGAGCATAGCAGCAGTGCAGTATATCATCCATATTGCTTCGAAGAACGTGACAGCATTACAATATATCGTCCATATCGCTCCAAAGAACGTGGCAGTAGTGTAAAGGAAGTCATTGGATCCGTGGCTCCTCTGGATACTACGGACTCCAATGGGTGTATCCTATACGCCTACTAATGTCCTCCCTGCCCAATGTAGATACGCAAGTCGAATACTCGACGTGCATACCACGTATCTATATGCCAAGTCTCTACCAATATAAATAATCCTAAATTACGTACTAACCGTGATGTAGGTCACACGCACCGATAGCTAGTCGAGTACGCAAACCCGCATCCTAATATGAATATGTCTCAGTGAAACGTGTAAGAGTGTCATGTCTCAGAAGATAACAGAGTATCCTCCAATGGGGTGAGTCTGCTAATGACTAGGTCAAGTACACTAATCATCGACGTATCTGTCGACTGCACCCGAGTCAATCTCGGACGCGCATAATTGTATAAAGTAAAAGCAACAAGAATACAATACAACATATGCATAATTTAAATTAGACAGTAAATATGGCAAGGTATCTTGCCTGAGTCCTCAAGCTGTGAATGCCAGAAGCCAGTTCCTGCAGTGTCTCCTGGCTGATCCAATGATCCTAACACACAATATAATATAGCAATTGCGGACATCAGACACTAAGCAATAAATATATACGACTACAATGCTACTCTTGGATACTGTCGCAAGTTCACGGCTGATCGAATACAGCATCACATGTGCACGTAGCTAGGGTGCACACATGTTCTGTCCTCGGTTAACGTGCGCCTTGAGACAGTAACCTACTAAGGTTAAGGGGTTACCAACTATTTCTGAATTGTACGAATACTTCCTTGGTTTCCTTGTCCAAACATACTTGGTTTATGTCCAGGTGTTCAGGTAAAATATTAGTCCTTGATGACAGTCTCATATCATTGGGGTGATTACTAATTATTAATTACTATCTAGTCTAATTAATTACCATCTAATATACATGCAAACATATAGGGTTTTCTTTCTCATTGCCCGTGTCCGAATCCATGATACACGACACGATGGTATAATGATAGGAGACCAGGAAGGAGGGGTTGGTGATTGAGTACTTGATCGTCAGAATTAGGGGGTCTCGTCGACGTGTTCTCTGGCGTGGCGGAGCTCCGGCGTCGCACGGCGGCAAGACAGCAGCGTCAGCGCAGCACTGCAGTAGTCGCAGCAGCGGCAGCGACGGTCTGTAGTGGCGGGACGGCGCTGGAACTGTTCCTGGTGGAGGTCGGGTCGTGGGGGACGTCGGGGTAGGCCAGCCAGCGGCGGTCGGGGGTGCTGGAGTCTGTTGCCGGGGTTGGGGCAGTCGGTTAATTTGATGGGAGGTTGACGTGGGTGACGGGGAGGAGATGGTGGCGATGGCGGATGGGTGTCCGGTCAGGCGGCGGTGGCTTGGAGTGGCAGTGGCGTCCTGAGACGGTGGGGATGGATGCCCGGTCAGGGATGCTTGGTTAAGAAGAAGGGGTCGGCTAGGGTTTGAGGTGGAATGAGAATGGTTGTTAGGGTTTTAGGTTAGAGGATGTGTATTTATACATATGTGAGGGGATTAGGGTTAACCTTGGTTTTGGGCCGGTCTGACTCCTCTGTGTGGGGGCTAGTCCTCATGGGAGATGCACAGGGCTTGGTTAGGCCTTGTTTTGGTTGAACATAACCTCAACATCATTAAATTATAACTTAATGCGCAAGGCGCTCATTTACGAATATTGTGTATTTAAAATGGGACGCAATAATGAGTATCTATGGTTATACTATGGTCAGAGGGGTAGTCTGGCATGTCTAAGAGATGTTTGTGACCTTGGGTGGAAGATAACTACTGGTGTGGTGCTCTATCCTCGAAACAACGGCAAGGTGTATTAGGACATATAATTATTGAACATTTATTCCAATTAAATCTAAGTCTCTCAATTTAGTTCAAATTAAACCCTAAATTGGTCGAGGGGTTTACAATGATATATCTTTCAATTTAGAGCATTTTGGCTTTTGGTTCATCCGATTTGAACTTAATAAGGTTTTTATGAACAAAATAAGATTTTAGTTTTTTTTGGAGCTTTTTTACCATGGCCGAACCTGCTGTTGGAGGAGACGAAGTTCTCATGCGGCCAGTGAGCATATGCGATCTAGAGTGCCATACGGCCCAAGAGGGTTATGCGGCCTAAACTCTTTTCGCATACTGACAGCATGCGTCCATTTTGTTGGACGCATGACTGTTGATTTACATAAGTGTCCTTAAACACCTTGTGCTTTCACTCACTGAACGAATGAGAATTTTGCTAAGTCCTAGAGAACTCCATGTGGCATTGAACCCCATGCGACCAGGAGAACATGCAGCCACTATTTTCTAGGAAGCATGTCTTTGAACCGTTGGCATTTATTTCTATATGTTTTGTTTTTTATTCCTGACACACTTTATGGCTTGTCACATCAATCACTTTATGTCACATCACTGACACTTTATTTATTTGACTGTCACTTAAACACTTGTCCTAAGGAGTAGACTCAACCCTGGGTGTCACGCCCCAGTCCCAAAACATCGAGGGACTGAACACGTGATAATGGCCAGCAGCACGCACCGATGGATAAACCCAATTTAATGGTTCCATCGGAGCGTACTTAAGCTGTATAATATTAATCAGGTTTACTAATCTCATCCACAAAACAACATGAACTAAACAAAACTGAATTAAATGCTGAAAGTAAAGTCACTGTCAAATATCCAGCAAGAATTAATACTAAGTCGGGTGGAGACAAATCCACTACCGACAAACAAGAAAATATAGACAAGAAAGAGATAAATAAACCATGCTAGAAAGTAACTAAGTATAAGCAGGGCCATCAACTGCAATCAAACTCTCATCTGGTGTTGGTCCGTAAGCTGCGGTACTCCTCGTCTGCTAAATCTGGAGAACAAAATCAGGTCCTCAGGGGACATAGCAAGATACAAAAGAATACGAGCCAACATACAGTAAATGACATGCAAGATAGAGAAGAAAGTAAACACAAGCAAATGAGTCACGAGAAATTACTATATCTAAGACAGTGGCATGCCAGTGATGCTATCAGACATGACTACAAGAAATCGGGGTAACCGCATCTCAATAGGAGATCACGATCCTATAGAAAGTAGTCCAACGGGGACTCACAGTCTATAGTATGGCTCTTTCGCAGCTCAACGGGAGCTCACGAAGGAGGTAGTCAAATGAACAAGTCTCTCTTGCAGTACAATAGGTACTCACAATCGAGATTGCTCAAGTGTAGTCATTGTCCAATAACAATCATCTAGGAACTAAGAAATCAGTCAAGCCAACTCCGAAAATGTAGAGTACATATAAACCATCACATTATGTCTATGGAACAAGTAGTGATCCAAGAAAAGAGCAAATAAAGTACATGCACGCAAAACGAGGAAATAAAACTAGAGCAGCAGGAATAAATCAACAAGCATCAAGAACTATATATATGACAAGAAAGTATCAACTGAAAAATATGCAAATATTGTACAAGTATCTTGCACGATAATGAAAAGTAAAACCAGGAGACAAATATCAAAACTGCAGGATTTGGCAAGGTATACTTGCCTTGGTTTTGTTTCCAATTTTAGCTCGGGCCTCAGCTGGGTTTGCAGGCAGTACTCCGGTTGCTGAAACAAACATCACCATCAGATCCAAAAAACATCAATCAGCTAAAAATGCCTGTCCTTGAGTCCAATTTGGAGACAAGAACAAAAATAACATTTTCGGGTTAAAGCGGGGTCCAATGTGGGCCGCTTTGCACCGAAAAATGCGTCAGGGTCAAAGGTCTCCAAAACAGTCCAACTTAGTGTCAACAGGTCAGGAACGATGATACGAACCCAACGGAACTTACAGAATTGGATTCTGATGAGCCGATCCAAAATCGTCCGTCGAGTGAAGCCTGTGGGGCCCACGACACACGATTTTGTCAACGTTCTCAGAATCGAACCAAACTTGGCTCACAGGGCCAGCGTATTGCTACGAGTCCGATGGCGCAAGTTTCGTCTCGATCCGACGTGTGTATACTAAGTTACAGCGAGAATCAGAATAGTCCGATACGGGGCGATGTCCGCGGATACGCACTGATTTCGGTGTACACGCACATCCGAATCAGCTTTTGCGAAATCCCACACGTCTGTATCGACGACGCGCACGTATCTGTGAAGACCGCACGCGACCAAGTCATCCCGTTTGGTGGGGCGCACTCAGCTCCGGGGTG
Organism: Iris macrosiphon; assembly: GCA_036927795.1. NCBI lineage: Eukaryota > Viridiplantae > Streptophyta > Magnoliopsida > Asparagales > Iridaceae > Iris > Iris macrosiphon. Next base: position 119,001,361 of record JAYESA010000012.1, on the reverse strand, counting down.
AAACAGGATCTGGTTTTTCCTGTTTTTGGATCGCGGTGTGCGATCACCACAGGACACGATGCCCCGAGCCATTTGCACGGGCACCGAGAGGGTCATACAGGTTACACGATACAATTTACGGAATCGAAATCAGAGCTACGAGCAAGAAGTTACGGTTACCTGAACAAGGTCGAAAACAGGATATTCTTCGTGTCCGACACGCCAAGGATCTAGGGTTTGTGGCTCCTGTGTCCGGCCGTGTCAGGGCTGAGTCCGTGTCTAGGGTTAGAATTCAGGGGCTGGGTTTCGCCGGAGGGGTGCTGACGGAGGTAGCGCGGCGGCGCAGGGACCAGCCGGAGGCGTTGCTGGGCTTGCTGCGGCTGGGGCTCGACGAAGCTCCGGCCCGCTGCTGCTGCTGGTGCTCTCGAGGGTGGCCGGCTCTGCGGTTCTGGAGGGCGGTGACGACGCTGGCAGCGGGTGAGGGAGACGGTGGCGCGGCGCTGGGCAGCAGCTCGGGAGGCGGTGGCGCTCAGGGACTCGAGCTGCTGCTGCTGCTGTTCGTAGGCCGGAGGCGGGCCGAACGCTGGTGGCGGAGAGGAAGTCGAGGGGCTGCGGGGCTCGGCTGGGGGTGAGTCGGCGAGGCTGCTCGCTGGAAACTGGCGGCTGTAGCGGGCACGGCGAAGCGTCGCGGCTGGAGGAGGAAGGGAAGCAGCGGCCTCGGCGGAGCGGGAAGAGGGTTCAGGCGGGGGTTTTATAGAGGGGAGGCGGGAAGCTGGTGGGGCGGCCGGTGGTGGGAGAGGAAGAGAGAGCGGGTCGGCGGCGGCAGTTTTCAGTAGTCGGAGCGGTGGCGGCGGCCGTTTCCGGCGGCGGGGGAGGTGAGAAGTCGGGCAGAGGAGAGGTTGGGGGAGATGAAAGTTCGGGTCGGGTCGGGCTTAGCGGGTCGGGTCTGACCCGGATCCGACCCGCTAAGGGGTTGGGCCTGGGTTGGTTAGACCGGGTTGGTTCAGGCTAAATAAACCGGGTCTAAAATGGTTCAATTTGGTTTAATTACAAAATAGATTTTAGGGTTTTAAAAATACTTCCGGGGTCCAATAAATTCCCGAAAAATTATCCTATGTCTAATTTTCCATTTTACACCATAAAATATTATTTTCATAATATTTTAATATTAATTAATAACATTTAAAAATTCTTTAAAAATTAAAACACCTGATTTTAAATACAATAAAATTCCGGAAAATCCTAAAAATCCAGAAAAATCCAAATTTATCAAAATTTTGAAAATCAGAGGGATTACAATCTACCCCCCTTAAGAGGATTGCGTCCTCGCAATCAAAGATTAACCGGTCAACAGAGATGACACGGTTGCAACCATTGTTCGAAGCATTTCCAAAATCAAAGAGCACCTAGGAAAAAAAAATTTCTAAGCATTAAAAGTTATACAATTTTCCAAATGTGGGAAATTTAGGAAATTACAGTTTTAGAAAACCAGGTTATATTTAAAACATATTAGGTTAACAATTCTAGGTTATTATCAAATTCAAAATTACTAGGTTAACACTAAGTTATCATTTATTAACAAGTTAAGATTATCAGGGTAAGGCTAGGGTCACGAACCAATAGACACGATCTAGAAACAGAAACTACAAGAACTTACGTGCATTAGCTACTCCTTGGTTCTGCGCGTTCTCCAAAGACATCGCGAGGGCTTGTCCACGTCCTTGCCGTCGATTCCTCTGCTGCTGCTGAACCTGCTGGAAGAGCAGTGCCTGGGGTATCAAAGGTGGCCTCGGCTGATACTCTCCTGAAGCTGGTGGTAGATCTTCTTGAACTTCCGTTTGTAGTGCTCCCAATGTTGGATAGTTTGTTCTCGGTATTGGTAACGCTTGTTGGTTAACTTTTGGTGCTCTATCTTGATGCTCTGGGCATTCCTTTAATAAATGCTGACTGGATCCGCAAGCTAAACATAATCTCTTTTTGCGTCTGCACTGGTCCTCAATATGGCCTCGCTTGTGACAATATGGACAGACAGGTATTGCCTGTGGGGATGCTTCTGGTGGCTGGTGACTGTGAAGTCTCTTTGCAACTTCTTCCTGTGGTGCTCCGACTGTTGCTGATGTGGATGACCTCTTCAGATTGGTCTCTCTCCTGATGACGCGTTCCATGCGTCGTGATGCAGCAAGGACGTCCGGATAAGATGTAGGCGCAACAGATCCAATCAGTTTCTGCAGCTCAATGTTTAGTCCGTCGAAGAACTTCTCAGCCTTTTCTTCTTCTGTCTGAATCAAAGTAGGGGCAAAATGACTCAGACGAATGAACTTCACGTTGTACTCTTCCACTGTCATATTGTCCTGAGTGAGGTGATTGAACTTGTCCCGTAGTTCTGATCGAGCAATGGCTGGAATGTACATCTCCAGAAAGAGTCTAGAGAACTCTTCCCAAGTGACTCGGTCTGGTCCAAGTCGTGTCTCTTCAGATAGCCACCAATGATGAGCATTGTCCGTCAACTGCATTCTGACGGCAGTCATCCAACGTTCTCTTGGAAGTTCAGCTGCTTCTAATTGATGTTGTGTGTTGGTGAGCCACTCATGAACTTCTGTGGGCTCCTCTTTTCCTGAGAAGGTACGGGACTTCAGCTGGCTAAAATCGGCGATAGAACCCGTTGTTGGCCGTCGTGCCTGCTCTAGTACTGTTACTAAGCTGCGACTCCAAGCCTTTTGTTGAGCTTGCACTATTGTATAGATCATTTGAAACATCTGTTGCCCGTCCATGGCCTGTCCTGGTGGAATTACGGGCAATTGCGTCAATGGTGGAATGTTATCTTGTTGGATTCTCGTGGCATGATGACTTGCTTGTTGAGCTGATCGTCCTTCATCAACTGGTGTTGCTTCATCTTCGTTAGTTACCACAACATCTTGTGGTGATATTGCAGGAGCCTCGTCGTTTGCTCGTGAATCCATAACTCTGCAACAAAATAAACAATGAGAGGCGCTCAGGAATCAAGGCAGGATGCAATTCAAGAAATTGATTCGAATCCGATATAGATATCAAGAACGTTTCAAGCAAGTGGATGAGATCCTAAAGCTTATCCTATTCTTATTGCAGGCCTGTTCGGTCCCTAAGTTGAAACCGGATATTTTAGTCGTTGACCTGCATGGGCCACCACAAAAACCATGTCACGCCCCAGTCCCAAAACATCGAGGGACTGAACACGTGATAATGGCCAGCAGCACGCACCGATGGATAAATCCAATTTAATGGTTCCATCGGAGCGTACTTAAGCTGTATAATATTAATCAGGTTTACTAATCTCATCCACAAAACAACATGAACTAAACAAAACTGAATTAAATGCTGAAAGTAAAGTCACTGTCAAATATCCAGCAAGAATTAATACTAAGTCGGGTGGAGACAAATCCACTACCGACAAACAAGAAAATATAGACAAGAAAGAGATAAATAAACCATGCTAGAAAGTAACTAAGTATAAGCAGGGCCATCAACTGCAATCAAACTCTCATCTGGTGTTGGTCCGTAAGCTGCGGTACTCCTCGTCTGCTAAATCTGGAGAACAAAATCAGGTCCTCAGGGGACATAGCAAGATACAAAAGAATACGAGCCAACATACAGTAAATGACATGCAAGATAGAGAAGAAAGTAAACACAAGCAAATGAGTCACGAGAAATCACTATATCTAAGACAGTGGCATGCCAGTGATGCTATCAGACATGACTACAAGAAATCGGGGTAACCGCATCTCAATGGGAGATCACGATCCTATAGAAAGTAGTCCAACGGGGACTCACAGTCTATAGTATGGCTCTTTCGCAGCTCAACGGGAGCTCACGAAGGAGGTAGTCAAATGAACAAGTCTCTCTTGCAGTACAATAGGTACTCACAATCGAGATTGCTCAAGTGTAGTCATTGTCCAATAACAATCATCTAGGAACTAAGAAATCAGTCAAGCCAACTCCGAAAATGTAGAGTACATATAAACCATCACATTATGTCTATGGAACAAGTAGTGATCCAAGGAAAGAGCAAATAAAGTACATGCACGCAAAACGAGGAAATAAAACTAGAGCAGCAGGAATAAATCAACAAGCATCAAGAACTATATATATGACAAGAAAGTATCAACTAAAAAACATGCAAATATTGTACAAGTATCTTGCATGATAATGAAAAGTAAAACCATGAGACAAATATCAAAACTGCAGGATTTGGCAAGGTATACTTGCCTTGGTTTTGTTTCCAATTTTAGCTCGGGCCTCAGCTGGGTTTGCAGGCAGTACTCCGGTTGCTGAAACAAACATCACCATCAGATCCAGAAAACATCAGTCAGCTAGAAATGCCTGTCCTTGAGTCCAATTTGGAGACAAGAACAAAAATGACATTTTCGGGTTAAAGCGGGGTCCAATATGGGCCGCTTTGCACCGAAAAACGCGTCAGGGTCAAAGGTCTCCAAAACAGTCCAACTTAGTGTCAACAGGTCAGGAACGATGATACGAACCCAACGGAACTTACAGAATTGGATTCTGATGAGCCGATCCAAAATCGTCCGTCGAGTGAAGCCTGTGGGGCCCACGACACACGATTTTGTTAACGTTCTCAGAATCGAACCAAACTTGGCTCACAGGACCAGCGTATTGCTACGAGTCCGATGGCGCAAGTTTCGTCTCGATCCGACGTGTGTATACTAAGTTACAGCGAGAATCAGAATAGTCGGATACGGGGCGATGTCCGCGGATACGCACTGATTCCGGTGTACACGCACATCCGAATCAGCTTCTGCAAAATTCTACACGTCCGTATCGACGACGCGCACGTATCTGTGAAGACCGCACGCGACCAAGTCGTCCCGTTTGGCGGGGCGCACTCAGCTCCGGGGTGAAACAGGGTCTGATTTTTCCTGTTTTTGGATCGCGGTGTGCGATCACCACAGGACACGATGCCCCGAGCCATTTGCACGGGCACCGAGAGGGTCATACAGGCTACACGATACAATTTACGGAATCAAAATCAGAGCTACGAGCAAGAAGTTACGGTTACCTGAACAAGGTCGAAAATAGGATATTCTTCGTGTCCGACACGCCAAGGATCTAGGGTTTGTGGCTCCTGTGTCCGGCCGTGTCAGGGCTGAGTCCGTGTCTAGGGTTAGGATTCAGGGGCTGGGTTTCGCCGGAGGGGTGCTGACGGAGGTGGCGCGGTGGCGCAGGGACCAGCCGGAGGCGTTGCTGGGCTTGCTGCGGCTGGGGCTCGGCGAAGCTCCGGCCCGCTGCTGCTGCTGGTGCTCTCGAGGGTGGCCGGCTCTGCGGTTCTGGAGGGCGGTGACGACGCTGGTAGCGGGTGAGGGAGACGGTGGCGCGGCGCTGGGCAGCAGCTCGGGAGGCGGTGGCGCTCAGGGACTCGAGCTGCTGCTGCTGCTGTTCGTAGGCCGGAGGCGGGCCGAACGCTGGTGGCGGAGAGGAAGTCGAGGGGCTGCGGGGCTCGGCTGGGGGTGAGGCGGCGAGGCTGCTCGCTGGAAACTGGCGGCTGCAGCGGGCACGGCGAAGCGTCGCGGGCGGAGGAGGAAGGGAAGCAGCGGCCTCGGCGGAGCGGGAAGAGGGTTCAGGCGGGGGTTTTATAGAGGGGAGGCCGGTGGTGGGAGAGGAAGAGAGAGCGGGTCGGCGGCGGCAGTTTTCAGGAGTCGGAGCGTTGGCGGCGGCCGTTTCCGGCGGCGGGAGAGGTGAGAAGTCGGGCAGAGGAGAGGTTGGGGGAGATGAAAGTTCGGGTCGGGTCGGGCTTAGCGGGTCGGGTCTGACCCGGATCCGACCCGCTAAGGGGTTGGGCCTGGGTTGGTTAGACCGGGTTGGTTCAGGCTAAATAAACCGGGTCTAAAATGGTTCAATTTGGTTTAATTACAAAATAGATTTTAGGGTTTTAAAAATACTTTCGGGGTCCAATCAATTCCCGAAAAATTACCCTATGTCTAGTTTTCCATTTTACACCATAAAATATTATTTTCATAATATTTTAATATTAATTAATAACATTTAAAAATCCTTTAAAAATTAAAACACCTGATTTTAAATACAATAAAATTTCGGAAAATCCTAAAAATCCAGAAAAATCCAAATTTATCAAAATTTTGAAAATCAGAGGGATTACACTGGGCATGTGGCCAAGTGGTCCATGCGGCCTGATTTTTCATGCGGCCAAGATTGTCATGCGGCCTGATTTTCCCATGTGGCTTAGAGACCCATGCGGCCTTGCTTGTTTTAACTGAATATCTTCTTGATTCATGTTACCCAATGTACAATTGGTAATTGGACTCGAATACTGTATTAGTGTTGATACCACTATTGTCTGATTATTATTCATGATTTAATATACGCCAAGGAGCGACACATCATGTCACGTGTTAAGTGATTATATTTGGGTTGTGCATCGAGAATGCCTCCAAACCCCTGAACGCGTGATATTATAAATATACATTATTTTTTGAGCACGGGCATAATAAGCGATTTAACTACCAAAGCGTGGCTAGGATATTGATTGTATGAATGTTGCATACACGCTCGGGTGAATCCAGATTTGACTTCCATTGATTCGTATCTAGCGTGCCCGTACTTTGTACGATATCTTAAGAGAAATTCTCATGTGACAACGCCATGAGATTTCAAAGAGAACATAGGGCTATTAAAAAACTAAAAGTGATAGTAATATTTGGAGGGAACGGTATCCCGATATCATGCCAACGAACCTTCCCACAGATATTCATTCTAAGTGCGTTGTGGGCTAGCCACCACAGATATTGTATATCATCTGCCTTAGTGGAGTGCAGTATCTGACTTATTATTATGTCGAGCCACTGTTTTAATATAGGAACACTGGAACCGCTAATACCGTATTTTTAATGCAGTGGCCCTACAGGGGACTGGTACATCTTGCAAGTGTGTTTAATTATATTGGTTCAGTTAGCTCATGTTCGGCACAGGCGTGATATGAGGATACTTATTATGCACTATTCTAAGACAACCTCAGACTCCCAAAATAGCAAGCCGTACAAATGATTGGCCGATATAAGAAATGGACTTGGTTGTGATTGTATCTATTCAGCTAGTAGCCTAGGGAAATGGAATATCATAGTGTGAGGGTTTAACCCTTGTCCTTATTTGGTTGTAGGGTTGAGCCTTAGCGCTAGGATATGCCATGGACCTAAGTTACGACACTAAACCTATGTATTATTATATTATTTTTCTTGCATTTTTATTTCTCTATTTCATGCTTCCTTTGTGGTACTTGCTATTTTGGGTCTAACCCCACTGTTTTGCATGGCCAGGTTCGAGCCAACACCCAAGGATCCAGTGTACTTTTCTCCAACTCATGGCGTGTACCAGGAACATGGTTGCAGGGGATAGCGAGTGGGTTTACTTCTTTTTTGCACGTCTTGCACATTTACTTCTTTTTAGCGTTTAGTCACCAGCACCTGTTAGCTAGCTCATCTGGACATTAGTTTTCTTACATTATTGTATTAAATCTGACTATAGCTGATCACTGTCATGTACTATTGTTACTCTTTCAGCTTCTTATTTTTTCACAGATGGACTCCAGAACATTTTGAGAAAGCGTTTGGGATGCCTTATTGCTTATCATATATGCTTTTTGCTAACTGTTTCTTGTTTGAATAATTTAGACATAGAAGTTCTTGACCATAGGAGACTTGATTGTAGCATGCACCCCTTGTCTTGTACAGCCGTGATCGCCGTACGACGTATAGCACCTTGTACGAGGTAGCTGGCCATGTCCATCTCCGTATTTCGGTACTGGGGTGTGACATGTACGACTTAGTCTCTAGCAGACTCACCTAATATTGTGGAGGTATTTTAATATCCCCCAAGACTCTGTCACATATTGCTCATGTCACGTTATCAACTCATGTTGGGATGCAAGTTCGCGTACCGGACTAGCTATCGGTACTTGTGACACGTATCACGGTATAGTGCATAGTCATGATAGTTCTAGTTACATATGACCTGGCATGATAGTTACAAAGTGATCATGTCGTGTATTTGACTTATACATTTGCATTGGGCGGGAAGGACAACTGGTAGGCGTATGGGACACACACATTAGTACCCGTAGTGTCCAGTGGAACTACAGAACTGATGACCCCTTTATGCATATTTTGCGTTACGGACGTTATATATGCAGATTCTGCTTCTTCGAAGCGTTACAGACGTTATATATGCATATTCCACATTCTTCGGAGCGATATGGATGTTATACATATACCTACACATACCCATATATACCAAGGTTGTCCTCAGATTGTATTCACTTAGATGGATAGTATACCATATTTACTTTACTTAGTATTCATATTCGGTATGTATATTGTATCTTGTTACTTCCCTCTGAGGACCTGGTTCCCTTCGAGATCTCGACGAAGTATATTACCCGACTGTGTATGGGCCCGGACAGGTGACGAGGCGTGACCGAAGAGGAGCTTGAGATGCTACCGTCGGAGTTTCCTTGAGTCTTGGTAGGCCTACCGCCTCGTACTTGAGCATCTTATCTAGTAGCTGATGTTCCAATCTATTTATCTTAGTGTCTTTCTGTACTTTCATTCAGTATTGTATTCAGTGGGTTTGTCCCCACCAGACTTATTTGGGCTGTATTATGACATTCTGACTCCTTATGCTTTATTTCCAGTATTTATTCATGTATTTCTTACATATGTTATGTGGATGAGATTAGATATTTACCAGCTGCATGCTTTAGTTTAGTTGTGTACTTAGTCCATTATACATAGTAGTACACCTAGATAGGGCCATTAAATTGGAAACATATTCTACATTATATCAGCTAGCCTAATCATGTATCGGTTCCATTATATTTTGGGACAATGGCATGACAACATAGGATTCATGGCTATTTATAGGGTTTTTGTAGACCAAGTTCGGGCAAAGCTCGGCCCCTAAACGTTGAAAAATTCAAATATTGGAGCATTGAGTCGAATCAGCAAATTAGGTTTTCACCTTGACCAAGTTCACCCAATTTTAGTCCGAGTTCGGTCTGAGCTCTGTTAGTTAGTTTCCAGAAAGTTTGGTTCAGGTTTGGGTTAGGTTTTGAACTGATTTGGTTTTGGCTTATTTGAATGGACCTTGGGTTAGGTTGAACTGGTTTAGGTAACCTTATTTGAGTGGACTTGAGTTCATCTAGTTGCCAAGTGTGACTCGACTAACAATAGTTCTAGACTCAAATAAAGTGTAAATTACATAAGAAATATAAAATAACCAGATGCAATCTTTTCAGCATTCTTCTTGTATTTCGGTAGCAGTGATGTAGCACGATGTTCTTCAGTTGCACCATATTGTGACATATCGAATCAAGGTTTAGTTAACTATCAAAATCAAGTTGATCGTGACCAATTGGGCCAACAATCATTTTCGGAGAGATTGAATAATCTCTCATCATCCAACCTTTGCCACTGACACGATGTTGAAATAGATATTAGGGACATAATGAACGTCTCTAAGCACAATAATTGCTCATGTATCTGTCATATCTCCTATGACAATAGTATTTGACACATTCTCGTTGCCCATCTTTAACACTCCACAATCTCTTATTGTATACGTGACAACAATTTCATGTTGTGAAATATGTGAGTCGAAGCCTCTAAGTCCACCAGCTAAGAGTTGTCATTGCAAGCAAGGTTCATGATAACCTCATCACCCACAATAATGACGTTGCCTTCATGTGTTGAGACGACAGTTGTAGTATTCTTACTTTTCTTCCCTTTGTCGCCCTTCTTCTCTCTCTCTTTCAAGCGAAACAGTTCAACTTGATGTGGTCATTCTTGCCACGATAATAACATTCGGAGTCCTCGTACCGACCCTTGGACTTTTTGTTTCTCTTTTCCCTGCCACCATCCGGGCCCTTGTTTTTACTCCTTATGCTCTCTAAAACAAGCATCTCTTAATGAGATGTGGATGAAGTGCCCTGAGATTTTCTTCGCATTTCTTCATTCAACATTCCACTTTTCGCTAACTCCAAACTGACTATGCCTTCTGGAGCAGAAGCGATCATGGACACTCGTATGGCCTTTTATGAGTCAGACAAAGTACACAACAACCAAAGTTACTGCACTTTGCCTTTGAACTTTACTCCTTTAGAGAATAATTGGTCAACTACATCTTGGGACTAATTCAAGTGATCTGTAATAGACGGACCATTCTTGTACCTGAGACTCATCATCTGTCGGATCATGAACAACTTGTTTACCCAGGTCTTTTTCGCATACAAGGATTCCAGCTTCTCCCACGACGTCTTTACGTGCTCAATATTGACGATGTGACTATGTACATTCTCGTCCACGAACTGCTTGATATTCCCATACACATGTATATACTAGAAATTCCAGTCCTCATGGCAAATGCAGCTTCTTGGCTAATAATAAATCCTTCATCTTGCTCCATCAATAGTGATAGTTGGAACCGTTCAGGTTATCGTGCACACCGGCTTCGCATCCATCTCTTTTACCCGATATGGCTGTAAATCTCCTAACACCTTGCAAACACAAGCACACACCTTGCAAACACAAGCACAAGCACTGATACCATTTTTTTGGTAACGAATACAAAATACCGTTCCCCAAACCAGAAGAACTTGTCGAGGACCAAAGTAAACAGGCACAACCCAGACACGATTCCAAAATCCACCACCACACAAAAGCACAACGCAAATAGAGTCAATTTTTTCCTTCAACCCCGACACTGGTATACCGCTAAATGGACACTTTTTGCCAGAAACATTCTGGAACAAAATATTGTATCACTAGTGTACCTACAGCATACTGACAACAGTATACCGCTGGCATTGATATTGCTCAGTCCAAAGTCTTACGCGTGCTCAAATCGTGCCACTCTTGTCGCCTTCGACTTCCCGAACTTCTCCAACATACGAATAGTGCTCATCACACTCCAAAGTATTCTCCACATAGGTTGGAAAACTCACCCAACACAAATAATTTCTTAAGGATTCTCATGTTTCAATTCCTGAAAGTAACTTTGTACCAAGAATTTGAAAGATATAATACTAATATGTAATGACATCATCATTGCCTCCTATGCCAGTGATAACTCGTCTAATATAATCCTTCATCATAAATAAACAGGAATAACTATGGTTATCTACCATACAGTATATAAATAAGCCAAAACTGAGGATAGAAAACCCTATATCTCCCCAATACAGACCCTTATAGTTTCCCGATACAGACCATTTTTTCTAAGGAATCGATTGAGTGGTACTTGATTCATACCACTGAACTATGAACAATAAGAATAATGATACAATAAACCAGAAGAAAAGTAATTGGATATCTTCCCGAAAGGAGAATGACAAGACTATAAGGGCACTTTCATTCCCTAATTATATAGAGCAGAACTAAAAAGAGAGAGAGAGAGAGAGAGAGAGAGAGAGAGAGAGAGAGTTGCAAAACTAACAGAACACGGTCTAATGAGATCTCAAGTGTCTATAAACTAGAAAAAAGGATGGCAAACCAAATTCTCAAAAGCGAAATGACAATCTTAGGGGCATGCCACCCAAACTTTAGCATAGACCAAACCAGCCTTATTCAATAATCACAAAAATTAATCTTTATTAATCTTTAGAATATAAGACAGCAATTCCTACTTTATAATCCTAAAGAAAAGAGAATATATATATATATATATATATATATATATATATATATATATATATATATTAGATATTTCAAAAAAATAGGATGCTTCCAGAACAATCTCCGGAACTTCTGGATATATTTGATAGAAAACAGTACAATGGACAAAAAGATAATCTTCAGATTAAGCAAACTTAGCCCAACCATCGTAACTTTTATTCTATTATACGCTTGCACAAAAATAGGTTAAAAATTGGGGCCGTCAAATAACAGAATGTTCAGCTTCAAACAACAATCAGTAGCCCAAATTTTCGGGGTTAACTACTATATGATTCCATTCAAGTACAGCATCTAATAAGCACTATAAATGTATTCCATCATGCTGGATAGTTTGAAGATAAAACCAATTTACTTCAGTTAACCTGGGCATTTGCAGTACATTGTGAAAATGGTTTGCAAAAGTTCAGTATTTAGTCCAAGTATTGGTTTAAGAAAACCCCCCAACTTTTTTGATACTCGAATATTTACAACATAAATTGCACAAAAAGGACCTACTTAAGTCTTTTTGAACAAGATAAAATGTTGAGGACAAAAACATCAACTAGCCTCGTGACTTGCAGAATGCTACAGGCTTGAAGAACACAACCTTGAGCACGAAAGTTTGCTATCAGATGTAGCTGAGTCAAACAAACCTGCAAACTAGAGCAAGATAAATTCATCAGCTTATATAGATCATAAATCAATGTGATCAAATGTATATTTAGTAGTAACAAAGTACGAATTGCCACAAGTGCAAAATTCTTTAACATCAATTTTCCATTTGAGTGCTTTCAGATTACCATGTAGTCATCTCTGCTGCCGCATCATGTGGAAAGGCAAGTGATAACTTCCACACACAAAAAAGAACCCATCAATTTAACCAAAATCTTGAAACTGCCATATCATGATCTGACACTGTGCCACGATTCGCCAGCTTCTGAATACGGCCTGAAAATTCATTTGCCTGGAAAAGAATATTAAATTAACAGACAATGATATAGGAATATGGAACTGCCTTATCATAAAAGATGCTAAACTTGCTCAGAACCCGGGAAGGATCAGATTCAAAAGCTAAGTTCTTCAATTTGAATCAATCAGAGCCTCTGCTAAAGATATCAGATCTAAAATGTTCGATGGAATCCATAATGTTATGCCACTTTGTAGGTACCCTTTTCTTTGAAAAGTTTGGTGCAAATTCAATTATGATTGCTAGTCCTTTTCTCTTGCAAAGTACGATAGACATGATCCAATATCAAGCCAACTATTCCGTCAAAAGTTAAACATGTAAATGCTCTTAAGTTCAAATCTGAGACATGATTCAAATCTGAGACTTCTAAAGCCATCAAAAACAAAAAAACCATCAAAAACAAAAAGCTCGAGGATTGAGATGTCAAAAGAATGCAAAGGCAAGTTGAAAGATACAGTATTCAGGTATGCTAAGCTGGATTAAGTTGTCCATATATCTCTTTCAGCAGCCAAAAGAAAGACAAAGTGCTTCACAGAAGAAAATAAGATAAAGCAAAACCTCTCGGACAGTACATTATAACTTCGTATATTTAACCACAACACCTCTGCAAAATAAATATCAAAGAGACTTACATGAGAAGCTAACCACAACACATATAAACACACCCCTACCCCTTCATTCCACTCCACTTCGTCTTCTCCAAATTTCCAAACCCTAATTCCTTCACCACCATTCCAAATCAACCCATTACCTCTTCAACTTTCTTCCAAAGTTAGAGCTAAGGCTTGGGAGCTCAAGTAGAGCAAGCAAGGAGCGCAAGCAAGTGGTGTGGTGTCCAACTTCCTCTCATTTGTGTCCATTTTTGAGTTGATTGTCATTGGGAGCCCTTCCCAATAGGTAATTAATACTTTCCTTTAGTTTCCATGGTAGAAACTAGAAACACTAATTTAAACCAATAGAAAATTCATTAATAACTAGGCCTAACTTTCTAAAAGTGATACTAGGTTCTAATAGACTCCTAGGTAATAGATCTAGGTGTTTTAATTAGTGATTTATAACACTAGTGGATTGGTATCCACCAAATGTTGGTGTTGTGTCCCCAAAGGGATTTTGTGTCATGTTTGAGGTGAGCTTGTGTCCTTGTGTCCTAAATAGGATACGTAGTGTTGTGTTATGATACGTCGTGATACGCATGGTTAAAAACTATATATATATATATATATATATATATATATATATATATATATATATATATTGTCAAGTGTTACCATTTAAAAAGTGTTATATATAGTATATAGATATTTATACTCATGGTTTTTTTGGTATTGTTAAAATGGTATCATGAGGTTGGGATTGGTATCCTAACTTGTGTGTTTGTATCATGGATACCAATTTGTTGAGTATATTAGTGTGATACTAGAGTATCCTAGTTGGTATCTATAGAATATTTTGAAGTAATTGTTATACTTTTTATTGATAATCTCTTGGCTATTTATAGCCTGTCTTACAACCCTTCATCTTACATTAATACCCCATTAAAAATCCCTGTAGAATATTCTAATATCCCAACAAATATAACAAGAATATTCTAATATACCAACAAATACACCAAGAATATTCTAATATACCAATACTCCTCCTCAAGATAGGCGAAGGATATTCACTAAGCCCATCTTGTCACATCCTCTAATCATATCTGCAGAGCTAAGTCCCTTGGTCATACTGTCTGCTACCTGCTCCTTTGTTGGAACATGACCTACCTCCAGTAGTCCACGGTCCAACTTCTCCTTGATGAAGAACCTATCGATCTCAATATGTTTGGTTATGTCATGTTGCACTGGATTGTTGGCGATACTGATGACTGACTGGTTGTCACACCACAGCTTCATCTTGGCTCCTTGATCCAGCTTCAGTTCCACCAGCATACTCTTCAGTCATAGCATCTCTGTAACTCCCAAGGCCAAAGCTATGTACTCCGCTTTAGCTGTCGATCCGGCCACCACCGACTGCTTCTTACTCCTCCAAGAGACAAAGTTGCCTCCTACAAATATGCAATAGCCCGAGGTAGATCTCATGTCATCAGTATAGCTAGTCCAGTTAGAGTCACATTAGCCCTCGATGCTCAAGTGATCATTCTTCCTGAATATCAACCCCTTTCCGGGGGCACCCTTCAAGTATCTCAGAATCTGGTACACTGCGTCCATATGACCCTTCCTTGGGTCATGCATGTAGCAACTCACCACACTCACTGCAAATCAGATATCAGGATGTGTGTGGCTCAAATAGATCAACTTGTCCACCAGTCTCTGGTATCTGTCTCGGTCAACTGGTTCTCCAGCCTCAGCACATAGCTTGAACCCATGGTTGATCGACGTCGCTGCAGGTCTGCATCCCAACATCCGTCTCTGTGAGAAGGTCCAGCGCATAACTTCCTCTGAGAAAGAACAATCCCCTATGCTTCTCGAGCAATCTCAATCCCAATGAAGTACCGAAGAAGGCCAAGGTCCTTCACCTCGAACTCCTTGCCAAGCTTCCCCTTGAGTCGGGCAATCTCTTGTGATAAATCATATCGTCCACATACACTGCAAGCATGGTGATGTGGCCTCCACTCCGACGGAAGAATACAGTATGATCAGCATTGATCTGCTGATATCCCATCCTTATTATTGCCCTCATGAATCTGTCAAACCATGTTCGAGGAGACTGCTTCAGTCCATAGAGGAACTTCTTCAACCTACAGACCTTGCCCACTGTCTTATCGGTGCAGAATTCTGGTGGTATCTCCATGTACACTTCCTCCACTAGATCCCCATGAAGAAACGCATTCTTCACATCCAACTGGTGTAGCTTTCATCCACCATTTGCCGCCAAAGAAATCAGGGTCCTGACGGTGCTCATCTTCGCCACTGGTGCAAAGGTCTCATCATAGTCAATGTCGTACGTCTGACTGTATTTTTTTGCCACCAGTCGAGCCTTGTAGCGCTCTAATTTTCCATCTGGGTTCTGCTTCACAGTAAAGACCCACTTGCATCCGACTGCCCTCTTCCCCTTTGGCAGTTTTACAGTGTGGTTATTCTCAAGAGCGCCCAACTCCTCGTGCATCGCCGATTTTCACTTTGGATTGTTCTTGGCAACCTGCCAATTGTTAGGTACAGTAATACTATCCAAAGATGCAATGAATGCTCCTTGAGAAGAAGAAAAATTATATGAAACAAACTGAGCAAGGTCTCAACCATATCTATCAGGAGAAATTTTCGCATTGTTGCGAGTGGTCCTCCGTACTGATAATGGTGTGGGAGTAGAAAGAATGATATCACCTGAAGAAAAATCTGGTGGTGGTGGTGTAGGTGTATCAGGAGTTGAGACGGACGCAGGCAAGGGACTTGGCACTGGCACTATAGGTACTGGTCCTGCAGTTTGCTTCCATTTCCTGATGTAGGTAACTCCCCCTAAGCCGTGGGCCTAACACCTCTCATCGCCTCCCCCTGTTCCTCTTCACTCTTTTGCTCCTCCTCAAACGTTCCTTCATGCCATATTCCTAAATCGGTCACCACACTCACCAATCTTCCTCTCTCGCCTCATACTCTCAGTATCAGGTGAGTTGCTCATAGATGAGGTTCCCTCCTGACGGTAGTATGGCTCAAACTCCCTGAAGTGAACATCCATACACAAACTTCTTCTCTACTGGGCTCCAGCACATGTACCCCTTCTGAGTCGCCGAATAGCCCACGAATACACACTTGACGGCTCTGGGGTCAAGTTTTCCAATAGACGGTATGTTGTCCTTCACAAAACATACGCAGCCAAACACCTTTAGTGGGAGTATCCCACTATTATTTTCTTGCAATATCTATCATGGAAACTTCCATCCCAGTACCTTCGAGGGCATCCTGTTGATCAATCGAGTTGTTGTCAACACTGCATGCCCCCACAGACTGTGAGACATTCATGGCGATCATCATGCTCCTTGTCACCTCCAGAAGGTGTCTGTTCTTCCTTTCTGCCAATCCATTTTGTGCTGGTGTGTATACACAGGTGGTCTGATGTTGTATTCCTTGGGCTGACAAGTATTTCTCAAGTGCTTTGTTGGTATATTATGTTCTATTGTCAGACCTTAGTACCTTCACCACTGCTCCGTACTGAGTCGGAACATGTTTATGAAAGTCCCGAAAACAGGCAAAGACCTCTTATTCTTCATCAATTACAGTCAGGTGACATGAGAGCAACAATCAATAAAAGAGACGAAATACTTGTAACCATTCATAGTAGTTGTGGCACACATCCCCCAGACATCAGAATGTATAATATCAAAAACAGAAGAGCTCATATGGCATGCACCAATATATGAGCTCCTAGTAAGTTTGCCCAAATCGCATGCATCACATACTAGTTTCTCCTTAATTGCATTCTCATAAATAGATGGATACAACCTACTCAAAATACCAAAAGAGGAGTGCCCCAACCGCCTGTGATGGAGTATCAGTGTATCTCAACACTCATCTTTGGTGCTCACATTCCTGCCTTTTCTGCTACAGACACCAATGCCGAATACAGTCATTCCCGATCCAGATACCACAGTCCATCATGCCAAGTGCCAGCCCCAAGTCTTCGTCCCGCCTCCTCCTGGAAGATCACCTTAGGAATATCAAAAGAGACAATGCATTTTAGTTGAAGGATTATAGAACTAATGGACACAAGACTGACTGAAAAAGAAGATGCATGTAAAATATTGGATAATTTTACTGAACCTGTACAATCGACAGTACCCTTACCGACCACTGGCTGGAAAGTATCATCGGCTGTTTGAATGTTGTCTGCAGATGCGGGGTGAGTGTAGGAAGAGAACTCACTAGCATTCCCTGTCACGTGTCGAGACGCATCCGAATCGACAATCCAGTCCGACGATCTAAGGGAAGACAGATGCAAGGGTGAGTGAGTCATCAGTACATTCCGATTGATGGACATATATGGCAGCGTTGCCTCTGGCGAAAGCTGAGGTAGACGCCTCCTCAGTCCCACTTATGTCTCCATCGCTTGACGCTCTCTGCTTTCTCCTGAGTACTTCCAGCATGCCCAGTAGTGCATGATTCTCCTCGGTATAGGCACCATTAGCTCCCTCCTCGCCTTCTGCTACCAGCAGGTTCGTCCGATAACCTCCTCGACCACCCCCACGACCACAGCCATGTCCTCCAAACTGTCAACGTCCGCCACCTGAATCTCCCTCCTTGGGTGGTTTGGTGCAAGCATACCTCAGATGGCCCATCTTTCCGCAGTTGTAATACTACCGAGGGTCTCCCTTAGGTCCTGTGCCGCCTAAATTGGCAACCGCCAGTGATGTCTTCACTTCAGGAGGACCACGTCCATGCCTGTAGCTTGATACGAGTCTCCTCCTGGATCATGGCCGAGATAGACTCCTCAAGTGTAGGAATCTTCGATTAGGCTAGAAGTAGTGATGTCCTCTGAGCAAACACTATGGCCAGCCCCTTAAGAAACTCCATCGTCCTCTCCTGCAGACATACATGTCTCTCCTTACACTTCGGGTCCTCTCAGCTCGTCCGATCTAAAAAAATCATAATCCAACCACAGACGCTCCAACTCCGTGGCATACTCTTGTACCGTCTTTTCTCTCCCTGTACGGTGTCGTCGATCTCACCCTTGATCTGGAAAACCCTCAAGTTATTCCCCACACCATCGTAGGTTCTCCTCAACTTCTCCCACACGTCTTTCACCATCTCAAGGCCATCCACTGTGGCAGCGATCGACTGGACTAAAGAATTGAGGAACCAAATGTATACCACCATATGAGTGGACTTTCACTCGTCGCGTCCTACCGAGCCCTCATCCGGCTTTGTCTTCTCTCCTGACAAGAAACCCTCAAGGTTCTTCCCCGCGAGGGTTCTCACCCGTTGTGACCAACTCAGGTAGGTGGCCGGTCCATCAAGCTTCAGATCGATGGATGAAAGCTCCAACTTCGCCAATGTTCGTGTCGCGCTCTCACCAGCCGACAGTTTCATCAGCTTCATCAACGTTACGACCTCCGCAGAATCCAACTTCTTGATGATCTCCTACATCGATCCTCCTCTTCTCCGATCACCTCACACCCGTCCCACGATTCACGTTCGCCCTCTTTGTCCTCCTAGACCAGATCATGTCTCTCCCCCATCAGATCTAGGCCTTCGATGTCAACGTCTGGAACGACCCGCAGGAGACGCCAGGAACCGCGACAGAAGGCTCCGCGGGTTCGTGGTGGTGGTGGCGGGCGAGCGGCGACGGTGGTGGCGGGCGAGCGGTGTGGCAGCGGTAGTGGCAGACGGGGCGGCAGCGGTGGTTTGGGAGGTGGTGGGTAGGGTTTGGACTTTGATACCATGTAGAATATTTTGGAGTAATTGTTATATTTTTATTGATAATATCTTGGCTATTTATAGCCTTACAACCCTTCATCTTACATTAATACCCCATTAAAACCTCATGTAGAATATTCTAATATCCCAACAAAATACCAAGAATATTCTAATATACCAACAAATATACCAAGAATATTCTAATATACCAACAGAATCATAAGGTATCTTATAGGTAAGTAATGAAGGTAACTAGTGTAGGATACAAGTATCCTAGAATATAATGATAATATCATAAGTAGATATTGGTATCAAGATACCAATTGTAAATAACTAGTGTAGATAATTATCCATCAATCAAGTAGATATTGAACCTATTACCATACCATCTAGTATAACCCAATTTGACCTTGAAACCTAACCACTAGTTAGATAAGTTCATTATTGATTTCCATACACCTATTGATACAGTAAATTCATAATATAGGTTACTACCATACCATTTAGTATAAATCCAATTTGACCTAGAAACCTAACCACTAGTTAGATAAGTTCATTATTGCTTTCCATACACCTATTGATACAGTAAATTCATAATATAGGTTACTTGGATTTCGGTACGGACTCTGACCCGTATCACCCACTCAAGACAACAGGTGAGTACATTATTTGATTGTTTTTAGTATCTTGATAGTTTCTATACTCCATGTTCTAGTTATGTTTTATTTAAATTCTGACACGCTTGTTACACGGATTGGTATTCTCTGGATCTCAAGTCATGATATGTTGCTTTTCTTGTTGTTATATAGACCGTGATCATCGTGCTTGTATTTAGACCTTGCATTGTAATCTCTGTCATGGCTCGAGACTACGCTTACTAGTCGGGGATGGAAAAATACTAGTTAGATATGTAATCAATCTCGTATTATAGACTATGTTATAGTGTAGACCTTGTGAATGGCTCTTTACGCACTTCACGTATGAATGATCCTGATTCTTATTTAGACCTTGATTCACCTAAGACGATCACATGTCGAAGGTAGTATTTTAAATCACGTAGATGTTTACTGTCTTTCTGGTTTACTCCATGCTTGTCGACGTATGCCATATTTACTTTTGTTTACAGTTTCTCTTTACATGCCCTGCATAGTCGCATGTTTACAGTCTTTTATGTATTTCATTACTATTATTGTCTTATAGCTTCTACCATGTATTGGAACTGCTTTCATTGAATTGTACTTTCGCTCCAATCCTGACATGGATATGTTAAAAATATTAGGAGATGACATGGAGAACTTGTGCTCTACATACTACGGACCTCGGGAGGACCTTCAGGGAGGGTTCGCAGCGGAGTTCCAGACTGTCTCTTTAGTTAGCTAGTTTTCCATGTTTCTAGTATTACCCGGATTCATCTCCGGTAGACTGTGATATTTGTTTTTGAATTTAGATTCCTCGAGTTGTTTTACCAAAACTTTGAACTTGAACTATAGATCGTTTTGTTTCTATTGATGGATCCTTCTTGTGATATCTTCCTTAGAAATGTGAATTGAGTATTATAATTATTTCATACTTATTGCGTGAGTTGTTGGATATTAGTGTGATTCTAGACAGCGTTCCACCGCCGATACTGCGGCGTAGACTGGACGTACCCTCGTACTCGTGTCCAATCATCAGGGCGTGGGTCGTGACACCTTGCCTTTTCTAACCTACTATATGATGTTAAAGGTACATCACAAACTTACAGGCCTAATATTTTACGGATAATTGGCACTTAACATCTACTGCAGGTTTAGCACTAAAACCCCCTCATCTATAAAATTAGCCCATTAACAATCATTTTCTATTTTATAAAGGGTATTAAGCCTATTTGTACCTTGCAAGTACAAGTGCACAAGTTGACCTACCTAAAAGTTCTACAGAAAATAACCAACCTAACATTGGCCCTAGGCGGCAAGACCTGCAACTCAGAGTGGACGAACTTGGCCCACCCACGCAAGCCCAACCCAAAATTAAGTCCAGTCAGGTCAAATTAGGTTCCAAAACTTTGAACCAACTTCAAACTGAATTAGGTTTGGGCCAGGATCTCTAATTAATGGCCCTACCAGAGCCCCATTATTGCTTGACTGACATTGATACACAACCCTTTACAAAAGGACAAAAGGCATGCCAACTATCTTTCCCTATGTCATTCCAGGTGCCAGGCAAGGCGAGGCAACAGCCCTCCCGACTCACCTAGGCATGCCTAGGCATCACCCAGAAACTTGGGTTCCTTGAAAATTCAAAAAAAAAAAAAAAAAACATGTTGCTCCTGCTTACAAGTCTATAATGTAAGAAAAAACTAAGCAAATATATTTGATCACAAAAGCATTAAAGTTTGAAATAAGCATCAAACATTAAGCAGCCTAAAGCCGCCTTGTATTTCCGCTGGTCGCCCTAGGCGGTCGCCTGGGCATGCCTAGGCAACTATCGCCATAACCAAGGGAAATTAACACCAAGTGAGTCGACATATATTTTACGTGTATGCCTAGGTTGCCTAGGCACGCCTAGGTGTCGCCTCTAACAACATGGTCTTTCCTTAGTTGAACTTGCATTAGTTTATATTAGAAGTGTATGCCTCAACTCTATACCCCATCTGTCATAACTAAACGAATGGTTTATACGTCAAGATAGGCCCATGTATTCCATGGTTATTTGTCAATCATAAAAAAGCAGATTTAGTCTTCTCCAACACCTCCACTTGGTCTTACCTTATTATGTCATTTTATTTCTCCTCTCTTGCTAGTTGCTACACAAACTTTTCCCTAGATTTTGTTACTATGTGAAATCTTCAGAAAACCTACAGTTTCCTTCCTCACCGGCTACAAGTTGTCAATAAAATTTAGAATAATTATCAGATAAGACCTGGTTACCGGTAGGCATGGCCTGCAAGCAGTCCAATGAAAATCAATATACAGTGCTCATGATTGATTCAGCATTCCTCACTAAGATATGAAGATTTCACTTCCATCTCTTTCAAACCAACTGAAACCTGTTATGTATGTCTCACTCACCCAAGAATGTAATACTAAGAACCAAAATTAGCTGAATACTTCAACTAATAGATCTAACTCTTACCTGGTTTTAACTGTTAAATAAAATCTAATTAGTACATTTGATTCGTTACACAATTGCAAAATTGCTTGTCCAATGACCCTGATCAGTGAGAATCGATCGTAAGGTAAAGTTTAGTGAGGTCCTGTAGGGGATAAGACAGTCCATGATTTGTGCCTGAATCCCTGATGTTAGACTCATAATAGTGTCTAATGTTCGTTTTTAAGGTTTCTACTTTACTTGTGAAGTTAGTATCAGGATTATGTTTAGGTTTAAGCAATATAGTATCCCATTCGGCCAAAAAATTACAGTTAGGGAACAATCGTGGAAACAAGCAAATGATCATATGAGTAATTTCCTCCACGCTACCTTCTCGTCAATCCACACTAGCGAACTCAACTGATTGTTTAGTATCCGGACAACAACATCAATAGGTGTCATGGCATCAACTGCATCCACGTCACCTCCCTGAAATAATACGATTAAGTTAGATTAGAGGTTCAAAACTGTCATCTAACAAAGACGTGAATATATACCTGTTTAGCATTCACTGCTTCAATAATTGACTTAATTTGTTCAGCCATCCTCTCCAGTTCCCTCTCAATAAATTCAGCCTGCTCATACCTGACGAAGCCGCAAATATAAACATCAAAAACGTAGGTTGCATTGGCACGGAGGCGGATTCAGATACCGACATGATTCGGATTCCGAATATGGTATACATGTACGGCGTAGATACAATTGTATATAATATGAAAATGTATCTATATACATATATTATACATTACACCTTATTAATATTTATATTTAAATATGTTTTGAATAGTAAGTAGGATGGAAAACATTTTAGAAAGGATTCGCTACAAAGGGAGAATACTTTCTCACATCTAAACATATACAAAGGGAGAATACTTTCTCAGATCTAAATTATGTTTGGCACTGTCACGAACATGCCAAAATCACTCTCGATCGTGTTTTAGGTCCCTTTCGAGCCTAGACATCAACAACTATCGTGTCAAAAACAATTCGGCCTGGATACCGTCCTTCCAAGAGTATTTGTGCAACATAGTCAAATTATGTAACATTTAGGATGTAATGCAACGGTATTCATCTGTTTTTACAAGTTAACTAAAGGAATTAATTTTATAGAAGCTATGATGAAAATTAAATCAACTGTGGGTCCGGTTCGGGTACAACAAATAAAATCCAAAATATAATTGGGTCGGACTTGGGTTTTAAAAAAATCAAGTCTTTCTTTTTATAATAACCTGTTAACCAGAATTGCTTTTCGATCGATCGAAAACAGTGCTCATTTGTCAAAAGCAGAACCAGAATGGAATTCCGGTCTAAAAGTTTGAAACCAAAATAATTTCAGGGTCGAGATCGGGTTTCACATGAAATCAACCCGACTCCAAACTGTTGACAGCCCTACATATCACTAGGGATGTTATCAAGCCGGGTCTAGGTAGTGCTAGTTGACAACCCAAACATAAACTGTTAGTCATACGGGGGTCTAAATTTTGGACTTAGGACTCTACATGTATAAGCTTTGGGTCGAGTTTGGGTCCTCTACAAGAACAAGGGACCCTACCGGTTCACTAGATTCTACTAGGATATTTTCATGTAATCATATATAAAAATACATTAGAACCCCATAATTCATATTCTTAACTATATCATATTGCATTAGAAGCATATTTACCAAAGGCGACAAGCACACTTAGGTGCCAAGGTCATTTGGGGCCTAGGCTCAAAGCACAAAATCGAGAGTGTGCTGAGCAAAGCAAGGCACATGCATAATTAGAAGACAAATAGAGGTCACCAACCTCAAAACTGTTTTGTGTTTCTATATTCTAGCTCAAACTTGTTCACAACTAAATAAGGGAGCTACAACAGTGTTTGAACCGCAAATAGGAAGGTCAATGATGTTATTGGGTCCCCCTATAAGATTGCACATGTTCGCAACAAAAGCAAGGTGTGCGCCTAGCTGAAGCAAGGCGCAAGCTCCCTTGGTGCTGAGCTTTTCGCCTAGCTTGGGCTAAGCTCCCTTGGAGCTGAAATCCTTCCGAACTAAGCTATTATCTTACTTTATTGTGTTGCTTACACATGTAAAAAATCCTTGAGCAGAGTAAAATGATTCAGAGGTGTATGATGTGCTAACGGATATAGTAGTATACTAGTATTATGTGTTAGTCTTCACTCGTTAGTGATTGATGCATATGTGTAGTCATACATCTCAAGTGTAAACCAGGAATCAATTTACAATTTCATCAACTAACACAAGACTGAGGGGAGATTAAGATAACAAATAACTCTGAATTCTTACACCAACTAAAAGGTCGTCACACAGTTTTAAAGTAATAGGAAACTAATAGAATAACAAAAATATTGCAAAGAAACTAACATTGAATCTCTTGCACAAGCAGCCTCGTCTTCAAGAAGTAAACCTCTTTCATCCTTGTATATACGCTCAGCTTCTTCTTCCATGCTTTGCAAAGCCTTGTCAACCTAAGTTAGAAAATATCCAATTATATTTAAAGGAACTCATATCCCCAACTTTCTGCATAAACAATGATAATAAAATACGCTTTGGCATAGAATAAAGTTGCACTATGAGATTAGAAGATGTCAAATGAAAGACACTCTAGAAATGTGAGCTTCACATACAAAGAAATTCATGTTTAGCTTTGTGGTAAGTAATGAGTAACATGCAATATCTTTTTCAAGGGAATGTCCTTTTTTTACTCTTTGACTTACCGTGTACAGCGGAATGCAATTCCCTTTAGCAAATTGTATCATTTTATCTCTTCATCTGAACTCTTTATAGTTTAGGAGAACCTGAGGGTACTCCTTGGTTGCATGAGCTTAAACTGCGTTAGACTAATTAGGTGTCTCTTTCATGTCCATTTTCTATTTGTACTCCCTTTTTGGTTCCACTTTGGATAGGAACTAAAGAGGGACACTCATATATTCCTATAAATATATACTCACAACCTTTCATGAAACTTTTATCACATTGAGTCAATCTAATCAAAGGCGCACCTAAGTCACACCTCGCATCAAGGCACACGAGCAACACTTCGCTAGGCAAGATGCATTTCCAAGGTGAGCCCTTTCACGAGGCGCTTTTCAATAATAAAAAACACACGTTGTGTATTCTCTGAAAAATAAACCTTCATGGGCCTAATTAAACAGGCTCCTCCTTAAAGCACATCCAGCAGCAGGTGGCGTTGCAAAAAAAAAATTAAAATAAAAGAAGCATCGAGCAAAAAAAAAAAGCAACATTGACCCTAGCACATCTAGGGCAGACCTAGGCGCATCCCGCCCTAGCGCATCCAGCCGACTCTCTCTCTCTCTCTTGATTTTTTTGAGTTTTTTTTGTGGGGGACAACTTTTTGGGGGGATTGATTTTGAGTTTTTACTTTTTATTTTTATTGATTTTTTTTTACTGATTTTTTGTACACGATTACGATCCACATTCTGTTGTAAACAACTTTTTGCTTGCAAGATATAAATGTTCTTCTCTCGATGGACAAAAGAAAAATGTGAAAGGAAAGCATCGGTTAAGAGAGGATATCAATGTTCTTCTATTGGGTGATCTGGTCACTACTAAATCCCAGTTCCTAAAGTAAGGGCAAAACATTGTATACAACTAAAAAATTAATGGAAAAGAATTATTGTACTCTGCTCTTTACACAGATATGTCGAAAAGACTGGACATAGGATTGTGTACACAACTTGTAAAGGAGCTTCTGCAGGGTTTTTTTTTTTAGTTTTTTTTTTTTTACTGATTTTGAGTTATTTTTAACTGATTTTTTGTATACGATCCACATTCTGTTTGTTTTTTATTTTTATTTTTTTATAATTTAAATAAAAGAAACCTGAACTAAATGGAAGAAAGATATTCGAATGTTGCCTACTTAGTTTTATTTATGTTTCTCTCTTTTGCATGGAATAGTTTTCTGTTTGAGGATTTACACAAATACTTTGTGCTATTGTTAGAACTATGGACTTATTATTTTGGAAATTCCGACCATCTATTTCTCTCTTATTTTCATAGAAAATGGGAACCCAAGAGAATCAAGGAATGGGATCTTTCAAGCTCTTCAAACTCCAATCTAAAAGACCCAAGTTAAAAGTACAATATTTTGGCGGATCCTAAAGATCTCAATTCAGTAACTTGCTTATTTTGTAACAAGATTACAAAAATTGGTACACATTGAGCAAAGCAACATCAAATTAGGAAGTTTAGAAATGTCAGGGCATGTAGTAAATGTCCTCCAAATGTTAAGGAAGAGTTGGAGAGCTACTTACCTCAAGAAAAATCAAGGGTGATCTTTTGAGCCAATTTATGACTTGGGTGGTGATGATGCGGATAAAGAGGTTGAAGTTCAAGAGTTGTGTGGAGGTGGTAGACACAAGACGGTCAAGTCTAAAAATCGGATGTGAAACATGTAGTAGCAAGAAGATGAAGACAAAAGCATCCAATTTGAAGGGTCCAATGTATCTTTATACGAGTAGAACCTAAAGTATAGGATAGAAAAAAAAAACTAAAGCGAATTAGCATGAATGAATGAAGCTTGTGACAAAGAGCTAAAAGGTAGAACAGTTCAACATATAGCTCGTTTCTTTTATCAAGCGAGAATAGCTTCCAATGTAGCACGTCTAGAAAGCTTCAGACTACAATTAATGCAGTTAGAAATTATAGCCCAAAATTGAAGCCTCCAAGTTACCATGAGTTGAAAGTATCACTCCTTAAAAAGGAGTTGGCTTACATAGAAAATTTGATCAAGGTCCATAAGGAACATTGGTCGAAATATGGTGGTTCCATTATGTTTGATGCATGGATGGATAGAAAGCAAAGGACGTTGATCAATTTTCTAGTCAATAGTACGAAAGGAACTATGTTTACGTAGTCCGTTGATGGTTCATCTTTTGTAAAGACCGTATAAAAGATGTTTGAACTTCTTTACAAGTTTGTGTAACGCATTGGTGAAAAAAATGTCGTTCAAGTGATTTTTGATAATGAAAACAAGTATGTCTTGGCCAGTATCTATCCTAATTATTTTATGATTTGTTTGATTTTGATATCAATAGAAAAAAAATTGGCGGCAAAGAAGAAGCATTTGTTCTTGACATTGTGTGCGGCGTATTGCATAAATCTTATGTTGGAGGAATATTGGAAAGATTGATAAGATCAAGAGGACCATTGGTAGAGCAATCAATCTTGTTAGATTTATCTACAATCACACATTTGTGTTGAACATAATAAGGGAGTTCACTAACAAGGAATTTGTGAGATATGGAGTCACACATTTTGCAACATCGTTCCTTACGTTGTGAAGTGTCTATAAGCAAAACAGTTTTTCGAGAAACATATTCATGTCGGAGAAGTGGATGAGAAGTAGATAGGCAAAGGAAGCAAAAGCTAAGAAGACATCAGAGGTCATTTGTATGCCTTCTTTTTGGAGTAGTCTCTTTTACTTTGAAGATAATGGGTCCTCTTGTCCATGTCCTTTGTCTTGTTGATAATGAAAATAAACCTTCAATGGGATACATATATGAAGCCATGAATAAGGCTAAGGAGACTATCAAAAAATCTTTTGGTGGTAATGAAGAGAACTATAAAGCAGTATTTGAAATCATTGATAAGATATATGAATTACAGATTCATCATCCATTGCATGTTGCTAGTCTTTGAACCCTCATTTCTTCTACAAGACTACAACAATCCTAATATTGAGGCTAATAAAGAAGTTGTCACCAAATTCTATGCTTGCATAGAAATATTAGTTCCAACTCAGGAGATACATAATCAAATTATGGATGAGTTATCATTGTACAAGAAAGCTATAGGCCTTTATGGCTCCAACTTTACCAAAAGTTCAAGGCGCAGCAAATCGTCCGGTAATAATACTTTATTTTGTTCATTACTTATCAGTACTACTACTAGTTGCAATTCCCTTATCTAATAATCAAGGTTTACAGTATCGATGTCGAAATCGGTATCAGACCATTCCTATGAGTATCGGTATCGACATTATCGGCAGTTTTATATCGGAGTATCGAATTGTATCGAAAAGAAAATAATTATTAAATTTTAGAAAAAAAAATTATATATTTAGGCACAATTTTAAGTATTTCCTGTATTATTTCTTAGTAGTTTTGAAATTAAATGAAATAGTCACCCTTACCGATTGGTTTACCGGTAATAGATAAATTTTCTTCTTTTACAACCTTATTATGCTTTTACATCCTTCCTAATTAGTCTTTTTCGTTCAATTTTGTTTTGCCAATTTGACTGAAAAAGAAATTTTTAATGTCGGTATTGGTTAGTACCGGTCGGTATTGGTTAGTACCGGTCGGTATCGGATCGGGACGTGTCAAACCGTATTGGTAGCGATCTCGGCTGACAGCACAAACTATGCTAATAATACAATTACCTTACAGGTGTGTGGTGGAATTTATATGGTAGTGAAGCTCCTAAATTGTGAGACTTTGCAATCAAAGTACTTACTCTAACATGTAGTGCATCCGGTTGTGAAAGAAAGTAGAGAATATTTGAGCAAGCAAGTATTTTTATTATACTATTACAATACACACTTCTTTTTTTGATAAATATACATTATTATTATTTTCTCTTGGAAAAAATGCATTCATAGAGACAACAAATTGGAGCACCAGAAACTACAAGACTTGGTTTACATCAAGTATAATAAAAATTCAAAGCGTGCTATGATAGGAGGGATGAGATTGATATCATATTCTTAGAAGACATTAATAATAGCAACGAGTAGTTGATTGGGAAGATGGAGGATTCAAATGATAAAGATGAGCTAATTTTTTATGATGAATAACTCTCATAGAGAGATGTGGGTCGAGCAATGGGGGTTGGAGAGCCTCCAGCAAACACAGACAAGTGACATCAAGATCAATATTTGTTGCTACAAGTTCAATCAAGCACTAGGGTTTCTACAACATTTGCAAGTTAAAGAAGATGAGTTTGATTATAATGAAGAAACCGAGGAGGAGATTTGAGTGTTTCAACTCGGATGATACTGATGAGAGTAATGATGGTGACGATAATTTGATGGACGAGTTTGATGAAAATGAACGATTTTTCTATTGATCCTATTTTTATTTTACAATTTGTGTTCCTTTTATTTTATAACTTTTTTCTTAGAGAATATAAACCCTTGTTAGTTTTGTTGATTGTTACTGTTGATTGTTACTGTTTCTAGTTCACATGTTTGTTTTATTTCTTACAATAGTAATTTATTTATTTATGTATATTTTTATTATTTGTTATTGTTGCGTCTCGCTACGCTCGGGCGTCTACCTTAAGTGCGTCTTGCGTCTCGGACGATACGGCTTGTACCTAGAGTGCGCATAGCGCCTTTGACTACCTTGCATTGAGGGGAGTCCAACACTCAACATGTTATCATAGCACAATCCCTCTACCTAGCAAAAGAATTTGACTATTAAAACCCTTTCTCGCCTTTCACGGCCAATACCCCAGATAAAACTAATGCTAAACCCGCCCATAGCCCTGCCTCTTTAACCCTCCGCTAAACCCAGGCCCCGTCCACTAACACTCTAACTACTCTAACTAAGTGCAAGTCCAAAAGGTAGGTCCAAGTATTGCCAACGGGCTATGAGGGTTTTATGGCATAGTCATCTCTTGCTCATAAATATTGACTAGACATTTGGCATCAACATAGAATGTTAACGACAGGTTGACAACTTGGCATCCTGTCATAAATCTTTCCCAACTTTTTTATGGGCCTTTGTTATGCTACATAATCGATCCATTGTTTATGGGAGAAGGATTGGATGCTAGGTATGATGAGGCAATCTCTTTCATTAAGCATCAAGGCATCCAGTCCAATCAAGTGTCAGGACATTCAAAGAAGTCCCAAATTAGATAATAGAGTTACAGTTTCCAGAATATTTTTCTTATGATCATCCATCTTTCTAAGCTATCAAAAGATATGGGATAATGGTCATTAAAAGCTTATGTATAGAATGGAATTAGACTGACATAAAGCAATAGTTGTCATCAGTACCCAACTAGAGAATTCTATTTAAGAAAAGAACAATAGTTGTCACTAAAAATTATCTAGTTATAAGAGTATTTTTCTTAACATAGCATACATCCTACAAGTCACTTGGCAAAAGAAGTGTAAAGTGTAAAAAGATTACAATAAAGAACAAATGGAGAAAATAAGTGATATTAATATATAAGCAATGAACCTTCAACTTGTAGTGAATGTGAATAATGAACTACTAAATAGCTAATTCATATTTAATCTGCTCATTGAACTGGCAGTAGGCAAGGTTCACGTCGTTCTCTTAGATGCCTACATTAGGACTGAGTTCTAGAGAATCTGAGGCTGACTCGTTTATCAGATGGTCCTCATAAGCTACAGACTGGACAATTTTGGAAATGGAAGCCTGCATGGTCTGCTCATTATAAGATTAAAATGTTGTAATTGCAGGGTTCAGAATCGGACCTTTTTGACAGAAAAGAGTTGTGCATCTTCAGGAGCTACTTCTTTATGTCACTTAGATATTATCAGTCATAAGTTATTATATCCAAGATTCAATTAATCAATAAGTAAGCAGGTACTTATGCATAGTCAAACACAACTATTTGATAAGTGGTTAGAGTCTTACAACTTACTAATTTTGCTATTCAACAAGTAAAAATAGGTCATGTCTCCATAACTCCTTCAATGATCAAACTTTTAGTTCATCTCCCACGTGCCTACAGGCCATAGAAATAGCACAAAATCTGTTTTTTTAAGTTTTTATTTCCTCCTCTCTGAATTACCCGTTGAGACAGATCCACCGCTTTTGTTCTCGGCTAAACAGAGCAACATACAGGTTGGGCACAGCCTTGTCCGGAACGAGACCCGCCAGTTGCAACCCTATTTGCTTAGCAAAGATTTATGCATATAGCAACAAAATCTTATTCTAATTTAAATACATGGAATCTCAGCAGATATCTATATTACCAAGATGTCATCCTGATCACAACAGGATAAACATCAAATCAACGATTTCGTCCAAGAACTTGGGTACTTCCATGTTGCGCACATGTATTTTTCCATGTTACGCATATATATTTGACCCCAGGGGACCGCTCGATGACCGTCTATGTGATCATCGCCACAGCCAGGAGAAAATAACCCAAGTTGAGGTGGTAAATTTTTTACCTGAACGCCTAGGCATCGCATGTGGCAACATAGGTTGTACCGTGTTGGACACGTATCGGACACAAGATGTGGGTTGTTCAAAAACAGTATTTTCTCCATGTCCCTGTGTCCGTATTGTGTCATGTCATAGTCATGTCCAAATAACCAAGTTTTCAGCACTTTAGAAAGTTTCAAAAGCTATATGTACTGTTATTATCAAGTCTAATGCTGCTAATGAAAAAATTTAATTGCTATTGTAATAGTATTCAAAATTCTATTGGCAGTATGCATAACCATGGTTTATATATATAATTATAAAGGGTTCTGTATCATAAAGAAAGTGATGGACCATCAGTAAGTAAATTGTTGTTTATAACTTGAAGTCTGACATATGGACTTTGACTTAAAGGGCCATAAGCTACTAAATTATGTAAGTATAACTCTTAGGTTAGGACTTATGGTCCTTTAGTAGATTAAGTATCGAATTATAACTCAAGTTGAAAGGCTTCCGAGACTCAACAAGTTTCATTCTCTACAAAGTCCAAACCGAAGAAATAATGTAGGAATAGAGTTAGAGCAACCAGGCAAAGGGAGCTTCTGTTGCTGTTGCTTGGCGAGGGAGAGTTTAGCGACTTCATCACCATGCTTGTGACTAAAATACTCAAGCTTTTCTCTTCCTCTCGCTTTTCTCTTTCTCTGTTCTCTGTTTTTTCTGTTTTTTTGTTCTTTAGAGAGATCAATTTTGGCCGAGATGAAAAGGATCAGACCTGAAATCCACCAAACTATGTACTTCCTAGCAAAACATGGAAAAACCAAGTTTTGGGTAAGTTTCAGGCTGGTCCCTGCCAAAACAACCGAAACGGGTACATTTCAACTAAAACCTTACATGAAATGAAGTTCTGACATATCCTGAATTCCTTATAAGAAAATGAAATGGTAAAACCGAACATAATATTTAATTATCCATAGAAAGAGATGGTAAAAAAAAAACATGATCTTTTCTTATCCTTGAAGTAAACCTCTTCTTGATGAGTTTCGATCAATTCTAATTGCCGCTCCAAGTGAGTTTGAGTCTCAACAACTTTTGCCACCTCAGTCTGCATATCAATTGTAACAGAAAGTGATATACAAAAAAAAATGTATAACATAAGAATGAACTTTATAGTTGTCTCATTTTGAATCTAACATGGAAAAATCTAACAACACAGCCAAAAGAAAATTTGCACTTATGTAACTGTTTTATCCTCTCCAGCAATCAAAACCTTTAAACCATCTCCATTCCAGACTAGCAGTATTCTTTATTAGCAAACCAAATGAATCGTTAAACTCCTATGCAATTTAATAAGCATAACAATTAGTATGCATCTAGTCAAAATCAGAAATTTCTGTAGTAGGGATGGGCATTTAAGGGACTTAAATCAATATGTTTGTAGGTTTAGCTAATTACTAATCATGAAGATCACTTTTGCATGGTGCAAAATGTGAAAGTCAAGACAGAATTATTCACTGGAGGCTAACAAACTCGCAAATCCACCCTTCCACGACATTGTCTGCAACAGTAGTGCTCAGATGTATGACTTTGCAACAACCTATTCTGGAACTGTGAAAGGCATACCTCAAGTCTGATAAGAACATCCCGGTTTTGCAGGATCCTTCTATCCCATTCAGCTATTGCAGTTGCGTGTTTCCGAAATTTGGCAGTTCGCTCTTGCAGCTCAGCATTCCAGTCCTTTATAATCTGTCATCACGCACTTAAATGAGCAAATTGCATAACAAACTTGTTCCAATACTTATCTATATCTTGTCTTGTCTTGTATATAATAGGAAAAGTTCTAGGCTTCATCGTGGAACTTTCATGTTCCAAAAGTGCCCTTCTCCAACCTTATATATATCAAAATATGCTTAAATTAACTAGGGGTAAAACATGTAAATTACACACCTCCCCGCTAACATAATTACTAACCACTAATAATTACAAACTTCCAACTACAATAAATGTTCCCCATCTCAAAAATGAATTTACTTCAAAATATTTTATAATATTTCAAAATGTGCTTTCATGCAAGTATACATTTAAAAAGTGAGGAAAAACTAGACAAAAAACACGTGCAAGGCACATGCGTGACTTCTAGTGATTAATAGAATAGATTAACAATTATGGCAGATGAAAGAAATATGTCATTCATAACTTTACTACAGATGCTAATTTGTGAAAGAACATTAATACGAAAGCATAGATATCAAAAAAGACAGATAATGACAGTTAGATCAGGACCATTGTTCATAACTCGGTACCTCTTCAACAGTTTTGCCAGTAATCTCAGATGGCAACTTAGGTGCCTGTGGTGCTGCTAAACTGGTTGAAGTTGTAGTTCTGGATACAATTGACAAGTGTAAGACAACAATAAGATTTCAAAAGTAAATTTTATTATCAAAACAACCCAGCTAGATACTCTGGAACTTCTCTTAAGGCCATAAACAAGAAGAAAAGGGGAAAAACAAACCCTCCACTACTAGCTCCAATGGTTACGGATGTTGCTTGAGTTGTTGTAGAACTAGAAGCTGATATGCTTGCAGATGTTGAAGTAGACACACCTGCAGGTAGTCACATTATAATCTAAGCGTCCACTGCAACAAGAACATATTACACACACACAGAGATATAAATATAGATATATAAATATAGTTCGATGGCGCAAAAAACATGTCCACTGATGGGAAACAAATTTAGATTTGATGTTATCTTTTGGTGTTTTGTTGATTATTTTAGATAGAATATTTTATGTTTTATTAGTTAGGATTTAAGTTATCTGAGAAATAAGTCTTAGAAATTGGCTTTATCTTCTTTTCATATTTAGTTTTAGGACAAATTGTACGTCGAATACGCACTGGCACTAGGAAGTCTAAACCCAAACTCTTCAAAAGCCAAAATCCTAGTAAACCCTAGTTCTAGTTGCATTTCAATGAGTTCTCGCTGAACTCGGTTTTTGAAGACCTAGACTTAGTGTTTGAAAATCACATAACTTTGACCGAACTCAGTTTTAGAACACCCATAGGTTCTATCCAAATTTACCAAAACTCGGACCGTATCCGGTCCCACTCGAACTCAAACCGAATTCGGTCCTGGCTGAGTTGATTCAGTCTGCAACGTTCACAAACGGACCATAAACGTTTGAAAATTCGAACGTTGAAGAAATCCGAACTCGGTCAGAATGGGTTCAGCTCAAAAACTATAAATAGCCCTTGAGTTTTCCTTTGAAACTTACCATTCTTTACTTGCAAATTTTCATATACTATAAGCTATACAATCTTCCAATCCCCAAGAACAACTCCAAAAACCTTATAAGTGTCAGTCGCGGTTCGATTAGAAGTCATCGAGTTGTAAAGCTTGAAATTCCAAGTTATTGTTTTCCATTTCGTTGTTTGAAGTCGGCGAGCTCTTCCGATCAAAGCTCGTTTTTATAAGAAGTCGACGAGTCTTTCGGATCAAATCTCGTGGTGTAATTGTTATTTTCAATAGTACATTTAAGCCGGACAAGAGTTTCCAGAAGTGGAGTGCCTTCCACGAAGGATACCAGGATACATCGTCGTGTTTGAATTTCTAAACTCTTGAATTTTTTATTATATTCTTGATGGGTTTTTTAGTTGGTATCTTCATTGGTTTTTATTGATTATTTAGTCTTCACCCTATTCACTCCCCCCCCCCCCCCCCGGTTTGCCTACAATTGGTATCAGAGCCTAGGTTCTTGTTTGGGATTAAAATTCTTTGAGTAGATCCATAGCAACCAAAAGTAGTGAAGGCCAATCCACAAATAGGCCACCCTTATTTGATGGGACCAACTATACCTATTGGAAAACTCGTATGAGTATTTATCTTGGGTCACTAAATTTTGAGTTATGGCCTTGTCTCATTGATGGCTACAAAAAGCCTAATAAGATCATCGTTGAAGGTGTTCTTATAGAAAAGCCACACGAAAAATACATGAAAGTTGAAAGGAAACAATCTAGCCTTGATGCTAGAGCCATGAATGCCTTATTTTGTGCAGTAGATAAAAATACATGCACTACTTCACATGAAATTTAGAAACTTCTTGAGCTTACTCATGAAGAAACTTCACAAGTGAAGGAATCCAAAATCAGTAAGCTGACACAAGAATATGGGGCCTTCAAAATGAAGCCTAATGAGACTATTACTCTAATGTTTACTCGTTTCCTTGATATTATTAATTATCTTCAATCTCTTGGCAAGGAATATTCAAATCATGAGAAGACTCGCAAACTGCAAAGTGCTTTAGGGACTCATCAAGAACTGGAAACCTAAAGCAACGACGATCATTGAAGAAAACGGCCTCACCGTCATGACCCTTGAGACACTCATGGGTAAGTTGATGACTCGTGAGCTTGATGTCAAAGAGTTTGAAGAATCGACGCCCAAGGAGAAAATCATAGCATTCAAAGCACATTATAAGAAAATCTCCGAAGATGAACCTAAGGACGATGATTCAGATAGTGAGGAGCTTAACCTGATTTTCAGGAACCTCAAAAGATTCTTGAAGTTTGAGAAATCAAACAGAAAGGACTTCCAAGAAGAAGAGCATGTGTGCTACAACTGCAAGAGAACCGACCACATAAATAAGGATTGTCCTACTGCGAAAAAGGGGAATCACTATGAACGTTCAAGCAAAGGAGGATCCTCGTCTCGCAAATTCGCAAACACAAGCATATGGTGCGAAAGCGAAGCAAGTGAGTCCGAAGAAGAAAGCCCTCGACATACTGCAAATGTGTGCCTTATGACATTATCAAGTGAGGTACAAAATAATCCTCTTTATGAAAATTTCTCTTACAATGAATTATCAAATGCTTGCAATGATCTCTTTGAAGATAGCAAGAAGCTTAGAGACAAATACAAGCACACTAAAAAAAGAGATTCAAATGCACAAGCTTGAAAATAAGAAGCTTTCCTCCTTACTAAATGAAGTAAGAGAAACACCATCTTCTAGTGCCAATGTTGATATTTCCTCGCTAAAATTAAGTTTGCATTATGCCCTTAAATGCATTGAAAAGAATGCTCAAGAATAAGCAAAACTTAAGGAGAATTATGAATTAGAGAAAAAGAAATACCTTATTGCTTCACAATGACTAGATGCACTCACTGCCAAACACAATGATCTTATAGCTAGCTCTAAAAATTAGAGATTAAATTGGGAAAACAGGTGATACAACCTATGACTCAATCCAACACAAGACACGTGACTCAACATAAAGTCACCTACAACATATCATTTGTGAAATAAGCAAGCAAAGCTAAAGCTTCACACAATAACGCCTTCTATTATAAATATCCACACAAGACATCTCGCACCACACCACGCACTCATGTTTATCTTGCTGTACCTAGCACAAATATTTATGCTACTTGTCATTATTGTGGACTAAAAGGTCATATTTCACATCAATGCAAGATTAGGAAGAAGGTTGATATGAAACTACATGTGGGTTCCAAAGACTAACAATGAAGGACCCTAAAAAAAAAATGGATATCAAAAGTTACATCTTCAACTTATGTTGTAGGTGGACTGACCTTCGCATGCTAGAAGCAAGTAGATTCTTGATAGCGGATGCTCACGACATATGATTGGTGATGATACTTTGTTTGCAATGCTATCGATGAAGAAAGAATGATACATCTCCTTCGATAACAATTTGAAAGATTACATTATAAGTAATGGTGATATTGGTATCTCTTCCTTTTATGTTATTAAGAATGTATGTTTAGTGACTAAATTAAAACATAACCCGCTAAACATTAGTCACCTGGCTAATAACGGTTATGGCATTAATTTTGTCAAAAATAAATGTTCTATTTATGATTTATTTATTAAGGTATTAGAGAAGATAATATGTATGTTTTATATCTATCGAGGATACTAACAATGCAAGTACGTGTCTTTATGCGAAGAAAGATGAAAATTGGCTATCGCATATGCAACTAGGACATGCAAGTATGGACACCATTGCAAGACTGTCAACAAAGAAATTGGTAAGAGGTTTACCGAATATTTCAATTAAGGATATGGTTTGCGCTTATTGTGAAAAGAACAAACCAAATCTTGTTTTGAATCTGTCAACGATGTAAGTACTTCTAGACCTCTTCAACTCTTACATATGGATTTATTTGGACACAGTAGAGTCGCCAGTTTATATGCCTTTGTGATTATTGATGATTTTTCTCATTTTATTTGGGTTATTTTTCTTGCAAACAAGAATGATACATTTTCTGAATTTGTGGCATTTTATAAAAAGATACAAAACGAAAAAGACATCATGATAACCCGTAACAGGAGTGATCATGAAGACGATTCGAAATTGGCAATTTCAAAAGCTTTTGTGATGATAATGGTTTTATTTATGAATTTTCTTGTCCTAGAACTCCTCAACAAAATGGTGTTGTGTAGCGGAAGAATAGAATAAGTGATATGGCTAGAGTGATGTTAAATCAATATAATCTTTCGAAATATTTTTGGACAGAGACTGTCAATACGGCATGCCATGTTTTGAATGGGGCTATCATTCGACCAATTTTGAAGAAAATCCCCTATGAACTTTGGTTAAATAGAGTACCTTCTATTGGTTATTTCAAAAAACTGTAAATGTTTTATTTTGAATACCATGAATAACTTGGATAAATTCGATAAAAAAGTTGATGAAGATATTTTTCTTGGTTATGCTTCAAAAAGCAAAAAATTTCGTATTTTCAATTAACGTTCTCTTATTGTTGAAGAATATATTAATGTCACATCTGATGAGCTTAATTCTCGGTTATCAAGTACTAGTGACGACGAAGATATCTGTATCATTCCTAACAAGGAATCAATTCCTGAAGAAACAGTACCTAGTGCACCTTCTTCATATAGTCTTTCTAAGGAATGGCGTTTCTCAACGCATCATCCCAAGAATTTGATCATAGGTAATGTATCAAAGTAAGTAAGCACTCGTTCTTCTAGCAAAAATATTGTTACAAATGTTGCCTTTATTTCGCAATCGATCCTAAAAATGTTAAAGAAGCTTTCAGTGATGAATTTTGGATTGCTGCTATATAAGAGGAATTGAACCAATTTGAAAGAGATCAAGTTTGGGAACTTGTTCCTAGACCTAGTAATAATCCGATAAATGGTACCAAATGGATAATCCGAAATAAACTCAATGATGATGGACAAATCACTTAACAAAGCACGTCTCGTAGCTCAAGACTTCAACCAAGAAGAAGGCATTGACTATGACGAGACATATGCTCCTGTTGCGAGACTTGAGTCTATTCGCATGCTTTGCGCTTTTGCCAGTTTTCATGATTTAAAACTTTTTCAAATGGATGTGAAAAGTGCTTTTCTGAATGGATTTATAAAAGAAGTCTATGTTGAACAACCCCCCATTTTAAATATTTCAAATTTTATAACCATGTTTCCAAATTGCATAATGTTCTATATGGGCTCAAACAAGCTCCTCGTGCTTGGTATGAGCGCTTTAGCTCTTTTCTACTTGATAATGGTTTTTCAAAAGGGAAGGTTGATACAACACTTTTCATTAAGTCTCTTGATAATACTCTTCTTTTAGTACAAATTTACGTAGATGACATTATATTTGGGACTACTAACAAGTTATTATGTGAGAAATTTGCTAAGTGTATGCAGATTGAGTTTAAAATGAACATGATGGGAGAACTCACCTTCTTCCTTGAACTGCAAATCAAACAAAGCTCATAAGGCACGTTCATAAATCAAGCCAAGTATACAAAGATTTGCTGAAACGCTTTGACATGGACAATGTCAAACCTACTGGTACACCAATGGCAACATCTACTAAGCTTGATCAAAACGAACAAGACAAATCGGTTGATATATGTAAGTATCAAGGTATGATTGGCAGTCTAGTTTATTTAACTGCTAATCGTCCTGATATTATGTTTAGTGTTTCCCTTTGTGCTAGATTTCAGGCAAATCCCAAAGAATCACACTTGTGCGCCGTTAAGCATATCTTCCGATATCTTAAAAAAAACTTTAACCGTAGGCCTTTGGGATCCCAAAACCACGTCCTTTGACCTAATTGGTTATTCTGATACTGATTTTACGGGATGCAAAGTTGACCGTAAAAGTACCAGCGGCACGTGTCATTTTCTGATAAATTCTTTGGTCTCCTGGTTTAGTAAGAAGCAAAATTCAGTAGTTGTTTCAACCACCAAAGCTGAATATATAGCTGCAAGTCATTGTTATGCTCAAATTTTGTGGATGAAACAAACTCTAGAAGACTATCACCTGTTTTTCAAATAAATACCTATTTATTGTGATAACACTAGCACAATCAATCTCACAAAGAACCCAATATGTCATTCTCGCATGAAGAACATAAAATTAGACACCACTTCATTCATGATCACCAACAGCACGGAGATATCTGTTTACACTTTACTGACACTGAACATCAACTAGCGAACATCTTCACTAAGCCTCTAGCCGAGGATCGGTTTAATTTTATTCGTCGTGAACTAGGGATTCTGGACTCATCTACAACATGAATACATGTTAAATTATGTTCAAAAATAACCAAATTCGGACAGAGTTCAGTCTCTGATACTCTCAGAATACCGTACTCAGTTCGACTTCTGTAAAAATGCAATAGGAACTAAAATAGATCATTATGGTACCTAGGGACCGAATTCGGTCCGTTCCAGACCCAATTTTCACTTGTGTTTTTGGGTTCCCTATATTTTTTTCTTCTCTTCTAAACCCCAGTTTTCAATCGAATTTGGCTGCCATCTCATCTATTTCTCCTCCAAGGCTCTCAAACCCTAGCTCTTCCTCCTACAAAACCCTAGATTTCCCATCTTTCCTAGATCCCATTTCATTTCTTATGGCTCCTGGGCTCTTCAGACGTGGGGAAAAAAGAACCAAGAGGACCCATGATAACATATTTGTTGACTCTTCCTCCAATGCTCCTCCGAAAGACATTCATGTCTTTAGCCCACCTTGGCTACAAGGAGTCTTTGATCGATCTCTATTCCGTACTCTTGCCCATGTTCATTGAATGGTTTGAGGATTTCTGCAAAATGAAGGTAAAATGTGGCCATCCAATCAATTTCACTTTGTTCCCTCAATATCGCACAATTTTTAAGGATCTTGGATTGGATGACCTAGTCCAGATCAAGCATCGTGTTTATGAAAATGCCATTAGACTCTTTTATTGCAATCTCTCATTTGAGAACAAAATATGTTCTCTTGTTACTGGCTACCAAATTGAACTTGATACGAAAACTGTCTTATTCTCGGTATCTCTGCTGAGGGTGGTGGGTGCCCTGGTTGACAGTAAACATATTGATTTTCTCGAAGAAATGAGTCGGGAGTCTTTTCTGGATTTTGTCTTCCTAATCGTCCAGCTCGTATCATGGCCAGAGATCTAAACCCCTACTTTTATGACCTGCATAGAATAGTTTGCTCTACCATTCACCCAAAAACTGGTGGGGTTGATGAAATCACCTCTGAAGAGGTTTCATGGTTTTATCATCTGCATTATAGGATTCCTTTCAATCTTCCTGCTACTATCATGCGCAACATGGCTGCAATCAAACTCTAGAGAAAGCGCTCTTATTTACGCCATTCCAGAGATACTAACATTTTTCAATATCCTTTTGACTTATTTTTCAATATC
The DNA here is from genome assembly GCA_036927795.1 of Iris macrosiphon. NCBI lineage: Eukaryota > Viridiplantae > Streptophyta > Magnoliopsida > Asparagales > Iridaceae > Iris > Iris macrosiphon. The sequence continues at coordinate 118,960,374 of JAYESA010000012.1, read as the reverse complement.
CTTTTGACTTATTTTTCAATATCCCTTTGGTTGTTCTTTCAATGACGAACATGCTTATCTGGGCAAATCCTGCACCAGAACTGCTCCTAATCCTACTGCATCATCATCTTCTACTCCCAGCTCTCCAGATCCTCTTGAAGGCGCATATCGTACTCTACCTCGAACTCATCTTGTCTCATTGGAATACTTCATTAGAGATCAAATGCGTCGGCTTCAGCTTCAAGTAGTTGGATGCACCAATGTAGTTGCCAACTCTGTTCATGACCTTCACTACTACAACCATATGATGGCAACCAATCCCGCCGGAGCTGTACCTTTTATGCGAGATCCTTCAATTGTTGGCCCCCTGTTAATCCTGAAGCCAATGCATTCTTGCATCATCCTCCTCTTTATGGCGAGGAACCTGAAGACGAGTAGTTCACTTCCTTTGATCGGCTTGGAGTTTAGTGGGATGATCTAGCAGATTGGTGTTCATGTTATTTAGTGTTGGTTGTCTTATTTTGTCATAATTGTAATACTTTCACATACTTTAGATATGTGATGTATTCATGCACTCTTATGTACTTTCATGGTTTTATATTGAAGTATGTACGCTCTAAGACAAGTGTTTAAATTCTATGAATTATGCCTTTTGTGTTTCAGTGATGATTTTGGATTCTTCTCACTGTGTGATGATTTATTGTTCATTATTTTTATTCCATATATATGTTTTTCTCTCAACTTTGTTTTCATGGTTGTGGTTACGAGGGAGCCTTATCACCACATTTTTATCAAATGACAACGGAGAGAGAATCGATTCCTGCTAGAGAAAGTACCATAGCTCACATATTATGGGAGAGCTGGTTAGCAAGTATCAGCACTATCAACATCGATATCAGCATATCGGCCATAGTTTGTCAATTCTCAAAATGGACACAATTGTTGGCCCATCTAGTCAACTCGAGTTTAATGATTAACTATGACTCAATACACGACGTTCAACAAGTATTCAAGTCTTAGAAGATCGGCGTCGTCAAAGTGCTACTCGGTTTACTCTTTATTTTGTATTTTTCATATTTACTTTTAGGATAAATTGTACGTCGAATACGCACTAGCACTAAGAAGTCTAAACCCAAACTCTTCAAAAACCCAAATCCTAGTAAACCCTAGTTATGGTTACATTTCAATGAGTTCTGGCCGAACTCAGTTTTCAAGACCTAGACTTACTGTTTGAAAAACACAACTCTGACCGAACTCGGTTTTAGAATCCTCATAGGTTATGTCCAAATTTACCCAAATTCGGTTCTAGCTGAGTTGATTCAATCTGCAACATTCACAAGCAGCCATAAAACGTTGAAAATTCAAACGTTGGAGATATCCAAACTCGGTCAGAATGGATACACAGCTCAAAAGCTATAAATAGCTCTATAAATAGCCCTTGAGTTTTCCTTTGAAACTTACCATTCTTTACTTGCAAATTTTCATATACTCTGAGCTATACAATCTTCCAATCCCCAAGAACAACTTTCAAAGCCTTCTAAGTGTTAGTCGCATTTTGATTAGAAATCATCGAGTTGTAAAGCTTGGATTTTCAAGCTACTATTTTCTATTTCGCTGTTTGAAGTCGGCGAGCTCTTCGGATCAAAGCGCTGCTAGGATTTTATACCCAACTCTGCTAGGATTTTATCAACTTAGTGTTGATGCTTGATGTGATCATTCACTTAAAACACTCGAATGATATTAAAATGGAAAGTATTATAAATCTTTATATTGAAAATACACAAGGAACTAGCTTAAAAATGACTTAGTCAATATCTTGCTATTATTCGGAAGTATCTCACACCCCAACTGTTGAGGCCTTTGGCGGGGAAAGCAAGGCCCTTGGATTGTAAGCCAGGGAACAGTAACTCTGGCACTTATTCTAATAAAAGGATTCATAAAGTCGACCCATCCAAAAGTAAACCTATCTTTCCTATTCCTACGCCATTGATGTCCCACAACTCAAATATCTAAAACCATAAGGGCTCGAATGGAATGCTAGCATTCTATTTGAATTTCATCACTTTATAGGGAAGAGAGATTGGTTGTACATAAGAAAGCAATACCGTTGTGATCGGACCACTTGGGAAAACATCACTGTTTGCGAGAATAGAGGATTGACTTTGAAAATCCAGAGAAATTACCATCCATCCTAGGAAGGATTGTCCGAGTTCAAGAAGTGATGAATGATAATTGTATAGTAGCAAGAACCTTAAATACATAATTATCTTGAATACTGAACCATTTATTTATTTTCCAATCACCTAGAAGGAACAAGAAAACATTTTTCTTAATAAAACTTGACTCTCATGGACTTGTTAGTAGGATCTAACCCATGAACTTCTTAATCTATCAAAGAAAAAAGTAAGAAACTTATCTTGTAGGATGCCCTTTAGATTCTTTGATTTCTTCCCGAAATGTATGATAATTAATCTATTTCCCACATTTTGCAAATAGTCAAATGACCAAAGAAGATCCAAAACATTCAGGAAATTAATTGATTATATCTTTGTCCAGTCCATTTGAAAGAATAAAGGTCCAAAGAATAGACATCTCGTTTTACTTGTTGAGAATCTTTGTTTTAACTATCAATGTGTGATAGTCTGAATCCTAATAGGTAATTAAATATGATATGTGGGATGACCAAAAGATCCTCTCAATTGGCTAAGAACCCATATAGGAGTTGGCTCGAAAGCACGGACGCTCCAAAATGGTTGACATGCCCATGTCTTGTCGTGTCAGACACATATTCGACATGATACGAACACTCAAAAGATACATTATGATACACCAAAAAAGGTGTCGTGCCCACTTCACTCTCCTTTTTGTGTCATTTCGTATTAACTATTTGTGTCCATGCAACATAAGATGTTCTTTTCCTTGTACTGAGTTGGTGGGGAGATAAACACTGGAAGAAGTAAAGTGCATCTTCCCGATGAATAAGAGGGTTAAAAAGGTGATGTCATCTATCTTAACCAGTTGCTCAAGTACCCCATGTTGATAAAGAAAATGAGTTCATCGAAGGGAACTTATTGTTGGCTTGGTTGACATCTCTACAGGCTTAGGTTCCATCCATTCCTCTTTAAGGAAAACTCAGGAGTGAGATAAATTGTAAAATGTTTGTTACTTAATAGTATAATAACATGAATTACCAACGTCAACCAACATCAAGCAAGATAATATATTCACTAGAAGCACCAAGATAAGCACCCTGAAAGTTTGCAATTGTAGGGTGACAAATTGAAAAACAATCTTTTCGTAATTTCTATATGGGTTGCCTTGTGGCAGGACTCAAACATGAAACTAGTTGGATGAAGTAGATGATTTTCTTGTTACAATATAGGAAAGGATTCCTTTCAACCGTGCTTGCATTTTTTTATTGCACATGAACTAAGAAGAAAGTTTAAAAATTATGAAAACTTTAATTCTATAGCTATGTTACACGGACAGGGAAATTTTGTTTTTGTATATGTATCATGTTCCTGCCCATATCCATGTCAGTCATTCAACATAGGCAACTACTTACTGTACCTATCTAAAATAAACATAGCCATATCGTGTTCTTTGTGCTTGTGCTTTTATTCATGCAATATAATTCTATAAGGATCATTTTACAAAGAAACAAGCATTGGGTAGTTATTTTGTTAGTATAAAAGATATGTATGATGAAGCTTTGACAAACCACAGAGGAGACACCAGATTGTTTTTGTTTTCCTCTATTTGGCTTAAATCAAGGATCAATAGTACAGCATTGCCTTTTTGCACTTATTGTGGATAAATTTACTAGGCATATTCAAGATGAAGTTCCATGGTGTATGATGTTGCTAATGATAGTGTTAGAAGATAATAATATAGAAATCTTCGATTCTAGAACAAAAGTTTAAAAATACTTTGGAATCTTATGTTTTTCAATTAACAGGACAAAAACATAGTGTAAGATATGTAAGTTCAACCAGAAGTCGATAAATGAGGGAAGGGTACATATTGATTAAGAAGAGATACCTAGGAGTGATTATTTTCGGTACTTGGATCAATCATTCATCAGTAGAGAGATTGAGACGGACGTTATTTATATAATTAAATCAAACGTGATGGTCGAAATAGAGAAGTTCTTCTAGAGTGATTTATGATTACATGATACTCTTCAAGTCGAAAGAAAAAAAATCTATAAGACTTCTACGAGATCAGTCATCCTTTATAGATCCGTCTTGGACAATCAAAATTGCCCATATAATGTGCATAGTAGAAATGAGAACGCTAAGGATGAGTAATAATAGCCACAATATGTTGAACAATTCGTGAGAAGTTTGAGATGACATCGATTGATGACAAGATCAGGGAAAAGTGTCTGATAGTTTGCATATGCACATCATAGTTTGGACATGTTGTCGTTTGGATATGTGCATCATACTTTGGACATGTTGTCGTTTGGATATGTGCATCATACTTTGGACATGTGCAACATATATACCAATAGATGCTTTAGTTAGGAGGAGCAATAAGATAATAGTTAAAGGTACTAAGATATACCTAAACAAACATGGATAAATAAGGGAGGGGTACATATTGACAAACAAGAGATACCTAGGAGTGATGGTTTTCGGTACTTGGCTCAATCGTTCATCGTGTGGAGAGATTGAGAAGGACATCAACTATAGAATTAAATCAAAACGTGATGATTGAAATAGAGAATTCATCATGTGGAGTGGTTGAGAAGGGCGTGATCTATATAATTAAATCAAATCGTGATGGTTAAAATAGAGAAGTTCTACTGTGCTTCGTGATTGCATAATAATCTTCAAGTCGAAAGAGAATCTCCATAAAACTTCAAAGAGATCAGCATTCCTTTGTGTATCGGTCTTGGACAATGAAAAAATTGTCCATATAATGTGCATAGTAAAAATGAGAACGCAAGATGAATAAGTAATAATATCTGCAATATGTTAAACAATAGGGTGTATCCATGAGAAGTTTGAGGTGACACCGATTGAGGACAAGATCAAAGAAAAGTGTCACGAGTCGTTTGGATATGCACATCATAGTTTGAACATATTATTTGGATTTGTGCATCATAGTTTAATCATGTGCAACATATAGACCAATAGATGCTTTGGTTAGGAGGAGGATTAAGATAATAGTTAAAGGTACTAAGGTAGACCTAAACAAACATGGACTGATAGGGTAAATAAGGGTATGGTTTATGTTAATTATAGATGGTGTGGCCCTTCACAAAACAAAATGGAAGGAAAAAAATCCAAAAGTCGAACCATAACTTTGGGATAAAGACTTTGTCGATGTTGATGACAGTGTAAAACTATACTTAATTCAACCACAACTATGTGAGCATTTCAAAATGAAAATTAATGCATCCTTATTAGAGTACATTAGGAGTGTCGCATTCTTAATAGAGCATATTATTAGTGTTGCCTTCTTATTATAGTACATTTGTGAGTTTTGCATTCTTATTAGAGTACATTTGGGAGAGTTGGTTGCCATAAGTTACATGAGAAATCACTAAGAAAACAGCATGAACTTTATCTTTATCCTCAGTCAAAGTTGATATTTATCAAAATTTCTTGACCAGCAAGAGATATGCTATTGTTGCTGTTGTTTGTGTGCGTGATGAAAGATAAACTTGAAGCATCAACATAACGTTATTGGTGTATCCATAGATTCAATATCCATCTATTAGATTCCTTTATAATGCTAAATTTAACATCGATAAGCTCAATAATATATCAACATAACCATTTGATGTAATATCCATCAAAAGGTGCTTTTGTACAGACTACACTGTCCAATATGCACAGTAAATTGTGCCCAATTGATAGATATATGAAGCATCTAATGTAGGAAAAACTTTGATACAGATGGCTGTATCAAAGTTTTTCTCTCTAATGTAAGAGTATTTAAGCATTCACCAAAGGTACTGAACTAATCACTGATTCACAAGGTAGTAGTTTAGGAACAACTTCATGAGAGTTCAGGCTAACAACAAGATTGCAACTTAACATGAAAAATAAACAATAAGATTGTAACTCATGTCATACCGTAAGCCCGTGAAATGAGCGAAATTGCAGTTTAGTAACAACATTTAAGTCCTACATTTTGTTTCTAACATATCTCAACTGACCAAATAGGGGAGAAACCGATTTAGATTGCAGTGATGAGGAAGATGCCGATAGCAACACCGATGATGTAGCAGTTGTGGCAGGAGTGGATGCTGATGGCATTGCGAAACCAGAAAATGCACTAGTAGCGGAAGTCGTAACTGCAAGTCAAATAGCATAATTTAGCTTAAGAAGTTTAAAGCCTACAAAAAAAAATTGTTAGCACATGCCCATTCACCAGAAAGAGAAGAACCCGATGTAGACTGCAAAGGTGCCGAAACCGACCCAGATACCAAAGAGATGGCGGTTGTGGCAGGAGTAGACGCCGAAGGCATAGCAAAGCCCGAAAATGCACCCGTAGATGAAGTCGTTGTTACTGATGAGACGGTTCCGAGCAGAGAACCCGAGGGCATTGAGGCAGCAGAAAAGGCAGGTGCCTGCGAGGAAAACAAAGGGGCGACGGTAGTGGCTGCCGAGGTCGCAGTGGTAGTAGGCGCCACAGAAGAAGAGGAGAACGATAGAGAGAAGGGCTTCGTAGTACCGGCACCGGCTAAGGAAAAGGAAGGGGTCGACGAGACCGAAGAGGAGGCGGCGGTTGTGGTGGAAGCTAGCGATAAGGTAGGGAAAGCGGCGGACGAGGAGGAAGAGGCGGTAGAAGACAGTGAGAATGATGGGAAAGAAGGAGCGGACGTCGCAGAGGAGAAGGAGGAGGAAGTGGCAGTGGACAACGAGAAGGAAGGGGCGGATGCAGCCGAAGTGGTAGCACCGGTGAATAATTTTTGAGCGGAGGATGATGCTCCGAAGGTGCTGCCGAAGCTGGGGGTGGAAGCAGTGGAAGCGGGAGCGGACGAAGGCATTCTGAAAGCGCTGCCAAAGGTGGGGGTGGAAGTGGCGGAAGCGGAGGACGAAGCTCCAAAAATGCTGCCAAAGTTGGGGGTGGAAGTGGCGGGAGCGGAGGAGGAAGCTCCTAAAGCAGCACCGAAGGTGGGGGTGGAAGTCGCGGAAGCAGACGAGGAAGCTCCGAAAGCGCTGGCGAATGTGGGGGTAGCAGAAGCGGAGGAGGAAGCTCCGAAAGCAGCACCGATGGTGGGGGTGGAAGTGGCGGAAGCAGACGAGGAAGCTCCGAAAGGGCTGCCGAATGTGGGGGTGGAAGCGGCGGGAGCGGAGGAGGAAGCTCCGAAACCGCTGCCAAAGGTGGGGGTGGCGGGAGCGGAGGAGGAAGCTCCGAAACCGCTGCCGAATGTGGGGGTGGAGGTGGCGAACGCAGACGATGAAGCTCCGAAAGCGCTGCCGAAGGTGGGGGTGGAAGCGGCGGGAGCGGAGGAGGAAGCTCCGAAGGTGCCGCCGAAGAGGAAAGGAGTGGAGCCGGAGCCGGAGCCGGAGCTAGGGGTCAGAGCGGCGGAGGAGGAGGAAACGGCAGCACCGAGGCCGAAGCTAGTGTTTGCGGAGGTTAAGGAGAAGATAGGGTTTGCGGAAGCGCTTAAGAGAGGGGAAGGGGAGGAGCTAGGGTTTGAGGAAGGTGTTCCGAAGGAGAATCCGGTGGCGGCAGTGGCGGCACCGGCGGCCGATCCAAAGGAGAACGGGGAGGAGGAGGAAGAGGTGGTGGAGGGATTGAACGCCATGGACGATCTTCACCCTCTAGCTGCTTTCTTGCTTTTCGGAGAGGGTTAGGGTTTTTTGAGAGGGCTTTTTCTGATGCTAAAAGGGGTTTTGACTTTTGAATGAGAAGCAATGGTTTGAGCCGATCGCTGCTGCGTGAAATTCAAGCGGGGGGGGTCCATTTGTGAACACACATTATTATTCTATGGGATATTTTTGTTAAATACCCCTTTAAAATATACCCTTCAATCTCAACCTCACCGTTAGATGTCCCGTTAAGTGAATGGTAAATGACAAATATACCCATAAATGTAACAGCATACACCCTTCTCTTCTTCCTCATCTCCCCCAAAATAAAATTGAAATACGTTCTGTTCACTTCTTCAGTCCTAATAATCGATGGGGACCGGATGGAGGTGAAAGCATTCCAATTCGTATATGGCAACGATTGTCGCGCCGTCCAACACTTCTCTCTACATCTCTCCGTCCAACTCAATCCTCACACTGTCGACGATTCTTCGCAACAAGTAACCATCTTTACTCTCTAAATCAACGTTTTTTCTACTTGTGCAAACCCTAAGAAGAACTATCCACCCAAAGAAAGAGATTTGTCATATTCATTCTTTATCGATCAATATAGTGAAACCCTAAGATGAATTATCCACTTAAAGGAAGCAAGATAACTTTTCAAAGATGGAGAATGTAGATAAAACTGTGCAAAACATCATATTTTTAAGTGTTCTTGAGGAAATTATTGTAAATTATTTTAGAATTGTTTGAAGAGATTGGTGCAGAACATCATATATTTAAGTCTAAAAGGAAGCATTCGGAGTCGTCATATGACATAAATTCACCTAAATAACAATATTCGAGATGAATTTTAGTAATTTAACCAATTGGTAAATTAGGTTTTTATGTTGAAGTGATTCGAGGACAATGTCCAGGGTGAATTATAGTTACCAAGCTCCAGCTTTCAATGCCAAAGAATGACAAGTAACTTTAACTTAGATTACTAGGCTCTTTTTTGTAACGTAAAATCTTAATAAAGTTCTTTTAGTTTCAAACATCTATGTATATTACTTTTATATATTACTTGACAATGGTTTGCTAGTTCAATGGAGCTTAATGCATTTTGTTTACATCAAATAACCGTTTCTTTTTAATCTCTTCAGTAGAATTTCCAAGTGGTTTGCTCATGTTTTTGAGGAGTCATCAAGATATAAATTTCTCGTGGGTATTTATTCTTATACATAATATGAATTTCTACTATAATGTTTGTTTACTGAGATATGTGTGCTGAGGGACCACTCGTCATGAAAGTATGAACTTAGGTGCTCTGACCTTGAGAAGTCTCCATAATTTTGTATGTGTGTTGAGGGACCACTCATTATTTTGTACTGGTGCATGTATCTCCCAATGAATTTTGTTTTGCATACATGAAGCCATGTTTTGTAATTCATGTCACTTATATATCTCAAAAAGGTCATAGCTTAGTTATATCGAAAGCCAATATATCAAATTATTAATAAAATCATTTCAAAGCTGCAAATATTTATTATTATGTTTTTACTATTAATCTTGCCAAGGCAGCAGTTTTTTAATATCTACTACGTTCAAATTCAATGCATGAGGATTTGTAACTTTGCTACACAAGTTCCTTAAAGTCTCAGTGAACCACAATTTATTTGTACCATACTATCCATGCCTTATCATGCTTCTTCTTCAACATCATATTTTTAAGTGTTCTCGGAAAAATTATTACAAATTCTTCTAGAATTGTTTGAAGAGATTGGTCAATCTGAATTCTTGAATATTTTGCCAATTTAATTTTTTGTTAGAACATTAATTTGTTGTTCAGAACATATATATTGGTTAGAACATCAATTTGTTTTTTTTTTTGTTTTTTTCTTTACCTTTGTTTTGTAACTACAAGGATTACATTGTCCCATTATATCTTCTGTCCAAAATTGATTGTATATATCCCATATGTTTCTAATGAGCTGATTTTTGTTTTAATGTATGTTATACAGCCTGTTGTAGTACTTGAGACGACACAGTGCAGTGTAAGAATGGGTTTATGGTCCAATACAAATAATATGACTGATGGTATTTTGGATGATGAGTGGTGGGAAGCTCCATTCAATGTTGTGGAGGGTGAGAGACTCAACTCTAATGTGGGAGACAAGATGAGAGAATTTGATGATTGGTATAGTAGAAATCTGACCTAAATAGTGAATATGCAGCTGAACCTTACGAAGCTGAGCCAGAAGAAGAAGAGTATAGAAGCGTGGCAAGTAGTGATGAGGAATTAGATTGGACAAATTTAAATATGTATAACAGTGATGGTCATGGTGATACTGACTATGTAGTTAATTTACAAGAAGAAGAAAATGAGTCAGAAGATGAAGTTGATGTTATTAATGATGATCATGACCATGACAGACCACCACTAATTGAGTTTGAGGACTTTGTAGAGCAGACAGAGGTTTTGTACAAGGACAATTATGAATATCTAGGTGATCCATGGATGCTTTATGTGGGACAAAAGTTTGATACAGGTATATTATAGATTCTTTGTTGTTTGAAATATATTCTTATTCTATATTTGTTTGATGTATATATTTTATTATACTTGTTTTAACGATGCAAGTAAACATTTTAAGGACTTCTTAAGGTCTTATGTGATAAAGAAGAAGTTTTGCTATACAACTGTGAAGGCTGATAAAAAGAGATACATGGCTAAGTGCAAGAAGTATAAGGATGGTTGTCCTTGGTTAGTTTATGCAATATAGTCCCAACTCAACCTACTTTCACAGTCAGAACTTTCATCAACAAACACCAATGCCAGGCAGATTATGAATTCAAGAACTCTCTTGCTGATGCAAATTGGGTATCATAAATGATGGACAGAAAATAAGATAAAGAGAGAAGACCTACACACCAAGGGTCATCATTGATGAGATCTGGCAAGATTTTCAAACTTCAATCTCTTATCATGTTGCATGGGCATGTAGATGTAAGTAATAGAGAGGATAAATAGTAGGTATACAAACAGTTACAAACAAATTCCAGAGTTGTGCAATCAGGTGCTAATGTCTAACTTTGGAAGCATAGCTACATTTTCTAGAGATGATGCTCATAAAACCTTTGGTCATTTGTGTATCTCATACAAAGCAAGTATTTATGGATTAACCAGGAGATGTAGGCCTATTATAGGGTTATATGGCTGCTTCCTTAAAGGGAAGTTTGGTGGTGTCATCAATGCGACAATTGGTCTAGATGCAGGAAATGGATTGTTTCCCTTGGCCATCTACATTTGCAAGGTTGGGGATACACACAACTGGACTAGGTTTCTAGATGAGTTGAGAGTACATTTGAGTAGGCACCCACTGAAGTTGACTGTCATTTCTGATAGACATAAAGGGTTGATCAAAGCTGTGTCAGATGTGTTTCCTGAAAGCAGCCATAGATTTTGCTTTAGGCCCATATTCAAGAATTTTAAGAAATTCTATAAAGGGAAGAAACTTGAATCTCATGTGTGGAGTACAGAAGCAACATTTAAACAAAATAATTTTAAAAGAGAAATGAAAGAAGTGGAGGAGTTATCACAGGATGCTTATGATTACTTGATGAAGGAAGATGTTAAGAGCTGGGCAAGGTCTCATTTTGACCATTCCACCAAATGTGAGCACATCACAAATAATTTTAGTGAGTCATTCAACATTTGGATCCTTAAGTTGAGAGACAAACTAGTTCTCATGCTTGCTGAAAAATACCATTCCATGATGATGACAATGTTTTATAAGAGAAGAAAAATTGCCAACGAATGGGATACAAATTCTTTGGTACCTAATGTACAAAAACTAATTGATAAAATGATAGGGGATGTGCACCTTTACATTTATAAGGGTTCAGATAACAACACATGGGAGGTAGAGAACTATCTTAATGTCAAGTGGATTGTGAATATGGGAAAAAAACTTGCTCATGTGTACAATGGCAGCACAGAGGGATTCCATGCATCCAAGCAGTTATAATATTAGTGTTATTGAGAGCAAACTGGCATGAGTAAGTATCTTAAATTGCTTTCTTACTGATTTTATTTTAAATAGTTAGAGATACCTAATTCTAATTAAATATATCATATTTATATTCTTTAGTTACTACCATAAATCCTACAGTGTGAGAGCTTATAAGAGGAGTTATGTAGAGGCTATACTCCCATTGGCAGCCAAAGAAGACTGGGTGTTGTAAGTGTTCTTTTACACTATACTATATTATAAATGCTTGTAAATATGTTGTTTATTTAGGGTTTTCATTCTTGTGTTTTATAAATGCAGTCACACTCTGAGGTTTTTTTCTCTCATATTGAAGACGAAACTAGGTAGACCAAGTGTCACGATCCGCACTCGAAAAAATGACATGAGTCGTGGGTACGTCCAGCCTACACCGCAGTATCGGCGGTAGAACGTTGTAAAGGTCCACAACATAATCTAACAACTCATGCAATGATATATATATATATATATATATATATATATATATATATATATATATATAGTGTCACGCCCTGGCCCCGAGGGCCGCCCGACCACCGCTCTCCCCGCGGCGGGACCGGACGTGAATCACCGCGCCACGGCGCACCGGACGCGAATCACCGCTCCTGGTGCTCCCCGACGGGGAGCGTATGGCCGTTTGATACCAGGACGTGATGTCGTGCGAGCCTGGGGTTGCTGTCACGACCCGCACCCGGAATTTGGGGCACGAGTACGTGGGTACGTCCAACCTACGCAGTAGCATCGACGGTAGAACGCTGTCTAGGTCATGATACTATCTAAATAATCTCATACGAGCATCTAACTCCATAAGGAGACACGGATACCACATTATAATATGACAACATACTCAATCACATAACTACAGTACGATAAGATCTCGAAGAAATAAGATAAAATGCAACACAAGTCTAAATATAAATAATCTAACTCAACAATATAATCCAAGTCTCAACAAGTATGTCGGAGACAAATCCGGTACCAAAATAATCTGCTAAAAGAACTAACTAGATAACTAGTGATTCCGGCTAGACCTTCCGGAATCACAACTGAACTACCAAGTCCAAGTCTGCAGCTACTCACCCTGTGGTCCATAAATATCGGACACCAGTCCTCTAAGGCATAGTCTAGAAAAATATTTTCAGTCAGGAAGGAGCAAAGTACATCTCAAATAACAGTTCCATTTAATTGATAAGGACTATAAAAAACAATAAACAGATGGTGCTATATACTGAGAGAAGACAAATTAATAAATGCAATGGCAAAATAAAAAGACAGGCAATATAAAGAGACAGGCAATATAGGCAATATGATACAGTCAGTGCATATATGAAATGAAGAGAACGAGGTACAATATCATATACAGGTGATGTAATATATGATCTAAAATAGAGAACTATAACTATTCTAAGTGTTTAAAATCGTAGTTTCGAAATGTGATCGGCTTGGGACTTGTACGATAACTGCATGGCCTGGCTAATCATACATGAGGGGTATGATTAACACCAATAATTTAAACTTGTACGATAGGTATTTGATCACATCTCTCACTAGCAATTTCCCCCGCCCCCAACTAGTACTGTGGATCCAATCATGACACGTCACGATACACGATCAATGTCCAATATATCATGTACGATATCTAATATCTATGTCGTATACAATGTCAATACGATAACCAATGTAACATCTCATGACTAAAGATCCTATCTATATACTAGTCCGTGTAGCACAGTGTCAAGAATCAGATGTAACATTTCTAGATACTGGAATTATAGAAATTATCAAACAATTGGAAATTATCAGAGAATGTACTTGCCTTGGGTCCTTAGCTGGTAATACCAATGTCATGTTCCAGAGTATCGTTTGGATGATTCAACAGTCCTATAGACATATCATAAAATAATACAACATTGCATCAGACATTACTCTAACACACCTTTATAAATATACTGGACTCAGGGCTATGTTAGGTATGATACTGGTCAACTAGGGTCAGTGTGCGTCAAGTTGCACGGGCGTCACGTCTGTGATTGCTGTGCAAGACAGACGGTCAAAATGATACGGGGCTTGCCAGTACGTCAGTGTACATGTGGCAGTCAACTAATATTTACAGGGTTACAGGTCAATGTAAAGACGGGGTATCCGTAATTACACTTGTGACGCCTAGTACCTATATATATATATATATATATATATATATATATATATATATATATATTATACATATTACTACTAACATATACATTAATATCCATTTTGTCATGACCTGCACCCAAAATTTGGGCATGAGTCGTGGGTACGTCCAGCCTACGCCGCAGCATCGGCGGTAGAACGTTGTCTAGGTCTCAAACATAATATATCCTGCAATTTCCCCCCTTACTAATATCTTCAACAGTTTATGAAATCTGCATTGGCAGACTTCCTCAACCTGAACACAGGCTCACATAGGTTATACACTACTGATATATCATGCAGCTGCAGCCATAGTTCAGTTTTGAACTGACTGTGTACAGATACATACTGCACGGTTTCCTCCCCCTGCACACTGAGAAAAACTCAACTCATATAGCCTATTACCCATAGAACCCAAGTACTCATAGCTACTGCACTACACCTTCACTCATGATACACACTGCAAATACCCACACACTGATACAAGGATACACTCTAGACTAACACAGGTAAACACACACACACACACACACACTGAGCTACACACGCAGCTCTCTTACTCACTGAATTACTCACAAAACTCACTCACGGGTACACATGCATTCACTCACTGATACACGGGCATGTTACTGATACACAGTTATACACTCTGAGACACTGACACAGGTAGATACACATAGCTAAAACCTATAGGCACAATTACAAAAATACCTGACTGCACAAACACACAGGTATTACATACATTGCAATTTACTGCTCACCCAAAGCCAAATCTGCACAGTTACACACTGTTCTAACTGATACACCTAACACTCACAGAAACTAAATACTGATGCACACGACTCTACACAGAACACACACAGAACCTAAACACTGATACCAACCCGGCTCTACACATAATGCACACAGAACCTAAACACTGATACCAACCCGGCTCTACACATAATGCTCCCAAACCCGACTGCTCAGGAATTCTCAAACATACTGCACAGTACAGTAAAATCCCAACTGTGCACAGAACTTTTCCCAAAACTCGACTGCTCAGGAACCCTAAATCACCACCCATCTATACACCTATACAAAAATAGCTATGTATATAGATTGGTATATCAACTATACAGAATTTAAAATACAGAGATAGGCAAACCCCTAATAAACATTTCAACAAACACAAAGAGTGCAGAAAATCGGATTTACTCAAGAACCCATGAATCCCCAATCAAAACCCTAAGAATCGAGATCTAACCTACACGTAGGAGAGATAATCGAGACTACATGAAATCCCTAGGGTTTGGGTTCCAGAAATTAGGAGAAAATACCCGTAGGTCGCCAAAAACACAAATCTCTCCTAGGTCTTCATGTATAACCCTAGAAATCAGAATCTACACAATAAGGTGGGTTCCTAATGGGCAACAATCAAGGAAAAACTGGATTAAAAATGGAAAAATCGGATTTTACCTATTGGGAGATGGTTTCCCAATGGAGGTTCTTCTTCTCCAAGTCTTCTTGGCCCAAGCTCCTTGTTTCCCCTTTGATGGAGAAGGAAGGTGGAATCCTAGGGCTGGATTTTGAATTTGGGGATGAGGGAACGGTTTCAAATGGAGGCTAGGGTTTTATTTTCTTTCTTCATGAAGGAATGGTTGAGGGAGGCTCCCCTTTATAATGTAGGCTAGGTTTAGGGTTCCTAATGCAAGGGTTAAGTTAATCATCCATGTTAAGTCATGAAGAATTTAATTAACTAAGGTTTAATCATTTCTAAGGTTTGAGATCTAAAACTACCATGGACAATTAGGGTTTCTCTAAAGCTAGATCACAAATTAGGGTTTAGCCATTAGGGTTAGACCTAATGGTTTCTAGGGTTTAAACTAAAACCTATCATCAAGAACACCTCCTTAATATTTAATAAACTCATCATAATAATTAAATACATAATTAAATCAAAATAGGGAAATTACACTAATGTCCTAATCTGGAAATGTGGTAGTGACAAGTCTACCCTCCTAAAAAAAATTCGTCCTCGAAATTGGATTGAACTAGAACAAGAACAAAATCAGAAAAGGAATTATACCTCAAGTCTAGAAGAGATACGGGTATTGCTGGCGCATTTCGTCTTCCCTCTCCCAGGTCGACTCCCCTGGAGAGTGATGTCTCCATGCAACACGAACCAAAGGAATAGTCTGGTTCCGCAACACCTTCTCTCTGCGATCCAAGATCTCTACGGGCTGCTCAGGGTAGCTGAGACTCGGACCAACCTCGATCTCCGAGTGATCAAGTACGTGACTAGGGTCTGCCATGTACCGCCTCAGCTGTGACACGTGGAACACATCATGCACTCCCTCTAGTGCAGGCGGCAAGTCTAGTCTATACGCCACTGCACCTACCCTCGCAAGAATACCGAAGGGTCCAATGTAGCGTGGGCTAAGCTTCCTGACTCTACCAAAATAAATCGTGCCACGAGTCGGAGAAATTCGTAGGAATACTAGATCACCAACCTAAAACAAAACAGTCTCAACACGCAGTCTAAACAAACAATCACAAGCAAAAAAAATGACAATCTATACCTGAAACTCAAGGGGTCTACGGTGGCTGTCGGCCCAATGCCGCTGTCTGTCCTGCGCCACTCGCAGTCTGTCTCTGATGAGTTTCACATTTTCTGCTGCATCCACGACCATTTCTGGTCCTAGCAAGGCTCTCTCTCCAACGTCGTCCCAAGATAACGGTGTACGACACCTCCGTCCATAAAGAGCCTCAAATGGTGACATCTCGATGCTGGCCTGGTAGCTGTTGTTGTAAGCAAACTCTACCAGGTGCAGATGATCCTCCCAAGAACCTCCGAGATCTAAAACGCAAGTGCGTAGCATATCCTCGAGAGTCTGAATAGTCCTTTCAGACTGCCCGTTTGTCTGGGGGTGGTATGAGGTACTGAACTTGAGCTGAGTGCCCAAGCTAGCCTGCAGACTCCTCCAGAAGTGGGAAGTGAAACGACTATCCCGATCTGAGACGATGCTCACAGGAACTCCATGAAGCCTAACAATCTGTCGCACGTACATCTCTGCTAGCCTCTCTGTCGACGTGCCCACCTTGAAAGGTATGAATTGGGCTGATTTGGTCAACCTGTCCACGATGACCCAAATCGCGTCCTTCCCTCTTGGAGAACGCGGAAGCCCTGAAACAAAATCCATGGTCACGTGCTCCCACTTCCACTCTGGGATAGGTAAAGGTTGAAGCAATCCACCTGGCCTCTGCCGGTCCGCCTTTATCTGCTGGCACACTAGACACCGGGATATGAAGTGTGCTACCTCGCACTTTATTCCATACCACCATACGTGCTCCCTCAAGTCTTGATACATCTTGTTGGCACAGGGATGCATCAAGTACTGAGAGCGGTGTGCCTCCTGCAAAACCTCCTCGCGCAGCTCCCCGTTCGGCACACACATCCTCGTGCCGTGCCGTAAAGAACCATCATCTGCGATAGTAAAGTCGTCCGACAATCCTGTCCGAACCTGTGCCCTGATACTCCTCAGAGCCTCATCATCATACTGCGCAGCTCTGATCCTGTCTATCCGCTCGGACTGTATCTGCAATCCCCACATCTGAATCTCAGTACCGGGAACTAACACCTCAATCTCCAAACTTTCAAGATCAGCCAACAAATGTCTATCTGTCGTCAAGTATATAGCCATCGGATACCTGCTCAAGGCATCGGCGACTACGTTGGCCTTCCCTGGGTGGTACTACAATGAGATGTTGAAGTCCTTCATCAACTCCAACCACCTTCTCTGTCTCATGTTTAGCTCCTTCTGTGTGAACACGTACTTCAAGCTCTTGTGGTCTGTAAAGATCTCCACACGCTCTCCATACAGGTAATATTTCTACAGCTTTAGAGCGAAGATAACCGCTGCCAACTCCAAATCGTGGGTGGGGTAGTTCTTTTCATGAGGGCGTAACTGCCTGGAAGCATAGGCAATTACCTTCCCGTGCTGCTGAAGAACACATCCCAGACCCTTCCCTGAAGCATCACTGTAGATGGTGAATCCACCCGTCCCTGCTGGCAACGTCAAAACTGGAGCTGTAGTCAATCTCTTCCTCAGCTCATCAAATGCTGCCTGGCAATCCTCCGTCCAGACAAAATCCATATCCTTCCTAGTCAGCCTGGTCATTGGCGCTGTAATCCTGGAGAAGTCTTATACAAACCTCCTGTAGTATCCTGCTAGCCCGAGAAAACTCCTGATCTCAGCTACCGAACTGGGGGTAGCCCACGACTCCACTGCCTCGATCTTCTGTGGGTTAACCGAGATTCCGTCACCCGATACCACATGCCTAAGAAATTCAACCTTGTCAAGGAAGAATTCATACTTTGAGAGTTTCCCGTACATCTCCTCCCTCCTGAGAGTCTCTAAGACCAACCCCAGGTGCTCTTCGTGCTCCTCCGGGGTCTTGGAATACACAAGAATATCGTCGATGAACACCACCACGAACTTGTCAAGGTACTGGTGGAACACCTTGTTCATCAGGTTCATGAATACTGCCGGTGCATTGGTTAAACCAAATGGCATTACCATAAACTCAAACTGGCTGTATCTGGTCCGAAAGGCTGTCTTCGGCGTGCCTTCTCTCTTCACCTTCACCTGGTGATAGCCTGACCTCAAATCTATCTTCGAAAACACCTTCGCCCCGCTCAACTGATCAAAAAGATCATCTATCCTCGGCAGCGGGTATTTGTTCTTGATAGTAAGGTTGTTCAAAGTTCTATAATTAATGCACATGCGCACCGTGCCGTCCTTCTTCGGTACGAACAATACCGGAGCTCCCCATGGTGATGAACTGGATTTGATGAAGCCTTTGTCCTGCAGCTCCTCCACTTGCTTCTTCAGTTCTGCCAGCTCGCTGTTGTTGACTCTATAGATATGTTGTGAAATAGGCTCCGCTCCTGGCACCAAGTCTATAGAGAATTCAATATCTCTGTCTGGCGGCAAGCCTGGCAACTCCTCTAGAAATACATCCAGGAACTCTGCTATCAGAGGATGTGGCAACTCCTCTTCTTCCGCCCTGGCTCCGCAAAATGTGCTCCTGCTCTGTTCCGCTGCTCCTCTGGTGACCTCAAACTCCGGCTCTCCTGGTGGTCTAAATAATACTCTGCCTCTATAACAATCTATAGTAGCATGATGCCTACTCAACCAGTCCATTCCGAGTACAATATCGTACCCCGGAAGTGGCATGACGAGTAAGCACACGCTCAACTCTCGGCCTCCTACTGTCACCCTTCGGTCCTTGTAATAATCACGGACTAGGATAATACCTCCACCAGTCGTGATCTTGCAAGTCCTAGCTAATGGTTCTGTCTCTAAATGATGTCAAAGTGCATAAGATATAGACACAAAACTATGGGAAGCGCCAGAGTCAAATAAGGTAAATGCGGGAATACAATCGATAAGAACTGAACCTGTAATCAAGTCTCCTGCTGGCTCGACCTCCTCGACTGCCATGGCGTATGCTCGCCCCTGGGTGCACCTCTCTGCTGTTGGTGCTGAGCAAACCTCTGATGTTGCGGTGGAAGTGGTCCCCTCTGTTGTTGGCCTCCTGGTACGGCAGGTACCCTATCTGGTCCTCTCTGGGCGGCTGCTCCACCCTGACCTGGACGAGTCTGGATGGTAGGGCAATCCCTCAGCTGATGTGTCATTGATCCGCAGGACAGACATGTGCCCAACATCTTCCTGCAGATCTTTCTAGTGTGTCCTGCCTTCCCACAGTACGCACACTGGATGGCGGGCTGAGTCTGCTTCTGCTGCTGATGCTAGACCTGTCCTCGGGCTGGTGCCTGGTGCTGCTGGTGCTACTGCTGATAGGGCCTCTGCTGCTGCTGATAGTGTGGACGCTTGCCCGGTCCCGCACTACTGTTTGCTCCTCCTGAAATATCACGTCCCCTCTTGGGCCTGAGGTCCAAGTCGTCCTCGACTATCTGGACATCCATCAATATGCCCTCGAAGGTAGCGGTGCAACGTCCCGACGTGCGAGACCTGATCTCCCTTGCCAGCCCCTTTCTGAACTTCCGGGCCCTGTCTCCTGGATCTCTAATCATCGATGGTGCGAAGAGGCTCAAGCGGCAAAACTCTGTGGCATACTCATCGTCGGACGAGCTCCCCTGGACTAAGTCATGGAACTGACTTTCCATGGCTCCCAGGGCAACATCAGGAAAGAAATTCTCCTTGAAGAGCTCCCTGAAAGCCTCCCAAGTGAGTCCCCCATCAAAGAGTCTCGGCTTCGTGCGAAACCACGTCAGGGCGATGTCGAACATCTGGCTGCCGGCGGCCTCGATCTGAAGGGCCTCCGGAAGCTGCGCCAAGCGCAAGTTCCTCTCGATGTCCTCTAGCCAATCGTCAGCGTAGAGTATCCCTTTTGTCCCTTTGAACTCCCAAGGCATCATCCTCTTGAAGTCCACAATGGTGCCCGGCCTCTGGTGATACTGGCCAGGATGCTGCTGCTGCTGGGTGACTCTCTCCACAGCCTGGAGAGCCACCTGATGAGCATTCTCCATGCTCATCCTCATCATCTCAGTCTGGGCCTGGTGTGCCTTAGCCTGCCCCCTCTGGGCCTCTGCCGACGTCCTTTGGGCATCGACCATGCCCTGTATCAATGCGAACATCTGTGCCCCATCGACGGGCACACCTCCTGGAAACTGCGTCGGTGGTGGTGGTGGTAGAGGCTCCGTCGTAGCTATGGGAACCCTCTGAACAGGTGGGGAAGGACCCCCAAATAGTGCAGACACTCCCATATGCACGGGAGATGTAGGAGAGGCTGCGGATCTCTATCCAGCATGGGCGAGAGGTGGCAGACCTCTTTGACTCTGCTGCTCCAAGTCTCAGGGACCTGGTCCTTGGCGGCATCCTGAAGACAGATCGAAAGATTTAATTAAGGCAATAGACACGATATCATCAAGGAAGGACAGTAAAATTTCTAAAGGAAATAATCATTCAGAGTAGTATTATAAGAATCAAAAATTTCCTAATTGTGATTGAGCATATTCTCGGTCTAATTCCTATTTCCTAAAACAGGCTCGTAGCAATACTCTAAGCGAGCACCACTACGATATCGCTCTAAATACGAATCTAGACCTGCATGAGCCACCACTAAAAATGTGTCACGATCCGCACCCGAAATTTGGGCATGAGTCATGGGTACGTCCAACCTACGCCGCAGTATCGGCAGTAGAATG
Organism: Iris macrosiphon; assembly: GCA_036927795.1. NCBI lineage: Eukaryota > Viridiplantae > Streptophyta > Magnoliopsida > Asparagales > Iridaceae > Iris > Iris macrosiphon. Next base: position 118,939,204 of record JAYESA010000012.1, on the reverse strand, counting down.
CTGTCTAGGTCTCAAACATAATATATCCTGCAATTCCCCCTTACTAATATCTTCAACAGTTTATGAAATCTGCATTGGCAGACTTCCTCAACCTGAACACAGGCTCACATAGGTTATACACTACTGATATATCATGCAGCTGCAGCCATAGTTCAGTTTTGAACTGACTGTGTATAGATACATACTGCACGGTTTCCTCCCCCTGCACACTGAAAAAAACTCAACTCATATAGCCTATTACCCATAGAACCTAAGTACTCATAGCTACTGCACTACACCTTCACTCATGATACACACTACAAATACCCACACACTGATACAAGGATACACTCTAGACTAACACACAGGTAAACACACACACACACACACACACACACACACACACACTGAGCTACACACGCAACTCTCTTACTCACTGAATTACTCACAAAACTCACTCACGGGTACACATGCATTCACTCACTGATACACGGGCATGTTACTGATACACAGTTATACACTCTGAGACACTGACACAGGTAGATACACATAGCTAAAACCTATAGGCACAATTACAAAAATACCTGACTGCACAAACACACAGGTATTACACACATTGCAATTTACTGCTCACCCAAAGCCAAATCTGCACAGTTACACACTGTTCTAACTGATACACCTAATACTCACAGAAACTAAACACTGATGCACACGACTCTACACAGAACACACACAGAACCTAAACACTGATACCAACCCGGCTCTACACATAATGCATACAGAACCTAAACACTGATACCAACCCGGCTCTACACATAATGCTCCCAAACCCGACTGCTCAGGAATTCTCAAACACTGCACAGCACAGTAAAATCCCAACTGTGCACAGAACTTTCCCCAAAACTCGACTGCTCAGAAACCCTAAATCACCACCCATCTATACACCTATGCAAAAATAGCTATGTATATAGATTGGTATATCAACTATGCAGAATTTAAAATATAGAGATAGGCAAACCCCTAATAAACATTTCAACAAACACAAAGAGTGCAGAAAATCGGATTTACTCAAGAACCCATGAATCCCCAATCAAAACCCTAAGAATCGAGATCTAACCTACACGTAGGAGAAGTAATCGAGACTACACGAAATCCCTAGGGTTTGGGTTCCAGAAATTAGGGGAAAATACCCGTAGGTTGCCAAAAACACAAATCTCTCCTAGGTCTTCATGTATAACCCTAGAAATCAGAATCTACACAATAAGGTGGGTTCCTAATGAGCAACAATCAAGGAAAAACATGATTAAAAATGGAAAAATCGGATTTTACCTATTGGGAGATGGTTTCCCAATGGAGGTTCTCCTTCTCCAAGTCTTCTTGGCCCAAGCTCCTTGTTTCCCCTTTGATGGAGGAGGAAGGTGGAATCCTAGGGCTGGATTCCCAATTTGGGGGTGAGGGAATGGTTTCAAATGGAGGCTAGGGTTTTGTTTTCTTTCTTCATGAAGGAATGGTTGAGGGAGGCTCCCTTTTATAATGTAGGCTAGGTTTAGGGTTCCTAATGCAAGGGTTAAGTTAATCCTCCATGTTAAGTCATGAAGAATTTAATTAACTAAGGTTTAGTCATTTATAAGGTTTGAGATCTAAAACTACCATGGACAATTAGGGTTTCTCTAAAGCTAGATCACAAATTAGGGTTTAGCCATTAGGGTTAGACCTAATAGTTTCTAGGGTTTAAACTAAAACCTATCATCGAGAACACCTCCTTAATATTTAATAAACTCATCATAATAATTAAATACATAATTAAATCAAAATAGGGAAATTACACTAATGCCCTAATCTAGAAATGTGGTAGTGACACATTTGGTACGAAAAAATAGATATGTGTATATATATATACTTTAAATAAAAATTAATACTTTGTATATATATAACATATATTAGGGAGAGATATATACAATACGTATATATATGTATATATACTAAATAGAATAACATACTATATATATATATATATATATATATATATATATATATATATATATATATATATATATATATATATATATATATATATATATATATATATATATATATATATATATATGTTTTAAAAATATACATGCCACATATTTATATAAATATATAACGACCAATATTTATATATATAAAAGAATACGTATGCTGAAAATATATACATATATATTTTCCAAGTAATAATATACGTATACTACATTTATACATATACCAATTAAATACTCATACCATATACGTATATATATGTATATATATATATATATATATATATATATATATATATATATATATATATATATATATATATATATATATATATATATATATACACTAACATATATTATGAATACGGATATACTAATATATATATTGAATACATATATATAAATAGAGAAATACAATATATATATGCATATGCGTATACATATACGAATCATGCACATTCAATGTATATACTACATACATACATGCATACATACATACGTACGTACACGCGTACGTGTACGCGAAGGGGGAGAAACCGTACCTGTGCGCGTGCACGACGATGACGAAGACGACGAAGATGACGACGACGACGAGGGTGGTGGTCCTGGTGACGATGGTGGCCGGAGCTGGGATGGTCGGATGCTGGAGGGAGGTGCTGGCGGTGAACGACTCACCGGGGAATAGAGGCAGGTCGGGGAGTGGTTTGGCCGAATTGGAATAACGATGGTGGTGGTGCTGGTTCTCGCGGGGAACTCGAGGGGGAGGTGGTCGGCTCGGCGTGGAGGGGCCTGGTGGTGGTGGTGATAGTTCATGGTGGTGGTGGTGATAGTTCGTGGTGGTGGTAGAGTAGCAGCGCCGGAGAAGAGATCTGCGGTCGACGGGAAGACAGCAGGCCGGAGAGATGCTAGAGGGAGGCGGTGACCGCTGCTCGTCGAGGTTGGTGGTCGAGCAGTGGCTCGAGGGGTGGTGCAGCAGTCGGGAAAGAAGCAGTAGCAGCCGGGGTCGAGCTCGAACTGTCGGCCGGGCCAGAGGGAATGCAGGAAGGAGGAAGATGGTGGTACGGGAGGCTGGTCGAGGACAGCAGTGTCGTGTGGAGGTGGTGGTTCTACACGTGCGGGGTAGCCGGAGTAGAGGCAGCGGGAGGAGGGAGCTCTGGAGGAGTCGGGGAGAGATCGGGTGAGGCAGAGGGAAGGTTTGGCCGGAGGTGGAGCGAGGTCGGGGAGCTCGGGGCTCGGCCGGGCTGAAAGTGGTGGAGTTGATTTTAATTTTTCCTTTCTTTTAAAAGAAGGAGAAGAAGAAGAAAGGAAGAAGAAGAAGAAGAAGAAAGGAAGAAATAGGAAAATTCCTACGGTTAGGGGCTTGTGAGGAGGGAGGAGAGAGAAGATGGGGGCTTCCCTAGGTTTGGGGATTAGGTCTTGCTTGGAAAAGGGTGCATGAAGAGACATTAAATAGGAAGGGGTGTGTGGGAATGAGTGGTATTGATACTCCCATTTTGAATGGATGGTCAGGATTTGACATGAGGAATTTACTCATGCAAGGAGAGGGGTTGGTTAACTAGTCAAATATTAGGGCTCTCCATTTGGTTTGAACCAATGGGGTGTTGACACCTAATGCAACATTTGCAAATGAGCCTCCTTAAATTTGGGTAATTGCACAAACACATGAAATAATGGAACAATTGTGGAGAAATTGGTGTTTGATATTTTGTAGCGTGAGGGGGTGTTGTGTGTTTTTTATGGGCTTAATGAATAGGATATTTGGATTAAATTGGGTTAAAATAGGATTGTCAAAGTTAGTATCCCCAATTTAATTAGAAATAAATGCAAGCGGTGTTCTAAAATTAATTAGGAGTACATGGGACCAAAATTAGGTTGGGACACAAATATCATTAGTGAAGAAGACTCAGAACAGAATATTATCCTAATTTGGGTTGCACAAAAAATAGGTCGAGGTTGTCTCCAATTTCGATTGGAACACACAACGATACAAAGTCGGATTTTATTTAGAAATTAAATAAACGTCCGCGACGCATATTGTGCGGCTAAAATGAAGCACAAGAGAGCATAATTATGAGTTACAAAAAGGTCAGAATGGAAGGCGGGCACGTCTAGGGCAAGGTTATGAAATTTGTTGGAAGGCAAAAGCTAGGGTAGCGCTCCAAATATTGAAGCAACGACAATGTACAACAATTAAATAAAATTATGGTAATTAATTACAACCTCAAATAATTAAGTTCTAAATAATGCAAATTAATTCGTAACCTATAATTCGGTCAAGTGTTCATATAGTGGGCTTCTAAGTCAAGTCTACCAGCTCAAATATTAATGAACATTGTATATATATAATATATATAAATACACATCTCATGCAATTATTTAAATTAAATACACGCAATATTAAATATATATAAAAAGTCAAAAATACCCCTGTTTTTGGAACGTGGTAGTGACAAGTCTACCCTCCTTAAAAGAATTTCGTCCTCGAAATTTAAATCCTCAATAGTAGTATTTACTCGTTATATTAATTTCCATCAAAATTTAAGTTCATCAAACCTATAATCATAAAGTAATCCATATTGTCATTTCACAAGGTTCTCAAAATTCTATGAATATAATATTTCTGAAAATCCTCTAATTTAAAAATCAAATTCAATTTTTATCACAATCTCCTCCAAAATTTTAAGTTCATATCTAAATACTCGAAATTTGATATCCAATCCTCTAATTTAAACTCAATCAATGCACACTTATAAATTAAGAAATCTCATCTAAAAACACTAATCCATGAATCCAATCAATGCATATTTATAAAATTTAAATTCTCATCTCGAAATTTGAATTCAAACACTAATCCATTAATGATCTTTTTTCCTTGATTTCTTTTTCCACACAATACTCAAATAATATAATACTCGCAAAATCTTCAATTGCAATATTCAAAATAAATCTATATCTTGCAGTCAAATAAATACAAGGGTAATCCTCCTAAATTCCTCAAAATTTAATTACAAATTCAATCATTTCACAATCCTCATAAAATCAACGTTTTAACAAGGTCGTCAATCCTGTCATATTAAGTTCTCAATTCTTTGTTTAAATTATTGTTTATCCTCGAATTTTAAGGCACATTATCTCTTTCTGTCAAATCACAACCTCTTCATTGATTCTTTACTACAGTTAATCCTCAACAATCAAAGTCTAAGAGAATCCTACCTATAGTCATACAACACGTAATACAATACGCAATCTAGATAAAATATGCAATCTAGATGAAACACGCATTGTCATAGTCTCTTTTGTCGTGGTATTGCAGTCTCTGTCAGGGTGTGCTACTAACTACATTCTAACAAAAAAATCATGAATACAAACTACGGTACTAAGGAATAAATAAATCAATCAATCAAAAGATGGAAAAAGGAACATGAAGAAGGAAAAGAAGGAACCTGCTAACACATTACCTACAGTATCTTCTATCCCTAACATACACTTAACTCTGGCACATTCACTAACTAATTCCTATCCTTGTACACTGGTACCCATATCAACTAATCACTAGTCCATAAGATATCCATGGATATATCCTCATTGCACACACCTGTCTATTAATACCAAAATATGATACCAAGAACCTCTAACATAATCATTGGTCAATGATGCATTCAAAGTTTGATACCTCTATCTCTTTAGGTACCACAGTTCTACTACAAGTACACCCACTGCTAGTTTTCTTACCTACTGTAATTGTTCATACTAGTTGTTATTATCACTCAAGTGCACACCAAGTGCAATACATCACACTAAGTACTACTCCTTCTAATGCAACTCTAGATGGATACCCAAGTCTATTTGCAGTGCCATCTCAATCATGCCAAAGTCAACAGATCCTTACATATGCACTTCATCCACTCATATACTAATATATATTTCTTACCCACCATAAAATTTAATCCTCCAAATAAAATCATCAAAATTTTACTTCTCGAACGATTTAAAATAAAATGCATATACTTCCTCAAAAGTCAAATACTCAATATCGAAATAAAATTTTAATCACTTATAAAATCTTTATAGCTTTGACTATGTTTATTGAATCAAATTTGAATCCTCAAAAATTTAATAACATAGAATCTCAACTCCTCAAAATTCTTAAAAATTAAAATTCATTTCCACTCTTCAATTTTAAATCCACAAGTATACATATAAATACTCACGGTCTCTAATACTCAAGGTGCACTCAAATACCCCCATTGTCTACAACTCTCAACTATGTACTGAAATTGTACTGCCCGAATTACTTGCACTATTACTTCCAAATGATCAAAGTTATCATCACACATATTTTCTCCCATGATTTTCAATCTATATTTACTGGTATACTAATCTAATTATCATCACACGAAGTGCTTACTATTATTAGCATCATTCTCGACTAATCCTCGATATAGAATTATTAGTATTCTTGGTATGATAACACTAGCTTCATTATTGGATCATCTCATCAACTTATTAGAACTCACGATTACTTGCACCTTCTATAATACCCATGTTTCACTTTACTCTCATGGGCAAGTATATGGTTCCTCATCTCGATTGATGTATATGTATTTTCCTTTAATCTTTTACAGCCTGTTAAACTAATCTGTGATATGCTTCACAACTTCCATTACCAATCCTGATATTTCTCTACTCATGACATCTCATTAAAACCCTTTATGCATCTATAATTCTTTACTCTTAACACACCCAAGTATCAATCATCAAATTGAACATCATGCTCCATTAATCTTTAACACAAATCCATTGATACTTAATTGTTTACATAGATCATCCAATTACATAAATTTATGACTAGCCAGGACGGGTATGCTGGCTCTGATACTAACTCTTAGAACCATCACTGATACTCTTTTCTCCTTCTATCTATAGTGCCAATACTAACTATAACACACCTATCATAGAACTATTGCTACAAGGCACTACGCTATGGGTTAACTCTAGATTGATGCCTACTGCTCACATGTCTAACCAAGAAACACTTAAAAACTTACAAGTCACACTCAGTCAACACTAATACAACACACAGACATAATTACAAGTCACTAATTATCATACTTAATAAGGAATCCTCAAAGAATAGAAGCTTAAAAAGGAACTGGATTAAGGACTGAAGGTATTTCTACTGCTAGTAAAGAAAAGAAGCAATGGAACAAGGTCCTGTAATAACGGAAATAGATAAGTATTGAGATGATACTTTAAGAACCAATTTAAGATATAACCTGATAATCATACACGTCTGTCC